>CM040090.1:4530000-5780000 GCA_022496805.1 Pohlia nutans
AGGTTGGTGCATGGTAGGTAGGTAGGTGTGGATGGGTAGATGGGTAGGTAGGGCGGTAGGTTTGGCCTTTTAACCTAGACCCAAAGCCTGTCCCTGTCCCAACCTCCCACTCCCTTTCGCATGTTTGTGCCCTGCCTGCCTTCACTTCAGTTGTACTTCACCTGCCTGGGGAGACTGACACCACCTTGACTGCCACGTCAGTACCAGGTAGGTACCCCTAATCTTCCGCATGTACAAGGAGCACTGTCAATTTGCTCATATACAGTAATCCGTCTCATGTATTGAAATACAAACATGTACTCAAATATTAGGGCTGCTTCACACTATGGTTGTTCAAGTTGAGAGGCCGTAGGATTGAGTGGCCAAACTTTGTTGAGAGTCCAAAGAACTCTATTGAAAATAGGCAATAAAATATAGTTTACATTTTTTATGAAAGAAATCGACGGCCTCTCGATTATAGTTTGGGTTTTCATTCCTGTTTAACCCAACTTCCTTTCTAGAGGCCGTCGCTTTGGTCAAAAAGTATTGCCATGTAAGCATTTTGGAGGGCGACGGCCTTTGGACTTTGGCCTCTAGTGTGAAGGGTTAAGAGGCCAAACTTTTGGTTTCTTGCAATCTCATTGGTGAAAATTGACAACCTTGAGCCATAGTGTGAAGCGGCCCTTATATACACTTGAGAATGTATCGTATTCAAACACGTTGGGTGTAGTCAAGTACAACAACAATCACACAAAAAATACATCCAAAAATACATGGTTGTAGCGTGGAACTTCATGTCTTTTTCGGGGTTCATCCATCGCCCAAGTGTTTGTATTTGGATATAACATGAATTCTTACAATTCAATCCATTTGATTTTATTTTTTTCATCCATTTTATTTTTATTTTTTCTTGTATTAGTTTCTTAACATTTGTGCAACATAGATTTTCGAAACTTCTCTTTGCAATTATTCTATAGTTCAAAGAGTATAAGTATGTTTCACCTCAAACACTAACTTTATTCAATTTAAAAACGGTTCTTTAAAACATGTATTCAATAAGTGAGTAAACCAAAATGAATCTTAAAATCACCATAATTAAATCTTTGAACTTTGAAGCAATTTATTTATTATTTATTATTTACATTTATTTATATTTTTGAAAATCAATAAGATTAGTTCACATTCAAATTTAGAAGGAATTTTAAATTATGGCTTTCAGATATTCAATCATATGAATACTTTATTGATTTTCTTTTGTTGAGTTTCGGATTTTCAAAAACTTTATTGATTCTCTTTTGTTTATTACAAGTTCTCTTCCAATATTCATCAATAAATTTGTTATTCTCCTATTTTTTCTATTGTTTTTCTATCACTCTTATAGTTCCATATTAACCTATAAGAACATGATTTCTTTCTACAATTTTGATCTTCCAACTGCCTTAAGAGTGTTATGTTCTTTGAAGTAAGTCTTGAATTTGAATTCCTTTTGTACGAATAAAATATTATTGATGACATTTTTGAAATGAAAACTAAAAAACAAATCATAGTTAAAAATATAACATCTTTTTATTGCATATTGGATTTATCATCTTTTCCAATACAATAGAATTTGAATAAAAAAAAGGACGCCACAAATTTTTGAATAGTGATCTCTAAAATAAGATTGTTAGATTCTAACTTCTTTTTACTAAAAACCACTCCAAAGAGCCAACTTTGAAAAAAAAAAAATAAAAAAAAATCATATCCAACTACCGGTATGAGATTTTGCAATGAATTAACACATTTATATGACATGAATATTCACGACGTTTAATGTTTTTGGATTGATTCAAAGTCTAAAGCTCAAAACCTTTAAATATCTAATTTGAATTAATGGGTAATGCTATGTATTGGATAATTTTATGTGTGAATTGTTTTTCAATAGGATAAATAAATTCGATCTCTTTGGATGAGAAATTCTTAGAATATACAAGGTTGGAGTTAATTCTTCAATATAAACATCACATAGATTACTTAGTTATGTACCAATTTTCAACGGTACACTTTATATTTTGAAATTTTGTACCGTAGATTGTAAATAGAGTAGACTACAATAACTTATAATGAATATCATTGTTATTTAGAAATAATTTGGAAAAAATATTATAAAATTCAACAAAAAAACAAACTTCTTGTTCATTTTTGAAAATAATAATAAATAGGAGGTTCAATGTAACAAAAAACACTATATAATTGTTTTTAACTCAAATATAGAATTGAAATTTTCAATCCTCATTCAAGTATGTCCAAAAAATAGTTGCTATTGTGCATGTTTACGTTTGGATATTTTCTAATGCCAAACATGCATGTTAGTCACCGAAGTTGTGTTGTGAAAGAATTCTAAGGATAACTCATTTTGAAACCCCATGCCCTGAAACCATAATTATGCATAGGACGTTATCACTCCCAATAGGCTCTCGGTGGTGGCATGATATGGGTACCTTCTCCAAAAATAATGTGATTTTTGAGAAATATATTTTTGATATGAAAAAAAAATTGAAAAATTACAAAAATTAGAGGGTGTTATAGGCACCATGGCTGCAACTATATACATGGTGTAAAAGAAAAATAGGCACCATGGGCCTTGGCTTGGAGGTTAGGACTCATGGCCCCCAATGAGGAGGTTGTGGGTTCTACTCCCCATGCCGGCGTGTTGTTCACTACCATAGTCCACCCAACTATGGTGGGGGGTCCTTGGACCTTGTTGAATGGGTACCTCAAAGCCCTTTTGGGGGATACCACGTCCGGTATCTTCAAGGCACTAGTGGCTAGCTAGCTAGTAGCATAGTGTGTCACTATAGTGTTCATCCTCGAAAGGGGAGAGTAGTATTGTACCAATTTTCCCTTGTCCGGTGGGCATCGGGTCATTAGCATTACGAACGAACACTTCATTCACGCCGACCCCTTGCTAAAAAGGGACCGGAGTTTCTATCTATCTATCTGTCAAAGAAAAAATTTCTAGCACACAAAATGAGTTAAACATAAGTCACACTATGTGAGACGTGAACAACTGGTACCCATATCATGCCATTCCCCCTCTGTGTGGTTTGATGTGGCCCGGTGTTGACGTTGCTATGGACGTGGGGTTTGCGCATCCAACCTCTGTCCACACTGCCCGTTGCAAGTGTTCTTCGCTCTTCGTACTACGTTCGTCATGCTTAGGTTATGGTATTGTGGTGTTCTACTCAAACTATGAGATGTTCTATCCCAAAAAAATAGGATCTCTGAACACACAAACAATCAAGAGACTAGAAAGTGGTGGCCATTGAGCTGAAAAAATTTCATTAAGCAATTGGGTGATGTTTTGGGCACTCATGCAAATTAGGGTTTAATTTGGAGCTCAAATTAGGGGTTTGGTACACATTCAAGTACACGTGAAAGGTGTTGTGCTGCAAGTCGAAGCAATCACTTGAGGGCTCACACAGTTCATGGTGACTGAGTATCGATCTTGTCAGAGCCAAGTCTATGGTTCTTCATGAAATGTTACCATAGACAATTTGTAGAAGTTAGGGCGCTCACCGATCATTGCATTAAGTTTGAGCAAATGCTTTTATGATGCAGCAAAAGGGTGCTGTATCATGCATACCGCAGAATGTGAGTGAGGCTCTCTCTAAGTTGTAAGTTAGCTTGTAAAATTACCTAAATTTTATGAGCAGAGTTTTTGCACTCAACAAGTGTCCATCATTTGTATCCCCACTGAGTACAATGCCCTAAATTAGTTCTCCATGAGCTTTGCATTCCTTTGGTCCACAATTGATGATTCAAGTAATTTGACTAGGAGGGAGTTTAAAACTGAGGCTCAAGCCAGAAGAAGAAATCTTTTCTTACAAGTAACAAGAATTTTATACAAGAACAATCATCAACTGTAATTAAGTAGAATAACATACAGCAAGGTAGGTGGCTCAAAACCCGCACAGCACCTTAAACCGCTCACTAGACCTATCCAAGAAGGAGGTACATTATAGCTTCCAACCTCAAATTTCTATGTAATCATGGTGTACATTTTAGGGTGAGTGGTTTTGGGTACACCTATGAGTTCCCCTTCCAAAATTCACAACTAATTCAATATTAATCCAAAATTAATTATTCCAATTGGTCCAATTTCCTAAATACTTTGCACAACTTCCAAGATTGATTCTCTTAATAACTTCCCAATGAACCTGAAATTTGAGCGGTTTCTGAGCTACCTACCTTAACTTTCATGCCTTTTGTCTTTCTTTCATTCATAGATTCTGCTCATCACCTTGGGACTCCACCTGTCCAATTAGCTACTGTCCAATTAACAGGGTGTGGAATATGCTGCACCATCTAATGTGGGGCTAGGCAGAGCCACTGCATGCTACTGAATGTTATGAGTGTGAAACAACAGACTGTACCCATGAAAAGAGTCCATTATTCTATTACAAGATTTTGAAGCAACTGTGGTACCATTCTAGAGAAACCTTGTGCAACACCCTCTAATCTTAGAGCATCCTCACCGGTTGGCGCTTGGCGTGGCTCGCGACAGGCTTTCTTGAGGGCTCGCTTGGCTTTCTGCGACTCGGCAAATCCGCCCTCCCTCATCCATCCGCGCCCAAACAGGCCGCGACAGGTAGGCCCCGACTCCCCCGGCCGGAATCACTACGTCGACAGCCTGCAAGATCCTCGAGGGAGCTGAGGTGGCCGTCGGCTGAGTGCATCCTCACCGTTTCTCCAAATGGGAGCCCAACGATGAAGCCAAAAAAAGCCAAATCCCATCCGAAAACAAATATAGCTCAAAATCTCCCAAATTTTTTCCGTGAAAGGGGCGCGCTGGAGGAAGAAGAGAACCTTGGAAAATGGCGAGGCATCGTCGATATTTGACGAGCCCGCAGCTCTTGGAGCCCTTGAAGCGCTCCGGTGAGGGAGAAAAACGAGCCTGGGCCCGTGAAACAGTATCGTGGCCTCCTTTTGCGAGTCCCGGTGAGGATGCTCTTATATGGCATTGTTTTGTCAAGATGAGCTCAATTTGAAGAAGTCAAAACGTCTCAGGCCATTGTGTCTTCACAAGATCTCAAGGATCTACTTTAGTTGAATTCGCTATCCTTTTCTTGTGAAAGAAAAATGTGAGTCACAATGCGTTCTTGAAAGAATGGTATCCAACCTTGTCCAGGGCAAAATCTTATCAAACTTACATCGGCCTACCTGAGCTAGTTTCAGGTCTTAGGGTTTTGTAAATTGATCTCAACACAAGGGCCTACTATCTAGTGTACAGAACTGCCCACCATAAGATCAGTACATGCACCACATTTTGATGATTAGGCTGACCAATTCATTTCTCTAGTACCATGGGTCTGATTGACAAGAATGAAATGGGAGCCTCCCCCATACGGTAGTGACTCCAATGTCGATCAATGTCCAGGCTCAACTGAACTATCACTAGTAGAAACATCGCATGTGTAGAATAGAGAAGCATGCAAAAAAAACCCACAACTAGTCCAGTTCGTCAGGTGGCACTACAACAAGATGGGGTTTTTGCTAAGAATGTTTCCATTGAAACTCCATGCTGGATGGGTTTGGAGTTTGGACATGGTGAATGAGTTAGTAGCCTCGGCTTTGTAGAAAAACAAGAGGTGTTTATGAAGATAGGAGTTTTACTAATGCAAATGAAATTGGAGCTCTCCACCCAACCGTAGAGGTATGATCAAGATATGATCAAGAGCCTCACCCCCGAGCTCTTATACAATGGTCTAAGTGACTTAGACCATTCACACCAAGTGTGAACACACGTAGTCAATTACCTACAAGACTACGGCTATTACCGCCAAAACGGCTATGACGATTATGACGGCTATTACGGCAACTACGGCTACGCCGCTTACAAGTTGTTAACTAACAACTTTGTCAAAGTACATAACTAACACATGTTCTAATAGGAATTATTAACACGGTAAATGTACTTCTAACACTCCCACTTAATGACATATTAGATACTAGTTCAATTTAATGATCCCCATCATTTCCTTGAACCGACTATGTTTCTCATGTGTAAGTCCTTTGGTCAAAACATCTGCAACCATATCCTGAGTCCCACAAAAAACTAAGTCAATCTTACCCTCTTCAATCTTCTCACGAACAAAATGATGATGAATTTCAACATGTTTCGTTCGAGCGTGGAATGTAGGATTCTTTGAAAGAAAGATGCAACTTTGATTGTCGCTGTAAATGGTCATTGGAACATCTTGCAGAAATCCAGTGTCTCTGAAAAATCGTTGAAGCCAAATTGCCTCTTTAGCAGCATGTGTAGCTGCCATGTATTCGGCTTCAGTGGTTGATAAAGCAATTGTTGGTTGCTTCTTGCTGTTCCAACTGATAGCACCACCGTACAATAAGAATGTGTATCCGGTAGTGGATTTGCGAGTGTCAATGTCTCCCGCATAGTCCGCATCACAATATCCAACCACTTGTGAAATTGGACTCCCACCGTAGCTAAGTCCATGATCCATCGTATCCTTGAGGTAGCGAAAGATCCGTTTGACTGCAGTCCAATGTAATGGTCCCGGATTCGTCATGTATTGACTAACCACACCCACTGCATATACAATATCAGCTCGAGTGCCAATCATTGCATAAACCAAACTACCCACCGCACTTTGATAAGGAATACTCGCCATTGAGTTTATATCCTCACTAGTTAGTGGAGCCATGTCCTTTGACAATTTACTGTTGGCGTCTAAAGAAGTGGCTAAAGATTTGCAGTCTTCCATACCGTATCGCTTCAGGATGGATTGAATGTACTTCGTCTGACTGATGTAAATCATGCGATGTGTCCGATCTCGAGTGATCTGCAGGCCCAAAATGTAGAAGATGTCTCCAAGATCCTTCATGTCAAACACTTTGGAAAGATCAACTTTGGTTTTCAAAAGAAAACTCAAGTCATTACAAACCATGATCAAATCATCGACATATAGTGCAATGATAAGATAAAGTGTTGCATTCCTCAACACATAAATGTTAGGATCTGCATGACTCTTCTTCAAACCAATCAATTCAAAGTATTGGTCAATTTTCTTGTACCAAGCCCTTGGTGATTGCTTGAATCCATAGATGGTTTTAGAAAGTTTATATACCATGTCTTCTTTGCCTTTGGATGAAAAACCTTTTGGCTGATCCATGTAAATTTCCTCTTCAAGGTCTCCATTTAGAAACGCCGTCTTGACATCCATTTGGTGAATTTTGGCATCGTCTATAGCAACAAGTGCTAAAAGAGTGCGAATTGAAGTCATCTTTGCAACTGGAGCAAAGGTCTCGGTATAGTCTATACCTTCTTTTTGGAGGTATCCCAACGCTACGAGTCTCGCCTTGTAGCGCTCCACCGATCCATCCGCGTTGTACTTGATCTTGTAAATCCATTTGCAACCAATGGATTTGCGATCCTTTGGTAATGACACAAGCTCCCAAGTCTTGTTGTCGATGAGACTTTGAAATTCTAATTCCATTGCCTCCTTCCATTTCGATGAATCATCCCTTCCCATAGCTTCAGATATGGTTAATGGCTCATCAATGCTTGTATGAAAAGCATGAGCCATACATACTGAATCTATGGCTGTCGTGATAGGAATTGAAGCACTTGAAGCTGACTCCGCTTGTGCACGTGCAATCTCTCCGGCTCATGAACGAGTAATTCTAGGGGAAGGTGGAGTAGGAGAGATGGACTCTAACTCTTGAGTTTGTGAAACTTTACGTGCCTCCGAACAAATTTGTTTGACAGAAAGTGGACGTTGACTAGTTGAACTAACTAAATCTCCCACTTTTTCCTCACCTTCATTCTCCAATTCGGATGAAGAGTCCTCTGATTCAACAAAATTTTCAACTTTGATGATACATTCTAGAGGTTCATTACTAACCTCAACTATCCCTTCCTTTTCCTTAGTTTCTCTCACCTCTATAAACTTGACATCCCTACTCTTGACAATTGTCTTCTTCTCAGGATTAAAAAGTCTGTAGCATTTGGATCCCTCATAATATCCCAAGAAAATACATTTAACACTCTTCAAGTCCAGTTTGGTACGTTTCTCATCTGAAACGTGAGCATATGCTTCACATCCAAAGACTCGAAAGTGTTCAACGGTTGGTTTCTTACCAGACCAAGCTTCTTGTGGAGTCTTGCCTTTCACAGCTGATGTAGGTGCTCGATTAAGCACATATACTGCCGTATTGATCGCTTCAGTCCAAAATACATTAGAAAGCCCTGCATGTTGAAGCATACACCGTGCACTTTCAACAAGTGTCCGGTTCTTGCGTTCTGCAACTCCATTCTGCTGCGGAGTGTAGGGCGTGCTAAATTGACGTTGAATGCCATGTTCTCGACAAAAATCATTGAAAGCCTTTGATGTATACTCACCCCCGTTGTCAGACCGAAGTGTTTGGATTTGATACCCCGTCTCGTTCTCCACAAATGCCTTGAATTCCTTGAATTTCTAAAGGACTTGCGACTTTTGTGTTAGAAAATACACAAAGGTTTTTCTGGTGAAATCATCAATGAAAAGAACAAAGTACTTAGCTCCTCCATGTGTCGGTGTTTTCATTGGTCCATTGACATCGCTATGTACCAATTCGAGGATGCGCGTAGCCCTCGTACCGCCATCTTTAGGAAATTTGTCTCGGTGTTGTTTGCCATAAACACACCCTTCACAAAATTCAAGTTTTGAATTCTTACCCATGTCAAAATCACGCACAAGGTTGTCTTCTTTGAGTTTCTTCAAGTTGTTGATGCACAAGTGTCTATATCGTTGGTGCCAAAGGTCGGCCTTCTCTAAGCCATGCTTCGCCAACGATAGATGTGCCTCCAATGATTTCTGCACCGATCCTTGCAACAAGTACAAAGTTCCTGAACGAACTGCAGAGAATGAAATGTCATCCTTCGTGAACGTGAAGATATTTGCTACATCATCAAATGTGATGCGGTATCTTTGATCCCTCAACTTGCTCAAAGAAATAAGGTTTCTACGTAAACCTTCAACATGTAGGATGTCTTGTACATTCATACAATCACCATGTAGAAATTGAAAGGGGATCGAACCCTTCCCTTTGATAACCAAGTCTCTATCATCTCCTAAAGTGACAGTCCGACTTAGTGATAGGTTTTCGTACTTAGAGAACCATGCTCTACATCCGGTCATGTGCTGAGAAGCACCCGAGTCAAAGTACCACATGTCACTTGACACTGACGCAGATAAAGCAGCTACAAAAGCCGTGTCATCTTCTTCGGTTTTAACAGTATTAGCTTGGTTATTTTGAAAACTTTTCTTCAGTTTTCCAGACTTAAAGTCTCTCTCTTTGGTCCGACACTCCTTTTCGTAATGTCCTTTCTTACCACAATATCTACACTTGGCATTCTTTTTGTGATCATGAGAGGATTTACTTTCACCATGGCTATGGTTGTACGGCTTATCTTTTTTCGTCACCATGAGTGCCGCCTTCGAGGATGAACCGCTCCCTTGATGTCGCGATTCTTCTTGTTGTAACTGTGCAGTTACCATCTCCATTGTCAAAGCACTGGGCTCCTTTGTCCCGAGTGTCACCACCAGTGTCTGGTATGATTCCGGAAGACTCCCCAACAACGTCATAATCATCCAAAGGTCCGAAACCTTCTCCCCGATTGATGCAAGTTGCTCGGCAAGTTCCCGAACTTTGTTGATGTGGGCCGCGATGCTATCTCCTTTGCTCATCTTAATGGTGAAAAACTGTTGCAAAAGAAATAAAAGATTGGCCGCATTTTTGTGCTCATACAGAGTCTCTAAAGATTCCCAAGCCTCAACAGAGCTTTCGGCTTTGCTAACATTAAGAAGTTGTGAATCCTTCATGTGTAAGCAAATACATGACAATGCCCTCTCATCTAGATCCTCCCATTTCTCGACATCTTCTGGAGTCACTCCAGGTCCAAAAGGTTTTTGCACTCTTCCAGAAACAATTTTCCAGAGGCCCTTGTCTATAAGGATGAACTTAATTTTAAGTTTCCAAATGTGCCAATTTTCTCCGTCAAACTTCTCTATCATGCGGTACTCGATAGCCATTTTTCAATGAAGGTACCAAAAATAGAAAAAAAATATGGAAGAAAATAACAGAGGGATAGAAATGAAGTCTAGGTAAAACAAACTCCAAACTATGGGTAACTTTGGATATTTATAGGAATTCTAAAATATTTCCAAAATACCAAAAACAGGTTTGGGTGCGTGTAGGATTGTGCCACCGGCGTCCTCAAAAAATTTCAACTTCAAACTCCCAATTTTCTAGAAGTTACAGCAATCTGAATCAAGGCATGTCCAATAGAATTGAAAAAACTCACGCCTTTCTTGATTTCTTCACTCCCTGGAGTTGCTGGAGTTGCTAGAGTTGAAAACTGCCGCGTTCCCGTAGTGCCGTGTTCCCGATACGCGTTCCCGAGGGGGCTGCCCGACAGTGTTTACTGCCCAACTGCAGCTACTGCTGCCCGACTGCAACTGCTGCTCCCAACTGCAACTGCTGCGCCTCTGCAACTGGTCTATGCAGCTGCAAATGGCTGCTCTTCTTGCTACTACCACTATAAAAAAATCGCACGTTGCTTCTTCAAGAGCTACCGAGGATTCTAAATTTTGGATTTAAGTTCTCACAAGTAAAGTCACACAAAATAACTCCCTCAAGTTGATCGATTGATCAAGTCCTCTAAAACAACCTCACAAGAAATCTACTCAACCCGCGAAGGGCAAACATGAGCACCAAGCTCTAATACCATGTAGAAAAACAAGAGGTGTTTATGAAGATAGGAGTTTTACTAATGCAAATGAAATTGGAGCTCTCCACCCAACCGTAGAGGTATGATATAGATATGATCAAGAGCCTCACCCCCGAGCTCTTATACAATGGTCTAAGTGACTTAGACCATTCACACCAAGTGTGAACACACGTAGTCAATTACCTACAAGACTACGGCTATTACCGCCATAACGGCTATTACCGCCAAAACGGCTATGACGATTATGACGGCTACTACGGCAACTACGGTTACGCCGCTTACAAGTTGTTAACTAACAACTTTGTCAAAGTACATAACTAACACATGTTCTAATAGGAATTATTAACATGGTAAATGTACTTCTAACAGGCTTCTGCATCCAATCATAATAGCTGACATGGTGAATAGTGGCCTCATTAATGTACCATGCATATTTTTAATCTAGATTATGCTAGAACTTACCCAGCCAAAGTAACTTCAGTATGCCATTCACTTTGACCTTCTCAAATGCACCAAAATATACATGTTGGTAAACCATGTGGATCTACATTTCCAAAACGAAGTGGCCCATGGTGAACATGAACATTGAATACCGTAGGTTGGTGGCACCTTGGGCGCCTCCACGCCCAATAATTAACCCCTCCGCGGCTGAATGACCATTTTATGATAGTTTCCCTTATTTTACAAGCCGTTCAAGACAAAAAAAATATTTTGCAAAAACAATAAAAATATTTTCAAATAGGTAATCAAGTCTACTCTCAAACCCAATTTGAACCATGTCAATGTGCAACAACCTCTAAGCTCCCAAGAGTCCATTTTTTAGTTGTTGCCCATTTTTTAATGGGCTACTCGGGAAAAAAAAGTATTTGGAACAATAAAAATAAATTTCAAGATACTTCAACAAGTTTACTATTTAAAGCAATTTGAGTTCTATCAATTTGAGTTAAACTCCATCAAGAAGAATATTTCAAAGTGAATCACCTCAACATTGCCTCAATGTTATAAAATTTGATATTAGGAGAAAGTAATCATATGTTTCCTTCATCATTTCTTTTGCTTTTTTGAAGTTTATGCTAGATAAACCAATTTTAACTAATCATACTCAATTGTAAACTCTAAAAGTGAAATTTAGAATTACCGACAGAGACCTCCTCAACCAGATCAGAATGTCCAAGCTTCTCAGCATGGAAGTGTTCAATGTTTACAATAGGAAGACATGTCAATGAACTCAAAATCTTCTGGCTCCACATCTTTCATCACAATAATCTTTGCCTTGACGAGATAATGCAATGACAGGTCTGTCACTGCATCACTCAATATACTCTTCTGCACCGTACATGCAATTAAAACATTGCAACCTGTAGAACATTGCAACCTGTAGAACATGATCTTCTTAATCATACCTAAAATGTAGTTTCTCTCCTCCTTGAGAATCCTGTCCATCTGCAATAAGAACACGTAACAGTAAGAATTAGACGAGCAACGAATCTTGTTTTGCATTGTTTGGTCGACAGCAGATCCTCAATGAGAAATCTGAAACTGAATCAAACCAATCTTTGCATTTTCTACACGTGTGGGTCCTACGATCCAGCTGTATGAATTGCTTTAGGCCCATTCACATCGACCTCAACCGCTGGCTGCAGCTGCGGCACCGGTGAAAGCGGCACAATGTTCTCGTTCGAAGAGCTGCGAGATGCTACAAGATGTGACTGTGCTCCCAGGTCGTCAAAAACCTTGCAAGCGCTTGTAGTCATTGTTCATGGCTGTTACAGTCCTAATTGAGCTTAAAAGACACTATTGAATCAAAGAGAAGAGGCACATGGGCATACTTGAGCCTTCAATGGCGTCGTATTCAAACCGATGGTTCACGGTGCCAAAGAAGTCAGGAGCATTGAGGTTCATTCAAGACATGCAGCCAGCAAACAGAGTAACAATCAGAAACAAAGGCTCAGGGCCTATTGTTGATAAAACAGCGGAAGCACTTGCGGGACATGCAATATATTCCATTGGATTTCTATATTCTGGCTATGATCAATTCCAACTAGCTGCTGAGAGCAGAGATTTGACAACCATGAAGACTCCACTTGGATTGATGCGCATGTGTACATTGCCTCAAGGTGCTACCAACTCAGTGGCACATATGCAGAGTGCTATGAATCAAATTCTAAGAGACTTTGTGCCTGACAAAACCATACCTTTTGTGGATGACATTCCCATAAAGGGATGCGAGGAGAAAGAAAGAGACTTAACAGCTGAAGATGATGGTTGCAGAGCTTTTGTGATTAATCATATCAAAGACGTGGCAAAAATCTTGAGCAGACTTGAAGAGGTGCACTTGACCCTCTCCATTGACAAGCCCAAGTTTGGAGTTGATGAGATTTTGGTAGTTGGACACTTATGTGGTTCTTATGGAATAAAACCTAACCCTGGAAAGGTGGATGCTATTGGGAGAATGAAGGCCTGTAGCAATGTCACTGAAGTAAGGAGGTTTTTAGGAGCCTGTGTCTTCTATCAAATTTGGATCCCTCATTTTGCTCATATATCGGAACCTCTATACAAGCTATTGCGTAAGAAGAACAAGTTTGTTTGGAAAATTGAGCAAGATTTAGCTATGGCAGAGTTGAAAAGAACTTTGCAGTCACCATCGGTTCTTAAACAAGTGAGCTACAATTGTGGACGACCGGTGATTGTGACTGTTGACACGAGTCCAATTGGAATTGGATGGGCTATTGAACAAGATGATGAAGAAGGGAAGAGATTTGCTATCCGATTTGGAGCAAGAATCTTGACAGATCGCCAGAGAGCATATTTACAAGTGAAAAGAGAATTATATGGTGCTCTTACAGCTCTAAAAGTAGACAGAAACTACTTGATTGGAGAGGAGGTGGTGTTAGAAACTGACTGCTTGCCTTTGCTGGGGATGATAGCAAATTGTTCTTCACCAGACATTGCAATGTTGCGGTAGATAGCCTACATCAAATCTTTGAACCCTGTTTTAGTTCACATTGAAGGCAAAAAGAATTGTGTTGCCGATATGTTGTCTAGAGCAAGGTATTTCAATGAAGAGGACATGATGACTAATAAAGGTGATGAAGAATTGTCACATGGAGGCTATGTGATGATTACAGATGGAGAAAGCTCATCCACTGGAGCTTTGCCTTTTGAGAGTGAGATCTACGAAGGAAGATTAAGAGACATTGGGCTCTATTTGAGTACCATGGAACGGCAAGAAAGCTGGGTGGATAAAACATTCAAAGACATCAGACATCAGTCTTATGGATATTTGTTGAAAGACGGGGTTTTATGGAAGAGAGCAAAAAGACTTGGTGAAATGCCATTGAGGGTGGTGGGAGACTTTCAGACCAAGACCAAAGTTTTACAAGAATTTCATGATACGCTTTGGGCTGGTCATAGAGGAGTTTGGGCCACCTATACAAAAATTAAGGAAAGATATTGGTGTAAGTGGTTATACAAAGATGTTGAAGAGTTTGTAGCTTCCTGTGTTGTGTGCCAATTACAATCCAAGGTGCGACACAGAGACGAATTGCATCCGACTTATCCCATTGCAATCCATTTTCAATGGATGATTGATTTGGTTGCTATGCCAAATGCAATGTGGGGGATGAAATACCTTGTTTTGGCCCGAGAAGAACTCTGAAATTTTGTTGAAGGAAGAGCTTTGAGGACCAAAACAACGGTGAATGTTTGCCGATTCATACTTGAATACATCCTTAGTCGGTACGGGAGTATTGGTCGGATGAGAACTGACAGAGGAGAATTAAATGCTACTGAAGCTGACAACGGCAATTGAAGCTGTGTGCAATTGAAGCTGACAACGGCTTACAATCATGAGGCCAATGGCAAGATTGAAAGGGGTCATCCCCCAATCATTTATGCTTTAGTCAAAGCTTGTAAAGGAAAGCCTAAGATGTGGCCAAAATTGCTACCGTTTGCTCTGTGGGCTGATGGACCACACACAGTACGGTTACCGGTTACATGCCTGTAGAACTAATGTATGGGCATAAACCAATCATGCCGGTGGAGGGCGATATTCTCACATGGGTGTTTCTAGCATGGGAAGATGGCATAAGCAGAGAAAGACTGTTGGAGCTTAGCATTCAACAACTTGAAAGATTGTCAGAGGATGTTGGGATTGCATTGGAGAAAATGAAAGCTGCTAGACTGAGCAACAAAGAGCGCTTTGACAGAACACACCGAATAAGAAGAAAGAAGATTAGAGAGGGTGATTGGGTCCTTGTATTTGATAGCACATTGGAGCATCAACACAGCACGGTGCAAAAATTTGCAAAAAGATGGTTTGGACCCTATATAGTGATTAAAGTGCACCTCAATGGCACTTATTCACTCCGTGAGTTGGATGGAACTTCTCTATGTGTATCAGTAGCTGGAAAGCGCATCAAAATCTTTCGCAGAAGTGGAAAGTTTCATCTTGAAGACCTTGAAGAACACTTCAATTCAGAAGAACTAGAGGATGATCAACAAAATGAAGAGGAAAAATGAAGAACTAGAGGATGCAGTTGATGACAATCAAGACACCGAGGAGGACTAAACGTGGCACATATCGGAGGATGTGCAGGTTTAGAGAGGGTGCATGTCGTGATGGAAATGCTTCCATCGTGTACATATATGCTCTAAGCTTTGTATTTTCAATGAATGGAGTAGCGGAATGAAATAGTACATATAGTTTGTCTTTCGTTTTAATTAAATCATTAAGGGATTAGGTGGTTTGAAAGGTGTGAATAGGAAAGGGGGGTTGAGTACCTTTTTTGAAGCTTCAAAAGGGAGTATGGGCTTACGTGCCCCACCGCCACCTTTGATTGGATGAGATTTAGTGAGGTCTTGGGGTTTTGAAGATTGTCGGGAGTTTTTTTGTGTGTGAAAATAGAGAGAGTTATGAGACAGAATTTCGACTTGATGTAGCTCATTGAGCAAGACTTTGTTTAAATTGAAACTTTGAGAGATTGTTCCTTGTAATGAGACCTTTCCGAATTGATATTGCAAGTTGAATTTGGAGTTGTATTGCAAAAGTTGTGAAGGTTGGAAGTTTGTGGAAACCCTTGGCTGTTCATTGAGAGGGCAGAAGTTTCGACGAGCTACAACTTTTGTTGTATCTATCAACTTGCTTTGAACTTTTGAGAGTGCATGTATCATTGTAATAGTTTTTCAAAAAGTTATTGTTTTTATGATTTGGAGTTTTGAGGAGAAAGTTATGAAGGTGTGAAAGCTTGGAGGTTGACTGCCTTTGGAAAGAAGCACGCTAAGACTTTTAGGACCATAACTTTTGGTCATCGTGATAATTTGTTTTGAAATTTACACGAGTGATAGTTTATGAGATTAGCTCTTCAAATTGCTATCACTCTATCTATTTGGAGTTTTTTTGAAGTGTTGTTGTGTGTTGAAGTTGAGAGGTCGATTCTCTCTATAAACAAAGAGACCGAAACTTTGATTAGGCATAACTTATGGACAGAGTTTAGGGTTTCTTCAATAATTATATTTATTATAGTAGTTTGTATTAGCTTTTCAAAATGCTATTGCACTTGTATGTAAGTGCTTTAAATCAAAAGTTATGAAGATATAAAAAAGCGAAGGTTGGTTGTCAAAGAAAAATTAAACCTTCCACTTTGCTCTCTCTTAACTTTTGGATAGTAACTTAGATTCAAGTGAATTTTGGAGGAGTTTTAGTTTGTTGTTTTAACTTTCCAAAAAAGCTATTACACTTAGCTTTTGGAGACTCGAGCCATCTATAGCATCAATTTGAAGGTCATAGCCACAATAGAAGATTGCCTTATGGGTTTTTTTTGTGTTTTTGAACACTTTGAGACTTGAAAGCAAGAAGATTTGAATACTTCAAGACAAGAAGACGTGAACATTCGTGTCTTGTGGCTTGTGGCTCGTTGTCTTTTACTGTTGTTCCTAGCCGGTTTTGGAGGCTAGTTGTTTTCAATTTTGTTTTGTAAACTTTGTTGCGGCGAAGTGAGATTGATCACCCACACGGTCGTATTTATGTTGTTCCCACCGGTGAGGCACGTTAGCTGGTCACCGTGGGTTTGAGATTTAGGAGCCATATTTCGGACGGTTTCAGCTCGTGGTCTGGCCGTCCCGTTTTATCCGTCCGAGGCCCGTGGTTTCTTATTACCCCACCCTTACCCTTACACCTGTTTAGAGCTATTGCAGGATAGGCTACTTAGAAGAGATTTGAAGATTTGAAGAGTACAAGAATTCAAGACACAACCAATCTCCCAAGCAATCTGATCATCGTGTCGCAGCCAGATTCTCCGTGAATTCTCAGAGCGTGCTCCTCTCTACCCGACACCGGTACCAGCACTGCGATTTTAGTTTCCTCAGGTATTCAAGTTTTGCTCGCGCTTTAGGTCTGCCGGTACCGGCATTGCGATTTTGGTTTCCTCAAGTGTTTAAGTTTTGCTCGCGCTTTAGGTCCGCCGGTACCAGCACTGCAATTTTGATTTCCTCAGGTGTTGAAGTTTTGCTCGCGCATTTGGTCCGCCGGTACTGGCACTGCGATTTTGGTTTCCTCAGGTGTTCAAGTTTTGCTCACGCTTTAGGTCGGCCGGTACCGGCACTGCGATTTTGGTTCCCTCAGGTGTTTAAGTTTTGCTTGCGCTTTAAGTCCGCCGGTACCGGCACTGCGATTTTGGTTTCCTCAGGTGTTCAAGTTTTGCTTGCGTTTTAGGTCTACCGGTACCAACACTGCGATTTTGATTTCCTCAAGTGTTGAAGTTTTGCTCGCGCATTTGGTCTGCCGGTACCGGCACTGCGATTTTGGTTTCCAGGGTTGTTCATCGTGTCGTGTCGGAGAGAAATCCCGACACAATGTCGTGTCATGCCGGCATGATGTCATGCCGGCATTATGCCAGATCGTGTCGGGATTATGCCGGCCGGTTTTTTACCGGATAATTTTTTTTCACTTTTACCCCGCATGTCGACACGTCAGTATTTGACGTGGACTACTTGATGACGTGGACTTCTGGTGAAATGAAGGTCCTTCAGCAAAGTCAGATGGTTTTACCCATCATCCCCACCCGACTGCCCACTGCCCGTCTCCCCCCCCCCCCCCGACTGCATCCTTCCCGTCTGCCCTCGTCGACTGCCCTCGCCGATGGACCCTCCCCGTCTGCCCTCGCCGACGGCCCCCGGTCCGACTGCCCCCTCCGTCTGTCCCTCCCCCGTCTGCCCCCTCCCCGTCTGCCGTGGCAGTCGGCTTGAGGCAATCGGGAGTTGAAAAGGTGCATTTGGAAGTTGAAAGGGGTAGTTAAGTAAAAACAGTTGGAAGTTGAAAAAGGGCAGTCGGACCAAGGCAGAGGCAGTCGGACAAAGGCAGAGAGGCAGCCGGACAAAGGCAATCGGGAGTTGAAAGGGGACATTTGAAAGTTGGAAAGGGTAGACATGGTGAAAGTAGTCGAGTAATAAAAGGAGGCATTCGCTTAGAGGTTGGAGGCAGTCGGTTGGTTAGAAGCAACGAAAGGTAGTCGAGAGTTGAAAGGGGAATTGGTAAAATCAATTGAGAAGGCGCTTGGGAGTTGTCAGAATATCATTTGGGCTAAAGAATGTTTAGAATTGAAAAGGAACAATCGGATTAGAGGTTCAAAAGTTGAAAGGCAAGTTAAAAGTTGAAACGCAAATTAAGAGTTGAAAGTAGTCAATTTAAACACACAATCGGGCAAAAAAACATTTGGGAGTCAAAGAGTGACAATCATACAAGAAGCACTTGAAGGAAGTGAGCTAGAAGTTGGGAATTGAAAGGAGCAACGAGGTTGAAAGAAATCTGGAGTTAAATGGGAGAGTAGGACTAAAGTCAATTGGAAGTTGAAAGGGGCAATTGGACTAAAAGGAGTCCAAACTTGAAAGGAGGAGTAGGACTAGAAGCAAGTCAAGAGTTGAAAAGTAGTTGGTCAAGAACTAGGAGTTGAAGGGAAACAGTAATGCTAGAAGTAGTTTAAGAGTTGAGGAGTTCAAGGGGCATTGAGGTTAGGAGTTGGGACTTGAAAGGGCTAAAGGAGTAAAATAGAAGTATGCATAGTTCCAATTGGGGTATTCCTCTTTTTACATGACAAATAGGTGAATTTTGCTTCCTAACTTCCAAATTTTATTGAATTTTTTCATTTCAATTGACTAAAATTATTATTTTTTAAATCAAAAAATCATTCACACCTCGATGAAATTAAATACTTCAATTCAAGTTCAACCATTTAATTGAATACTTAACTTTTCATATTTTTATGCTTGTTGGAATATGATTCCTAAAAATCTAAAATGAACATTTGTATCTAAAATTTGTGCCAAAATGACATCATTTGATATTTTAAATAATTTTTTTGAATGTTTATTGATAGATAGGACAAACATTGATCTTTAAACATAACATCTCTTTTGAAATGTTCAAAACTCTTGAATTTTGACATGAATTTCTTCTTAAGTACTTCATGAGTGTAGGAAATCAAAACCACATTTGGTAGATTCAATTTCAATTTTTTCTTATTAATAGGAACAAAATCAAAGTTGCTATAAGGGCTCATTTAAGAGTTAAGACGGTCTTTTGGAGTACCCTGAGTAGAAATATGCCCGGGTATGGCAGTAGGGAATTAAAACAAGCAATTGGGCTAAAGGAAGTTCAGACTTCAAAGGGGAATATGACTAAAGACATTGGTAATTGAAAGAGGGGCTGTCGGGAGTTAAAAAGGGGCAGTCGGGTTAGGGGCAGTCGGACTAGAGGTAGTCAGGAGTTGAATAGGAAATTGAAAAGGGAGTTCAACAATGAAACTATATACTTTGAACTTTTAATGTTTTTCTCAGACTATATTAATGATGGATTGACTTAACTTTTGTTTTTTTTCACTTCCAAAATAAGCCCCGTCCGGAGACACACAAAGGGAAACACTACTCATACAAAGGTGGATTCTTGGTTTTGAGCCCAACAGCTCCCTGAGGGGGTAGTCGGGCTAAAGGCAGTCGGGAGATGAAAGGGGGCAGTCGGGTTAGGGGCAGTCGGGAGTTGAAAGGGGCAGTCGGACTAGAGGCAGTCAGGAGTTGAATAGGGAATTGAAAAGGGAGTTCAACAATGAAACTATATACCTAGAGCTTTTAATGTTTTTGTCAGACTATATTAATGATGGATTGACTTAACTTTTGTTTTTTGTCCCTTCCAAAATAAGCCCCGTCCGGAGACACACGAAGGGAAACACTACTCATACAAAGGTGGATTCTTCGTTTTGAGCCCAACAGCTCCCTGAGGGGGCAATCGAACTAGAGGCAGTCGGGTTAGGGGCGGTCGGGAGTTGAAAGGGGCAGTCGGACTAGAGGCAGTCAGGAGTTGAATAGGAAATTGAAAAGGGAGTTCAACAATGAAACTATATACCTCGAGCTTTTAATGTTCTGGTCCAACTACAATAATGATGGATTGACTTAACTTTTGTTTTTTGTCACTTCCAAAATAAGCCCCGTTTGGGGACACACTAAGGAAAATACTACTCATACAAAGGTGGATTCTTGGTTTTGAGCCCAACACCTCCCTGAGGGAAGCAGTCGGACTAGAGGCAGTCGGGAGTTGAAAGGGCGCAGTCGGGTTAGGGGCGGTCGGGAGTTGAAAGGGGCAGTCGGACTAGAGGCAGTCATGAGTTGAATAGGGAATTGAAAAGGGAGTTCAACAATGAAACTATATACCTAGAGCTTTTAATGTTTTGGTCAAACTACATTAATGATGGATTGACTTATAAGCCCCGTTCGAAGGGAAACACTACATATACAAAGGTGGATTCTTGGTTTTGAGCCCAACAGCTCCCTGAGGGGGCAGTCGGACTAGAGGCAAGTCGGGAGTTGAAAGGGGGCAGTCGGGAGTTCAAAGGGACAGTCGGACTAGAGGTAGTCACGAGTTGAATAGGGAATTGAAAAGGGAGTTCAACAATGAAACTATATACCTAGAGCTTTTAATGTTTTTGTCACACTATATTAATGATGGATTGATTTAACTTTTGTTTTTTGTCACTTCCAGAATAAACCCCGTCCGGAGACACACGAAGGGAAACACTACTCATACAAAGGTGGATTCTTGGTTTTGAGCCCAATAGCTCCCTGACTGCTCATCCGACTGCCGCTCCCGACTGCCTCCACCCCCCGACTGCCTCCAACTGCCCTATTTCGCCGACGACCTAGCATCCGAACAAATGTTTTGAATTCAAAAACCACAAATCCATCTCCATACCACATCTCTCCACTCCAACCTTGCTCAAGAGACACGTCAGAATAGAATATCAGGTGTAGAATGAAGAATTTTAAATCAATAATCACATTGAACAAAAAACTATATACCCAAAGCTTTTAATTTTTAAGTTAGACTGGATGAATGATGAATTGACTTAATATTTGTTTTTTGTCACTTCCATAATACGCCTTGTCAAGGGACACATGGAGGGAAACACTACCCAAAGAAAGTTGGATTCTTGGTTTTGGGCCCAACAACTCTCCGTCTGCCACTCTCGACTGCCCCTACCACTCCCGACTGCCCCGACTGCCTAGCGTCCGTACATCACCAATTAGAAAACCAAAAGTCCCACTTCATACAATATCTCTCCATAGAGCATCCTAGAAGGCATATTATATAATCTATTAAGCTTTGGATATAATTATATCAATTTCTAATATAAAACACATGTGTCATATCATTTGGATGATGGTAGAACATTGTGGAACGCATGTTATATAATCTATTAGGCTACGGATATAATTATATGCTCGTATCTAATATAAAACACATGTCACATATCATTTGGATGATGGTAGAACATCGTGGAAGGCATATTATGTAATATATTAAGCTATGGGTATAGTTTTATGTCCATGTCTAATATAAAACACATGTGGCATATCATTTGGATGATGGTAGAACATCGTGGAAGGCATATTCTATAATATAGGAAGCTTTGGATATAATTATATATTTATTTGCCCATTTTCTAATATAGAACACATGTCACATGTCATTTGGATGGTGGTAGAACATCGTGGAACGCATATTATATAATCTATTAAGCTACGGATATAATTATATGCTCGTGTCTAATATAAAACACATGTCACATATCATTTGGATGATGGTTGAACATCGTGGAAGGCATATTATGTAATATATTAAGCTATGGGTATAGTTTTATGCCCATGTCTAATATAAAACACATGTGGCATATCATTTGGATGATGGTAGAACATCGTGGAAGGCATATTCTATAATATAGTAAGCTTTGGATATAAGTATATATTTATATGCCCATTTTCTAATATAGAACACATGTTGCATGTCACTTGGATGATGGTAGAACATTGTGAAACGCATATTTTATAATATTGTAAGCTCAAGATATAGTGATATGTCTAGTTCTAATATAGAACACATGTCGCATATCATTTGGATGATGGTAGAACATTGTGGAACGCATATAATATAATCTATTAAGCTACGGATATAATTATATGCTCGTGTCTAATATAAAACACATGTCACATATCATTTGGATAATGGTAGAACATCGTGGAACGCATATTATATAATCTATTAAGCTATGGGTATAGTTTTATGCCCATGTCTAGTATGAAACACATGTGTCATATCATTTGGATGATGGTAGAACATTGTGGAACGCATATTCTATAATATAGTAAGCTTTGGATATATATATATATATATATATTTATTTATATGCCCATTTTCTAATATAGAACACATGTGTCATATCATTTGGATGATGGTAGAACATCGTGGAACGCATATTATATAATCTATTAAGCTACGGATATAATTATATGCTCGTGTTTAATATAAAACACATGTCGCATATCATTTGGATGATGGTAGAACATCGTGGAACGCATATTATATAATCTTTTAAGCTATGGATGTAATTATATGGCCCTTAATATACATCTATGGTATATATATGTATATATATGTATGTGTTTTTATATCATATATGGATACTGATCATATTGGAATGATGCTCATACATCACCCATGACATTTTATATATATGATTTTGGGCTTTGTATATTAGGATATGCATTTATATCATATGATGAACATATTTTATAAAATTTGGATGATGCCCACACCTTGTCATGGGCATTTGACATATAACTATGGGCTTTTCTAGTAAGAGATGTTTTTATATAAGTATAAGAAACACATGTGTCATAATATTTTAATGATGCTCACTCATCACCCATGGCGTTTAATAGTTAACTATGGTCTTTTTGTACTGTTATATGGCATTGTATTATATAAAACACATGTTTCATATTATTTTGATAATGCCTATACATCTCCATTAGCATTTTATATATTACTATAGGCTATGTATATATGTAATACGTATATGCATTTATGTTATATGAAACATATATATACATATATATATATATGTATATATGTATATATATATATATATGTATATCATATTATTTGGATGATGTCCACTTATCAGCTATTACATTTTACATATAACTATGGCCATTGTATATTTTAATATATGAGTTCATATTACATAAAACATTTATCTCAAGTTAACAGGATGATGCCCACACATCATTAATCACATTTTAAATATAACTATAGCATTTGTGTATATTACAACATGCCTTTACATCATATAAGACACATGTGTTGTATTAATTGAATGATGTCTACATATCACTCATGGCATTTATATATAACTATGGCCTTTATGTATAATTATATGTTTTTATATGATATAAACACACAAGTCGTAATATTTGAATGGTACCTACACATCAATCATAGAATTTTTTATATTTCATTATGGCATCTCCACGTGATCATATGCTTTTATATGATATGACACATATGTATCGTATTATTTGGATGATGTCCATACATCACTCATGGCAATTTTATATAACTATGACCTTTCTATATAATTATATGCCTTTATATGATATGATCACACAAGTCATATTATTTGAATGGTGCTCATATATCTTTTATGGCATTTTAGATTTAATTGTGGCCTTTACATATGTGTATGCCTTTATATCATTTGAAAAACACGTGACATATTATTTGAATGGTTCCAAACATTATTTGTAGCGTTTAATATATAACTCTAGCCTTTGTTTATTCTTATATAGCCTCATATTTAATGAAATTCATATGTAATACAATTGTATTTGGATGATGCCCATATATCACCTATGGCATGCGATATATAACTACGGTCTCTATATACAATGTGTACAATGTATAATAGTATGTGCCTTTATTAAATGCCTCTATCATATTGTTTAGATGATGCCTATACATCTCTCATATCATTTTATATACAACTATGGGCTTTATATATTATTGTATGTCTTCATATCATATTAAACAACTATATCATACTATTTGATTAATGCCCATATAGCCATATAGCATTATATATGTATATATGTATGTACACATATACATACATACATGTATATATATACATACACATATACAAATGGCATATGTATGTTAGTATACACCTTTCTATCATAAGAAACACATATGCCATATATTTGGATGATGCCACACATCACCCACAAAATTTCATGTATAAACATGAGCTTTTTATATTAGTGTATGCCTTTATATTATATGAAAAACATGTCTCATATTATTTGAATGGTGCCTACATATCATCCTCGGCATTTTACAAATAAACATGTTCTTAGTATCCTTTTATATGCCTTTATATCATATCAAATACATGTCTTGTATCATTTGAATGATACTTGTATATCTTTTATGACAATTTATATATAACTAAGGACTATGTATTTTAGTATATACTCTTACATCATATCAAACATATGTGCCATATTATCCAAATGATGTCATGTCACGAGTAACCCATGGTATCTTATTACTATAGTATTTGTATATTAGTACATGTCTTTCTTTTATTTGAATCACGTATTTCACATAATTTGAATGATATCTACACTTCACCCATGTCATTTTATAAGTAACAATGACCTATTTATTTTAAGTTCCTAAACGTTTCTCATGTTGTTATTCTACTTGAAGTTACAATTCTTTTTAAGATATGTTTGAGGGTTTAGGGCTAAAAATGGGCATATAACTATATCCAGGGCTTAATAGATTATATAATACACCTTCCACGATATTAAACCATCATCCGACTCTTATGCCACATGTGTCTTATATTAGACATAGACATATGATTATATCCAAAGATTAATAAACTATATAATATGCCTTTTACGATGTTATAACGTCATCCAAATGATATGCGACATGTTTTCTAAATTAGAATTATATTCAACGCTTAATAGATTATATAATATGCCTTTCATAATGTTCTACCATTATCTAAATGATATGTGACATGTGTTCTATATTAGAACTGGACATATAATTATATCCAAAGCTTGATAGATAATAGAAAATGCCTTCCACAAGGTTCTACCATCATCCAAATGATATGCCATAAATGTTTTATATTAGACATGGGCATAAAACTATACCCATAGCTTAATAGATTACATAATATGCCTTCCACGATGTTCTACCATCATCCAAATGATATGTGACATGTGTTTTATATTAGACACAAGCATATAATTATATCCGTAACGTAATAGATTATATAATATGCCTTCTACGATGTTCTACCATCATCCAAATGATATGACACATGTGTTTTATATTAGAAATTGATATAATTATATTCAAAGCTTAATAGATTATATAATATGCCTTCTAGGATGCTCTATGGAGAGATATTGTATGAAGTGAGACTTTTGGTTTTCTAATTGGTGATGTATGGATGCTAGGCAGTCGGGGCAGTCGGGAGTGGCAGACGGAGAGTTGTTGGGCCCAAAACCAAGAATCCAACTTTCTTTGGGTAGTGTTTCCCTCCATGTGCCCCTTGACAAGGCGTATTATGGAAGTGACAAAAAACAAACATTAAGTCAATTCATCATTAATTCAGTCTGACTTAAAAATTGAAAGCTTTGGGTATATAGTTTTTTGTTCAACGTGATTATGGATTTAAAATTCTTCATTCTACACCTGATATTCTATTCTGAAGTGTCTCTTAAGCAAGGTTGGAGTGGAGAGATGTGGTATGGAGATGGATTTGTGGTTTTTGAATTCAAAATATTTGTTCGGATGCTAGGCAGTCGGCGAAATGGGGCAATTGGAATTGGGCAGTCGGGTGGGGTAGTTCAAGATTACATTACAAGGGCGAAGGGCAGATGGAGGCAGTCGGGGGGTGGGGGCAGTCGGGAGCGGCAGTCGGATGGGCAGTCAGGGAGCTGTTGGGCTCAAAACGAAGAATCCACCTTTGTATGAGTAGTGTTTCCCTTCGTGTGTCTCCGGACGGGGCTTATTTTGGAAGTGACAAAAAACAAAAGTTAAGTCAATCCATCATTAATGTAGTCTTACAAAAACATTAAAAGCTCTAGGTATATAGTTTCATTGTTGAACTCCCTTTTCAATTCCCTATTCAACTCCTGACTGCCTCTAGTCCGACTGCCCCTTTGAACTCCCGACTGTCCCTAACCCGACTGCTCCCTTTGAACTCCCGACTGCCCCGAACCCGACTACCCCCTTTGAAGTTTGAACTCCGGACTACCCCTAAGCCGACTACCCCCTTTCAACTCCCGATTGCCTATAGTCTGACTGCCCCCTTTCAACTCCCGATTGTTTGTAGTCAGTAGTCTGACTGTTGTCCATAGGTTTCATATGATATAAATTCATATTATAAATTTATAATGTGAGAGAGCAATGTTTACATAGAAATTTTAAAGACATGAAGAGTTTTTTGAAGAGTAGCTTTGATATCCTTTGTGATGTTTAATGCGCAACGTTGTGAAGTTTATCAAATTTTTGTTGCTAATTTGAACAAGATTCATCCTTAAAATTTAGCGTAGTTGATTGATACAATTTTTTTTAAATGGGAATAAAATCTAGATTTCCTACATGGAGTGGAGATTTATAGACTCTTGAAACCTAAGTGTCATCCAAGTACTGTATGAATAGCTTTAATGTAACAATGTAGTGCATGTATATATTCTTGATATATTTTACATTTTAATATAAAAAGAGCATCCTAGGAATCTGGATTTTCTCTACAAAGCATAGATGAAAGCATAGTAAAGTGAATCAACATTGATCCCCATGAGAAAGCAACAATGCACGGTCGAAAAATTCATTAAAATTTTATTTTTTGTAAAACCTTTTTTTGCTAATAAAATAAAACTTAAGACATGATGTTTAACAAAGCTTGACAAAGAGTATTGAAAATTTCATCTTCAATAATTATGTATGTATATTGTAATGACATTGAAGTAGTCTAAATTGAAAAAGTAATTTTGAACGAAATTGAAAAGTTGATATAAATGAAGTTGAAAATGCATTAAATATATATTTTTCAAGATCTTTTTGTTTGGAGCCCTCAAATACACAATGGACTTAAAGAATATAAAATTCACGTTGATATTAAATATGATTTAGTTCATGAAATTTGCTCCCAAAATTGAATATGGACATCATTTTTGAGTTCTAGTTTTAGTAATTTTTTTAAATGATTCTTACTTTGAAACTTTGGATTCAATCACTTATAAGAACAACATAGGGCTCCATGAAATTAGAACCAATAGAAAAGAAAATTTGATACTCTTTTATAGCCGCTTTGACCAAAACATTGTAATTTGAACTTGGTTGATCAACTTTTTTGTACACAATATCATGCTTTCATCCGCATGTTAATCCCTAATTGCGCCAACGTTCATTTTAATTTTTTTTTGGAGTACTTGCACCTTTGGAGAGTTGTAACTTTTGCATATAGTGTTAGGTTTTAATGAAATTTTGGAAAACCCCCCTCATGATGTCTAGGTTCTATGTTAGAAACTTTGTATCAATCCAAGATGTATTAAAATTATGGGAATCATTTGGAAACACAGGTTTTAATTTAGGACAAATATTGTGAATTATAAAGACTAGAATTTCAAGGGCTTGTTTCTTCCTCATTCAATGTCTGTTTCTATTAAAATTGTAGCATTGGATTTTCCTTGAAGTCTAGTTACTACAGTAAAATTATCATTTCAGCCCAAGTTGTTCTAATTGCTTGTAAGTCACTTAATGCACATGTCTCTTTTGGACACTTTTTGCTTTATGGGTCAAGTGGGTCACTTTTAGGGCTATTTTAGGATAAATCAATTTTTTTCCAAAAGATTTTTTTTGGTACTAATGTATTTATATAATGATTTTGAACCACTTTGTAGTTTAAATTTTTTCATTTGAGGATTTTTGAGATTATATATCTTTAAAGTATTTCTAGGAAAATTTCATCATCCTCTTTCAAAACTAAAACATGATGATCTTGCAATTGATGTGGCTAAATGACTCCGAATCAAATCCACGCAATCTGCAACATGTATACTACAAGATTGTACGGTTGAGACTTCCATATATCACTTCAATTTTTATCTATGGCACATCAAAAGCAATATAATTTTTTTCTCTAATTTTTTTTCAATCCTGTAGGGGTTAAAGTAGCAAAATTGCTAAACTCTCTCTAGAAAAAAAGAATTTTTAGTGAAGGTTGTTGAGGTACTGAGAGCCTTTCTAGGAGGATTTAATAATAGAGGTTTAGTTAAAATCAAGCATGATTGTGACTATGGTAACAAGGACCAAGGCCCATGTCAAATTAATCAAAGTGAACATTTTCATGGTTGCTCAAACAAAACATTATTTGAAGTGATTAATGCAATAATTATTTGTGTCAGAAAATTCAACCAAGCAATCTACAAATAATGTGGTAAACAATTGGACTAGAGGCACTCAAGAGTTGGGAGTTGAAAAGGGAGTTTAAGCTAAAAATAATCAAGAGTTGAAAAGGGGCAATTGAGAGTTGAAGGGAAAAAATGGGCTAGAAGCATAGTTGAAGGGGGGCAGTCGAAGGCATTTAGCTAAAGGAAATCGGAGTTGAAAAGTGATAGTTGGTTAGAGGTAGTTACTTTGAAAATTTGTATCAATTTGAATATTGGGAATTAAATTGCGAAAATTTGTGCATTAGTTCAAAGACACATAGAGGCCGTTGGGAGTTGAAGGGACAATTGGAATATGAGGAGTCCGAGAAATTAGATTAGAACTAGGCGGTCGGGAGTTGAAAAGGCAATTGAATAATAATAAAGGGTAAAAACAAGAGGCTGTCGGACTAGGCAGTCGGGGCAGTCGGACTAGGCGGTCGGGAGTTGAAAAGGCAATTGAATAATAATAAAGGGTAAAAACTAGAAGGCAGACGGGGAGGGGCAGTCGGAGAGGGGCAGACGGGATGAGGGGCAGACGGGATGAGGGGCAGACGGGTTGAGGCAGTCGGAGAGGGGCCGTTGGATTGGGGCAGTCGGCAGGGGCGGATGGATCTAAGCCGTAGGATTGAAGCAGTCCGCATGAGCAGGGGCAGTCGGGAGGCATGGCAATCGGAGGGCAGGGGCAATCCGGAGTGAGACAAGCGGACTGAGGGTAAAAAAATTACCCGGGACCACATAGCCACGTAGGACACGACTTCCAAGGGTCCTACGTGGACATGCCACCTGTGCTGCTTAAACCACGTATAGCTTGCAAGGTGGCACAAAAGTAACTGTTTTAACCCTACCTGGTCAAAAGACTAGCTCCAGTCTAGGTTGACCCTACCTGCAGTCTAGGTTGACCCTATCGTGTCGTGCCGGAGGGGTCCGACACAACATAATTGACACGACACGACATGATACGACATGACCGACATGATGAACAACCCTCTTGGTTTCCTCAGGTGTTCAAGTTTTGCTCGCATTTTAGGTCTGCCGGTACCAGCACTGCGATTTTGGTTTCCTCAAGTCTTGAAGTTTTGCTCGCGCATTTGGTCCGCCAGTACCGGCACTGCGATTTTGGTTTCCTCAGATGTTCAAGTTTTGCTCGTGCTTTTGTTCTGTCGGTACCGACACTCCAATTTTGGTTTCCTCAAGTGTTGAAGTTTTGCTCGCGCATTTGGTCCGTTGGTACCGGCACTGCGATTTTGGTTTCCTCAGGTGTTCAAATTTTGCTCGCGCATAGGTCTGCCGTTACCAACACTCCGATTTTAGTTTCCTCAAGTGTTGAAGTTTTGCTCGCGCATTTGGTCCGCAGATACCGGCACTGCGATTTTGGTTTCCTCAGGTGTTCAAGTTTTGCTCGCGTTTAGGTCTGCCGTTACCAACACTCCGATTTTGGTTTCCTCAAGTGTTCAATTTTTGCTCGCGCATTTGGTCTGCCGGTACCGGCACTGCGATTTTGGTTTCCTCAGGTGTTCAAGTATTGCTCGCGCTTTAGGTCTGCCGGTACCGGCATTGCGATTTTGGTTCCCTGAGGTGTTCAAGTTTTGCTCGCGCATTTGGTCTGCCGGTACCGGCACTTCTATTTTGGTTTCCTCGAATGTTGAAGTTTTGCTCGTGCTTTTGGTCTGCCGGTACCGGCACTGCGATTTTGGTTTGCTCAAATGTTCAAATTTTGCTCGCGTTTTAGGTCTGCCGGTACCTGCACTGCGATTTTGGTTTTCTCAGGTGTTGAAGTTTTGCTCGCGCTTTAGGTCTGTCGGTACCTGTGAGCACTTTGACCGTGAGGATGGTCAATGCGTCACACAAGATGGGCCGAGGTGTGGTTGTGACCCCTAAGTGCCTCCAAGCAACGGACTCCTAACGTACGTGTATCATAGGCATAGATAAAGGTGGTATAGAACACAAGTACGAAGATCATAGGCATAAATGAATGCAAAAAACACCTAGACCACACTTACAAATTAGAAATCAACATTGAAAGAAGGGGCAACATACCCCCTGGCACTAAAACAAACGCCATTCCCTATTGATTACTCCAAATCTTACACAATAAGTTTCTAATAGAAGCTAGCTTAATTATCTATTAGCTTGCGAAAGAATTAATGGAAAATCGTTTACCAATTGGAAGCTATGTGCTTCCAAAGTCGGTGCTCTAAATCTTGCGCGGCAGTAGACGTTCTGCCACTAAAACAACCGCGTCTCCTTCGTCCTTGTTCCAAATCAAACGCGCCTTAGCTTTTTGGAAAGCTCACTCTTAGACGCATCCGTCCACCAAATTTGAGCTTCAACCTCTGCACGACGCTCTCGATCTTGGCTTCCAAAGTTGCTGCTCTAAATCTTGCGCGGCAGTAAACCTTCCGCTACTAAAACGACCGCTTCTCCTTCGTCCTTGCTCCAAATCTGATGAGTCTAGGGTTTTTGGAAAGCCAACTACATGATCTACCACACCTCGAATTTTTAAGACCTAATTATCTTCATACTAGCATCTATGTTGAAAAGAACACAGCCTATGACTATGTGGTTTGGGAGAAGAGAGAGGAAGAGGGAGAAAGAGAGAGGAAGAGGGGAAAAAGAGAGGAAGAGGGAGAAAAAGAGAGGAAGAGGAGAGACACACTCTACTCATCAACTAACATATAATAAACCCCATCTAATAGACTAAAGAATAAACTCAACACTAAGTTAATAAAATAAGACAAACAATAGGAAATTAAAAGGCTAGAATAACAAACCACGAAGAATAACTCAAGCAACTAATAAAATAAACTAATCAATTAGACTAAACTAATGAATTAGAATGACAAGCAATAGAAATAGGTAAAAATCATCGAGTAAAATAAAAGGGCAAACGGCCCAATTGCACATAATCAATCAATCAAATTGTTAGAAGCTAATAAACACACAAAATTATCTAGATAAAAGGAATCTAATATTGCCAATAAAAATCGAACACTAAATGCAACAAAATCCGGGAAATTGTCTAACCGGCTAAAATGTCTCGGTTAGATAAATATAAATTGCTAAACAAATCAAAACTCTAGAATTAAGAGTTTATCTCTAACGTGAACCGTTTTGACAGTTCACAGTACCAGCACTGCGATTTTGGTTTCCTTAAGTGTTCAAGTTTTGCACGCGCATTTGGTCTGCCGGTACCGGCACTCCGATTTTGGTTTCCTCCAATGTTCAAGATTTGCACGCGCTTTCGCTCTGCGGCTACCGGCACTCCGATTTTAGTTTCCTCAAGTGTTGAAGTTTTGCTCGCGCATTTGGTCCGCGGATACCGCCACTGCGATTTTGGTTTCTTCAGGTGTTTAAGTTTTGCTCGCGTTTAGGTCTGCCGGTACCAGCACAGCGATTTTGGTTTCCTCAAGTTTTCAAATTTTGCTCGCGCATTAGGTCTGCCGGTACCGGCACTACGATCTTGGTTTCCTCAAGTGTTAAAGTTTTGATCGCGCTTTAAGTCCGGAGGTACCGGCACTGCGATTTTGGTTTCCTCAGGTGTTCAAGTTTTGCTCACGGTTTAAGTCTGCCGGTACCGGCACTGCAATTTTGGTTTTCTCAGGTGTTCAAGTTTGGCTCGCGCTTTAGTTCTGCCGGTACCAGCATTGCGATTTTGATTTCCTCAAGTATAGAAGTTTTGCTCGCGCATTTGGTCCGCAGGTACCGGCACTGCGATTTTGGTTTCTTCAAGTGTTCAAGTTTTGCTAGTGCTTTAGGTCTGCGGGTACCAACAGTGCGATTTTGGTTACCTCAAGTGTTGAAGTTTTGCTCGCGCATTTGGTCCGCTAGTACCGGCACTGCGATTTTGGTTTCTTCAGGTGTTCAAATTTTGCTCGCGCTTTAGGTCTGCCGGTACCGGCACTCCGTTTTTTGTTTCTTCAAGTGTTCAAATTTTGCTAGCGCATTTGGTTTGCGGGTACTGGCACTGCGATTTCGGTTTCCTCAGGTGTTCAAGTTTTTCTCGTGCATTAGGGCTGCCGGTACCGGCACTCCGATTTTGGTTTCTTTAAGTGTTCAAATTTTGCACGCGCATTTGGTCTGCCGGTATCGGGACTATGATTTTGGTTTCCTCAAGTGTTGAAGTTTTTCTCGCGCATTTGGTCCGCCAGTACCGGCACTTCGATTTAGGTTTCCTCCAATGTTCAAGTCTTGCTCGTCATTTTGGTCGGCCGGTACCGGCACTCCAATTTTGGTTTCCTCAAGTGTTCAAATTTTGCTCGCGCATTTGGTTTGCGGGTACTGGCACTGCGATTTTGGTTTCCTCAAGTGTTTAAGTTTCTCTCGTGCTTTAGGTCTGCCGGTACCGGCACTCCGATTTTGGTTTCTTCAAGTGTTTAAATTTTGCTCGCGCATTTGGTCTACCGGTACCGGGACTATGATTTTCGTTTCCTCAAGTGTTGAAGTTTTGCTCGCGCATTTGGTCCGGCGGTACCGGCACTGCGATTTTGGTTTTTTCAGGTGTTCAAGTTTTGCTCACGCTTTAGGTCTGCCGGTACCGGCACTGCGATTTTGGTTTCCTCAGGTGTTCAAGTTTTGCTCACGCTTTAGGTCTGCCGGTACCAACATTGCGATTTTGGTTTCCTCAGGTGTTCAAATTTTGCTCGCGCTTTTGTTCTGCCGGTACCAGCACTGCGATTTTGATTTCATCAACTGTTGAAGTTTTGCTCGCCCATTTGGACTGCCGGTACCCGGACTCCAATTTTGGTTTCCTCCAATGTTCAAGTTTTGCTCGCGCTTTTGTTCTGCCGCAACCGGCACTCCAATTTTGGTTTCGTCAAATGTTGAAGTTTTGCTCGCGCATTTGGTCCGCCGGTACCGGCACAGCGATTTTGGTTTTTCCAGGTGTTCAAGTTTTGCTCACCCTTTAGGTCTGTCGGTACCGGCACTGCGATTTTGGTTTCCTCAGGTGTTCAAGTTTTGCTAGTGCTTTAGGTCTGCGGGTACCAACACTGCGATTTTGGTTTCCTCAAGTGTTGAAGTTTTGCTCGCGCATTTGGTCTGCTGGTACCCGCACTCCAATTTTGGTTTCCTCCAATGTTCAAGTTTTGCTCGCGCTTTTGTTCTGCCGCTACCGGCACTCCAATTTTGGTTTTCCTCAAATGTTGAAGTTTTGCTCGCGCATTTGGTCCGCCGGTACCGGCACAGCGATTTTGGTTTTTTCAGGTGTTCAAGTGTTGCTTACGCTTTAGGTCTGCCGGACTGCCGGTACCGGCACTGCGATTTTGATTTCTTCAGGTGTTCAAGTTTTGCTCACGCTTTAGGTCTGCCGGTACCAGCACTGCAATTTTGATTTCCTCAAGTGTTGAAGTTTTGCTCGCGCTTTTGGTCCGGTGGTACCGGCACTGCGATTTTGGTTTCCTCAGGTGTTCAAGTTTTGCTCGCATTTAGGTCTGCCGTTACCGGCACTACGATTTTGGTTTCCTGAAGTGTACAAATTTTGATCGCACATTTGGTCAGCCGGTACCGGCACTGCGATCTTGGTTTCCTCAGGTGTTCAAGTTTTGCTCGCGTTTTAGGTCTGCCGGTACTGGCATTGCGATTTTGGTTCCCTGAGGTGTTCAAGTTTTGATCACGGGTACATTCACAGTAACACGACCCGAGGAAACTGTAACCAGTGATTAATTTAACGAATTGTTAAGCAATAATCTTATCATTTGAATTGATAATGCAATATAAATTAGTAACTACATATGATATATGTCATTATACAATATACTAAAGTTTGATGATGTTTGAGAAGTTATTAGTACTCCAAAACGACTAAAATATGGTCGTAACCAGTCGTTAATAACGACTAAAATGTGCTAAAATGTTCAAAATATGTTGCAAAATGTCCTTAAATTTTTCTAATATCTACATAAATTGAAGATATTATTTTCTAAGCACTCATCAAGAGTCGTTATAACTGGGCGGGGTTGGGTCGTGTTATTGTGAATGTACCCTCACGCTTTATGTCTGCTGGTACCGGCACTGCAATTTTGGTTTTCTCAGGTGTTCAAGTTTGGCTCGCGCTTTAGTTCTGCTGGTACCAGCACTGCGATTTTGATTTCCTCAAGTGTTGAAGTTTTGCTCGCGCATCTGGTCTGCCGGTACCCGCACTCTAATTTTGGTTTCCTTCAATGTTCAAGTTTTGCTCGCGCTTTTGTTCTGCCGCTACCTGCACTCCAATTTTGGTTTCGTCAAATGTTGAAGTTTTGCTCGCGCATTTGGTCCGCCCGTACCGGCACAACGATTTTGGTTTTTTTAGGTCTTCAAGTTTTGGTCACCCTTTAGGTCTGCCGTTACCGGCACTGCGATTTTGGTTTCCTCAGGTGTTCAAGTTGTGCTCACGCTTTAGGTCTGCCGGTACCGGCACTGCGATTTTGGTTTCCCAAGGTGTTCAAGTTTTGCTCGCGCTTTTGTTCTGCCGGTACCAGCACTGCGATTTTGATTTCCTCAAGTGTTGAAGTTTTGCTTGCGCTTTTGGTCCGGTGGTATCGGCATTGCGATTTTGGTTTCCTCAGGTGTTTAAGTTTTGCTCGCGCTTTAGGTCTGCCGGTACGTGCATTGCCATTTTGGTTTTCTCAGGTGTTCAAGTTTTGCTCGCGGTTTAGGTCTGCCGGTACCGGCACTGCGATTTTGGTTTCCTCATGTGTTCAAGTTTTGCTCGCGCATTTGGTCTGCCCGTACCCGCACTCCAATTTTGGTTTCCTCCAATGTTCAAGTTTTGCTCGCGCTTTTGTTCTGTCGCTACCGGCACTCCAATTTAGGTTTCCTCAAGTGTTAAAGTTTTGCTTACGCATTTGGTCCGCCGGTACGGGCAGTGCGATTTTGGTTTTTTTCAAGTGTTCAAGTTTTGCTCACGCTTTAGGTCTGCCGGTACGGGCACTGCGATTTTGGTTTCCTCAGGTGTTCAAGTTTTGCTCGCGCTTTTGTTCTGCCGGTACCGGCACTGCGATTTTGATTTCCTCAAGTGTTAAAGTTTTGCTCGCGCTTTTGGTCCGGTGGTACCGGCACTGCAATTTTGGTTTCCTCATGTGTTCAAGTTTTGCTCGCGTTTAGGTCTGCCGTTACCGGCACTCCGATTTTGGTTTCCTGAAGTGTACAAATTTTTCTCGCACATTTGGTTTGCCGGTACTGGCATTGCGATTTTGGTTCCCTCAGGTGTTCAAGTTTTGCTCGCGCATTTGGTCTGCCGGTACCGGCACTTCTATTTTGGTTTCCTCGAATGTTGAAGTTTTGCTTGTGCTTTTGGTCTGCCAGTACCGGCACTGCAATTTTGGTTTCTTCAAGTGTTCAAATTTCTCTCGAGCATTTGGTCTGCCGGTCCCGGCACTACGATTTTGGTTTCCTCAAAAGTTTAAGTTTTACTCGCGCTTTAGGTCTGCTGGTCCCTGCACTGCGATTTTGGTTTTCTCAGGTGTTCAAGTTTTGCTCGCGCTTTAGGTCTGCCGGTACCAACACTGCGATTTTGGTTTCCTTATGTGTTTTAGTTTTCCTCGCGCATTTGGTCTGCCGGTACCCGCACTCCATTTTTGGTTTCCTCCAATGTTCAAGTTTTGCTCGCGCTTTTGTTCTGCCGCTACCGGCACTCCAATTTTGGTTTTCCTCAAATGTTGAAGTTTTGCTCGCGCATTTGGTCCGCCGGTACCGGCACAGCGATTTTGGTTTTTTCAGGTGTTCAAGTGTTGCCTACGCTTTAGGTCTGCCGGACTGCCGGTACCGGCACTGCGATTTTGGTTTCCTCAGGTGTTCAAGTTTTGCTCACGCTTTAGGTCTGCCGGTACCAGCACTGCGATTTTGATTTCCTCAAGTGTTGAAATTTTGCTCGCGCTTTTGGTCCGGTGGTACTGGCACTGCGATTTTGGTTTCCTCAGGTGTTCAAGTTTTGCTCGCATTTAGGTCTGCCGTTACCGGCACTCCGATTTTGGTTTCGTGAAGTGTACAAATTTTGATCGCACATTTGGTCTGCCGGTACCGGCACTGCGATTTTGGTTTCCTCAGGTGTTCAAGTATTGCTCGCGCTTTAGGTCTGCCGGTACTGGCATTGCGATTTTGGTGTCTTGAGGTGTTCAAGTTTTGCTCGCGCATTTGGTCTGCCGGTACCGGCACTTCTATTTTGGTTTCCTCGAATGTTGAAGTTTTGCTCGTGCTTCTGGTCTGCCGGTACCGGCACTGCGATTTTGGTTTCCTCAAGTGTTTAAGTTTTGCTCGCGCTTTAGGTCTGCCGGTACCGGCACTGCGATTTTGGGTTTCTCATGTGTTCAAGTTTTGCTCGCGCATTTGGTCCGCCGGTACCGGCACAACGATTTTGGTTTTTTCAGGTGTTCAAGTTTTGCTCACGCTTTAGGTCTGCCGGTACCGGCACTCCGATTCTGGTTTCTTCCAGTGTTCTAATTTTGTTCGCGCATTTGGTCTGCCGGTACCAGGACTATGATTTTGGTTTCCTCAAGTGTTGAAGTTTTGCTCGCGCATTTGGTCCGCCGGTATCGGCATAGAGATTTTGGTTTTTTCAGGTGTTCAAGTTTTGCTCACGCTTTAGGTCTGCCGGTACCGGCACTCTGATTTTGGTTTCTTCAAGTGTTCAAGTTTTGCTCGCGCATTTGGTCTGCCGGTACCGGGACTATGATTTTGGTTTCCTCAAGTGTTGAAGTTTTGGTCGCGCATTTGGTCCGCCGGTACCGGCATAGGGATTTTGGTTTTTTCAGGTGTTCAAGTTTTGCTCACGCTTTAGGTCTGCCGGTACCGGCACTCTGATTTTGGTTTCTTCTAGTGTTCTAATTTTGTTTGCGCATTTGGTCTGCCGGTACCGGGACTATGATTTTGGTTTCCTCAAGTGTTGAAGTTTTGGTCGCGCATTTGGTCCGCCGGTACCGGAATAGGGATTTTGGTTTTTTCAGGTGTTCAAGTTTTGCTCACGCTTTAGGTCTGCCGGTACCGGCACTCTGATTTTTGTTTCTTCAAGTGTTCAAGTTTTGCTCGCGCATTTGGTCTGCCGGTACCGGGACTATGATTTTGGTTTCCTCAAGTGTTGAAGTTTTGCTCGCGCATTTGGTCCGCCGGTACCGGCACTGCGATTTTGGTTTTTTCCGGTGTTCAAATTTTGCTTGCGCTTTAGGTCTGCCGGTACCGGCACTTTGATGTTCGTTTCCTCCAATGTTCAAGTTTTGCTCGCACTTTTGGTCTGCCGGTACCGGCACTACGATTTTGGTTTCCTCAAGTGTTCAATTTTTGCTCACGCTTTAGGTCTGTCGGTACCAGCAATGCGATTTTGGTTTCTTCCTTTCGACAATCTTCTTAAAATTAGCTTGGCTAGCATAATTTGAACTAAAAAGTATAAATACACATACATATGTAATCTCGAGCAGAATCAAACTTGAGAAGTCTCAATCTTGTCATGGCCACTTGGAGACCGCAATCGGACCTCCGGTACTGGCAGTCATATATCCACAATTTCAAGGGCGCATTATATACCATTGGAAAGGTATTCTCAAGACCTTTCTAACGATGTATTTCACGCCCCTAGATTAAAAAAATTGCAGTGGCTGCACCAGAAAGAAACTCTAGCAGAATCAAACTTGAGAATTTTCAATCTTATCACGGCCGTTTAGGGACCCCAAACGGACTGCCGGTATCGGCAGTCATTTTTCACAATTTCAAAGGCGCATAATATACCATTGGAAGTTATTCTCAAGACCTTTCCAACGGTGTATTTCACGCCCCAAGATTCGAATAATTGCAGTCGCTACACCATAAAGAAACTCTAGCAAAATCAAACTTGAGAATTTTCAATCTTGTCACAGCCGCTTCGGGACCCCAAACGGACTGCCGGTATTGGCAGTCATTTTTCCACAATTTCAAGGATGCATAACATACCATTGGAAAGGTATTCTCAAGACCTTTCCGACAGTATATTACACGCCCCAAGATTCGAAAAATTGCAGTCGCTACACCATAAAGAAACTCTAGCAGAATCAAACTTGAGAATTTTCAATCTTGTCACGGCCGCTTCGGGATCCCAAACGGACTGCCGGTACTGGCAGTCCATTTTCCACTATTTAAAGGGCGCATAACATACCATTAGAAAGGTATTCTCAAGACCTTTCCAACGATTTCACGCTTTAAGATTTAAAAATCGTAGTCCCTTCATCGCTAAGAAACTCTAGCAGAATCAAACTTAAGAATTCTCAATCTTGTCATGGCAACTTCGGGACCCCATTCGGTTCTGAGTGACCTTTCAGATTTTTGTAGAGAATAGTTTCTATTTTTTTAGATCAATTTTAAGAACCCTGTGATAAAGATCAGGTGTCTACGTTGTGCTTCAGAAGGACCCCTGCTCACCTCATTCGGTGTCGGCTACCCTCCAAATAGAGTGTTTAAGTCTGTAGAATAAAATTTCAAGATTTTAGAATAAATTTTAAGAACCGAGTGGTAGAGAACAAGGTGTCTAGTTTGTGCTTGACATGGCCCCGCCCCCATCCTAGCGGGTACCAGCTACCCTCCAAACATAGTGGTTGAGTTTGTAGAAAAGAATTTCAAATTTTCACAATCAATTTTTAGAACCGTGTGTTAATGATCAGGGTATCTAGTTTGTATTTGACAAGGGCCCCTCCCACCCCTGCCGGTGCTAGCTACCCTCCAAACAGTGTGTTTGAGTTTATTGAAATAAATCTCAAATTTTTATAATCAATTTTTTGAAACCAATGTGAGAGATCAGGGTGTCTAGTTTGTGCATCACATGGGCCCCTCCTACTTGAGCTGGTGTCGGCTACCATCCAAGTAGTGTGTTTGAGTTTGTAGAAAAAAATTCGAATTTTTAGAATTAAGTTTATGAACAGAGTGTTTGAGAACAGTGTCTAGTTTGTGCTTGACAAGGGCAGCCCCACCCCAGCTAGTGCTAGCTACTCTCTATTTATAGTGTTTGAGTTTCCATCATATATTTTTATAATCATGCTTTAGATATCATAACAACTCACATCAAGTGATTTTGTAAATACTTCGAGAATGGATGTGGTCATGTGGATGGTGATTCTCAGGAAAATGAAGATGACATTGAAGGTGCTCATTCATTCCTCATTATTTTGCTCTTTACATGTCATGATTTGACCATTGAAACACTAAATTTTGTGACTATATTTTGTTGAAGTTGACTTTGTTGACCTAAAAGAAAGTACGCAAGGAGGACGGCTAAGCGAGCGAGATGTTCATTCCTAGCTCAATTCCATTTTGTTGAGCGAGACTGCAAACACAAGATCTCGAATCGAATGTCTTCGATTCCAACCCTTTCACAAATCTATGTTGCTCATTCACCTTTGTAGAATGGTATGCCTTCTTGTTGTGAGATCTTTTCTCAAGAATGACATTATGAAACTGACTTCACATTTTATAAAGACTGGATACTTGGAAGGCAACGGTGTTTTCTATGTGGCCATTGAAGATAACAAAGGTATTTAAGACTAAACTTGTTACTCCAAAGATTACATCTATGAAGAGTCCACTCTCCACGAAATCAATTGGTACAATTTCTATGACTCAAAGTTTGATATCGTCATGTTGCATTTCATCCTCTCAAACCGATACATGTTCTAATTTAATTGTTTCTGCAGGAGAAACAAAAAGTTCCATGTCACTTCAAACCTTGTGCACCGACCCTATCGAGTTCGTAACATTGGTTCCCAACCTCTCTCATATTTCCAATCTTTGGTGTCATGAGAAGAGCTTTGACTGTCTAAGATAATGCAGAAAGGTCCCAAGACTAATACTTAGTTCACACTAGCCGTTGACTCTCTCAGTGGTCTTTTCAATCAGGTATACCACTCTTTCTACAATACAACTTTTTTTTATCCTATTTTGGTTTCATTATCTTAGCAAATCTCCATGAGTTTTGTTGTATTTTAAATGCAACAAGAGATTAAAGAAGACGTTGATGTTGCTCAGAGGAAGTTCTATAAGAAGTATCCCAACCCAGAAGATTGGACCGCCAAAAGACTTGATGAGTTTGTAAACAAAGTTGTGAAGAAAACCAAGGTTCACTATAAGAGCGAGTTGAAGAAGATGCTTCTTGTTGTTGATCCAGTCAACACTTCATCCTTCCTTGATGAAGTGAAATCTCACTATGAATGTCATGATGAATAACCAGAGATGAAAATTGAGAAGCTGTGGATGTTTGGCACATGCGCCATAGATCTTTCAATGAAGGTTCTGTGGCTTGAACGTTGAAATCAACCTCTTGTTCTTTGAGTTCAACTTAGATTTCCCAAGCTTGGATTTATTGATGACTTGTTCTTAGTCTGGCTTCATGAAGCTACTTGGTGGTCTCATATACGTACCTTAATTTCTTTGCAATCTGATTTGATACAATGATTGTAGAATTGTGCATTGAATAACTTATCACACATTGTTATCATTTCATTTCGTCCTTCTCACAGTCTAATTATCTCTTCTGCAGTTGATCGTCGAAGTTGGGGTCATTTTTAAGGGCATTATTCGTGATCAAAAAGCCACCATCAATTACCACCAAGACGGTGGTGATGCCATTCCCACTATCTTTGACTACATCAAGCAGGTGCAAATTTCCCTCTGGAACACTGCCTTTACAGAGAATTTGTTGTTGATAAGGGCATCAACAAGAACTATCAAATTGAGAAGCAGTACCTTTTCAAGCCTACTTTGCACCGTGTTTTATATCGATATTTCAAGCACGTTGTATTCCCCGCAAAAGCCATTTCTAGATCCCCTCCTGTCTTTGTGAATTACCTTAAGTAGGAAAGGAAGGACTTTGTGCTCACTGAGGAGATCATGAAAGCCTGGGATGAATGGGAATTATTTTTGTTGAATGGGATGATAATTTCAAATGCTTTGAATGTTTTCATTGTTTTGAAGCTTTTGAATGTTTTTACTACGCGGGAACAAGTCCTTTAAAGCGCGGCAATAGGTCCTTTTATTAAACGCATTAACTTAAAATTTTCTTTTATTACACTCTAAAACCACGGTAATAGGAGGTGCTTCATAAAAAAAATTGCAGAATTTTTATCCAAAATCTCTGCTCACCGCTCACCGCTCACTGCTCACTGCTCACATAATAGCATTTCCCTGCGACAGCGCGCAAGCCAATTTCAAATGCTGTAAGAATTGTGTATGGTTCGGGTGACCCCAAAGTTCCTATGGTGGACCGCGAACGAACTTGCCTTTTCCATTGGGCTACCTCCATGCACAAGCATACCGAGAAGCACATTGCCAAGGCGTTCCAAGCACAACATATTCGGCTTTGTCAGCAATACAAGGATGCGACAACCATGGCAGAAGCAGATCAGATGTACTTGCAATTGAAGGCCTGGTGGTACTCGTCTGGTGCAGCTGATGAAGATTCTATTAGAGAACTCGAAGATTGGTTAGCATTTTGGCACTTTCGTTATTGCCAATGGGGAGGGTTCATGGAGATGGTGAGACTAATGTTGAACTCTCATTTCATTTGCACTTATTTATCGCTATTCTATTTCTACCCCATTCACTTGCCATTCTCTCTTGTTGAAATGTGTTACAGGACCTTACCCCTGACAAACTTGTTGAGATTCCGACCTACAACCTCTCGGAGACAGTTCACAATAAGTGGCTTCAAGCGTCCGGGAAACGAGGCACGGACTTGTTTGTGGCTACTTGTGACGACTAGATCCGTGCCTTTATGCAAATGACAAACTACCGCTCTTATCTATGTGGAGGCGCTTCTGGGAAGGGCCCCTCAAAGCATGATCTGAAACTTAAGCGGGCAATGGCATCGCTCGATGGAAAGAAGATTGCCGAAGCCCTCAGCGAAATGCCAGGAGCAGAGGACGTTTGTACACGAGTCCCTCATTTAGAAGGGAGGAGCTCTTTGGATCGGTAAAAAGGAAACTCGACCTCTCGATTGGATCGGAGGGTGATGAAAATCGCCCGGACAAAGTAAACTTCTCACATCCTCGAGTCCAAACAAGATCCGCTTCTGCAAGAGTGCAACTTCAACCGATTCCTGAAGTTACTTCTCCAATGCCACACGTCACGCACGTGCAAGAAACCAACTGCAACGTTCATGAGTGGCACATTGCAAGAATTTTGCACAAGGCGAAGAACAAGTGCCACGCTATTCAAGCCGAAACAAACATCAGGTGCAAGATGGTCATTGCCAAGGGTGGTAAGGCCACCGCTGCTCCCACGTACAAAGGTGAGAGGCAAGTTCCAACGTTCAGAGGAGCTTGACACAAAACCAAAGATTTCTGGTTTTGCCCTGATCAAATTGCTCGATGTGTCATGGGACCCAAGCGTGGACACGTACTAATGCGACCCAACATCCTTGAGATTTGGCCCGTTCTCGTGGAGACGGACCTGACACGTTCAGAAATTATGGAATTGGAAGAGGCAGGATTTCGATTGCAAGCTAAAACCGCCATGTCACCTCGCCGCCTCTTTACGACCTCCAAGATATTTGAGCCCGTGGTCTGGAATTATCCTCAACCAGCTCACGCAGATAAAGTTCCTTCTATCCGAGGTGGCAAGACCGTTCGACGCAGTCCTAAAGCTCCGTGTGAGGCCCATCGCAACCAATGGGAGAGTGCAAGGAACGTCAAGGCTATAATCCAAGCAGTGAAGATCATTCCATATCCTGGACTTGGTGCAGTCATCACAATGTAGTCTGGAGTAGAGCCAGATCAGAAAGTTTACAACGTCACGTTGTCTAACTTTCTATCGTGCACTTGCCCGCACTTTGTTAGCATGAACGGTTCGAGTGTTGGCAAGCGTGGTGCTTATGTCAACTGCAAGCACATCTATTACGTATTTCGATTCTTTTGCAAACTAGACTTTGATAATGACAAGTTCGTGCATGCCCCTACCCTTAGCTTCGACGAAACAAAGAAGATTCTTGAAGCTGCTGAAATCATCAAAACAACAGTTTAGAATTAGAAAGTTGATCTATGAATTATAGCCTACTACGTAGACTCGTGGCAACCCTAGAGCTTGGGCCATGTAGGATTTTGTAATGATGCATGAGGTCATTCTAAAGTCACGCTATGACTTTGGAAAAAAAAAAAAAAAAAAAACGTTTTATTATTAAAAAATTCTAATCAACAATGTCCATACTCCATATAACTTTGATCAACCTGATTAGGTGTGGGTATGGGTCTCGGGCCTGAGACCCAATTGATGGCACTTAAGCTTGATCAAGAAACAAAAGTTTCCGTAGGGTCCCTAAATCAGCAAAGCAAGTGAAATGAAACACTTTCTTTGGAATTTTATGCGCCTTCAGGGAAGTTAACTTGAAAATAGTGAAATTTATCCATAATAAAACTAAAGCACGGTAATAGGGTCCCACGGTAATAGGACGCATTTTTTACTATAAATAGTAAATTTTAAATTTGGAAAATTTCAGGCTCTAGGCTCACAAAGTTCCTGCTCACAACTCTTAGGCTCACCGTTCTAGGCTCACATGCTAGCGTCGTTGCCGTCCTTGGCAATCCACAGTTGGCAGACTTAGGCAACCATCCCGTTGCACTTCTAGCTCTCCTCTTCATTTTCGCGATGTGATGCACACTGTATTTGAAATTGTTACCACCCAGGGTATCAGAAATATCTTGTTACAACCACGGGACATTCCATTGTTTGCTTAAAACTTACCTGTCGTCAATTCCTTGCCTGGCAAACCCCGGTAGCGAGCTCACCACATCCACTGATCCTGAATAGGGAATTCTCCCCAGAGGGTAATACAGTGATATCCCCGTATTTGGTAGTAACCCCCCCCCCCCCCCCCCCCCCCCCGCGGGTCCACTTTTGCACCCTATAGGGAGATCTTCCAAGTCGCTACGACGCCTATGAGCACTTTGACCGGTTGACCGGTCAATGCATCACATAGTCGGCCGAGAGGTGGTGATGAACAATACTCCAAGCAATGGACTCTTTTTAGCTAGTGATGATTTAGATGAGTCAACAAAACATCATAGTGATGAAAGTAAGACAAGAATGGACAATTTTGATGTATGCAAAGAATGGCAGCATACAGTGAGACACAAAACCGGGTTCCAAAAAGTACCATACACCGTAGAATTCCACCAAAGACCTCATACAATCACAATACCACTAATTGGAGTCTAATATATCACTAATGGCACCACATGGATGGAAAAAACAACCATAAATGACAATGGCAGCACAAAGCTTGCCTTAAAAATTGACCTAAAAGAGTCCAAGATGCCTCAATTCACATCAATTACCCATGGGTACTAAGGTACACCACAATGGGCTTAATTTTGATGATGAAATTGAGCAAGTGAAGGGAATTTGCACCTTCACTTAAATGGCAGCCCTTAACGTCACTTAAAATTATCCTAAAAAGACTTACAAGTGCCTCATCCTTGCCTCAATTGGCCGTGGGTACTATGTACTCCTAAATCGGGCTTAAATTGAGGAACCGAATGAATACGTATGTTGAACTTGCAATCACATCCAAAATGGCACCACTAAATAACCCGCTAAATAAACATTTAAAACACCAAAAATTCATAAACTTAGCACAATTAATCCCTAGGTACTACAAGTACCTTGATTAGGTTTAACCGGCCAGTTTAAAAGTCCAAAGGGGAATTTTGCGCCCTTTATACAAAATGACAGCCCATCAATTTATCAAAAAAAACATCTTAAAGAATCACAATCATCTCATTCCCACCTCAATTGCCGTGAGTACCATGTACTAAAGCTGAGGCTTCACTTGAGGGAGAAAAATGAGTAAATGAGGTGCAATTGGAACCACACCAAAAAATGGCAGCACAATGCCTAACCCTAAATGAGCTTGGGGGTTGTACTAAATGTCATAAGTTTCAATACAAACAACCTAAATACTATAATGCATCCAAGGAGAATTGGAATTGACATGCATTCCTCAATCGACAAGAATTTCAACCCTTTGGATACCATACAATTGACCTAATTACCAATGAAATGGGGAAAATCCCGGTACAAATTCGGCAGCGCTTCCACGCTAGGCCAAACACCGGGTTCCAAAATTCCAAAACATTGTCTACTATTCAAGAAAAATGGGCAACGACGATGCAACCATCAATGCCAACCAATCAAGATTGTTCACTATACAAACACAATCCGGGATACAAGGAAAAAACAATTAAAATTGCTAGTACAACAATTGAAGGTCTAATTCATCATCCTAAACCCATAGAATTTAACATCACCCCATGATACACAAAAATTAGAGGGAAGAAGGGTGCGAGGTCCTCCCTCCGTATTGTCACTCTGTGAATCCTCCCTATTATTACGTTGGTGAAACAGAGGGTGATGCGATCGGTCTTGCCGCTCTTCCTCGCCGTCCCGTGGTCGTGTCGTGATCCTGATGCTCGTCCTCACGGGCTGTGGGTCTTGCTGCTCTTCCTCGCCGTCCGTGGTCGTGTTGTGATCCTGATGCTCATCCTCAAGGGCTGTGGGTCTTGCTCGTCGTCTTAGCCCTCGCTCTCGCACTGCCTCCTACCCAATTACTACACTAATCACAGTTGCTGCTAGTTGCTAGAAGAAAACTAATTGCAAAAAATTCTCTCCCCGTCCAACAGGGCTTCGCCTTTTTTCTCCAAAAAAACTTCTACATAACTAGCTACCCAAAAAAAAAACACCCAGCCCCCAAAAAACCAACGCTCTCCAAAAAAGACTCCCCCTCGATTGTCGACAGGGGTGGGATTCAAAATCCCACCCAGCTTCATCCATCTAACTTTCTCTCATCCAAAAGAAAGCATCCAAACCGTCACTCCAAAAATCTAGTAAAAAACTCCTAGTTTTATCCCTAGTTCAACCAGGGCTTTTAGGGTCTATTAAAAATAGAACTTGGTCTTCACAAAAGGATCCAAGTCCCACTCCCCAAAAATAGACCCTAATTTCTACTCCTACATTAGAAGATAGAGTACCAAAAAAAACTCAAAATCCCACGATTAGCCAGTTAGAACTTAAAATGTAGCAAAAATACTTAGAAAATAGGGATAAAAACCGGCGTGGAAAAAACCTAATAAAAAGTACTAGAAAAATCATCAAAACAATTACTCAGCTAAAACGCTGTACTTAGAAATATTAATACCCGTAAATCACACAAAAGACCATGGTAAGAGTCTACCGCGAGAGTGGACCGTCTTGACAGTTCACAACGCCTCTGCCCATTTTCATGCACTGACACGCTACTGCTGTGAGCAACCACCTCTCCAATAAAGAAATCCTCTCTATCCACAGCTACTCTGGATAGAGAGATATCGCGTAGTCTGACCGATCTTCCTATTCAAAACTCTCACTATCCCCTAATTCTGGACTGAAATCAGTTCAATTTTAACGAAATGGGTGTTACTTTCATTGCGTTCAATGCAGACTGACCTAGGAAAACAAGAAGCGGGACTCAAGGGCACAGATTAAGGAGCTGGAACAATATTGGATTTTCCCCTTGCTTTGTTGAATACAATAATACACTACTCACATGATATCCATTATAGTGAGAGAATTCTATGAATTTGAGAGGTAGAAGAGCATGAAATAAAATTGACAATGAAGAAAAATTGCTGGAAAAAGAGCATTTTCCATTAAAATGAGTACAAAGACTTTTCAAATTGAGACGGTTTAGGTCGAATCGACCTAAATAGTCAAATTAAGTTTGTCTTTTCAATCTATTTTAGGTCGATTCCACCTAAATAGTCAAATAAAGTTTGTCTTTTCAATCTATTTAGGTCGATTCAACCTAAATATTCAACTAAAAATTGTCTTTCAATCTATTTAAGTCGATTCGACCTATTAGTCTCAATTTTATAAAAAAATTTACTCTCATTTTAATGGAAATTGCTACTTTCAGTCATGGGCACCTAAATCAACCTAAATTGATATGTTTATTTTGAGAGGTCCATGATCTCTCCAAGTAATGAATATCAAGTTAACTCAAGACTAGTACATGGTAACTCTAGTCATCAAGCATAACATTTTCAAGTTAGGGTTAAAAGGTTTAGGGTTTAAGCAACTCAAAGTTGGAGAACCTCTTCTTCCTAGTATAGCTCCTTCCGAAAAGACAAGAAAAAAAAACACACCATACAATCAACAAGCTCTACTGAAAGAACCATTTCAATTTCCACTATATGTTATTTCTCAAAGGAATAAACTTCCATTTTGTTCATAAACAACCAACAAACCCGAAAAACCAACTGTAGAAAATAAACATAAACAAAAACAAAACTATCTCATTCAATAATCATTGAGACAATTAATTGCGAACCAACCGATACTATTTAATAAAGACACGAAGTTCAAAACTCCAAGAACATGCAAAGATAAAATGAATGGCAAACTATGTAACTAATACCAATGCCGCACTTTCTAGCGTCTTGCACATCTCCCGACAACTTTCAGTCTCAAAATTTCCAACCCCGTTACCAATAATCACCACAAGAGCAGACGCCATCTTTGAAGTGGTGAAAGCGATTGGCATCCCTGGCCACAATCTCCTGTCCAGTCACCTTAGAGATGAACTTGGTTGCTGTATGGCAATCTGAACACACCCGAAGATTCTTGTATACACGAATTGGCTTTTCCAGAGGCGTGTGCATCATGCCATAAGCAATAGCTAGCTTTTCACTGTGAGAGCAAAGAGCAAGTTCTTTGTCCTCCTCATCAATATTGCGCAAGACAAGCCGAGTATCAGGAATGTAACCTTCAGCCCTTAACTTTTTCGTCAAGTTATCCAGCACAGCATAGATCTGCTTTGCTTCTGGGTGAGAGGTATCTCCTACAACAAAGCGATGAATCTTGTTATTAATCTCAATCCAGCTAATCCCTGGCTCCTTGCGAATACCTCTTTCCTGCATCATACACCGTATTGATGACACCTGATCCCACTGGCCAGCGGCAGCATAGATGTTGGAGAGGAGCACGTATGGAGCGGCACCCTCCGGTTCCAACTTCAGAACCTCTTTAGCAGCAAGTTCGCCCAACTCCACATTACCATGACTTCTACAAGCACCAAGCAAAGCTCCCCAAGTAGCTGCACCTGCTTCAACTGGCATGTTATCAATAAAGAGCTTTGCTTCCTCTAAGTTTCCTGCCCGCCCAAGAAGATCCACCATGCAACCATAATGAATCACAGTAGGTTCCATGCCATAATCCTGCATCATAACCCGAAAGAGCCGACGGCCTTCATCAACAAGGCCTGCATGACTACATGCCGACAACACTGCCACAAATAAGTAATCATCAGGTTTCACACCATCAGCAATCAGTCTTCTAAAGACTTCCAGGGCTTCGTGTCCACGTCCATGGTCTGCAAGTCCACCAACCATCACGCTCCATGTGATGACATCACGTTCCTCCATTCTGTCAAAAACTCGTACAGCATCATCGATGCTGCCACTCTTTGCATACATGCGAACGAGCGCACTCGCCACGCGCAAATCCGACTCCAATCCATCTGCCAGGATATGGCTGTGCACGTCCTTCACCCACTCTAACGCACCCGCACTTGCACATGCATTCAAAATGCTCACATACGTGATTGCGTCTGGTACACAGCCCTCTCTTCGCATTCGAAGGAAACATTCATATGCCTCATGCCCACGTCCATGGTCTGCAAGTCCACCAATCATCACGTTCCATGTGACCACATCAAGTTCCTCCATTCTGTCAAAAACTCGTACGGCATCATCAATGCTGCCACTCTTTGCATACATGCGAACGAGCGCACTCGCCACGCGCAAATCCGACTCCAATCCATCTGCCAGGATATGGCTGTGCACGTCCTTCACCCACTCTAACGCACCCGCACTTGCACATGCATTCAAAATGCTCACGTACGTGCTTGCGTTTGGTACACAGCCCTCTCTTCGCATTCGAAGGAAACATTCATAGGCCTCACACCCGCGTCCATGGTCTGCAAGTCCACCAATCATCACGTTCCATGTGATGACGTTGTGATTCATCATTCTGTCAAATACCAGTCGCGCATCATCGATACTGCCACTCTTCGCATACATGTGAACAAGCGCAGTCCCTACACGCACATCTGATTCAAGGCCATCGTGTCTGATGAGCGCATGAAGCTCTTTACCCCATTTCAAAGCTGCTGGACTGGCAAATGCCTTCAGGATGCTCAAGTAAGTAACTTCATCTGGCTGCACACCTTCTTGGCGCATTTGAGTGAAAACATCCAGTGCATCTTTAGCACGGTTGTGCTGAGCATAACCTCCAACCATGATGGTCCAACTATAAACATTCTTCTTCAGAAGTTTATCAAACACTTGGCGTGCATCCTGCAGCCTCCCACATCTGATGTACACACTCAAAAGGTTGTTCGCCACATATTTATTTTGCTCCATTCCACTCTTGATGATGCAGTCATGAGCCTGCTTGGCCGCCATAAGGTCTTTCTGCTTCAAGCACCGCTTCAAAACTTCAACAAACATGTTCGAGTCTATAGTGATGCCTTGTTGGAGTAGATTCTCCATAACAGCAAGCGCTTCGCTCGTGGTACTTGTGCTCCAAATGTGCTTACTACCAACAGCATGAGAATGAGATGTGCCCTGAGAGACTGATTTGAGTCTTGCCTTCACCCAAGTTGGAGTTTTCCAACCATCTAGCCACAGTGCTTCTCTTTTCACCTTATGTCTGAAGTCAGGTGATCTGGGGTTCCTCTGTAGGCACCACAACCCACCATCAAATATGCAACATGTGACGCATATTTAAGCCCGGTTAATCTGCACCCAACACTCAACAATCAAGGACAACATTTTTTTCAACCCTCCAGTGATCAGACTCCACTCCAAAGTACACAAAGCACAATACCTATGCTTGCCTAGTGCCCACATCCTTTGTACAACTAAGAAATATCCACCTCACGTGTCTGATCCAAGGCTTACATCCACTTTCTAGCATCAACCCACTGGCAGTCCTGGGATACCTTGTCAACTCTGTTGTCCCACCACTGGGAAGGATCCGCAAAGTACTCTTCCCAAAGTTCTTCAGTCCGCTCAGCTTTGTCTCAGGCAAGTGCAACACACTTCATGTCAGTCACGTTCTCTCCGGGGAAGACAAATCCCATCCACCTCATTCCACGAGAGCCTGTCACACACCTGGAGCTTCGGCACGCGTGGATGATCTTCTCCAAACCGATGATGTCGATAAACACCTAATTTGTCCACTACGTCCTCCATGAGGGCACAAGAGCACGGATAACAAAGGATAGACAGGCCATGGAGACTTGAACAGTGTGTTCGCACGCACATCCTGCTCACAAAAAGCCCAACAGTTTTTCAAAAAGCACACTAGTAGCAGAGCTCAAGCACACCTTCCTATCAATACTGGGGTCAGGGTTCGGGGTTCAGTCGACCAAGTTCACGTGCTGCTACTTTGGGGAAAATGTAACAACCTAGATATCAAGCATTGCCTTCCGAGCAAGTGCTCACCCGTGATCACCACCTTAATTGTACACAAGGCAATTTAATCAAGAAGCTGACTGACAAATCTTTCTTTCCGCCCGCAAAGGTGTGTCCAACATAAGAAATGACCCTCATCTTGATGCTCCGACGGTCTTTATGGCTCGCTAAGAATTTGAAAGAATCCTCAACTTTCAACCTGAAGGCGCGACCGGAAAGAGGCCAAACCTGGAGTTGTGGAACAGCTTTATGCATAAGGTTGATCCGTTGCCAGTTTCCACAGGCGCCTCTTATTCGAAAAGAACGTCCACAAGCTTTGGATGCATGTCTTTGCTGACGAGTTGAAATAGAAGGAGGCCCCAAATATTTTGTAGAATACGAGGTGCTCGCGGTGATGGCATCAAGCGCCGACGCTGCCCGCCAGTCTGAAACCACAACTGAATGCATTTCGTTTTTCTGAAGAAACAAATCGTCAAGCGTGAGAATCCACTAGATTGTGCATCGACGTTCTACCCGAAGAGCGTACTGCAAAAAGAACACAATCACCAATTCGATAATTAGCTAAAGACAACATAAACCAGCTGTCCTACTTTGAGTTGCCTTCTACAGAAACAACCAGTCAATTCAAAATCCGTTTGGTGATGACTTGCAAACGCCACTGACAAACCTGCAACAGGGTATGATCCAAAACACCATTCAGCTCTTACCAGCAATTCAAAAATACCGACACTGTAGCTTTAGCGCGAGAATCTGATCATTGGAAACGGAAGTCCAGAGAAATGAATCAGCAACGTCACCAGCAAAGTCGACAAAAAACAAACCCTATCTCTCTACACATTCACGACCGCTTACGCCGCTTGCAAGAAGCGCAAAGTTCACTGCCACACGAAACTGACACTCTCAACTAGATTACGTCTCATTATGAACCCTAAAAACACCAGAAACTCCCCACCAGGCAAAGCCATTCGTTGCCATTTCTACAAATTCCAATCCACACCTTCTCCTCAACAACCACCTTAAAGCATCAAACCCCTCGCTTTCTCGCATTCAATTCCTCGCTGTCTCGCACCATAGAGTGCTCCTCTGAACCCTGTGGAAAGAAAAGCATCTGAATCAATAGTCTACACAGCGACCACCGAGTGACCGATGTGAGGTCTAATTCTGAACCTTTAATTCGAGCTTGTACTCCCAAGAGGAAATGGGCAACACCGAAGGAGATGCGTACACCCTTAGAGCATGCCGCAGCAGCTCCAGATCAAATAAGTCCGCCAAGCATCAAGTTGACTGCCATTTTAAACTTAGAGGAATGTTGGATTAAGGTAGAGGGACCAATTCCCGACTGAATTTCAGGTTTGCATACTTAGACTTGTGAAAGAATTTTTTTTTAATTTTTGGATGCTCTCCAAGCTGTTGCAAAGGCATCCCCCCCAAAAAAAACATTTTTTGAGCATTTCTACAATTTTCTATGATTTTTTATGTCTGAAAGCTTAGAGTGACCATTAACCGCTCATAGAGTCATGGTTTTCATGAGAGGTTGGATTCTGAAAATAGAGTGCTTCTACACCAATCAGAAGCTCTTGATTTTTCCAAGCATGGACGAAATTAGAACACTCTTGGACACTATCTAAAACCATGCTGGTTGGTTTCTGACACCCATCCCCCAACCAGTAGGGGTCGGAAATACAACCCAGTCGGAAATATGACCCTCTACCTTAGAAGTACCCCAGCAACAATCCTTGTGCGAACTCCAAGGCAGTTTATTAAAAGAGAAAGTAATTCATAACACTTGATGGCCTTGAAGCATGAGCCAGTGAATAGGCTTCAAGGCCATTATCTTACCTTTGATTGGCAAAGATTCTTGCTTGGCGTGAGCAATTTTCTTCCTCCAAAGCTTCAGTATATGGCGGAGAAAACTCAAATAAAGCCCACTGCCAAGCTATCTTGGTGATTGAGATGAGATTTTCTACTGCTGCTGGGGCCATGTTCATACCAAACCTCCGCCACCTTGAGGTTAGACTGGTGCTTTTGCATACTGCTGGGCATGCTCTTAGAACTTGCAGAAAAGACCCCAGCTCACTGCCACGCTACATAGTTAACTGCATGTAGAACAATCACTGAATCAGGGAGAGAAACTCTGGTCCCAAGGGCCAGCGTGAATGAAGAGTCTGTTTGGAGAAGTGCTGCTAAGTGAGTCATATACCATCTTTAGACATTATCACCTCTGGGTAGAAAGAACGGTATTGAGGTAATTGATGCAACGTAGTATTGCTAGAAGCCAAAGACGTACGGGTGCTAAATAATGGTGTGTGGGAGGAGGGGTTAGGCATGGGCTGATCTCTAGAGTGTCCTTGTGATGAGTTATCCCATATGGTTTGTCCATGGTGACCTCCTAGTGTACACTACTTAAGGTGGAAGGCCTTTGAGTAAAGATCATCTCTTTCTACGCATTCCTTGTGTTTGTGTGTGTGCCTTGTGCAATCTTCTCTACCTTCAATAGGTTATGGGCCCACTCATGTGTGTTTCATGAGTATTAGATTGCATTTGTGCAAGTATTTTGAGGTCGGTGCGCAACGGGCGGTTTTGGAGCATTGTTGGAGGTTTTGGAGCTTGTTGAAGCGTTGGTGTTTCTTGGAGGTGTGCATGGGCTGAAGTTACATGTTGGAGCACTCTCTTTGGTCAATTTCTTCCCTTGATCTCCTTCTTTTCTTTCTTCTATCTCTTCGTTGCGAGTGGAACTTCGTTTGGTTCAATTGTGAGCATTTGAGTAAATGCAAGTGATTTGTGAGGTGTGAAGGCTCTCGTGGAGGGTCTACCATCTGATCCTAGTGATTAGGCACTTGCTTTGAGGTGTTGCATGTGTTTCATGCTCTTGGGGTGCTCAAATTTTCATTTGGAGCTAGTTTGTGCACAAAGGTGCGGTTTTGAGCAATTTCAATGCGATTGGGGTTTTGAGGGACTTGTGTGAGTTCATGTGCATTGAGTGAGTGCTCTTGAAAGACACAAAGGTGTCATTGACGTGCATTGAGTGTTTGGGGACACTAAGGCGTCGTATTGAAGCATTTGGAGTTGTTTTGAGCTCCATTGAGTGATTTGAGGGGTTTTGGTGAGCCTCTTTGCATTTTTGGGTGAGGGTTCTCACATTTGAGTGTTGGGAGGCGTGTGTGGAGCACAAAAGTGCTGATCTAGTGTTTGGGGTTGTTTTAAACCCATTGGGTGCACAAAGGTGCAATATCAAAGCAAAAAAAAAAAAAATCACAAAAACAAAGTTGTGTGTTTGAGTTTGAGGTTTCATTTGTGTGGGGAGGCATACGTAAGTGAGGATCATGGCATCTTTTGAGGGTGAGGGTCCCAAGGTCGTGGACAAGTTCGATGGGGTGAATTTCCACTTGTGGAAGTTCAAAATGGAGATGGTGATGGCCGAGAAGGAGTTGTGGGAGATTGTCGAGGGTAGTGAGGAACCTCCTTTCTCTTCTACGGATCCTAGGATCATGCAAGCGTACACGAGGAGGGAGAAGAAGGCATTTGCCATTTTGGCACTCAACCTCGCGGATTCGCAACTTGCGCACATTCGTTCGTGCAAGACACCCGCGGAAGCATGGTCCAAGCTTTGCAACATTCACGAAGCGAAAACATTGGCCAACATTTTGTTTTCGAGGCGCAAGTTCTTCACCATCAAGATGGGCGAAGAAGATGACATGTTGGCGCACATCAACAAGGTCAAAGCTCTCGCGGATCAACTCAACGGTTGCGACGTGTCGGTTACGGATGGTGACATCGTGATGACACTTTTGGAGAGCCTTCCATCATCATACGAGTACCTCATCGTGGCGATGGAGTCAAGACCCATTACGGAGCTCACATTGGACTATGTGACCTCACGGTTGTTGCACGAGCTTTCGCGGCGAAAGGAGAACGAGTCTCGAGAAGATGGAGCGGCACTCGTGGCGAAGCAATCCAAGAATGGAGGCGGTGGGAGCTCAAACGACAAGGTGTGCTTCTATTGTGGTAAGAAGGGCCACATTGCCAAATTTTGCTTCAAACGCAAGAGGGATGAGAAAGGGGAGAGTGCAAACAACACTAAAACTCGTGACGATGATGAGTACGCATTTACGGCTAGATATGAGGCAAGCATGAGCGATGGCATCGAGGGTGATGCAAGCATGAGTGATGGTATCGAGGGTGATGCAAGCATGAGTGATTGGATTGAGGTTGGTGATGAGTATGCAAACATGGCAAGCAATGTATCGTGCAATGGTAGTACGAGTGATTGGATTGTTGATTCGGGGGCTACAAGCCACATGTCACCACATAAAACTTGTTTTCATTCGTATGCTCTCATTAATCCAAGGAGAGTGATTTTGGGAGATGATACGGTGCTTGAGGCCATTGGCAAGGGCCAAATTGTTGTAGACACCGAGGTGAGGGGTCGTGTGAAGACAATCACTATCAAAGATATCCTCCACGTTCCCAAACTAACGGCAAATTTACTATCGGTGAGGCAACTAGTGGCAAAGCACTTGAGAGTAGAGTTTAGTGATAAGGGGTGTTATGTGTTGTCACCGAGTCGAGATGAGGTGGCCATCATTGAAGAACACGAGGGCTTGTACCACATCAAGTTCTCCAAGGTGCATTCGAAGGAATCGGCGGCGTTGGCGCATTCAAACTTGAAGGACGACAAGTTGGCGTTGTGGCATCGTCGACTTGGCCATTTGAACATCAAGAGTGTGAAGACACTACGCGGCATGGTAAGCGGTATGGATCTTCATCAATTGAAAGTGGATGCTTCTACATTCACGTGTGAAGGTTGCATTGAAGGCAAGCAACAACGGTTGCCATTTGCGGGTGAAGGGGCGACACGGGCCACAAAAGTTTTAGAGATCGTGCATTCGGATGTGTGTGGCCCCATGAAGACCACATCGATGGGAGGTTGCAAGTACTTTGTGACCTTCATCGATGATTTTTCAAGGAAGATATGGCTCTACCCTATCAAAGCCAAGAGTGAGTGCTTTGAGAAGTTCAAGGAGTTCAAGACATTGGTGGAGAACCAATCCGAGTTGAAGATCAAGGTGTTTCGGTCGGACAATGGCGGCGAGTACATGTCCAAGAAATTTGACGAGCTTTTGAAGAATGAAGGCATCGCACGCCAAACTTCGGCCCCGTACACGCCTCAACAAAATGGAGTTGCGGAGCGCGCAAATCGCACCATTGTAGAGATGGCGAGGAGCATGTTGCACGCTCAAAACTTGAAGTTGGACCTTTGGGCGGAAGCGGTGGTGAATGCGGTATACACACGCAATCGGTGTCCAACAAGCGCGGTTGAAGGCATGACGCCGGAGCAAGCGTGGAGTGGGAGGCAACCATGTGTTGCACACATGCGCATCTTCGGATGCATTGCATATGCGAAGGTTCCCGACGAACGGAGGACGAAACTCGAGGCTAAGGCCTTGAAATGTGTGTTTCTTGGGTATTGTGAAGGTACCAAGGCGTATAGACTCATGTCGGTGGACACGAGGAAGATCATTCGGTCACGTGATGTGACATTTTGTGAGGAGTCTACGATGGAGGCTCCTTTGGAGGTTGGTCCAAGTGGGAGTAGTGGAGACGTTTTGGTGGACACACCCTCCAAGTCTCCTAGTGTTGTTGATGTAGGTGATGATGACGGTGATGACGAAGCTGGCGACACGGAGGTTGTTGAAGCGCCATCGAGCTCAAAGGCCAAGAATGGCGCAAAGGGCACACAAGAGGAGCAAGTTTCTTCAAGCGAGCGGCGGTACCCCGAGAGATCACGCAAGCCACCTGGAGAATGGTGGAAGAACCACATCTTCCCTCAAGTGGAGGACGAGCATGCGAATGTGGCATTATCGGATGGTCCATTGACCATTCGAGAAGCCATGCAAGGTGAGGATGCGGTCAAGTGGGAGCGCGCCATGCAAGAGGAGTACGACTCTCTAATTGCTAACGGTACGTGGCAATTAACTCCCATTCCAAAGGATCGCAACCCCATTGGTTGCAAATGGGTGTTTCGGACAAAGAGGGATGTTTCGGGTATTGTTGTGCGTCACAAGGCAAGATTAGTAGCCAAGGGGTTCGCGCAAGTGCATGGGGTGGACTTTCACGAGACATTTGCTCCCGTGGCCAAGTTCACCACCATTCGATGCATTCTTGCCATTGGAGCGGCCTTGGACTTGGAGATGCATCAAATGGATGTGAAGACCGCATTTTTGAATGGCGATTTGGAGGAGGACATCTACATGGTGCAACCCGAGGGCTTTGTGCAACAAGGTAAAGAGCACCTTGTTTGTAAGTTGCAAAAATCATTGTATGGGTTGAAACAATCTCCAAGAGCGTGGTACCAAAAGATTGACACGTTCTTGCTTGCACACGGGTTTACTAGGAGCATTGCGGATCATAGTCTCTACTTCATGCAAGAGGGGCAAAATGTGGTGATTGTGATCATATATGTTGATGATTTGATCATTCTTGCAAGCCTCATGAGTTTAATGAATGCATTAAAAGGTATGCTTGAGAGAGAGTACGAGATGAGTGATCTTGGAGAATTGCACTTTTGTCTTGGTGTTGAGTTTGTGCGTGATAGGGCTACACGCACTATCACCATGAGTCAAGGCAAGTATGTGATGGACGTGCTCAAGAGATTCGGGATGGAGGATTGTAAGCCCGTGGCAACACCATTGGATGCAAACTCCAAGCTCGTCAAGCTTTCGGAGGAGGAGTATGCGATGGAGGCTAAATCGATGGCAGAGGTGCCATACAAGCAAGCGGTGGGGTCGTTGATGTATGCGATGATTGCGACACGGCCCGACCTTGCGTATCCAATTAGCGTGGTGAGTCAACACATGGCGAGACCGGGCTCGATGCATTGGATGACGGTCAAGAGGATCATGCGTTATTTGAGGGGCACAAGCGATGTGAAGTTGTGTCTTGGAGGCAAAGACATTGTGTTGAGCGGCTATTGTGACGCGGACTACGCGGGAGACACGAGCGATCGAAGATCGACAACGGGCTACATGTTCAAGGTCGGATCGGGAGCGGTGTCGTGGAATAGCAAGCGGCAACAAACGACGGCGACATCAACGGTGGAGGCCGAGTACATGGCTACGAGCCATGCCACGAAGGAGGCCATTTGGTTGAGGCAACTAATGGTGGATGTGGGTTGCACACAAGGTGAGGCTACAACGATTATGTGTGACAACCAAGGGTGCATTTCACTTGCAAAGAACCCTACACATCATTCACGCACGAAGCACATTGATGTGCAATACCACTTCATTCGGGAGAAGTTGGAATTGGGAGTTATACATTTGGAGTATTGCCCAACGGAGCACATGGTGGCGGATGTGCTCACAAAGGGTCTTTGTAGAGACCGACACCAACGATTAGTAATAGCATTTGGACTTAGAGGCTTTGGCTCTACGCAAAGTGGGAGTATTGAGGTAATTGATGCAACGTAGTATTGCTAGAAGCCAAAGACGTACGGGTGCTAAATAATGGTGTGTGGGAGGAGGGGTTAGGCATGGGCTGATCTCTAGAGTGTCCTTGTGATGAGTTATCCCATATGGTTTGTCCATGGTGACCTCCTAGTGTACACTACTTAAGGTGGAAGGCCTTTGAGTAAAGATCATCTCTTTCTACGCATTCCTTGTGTTTGTGTGTGTGCCTTGTGCAATCTTCTCTACCTTCAATAAACGGGAACGCACCGCATATGGTGTGTTTGGACACATCGGGCTTACAAAGGGTTACACCTGTGTAACTCCGTCTTTGGGAATGCACGCGAGAAATCCAAATATTGTCCGATTTCGGAATTTCTTGAGTCCATGTCGGCTGATTTTTTATTGCGGTTCCATCGGTATGGGTCTCGTCCTACAATCCACCACCAATTGATTTCTGCATCCATATTCCTCGTGTTGTTTTGGAGACTGTTGCGACCTTTTGCGAGCCATATCTGATGCAGTTCGTATCCGATTTTGGAATTTTTTGTGCCGATTACGTGTGCTATTTCGACGTGAATCTATTGGTGTAAGGCTCGTTGTCTAATTCTTCCGGAGTCAAATGTTGGATTAAGGGTGATTTAGGGTGTGTCAGGGTGTCTAATAACAGTTTCACCAACTTCTCATCAAGCTTTGAATGTGAATAGGGTTCGTGTTTGATTCTATATTGAAATTTCCGAAAATATTCCAATATGAAAGCTTTCATGCTCAAGTACTTTTAAGGGATGAAAGTATGTCAAACCCATCGAGTGGAGCTAAAAGGGTTTGACTAAGGGCGGAGGATCCGGTAGGACCCAAAGCCCGTCACGTCTGAGGATCCACTCAAAACGACGACAAAGGGGGATAATTGGGGTTGACATCATTCACTTTTGGGTAGTATAGCCGTACATCAGATACGGCTTTCCAAAGGTCGCAGCAGTCTCTAAAACAACACCTGGAGTATGGAAGCAGAAATCGATTCGTGGTGGATTAGAGGGCGAGACTCGTACCGATGGAACCGCAATAAAAAGTCACACGAGATAGGCTCAAGAAATTCCTGAATCGGACAATATTTGGATTTCTCGCGTGCATTTCCAAAAGCGGAGTTACACCGGTGTAACCCTTTGTAAGCCTGGTGTGTCCAAATACACCATATGCGGTGCATTACCGTAGTAGAAAGAACGAGAATGCACCGCATATGGTGTATTTGGACACACCGGGCTTACAAAGGGTTACACCGGTGTAACTCCGCCTTTGAGAATGCACGTGAAAATTTCAAAACTACTCCGATTTCGGAATTTCTTGAGCCTATCTTGACTGATTTTTTCCGCTCATTCCAAAATTGTATTTGCCATTGTCAAATTCCTTGCCAATCCATTTCCACATCCCATTTCCGGATTCTGTTTTGCACGCTGCGCTCAACTTTGATGACCCATATCTTGTGCAATTTCTTGCTCAATTCTCAAATTTCTTGGTTCCATCCCATGCGCTTTTTCATGCTCTTTCCATCGATATGAAGCTCGACCGCTGATTCTTCTCCAATCAAATGTTGGATTTCAGGTGCTTTTTCATCACTCGGTTTTGCCGCCCCTTTTTCTTGCGCAATTCTTGCCAGATTGTGGAATTTCTTGTGCCTATTGCGTGCACTTTTTCATTCTCTTTCCATCAGTATAAGTCTCAACCGCTGATTCCTTCCTGGTCGAATGTTGGATTTAGGATGCACCTCGTGTTTTCTTGTCCACTTCTGCGATTTTAAGGCGGTTTTAGGTGCACTTCTTGAAGGTTTAATGGTTTGCCGCGTTCTCCGATTCATAGTGAGTCTTGCGGATGAATTTGGGTGCCATTCGTATTTTCAAGCAGTGTGGACTAAAGTATTTTCCGATGGTCTCATTTTTGTGGTTTCCAGCAGGATGTGATGTGCACCCTAAACCCCCTAATACTCAATAGGAATAGTTGATATATACTAACTATAATTGGTTAGTTACTCAGTTGGCAGTGATTTTACAAATTGTGTTTTGTTTTCCATTGGATTCATGACTTGTCATCGAGATTCACACCTAGTCCACAAGTTCATTGGAGGAATCAAGATAATTGCAATCAGACAGCTCAACCATCAACATTACAACCTACAGGACCGCCGGGATCTTTAACATTTCCGACTCGGAACCAGCCCAGTAGGTTTATTCTAGTAGATAGGCCAAACTTTTCAAATAACAATTGGAGAGGACCCTAAAATCGTTGATTATGTTGCACCCAACTGGGACATTACGCGAGTGAGTGTACTAATGACGGTTATGCGCCTATTAGTGGAAATTGTAGGCTGTCAGGACTTATGACTACTGAGCTTAATGCTCCGTTCAATACTAATAATGAAGATCTTAGAGCGCAGATAAGTAATCCCGTGGATGAGAACAATCGACCATCACAAGAGTCACCAGCACATGATATGGAAGCCACACAAGCAGTGCAAACTAGAGCTCAACTTAGAGTAAGGATACCGAGAATGATACAGTATCTCAAGTAATTGTATCCTTACTTTTAGGATTTAGGGTACATGGGTGTTCCCTCAATTTCTGAGGGGTTATTTTTGAGATTTGAAGACTTCTACCCCCTCCCCCCGTTTTTGAGGTTTGTGCATTCGTTGGTGTGATCCATATTGGAAAAAATCCTCTTCCACCTTCTCATCCGATACTTAGAATAGCGGCAATCAACGGATGATTCAGAAACTCTTAAACCCTAGAACCACAGCACACAGTTAGTGCGACATCTTGTGGTTTAGGATCGTTGGTGTGATCCGTTGTGGTCCACTGCACAGAATGGCAGAAGGGGAGCTGCAGAGTTTGAAGCATCTACAATTATGGCAAGAAAAAGAGATTCATGCGGACGCCATGCGATTATCTAAGTACCCGTGTCTATGTATGGAATGTGCGGGAGGGAAAGCCTTCGATCGAGCCACAATTCGAAAGCATCTTCGCAACAGCAAAAGGGACCCAATTTTTACAACTCTATCCTAGAAAGCGATTCTAAACAACCACTCTTGAATGAGCATAACCGGATGGTTCTACTGTGGCTGAGTTTGAATGTAAAAGTATATGAATTTTGTAGACCCGGTGGAGACCCATTCTAAGCAGGGTTGTTCGGACGTTGGGACGCGGACGTCCGCGTCCGGACAACCGGCGGACGTAGATGTGCATGTCCCAGCGTCCGATGACTTGAAAAAAATTCGATATTTTAACCCAGCGGACGTCCGACAACACGTTTTACCACAGCGGACGGCGGTCCGCCATATCAGACGGCGGTCCGCGTTATCGACCGGGGGACGATCGGACGGTCCACGAGCCGCCTGACCGGACGGCCGATCCGACGCTAGGACGCGGGCGCACATCGGACGGCCCAGCGGGTGTCCCATCGGACGGTCCAGCGGACGGCGCAGCGATTTTAATAAATCTGAACCGTTCGATTCGATAAAATATCCCACATTTTTTCTTTACTGTAAGATTTATTGTAAAATACAACAAAGTGGGACTCTTGAAAGTTGGAACTCCATGTAGGAATAAATCTAAGTTGGAACTTCAGTTACATTTACAATTATTATCACCAATATTTTTATATACACTTTGAAAATAAGAATTCAAAACTTTATTGTGATTTGAATAGGACTAATTCAATAAGCTATCAATAATCCCCTTATGAAATTTCTTGTGATGGGTTGTGATTTTTCTATTCCTTGATTTTTTCATTTAATGTTTTCAAGAGCACTTTTACAATAAAATGCTCGCTTGATTGTCGTCTATAGTGTGGCATGAAATGAAGGGTAAAATTTTCACAAACAATACCCTTTCTGTTCAGTTTTTCGGTTTAGGGTGTATGAGGTTAAACCCTAAAAGCCCGAGGGGTATTGAACAAAACATAGATGTGTTATAATATGTGCCTTTCATATGTTTAATGAAGCTTGGTTCAATACTTCAATAAACAACATATAGGGCATCATCTCTACAAATTATCTCTACGATCAAACCTCGGAAAATAACTTTAGATCTTATTTTAATGTATTGAAAAGCACTTACCTTTGAAAATTTGTATAGATTCTAACCTTCACTTTTAGAGTTTAAGATTTTGCATGATTTGATAAAGTTGGTTCACCTATTGAAAATTTCAAAAAACCATTATGGGGGGGGAACATCGTTACTTTCTCCAAATACCAAATTTTATAACACAAAGAGTCTATGACAATGTTAAGGTGATTCCCTATCCAAAAATCCTCCCAGGTGGAGTTTAATTCAAATTGCGTTGAAAAGCATATTGGATGTAGGATTTTCGACTATTTATTACTCTTTTAAAAAATGGTTTTCTTGGCTCCAGGCTGCCTGTTAGATTCAGGCAACGACCAAAAAATGGTTTAGGGTCATTTTGGGGGTCAATTTGCTTAATAAATTACTAAAAATTTCCACAATGCAAATAGTATATGATGGATGAAAACTGGACAGTTTTCTAGGTTTAAGGTTTAGGGTTTAGAGTATATTGGTATGGCCATTTGAAGTTTGAGAAAACCATATTTTTCATTCATGCCTTGCAATTTTAAAAGGTTTTGACTGTCATTTCTGAGTATATTTTGCATCACAAAATGTCAAAATCTACTATTACTCTATTACAAAACTTATATCAAAAGTACATCATTTGTATCAATTTTATGTCCATATACTCCATATCGCCATATTGCATACCAGTACATAATCAAACACGTCAACATAACCCAAGATGAAAAGACAATTGTATAATATATTCATATGTACATGTTCACATGTGTTACTATGTTTAACCCAAAAACTCAACACAAGTCCACGTGTCGTATATATTGCTACAACCCAAAAGTCATAGAACAATACAATACTATTACTACTACTCTACACTAGAAATTACTATATTTCGCTTAATACGAAGATCTAAAATGCTCGTTTGGTACTGGCCAGTTGTATGTGTCTCTGAAACGCGTCACCATGTGAGATAAACCTCCAGCTCCATCTCGATCACTAGTGCACAATCACTTCAAGTAGCTCTCAAACACGTCTCCCAATTCCTACAGTTTAAAACAAATTGAAGTTTGTCTAGCCTTCTACAACTTCTAGTACATCAGGAATTTCGGACCCCACTGATTCTGCACGATTTCAGTGCAATTTCCGATATTTCAAGGGTTCGTACAATTTTCGCACTGATTCCGCATCGTTGTGTCATTCATCGCAACTACACTGATATGACACGATGTTCGTACAAGCGGATATAGTACTGATTCGACACGATTGATACATCTATTGAAAACGTATGAATTCAGCACTCTTTATAGTCGTCAAATGTCGTGTTTTAATCGCCTTTAAAACTACACTGATTCAGTGCGTTTTTCGTGCGACATCATTTTTTCCATATCTAGATTTTATTTTCTTTCTATATCTAAATTTGATCAAAATAATATTATTAAAAAATAAATAATAAAATATTAAAATAATATTAAATAATTATTTTCCTCGCTACCCACTTCAACTACACGGAAATTGCCCGAACCCGCGATGGGGCCCGCCATGGCTTCCCAAGCTCTATCTCCAACGGCGGGATTTGAACTCACGACCTCCTGATTGTCAACCAAGCTCCAAACCACCAAATCACCACAAACTCTCGATGCATAGAATGGAACTCTTTTGCTAATTATAAAAGAATGAAACCATTGGCAATTTTTTGCCATGTGTATATAATTCTTTTTTCAATTTTTTTTTTGCACTACAACATGTAGGGCTTTTCCTACATCTACAAATTTTTTCAGAATATTTTGAGTTTTTTTTTTTTTTGGCCAAAATTGTGATGGCAGATCATGGCAGTGAGTTGTTTTTTTTTTCAGCAGACTTTGAATGTTTTTAACTATGTGAAAAAAACTTCTTTTCCAATTTTTTTTTACACTAGATTATGCAGGACTTTTTCTATATCTAGGATATTTTTCATAATATTTTGAATTTTTTTATTTTTTGCCAAAATCGTGATCGCAGAGTTGTTTTTTTTCTTTTAGCGGACTTTGAATGTTTTTAACTATGTGAAAAAAACTTTTTTCCAATTTTTTTTTGCACTAGATTATGCAGGACTTTTTCTATATCTAGGATTTTTTTCATAATATTTTCAATTTTTTTATTTTTTTCCAAAATCGTGGTGGTTGTGAGCTATTTTTTTTTGCTCCTATGATGAAAAGTACAATGATAACCAATAATACCAAATTTGAATTCTAAAAATATAAAATGTTATTTCTTTGAAATTTTAATGTGTATTGCTTCTAAACTCTATAAATGTAGATCTAAAAATGTTTTGGGAAATTAAACCGTAAGTATAATTTAAAGATGATTCTTGGAATATTCCAACATATTCCAAAATAATATAAAATATTTTGAAAGATTCCAAAAGATTCCAAAAGATTCCAAAAAACATATTAAAATATTGTACACGGATGTCGTACGAAAATAATTTGCATTATAATAGATATTGAAATCGCACGAATATAGTAAAAGGCATTAATATGATACGTATACGATATTGAATCCGCATTAACTAAAACCGCATGTTATCCGTGTCTTATTAGCCATGTAATGTAGATACACGGTTAACGCACGGATTCCGTCAAGCACGACTTTCGTGTGGAAACAACACTTTTGTCATAATCATTGAAAAGACACTGCTTCGACATCTTAGTAATGCATGTCACTTCCGTACGATAACGACACTTCTAAATGCACGTATGACGTGCGGAATCAGTGTTTAACGACAAACGCACTGAAATCGTGCAGAATCAGTGGGGTTTGAAATTCCTGATGTAATTCTCCGACATATTGCCTTTGTTCATGCGGATAGCAATTTTTGCAACAGCATATGCTTCAGATGTCTTCGTCAATTGTGGGATTACCTCCACATCTGCATCACGCTTATGTAAATAAACAATCATAGGGTCCACCCACCACCGTTCTGCAAGGGTTTTGTTCCCTTCCACAGCACTAGTGAACGTGTACATTGACCTCATTGGCTCAGTTGCTTTGGTTGTCATTCCCCAGTCACATACTCCAATGTATACACGCGACTCATCCAAGGGAAAATGTAAAAGGATATTATCTGGAGATATATCATTGTGGAGGTTGTTGGTCATGTGTACTTTAGACATAATAACCACAAATGCCCACGCCAACTCCGTTCTTTTTTTACGGAACCGAGAAAGATGTGTTGCTTTGATGACATCGTCCGGTGCTAAATGTGCATGCAACGTACGGGCATAGATATCGTCTCCATACGAATTGTCCAAATTAAATATTTGTCGCAATGTCCCACCATTCCACCAATAGGCATAACCCTCGTATTTTTGGGCATGAATAGCCACGTATCGTATAACACCTGGATGTCTAATCCTCACCGCCATTGATTCATTTTGATGTTCCAATTTTACTAGATCTGGTCTTGTCCATTGTTGATTTCAAAGTTTGGCAGCAAACTCCTAATAAGGTTCAATCCCTGGAGCGCCTTCTATCCGAAACCTCTTGATGGTTGCATATCCACCTTTGAGTGCTCGGCGTTCCAATTCAATGACCGTAGCTGTCTCTGGCCATGCTACCAATTGTTGCCTCGTTAACCTTTCTTCGAATGTTCCGGTAGTCGAATTCCACCAACTGATTGACCATCTGCGCTGGGACCCCTTGGCAAATGGTTTCATCAACCCAACGAACAAATCAGCTTTCAAGATCACTTGCTCATAAAAAGTCTCGTCTGAAGCTCGATGATCCTTGCCGTATTTAGTTAATACGTTTTTAGCAACGACGCTACCGTGCGAGCGTAGAATGGAGAGCGTAAGAGCGGAGAGCGGTGATTTGGAGAGCGGAGAGCATACAATCTTGCTAAATTAAAGTTCTGCCGTTATTTTTAGAAAAAATATTTTAAAAAATAGAATTTTTACTATTTATAGTAATTTTATGGGACCTATGACAGCTGCACCTAAGACCGTGTGTTTGCAGCAAAGAATGTAAAATTTTGCAGTCAATCTAGAAAACGTTGATATTCTCCTCCAGACCTACCTCCCTGATATTCTCCTCCAGACCCACTTTGGTGCTGACCAACTCCCCATAGCTTGGTCCATACCTGTCCTCATGCTCCAGTAACTCCTTCACCCGCGAAGCGTCCACCAACACGACCTGTAACTATTGGACCAACTGATCTAGCTCCTTGATGACTCTACCGTGGTCCCCAGAGCCACCTGACTAGCCCTTACTGACTCCCGTGAAGTCCTTGCCTCTACCTAGTATGAGGGTAACTCCATAACCGACTCCTCACGCCTCCACAACCTGCTCCTCTTGTTGCTCCATCGAGCCTTGCTCTTGCTGATGATCCACTAGGATCCGCTTCTGCTGTTGATCCGCCAAGACTAGAGCCTCTAAATGGTGGGCACCTCGAGGACAAGACACTGCTGAATCCTGCGGCTCACTAGAAAGCTAATATGGTCCTCTCCCTGTTCTTACCTGCCTACGAGTATACCGAACTTAGCGCTTCTCCTTCCCCTTTGGAGTTCGTTCTACTCCTGAGGTAATGATTCCTCTCTCCACCTCCTCCTTCTCCTAGGAGTCCAGCGACTCCGAGGTTCTATCTCTGTATCTGGGTCTTCCTTCCTCCTTCCGTAGCCTCTTGAACATATATTAGGAGAAAAATGGGGTCCCAAAGGGGCCCTCTAAGCTTGCCCGTGTTAGGTGAACCGGCTGCCCAAACACCATTTTCTATGTAAACCCATTGGTGCAGTCGCTGCCCGCTGACAGCATCGGAAGCCGTAGTGCTGGCAGTGTCGGCAGCGTCGATTGGCGCGACCCACGGAACTGCGCTGCTGGCAGCCACGGTGGCACCATTGGTGCCCTCTTGTAAAGTGCACGGTTTGGCCTAAATTTTTCAGCACGTGCCAAAGGCCAAGGCCCCTTTGTGACTACAGATTTCTCCTAATGCCCCCGGGCTCTACATGTGCAACGGGTGATACTTCCATTATTTTCTTCCCCGTCTTCTTCAACTGCATCGGCCCAGCTGAAGATGAAGACTGGAGGTTAAAAATGGTCAATTTTGACAAAAATGAAGACAGGTTCCCGAGTCCCCTTGGTCCCCCTCATGTCGGATCAGCTGAGTCTCATACGCCCCCTTGGAGCCTTCTCGATTGGCCACGTCTAGTGTCAGTCCTCCTGGTAGTCGTACTCGTATTACGTCCGGCAGCTCCCCAGTGCCATCTTGCTCCCCACCTAAACTCTCATGCTCTAGCTCCTTATCTACTCATATGGAAACCAATTCCTCAACATGGCATCTATCAGCTCTGCTCCCTTGGTTACCCTGGTCTGGCTGGTATGCACATGGATGAGCATTCTCCTAAGGCTAGACAGAATAAGAGGTGCCCAGTTGTTGTCCCCCTTCTTCTTTGCCTGATAGATGTTCTCCAGCAACTCAGTGCTTGCGTAGAGGGAATTCTTCTTCACACACATGATCTCTACCAAAACCCTTCCTCTGTCTTGGTACACCTCTAAAAGCCCTTGATCCTGGTCCTGTCAGTGTTGTGGTCTGCCTTGCTCAAGCCAAACATGGTCATATACTTCTGGACCAAGTCCTTACTAGCCTTATGAATAGTATGTGTCCTTGTCCCCTCTTTGCCCAAAGCCTGCTGGATGGTCCAAGCTGTAATCTCCACATGTATACCTTGCACTGTGGCCCGAATTGGCATGGTATACTCTATTTTCATTCCCTTGGTGTATTAAAACCCCTCCACCAAGTCTGATCCCAACTCTGAGCCTGGCACTCGCGAGGTGTATTCATAAAATAACCCCAGACTCATCTTCTCTGCCCATGCATCATCCTTGAGATCCCTCCTTGTATGCCAATACTCTAAGGAAGGAAGGCAAGCTAAATAGCTTTGCTTACCTTTCTCTCAATCGTAGTCCTCTTCAAGACCCAAGCAATGGTGTAGCTAAACTTCCTCTTGATAGGGTCGATACACAAGGTTCGAAGTGATATAAGACTTCTTCTATCTTCAGCAAAAAAAATCTCCTCACCAATAGACCCCTTGGGCGAAGCGTTTCCATCACCACCCTCCCAAGGGGGTTCCCATATACCATTAGAAAGGTGTTTTTGAGACCTTTTCAATAGTATATTGCACACCCATAACTGAAACAATTTGTATCCGCAAATTTAAAAACCAATCTTGCGAGCAACGAATCCAAAAAAAACCTAAATAGCTAAAGACCCCTTGGGATAGGTGTAGCCATCAACAAACTCCTAGGGCTGTATCATATACCATTTCAAAGGTGCTATTGAGACCTATCCAACGGTATATTACACGCCCCGAACTGACAAAAATTGTGCCCGCAAGATGAAAAACCAATCATGCGAGCAGAAAACTAAGAAAAAAGTTGAAAACCCGGGGGGCCCTAGGGGGGGTGTCGCCGGCGACGCCCCCCTAGGGGCCTCTCACAAATTTTTGAAAAGGTGATCTCAAGACCTTTCCAATGGTATATTACACGCCCCGAACTGACAAAAATTGTGCCCGCAAGATGAAAAACCAATCCTGCGAGCAGAAAACTAAGAAAAAAGTTGAAAACCCAGGGGGCCCTAGGGGGGGCGTCGCTGGCGACGCCCCCCTAGGGGCCTCTCACAAATTTTTGAAAAGGTGCTCTCAAGACCTTTCCAATGGTATACTACACGCCCCAAACTGACAAAAGTTGTGCCCGCAAGAAGAAAAACCAATCCTACGAGCAGAAAACTAAGAAAAGAATTGAAAACCCAGGGGGCCCCAGGGGGGGCGTCGCCGGCGACGCCCCCCCTGGGGCCCCCTGGGTTTTGGAGCCATGGCCTTTTATTTATTTTAATTTTCTACTTGCAGGATTGGTTTTTCATCTTGCGGGCACAGTTTTTGTCAGTTTGGGGCGTGTAATATACCATTGGAAAGGTCTTGAAAGCACCTTTTCAAAAATTTGTGAGACTTCCCTAGGGGGGCGTCGCCGGCAACGCCCCCCGTGGGGCCCCCCCGGGTTTTGGAGCCACGGCGTCACGCCGTGACGCCATGGCCTTCAATTTTTTCTAAGAAAAACTGAATACCCGGGGGGCCCTACGGGGGGCGTCGCCAGCGATGCCCTCTCTGGGTGCCCCGGGGTTTTAGAGCCACAGCGCCACGGCGTCACGGCGTGAGGCCATGGCCTTCAATTTCTTCTGCGAAAAATTGAAAACCCGAGGGGTTCCAGGGGGGGCGTCGCCGGCGACGCCCCCTTAGGGGCCCCCCAGGTTTTGGAGCCAAAGCGCCACGGCGTCAAGCCGTGACGCCATGGACTTCAATTTATTCCGAGAAAAATTGAAAACCCGAGGGGTCCCAAAGGGGGCGTCGCCGGCGACGCCCCCTCTGGGGCCCCCCAGGTTTTGGAGCCACAGCGCCACGGCGTCATGCCGTGACGCCATGGCCTTCAATTTATTCAGAGAAAAATTGAAAACCCGAGCGGTCCCAGGGGGGGCGTCGCCAGCGACGCCCCCCCGGGCCCCCCCGGGCCCCCCCGAGTTTTGGAACCACAGCGCCATGGCGTAACGCCGTGACGCCATCGCCTTCAATTTTTTCTTAGAAAAGTTGAAAACCCGGGGGGCCCGTGGGGGGGCGTCGCTGGCGACGCCCCTTCCCGGGGCCCCCCGGGTTTTGGAGCCACAGCGCCAGGGTGTGGCGCTGTGACGCCGTGGCCTTCAGTTTTTTCTTAGAAAAATTGAGAATCCGGGCGGCCCAAGTGGGGCGTCGCCGGCGACACCCACTTCAAATGTTTTGAAGAAATTTTGAACGCCATAGCGCTACGCTGGGTAGTGGCGTGAAAAGCCAGGGGGTCCCAGGGGGGCATTGCAGGCGACACCTCCATAAGGCCATCTTGCACTTCAAATTTTTTGAAGAGATTTTGAACGCCACGGCGCTACGCTGCGACGTGGTGTGAAAAGCTGGGGAGCCCCAAGGGAGGCGTCGCCGACGACACCGTCCTTAGGGCCCCTTGGCACTTCAAATTTTTTGAAGAAATTTTGAATGCCACAGTGCTACGGCGTGTGGCCTCACCGCGTCATGGGGTGAAAAGCCGGGGGGGGCCCAGAGGAGCATCGCCAGCGACACCCTCCTCCTCGGGGCCCCCGCCATGGTGTTGAAGATTTTCTAGAAAAAATTAGGTTTAGCTACACTCTCAAGACTAATGTCTGCTTTAATGTCTGCGAATATTGTCTGCTTTGATGTCCATTGGAAAGGTCCTTTCAAGATTTATACCAGTTACTGGTTGGGTTGGAAAATTGAACAAATTCCATAGGTGGATGAAGAATAGAATGCGAATTTAAAAACTGTGCAGTGGTGGCCCTTTTAGTCTTACTACTACTGCATTGATTTGAAGAGAATGTCGATGTCAACAATGGAACTAGAAATATTGAACTACTCTAAGATGTTGGGTGAGTCAACAACTTTGTCTCAAGAATTAGCTTATCGTTGAAGCTAAGAGTCGGTGCATGTATGAAGGCATCTACATCAGCATCAAACCCACACACGACATTGAAGTCATAATAGAGATGCTTGCAGTGAGCCCATTGACTGCATCCTCCCTTTGCCTTAGTCAGCATCTCCTTGAAATAGGGGCAGGAACAGTCTGGAAAGTGGGATATTATGAGAAGGTACTACTGAATCGTCGGAGGCGTGCCGGAATCCAAGGTGACTATGCAACCTAGGGCAGGGACTGGAACCATGTCCACCTTCTTTAGACGACCTTTGACTGCTCTAGCACTGGCACAATTGTTGGCTTGCTTGATGGATGGGCTTTTCTTGTTGCGGCGGACATTCCTGCCGTACCGTCGCTTGGTGTCGTAGCACATGATACCGGATATTCCCCTAGAACGCACTTTTTCGTATTAAGAACGCTCGTAGAGGTGATTTCCGGGTTATCGTTCCGCAAGGATTCTGTGAAGTGGAAAGCTTCCGGAGATGGTCCCGGACTGGTGATCTCTCTCTCTGTCACCAGCTAAATTCCTCTTTCCTACCAAACCCGGTCTCCTTCTACTGACTGACCCGGTTACGACTAGATCCGGTTTTCGTCCGAATTGGGAATTTATCCAATCGTACTCTGCCCGGTCTATCAAAAACAACTCAAACCGGTTTATATTAACCTCTGTTTTCCTTCAGAGGGCTCTCCATTCACATTAGTGGTGCTGGATTGAAAGACACACCCTTCTTGCTGATTTAAGTGATGGGAAATTCACTACCTTCCGGTTATCCTCACAAAACTCCTCGATCCGGGTAATTCCCGTACTGCACTTCAGCTGCAGATTCATCCCAAACCCACAGCCGGTCACTTAAGCGCAACCCGGGTTTCCCCCTTTTACAAATTACTACAACGACTTGCTAACCGGAATAGACAGTTTCCGGGGAATCCGAAACTAGTAGTCCGAAATCCGCGCGCCCTATTTTACTCCCGTGATCTCGTATTTCCCATCGCCTGGACCTTCCTAGTGCTGGCACCTCAACCGGACTACCCGTCCAGGAGTTCTGAGCAACCCGGAGTACCCCCTCCTGCTTGCTCAGCCACTAACCCGGATTACCTAGCGTACGGGACTTAGAAACCACTCTTTCAAACAGTCCTCAAATCACCCAAAAACCGTATTCAGACGTCACACCCGAATCACTCGAGAACCCGGACTACTTACCCGGTTACCAAGGGACTCTTGACTGCTGTACCCTTCCACAAACAACCCCACAGCACATACACAAATTTCGGATAATGCTCTACAGCAGTTTGCTTTCAGGGAAACAGTAATACAAGAAGACCCCGAGAATGCCAAGCATTCCCGGGCAAGTAGTGGCCCTCGGCCACCGGACCGGATTTCCCACCCAGATCCTACAAACCCGTGATCCGGAAATCAAGGGAAATCTCATCCAAAAGATCCAAATCCTATCCTACTGGAAAAACGCCTAACCTACCACAAAAAAAAATCCCATTCACACGCGAGCTAGACTACCCAGATAAAAGCCTACTCCCTAGCCTGATCCGGTTCACACTGCACTCCGGATCCTACGGATCCTCATACTCCTCCGGTTCACTGACCCTGTCACCCTCCGAGCTCCCGTCCTCTTCCTGGTTGAATTCCGGAGAAGCATCTTCCTTCTTCTTGGAGCGGCGCTCCCGAACTTCCTCCTGATCACTTTCCTCCTCGGACTCCGGTTGACTCCCGTCCGGTTCGTCCTCCTGGGTCTCGTGTTCCTCCGGTTTGCCCGCGCCCACTTCGCATTCCTCTGGCTCACCGGCATCCGTCCTGTCTTCCTGGCCACCAACATCAGGCTGGCCGTCTACCTCCTGGTCTTCCCCGGGTCCTAACTTCCTACCCGGGTTGGTTCCGATTTCTGCCAAATCAACAGCCTGGTCTGCCAAATTAGCCAGACTGGCCTCCGATAGGTCCCCTCCGGTACTGGCACCCGGATTTCCCCGTGGCATACTCACCACCGGACTCGCAGCTGGTCTTGAAGTCTGTTCCGGAGTGGATTGGCCTCCATCTATCATCCTATCCATCTCCCCCATCCTGGGTGCATCCTGCGATACACGGAACGCGGCCAACAAATCACTACTGGCTAAGGGTGCATTCATACCTCTTGGATTTGCTACCCTCTCATCCGGTTCGGACCCGGATGGAAATCTTGCTTGATGCTCCGCCAGCAGTTTCCGGAATTCTACCAATCCTGCCTCGACCCTTGCGGCGTACTTCTTTACCACGTTCGTCAATCGGGCGGCGTCGTTCAATCCGGCTTCGACCACCTTCTCCCTGTATAACCGGGCCTCCGTCTGGGCCTCCCCATCCGGTTTGAACAGCGACTCGAGGAGACTGTAAGTGGGCAACTTCTGCTCCTTCAGAGTCCGGATCTCATCCTGTTGCCTTACCAGTGCCAAACTCCTTTAAAACGCTTCCCTCCGGAGTTTGTCTACTTCCTTTCTCATTATCCGGACGATCTCCGGGTACCTCTCCACCTGTGTACTCTGGATGACACGCCCGACTTCTTTCATCGAAGTGCAGATGGTGCGGCATTTACCTTCCATCGTCTCTAAGGCTTCCCGGACTGGTTTGAAGAAGTCCTCCTCCGATTCTCGTAGGGAGATGTCCTCCAGTTCCGGTTCTGCATTCCGGGGAGCTCGCTCATAAGTCCGGGTCTCCTCCGGATACTCCTCTTCGTCCCGCACCGGTTTCGATTCTCGCACCCTCTTGGTTTTCACCCGGACGTTATTCTGTCGTCCGCTCGACTCCGGTTTCCTCTTCCTCCGGCTATCCACCGGTGTCACCTTCCTGTGTCTCTTCCTCGGAGGAATCCTAACTCCGGTCACGAACGTGTCCTGGTCCTCATCCTCTTCCTCTTCTTCTTCTTTCTCTTCCGGAGTCTCTTCACCTGCCCTCGGGATGGTGTCTCCTGGTCCGGTTCCTCCTCAGGTTCCGATTCGTCTGGAGTCTCCTGGAGTTTCTTGAGTTGGCCTCGGGTGCGCGCCCTGAAATGGCCCGTCCTCACCGGTGTCTTCTGACCCGGTTCCTCCCCTTCTGCTCGGGTCTCCAAGGGCTCCGGTTGGCCTTCCTCTATATCCGGAGTGACCGCTGCTTCGTCCGCTCTTCTTCCTTCCTGCTCTTCTCGTTCTTCCTCGTCCGGGCTGTCCTCGTCCTCGCTCTCATCCGGACTCCCTTCTCGGACCCTTGGCGGGCTCCGGTCCATGATCCTCCGGCTGTTCTCCCATTGCTCTCTCTCCTTGGCCTGGAGACATCCGTGCTTGTCATACAAGTGAAACAGGAAAGGGGTTAGAGGACATCCCTTCTTGTTTCCGAGTTTGCGCGCTTCCCGTTCCACCAACTCGTCCACAATGATTCCCCATCCGGTCTTTCGGGTTTTGAAGTAGGCCCCGTAAATGGTCTTTGTTAGCTTGATCGTGCAGGTGGTGGGTTTGTCCGGGCTCAGAATAGGCACCAGAAACCGCAGCAGGCGCCTCTCCCGGTCGTCTATGCAATCCTGCACCCGGAATCCGTTTTTCTCTGAGACCGGTTGAGAAAACCTTTCCTTCAACCATTCGTAATCCTGCTTGGTCTTGTCGTATCCCAACGGGCTGTCGGGGAAGTTGTATGTCACGCGCTAGTGTTCCGAGGTCCACTTCTTCCACTGTCCCCGGATTTCGCTGTTCCGGAATTCCGCCGGTACAGGTTTTCTGCCTAACTCCTGCAACATAGTATCATTGTGGAGATCCCAGGGTAGATACAGAAATTCTTCACAACCCATTTTGCGCAAATCCTTCCGCAGCTGTTCCCTGTGGCCCGCATCGGTCGGAGCAACCGGGAGTACCAACTTATCCGGAACCGGTAGCCCGAGCCTCCAATCGTCCTTCCGTCCCATCGCTACTGGCTCCAAAACTTCTTTCCCTCGATTTCGCGCGCTCCGCCTAAGCTCCCGGAACACTTGTTCGCCACCCGGTCGCTCTCCCTGCTCTCTCACAACATCCGGAAACGCGAAACTCTGGTGCAGGGGTGGATTGGAAACACTATGTGAAAATGAACAGTGAACCGCCCTAATTAAAGCCGCCCATTTCAAGGCGTGAAACGTGGCCGGGTCCATTCCTGACCCGTCCATCCTCTACCCGGTTTCCAATCCGGAAACCGTGTCCAATCCGGACACCTATCGTCAAAACCGGACCCTAGCAATAATTCTACCACGCGCGTGAGTGCCTCCTCTACATAAATAACTAAATGTGCCATTATGGTCACTCCCACACTCATTTATGGAGATTTGGGCTACTCCTAGCTACTCTAAAACCCTAACTCTCTACTTCTAGGTCAAACGAGGTCTGACATTACCCCTTTTTAAAATGTGAGCGTCCCCGCGAACACTCATATTTCACACTTCATTCTTCCGAGGAGCTTTCCCCGGAATGTCCTTCTTCTAAACCGGAATCTTCTTCGGATACGGATTCTGGATGATACTTCTTCACCCGAGATCCATTTACCCGGGTGTCCATCCATTTTCCTTCTAGATCCTCAAGCTGGAGTGATTCGTTGGGAAAGGTTTCCGTAACTCTGTAGGGTCCCATCCACCGGGTGTGCAACTTACCCGGAAAATTCTGGTGGCGGCTATCATACAGCAACACCAATCCTCCTTTCCGGATTCCATGGTCCGCAGGTAGTCGATCATCGAAGGACTCCTTCCGGCTGGCTTGGATCCACCGGTTTCGCTCGAGTGCCTCAGCTCGACCTTCTTCTAAATCCTCAATGGCCAGCAACCGGAGCGTAGGGTCCTCTACTCTGACCCCCAGCTGGGCTGCCATTATCCGGTAGGTCTCCACTGTTAACTCAATCCCGTGTACTGCCTCCTGACCGAAAACCATAAAATACGGCGACTTTCCGGTCGTCGTCTTCTCCGATGTGTTGTATGCATGTATAGCTGACGCAAGTTTCCGGTCCCAGTCCGTCTTGTGCGCCGAAACCATCTTGTTTAAGATTTTCCCCACAATCCCGTTGGATCTTTCCGTCAGCCCATTGGCCTTCGGGTTATAGGGCGTGGTCTTCCGGTGCTTGATGGCGTACTTGGTCGTGATGTCCACAATGACATCATTAAGAAAGTGCTTACCCCGGTCACTCACCAGTTCCAAGGGGTACCCGAACCTCATCATAATTTCCTCAAACAGGAATCCGGCTGCAGTCTGGGTGTCATTTTTCCGGGTCGCCCGGGCTTCCACCCACTTGGTTGCATAATCTGTAGCCAGGATGATGTATCTCTTCCTTCCGGAACTCATTGGTGTTATCGGTCCTACAAAATCGATACCCCATTTCACAAAAGGGGCCAATGGTACTATCGGAGTTAGTGGCCAATGATTTCTGAATCTGGGTGCTCGGGTTCTTTGGCACTGGTCACAACTCCGGATGAACTTCCTCACATCCCGGATGATAAATGGCCACCAGTACCCGGCGCTCTTAATCCGGTTCACCGTACTCATTGTAGCTAAATGTCCCCCGGAATCTCCCGCATGAAGGGCCTCCATCACCCCTTTTCGCTCTCCGGGTTCCAGATAGCGCCTGATCTTATCGTCCGCACCCATCCGGAATAAAACTCCGGACACCAATGTGTAAGGAGCCACTTTGTACTGGAACACGCTCTTCTCTTCCCTGGTTATCCCTTCCGGGTATCTCCTCGTCATCAGGTACTCGATGATGTCCCTGAACTCTGATGACTGTGGATTTCCCACCTGGAATACCCCTACTTCCAAGGGCGTCTCCTCTTCGGGAAACTCGTCCGGAAATTGAGAGGAGATGTCCTCCACTGCTGCTAATCCTCGCATCCGGGAAAGGTAGTCCGCGTTGGAGTTTGCTTTTCCCGGTTTCACTATGACTTCGTAGTTGAACTCTTGCAGCAGCAATACCCATCGGGCAATCCTTCCGGACAGATCCGGTTTATTTACAAGGTATTTTAGTGAATCGTGATCCATATGAAAAATCACCTTGTACCCCAGTAAATAATGCCGGAACTTCTTGCAAGAATAAACCACCGCCAATGCCTCTCGCTCAGTGGTGGTGTAATTGCGCTCCGCAGGACTCATCTGCCGGCTCGCGTAATAAACTGGGTTCTCCCTCTGCTGATCATCAAATTGCCACAGAATCGCTCCGAGGCACCATCCGGATGCATCGATGGTCACATGAAATTCCTTTGTCCAAACCGGGGGTGACAGAACCGGAGCACAAACTAACTGTTTCTTCAAATCTTCAAATGCCGCCTGTCGCTCGGCTGTCCACCGGAATTCTTCTGCTTTCTTCAATAGCTCCGTCAGCAGCATGGCCCTCCGGGCGTAGTTCTCGATGAACCTCCGGTAGTACCCTACACATCCCAGAAAACCCCTGACCTCCCGGACATTCCGGGGGGCTAGCAGAGCCAGGATCACGATTACCTTGTCAATGTCGACGTGCAGGCCCTTCTCACTGACCACGTGTCCCAGCAGCAATCCGGATTCCATTGCAAAGAAGCATTTTCCGGGATGCAGCTTCAAGTTCGTCTCCCGGCATCTTTGGAAGGTCTTCCGGAGATGCTCCAGATGCTCTTTCCGGTTTCCAAATACGGCGAAGTCATCAATAAAGACTTCCAGAAAATGTCGAAGGAAATCTTTAAAGATGTCCATCATTAACCGCTGGAAAGTTCCCGGGGCATTGCATAACCCGAAGGGCATCCGGTTGAAGGCGAACGTTCCCCACTCGGTTGTGAACGTTGTCTTCAGTTGGTCGTTCTCCCGGATAGACACTTGGTTGTATCCGGAAAAGCCGTCCAAGAAACTGTACAATTCTTGTCCCGCCACATGGTCCAAGATGATATCCATGAATGGCAGCGGGAAGTAGTCTTTCTTCGTGGCTGCGTTGAGTTTCCGGAAATCCTGGCAGACCCAGATCTTCACCTTTCCGTCTGCTCCGGTTTTCTTAGGCACCACTACTATCGGTGACACCCACTCGGAGTTCTTAACCGGATAGATGAATCCGGCCTCCAGCAACCGGTCAATCTCCTCTTTCACCATCAGAGAGTACCTCGGGTTCAGCCGGTACTGTCGCTGTCGAACCGGAGTAGCACCATCTACTAAATCTATCTGGTGCTCCCCTAGTTCAGCCGGGATCCCTCGCAGATCCGTGGGGGCCCATGCAAAGACGTCCGCGTAACTGGCTAGCAACCGTCCGTACTCCTTCTTCTCTTCCGGACTCATTGTTTTTCCTACAAAAAACTTCTTTCCGGTCCCTACCTCCAACTCCTCAAAGTCCTTAGGGGATACCACCCCCTTGATCTTCTCCGGCTCCTGTTCTTCCGGATACAGGGGTACTTGGCTCCACGACACCGGATTTGTCCCTGTCATCCATGATGGCTGTTCGACCGGATCGGTGATCTGCCGTCGCACCCATTTTTCCGAAAGTGACACGCAGGATTCTCCTAATGAGCGATCCTCCGCTTGCGGATTCTCCGTCCTGGGAATTTCCGGTGCAAGGATTTCCCCTTCCTCCTCTACGCCAGCCGGAAACTCGAAATCCTTCTCTATCAGACTAGCGAACTCCTCCACCAGGTAGCTAGTCTGGGCGTCGGAGTCTTCCAGATCTGACCAATCCGTGGTGTATCCGTCCGTCTCGCTAGTCTCTCCTTCGTGTGCGAGATGTCGCTAAGGAATCCGGAATGGGGGTTTCCCCACCCGAAATTCCTTCTCTCCCCAATCTACCACGACCTTAGCCAGATATAGCCAAGGTCGACCAAGCAGCATCCGGAAGGGTTGCCCTGACTGTACCCGGATGATCACGTAGTTGAGTAAGTACGTGTGAATGCCAATTCGGGAAGGGACTTGGGATAACAGTCCCACTGGAACTACTCGAGATTGGTCTGCCATCCGGAGTACCATTTTCGTGTCTTCCAGGGAGGTGTATCCTAAATCAAAAGCCGTATCTTCCAGCATGAGGTTTACCCCGGATCCTCCATCAACCGGAATACGGTGAATGCTACAACCGTCTACTTCCACCGTAATGTCCGGGGCACCATAGTCTTCCACCTTCGCGAAATTCACCGCTACACCCGGAAGCTTGTATCTCTTCTTCCGTCGCTGGATCCAGGCTTCCCGGATCACCTTCTGGTAGTTGACATTATCATGCAAAAGTTGACCAATGGTCACGTTGGCTTTCTGGTCGTTAATGTCCTGCAAAATATCTTACTCATCTACCCGGATTTTGGGATCCGGTTGGAAAATAACCGGTTGATCATCAAACCGGACTTTCCGCAGACTCGGCGTGTCACCTGGGTCCACTAATTGCTACCTGACTTTTTGGCTAATATCTCTATCTATTCTACTTGGTTCTACCCTTTTTTCTAACTCTACTGTGGGTACAGCATCTACAAGGACTCGGGCAGTGACAGGTGAGTCACTCTCCGAATCCGGTTCCTTTCTAGATTTCCGGCTACTCCGGCTTTTCTTCTTCCTACGTCTAGAGTTAGTACTGACCTTTTCTTTGGTGGAACTACGGGTCGCCACTTTATTCACCGCAATGTCCTCCCTTCCCGGTAGCCCCACCTCACCCTGTCATTTTTCCGGATTCTCCACTCCGGACGTGTGTCCGTAGTTGAGTCCGGTCTATTCTCGGGGTGGGACTTCCACCGTTTTGAACAGCACTCGCGGTTGAGGTGGTTCCGGACACTGAGTCGCAGTGTGCTCGTACTTTCCACAGTTCTGGCAAGGTAGCTGTAACATCCCGCCCTGTTGTGAAGACGGGCCTTCCACGATGTTCTACCATCATCCAAATGCTATGCCATATGTGTTTTATATTACCAATGGGCGTATACTAATATTCTTGGCTCACTAGACATGATAATATGCCTTCCACGATGTTCTACCATCATCTTTTAAACAAGTTGTGAACGACTGAACATACGTGAAAGAACTCGTGCAATACTGCAATCACCCTATTACTTCTTGATTAGAATTATACTTTTTGAATTCCTACTGTTCAAACTATCGTGACATTTAAATATCTGACCATCCCTTCAATAATTAAAAGTTTGGTCATTGTAATCCAATATTTTTGCGCACGAGCAAGTGGTTGCAGCCATATTTCAGTATTTCACTATATTTTGCCCTTACCCCCCCACATGAAGGGATGTAACTAAAAAGATTTGCTCTAAGTTTGATTTTAAACATAATATTTCCCTACGTCAAGGTTTATAATATTCTGATAAAGTCATAGTTTTCTGGATTCGCCTTTAAATGCCATATCGTGTTTGAGTGTATCTAATGTTCCTTTAACTCTACAATAGTACGATCTACCAACTCAATCTCATTATTAAAAGCATTATTGTGAATTATTGCTTAGGTCCATCGGTCACTCGTCGCAAGATTGGCAATAATCGTTCTCCATGTTCTTATAACTTATCTATTTTAGTCTTTGGTATCACAAACCATACCTTTTTAATTCCGACTCTGGTAATGATTTGGGAATTATTAGCAATGCGGTCATTGATTAAATTACTTTGTCCACGTGAAAAGGGTTTCGTCAGATCCAGTTCAGGGGAAACATTATCCACCGCAAAGACGGGTTTTACAAACGAGACGGAAGGCCGTCCCCGGGTCTGTTCAACTGGCGGGAAAGCCGTCTAAACACGCCCAACCCGTCCAAAACACGCCCGGGCCGTCCAAGCAGGGGTGGATACCCCCCCCCCCCCCCCCCCCCCCCCCGTCGAGTGGACGGACAGGCCGTCCCAAGAATTTTACGAAATCCGTCCAGACGGATACGCCGTCCAGCGCGGGATAGGTGGTCACCTGCACGGTTAGCCCGTCCAGTGCAGCCGAGGAAGCCGTCCAGCAGGACGGGGGGGCCGTCGAGGGCTGGGAGGACGGGCCGTCCAACCCCATGGACGGGACCGTCTAGCGGGACGGCCCACCGTCGCCTAGACGGGCGGGGCGACGGCTATACGCCCGAAACAGTCCGGATTACGAGACCACATTAGTTCTCGCGTGGGAGGTGATAGTTTACTATTTAGTGGACGGACTGCATTAACTGCGAAGAGCGTCCAGTCGACGGCCATGGGTTATGCGATGACGGCCCGGATCAACGGCTGTATGTTGGCAATTCACAAGATATCGGACGGCCCCTGCTCATATAAAATGCTTTCCAGGTGGCTTCTGTCTCCATGGTATTTCTCGTTGCTGTATGTTTCCATTTTGTGTGTGCGGGTTGGGACTGGATCGCGTTGGACGGCCTGCTCACAATTGCTGTTATCTCGCACCGTCCGGCAGATTCTGCAGTTCGGGAGTGCGTCGATCTCAGATTGCCAAAGACTGTTTGCGCCTTTGCGGGCTGGTGAGAGATTGCAGGTTTGAACTGGGGAGCGGTGGACGGCCAGTTCGCAAGTGTTTTGATCTTGCAGCAGCTTTCACGCTTAGGGTCCTGCACATCGGCATCACGCTATCGCGATGCGGCGCTGGGAACCATCCGGGTATCCTGTGGACCGGAAACAGCTGCAGGAGTACGTGTTGTGGGCACTACAGCGTTCGGGGATGGAGGAGCCAACGCTGCGTTGGCTGAACCCGTATTTTTTGAAGCTTGTCACGGACGGGCGAATGACCGCGAATTGGAGCAAACACAAGAAGCGGAAGGCGTTGGCTCGTTTTGAATTGCACACAGGGTGCACACAGTGGCGCCTCACCCGGCGAGCGCAAAAGCAGGGCGCACAGCGTCGATAGATTAGACTCGTCGTCGCCACCTATTTTTTTTTTGTTCGGCAATTGTGCATGGGATCCGGCTCATCCGGCCCATCCGGCTGGTAATAGATTATTCCAGGGTAGACGGGATAGATAAGCCGTCCCATGGGAGATACATTTTGTGATTATGTACATACGGCACACAATTTTGAATAAACAAATGTTCCTACACCGTGTCGATGTTCATGGTTGCCTGTAGAGACTTTGTTTCCATGCAGGAGTCCATGCACAGTGCGCAGCCGTCGAACAGCTGACAGCTTGGCCGTCGAACTGGACGGCTAACCCGTCTGATTTAAGTGCAGGTCGTTGACTGCATGGTCGACCCGTCCATCCAGTAGACGGGTTGTCCGTCTAGTTGATGAGCCGACCGTCTCCTCTGGACGGCTATTCCGTCGAGTGGACGGTCCGACGAGGAGGTCCGTCGGGTTGACGGAGTAGCCGTCCAGAGGACGGGTGGGCCGTCCTGTCCGTGGACGGGTAGTCCGTGCAGATGACGGGCTGACCGTGTCCTCAGGATGGCTAGTCCGTGGAGAGGACGGCTAGTCCGTGGAGTGGACGGCCCGACAGAGAGGGCCGTCTAGTTGACAGAGAGCCCGTCCAAAGGATGGGTGGGCCGTCCTGTATGTGGACGGGTGGTGTGTGCAATTCAGAACGAGGGGCGCTCTTCTGGACGGGAGGGCCGTCCAGTCGCTAGAGAGGCTGTCTAACCATCGCACCCGGCCATGCAGTCGACGGAGGATCCGTCTAGCGGACGTAGAGGGCCGTCCAGCCGCGCGGAAGATCGTGTGCGTGGCCCTAAACCCTAAACCTTGCCCGCCAAGGATATAGATATCGATTGCCTTGGTCAAGGTTTTCATTTCGACCTTGTGCAGCCCATGCAGGTGACGCTATGGAGAGTTTAGTGTGTTGTTTAGCTCAGTCATACAAAGTAGTCGATTCTGGCGATGTAGGGCCTATTTTCTTTGACTGGGTTCGTTTAGATGATTCTGCAGATTGTGTGTTTATCGATCCTACGGGAGTCGTTGGCATCACCGTTGGTAGCGCCGTGGAAGTGCGGGGGACTACCCCAGTGGATCCAGCGAAGGACTTGGTGTCGAATACTAGTGCGCCGAACCGGATAGTGTCCGTTTTTAAACATGCATACTCGCATGTTGCGGATTTCCTGCCCGGTGCGTATTCGTCCCAGAAGGAGCATCCGCGATCTATGTATGTTTAAAAGAAAGCGGCCCAAACTGGCCCCTCAGGTTACAGGCACGCATCTCCTTAGTTTTTTGTGCTGCGGGTATACAGGTTCTGGCGCAGTTGCAATGTTTGTGTTTGCACTCTCCGTCGCTAGGACTCCTGTTGTCGGTATAAATTTAAATACACTATGCGTACACTACTTTCCGAATTCGTGTCGCATGTGTTCAAGGTTTACACCTCACTGTGCATTTATCCCTGCACTTAAACAATACCAATATACATTTATGTCGTAGACCTTAATACTGAAGTATAGCAGATTAAAAAATTGAAAGAACACGAGAATTAGCTGCAACCCAAGACTGTCCGTCCACGTGAAATCACACCCGTCGACATGTTATCGCACCCGTCCACACGACGTCCCGCCCGTCCACATGACGATCCGCCCGTCCACACGACGACCCTCCCGTCCACATGACGACCCTCCCGTCCACATCACGATCCGCCCGTCCACATGACGATTCGCCCGTCCACATGACGACCCTCCCGTCCACATGACGACCTTCCCGTCCACATGACGGAAGGCCGTCTAACCCTAAACCTCGTTGTGGAATGAAATGATCGATTGGCGTGCTGAAATGAAATATATAATTAGTCATAATTTCTGAACCATACACAATCAAGCATTGGATATGCACTCAAAACATAATTGCTATTCAAATGATATATGCTATCACCCCGCATCGTACAGATTTCTCAATCATACCTAAATCACTATAATTGGTATGCCGCATAACCCTAGGACCCGCATTTATAGCCGTCCAACTATACAGGCAGGCCGTCCAGTCAAACAGGCAGGCCGTCTAGTTGGATGTCTAGGCCGTCCAACTGGACAGGCCGGTCGTCTAGATGAACGTGTAGGCCGTCCAGACGATGCCCTGGTTGTCCACGTGGACGGGCTGCTCGTCGCGTCAGACGGGCAGGCCGTCTAGTGAGATGTTTAGGCCTTCCAGTTGGACGGGCCAGTCGTCCACTTGAATGTGTATGCCGTCCAGTCGACGGGCTGATCGTCCAGGCGGACGGGCTGGTCGTCGAGGTAGACGGGTACGGCGTCCAGCTGGACAGCCAGGCCGTTCACACGACGGAACGGCCGGCCACTAGGAGGGGTAGGCCGTCCAGGTGGATGGGTATGGCGTCCAGCTGGACAGCCAGGCCGTTCACACGACGGAACGGCCGGCCACTAGGAGGGGTAGGCCGTCCAGGTGGACGGGTATGGCGTCCAGCTGGACAGCCAGGCCATTCACACGACGGAACGGCCGGCCACTAGGAGGGGTAGGCCGTCCAATCGGCGAGCTGTTAATGGATAAAGCCACATATGATGACCGTCCAGTGATAATTGACGGCTGCAAGTACTGGGTGACGGCGGGCGCCCCCTCATGATCACCATTCTGATAGCCTGTCAACGTCCAGCCGGAGGTGGGGGCCCTGGATCTCGTTTGTGGACGGCTAAATCAACGGCCATTGTGATCATGATGAACACCATAATTCTCACGAGTGGTTTTCAATTGCCGACGGCTGGGCCGTGCAATCGTCGGGCAGGCCGTTTAATGAAAGGGGGGGCCGTCCACCTAGACGGGTGGGTCGTCCAATTGACATCTGGCCCGTCACGTGGGCGGGCAGGCCATCTATGGCGGGCAGGCTGCCCCACTGGACGGATGGGCCGTTCAGGTCGACGGAAAGCCCGTCCGGTTCGACGGAAAGGCCGTCTGGTTGGACGGATGGACCGTCCTGTTGGACAAGCCGCCCGTCCAACTGGACGGGTAGGCCGTCAAGTCCATCCCACCCTACACCGAACCTATACTCGTATCCGAGCCTGTTGACGGCCTGCCCGACCCTACGCCGCCGTCTAGCGGGACGCCATCAACCGTCGATCAAACATCTGGACGGCCAGGTCGACGGCTCCGGTGAGCACGCCATTGATCTAGATTATGATGAATTGGCATAAATGGCTATGCCTAATTGGTTTGGTGGGCATGAGAGTATAAGATGATGCTGGCCTCATTTAGATCCATGCTTTCTCCCTTGAGCTGTGAGATCCTTTGGCATGACATCATGGCCGCTCGTTGAAGAGTTGTTCCCCGAGGATATGCCAGAGAATGTCAGCGACTCGAGCATTAATTGGAACAACGCTCCAGAGTACGGGTTCCAATTCAAAACCGCGCGATATCGCTACGGAGACAATGACGCACAAGGAAACCCGGTCGGTCCGAGACCGTTGCTATGGCCTAAAGTCCCAAAATATGTGACAGATGGATCCGTCTGCATAATGTGCAATTGCCCGTTCGGCCCGGAAGGTGCATATAGTCTCGGTACGTGTCCTCATGTGTACCACCCACAATGTCTAATTCCGTACATGGTGACCAGGAAAAGATGTGCGGAGTGCAAAGCCCCGTTTCACCCTCGTTTGTACAAAATGTTTGGGCTTGAAAACCACATGCCACCACATTACGAATACGACTAGGATAATTTACCGCTCGAAAGAACTGAATGGGGGAAAGACATGGTGTGGATGTGGAAGTGGTCCCACGACGAACACCATTTGCCGATACAAACAGTGGACGATTTTCCATGGGAGAGCGACGCCATGGTCACAGACATGGCTAAAACGATCTATAAGGATTTTGAAGCAGAAAAGCGCCATTTTTTTGCCGAACTTGCTGGTGGACATTGGGATGTCGAGGAGGACAAATTTCGGCGTGCTCCACATCCGGACGGCCCAGTATATAACTCCAACGGAGAACCTGTTGGCCTTCTTGCCCTAATGGAACCTGAAGCACAAACTGAGTATCTCCAAGATCAAACATTCCATCAGGCGGGAGTTTTAAAGGCGATTTTCAGTCACTATCATAGTCAGTATGACCAAGAAGCATTGGCCGTATTGAAGACTCTAGAAAATAAAGCCGGGCTGACTACTTTTTTGCAAGCAAGTATTGCTAGAGGCATTATCGAACCGGAGTCTGTTGAGAATTCAGCATCAGCGTCAACATCAAGAGCACAACCTGGAGCAGCACCAAGACAACCGGGGCCACAACCCGGCCCTAACTAGAGCTACAACCGTAAAACTAGTGAGAATGATGTATAGCTGTATAGGAGATTAGGAGCTTTGCTGAGTTTGCTCCATTAATAGTTCTAAACTTATAGATCGCGATCGGTACTAGGACACGGGCAACTGAATCAAAAGTGTAAATTTCCCATGAAGTTCAAATTTTCCAAGATTGTAAATTTCTCATTTTCTAATGTAAATTGCCTAATTGAAATGTATATTCCCGTGAGATGTAAAATTGTGAATAATGAAATCTATGTATTGTCACCCTAAACCCTAAAACCCTAAAATCTCACTATGTGTACATATATACATATACCAATATATGTGCGTGTATTATGCGAGTTTCCCTAACCCCTGAACCACGCACGCAGTACGTTAACCCTAAACCGTCCAGGGTGGTCCGTCTAGCTGGACCGTCCAGAGTGGGCCGTCCAGCTGGACCGTCCAGGGTGGTCTGTCCAGGGTAGCCCGTCCAGCAGGTCCGTCCAGTAGGTCCGTCCACCTGGACCGTCCACGCGCGTCTAGACGGCTGGATTGTCCACGGGCCGTCCAGGGATCCGTCAAGCTCTAAACCCTAAACCCTAAACCCTAAACCGTGGGCCGTCGACGGGCAGCAAACCCCTAAACCCTAAACCCTAGAAGTCGTCCGCCGGCAAAACCCTAAACCGTCTGCGGGACCGTCCAAGCTAGACGGCCAGCTGGACCGTCCAACGGGGCTGTTCATCCAGTTGACGGCTGTTCATCCACTCCATCCAGCACAGTAAGTTTTTTACCCCCTGACACGAATACTGGTCCGGAATATTCAATCCTGACGGACGCGGGGCATGGATCCTGACGTTATGACGCTGACGCGTCAGTCGCGACGTGACGTGACGCGTGCAACCGTGCAATACAGTGACGTCTATTTTAACAAAGTTTGGAATGATCCATCTTGTTAGTGGTTTAGGGTTAAATAGCCGTATCGCACAGCTTTATGTATAGATACTTCTCATTCCTGAACTCGAAACTAGTTCTTAAAAAATCAAAATTGTGCAAGTGTTCTAAAATTCTGTGGCTTACAGTGCATTGTCTCCATGATGGGACATGTAGAGTTTGCAATGATGTACTCATTTAATGCGATCACCAAAGGCTCCCATCACGACCCAAAGGCGGTGGAGTGTTTGGTGAAAATAAATGAACGCATTTGCACAGGGATAGCATAAGGCGGAACTCACCTGCTTCCTCCATCGTATGCGCTACGTAGAGCTCCCGCTAGAGAAATCCGCCGTGTTGGTGTAGCGCAATCAGCGTATTGCTTCGCGAAGTGTGAGGTAGAGTTAGAGGACACAACAATTGGCCAGTGGAGTGCAGAACTTGGGAGAGACGTGAAAATAGTAGTATGAAGGTTCCACCGTATGAACTGAAGAGGTACGCTACGATTGTCAAGAACGACAAGTTATTGCGGCAAGCAACTGGCGTGGACACCTGGCTGTGAGTAACTCAACTTTGCGCTTAAGTCGGTTTTCTGTTTCTCTAGGTTTTGCGGTGAGGTAGCCATCATAACTGAAATGCGATAGGCTAACGTTGATGCACTCGGTGAAGCACCGATATCTATTTCCAAGCACAGTAACTTCTACCGTATAGTCGGAAGATAAACCGCTATCGCAATTTCCAGAGCAACTGAACCCATTACTGTGCGTGAACTTTCGGAGCCACTTCCGGAGACGGATTTGCGCCATAGCAACACTACAAATATAGAAGAGTTCACAAACACCAGAAGTTAGCACAGAATTGAGAAAGAAAAGGATCGGAACACAATTTTCATCCCTGTAGGGTTTCGTGGATGAAAAGTGGCCATGCAACGTGGAGGCACAAACTTTCAAGTCTGTCGCTCCACTCACTGATGTTGTCATTTTCAACAGTGAAGTTGCTTGTCTTCTGTCAATCCGTTGTTGTTTTTAACAGTCTACACTTCTGACGGCAACGGTAGCGTCCACTTGGTACGCCATACTCATTTGCATGTTCCTTCTGTTGTTAATGCTAGCTCAGTTGTGGTTTTTGTAAATTATACATGCGAGCATGAAGCCATGAATAGCGCCCGACCCCTTGTGGACTTTTACTGTTCCAAAATGCGCTCTTGGATCTGAGCTACATGTTGTGTTTGCAGGTATACAGTACAGAACGCAAGGGCGTTGTTAGAGGCCAAAACTGCGCTTACTACCGAGGAGATAAGAACTCCATCTCAGTGTTCACAGTGGACAACTGAGAGCGGCGGCACTGAGAAGGAGAATTCGAAGACAATTAAACCTTCTGTCAGTGATACAGCAACCAGCAGCGGTGAAGAATACCAGATCAGCGGTTCGGAGAAACGCAGCGGCGGTGAGTCTGGGAGCACGGAAGCCGAGGACTAGGATTACTCAAGCACTCTGAAGTCCGAAGAGTATACTAACGAGGAAGAGGAAAGCTTCAAGACAAAAGACACCACCGACGGTGAAGAACATTAGTCCGAAGCAGACGACAGCAGCAGCGCCGACACGAACTCTGCTACGGAAACCACCTCAGAGGTACGTCTTGTGGAGAAATTAAATTCCCACTGTTGTATGTAGCAATATTTGGCCAAATGTTGTGTGCCGTAGGAAAATCGCCTTTGTATGACATGAGTATTGCATCTGTTTCTAAATATTTTGAAGTGTTGAATTTTGTTGTAGGATTAATACTGCGGAACAACAGTTTAGTGCAAAGCGAATGATGCTTTAAGTAGTGCATTTATGACGTACCAAAATTTTGTGGAAGACGACATGGAACCATGGGGTTTTTTTTTTTTTTTTTTTTTTTGTAAAAGAAATTTAAAAAAATGTAGGTAGGCCTTGTCGTGACCTTCCTGTTTCTAGGTGATTGCAACGATGGTTATATATGAAATTGTTAGTGTGAATTGTACATTGCGAATGTCAATGATGTATACATGACGGAATGAGTCAAACTTCGTTGTTTGTGTTTGTGTTTGTGTAATGTGTAATACTGTTTGAAATAATACTGTTTGTATCTGTAATAGTTTTCTTGTAGTAGTTATTAATATAAATGTTTGTCATAGTCTCTGTTATACTGATTGTATTAATATTCTTAGGATCTGCAATAGTCAATCAATTACTACTTGTAATTCTATAAGTCATAATCCGTCTACACGGTAAGAGTGTTTGCAATAGTTTTTGTCTTAATGAATGTAATCTGGTATAATCTTTGGATGAATATTCTATGTACCTGTAGTGTTCTTTCTATAAATATTAGTGATACTCTATGCCAGAATATATGGGATCCATGGTTTTCTTTTAAATCGTCTTAGCTAGGTGTAAGATTTGTAAAATGAATTAATTTATGAATTGTGTATGAGGCTTTGGAATCACCAACTGCTTAGTGAGTTATGGTGTACTTGTTTTGTAATATAGCCAGGGTTAGTGTTGTGCCTAAAAGAAACATACGTTGCGTTACGAATGACGTATGGCACCGTCGAATTGTCATGAGCTTATTGAACTTCACCAATAATTATAGCACACTACTTCCCCAAGAACATAGAATGCTGCTATGTTGTATATATAAGTAGATGTAAGATTTATGTAGTTTGTAGTAATGAACGACATTTTTGATTTAATGAAACAGTACCGTTGTTTTCTAATTTCATTATCACAAAAAGAGGTGACTATAGGAGGCAAGTATGAGCGCAGGGAACATTATAGAGTTACAGGAAGTCACAAATGTATGTGACAAAATACTATTACAAGTAGTATACGTTGCGTCATTAAAAAAGCGAATAGTGAATAAGATAAACGATTTGAACTAAATTTTGGTTTTTTTTACTAGTTCGTTTACTGTCGTAACATGCACTGTAGTGATTACAGTGTACTAACCAACTATGTGGATTTAGAAGGCCATTATATATACTTCTACTTTGGATTAGTTCACAGTAGGGAATTCTAACTATTCTGTGCTGCTAGACTCCATCATGGGTGATGTACTGACGAATGGTTTGCTGTTACGGGGGCCCTAAACGTTCTCTTACATATCATGTACTGATTTTTTGGATAGTATAATATTATTCCAATATATTGACAGTACCGTTATTTCGCGATCATCCTTGCAGAAAGTGGGCTGCACTACACGTTCGGAGAGAGGAAATGAGAAATTTGTCCAATGGAAGGAACCAGTGCAATCCGAGGTAGACAATACAAACTTTGATGGTCCCGAATCCACGTCTCGAGCAAGAAAGAGGAAGCAAACAAGACGACAAACAACTATATTGTCAGCACTAGCATCAACAATTCAGGGGCCCGGGGTAGAAGAACAGTAGCAAGGTAGAGGTCCTACTGAAGGACTAAGTGACGTAGGAGTTCAAACGTCACCACACACTGCTGGAGTACCGCACCCCTCAACAGCGGCACCAAGATTCAGACCGCCTCGTCAAAAGCATAATACGACAGGGACAACACAAAATCGCAGACCAAACACATCTGACGACGGACCAGAACCACCACTAGAAACGGTACCAGAGAATGATCATCGGCGAGCGGATCGAGTAGTGTTTGATGAACACTACAGTGATTCTGCACCAAATGAAGATGAGGGACCTGGAGGACCACCTCAGAGAGCAGCAACCGAAGGTATGACCGTATAACATGATGTTTTTTAATACTACATTGAACTTTTATGTGCATAAATCTCCGTGGACCACAACGCAATGTCTTTCAATAAGTAGGCAAAGCTGCAAAGATAAAGTGGAGCCAAAAACCACATTTCATTATATGAGTGCTTATTGTCATCAGTATATTATGAATGTAGGCATTATATATTGTACATACAGTGTCCGAAATGGGAGTGATCTCATGTTATCGATCTCCAGTGTTGCTATTTGTGCTCACAATATTTACCTTATGTGTTCAGACCTGTGACAAAAAGAGAGTTGAGATTTAATAACAGGTGATGTTGTGTAAGATGGTGTTAAAATGGAGTTGGTGACAGTAAACCTGTAGTTTCTCTTCATATATGTGTACGCACAATGACAAATGCAAAATCATTTAAATGAATAGTTATAATGCAGGTCCTCATAACCCGCATGTGAATGGTAGTAGTACATATGTAGATGGATCATAGGTTTTGAGAGTAATTATGTTTTGAAAAATAGAAAATTGTTAGTACTTCTGTGGACGTGTAGTTCAGAATTATTGTTGCAATACATGAATGAGGGGTACAATAATATAGTGCGCCATGATAGCTTAATTGTGAACCAGTCAGTGATAGAAGATGTTGCACTTTTGTATGCACAGGATTTGCAAGTGCGCATCATCCTTCCGCTTCTCCAGTGGCAGCGTCTACTGAAAGTGGATTACATGCGCATCAGAGGGTGGAAAGCGGCAGAGGATCTCGTCAGAATTGGGATTCAAGGACATCAGTACGAACATCAGTCAGGGAACTGGAGTATCGCAGTCGTCCTGCACCGCATCCGACGTACAAGAGTATAGACAATACTACGAGAGGTTGACGTGACCAGCCTAGTACGCCCCGTCGTGTGCATACTGAAGTTATGCAGCGTAGCTCTGCCGGCACAACATCGAGGAGTGCATTTGCAGCAGTTCCTAATCGCACATCCGACAGTCCAAATAACGGAGCACACAGTGATCATATTGTGAACTAATCCGACTATACTTGATGAATGTGCAACTCTATTTCAATATTAGTAGGCGTAGTGTTGTATGAAATGTGCAATGGCATGTTACAAACCTGTAATTGTTTAGAATTGCTTGGTAGGGGCAGTAAGTGAATGCGTGTAGGATATTGCATGTCCTAGAAAATATTGCAATGATATTGATGTAGTAATTGTGGACTACAAGTACGTGGAAAGTTTCCACAGGAGAATGTAGAACGCAGAGTGCGCCCATCTCAAACTTCAAGGCAGCAACTGCCACAGACGTACTCCTTTTACAATTCCAATAATGAAGTGGACAGCAGTGACGACAGCGAAGAGAATTATGATGAGGAAGTGGAGGAGGCAGAAGAGGAAGACCGTGAAGAGGCCCCAGACTTGGTAGTTGACGATATGTATTGTGAAATTGAAGAGGAAAAGCGAAAGGAGAGGAGGCGGGCTAAGTTCGCACGAGAGAAAGAAGGGGAGAGGCATCGGAAGGAAGGTCTCCCCAGAAACTATTTACTGGTGGATGATTACACAAAAAAACCTTACGGCGTTGGTGTTTGTGATTGGAGGAAGGAGATAATGCTCTTGTCTAGGAAACTAGACCCAGCAATTGGGTGCATTAAATTTCAGCTTGAAGATGTGGTTAAAGAGATTGCAGAGTGGATCGAACATACATTGGAGTACAGTACTCCAATAAAGTTCGAGGTCGTTAAAGACGTCATTGCCCGCGGAGTGAGTTTAAGGCGTGCAGATTTGTGGAAGAGAATCCGCAGAGGTGAACCGAAGCCTGAAGACATATCTGATCAAACATGGCGATCGCTCAAGAAGGAGTTAGAGAATCCTGCAACTCAGCGCAAGGCAGAGAATTACAGCAAGGTGAACGCTAGCCGGGTGATTTTGGACGAACCGGTCCATCAGGAGAGGTGGGGGTTCGTGAGAGGCCCCGCAAGCGGTACAGAAGATCTCCTCACCTAGATGAGGTAAGACTGGAAATGGCGCGCGATAAAGGGTACGGTGGCCGTTCCAAACGCTTGCCAATCGAAGACTCTGTTATGCATGGGAGTGAGTGTGCGCTACCATAGTCGTTCAAAGTGGCCCGAATAACCGATGTTTATAGAAATGTGAGTGGAAATGAGTACGTCGACGACGCGAACGAAGAATGTAATGCTGATGTACCCTCTGTTGAACGTGTTGTGAATAAAGACGTCCTGGGTAGTGAAACACAATCCGCATCTCGCAAAGGTGAGTCAGATGAACTACTGAGTATGTGAGAAGATCAACTTGTCCAAGACCCGTCTGTACTGAAGCTAATGGAAAGAATAGCTGATCTGGAATGCCGCCACAGCAATGTTCAGGCAGAAGTGCCATCCGTGACCACACAGAGAAGGCATAGGCAGGTGAATGAAGCTGGAGTGCGTAACGTAGCATGAGCATTGCATACCACAGAGGTGGAGGTAAGTAAGCGAAGCTCACGTCGAAAGCACAAGTTCATATATGAGAACAAAATGTTAAGTCTGTTAGTCTCAAACAGTAATACGTGTATTAAAGTGGTGAATATGACTTTCACGGTGAAGCTACGGACCCAATAGAGGGAACAGAACGAGCAGAAGAAGCAGAGGAATTCCGTGACATCGAGGTCAGTGTGCGGCACAATGACTATGTGAATGTTATCTTGTTTTCTAGAGTTTAGCACATTCATGTTCTTTAATATGGTAAGTGACAAAATTGTGCATTTAAAAGATATAAAACAATAATGACAACATATTTCAATAATTTCTACATTCAATACAATATGTTGTCATACACTTGTCATGAAATAATCAAGTGTATGGGCAATGGCACGATATGGGTTCCAAAAAGGAATGTCTCCCTAAAACACTGTCATTTTGTGACTATTCAACTTGGGCTAGAAATTACACATTCTTTATTTACATGAATTTTACGACAAATTCATGAGAAAGTTGTAATGCTCCATCCAAAATACTATTGACTAGGATAAATTGAACAATTTTGATATTCCTTTTCATTCTTTTGTTGTCAAATCCGGAACTGTCTCCTTTCCGGATTTGAGGCAAAAGGAACAATCCGGAATACCAACTTATAAAGAAATTTTTTGTAAACATGAAAATTAGTTGACACAATGTTTGAGCCATATCCGTGTTTAATTTTAACTCTTAATTTAATGTAATACTATATTTCCTTATTTATGAGAACTTTCAGAAATCACATATTTTTACACAATTTAAAAGGATTGGGATTTCATAACATCTTCCTCCTAAAACCATATGATATACTTAAATACAAACTTAATAAGGTGCATGCCTAATTGTTTTAATAAAAAACCTCATATATGTAGTCCTTTCACTACTATAATGCAAACAGCTGCTGAATATGTTAAATCAAGAAAAAAATCAATTTTTGAATTTGACCTATGTAGCACATAATTGTGATGTACCAACATGCCTTCTTTAACACCATGTAATTTTTATAATTTTCCAACATTTTTTTCATTTCCGGAAGGACATTTTTCTAAAGTCCGGAGAGTCCGGGAAGTGATACCCATATTGTGCCATTGCCCGTATGAGAGTTATTCTGAAATGTAGCAACATAAATATGCAATCCATTAACATGCATTGTATTAACAGGGACATGGCGAGCATGTGGGACCTATTCACGGTACACCCCAATTTAAACAGGTGTGTGAGTTTAGAAGAGACTGATGGGAGAGGGCTATGTGTTGTTTTGGCAAATTATTGTCATGCTCTTATACTATACTGTACTCAATACCACTGTGATATATAGTTCTCACTGAAAAAACATTTTGGAATGTTCCATGAATGTGTGTTCAGCATTTCGACAAGGTTAGATAGTTTTCAATAGTATAGGCAGGGAGAAGGCATCTTAAACAACAACAATGTCGATGCACTTTATAAGTTCATGGGAAATGAAGGTATATGTATTTAGTTTTTGAAACACCTGTGGTGTGGTTAAGAATGCATGGAATGGTTTTCGCAGTGTAAGGACCTTGTTGCAGAACCGGGGAGCAGTGCAGCAATGAAAAATACCAGACGCATAAAGAAGAAAGCAAAGCGATATTAACTTTGAAGTGTTTTGAATAGTTTGTAGTCCACTGCAGTTGCCTAACGAAGGAGTCCAAGACAGGGGCTGCCAGCAATGTGTGGGATTGCAGAAGTTTAGCATGGTCCGCGAACTAATGGCCACCTACCAAGCACATGTAAATACTTGAGTGCAAACTGTGTATGTAAATTGTATTAGATGATACAGGAAATGCAAATATGTGCATGTATGTTCAGTTCTTTTATATTATAGAACACGGAATTATAGAACGATTACGTGCGTTTATATAATATGACAGACACTAAACGCTTAAATATAATAGAACGCGCTTCTTACTGTAATATTTGTAGGAAAATTTTTATAAAAAAAAAAAAAACAATTTTGTATATTGCAATTGTATCTATAACCCTAAATCCTAACCTGAACGGCATTGGAAAGGCTGTGGGATGTACACTTGCAGTGCTACCAAATTATGTCATTGGGCCAATGTATTACATGTGAAATTCTCATTCGGCCACTTGTAACCAACACGGTCGATGACAATGGAACACCAACGGATGTCACAGAATCTAACTATGAGTTCAGCCAAAAATGAAGGAGCATTTATAGAATTACCATAATCGAGTTTACCCAGTGAACGAAGATTCCTAGAAATTCACCATACACTTCACCGGGTTGAAAGAGTGAATACCGAAGGTAAATATGCTGACTTGGTATTGTAAATCCAGCATGGCAGTGAAAAACCGAGGCCGATCATATGACGTGTATTTTTGTCCTAATTGACAGAAAAATTGACAGTACGCTGTCAACTATGTGTCCGAATCAAGGTGCCCTAAATGACGAAGCAGTTGACGGAATTCTGTCAAAATTTTGTCAATTAGGACACCCAGGCCCTTGTAGTGATTCAAATTGAAATCAAACCAAAAAATGATCTCATGAGATCTCTTTTAACCCTAAATGTCCAACTGTTCAGAATGTGAACGACGGACACAATCAAACACAGATTTCTCATCCATCATTGACTTATTGCAGTGAGGATTTTTTAATATATATTTTTATAGAAAGTTAGCTTCATGCATGTGTGATCCAATTAGAAAGGGGATGTTTTGTGAAATTTCTATGCCTCATTTTATGTTGTAATGATTCACAAAAACATTTGAAGATTTTAGTGTAAAATTGCTCTTTAAAAATTCAACTCATAAAATAAAGCAACCCAAAAAATCACCAAAAATCACTACATTTAGACTATTACATTTCAACTAATTAGAAAACTTTCATGTACAGATTGTTAATACCTTATTTGTAATCAAATTACAAAAGAATATTCAATTTCAAGTTTCAGCTTTTATGCAAAATATTGGTGATAACAATTGCAGATTTAACTATATGGATAGAATCTAAAATTGATAATGCACACCTTTTATTCATACATCAAGTTCCAAATATTCCTCTGCGTTGCATTTTATAATGCATCTTTGCAAAACTGCCCAAATTGGACATAGATGAGGACGTTTAAGGGTTAATAAGCTACTTTGTAGCAATGAAATAAAAATGTCAATTTGATCTATTAAAGAAATTAATTACAATTCTTTCTTCATTCTGGTGTACACTATGTTGTACAAAAAGAATATTCTAAAAAAAAATGAAAAGAAAGCATTGAAATCAACTCTCAAAAATGAAGAAAACTACATGCAATGTCCCCATGCCTTCAAGTCAGCTCTTGCATTGCCTTACTCCCGTGAGCCTGCCCTCCGAGGCGCGTTCCCATGCCCCGCTCCCCACGTCAGCAATTAATTCAGAATCAAAGTGAAGTTGCCGCTCGGTACTCGTGCCCAACTGGCAACCCGCGTCACCGAGCCAGCCATGCCCGCCCACGCCCCAGCCGCCACCTCGGACTGCCTAATCCCTTAGATCTGGATGGGTCCACGAACGGCTCAGATTAAGCGAGCCAGCCTCAGGCCCGAGGCTTGAATGTATGCCTCAGTGACGTAGTGGGCTCCAATACAGGCAGACGACCACGTCGATGCGCCAACATAAATTGCTCAGTTAGTCCGAGCTGGACATGGGAGGCCAAATATCTACTTTAACCCACATCATAACTCATAAATAAGGAGGGCCAACTTTAGTGAAATGGGGTGGTCTGCTCTCGCCTCTAAGGGCTCGTCGATTATGGGGGTCGCGCCTCCCTTGTCCGTCGAGCTCCCTGCCCGACCTGGCTCGCTGCTGGCAGATACCAGCCTTGCTCCAGCCCGTTCCCCCGTCTCCGTTCCCCCGCGTTCCCGTTCTCCACAGGCCATTCGTTGCCCCGCAGCCTGCAGATCACTCCGCTGTTTTCAGCCGGCCCCGATCCCACGCGTTCTCTCGCCGTTCCCACGCGTTCCCTCTCCGTTCCCCTGCCCCGGTACCCTCCCCGATACCATGGCATGCAAGATCCTTTGATGTACTTTGTTGGGATTTTTGGGGCGTACGAAAACTAGGAGCAAAACTGGGAGCACTTTCAAGGCTCTCCATACACTCCAACTCTCCCCTCTCCATACACTCAACTCTCTCCTCTCCATACACTCCAACTCCAAGCATACATATTTCTCTTATTCCACTTCCACATCTTGTCATTTATCTTGTCACAAGGTATGTACTTCCACTTACACTTCCGCTTCCCTATCTTGTCACAAAGTATGTACCATCCATTGCAATAAGTTTAGGGTGTGTTTTATTGTCGAAAAATAGGTAGTGTTCTACACATTTGTGTAAAGAGTGTATTGTTAATGTTTGTTGGCTCTGACCATAGGGAAGAGGCATTATAGAGACACCCATTTCCATAGGCTAAATATCAGTGTAGCAAATATATTCCGTCCATGATTCCACTGAAATGCATTCTCGTCCTTCCGGTCAAAGCTCCTCGTAGTATAGCTGTTTGTTATTATTATATATTTATTATAATGGATATTATTATTCTTCGTTGCAAATTGTGTGCTTTTGTTTTGCATTGCTTACAAACTTGAAAATAGTCCACAAAATTTAAGAAATGTAATTAGGGTTCTCAAATTTTAGGGTTTACTCATTTATTTGTATACATAGTTCTAAAATGTGAGTGTGTATGTGCACATGGAGGTTGTTTTTATAGAGTTTTTGTGAAGCTTTGGCGTCAAGGATGGAGGATGATGGAGACCATATGGAGGATGACAATTTCTACCCTTCCGATTTTGAGGATGACTTAAATGAGTTGGCAGGCGTGGAAGAATTTCTACAAGGTGTGCATGAAAGAAGTAACACAGATACTGAAGGTTCAACATTCCAAGAAACTTACTTCTTATCATCTAATGGGGAGTCGGATATGGATGAGGAGGAAAGATTTGAGGAGATTTTGGAGCCTTGGGAAGATTTGTTGGTGGAAGGTGTTAGCGATATCAACATTGGAACTCCAACACCTCACGAGTTCTCTTCGTCATCATTTGAGGACATTCCCATTAAAACGTTTCCAAAGTATGTACATTTCATCGTCCAATCCATTACACTTATGATTGATTGCATAAGGGGGGGATATTTTCCTTCGTTTCACCAAATCCATGAAACAAACCGTCTTTTTTGTCCCCTCTCAAACCTTCATGGACGTTCCACAATTAAGAACATGAAAACCCATACAATTGAGAGGTGGAAAAAAATTCAAGGAAAATTAAAAGTTGTAGAAGTTTGTGGTGTCTTTGCATTGTCTCCTTTGAATGACACAAAGGGTAGACAAATCCCACCAATGGAGTATTGACGTTCGATTGTGCACAAAGGACATGTTCATGAAAATGGAAAACATTTGTCAATCCTTTTGACAATAAATGCCATTCGTACTCAATGAAATACGGATATCAAAATGGGAGGTATGAATTCTTCGTTTATACAAGATTGTGTCAATTGGTGTGAAGGATGTCTAAAAAGTAAATTTTGAGATGAGGTAGTAACGGTTCTATTAGAGGATTTAAGTACAACCCTTAATGCACTTTGTACAAAACACATTGTGCTAAGAAGGGTTTAGGGTGCCGTGTGCGGAAAACGAAAACGGTGACTTATTATCGTTGTCACCGAGGTGACAACAAAAACCGTCCTCATAGAAAGGTGCTGATGTGAAACCCATAGATAAAAAAGAGTCTAGAAGAGATAGGACTTCTAGGTTATGTAATTGTGAGTTCCAAATGAAAGTAGTGGAACCCAAGATTTCGAATTGTTCAAGTGGTTTGGGTCAAGCCACTATATATATTCATAGCAAACATAGTGGTCACAACCCGGGATCCGAGGCGGATCTATTTTTTCTACCCGTGCACCCTTATGTGATTGCATGGGTCATGGAGAATTTGAAATACATGCATTCGCCACGAATCGTAGAAGCAACATTGGAGAGGGCACAAGGTATGTTTAGAGAAAATGTGACAGATGTAGAACGTGCGACATATAGGTTCTTCATCATAAAAAAGGAAGTGCAAATTCTTGCGTATTCTTTGAGAATAAACGGTATGTTCTTTCCCGCTTTGACTTCATTTTCTTTTTTGTGATTGTAGTTGATGTTGCTTTTGATTTCATGAATCTATGAGGTTTTTTATTTTCTAATTTGCATGGAATTCCTATTTTTATTCATGTAGATGCACTTCGTAAGAACGATTGGGATGCGGCCAATATCAAGATTACTAGACTCCAAGCCCAAGGAAAAATTCTATACTATCAACCATTTGCACCTACGGACGAGGACCCACGAAAGAGACCATTTGTGGTTGTTATTCAAGATGAGTTCATGAAAAACTCGGCTCAAAGGTTTTCCGGTAACAATTCTTGGGCCTTGGACTCCACTTTCTCCACTAATCAATTTGGATTGCCGCTTTATGCGGCAATTGTGCCAAATCAAGATGGAATAGGGATTCCGGTTTTTTATATGTTTTGTAGCAATGTCCCTAAAGAAGGACATGAGGGTATTGCTATAGAAATAGCTTCAACTCATGTGTTTGAGTCGTTGAGGAAAATTAGGCCTTCCGCCATTGTCATTGATAAACACAAGACATCATTGAATGCAATTCAAAAAATTATAAACAATGATGTCCACTGTTAGACTCATGAGGGGGTGTAAAGATTCAAACCGGTGGAAGGGTGCTATTGTATCACTTTCATGTTATGAAAGCATGGAGTGAAAATTTATTCACCCGGATCTCAAACGAGGAGAAGGACCGTGTATGGAGATCCTTACACGTCTTGATGCTTTGTCCTAATGAGACTCACTTTAATGAGAACTTGAGACGATTTTGTGTTGAATTTCAACACATTCCGTCATTTGCTACATACATTAATTCCGGATGGGCCGGAATTAATGTGCCTTGGAGAAGATTGTGGCCTCGATTTGGGAGACTTTTTTTATATGGTGGCATGGACACAACGAACCATGTGGAACGACACTGGGAGTTGATAAAGTATACTCTCCTCCGAAGAAAGGTCAACCGGTCCATTAGAGATCTAATTGTGGCAATTATCGGAAGTGCTAAAAATGACACTCATTTGGGTCAACCCATATTGTTGAGTCAATTCATAATGACTCAACGAATAAGTATGTTCCTTAATCTCTTTTGTTTTTGCACAATTCTATTTTTTGTTTTTGGTTATCAAAATTTACACATGTGTGTCGTATGTGATATTAATTTGAATGTTATTTGTATAACGTGTAGGTGATTCGGAGCGATTCATAAGAAGGGGAAATGATAAAGCTCATCGACGTCGATTAAAAGGAGGAGCGAGGATTTTTAAAGCTTATCAATCCTCTCCAATGGATGTTTTGGAGGTGGTTGACAAGGAGCATGTTCTAATCCATATCAAAAGTGAGACAAACCCTACCCTTTGGTATAGTATGTCTTTAAAAACACACTATTGTAATTGCCCGGATATAGTCTCTACGTGCAAGCATATATTTGGAGTGCAATTTATAGTCAAGAAATTTTTTGAAGAGCCTAAAAACGATGAATTTGTGGAAGAAATAGTGCATATTGAATCCAACGTGGAAAACATAAATGTTATGAGTCCACCTCAAGTGGATGAACCAATAGAAGAGGGTACTTCAAATGATGCCATGCGGGAGAAGGTGCTCCACTCATTGAGTAAACTTGATTCACTATGTAGAGCTTCTCTAGATGTTGATAATGAAGAGGAGATGAAACGAAAATTGCAAGCTCTTCAATCTTGTATTACCACATTTTTGGAGCCGTCAAGTTTTGAAAAACCTATGACAATTGATCTCCCCCTCCGAAGTTCTATTTCTTCTATACAAGAGAATGTGAAGCGTACAAGAATGGGGCATGGGAAGAAACGAGTTATTTCCGAAGTTGGTGAAGGAAGTGCTCCACGGCCCCCTTTAAAACGGCCCCCTCATATGCTTATATCAAACTCCAAGCAAAAAAGGGCTATTTTTCGTAAATTGCCTAAGGTCACTTGTGATATATGTGCCACAAAAACATTGGTAGAAGGAGGAGCAAACTCTATTCATTGCAAAAATTGTGACTATGAAATGTTTGTGAAATAAAGCTTGAGTTTTGGATTTTGCATTGACTATTTTATTACTTTGTATTCATATATCTTGATTTTATATGCATGATTAGTGGTTATGGACTCCTTGTTGGATTAAGCATCTTTAGTGTGTGCAATACAAACTTCTTTAGACAAAAAGAGGTGTACCTATATGATGTGAATGGGATGTGTCATACTTCAACTTTGAAAATTTATAACTAATTCATTCTTCATCCAAAATTTTTGTTTCAACTTGTGTTGCAATCTATTTCTTCTTGCCTACCTCTAAGATATAATAATGTTAAATAATATCAAAGCCTCATATCCATGTTTCTTATTCAGTTGGGAATGGGGAATGGGGAATGGGGTAACCACCTTCAGCTGAGAATGAGGAAAGTGCTCCCAGTTTGCTCCCAGTTTTAGTACGCCCCAAAAATCCCAACAGAGTACATAAAAGGATCTTGCATGCCATGGTATCGGGGAGGGTATCGGGGCGGGGGAACGGAGAGGGAATGCGTGAGAACGGCGAGAGTACGCGTGGGATCGGGGCTGGCTGAGAACAGCGGAGCGATCTGCAGGCTGGGCAACGAATGGCCGGTGGAGAACGGGAACGCGGGGGAACGGAGTCGGGGGAACGGAGGCGGGGGAACGGGCTGGAGCAAGGCCGGTACCTGCCAGCAGCGGGCCAGGTCGGGCAGGGAGCTCGACGGGCAGGGGAGGCGCGACCCCCATAATCGACGAGCCCTTAGAGGCGAGGGCCACCTGCACCTTTTAGCCAAAAAGTTGTGGCAGCAAAGCAGGACAAGTCTGCCAAATCTGCCCCACCGATGTGCTCCACCCCCATTGGCTCTCCCATCCCAGTTGCCATTCCCTTTACTTCCTTCAAAGCTGCACCCTCACCCGAGCTCCATTGCTACTACGCACTGTCACACTCGAATACATTCAACATCACAAACTCACGTCCACTGTCGTCATCATCGTCTTCCGTGCAAATGTAACTTTCTAGAACACAGATCACCCCTGGAGCTGATCAGAGTGGGATCTGAATTGCTATGGAACTGAAATGGAAGCACACTCACTCTCTCTGCTCTCGTGATTGAGTGCGATGGCAGTGCGAGAGTTCCAGCGGACGACATGGGTTGTTGGTGTTGCTGGAGGCGGGGCGTGATGGGTTGTGTGGTTTTGTGACAATGCAGCAAGTACCGGGAGCTGAATGCGCGGTGACCTCCGACAGCAGCAGCAGTAGTCATGCGGTGGCGCGGTGGAGCCGAATTCCGCGCGTGCAGTTGCTGCGCAACAAGAGCGACCAGCGCGTGCCGCTCTACTTGGATCAGACGGTGCCCGTGTGGCCCGACGGCACGAAGCAGAGCCCCGGCAGCAGCAGCAGCAGCAGCAGCAGCAGTCCTCGTACCGGCTATGGCATGGCTAAAGCGGCCAGGAAGTTCGTGGGCATCAGCCAGACCGTTTGGTTCCGCAGCATCGCAGGCGCTCTGAAGAAGACTTCGTCGCAGCACCACGCGTGCAACGTGAGCGAGGTGCTGCGCGAGGCATGCGCGTGCGAGAAATGGTCGGGCATCGAGCAGGATCTCTTCACTTGCACATCCGTCGACCCCAAGGTCTTTTCCATCCCCTCCGCTGCTGATTTCATTTCCAACAAGAAGAGCAAGGGCACGAGCCAGAGTGAGGACTGAGGCTTTGCCGCTTCCTCTCCTTATCCTTTCCTTACAGAACTAGAGCCAAGTTCCATGGGTTCGAGAAGTAGCCCATGCAAGTAGGCCAGAGGAAGGGAAAAATGGAACTTAGGTCTGACTCATACCCAACTCTGAAGTTGTGCATATTCAATGGACTTGCTTGAGGTGAAACATGAACAAATTTGATTGGTTAGGATGAACAAAATTGATTGGTTAGGATGATAGATGAACAAATTAGGGAGAAGTTGCCATGATTTCATACGTCACGACAACTTCCTCCATCCTTCATGACAACCTCTCCTCCACCTTTCTTTTCAAAAGCTCTCTTGAAATGTGAGACTTGGTCCCCCAAATCCCTAAAAACTTGTCTTTTATTGAGATACTTTACCACGAAATTTGGCCCTTAGGCAGCCGAATTAGGGCTTGGATTCACAATTCTGTGGCAGGGATTTTGACATTCTTGGGAGGTTTAGGGTTTAGGGTTCAGTTACATCGCCAAATAGAGTACTCGTGAGTGGTGATTCATTCTGTGTGATTACTACTTGTTGGACATTAGAGACGCACCTCGGGAATTGTAGAATTGAAGAAGGTATTAGGTCAAGTAATGTCTTGCCATTGGCAACGATGTGGTAGGGGTGGTTACGATGCAGAATACATATTGATTTGAACGCCAAATGTTCAATTGCTCAGTACACTATCCGGACTGGATGCGCGATGAATTTTTCGATTGGTTCGAAGGTTAATGCCAGATTTAGATCAATTGTGCTTTGGGTTTTCTTGATTATTAAAATATTTAACACTCATCTGCTCTATACACACGATTTCTGAAAAGATTCGTGAACCGAATTACAGAATATGATAGTGAGTGTAGTGTTGAGGTTTGATCCCCTATTCTTAGAATCTGATGAGAGAGTAGGGATGTAATTTTAAATAGGCTTGGGTGTAGTCTTTGAAACGTGAGATTTGTACCAGCATTTTGAGTGTTATTTCTAAAGATGAAATCTGAGATTCTCTTTTACTTTGAATTGTTGGATTGAATGTCTTGATCTGTGAAACTGGAGGAGGAATCACCACAAGTTTCATGTGGTTTCAGCTGTATTATTATTAGAGGAAATCCCATGCAAGGCCCTTAGTTCCGTGCACAACTTTTTGAGAAGTTTTGATTTGGCACTATGACAGGTTGCCTAGACAAAAAAATTCCTTCACTTTGAATCGTGTGACTTTTTGACTCATGGATGATCAACTACTCATGGATAGATTTGCTAAGTTTTGTTCTAAAAGTATCCTCGATAATTGCACAACATTATGACATAACATACGAACCATATTGACCATTTTATGACTGAGTTGTGTACCATGGTTATTAGTGGTGCCACATTTATATGTAAAATTGTTCGTTATAGCCATCATACATTTGCTTCATCATTTCATCACCACATGTGGACCTCATGGTTATCATTGACCATGCCGGGTTTAATGAAGAACAAGAATTTCACAAAGTTAGGAGGGTATATGAAGACGGCAACAAATGATACTAGCACCATTGGCACCAGTGGCGCACCGCTGGCACCACCAAGAAAGGAGCTAAAAAACTTTTGAAGACCACCAAGCTCTTACACACCTCTTACACACCTAATAATGATAGATCACCAAGATCTTCCACACCTTTTAACTATTTGGAGTGAACAAATAAGAGTATAATAAAGCAAAATTCTTTCTTGATTCTTCAAATCCAAGGTGATTTTACGGATAACTCCTCTACATTAATATTTGGTGCTAACTTTTTTGAGCCCCGAGTGTTTTCTTGCGAAAATTCGTTTTCACTTCTTCATTAGAACTTTATCAAATGACATATTGGGGTTGTCTTGTGAAAGCGAAAGTGTGAGAGTCACATGATGTTGAGATGCGAGACATATTTGGGTGTGAACATGGTGGATGTGAGGTATGTTCAATGTTGGCAAGTTGTGTTTGTTGCCACTATTAAGGAACTGAAGTGCCATTCCTACGCACAAGTGAACATCACCAAGACAAGGGGAAGTGGCGCAGGACTTCGTGACACATGAGGTGGTTGGTTTGATTTTTATGTGGTGGCAATGCGTTTGATTATCCTTCCATCCTATAATTGATAGAAATTTGTGGTCAGTAATAGCACAATTGGGTTATTGTGGAATTTGACCTTAAAGCAATATTGCTCGGACACAACAGATCTGTCTTTCGCTACTGCCTATGTAAGCTATATGCGTAAAAAAAAAACCAAAATAAAAAGTAAATAAAGAAAGAAAAAGAAGCATTCTCAGAATGAAGATAGGAAGATCACTTTGTAGTTATAATCAGATATATTTCTATGTGCCATGTGTCCTAATCTATATAATATATTTCAAATTTACACACGTGTGATACTTGACAAGACCATATGTGAAAAACTTTCATTGGTAAATTTTCAATGATGAAGTAGTCTGAAATTCAATATCATAGATCCAAATCTTGTGAAATCACCAAAGTGCACACTTGAGAACACTTTCCAAGAGTACCAGGAACACTATCATGAACCCCACAATCATGAAGATCTATTGCATAACCACAGTCAAACAAAAGAAACAAACACCGCAATGTAAAGATTGTTTGTTGTATTCGGAGAGGAACCGAACGTAGCTTGTTCATTGAATTCAGCAGACAGAATCTAGTTATGAAATCACATGGTCCTACATATTCTGAACAGCACCACCAGAGTTGGGAAGCTTAAAGGAGGTGCGCCTAGAAGGTTGCATTATTTACACTAGGTCCCATTCTTTCCAGCAGTGCATTTTTTCTGGCAAAACTCAGCCAGATTCTCCCTCACAAGTACCACGTGTAAGAAGAACTGGGAGCTTAACTACCCTCAAAAAATGCACTGGTTTCTGGCAGCTGTTTCTTGACAGGAGTGGCTTTGGGCTGTCAGGTAGGAGAATCCGATTTCACCAGTATTCTAATTATAACCTCACATTATGTACATATTGATTCTGAGGATTTACATACCACCTAAACATCTGCGATGATTTTGGATCATCTACTTCGAAGTTAGTTTGCATACGATATCCAAATAATGCATGCTTGGAATCCCCTTTCATCTGCATCTATAAGAAGTTATTAATAGTGCCGGTTTAAGATCCTCCTACCGCCAGGCTGATGATAGCACTACAGCGGTGCTTAGAGATTATAGATGAGTTTACTCCAGTACGTAATTTTCGATGGAAGCCAATATTTCTTCAGCAAGGGATACCAATATAATTCAAGCGAGTGGTTGGGCGGCACAGTCCTGGAGGTACTTGAGGGCCACGTCGTAGAAGCCGGCCATGGTCTTGTACTTGGCAATGGAGTCCGGCAGAGCCTCCAAAGCTCGCACCATCTGCTTTGCTAGTAACGGCCGCGACTCAAAGACTGTCAATGGTCTTATATATGTCCGAATGGTGAAGACAATAGCCCCCGATCTGCACCCATGAATTCATGCCAGAAGCTGTTCGTTACTGAGTGGTATCTAGAATGAAGAAGAGTTTATCAAACTGGTCGAACCCTCAATAGTTTGTGAACTACCTTCTCGCAACCAGATAACATATTATACCATTCTATCCTACACCTAGCAGCCTCCCTCTGGTCTTATATATGTTTCCTTGAACCCAGCCCACAACAACAGAGGAATGGCCTGATATGGGTACCACTTTTACGCATCTCACATAGTGTGAATTATGTTTAACTCATTTTGTGTGCTAGAAATTCTGTCTTTAACACCATGTATATAGTTGCAGCTATGGTGCCTACAACACCCTCTGATTTTTGTAGTTTCCAATGAGTACCCATATCAGGCCATCACCCAATAAGTGAGAGCGACCATGTCTTATTCGTCACACTTATTGTCATGCCAATGATATGGCAAATACATAGCCTGTTCAACCAAGAGTTGCGACTTCAATCATTTTTTCAGAGAATGATATGATATTCCACTGGTGTTGACATGGCAGGACTGTTCATAGGGAGAAAGTTTGGATGGTTAAACACCACTAGGATCATACACTGATTGCTACATTTGTTAGCATCCAACGTTAGGAAAGTAGCCGTAACAACATTACGATTCGTAACTATTGCTTACGAAGCTGTAACCTGGCTTGAGTTACTAACAAACATAGCACACAGTACGTGTGTGATCCTAGTAATGACAGAGAATGTTAATGAAAGAGAATGTTGAAGGGATTATTACAGAGGGACTGAGGGAGGACAAGGCACCTTGGAAGTCGCAGCAACGTCTCTCGCTCACACCGTGTGAAGAGACGAGAGCCCACATTCCCAGCGTGGACGTCCAAGTCGAAGTGGTTGTGGACTTTGCCTTGCAAGGCGGCATAGATGTCCTCCTGCACAAACAAAGTATTAATTGAGGGCTTCCCGACGGCAGAATGCGGTTTTAGGGTTTAGGGTTTAGGGTTTAGGGATCAATCATGCATGCCTGCAGCGCGCACGAGCTGTGATGGCCAAAAATGCATTCATTCACAGTCTGCAACATGCATGCGTGGTTGAATGGTGATTATCGGCCTAAGTGACACTAGTAGCAAACCTGTCGTTTTTCATTCCTCATTTCGTGGGAACAGTGAGTAGTGGCAGAATATTATACTTACGTTGCTGTCTTCTTGTGACCAAAACTACTCATCAGCACTAACAGAGCCCATGTGCCTGGCGCTGTTTCATTTCTTTTTCGTTTATAGTAAGTGAAAAATGACACATTTCCTTCTAGTGTGACCATATTATATTACTTTCGTGTCATTGAAACACAAACCTATGACCAACTGAAACAACACGAACCTGCGTTGGCAATCAATCAATGGGGTGGCAAATTCGAGATGGGTACCTCATTCAAAGGTTGGAAGAGCGTGGGATCGTCGACGATGGCCCAATTGGCCCGCCACACAGGCTTGTCCACTTTCAAGCGGTCCATGAAGTGGTTGACGGCGGATCCAATGACGTCCGCATACAAGGGCACGGGCAGGTGAATGGACTGCATGTCCATCCCCATCTTCTCCAGCAGCTGCCACCGTTGCGGAAACAACACGGCGCCCGACACCAGCCTCAGTGTGCCCTCCACTTTCATCATCACACACACATCTTCCTGCATGCACGCAAAGCATTTTGAGATTTTTTTCTAATATGATTCAAGTGGCTTAATAACGCAGAATTAGGGTTTGGGCTTTGCCCTCGCAGTTTATACCCAGACAGCTCTCGAAGGAATGGATTACCCTATACATGATTCATTGCACTGCCTCACCCCCACACACTCTGATGCTTCAGCTTCTATTGCTTGTTACCCTCTTCCTTCACATGATGTATATAGAACGCATATATAAAATGGCCATATTCTGTTGGCAGCCATTTTAGGACCGTGGTCTGCACCAGCTACATCTGACCATGGCAAGCTTCGTGATAAGCTAGCTTGCTACCTCACATCAAATGTCATTTTGTAACAATCCTTGTGAGATGTCATTTTGCAACAATCCTTGCTAGATGTCGTTTTGGTACGTGGCCGTTTTTTTGAAAGCGAGGGAGGGGAGAAATGTAACGTAACTTTGTATTACAAGGGGTAATGTAATAAATGTTTTCACAGCTGTGATGTGATGCAAGAGTGACGGCAGGCACAACACCTGAATGAGGCACGCGATGACTTCGAGAGGATCGAGGGACGGATCATGGATGTCGAAGCAGTCACCCGTGGTGAGGTTGTGCAACAGGGCGCCGTCGCGGCGGAAGCGAGTGGGAAAGCGCCGCGGCAGGAACTCCGCCACCATCTCCAGCACTTCCCAGTTGGCCTCCGTCGCCTCCGGTCGGCTCACGATGGCCACGGCTTTCCGGCTTTCCAGAATCTCCCGCCGCAGCGCCATCTCTTCGTCGTAGAACACGTCCATCTCAATCCAGTCCTCCATGTCCAGCGGCTCTATGCCCATCGTCATCTTGTATGGTACCTTCAGTGGCAAGTACTCGTACGTCCCTGCATGAAATCCCATGCACATGATAATTACTCTCTATGTCACTCCTACCAATTGTGCACACAGTGAGTGACTGCGCAACGATTTGGGGGTGTCCAACCTCTTCCAAGAAGTTTGATTCTCCGAAGATTGAGAACCTGCGGAGCCAATCCTGGCCATTCTTCATGAAGAAGGTGTGACTACCTTTTATGCTCTGAGAAGAATGAGAATGGCCACCGCTTCTCAATCTTCACGCCCATTCTTCACCTCCAGAGGAAAAGAATGAAACTTCTTAATCTTCAGAGAATGGGTCCTCCGCAATTCAATGAGAAAGTGCCTCTGAAGATTGCGAATGGGAAGAAAGAGGTGACACCCCCAATGAAAGTGATGGTATGTTTCAGACTAGGCACTTCCATCATGGAAGATTCACTTGCATTCTTTTGTTTTAAGCTGGATAACCGAACTTCATGCTTTGATTGGAGACTCATCTTCAGTCAACAATGGATGGAGACTCATCTGCCTCTACTTGAAAAATTGGTAAAAAAAACATGAAGTTTCAAAGGATCCACCAATTGTGTCCTTCCTAACGCTGCATAATAATAAGTCAGGCACCATTAATCGGAGTTAGGGCGAGTTACCAGGTCCGAGATTGACGTTATCTGGGGCGTCGGACGATGGGGCAGGAGCGTAGGGTGTTGTAGTATTCACGGAAGAATCCCTTTCTATCGAAATCGCTTCTCGGTTCGTCCCCAGGCTGCGCTTGAAGCCGAAGGGACATACACCGGCTCGAACGATGGATACTCTTCGCCATTCCGGGCTCTGCACACAAAACCCCAATCATTCTGGTAGCAGTCACAGCATAGGGTTCCAAGCATCGATCAATGGATCGCTAAGCAGGCAGCTAGATAGCATGAAAAGAAATTAGTCAACTTACGGTGATTGCCATGCCACTTACGGTGCAATTGGGAAGAACCCGAGCTCCATGGCGCGTGGTGATGTATGGCGATGGACATGGCTTGTGCAAGGGTCGCAAATTCTGCAATCGTAAACCCAACGTCGTCTAGATTAAGGCTAACGAGTGCAAATCATTGTCAATAAAAAAATTAGTCATGAATCCACCTGTAGCATGAATAAGCTCCTGCCAAGCTGAGATTACGCACAATCATGTGAGGAAAATCTTGATGACTCTTTTTCAAGGTAAGCAAGCTTACGAGTGCCTGAATTGACTGTAAGCGTGTGTGAATTCAGGACAGGAATTTCTGGAATTTGCAAGTGGTGGGAGTGTGGAAAATAAGCGTACTTACGGAGGGGGTGGAAACGCGCAGAGATGCCATTCTATTCATTTGTTGTCCGCGCCCAGCACGAGAACAGATGCAGCAGTGTGGGCACGCAGCTCCTCACTGTTGATGAGCGTTAGTGGAAAGACGATTCAATTCTTAGTGATGGAGGAGCCTGAAGGTATGTTCGCACCTGGCCTTAGAGGTGGTCTTACAAGGGGTCTTACATCCTTAAAAAAGTGTGTGTTCCCACCTACATTCTTTAGTAATTACCAATCCTACATGGATGTACACATGGCACACTTTTAAGAATGGGTATTAGCTAACATTTAGGAGGACAAAAAATATTTGAGCAATAGTAGGCAGTTGTTAAGGGAGCACCAAAATAGGAAATATTCCCTAGTTTTGAACACTAAAGAATGGTCTTAGCTAATGTGGCACTTGAGGGGCCATTATGTAATACCCCTACTATTGCTAACACCTTTCCAAACCTCATTGATGACACCTTTCCTACAAAGAAGGTATTTTTCCCAAAATTGTGGGGGTGTTAAATTTTTATCCACGGTCTTTGCAAAGGCCAAGTGCGAACGGGCCTTGAGGCCATTACGACGGACTAGCTGTGAAAGCTCTCAAGCTGCCTTGTGAGAGGTCGGTTCCGTGGCAAGCTGGACTTGTGCACATTAACTGTAGAAACGATTATGCACTTTGTCCACGCACGCTCCCCAAGAGAGGGCTCTCCAAGTTTTTAAGGAGCGAGTTCCACGTTTCAAGTAAACTTTTGAGGAAAAAAGTGGAGGAGAAGTTGTTAGAGCAAGCCCAACAGTTCGTTAGTGTGCACTAAGTCCACATCCAAGATGGTGTGAGAGAATTAGGAACTTTTCCAGCAACAAACACCAAGCACCAAGCGTGTCTAGAAAAGAGGTCATCAATTAATTTTTAAACTATTAATTTTGTCACAACTTGAGACAATCATAATGATGGAGAATAAGTTTACTAAAGTTAACTTCATAAAGTGAGAGCATGGTCTTGTCACGGAGTAGGACAAAATGCTTGATGTGGAAACCACCTCCGCCATATGGACAATATTTGGTGTAGAAATATCAAACTCCAAACTATGAGAGACACTTTATCAATGAGCAGTAGCATTGGTGTGTGGAAAGAGGATATTGTTGAGCCTGCTCTTATGAAGTATAAGTTTCACTTCATGGCAACTTCTCTTGAACCAATTAAATTTGTTCAAATTCATGGAATTGCGCATCACTTCATGGCTGGGCACATAGCATACTAGAGCAGAGAGGGAATCACAAGACAAGTGCTTAGGATGTGTTTATCTATCTATGAGGCTTGTCTTTGTTTATGTGTGGATCATAAACAACTAAGAGTTAGCATATGTTTGTTGCATCAGAGAACACACTGCAATGAAAATCACTATAGTGCCACATGCCACACATACCATGTGCAGTATGATACTACTAAATTGACAAACAACTATTCCAAAATAGAAAATTACTTCATTAATTCTATTTTATATATATATATATATTTTTTTTTCACAAGCATCATCTATCATGGGACAGAGGGAGTATTAATATTCCCATGGATATTTCTGTATTTTTCTTCTCTATTTAAATTAATTATACAATTTCCAATTCATTCATGTTTTGCACCGTATTTTATGTGTGTTTCATATACATTGAAGTGAATATATGTTTTCTCGCTGAGCGTATGTAATGTGAAAAAATGATTATATTTTTAATTAGATTTTTTATATTGTATAATGGAGTTCTTTGACAAAATGGCTGTAAACTATAACTGTAGTAGCACATTCTTCATACAGATGTCCCTCTCTTTTATGACATGTTTGAGAAACTTGAGGGGAAGCCCTAACTTTAAGGTAGCAGGTATGGATTAGTCACAAAAATTACTTGTCACATGTGTATTGCTTGAAACAATACTATCATTATATTATGAAGGGTAGATTGTACATAAGATATAACATTCAGTAGCACGCAGTGTCTCTGCCTTGGCTCTACAATAGATGGTGTGGAATATTTCACACCCAAAAATACTTCATTAGTAGCTAAGTGGAGGCTCAAGGTGATGAGTAGAGTGCATGAAAGAAAGGCAATGGGTATGAAGGCTACTAAATGTTATGAAATTGATCCTGACATGTACATTTACCATCATCGAAATATGGAGAGCGGCCAACAAATTTGGCCAATGTTCTCAGTGATATTGGTCTTGTGTTGAAAAGCCTACCATTCTTCTAGTGAAGCTCTTTGGTAGATGACGGATACAAGAATTGATGTTATGTTTAGTACATTCTCAAATTCAAAATAAGGTGGACATACTTAATTTTGTCTGTGACCCAATTCCTCATCCTATCATTGACTCCCAATTCTAAATAAAGATAGATAAGAACTCCGGTTTTTTTTCAAGGTTGGCATGGATAAAGCATCTCCTTGTCTTGAAAATGAATTCTACTCTAGATTTGATTCAATTCCACCTCACTTCCAAAGTGAACACTAAATACAGTAAGTGATAAATGGAATAGGATGCAAATGGGGCATCTTAAGGACTTCAATGAATGAGGATGAAATCACAAAGTGATGATTAAGTAATTAAGACAATAAATGAAACAATGTAACATAATTGCAAGTAGACTCCAATGGTGTAAATGGGTGGATTTGGATGTATATGGGACAGTTTAAGGTTACCCCTTTGAATGATTACAGAGCATTCTTGGGATGCTTATGGCCTCCACCTAGGAACGGTTTTGTATTTTAAATTAAACCAATTTCATAAATAGCTTAGATACGTTGTGAAAGATAAAGTTAAAGATAAGGATCCTATCTTGTTCTGTCACATTGATGTGTTGAAATTTGATTGATTAGACAATCATCAGGAATTTCAGACCCCACTAATTCTGCACGATTTCAGTGCGTTTATCGTTAAACACTGATTCCGCACGTCATACGTGCATTTAGAAGTGTCGTTATCGTACGGAAGTGACATGCATCACTAAGATGTCGATGCAGTGTCTTTTCAATGATTATGACAAAAGTGTTGTTTCCGCATGAAAGTCGTGCTTGACGGAATCCGTGCGTTAATCGTGTATCTACATTACATGGCTAATAAGACACGGATAACATGCGGTTTTAGTTAATGCGGATTCAGTATCGTATACGTATCATATTAATGCCTTTTACTATATTCGTGAGATTTCAGTATCTATTATAATGCAAATTATTTTCGTACGACATCCGTGTACAATATTTTAATATATTTTTGGAATCTTTTGGAACCTTTCAAAATATTTTATGTGTAGTTTTAAAGAAGATTAAAACACGACATTTGACGACTATAAAGAGTGCTGAATTCATACGTTTTCAATAGATGTATCAATCGTGTCGAATCACTACTATATCCGCTTGTACGAACATCGTGTCATATCAGTGTAGTTGCGATGAATGACGCAACGATGCAGAATCAGTGCGAAAACTGTACGAACCCTTGAAATATCGGAAATCGCACTAAAATCGTGCGGAATCAGTGGGGTCCGAAATTCCTGATGATAGTCCCTTTCTCAAGTTCCTATCATGACATTGTATTTTCTTGACTGTCTATTTATCCCACCATTGGATCATCCAAAATTGTTGCTTTCATTCAGAAATAAGTGTCCAAATAAAGCCAGGTATTTTTAAGTGATTTTGAGTGGGACAGAGACAAACTTTCTTCAGTTCAACTTTATTTATGTTATGACACAATTTATGCAATATTCTTCATTGATTCTAGTGATATAAATTTGGATCAACATTTTAAGCAAAAAATTTGGAGCACTATTGAACAATCTAATTTCAACACATGTACAAAATACCTGGAATATGTTCCATCAATCTTCTCAACGGTGGCATTTTCTCAAAATTGTGTGATTTTGTTGATCCTTTTTTCATGCAAAAGCTACATAAGTCTTCTTTCATTTCAACAGTGGTGATAGTCAAAATTACCCTACACCAATGAGGAATTGAGCTTGTTACAAGAGCTACCATGTACATGATTGGCTTCGGCACAAATTATATTATTTTAATAATGGCAAAAAATTTAGGAATTGTTTTTCACTTTTTTGCAAATTTAAAAAAGAAAATTTTCCAAAATACAAGTGCCAAATCTATTTTTAGAAAATTAATCATATATTTTACACCCTACTGTTGAATCCAATCGTGTACAACGGGTAGTCAAGAAAACAAGAGTTAAGCTCAATCCCCCAGGGTCCTTTAGGGGTTAAAATAAAATTGATATTAGGGAACTTGATGATTGACCTCGATGAACCTTATCAAAACTAGAGTATATGCACCCAAAACACATGTTCGACACTTTGTTCAACACTTTGAAAATTCATTACTTATTCACATGGTGTCCAAATAATGCATGCTACAGTGCGTTGGGATCCTCTTTCAATTGCCAATAAGAACCAATAAAAACAAAATTTGTCTACTGATAGTAATTTTCTCAGTTGCTAAATACCACATTGAGCCAGTGACATTGATAGTTATGATTTGGGCTTCAACAGTGTTTTTCTGAAGCAATTCTGAGGACCAAGCAGTTGAATTCAGCGCTGTGTTCACTGGAAATGAGTATTTGCTGCGCGGAGAGCTCCAGTGAAGTTCGCGTTATTTAGATACCGGTAGCGTTCTGCAGGGTGTAAAATTTAATGAGAGTTCAAGCTTTATAAACCACGTTTGGAAGGTTCATCCGGTAAATATGGTCACCTGGGGGACATGACTACCGGTAATTCCAAGTGAAGCAAAACTCACCGCTGATGACAGAGAAAAGTCTTCAAATTATTAGTATCTAACAAAGTCAAAGGAAGTCTTCAAAGGAAAAATCAAGAATCTCAAAACGTAGACCATCGCAACTTGGTCCTATACAAATTTTAGTATCTAACCCAACGAATTATTGGTATGACTGTAGTCTATCTTACAGAGGAAAAGAAATCCTTACGATGAGATCCAATGCAACTGGACTCCAAAGTCAGACGGGCATCAAAAGATGGGCGTGCATGTTTGCTTTCAGTGAGTCTTGTCCATGTCTTCACCATTGCAGTCTTCTGCTTCTGCTTTTCCTCCATCACGACAGAGGCTCCCACTCAATGCTCTCAACTCCGGTGTGGTAAAAATCACCTCCCTCATAGACACCCTGCCAACACCAGGCACAGCTACATCTTGTCTGTTTAAAGCTTTTTACCCACTATGAACTTACCGTTCATGCATGAGAACGACAATGTTATTATTCAAAGAAACAAAATTCTAAACTATGTTGATTTTGATTGGAATTCTATTCAATTCAATTCCATGCAAGCCAAAAGTGAAGAGCATGTGCTATTTAGGAATCAGTAAAATCTGCATGCAAAATCATGTGGTTAGATTTGGTAACAAACCGTAAGTCGTGTAATCGGCTGCTAAATTCTTCAGAGAACATCTGGAGTTCTTTCTCCAAATCCTGAAAACATTGAACATGATATTTATTCCATTGATTGCGTGTCTCATTGACATAGAAAAAATGTTTTTCAACCATCACTTAGAAAAGACTAGAGGCAATCTGTTACCTGCAGCCTGGCATTGCAAACCTCTCGTCGATGCTGCTCCCGTGCCAATTTCAACATAGCCTCCTGACAGACAGGCAACCAACATCAGTCTGACCGGAATATGGCGTTCCTTGATAATCAATAGTAGTATTCACCAGGGTCTCATATGCGATTCCCTGTGTGATTTCCTTGCGAGTCTCACTTTTCCCACTTAGTCTTAAAGCTGCTTATTCACCAGTTTAATGTTGACTCACCTGCTTGTAAAAGGAAAGTATAACAAGAGTCAATTCTTGAGGCTTGGTGGGAAAAGTGAGACTAAAAGGGAAACGCACACAGGGAAACCATTATGAGCTCCCTGTGATTAACACCTTGTGCTCATGAGGTCCTAAAGGGAAATCATCAAAAGGGGAATCTGGTAGTTGAAAAGAGGGACTCATTACCTTTGCAGCTCGGGAAGGATCATGGACCTACATACATGCCAGATCAAATATACCAGTAAGTCAAAATGGTTTTGTAGCAGCAAGTCTACCTGTAGCTGGCTTCTTGGTTTTGGTTAAGATTTTTGATTTCATTTGCTTCTTCGTCAATGTAGAACCCTTTTTCTGAATTTATTCGTCTTCCGTAAAATCCTTGCTCGTCATCTGTGAAGTGTATTCTTCAACTGTTTTATTAACTAAGCTCCTCTAACAGATCCCGTTTCTTTACCAAGCTCTATGTAAAAGTTGATAGACTAAAGGAAAAAGAATATGGTTTGATTTGAGAAACCTTAGGCCCGAAGAATCTCTGAGTCATTTTTTGAGACATGCGGTTGAATTCGAGATACCGCCCGAAACCTAATATCACACAAGCACATACTGTAACAGATGATTATTAAGTGAAGCAGCTCAGAGCCATGAAAAGCGCAGCAAGAAGGACGATTCTTGTCTTGAAAATCAAATAAAAAAATTCTTGCAGCATTAGTTCCAGAGGATTACATTTTCCGTATTCTTATAGTAGGCCTTCGCTTACGCATCTCATCATCACGTTTAAAAGAAGAGACAAGAAACGGAAAGCAATCAACCCTAGAAATTTTAACATGCAAGAACACACGTTGTTCGTCCTGTTCCAGATTTCCACCAAATAATTTCAAAAAGCAAATGAATGAATACCTTCTCAGCTGCAAGCACTCTCTTCTTCTTGGATCTCTGCAAACTCTACGTGCGTACACAATCCAGCTCGCACGACCATCCTTTCCTTCTCAATCCTTCTCAATCTCAAACGATGTCAGAACTCTTGAACCAAAAGGCAATAAGCCGCCAATTATGCTTCTGACACACTCGGATTCCAAATCGCAGTAAGAAAATTGACCCCTAATTCAACTCACTCTCAAGATCGAACAGCAAGAACTCAAAACACAACAAGCTAAGAGAGACGGCACAAAGCAAACGACGACTGACACAAAGCGAGCAATTCTCATTAGCAGAAAATCTCTTCTATCATAAAAACAGGGCCAAGATACCCTTAACCTCGCCGATCAATGAATAAACCATAGCAAAGTGAAGGCGAGAGCAACAACCAAGACCAACAACCAAGACCAACAACTGCCTGCAGCACAAACTACAGTGATCGATCTGCACACATTATTCCCGAGCTGCTCACCAATTGACATGCGAATTGTTGCTACTGCAGCTTGAGGGATCGAAAGGGGTGATTGAAGAGATGGACATGATTCAAAGCCAAGAGCGCGGCCACCGGGCCTGGAAAAAACCCACGGGCACCGATAACCGAGCGCTGGTGCCAGTTCATGATGGCACGTTCTCGTAGTTGGGACTCTGCCAGGGCACGTTGCGTCCATCATTGCTGACTGTCCTTGGTACTTACCCACAGAGAAGAACCTTAGTTTGTTTGTTGCTTTCATCACACTCATCGCCTCGTTGCAATCATGGACTCAGTACAACATGCTCCATGTTTACCGTATAATGGTATGGAGTGACATAGAAGACATGCCATCGTTGCATAACAGAATTAGGTGCTACAGTAGCTCTAATAAATAAATAAAAACTATTTTGAGCATTCCAAAACCAATGAGGCTCCAGTGGGTTTTCATCCACGCTTGGCTAAGAGGACTTTATTTTCTGGAGAGACGGTATCCGCTATGTATTCTACAAGCTTCGCTTGCATGGCTTGCTCTCTCAGCCACAACAGCCTTCCTGTGTCTATCAGTCGTTTACATTTCTTCCCTACAGAGAATCGCTGCGCTGCATCCATTGCGTTCATTGCCTCCGACAGCATTGCCTTCGCTGGCACAGTTTCGCTTGCTGAGTCCCTGTGTTATTGTGAAAGAACCACAGCATCATATTTAAAACTCTACCAAGGGCAAGAGGGAGATGAAGAGTTTCACTAACATATCTCACAGTTCTATGGAGCAAATACACGATTCTCATATAACATTCTTGGCTGCCTGCCTTTAACCCCTACAGGACCACGAAGCCTGAGTCAGGCCTCATGTTTTTTTTGGCAATTTGGAGTAGGTACAGTCTTATATGGACTTCTTTTTATTTATTTTTGACCAACACATGTCGCAGATTTCAGTGATATAAAATATAGTCCCATCTGAATTATATTCTTTGAATCACAATATGATCGATTGAACTTTCATTTTAAAACCATGAATCCTTGATATAAAACACATGCAATGCTCTTCATTGATGTAAAATATGGCCCTATCTGAATTATGCTTTTATCAGTCAAATTGGTCATTTTAAAACTAGGAATCCTTGGTCCTTGAGAGGTTAATGTATACGTGATGCAGCTCTTTGATAGATTGTAGACATACCTGGTGGGCAACGATTCTCTGGTTTCAGACGTGTCGCAGTCAGGTAGCTCATGTTCGTGAGTACCGGAAAGTGCCCAACTTGTCAACCATGTGATGGCGTGGAAATCGTCCTTAGAGAATCCTAAATTCTTAAAATACCTTTTATCTGCACAATAAGGATTAATAATAATCAGTCAAGCATTGTGCTACCATAACGTGAGGTATAAATAAATAGTCCAGGACTGCAGGACATGTTTTTAACACATTCATCAGTGAGACAGATGAAGCCAGAATCAGGGCAGAAACGACTGCACAAAAGCTAATAAGAGGTCAAGAGAAAAAACACACTTACAGTAGCTCTGAACAATATAAGAGTAAAGCACAAGTGGCCCTGTAAAAGGGAAGTTCATAGACAACTTACTGACATACGACTTCCACTGGCACAGATGATGACAGCAAGTTGCAATTGCAAGTCCATCAACAATTGGCTTGGGCTGGGGCTGGGGCTGGGTGCCCTCATTAGTAGGAGCAACTGCACTAGTATTCCTGGGCACTGGCGTGTCTCCATTATTTAGACAGCACCGCAGCGATAAATCTGATAATTTCACTTGCAATAATTTAGTTTCGACAAGAGTTAACGAAAAAATGCCCACACCTTACAAGTGGGAATGCCAGGCAAAAAGCCGAAAGATCCCAAGAAATCAGAGCAATAAAAGGGCACTTACCAGTAGCAGGTCCACAAAGATGTTTACTGATTGCAACCACGTAGGAGTCTTGTAACGCCTTCACTTCACTCAAATTCAGATCCTCAACTGCATAATAGGCAATCAGAGGTCCATTAGAAATTCTCCTTCGAACTTTCATTGTATCTGACGTAGGTATTTCATTTGACCACGTTTGTAACAGTAGAATAATACGCTTGAGGCTTCAACTTGACGAGTACTACATGCCATGAGACAAGGTTATCAAGGAAAAATCAGGTCCAGGTGGAACTTACTATCAAGCCTCAAACGTTCCAAAATCAGCCCCTTGGACTGCCTCATAGTTCGATCTGCCTGTACAAACATATTCAAAGCCAATGAGAACCGACACATTGTTCCTTCTTCAGAAACAAAGGGTTACATGTGTCTCAGTGCATCTTCCAAAAAACAAACCACTTTGCAATAATACAAGGTGGCATATTACAGATGTTTAAGTAATGAGTACTTTAAACTTATAGGCGCGGCGTTCAACCATGACCACTTTATGGACTGTATAGCAATCGCACAACATGTGCGACAAGTAGCCTCTTCCCGCACCAAGTTCAACAATGGCACGCTGCTGCTTTACGGCTGAAGTAGTTTCAGCTGGAGTACTTGTTCTCCTTGCCAACTCCTCCTCGTTAACATTCTCCAGAAGCCCAAATGCTTCCATATTTCCAAGCAAAGACGCCTGTTGCACAGCGTGTTTCTCTTGGTAAGGTACTCTTCTGCAACCATAACCCAAGCGGACATCAGCCATGACAAGAATTGTGTTTGCTTACTATTCTGTATACTAAAACATTTCCGAATGAATGCATACTGAAGTAGCCCTCTGATGCCTGGCATTACAAGGTGAAAATGGTGCATACCGGTCCCTCTCCCCATCCAACCATCTCCTGCACGCTTGAGGTTGCATGATCGACTCTTGGAGCTTCTCCCCACAAACTTGTGCAAAAGCTTTGTCAATCCTAACGACGAGATTTTCAAACTCTGGTCCTGACAAAGCACTCACTGCCACACGCTTAGAGCCAGAGCTTAGAAAATGATTGGCTTTCTCTTGTGACAAATTGTCGTCACCACTCAAGGACTTCGTCTTCAATGGGGTGCCATTTGCTAACCGTTGTGACTGCACAACGAAGAGAGGCCAAACAATAGTATCAGTAAACATCATGTCATCTTAGTACTTTACCTCTACTACGCACTCACTCCGGATAGAGGCTCAAAGTGAGCCTCAAGTTTTTTTAGCATTTTTGAGTAGGTCATCTGTGGACTTTCTTTTGGTCAGTTTTATTTTATTTTATGATCAATACATGCAACGTTCTTTTTATTCTTGGTGATATAAAATTTGGTCCCGTCTGAAACACATTTTTCACAATATGATAAATCAAACTGGTCATTTAAAAACCATGAAATCTTGGTCCTTCAAAGCTTTACACTTACCTTGACAGAATATACCCTCTCAGGAGCATCAGAGGAGACATCGTCATCGGCATCATCATCGCTGCCAGCATTTATGCCTTTTTTGTGATATAATTGATGCTCAAACCGATCAAGTTGCTTCACGGCCGGACATTTCTTCATATGATTCTCAACGTCTTCCTGCAAAATAGTGCTGCACCATGTCCACAGAAAGAATAGATAACATTAACTTGCAGCAATTCTCTGAAACTGATGATTTCAGCAAGCATGTTTACAGCCTCACCTCTCCATATGTTGCGTTTCTACAACTGGACACTTGACAACTCAATCTCGCGAGGAATGATTACGTGACATCTTTACATTAGGGTTTGCCGAACAAGACTGTACTCCATAAACTAGTACTCTGTTCAGTTATACACAATCAGTCATACAGAGATTGATGAACGTACTGTGATGGATCGATGGGACACGGAACCCTGTTCTGCATTGCCAAGGGCCTGTGATTGCCACAGAACCTGCAATTACAGTCTCTGGTTTCAGAAAGAGATTTCTCCACAAAGTGCATTCGTCCTAAAAACCTAGAAAGGTTCATTTTCCAAATGCAGTTGAGAAAATTCAATGGCACTGCAATCCTCCAGGAAATAAAATGCTCCAGGAAAGGTGATTGCGCAAAGTCACAGCAACATTTAATTACAGAGTTTTATAACAAAAATTACAGGATTCCCAGAAACGAATCCTTCCTAAACCCTAAACCCTAAACCCTTAAAGCACATACTGCAATCCTGGTAATGCATGCGAAGCGCAGAAACGGCGCTTCTTCGGAAGCCATAACTCGCATTTCCCCGGCTCCTGTTGCTTCATCTTCGCCCCATCGCAAGTTTCCTCCATAAAACCTCCGCCCAAAATTTCACAAAAGGGAGAAAACGAAGAAGAATCCTTCACCACACCATAGCCCAATGCCAAAACCCTCGACACGGCCCCAACAGAAGCTCAAAGCGGCGTCGCATGCTTTTTGTGTGCACTAAAAGCATCTTCGTAACTTACCAAGCAAAAAGACTTTGCAATACCCGGCAACCCAGGTATGAAGGTTTTGCACCCGGGTGGCGGTTCCCGCCATCTCATATGTTTACCGCGCATAGATATGCGGGACGATACTTTCCCGATTATTTAAACTTGTTGCTCTGTTTCAGTTCAAGCACGGCTGGTTTCATTCGTCGGGAGAATTTTGAATTCGTCTTTTTGAGAGAGAGTAGCGCTCGATTGTGATTTTAATTTTAATTTTCCCCTTGCGCATTGGTGGACTCGAGGTGAGCGATGGAGTCTCATTGTTGAGAAATTGAGGACAGACGTGTTGTTGGAATGATTGTTTACGATTGTTGCATTTGCAGTTCTTGTTGATGCATGTCACTTAAGGTTTTGTCTGTTGAGGGTTTAAGTATGTATGCGGGTGTGGCCGTCCAAACCCTAGTTCGAGGAGATGCAGCTTCCGCTCTTGCAAGGGTTTCGTTTGAATTTGTGACTATCACGCGCAATGCTGAGCTACGATTGTGTCGACCGCCCTGAGCTGGAACCTCGCGCGCAAATTCTTTGAGCCTTCGATTGCGTCTTCTTCCGCGGTGTGAATGGTCACCGACAAGTCGTGCATCTGTGTTCAACTGAATCGGGCCTGTGGAAATTATTTCTTACCGGGCTTTTTTTTATGTACGATCATGCTGCAGGTTCTAAGAGTTCATTCAGTGGGGTTAAACTTATTACCCTGTTTGTATTAGCGCGTCTGCAATGGCAAGGCCACCCAAACCGCCGAAGAAAGAACCAGTGCTCCCGCCCTCGACATTCGCTGCACCAAGTCGGGAGGAGCTTCTGGAAGATGTACAGGGCGCAATTGTGCAGGCGTTGGAAGCACGATCGGAGTATGTCCGCCAAGAAGCCACGTGAGTGAATAGCCTTCCTTCGCTCTGCTTTGCTGCATCGTGAAGGGGGTCGCCAACTGTGTGAATCTTGAGCTCGTGATTGTATTAGACCTAATAATTCATGATTTGCAATGCAATTGCAGCACGGTGACTTTAGCGAGCTTACGCCGGATACTGGAGAAGGATCTCAATGTTGAGACAGGGTTCTTGGAACCTCATAAGGAGTTTGTCACCGGACTTATCAAAGAGGTAACGATTCTCCCAAATGGTGATACATGATTCGTGTTATTAACCCCTAAGCGTCCACGGTGACCATGTTTTTTTTATCAGTTTTGAGTAGGTCCTATTTGGACTTCCTCTTGTTCGAATTTATTTGTTTTTTCACTAACACATGCAATGATCTTCACTAGTTCTAGTGATATAAAATTTGGTCCCATCTGAATTATATTCTTCATTATGATCAACTGAATTTTTCATTCAAAAACTGTGAATCCTTGGTCCTTTGAGGGTTAATCTGATGAATAGTGAATTATGAATCTGATTATATTTTGTTGATTGATTTTTCTGTTCAACAGCTTCTGCAAGGACCTGAGGAACAAAGCCCTGAGACGGGGAATGTGAGTGATGAGCACGGCAAAGGCAAGGAGAAGGTGATTGAGGAGGCTGAAAATGAAGTTATGCAGGAGGACATCCCGAAGCCCAAAATGAAGCGCCTCAAGAAAAAGGCTGACAGTGAAGGAATGAAGGATGAGGTGATTCAGATGCCACTGCCGGTTGTTGATGAAGACGAAGTAAGACGGGACACTGAAGCAAGGATTTGGGAAGCTGCTCACAAGAGGGCTGCTCAATTCAAGGCCCAAGCAGAGTAAGGAGGGCTTTTCCCAGTTCTCACAAAGCATCAACATAAGGTCACAGAGCTTGGAATGCATCAGAGAATGAAATGTCGTTCTAGGTTTAGGTTTTTTCTTTCCTCCTAATGCTGAGGTCTACTGCATTGGTCTTTTGAATATTGATGGTGGTTTATGGCTGTTTCTGTTAGGACTTTGACGGTGAAGATTGTGCGCCGTATACTGGAGGAAGACCTGGAGTTTGAGGAAGGAGGTTTAGATTCTTACAAAGACCATGTACGGGCGGCCTTGGATGAAGTAAGCTATCTCTGAGCACTTATTGTAATTGAACTTATGGAAAATGGGTGACTTTGTGCACAATGATGAAGGACTCAGTACACCAAACACACCATACATTGTGGGTGTTAAATTGTAGTGGGTGGAAAATTAGTGTTGCCACAAAAATGATGTCCAAGGAGGTTGTAAGCTACTTTGCAGCTTCCAAGGTGGTCAAAAGTGCCATACTAAAATTGAAAATCATAAATTTCTGTGGCCTCTCGTAATTACCATTGTGGTGTAGTTGTTTATGATTCGAAGTTTTTAAAGCCATCGGAGTAGTTGGAGCTCAATTGCACTTCATAGTGTCCAGTTAAAGCTGATTTATTAGCTCGTCATATGCTGGAAATAGTAGATCTGGGTACCGAATCCTTCTCTGTCTTTGATGCTTTCCTCCTTCCTCTAATGAAGCGGTTCAAGAGAAGGACCGGATGCAGTGAAGGAATAAAGGATGAGGTGATGTCAACGCAGGTTGTCAAGACAGAGAAGAAGGGATAATGAAACCTTAGCATGTCAGAAGAATATTGCCAATCTAAAGAAGGATCTGTGAAGCAGAACTTGGTTAATTGGATGGTCCTTTACTCTCTGTCGATAGTTTTCTTTTGTTAAATGATGGGAGCTATAGTTGTCGCTCTATGAGTCTTCGTTGGTTACGCATATTTGCACCTTTATTTTCTCTCTTGTGTCTGAGCACCATCATTCTTGTGTACCTGCAGATTTTAAATTCTGAGGATCCTGAGAATTCTGAGAGTCCTGAGAATGAGGAGCCAGCACATATAGCATTCTGTGAAGAACCTGTGACTGAAGCAAAGAAGGGGAAAGCAGCTGCACCCGAGAAGAAGCCAGGCAAGAAGCGGAAACGTACCAGTGGGGAGGAGACCGAGAAGAGCGACAGTATTGAGGGTGAGGAGACTCCTAAGATACGCAAGAGTAAGAAGAATAAGAAGAAAGTGGTGCAAAAGGAAGACGAGGATGCCAGTGGAGGTGATGGTGACGACGGAGAACCCAATGAGAAAGGCCATTCTAGCGCCGAGGAGTCGGATGATGTAAAGCCTGGGCGGAAGAAGGTGTCTAAGGTAACGCATCAGGAAGAACAGGTGATTGTGCTCTTTCTTGAGTAAATTTTTTCATTTGGAACAATGCAATAGATCAACTAACAAATTTTGATTGAGTTGCAGTCAAAGCAACTGGTGGAATCAAAACCTGTTTATAGCAAGAAAGTGGAGCACTTGAAGAACGTCATAAAAGATTGTGGCATAACGTAAGTTCCTTACCACTCTCTTCAGTTATTGCCGTTGTCTCTTTCACATTATTTGTTTTATGATTGTATAAGTTTCCACTCTCGAAGGATTCTGTATTAATGATGGCAGGCAGGCTTAAAATGAAATTTACATGTTAGCTCGCATATACTTACGTATGTAACCCCGGCTTCAACCCATTTCGCATCAGGTGGTTTGAATCTCTTTATTTTGCATTGGTGTGCTATTTTATTCAGTCCTATATGGATAATCATTTCTTCCTTTACTTGTTTTCTTCTTTTACTCACCAAACGAGACTTTCCGCCATGTGTATGAGATCTTCGGGCTGCAAGAGTTATTTGTTGATGAAGTATTGACGGAAACATAAAAGGCAGTGTTGACTTTGAAGATTTCACTCAGATCGTAGAATTGAAGTCTAGCTATCGAAGTAACTTACAATAAAGGATGCACTTTGCAGGGTACCTTTAAGTGTTGAATTAAATGCTAAACGGACTTGAGTAGCACGACGGGACAATTTTCTGTTTTTAAAGTGATAATCACTTCTTTTCTTTACTTATTTTCTTTTTTCATTCATCATAAGAGACTTTCCATCAAATGAATGAGATCTTCTGGCTGGAAGAATTGTTTGCTGGAGTAATTTTTGTCTGCAAGGCTGAGTATTTTAGTCATTCCAAATGCTACGGAAACATTCAAGGCAGTGTTACTTATAAGATCTTGCACTCGAAACAGCATGGGTTCAGCTTTTGACTTCAGTGCCTTGAGAAATTTGAAGTCGAGTTGTGTGGTTAGAGGTCAAAGTAACTTACACAAGGATGTACTTTTGCAGGGTGCCTCCAAGTGTGTATAAGAAAGCTAAACAGGCCGGCGAATCACAAAGGGAGGGTATTATGATTGCAGAGTTAGAAGCTATTCTACGCAAAGAGGGCCTCACTGCTAGTGCATCAAAAGATGGTATGGTGCTGAAACTACAGAAGCGAGCACTTCAAAAAGTTAGCTGAATCATTTTTATTTTTGTTTTTGTGTTTTCATTTTAATCCATTTTCATTTCAGTAGGCTGATTGGTCATAACTCAGAAACTGATTTTATTTTTATTTTTAATTGGCAGAAATAAAGGCTGTCCGGAAGCGAAAAGAGAAATTGAAAGATCTGGAAGGGATCGATACCAGTAACATTATTGAAGAGCCCAGAGGGAGACGATCAAGAGCATCTGCCAATTCCTTTTTTGCTCCCCGGTGGAATGACCCAGTTGACCTGGGTGATGAGGATGAGGAAGAGGAGGATGAGGATGGGGAGGATAACTCTGAAGGAGGTACGTTGTCTCATGCTGCACAAAACTCGTACTGTTTTCCTTCTTCCAAAGAAACCAAAATTTGCTTTCAGCATGATGTGTTGCAATTAGAAATGCATCTTTCAGAGTATGGAGAGAGCTTTCTGCCAAATGAATGTGTTGGTCATCTTCAATCTCCATGTTGCAGATCCAAACGTGGAACTACAAGATGATGACGATGATGAGGACTAAGTGAATGCATGTGGAAGTCGTTGAGTCGAGCTGCTTTGAGCCTCCTGCAATTTTTAGAACCCCTTCGATCCGTAGGTCTGTACTTTACAAGGGTTCTGCTCAAGCACATTTTTACTGGATGCGCTTCCAGTGACCATGGCTATCATGCCGAAGGCAGTACTCCTGGGTGGGCACAAGAGGTCGGCATCCAGCAGGGGGAAGACCTCTGAGTCCGTGGACTAACAAGGACGGCTGCTCTCTCTAGTCAAGCTTCATCCTTAAGTACTGGGTGCGTCTAGAAGTTGATGTTTGCGTATGAGAGCATGGGTTTTTTCTCCAGCAGGCTTTGCCATGTCTGGAAGGTTGCAAGTGGGTGAAGATGGTTTCAGAACAGAAGCGATCTCCGCAGGGTTTCAGCTTAGTCATTATTGCGTAGAGAGCCGTTTAGGGGTATATAATGGTGCAGATTGCTTCAAAGAGAGGATGGTTCATCTGTGGTTTGGATTTCGAAATATTCTACAGACTGTCGAGGAATTGGAAGAAATGGTAGCCTTCATAGTACCAGATGAAGACCCCATAATCCCAAAGGAAGGCCCGGGAGAATCATCCGGAACGCACGAGGAGTCTGAGCACTAGCGAGATTGTTTCAGCGTTTTGGATGAGAGGTTGGTATTATTATTCGTTGAAGAGGTTCCTGCGTGATTTTTCGGGGAGGTGGGGGTTGTATATGGTCGACTAAGTTAGGTGATTTTGTGTTAGAGGCAGCTGGATTGAAGCAAAGTAGACATTTGATGCGTTGGAAATGAAAACTCATGATGATTCAAGTCAAGTTAGTTCTTGAGATTTCTGATTGCAGATTTTGCGTTATACTGGCGCACCCACAACTTGGCGGCAGTTCTCAGACCTTCTGGGCACGAACCATTGTTTCCTCAACGCTCTCAATCAACCAGTATAATCTGCAACCCACCCATCGGATGCACTTCTCATTTTCCAAAGCTGTTATCACTGTGACAGTAGGGTTCAGGGTTTAGGGTCCAGGTGTATTTTCTATAGTTTCACTGCACTTATGAATCAGACTTGTTACACACAAACGACACTCATGAATCAGTAATGTTATACAGGCTGCCTGTGCTGCAGAGACTGCTTGATAGATTCTTTAATGGCTTGAGCTCCGTGATTATATTACTATCTGTAACTCTACATGGATTCCACACCAACATGTCGATCTTTAAATTAATCAAACTGGTACTCTAAAGTTAAGTCTTCAAATTCTCAATATTTGTCCACACGATTCACAAGCTTGGAAAGAGCAACAAATTCAGGAAGATATTTTGAGTCCAAGGACAACTTTATCAATGCCTTAGCGCATCACAAAAGTCAAGGTTGCAATATTCTAGCTCAAAATTCCAAATTGGACATTGCCAAATGCCAAATGAAAGGAGTAACAAAGAGCCAATAGAGGTAGGAGTTGTATGGTAGAAGAAGAATGTTCAATAAACCAACCAATCTTGGGTTACCGGTAGTCACGTCAAAATGAAATGTTGATTCTGATTCTTAGTAAAAGGTACAAGCTTACAAGAGCTAAAAACAATGTTATGGACCTATGGAACAATTTCTCGTAGCAGAAATAATTGCCACTATGATGCCCACTCTCGGGCACTAGATTTGGTTGTGATATCAGGAAAGAACTATACAAATAGAGAATTAATGTTGGCTTCTGCGAATCATGTCAACGAATTTGCTCTAAAGCTATTCAAATGGGCAAGACCCATCATCCACATTAGCCAGTGGATCAAAATATGGTGACTCCGGATCTGTGCAACCAGGTACGATGTCAAGATCACAACGATCCCCCTACAAACACACATCCGCCACGTGAGTTTCAAAAGGTCCAGTGTAACAATCCTTAACCCCTAACCGTACTGATCCTTTGGACACAAGTAGATGCTAGCCTCATAAATAGATATTAGCATGACTCAAGTGTACAATAGGTGTACATGAGAGGACCATTGCATGCATGAAATCCTCCCAACAAATTTGACATACTTGCATTTGGAGGCCTCTCCAATATTATCAACGTCTCCCCATCACAAGAGATCAGTGGTAGAGAATTTAATAGGCTTGCAAAGGTGACTTGGATGAAAGTTATCTGAGATTCTATGAGAAAGTTGCAAAGGTGACTTGGATGAAAGTTATCTGAGATTCTATGAGAAAGTTCCAAGGCTTTGAATCCATTCGTGATCCAGTTTTTGGACGCTGGGACGTTTAGGGGTTAACCTAAGTTAATGACCCGTGTCAGCATGCATCATTCATATTACCGACATGGGAAATAAGTTTAATAACACTCGTAGTTTCTTCTTCATACAAGTCTAGCATAGACGATTGTTGTGAATACCATACAGTGATGCTCTCTGACTGGCATTAGCATATGTGAAAAAATGGAAATAGAGATTTGCAGTTCCACATACCCCTTGTTGAATTATTCCGGAAGGGAAGACGCAACGATCTTGGACGAAAACGGCTTCTGGGTAGATATGGCTCTCACAAGCACCATCTTCTGCAAGATCCTCGGCAAGCCTCTGCAGAGGTGCAAATTTAGGTCAAGGTAACGCAACCTTGATGCAATTGAACTAAAACGGAAATCTCTAAATCTTTTCAACTATGATATTCGACTCCATGGACACTGACCCCTGAGTGGAAATGGGGTTGTCTACCAGTCACTTCTAGCGGTCTGCAACCTCACACTTAGAAATTGCATAGAAACTTCAAAAAAAATTGGTCTCAACAGCTCTCTATTCATCTCCTAAAATCATAAGTGTGACGCAAACCGTATCCTCTATCTTAGCTTCAAGACACCGCAAATGAACTTCGTGACTCATAAAACACGTAATCAATCTCCCGAGTACTCCCTCTGTCCCAAAAAAGCTTCCGGTACCCCTGTTAATTATGTCTCCGGTTTGCTCAAACTAACTACGCCTATTAGAGTTAACCGAAAAGAAGCCCATCTAACCTCCCTTTTTGCTCTACTTCTAACCTCTCTTTTGAGCTATACTTGGGTTGTATAGTGTCGTGTCATAGATTGTCCCCTTGTGGGCCATGGGCTTGGAGGTTTGGTAGAAGGTGTGGAAGTCATTGCGAGGTGTGGAGAATAATGACAGTGGCTTGTTTTAGATTGTCTCCCAACTCATCATGAACTAGTTTTTGGTCTATCTATATTTCAATATGAGTTCAAGAGGAGTTTGCTAAAACTTTCCTCTTTGAGCTGACTTTTCGGTTAACTCTATTGACTCAGGGTCCACACCATTGGACTGCAATGGCAGAGGTAATTCTTCATTTTTCCTTCAACAGGAAGCTGTTATTGGGACAGAGGAGAATACGGTAATGCAGATTTTCATCTACTGTAGATTCTCGTACAGAAACGCTCACCTCGTTGAAGTAAGATTGAGGCAAACCCTTGAGCTTTTCAGGAACCTCCATCATCAGTTTGTAGGGGCCGTCCCAATTGACTCCGTCCGTGAATGAGAACTCCAAGGACGTTGCTGTGTGTCATACATGGAATGTAAGTGTCCTCTTTCAAAATTCTCGGAGTGGGGTTGATCTCTTGAAGTTAGTCCTCAAAGATATGTATATTTTACAGGTTTTTACAGCAAGAAATTTCTGTCATTGTCCATGTCAACATTACATGCTAAACACTCACTGCTAGAACAGTGTTATTGCCTAGATCAGACAACATGTAAACACAACCAGTTCCAAAGCTCACCATGACGAGGCACATTGATTTTAATGGAATAAAATATGTCGCAATTGCTTCCTCGTTCCTTCTTAGACATCACACGGGGCTCACCTCCACACATAATCGGTTGATTAAAGCCTCCTGCACTCAAATAGTTCCAAATTGCCTTCAATTCAGTTTATCAATTACAAAAAAGGGAAGAATGAAAATGTAAGTTGCTGGCAGCTGACAAGAAGAGTTGCAAAGTCGTACCATTAAATGCTATCCCAAAGTCTGCGTTGGGTACAATCTTGCTAGCAGCAGCATTAAAATAGATAGTCAGCGATTGCCCCTGCCACAACAGTTCACCCTATTCAATAAGAACAATAACAATAGAAAATACTCTGTGAGCCCCCAACTTTTCGTTAATTGCCGATCTTCAGTCTTTGGGAATCTTACCGCAGTAGGAGGTCGGCCTGTTGCAGTTTCCCAATACACCGGATAATAACTCATTTCAAAGTCAGCCCAGGTCGGTAGGGTATACCTGTTTCGTCAAGAGAATTACAACATCAGCATTTTCCTCCCAGATTTACGTCACTTCAAAAATAGAGGACTCAGAATACCAGGATCCTCTAGACACTGTTGATTCGGCCATCATTCTTAATTAACCCCAAAAAGTCCAAACTGGGCCTGATTAGAAGATTTTCAGTAGGTCATATGGGAGCTTTCTTTTGTCCAATTTGTTCAGCTTTCGACCAGCACATACAATGTTCGCCACTGATTCGGATGATGTAAAAGTTGGCCTTGTCTGAATCATATTTTTCACAATATGATAAATCGAATTCGTCGTTATAAAACCACGAAACTTTGGTCCGTCAATGGTTAAGCCAACTGATACTTCCACCAAATCTGCCAACCGAGCAAATTGTTCCACTCGATAGAATTGGCAGCCGTGCGTGCAAGTCTGCTTCTTAAAAAAGTGCCATTCACCAATTATGCAAGAGTCCAACATAATGACCTAAATAAATGAATGAATGAATGAATGAATGAATAGACACTGGCATGCTCAAGCCACTAGGAATGAACACTTACGGCTTTACACCCGATTCTACAGTTGCAGTGGCAAAAACCGCTCCTGCACTCCATTTCCCCTTCTTTGACACACTAGCCCCCACCTCGGACTTGGCTGCTAACCGCGCTCCATAGAAACGTGACACTGCAATAGAAATATTGGCAAAAGTAATTTGGTACACGTCGAATTGATTCCTATTTCGTAATTCGACATTTTCAACAGCAACTCATACACTTGGTTGGTCTCCAATTAGCAAAGCATGACTATGGTTGTCTACTATCCCTTCAATAGTGGTCTACAACCTCCCACTTTGAATGATTGCATAAAGTAATCAAACACAGATTTCGTTCCTGTAATCAAAAACCTCTCTACTGATCTCCCTAAATCACACTGGTTAAAATGGCGCTATTAAAGAGTATTTGAATTTCAAGATAAGCCACAAAGGTCATCACCGCACCAGAGATTGAACTCTACAGTACAAGCCGTACTGATAGGTGCAAGCTCAGATCTAAAATTTCTAATTCTTCTCATCAGACATGGTTTCAAATTGACCCAGAAAATTCTTTCCGCCCGAAACAAAGCCGAATTTCGAACATGTGTGGATAGAACCCAATTCGTGATCACAAACTCATAAAAAATAAACTACATGGCAACCAGCACTGAATCGTCCTCTGTAGTCCAATACCCACATCGACTCATACAACATGTGTCGCCCGAGACCCAATGTTGCGGGTGACAAGCAAAAGAAAAGACACGAAAGAGAAAACAAGGGGGAGGATGGAATTGGTACCGAGAGAGCAAGGAGGAGGTGCAGCAGAGGGTGTGAGAGGGGAGATGGCGAGGCTGACGGTTCGGAGAGACGAGCCTGTGCTCATCGTGGCCATGGTGGCCATAGCAATAAAGATTATTCTTCTGCTTCGGCTTCGGCTTCTGCTGCTTGTGCTTGTGCGAGAGAGACAGAGTGAGGTTCACTACTGTAGAAGAAGAAGAGATGATCACACAAGAGTGCGCAATCATCAGCCAAGCAAGTGAGAAAGTGCGGCAGCAGCAGCAGCAGCAGCAGATGATGATATATTTCTTCCGTCGTTATGTTTTCTTCTTCGTCGTCTTCTTCTTCGTCTTCTTTTGCATTTGGCCGTTCTTTCTCTGCTCAAATATCTCTGCTCAATCACGATATTTCCTTTTCTTCTTTTCTTTTATGTATTCCTCTTTTCTTTTATAGTTTCTGTGATGTTCATTAGAGCATCTCCAGCGGCCCTCTGGATAATCCATGGATGAAAAGCTGACACGAAATCATCCCTGGCTCTGTAAAATTCTTAGATATTCAAAGTCCTTACTATTTTCATGGTCTAATTGAGTGATGTTGGGGAGGACTACTGTAACACCATAGCAAGTTCGCCAATTGGCGAACAATTTTTTCTTTTTTGAAAAAATAAGGTTCGCCTCTCGAAAACTGAATTTCTCAATTTTCGTTTTTCAGCAAAAAATCAGTAAAAATGACCTTAAATAGCTTAGAAATGGCAAAATATTTCAAAAACTAATTTATTCTATTTCCGTTTTTCTGTCTTCAGAATTTTCTAATTTTTACGTTTTTTTTTTTTTAGAATTATTCTAGGACGAACCTGCTATGGTACTACGGTACATAATATGCCCTATAATTTTTGAATGACCTCAAAGTGCAATTCTGAGTTGCTAGTAGAGATGCTTTTAGCTCTATAGCCAAAGAATGGATAGGTGAATTTGGAGTTCGTCAAATTCACAATAGAGTTATTTGTAAAGTCCCTCAAAACCCTTCTTTTAGACCTGTAATTTGGAAAGGACAGGATCGGCATGATTTCACTGTAGACTTAGAATAGAACACTGGATAGATTAAAAAAAATATTCATAAAAATTTGGAGGGAGGAAGAAGAATTGGGTAGTGGGGTGGGATCGTGAGGAGTGGTCTCAAATTGATGACGACCAGCTCTGGTCTATGAAAATAGGAGGACAAAAGACCGGATGCCTTTACAAATAACTCTAATTTATTAAAAATGAATTAGGCCAAAGTTGAAACAACGAGTTTTGAAATTAGGCCTTCTTATATAAAGTCATTGGATCTAATTTCAAAATATTCTTATTTGGTCCTCCAATATAAAACCCTCAGATTTAATTGTTTGCCCAATTTTAAATTTAGCATTATTTGGGTTCCTAGTGTAACGTATGAGTATAATTGCAAAAAAATTGTGTGTATTTTACTTTTAGCTCGACTTTTAGTAAATGAACAATGAATATTTTGAAGTTTCTTTTATGAAAGTTAATCATTTTTAACTTCTTACAATCTCAACTCCTTTTATCACACTTTCTAGCATTACATTTTGGTATATATGCATGGCATATTTAATAATGTGTACGTACATAATTAGACATTCTCAACTTTCATAATCTTTATATCTGACATTCTCAACTTTACTATGTTGGTTGCCACATGTGTGATATAAAGAGTCTTGAGTGTATAGTATCGAAAAAAATCATATTTTTTACATCAGTTATAATAGTCGAAATTTTTTAACATGTTAAAATAAAATTCATTCACCTTTTGTTGGTGAACTTGAATGTGTACAGTCATGGAGGTCACTTCCAAACACTACGTAACAATGTGCACTAATTAAAAGATAGAGTTCCAATAAATCTTTGAATATAATTTTTATAAATGAATTACATCATCATATTAGGAGGTTCTAAATTTATTACAAGAATAAAAATGAGAATATTCTCGAGTTTTTCTAATTATAGTGAAAAGCCAATTTTATTTTGTAGGATACTTTTAAAATATCCTTGTTTCACACATGATAGTTAAAAGATACAAAAAGTGACCTCCTTGAGAATGTACATACTAATTCATAGGAACAAAGCTTCACGGCCGAGTTCACGGCTAGAATTGCTCCTAGAATTCATACAATAATTTATAGGAAAAGAAAACTATGTAGCTTATATATTTGTTTCTTTGAAAATTCCTTCAAACCTTTTTTTATTCCTAAGTAACTAAACTAAAAATAAAAATTTGACTTTAGAAGCTAACAACCAATTGTAAAAAAATTCCAAAACATATTTTTATCTTGGGGGGAACTCTCACACTTTTCCAAACACTTTTCGAGAAGCTACATCTTATAATACATTTAGGTTATGATACAAAAAATTCTTAGGCATCTAGGGGTTAAGCTTAACACTAATTGAGGTGCATACAACATTCTAAATTTAGGAATATATGTCCAAATTTCATCCATATTCATAAACAAGCTTTATCCAAAAAAGAATTCTAATTTTTTCTCAAATTAGATGTTTGATACAAATTTAAAATCCTAAGTCATGATCTATCTATCGTTGTCAAAAGTTTTTGGGTTAATATGATTCATTAATAACTCATCCAAGTTACTAATTAAACTTCATCCAATAATCACTTCCAATATTTAGGTTCAATTTTCACCAAATCTTGAGGACTTGCTAATGGGACCAAAGTTTATTCTTGTCTAATATGAGTTAGGTAATATGAATTAGGTGGTAGGTGAAAATCTGACTTGTTGTATGTAGTTCTAAATGCCTAATATACATCTAACAAGTCCTTTACACTTAAATACGACTCATTATATGTAGCTCATTCACTTCTCCCCTAAAATCCAACATCAACTTATATAAATTATAATTATAGCATTAACTTGTAGTTCATAATGAAATGATAAATTCAACGGTATAGATATAATTTGGAAATTCGTAACTACAAATTTTATTTGTATATCTTTAGGAAAATTTTAAAATTTCCTTTTCAGTTTTTTTTAATACATTTATCAAAAATGAAATACCAAAGTTCATAAAAGAAATGTAGACTTTTTCTATTCTTTAATTTATATGTAATTTTTTAAAGAAAATCATCAATAAATATGAAGTTAAAATAGACTTTAAAAAAATAAATGCATAAAAGAATTCCTTTGGAAAAATATTTATTTTTATAGTGTGTTTTTTTAATATGTTTACTCATGGGGGTGATCATGCAAAAAGTAGAAAACTACGTGATTTAAACTATAGGAATTTTTATTTGTAGGAGGAAAATTTCTACCTAATCATAAAATTTTATATGTAATATGGGATCATGCTTTAAATTCAAGTAAAGAATATTTCAAGAATATACTTAGAATATTTTTTAACATACTTCAAATATTCCAATTATGTAATAGCCTCCATTCAAATACCCTCTTAACGCACGTGGTTACACTAAATTTATGTTAGTGACCCCAAGAGTATATTTGGTCACTATATTATGATCACTCAAGCACTTAATGATTACGTGATTAGTGTTGTAAAAAAAAAAATTGTAGAATTTGTAACATCAATAATAATTGAAATAAGAAACAAAACAAAATTTAATTCATTTACCGTAAACAAGGTATTAAACAAAAAATCTATTGATCAAGAAACATATATAGAAAGAATACACACAAAATAAAGCAATAGTTTTTAAACAAGTATTTAGTGGTGATGCAATGTCAAAATGGTGGATAACACAATTTTAATTGTTGAATTTGAATGGCACAACAATGCTTGGTAACATGCTCATTGGTGGTAGTGGTATACTTCAAAATATCAATTTATGTACAGTGGGGTACCAATCAAAATGTCGTCTTCGAATTCGCAGTGAGAAAAATTTCAGTACTGCCAACTTTTAAAGCCTCCCGAGAGTTCAAAAATTGGTATTTGACCACGAATTTTTTTCCAAAGAATAATCTTTCAGTTAGTTATATGTTGGCCAAATTTCAAGGCCAAAAGATTCACCAAACAAAAGTTATTCAAAATCTACCAACATTGGTAAATTTCCACAGCTGCCAACTTTAACAGCCTCCCAAAGCTTGAATGTTTTTTTTTTTGCAATGAAATTCTTGGAACAAAAACCTATTTATGTTAATAATATATTCAAAAAATTTCAAGGCCAAAAGATCAATGCAAAAAAAGATATCAACAATCTACCAACATGTGTAGTTGTGGGAAACAACGGGGAAAAACTACACGCATTGGTAGATTGTAAATATATTTTTTTGTATAAGTTTTTTGACCTTGAAATTTGGCATGAATGTTGTTATCATAAAGAGCATGATGTGCCAAAAAATTCATGGTAAATAGACAATTTCTCAACCGTTGGGAGGGTGTCAAAGTTGGCAGCAAAGTTTCCCCCATTGTTTCCCACAACTACACATGTTGGTAGATTATTGAAATCTTTTTTTTTATTAATATTTTGGCCTTGAAATTTTTATCATATGTTATTAACATAAATAGGTTTTTGTTCCAAGAATTTCATGGCAAAAAAAAAAAAAATCAAGCTTTGGGAGGCTGTTAAAGTTGGCAGCTGTGGAAATTTACCAATGTTGGTAGATTTTGAATAACTTGTTTTTAGTGAATCTTTTGGCCTTGAAATTTGGCATACATATAACTAACTTAAAGATTATTCTTTGGAAAAAATTTCGTGGTCAAATACCAATTTTTGAACTCTCGGGAGGCTTTAAAAGTTGGCAGTACTGAAATTTTTCTCACTGCGAATTCGAAGACGACATTTTGATTGGTACCCCACTGTACATTCAAATTCAATCATGTATCAAAGCAATTAGCTAATTGCAAATTCAAATTGATCAATTCAACTTTAACAACTAAAATATTACAAAACAAATCTTAAAGCATCTAAAACCAAGCACTTCAAAATGAGAAAATTTTGACAAATTCACATATATACATAGCTATATATAATTATTTCTTCTTTTTTCCTTTTTTTGCTTTTTTGGCCGCCTGTTTTTTCTTTTGCAATTCTAGCTGCTTCTAAAGCTGCAAGCCTTTCATCTTCCTAAACAAAGTTTACATAAAAAATTAAATTAAATGAATTTAAATATATATATTTCAAAACAATGAGACATCCAGATCTTTTTGAAAACTAATTATATTTAATTTACTTATGTGGCCAATTCATAAAATTGAATTTTTTGACATCTAACTATAATATAAATATAATTATAATATAACCCTAATACAATTATTTAATTGTAATGATTTTTGACAAACAATAGTTTTCAATTTTAGAATTTAGATATGTCAATATGTATAGCATAATGGTAAAAATCACTTTAACCCCTAAGTGATGGATCAACCATTTTATGGTCTCTGCCCTTTTTTTATGGGCTGCCCGAAATAGAAAAAAAAAATTGTAGAAAAAATAAATAAATAGGTAATCTAGTCTACTTTCCAACCCAATTTGAATCATGTCAATCCGAGTTAAACTCCACCCGGGAGAAATTTTCAAAGAAAATCACTTCTACATTGTCTAGTGTTAGAAAACTTACTATTTGGGGAAAGTAATGATGTTCTCTCCGTTGAAAAATTTGCAATTTTTGATTTTAGAATAGAATGTCTAGTTTTAACAAATCATTCAAAATTTCAAATTCTAAAAATAAAATTTGTGATTCTTATAAATATTTGAAGTTAAATGCTTCTAAATTCATTCTGAAATGATAAAAAGGTATTTTTTGATATTTGACCACATGGAAAATTACTAAACATCAAGCTCCTCATTTTCTCTTTTGGACCAAAGTTGAAGAAGTAATTTTTTATAACACATTTATGTTTTGCCCTTACCCCCTCCGTCATTTAGGGGTTAATAATCTACAGAATCATCTTTGTATATTCTTTATACTAAAAATAAATTCCCAAAATCTTCTTTTGATGATGAACACAACTTACAATGCGTTTGAGTTCAGCTTGTCTCGCCGCTTCTATTGCAGCTTCTTCATCATCAATTTTTTTCTATAATATGCATTTTATACACTAGATTTATAATATTTATTTTGCATAAAAAAACTTTTAAATTTAAAAAAAATAATTGTATAATACATTGATGGATTTTTTTATTATGTTTTGTTTTTTTTATCTCAAAAAATGTTAAATATTGCATGCAAAAGGCGGATTTTGGAAAGAGATGTTAAATAGTTAAAATTTTTAGGATTTATAGAAGTTGGTACCCAAAATTAAAATTTGTAAATTTTAGAACTATTTTTATGAAAATCGTTAAAGTACTAGTTCTTTTTTAAGATTTTCTAAGTATTTTTCTTGGATTTATGAGGTAAAGCATTGCTAAGGTTTTTAGAAAATGTAGAAATAAATTTTCAAATTTTAGACACCTCCAATTTTTTTTTAATTATTCACAAAAATTCCCTTTCCATGGGATAATTTGGTTTGTGCCAAAACTAAATGAGATACCACAAATATTCTATAAGTTTTATTTAATAAAAATAAATAAATTATCAAATCTTTTGACAAAAATATGTAGTTTTTGATATAGTTGGGAAAGTTCAATTTTTACAAAATATAAATGCTAAACTTTTAGATAATTAACATAGGATACTAAAATTCTATTTTAGTCATCAACATCAAAACTTTTAAGCCACAATTTCATTGCATTTATGACATTATAATATTCAAGCATTTGAGTTTTTTTAAAGGGTTTTTTTTCACAATGGTGAAGCTTTTGATTCAAAAGTATGTAGAAACAATAGTTATCTTTTGTTCTTTGAAGACTCTAGGAATCACTTGTAAATCAAGTTGACTATTGATGTGCAAGTATGAACGATTTACACGTTTTCAAGTGAAAAGGATCTTGATCTAGGACCTCAATACTATGGAAATCACAAGTTCTCTTCGAAAAATTGAAAAATCCATTTCTAAATGATCCATCACCTTTGAAAATACATTGTATAGAACAATATGAAAATAAAAAAAACTTAAATTCCATGGATGAAAAAACCTTGTTTCTTTTATGCCCTATCCTTCATCCTTTTGACTACTTCAAGCCACATGGTTACAACTATGAGCTCCTCGATAGAAAATAAAAATTGTTTTTTAGCTCAACATATGAAATGAATTGTAACTTTTACGTCCAAATTCAAAATTTCAAGAATTTAGTTGTATCAAAAAGATAATCTAAATGAAAATTTGAATACAAAAATTTTAAAAATTACCCTTTCTATAACCCAAATTTGATTCCAAAGAATTTAAGGGGTTAAAGTGTAAAGATGTGTAACCACTTTGTAATCGGCGATCTTGTATATAATCATGAAAACTCTATGATTGACACTTAATATCATCAAATGTGAATTTAAAAATTCTGGATGGTATGTATAGGCCTTATATGTTTACTTAACTATCTTTACTTTAGTAACTAGACGATTTACCAAGAATTGCATTTTTAAATTTACAAATGAAAAGTTAATAGACTAAAAATTGATAAAAGTTAATTTTAAGTGCAAACCTCTATAGCTAAAACTTCGTCAACTTTTGATTTAATCCATGCTTCTCTTTCTTGCTTTTTCTTTTCCTCTTGCTACAAAAATGTAGCATCTAGGCATTTAATTCTTATTTTAACAGTTGTAAATAAAAGTATATCTTAAAATAATTTTTTTTTGAATTTTTTTCATTTACAATGCGTTTAAAATGAAAATAAAGTGATTTGAAATCCACACCGCTCTTTTTGTCGCATCTAGTGCTTTTTTTAATTCCTCTGCTTCTAATGCTTTCAGTTCTTTTTTCATTCTTTCTCTTGCTACATTCCCTTCAGCTTTTACAGCTTGGACCTAAATTTTCACGTGCACATAATTTTTAGATATCAGAATAATAGTATTTGTAAGCTATAAATATAGACTAATCTAAACTTTTATTCTAAGCATTTTGTGTACAAAATCAAATATTTTGGTTCAAATAGATGTGTTGGAGAACCTTTGTTTTAATGTTGTTTTGAGAACACATTAAAAGTGGATCATTGCCAAATTCGTTGCATACAGTCACATTTGCACCCTCCTACCCTTTTCATATATGAAAAATCACAAAATTAGTGAAATGTATAACATATACATATAGAATCAAAAACATCAATTGGAATATTTGTATACGTTCCATTTCATGATATTTGAAACATGAAATTTTGTGCCTCATCAGTTTAATTAATTCATGGTGTATATTAAAAAAACTTAAAATTGTTTATGTTGAGATGCTACTAAAATTTGATTTTCAAATGTAGATTTTAATGTATATAATTTATAATTTTAACACTAAATCTTTGAAATAAGTCTGGGTTTTGAAATGTGGTAAATATTATAATTCAAATAATTTAATTTAATTATACCACTGTCTTTTTATTTATTTTTATTATAAAATATCTTCTGAGGAATAAGTGCTATATACCATGAGTAGGAATGTGACAATGGCATCTTGATTATTGCTACATGCTAAATGTAGTGGAGTATTTTTGAATTCCCCTTGGGCATTAATGTTTGCACCCCGGTGAACAAGTTCTTCAACAATGTCATCAAATCCTCTTGTACACTACATTTTTTTTATGATATGTAAATATATATTAAAACTTTATATTTGTAAATTCTCAAGTTGCAAAAGGAAGTATTTGTGTACATATCAAATTTTAAACTCTTTTATGTAATATTACGGTAATCTTAGAGATATTTCATTCTCTTTATAATGAGAAGATACTAAATCTCTATTTATTTATTTATTTTTAATTCTATTGATGATCATAATTATTGCTTATCAAAGATTTTAAGCAAAATTGTTAAAGTTTTGGAAATTAAACATACTCATATTAATATCTAACATTTTAAATATCACAACCTATAATTTCTCTTAAGAATTAGATATGTTGCGAAATAATACAAATATCTCATTATGAATTATTTTATGTCCAAAAAATAAATTTAATTAAAATTTCAATATCAACAATAAAAAGTCATGTAGTTTGTTATGCTAGTATATAATTTAAATTTTTTCTACTAAAAGGCTTCAATTAAAAAATCTTCATTTAAAATATTATGAAGACAACTACTTACAGCCCAACGGAGTGCAGTGTCACCAAAAAAATTCGATAGATTCACATTGATTCCAACATCCATTAATAAATGTGCTATTTCTTTGTATCCTCCTTTGATAGCCTTCATCCTATCATGTATTAACTTTTTAACACGAGATCTTAAATATAATTGAAATTTAATAAATTTTCATTTTTACAATAAAGCGATTCTAGATAATAATTCATGAATATTCAAATGATTGATAATATTTGTAATTGTGTGTGAAAATGGAATGAACACATCAAATATACTAGGAATTATTGTACAAGGCAGAATCGCCATTTTCAGGGTCTTGAATATTAATGCCTTCGCCACGTTCATAGGCAAGTTTAACTTCTTCCATACTTCCTTCATCTGCAGCTTCACACATAGTTTTTCCTATAATTTTCTCTTGAAATACATCCTCTTCTTCATCCTCGTCTGCCTTTATAATTACATAAATATTTTATGAGCATACACTGCTAATTAATAAAGACTACAGTGTTAAGATTCATCAACAAATACTATAAAGTATTAAATTGTTACAGTGGCCCATTGTCTGGTGGACACTCGGTCATTGTCATTACAAACAATCACCTTGTTCAAGCCGCCTTTGAAAGAGTACCGGATTTTTCTATTTCTCTATCTCAGGATTTCAAATTTCCTAACCAAAATACGATCTATTTATCTTTACATGATTTTTTTTTAAAGAATATAGTGCCTATCAACAAAATTTATCAATGATTGAAATTAGATGTAATGTATATATTCACCATGTTTTTCTGCTTCTTGCAATCACCGCACACTCAAATTTTGAAGATGAAGTATGTCTAAGCTTTTTGTGTTGAGTGAATGAATTATAAGATCGATTTATTATGGTCTTTAAAAATATTCCATTTTATTTTATTAAACCCTAATTCATTTTCATTCATTTTTAATTATTGCTATTAGAATATCTTTATTTTATCATCAAAGTATATAAAACGTACATAGTAGACGGAAACATTCATTCTTATCAATTGTGAAAAAATTACATGCAATCAAACTTAATTAAAAAATTCTATTTAGTAAATGGCACATACTTTACTACGACAAAATTGATTATTTTGAAGACCACATCTGACTTTGACCAAGGTCTATTTAACTTTTGGATGCAAGGACCTTCAGAAGTCAAATATGAAGTTTATATTCATTTTCTAGTATTTATCTAGCTATAAATTAAAAATGAAATTTCATTCTTATTAATGTGCTTGACAATTTGATTTAGTGCAACAAAAGATGTAACTAGTGTGGGTGCTACTAATTACAATGAAGTTGCTTTCTACTGTAAAAATACATCTATAAATTATGAAAAAATGTATTTTTGATTTTTGATTTTGAATTTTATGATATGTTTGTGGCCTAATAATTTGAATCCACAATAGTTAAGACTTTGGATGTACTAAGGTAACAAAACAATTCAACTTTGAAATTTTGGATATGTTACATTTTTGTTGAGACACAATCCACCCTTGAAGCTTTAACAAGTTCAAAGGATTTTTTTTGGGATTTTGGACAAGTTCTAGTGACTTTATGTATTTGAATTTTTTTTAGAGGTTTTTATAAAAAAAATCTATAAACTATGTTGTACATGGGGCACTTTGTTTGATAAAATTCCTGGGAGATCACTCCCTTGTCATTTTGGAATACACATGAATTAATGAGGTATTTATTTGTGCGTCCATTTACCTCCTATAATTCACAAATTTTAGGAACCTTATTATTAGATAAAATCTTACTTAGACTTACCAATTTTAAGCGCCTTATGTGTACTTATAATTCCTAAATCAATTTTTTTACCCTACCTTAAATATAACACTTTGGTTAAATCCATGTTTTAAGTGGTTTAGGGTCGTTCTTTAATTTTTCATTAGAGCCTTTGAGTGAACTAGCTAGTTACGTGGTGAGTGAAGGAGGGCTTTGAAATGACTTGCCTAGAGGACCCTAAACAACCCGTTTGAAGGGTCCATCGAACATATTTTTAATCCATAATTTATTTTAGAAAGTGCTTATTTTGGAAAAAAATTGTTTCTAAATATGTTTACTCTAAGTAACTATAGTCTAAACTGACTGCATTTGCAAGAAATTGTGTATGAAAAGTACAATCATGCCAAAAACATGTCATGTGAATTTTTTCACTTTGATTGAAGTTGTGATCATTTAAAAATTTGGCTCCAAAACACCAAGATACTCAAATATTTTACAACTACTATCATTAGTTTCCATTGAAACTTGTCGCATATAACATATTTTTTCTTAAATATTATTTTAGAAGATCATATCATTTTTTTTTCTCAAAACAAAGTCTAAAAGAAAATGAACAACTCTTCTACATTTTGTATTAGTTTTGGAACATAATAATGTGTATGTTTAGAATCCACAAAAATAAGGTTAAAACTATTAGAATTTAGAGAGGTGCATATATGCTAGACAATTCAATTCAATTAATGTGAGACGTACCGTTCTAATTGTTTTGTATCACATTTTTTTTTACTATACTACAATCTTTTTTAATGACAATAAAAAAACAGTTCATACACTTCTCTGTCTATGGTGAAAAGTAAAAGTGTGATTGAATGATCAAACTATTAAAATACAAATATGATTATTTTTAGTATGTGAGATAAAGTAGATGGTGTTTATTTTGTGCGTTATAAGGGTTTCAACCATGGTTTGTTGTGCTCAAAAAACATCATAAAATTTCCACAAACTTGCAAGAGCGAGTGAAGCTTGTAGGAAGTGGTCTTGCAATTAGATCAAATCACCTCGATTAACCCCTAAAGGACCGGGAGTGTTGAACTTAGTTCTTGTTTTTTTGACTAGCTCTTGTGGCAAGCTAATATTTATTAGTGAAATAAATTCAACTTCAAATATGAATATCTTGTCATTTTTAGATTGAACTTTTCCCATTTCACTTGATTTAGGCCTTCTCTTTCATTTGCAAAGCAAGATACATCATCCCCTTGTTCAAAATGCCCTTAGTTTAAGCAAATTCATAATAAGTATTGATTGTACTCTAAATGATGTACCTTAACCCTTTCACGTCTTAAAAGTCCTTTGTAATCATATATTTTATAAGTATACAACTTATCAAAAACACAATATCAAATATTATTTAAATAATGCAAACAAACATACGGTGACCGTATATACATAAAGCCCATAAGACGTTTGGGATAAAAGCTTGGATTGTGAATACAAGTAAGAATTGAACCGTGAAGAATCGATATTTAAATTTGAAACTTGGCGCCACTTCATCTTGTTGGCTAATTTCCCGCTTCTTCGTCTTTTGAGTTCCTCTTGAGTATAATAGCGGCAGACTGTTTTCTTCCTCGGTTGCTGGTCTTGCTCCGCTGTCCATGACATCGCCATGAGTCTGTCTCCTCTCTAAAGTGTATGCGCCTTTAACGCATGGTGAAATGATGTGGAATTGCTCATCAAGAATTTCAGTTGCTGTCAGCCATTTCTCCGTTTTCTCGGAGAAATGATTGTCCGCTCCTAAACCCTAATGTGCATTTGAATTTAATTTCCTTTTCTGGATTTTTGAACTTAGAGTTGTGGTCTCTGTGGATTGAGGTTCAGTTTACACAGGCAAGGCATGAGGCGTCTCTCCTTTTTCTAATTTCATAGGACATGGCAGTTGAGTTTGCAGGTAGTATGGCACGATACGGTTAAAGCTCGAGTGGCGCGCTTTAAGCAGGGCTGGCAATACGTATTATTACTGCTAACAAATATTGCCTTTCTGCTTGTACTCCTTAGTCCGAAATGCATGATAGTTTGCATGAGGATAATTTGCATGGGGATAATTTGCATGGCGATCGTTTGCATGGGAAAAAAATTCAGCCTTGATTGTTAGGGACAAGTTAGAGACAAGTTCGATGTAGCTGAAATGTAATCAGACTTTGTATCACCAGCTATATAGATTAAATTTGTCCCTAGGATGTGAGGATCTCGGAAAATTATAAAAACTCTTTGTTAGGATTTTGTGTGTGACAGACATGGATTGCTTGGTGGAACTCGACAACAATTGAGGGCGAGTACGGTCGAGTGTTAATTTAGGATTTTGAGAGACACTTGCAGTTTAAGAGACGAAAATGCTGATAATTTGTCTGCACATTGCAAAGATACTATTCAACCCCGACGCCCTTCTTTCCAAGTATGCAAACTGCCACTATGTCCTTCAACTTTTGCTTGGCTGTTTTTTGTGTGTCAACAAACACATAAAATATGTCTCTCGCAGTGTATTTTTCTGTTGTCTAATACTCTTTATAATCTACCTTGAAATCGTTCTGATTTGTTAACGTGAATGATTCGAATATATGGTGCAGGCGGGACGGAATGTTGAGTGGGAGTGAAGGACTTTGACCATGTTGCAGCTGAATTGTAATATTCTTGATCTATATTGAATTTGCACTAAGGAAGCTCACGCCAACAAATAGAAAGCTATCACTTCATTCAGGTGAATAATTCCCAGAAAATGGAAAGTAAATATCGCGTATTGTCTTCAGGATCTCTGTAACCTAAAATACGAGCACTGCTGAGAGAGCAAGAGATTATTTGGACTGCATGAGGTTATACAGCAAAAAACAAATAGCGAAGTAATTGGAGAGTGTCCGTTATGGTAAACAATTACCATAGCCGCATGCATTACCGAGTGAAGACTTGAGTTCTACCATGGTCATGAACGGGGAGGAGGGGGGAAATATGGTTTGGAGCATAGAAGAGGGCCCGCAATTGTCACTAGTATAATTTTAAGAATATACTTTCACTTTGTAGATGAGGTCTAGGCAAAAGTTCGGCATGGGATCCTGCGAGGTCGTAATCTATGCAGGGCATAATCAGAAGCATAACCAGGAAAATCTTTATGTAGGGCATAACCAAGAGCATGATGATTGGTTTGTTAAAAAGTCGTTGGTGTTCGATTTATGGACTCAATCGGAGGGGACAACTTATTCGATCACGTCAAAGCGTCGACATTGTTCTGACACCGAGATTAGTGTAATTTGGAATGATAAGCGGACTTGAAAGAGTTGTAGCTTTTGTAGCTACTGGAAATCATCAAAATCAGGAAGAGCACCCCTTATAGTCATGTACAATGCAAAGCCCAATTTGTGAGTACCAATACCATCCGCGAATGCAGCTGCTTGTGCGAGATGCTGATCAACAGGCTATAAAGGTGAAGCTCTGCTCGGAAATTATGCTTCAATGTGATCTGAAGCTTCACATTTTTGACATTTTGAATTAGGTAAGTTTTTAGGAGACTAAACATTTTTTTGAATTCAGTAAATAACATTCTTGAGGAGAGGTTAGTGCTATAACTGACTAAGTTAAATTGAAATCATCCATTTGAAAACTAGGTTTTCGAATTCAAGGTTCTGACATGTTGCATTGGGAAATGCAAACAGCTTGGACATCGAATGCATCACTAGTATCATTGAATACGTCATAGGACTCTGAATATGTCAGAGGACTCTGAAGACGTCCTGACTTTGCCTGATGCTTACTTCATAACCCGCTTTATAAAGAATAACGACGTGACATGGAGTCGTGAGAAAATGAGAAACGGAGAGCTTAGAGCATCTCTTGTGGTTTGGATAAATATGGCCCTTTGCACTCCTGCAGGGGCAGGAGCTCGGCTCAACATTTGGAGGGTTTGGCTGATAAGAGGTAAAGCCCACGGGGCCTCTGCATTCGACCTGTGTAGGCTGTCTCCCTCCTAGTTCATCTGCGCTACTTGGTGTCTTTTCTACATACATTGAGCTAAAAACTTCCAAAGGGTGTTCCAAATTTGGAGGGCCTTGGCCATTTTATGATGGTCTCTGATTGATTGTTTTTCTCAAGCAATGATTGCTGAACATTGAAAATGGTCCTTCCTTAACTCCGAGGTTAGACAAAGTCGACAACTGTCACTTTACTACAGCCGCAAGAGACCTTGTTACAATGGAGCTTTAACTTGCATACAAAACGAGTGTAAATGACCCGGGTAATGACCTAAAAGCATTCGCACCCATGCCTTGGAAGGGTTTGAAACATTGAAAATTTAGATGATTAAAACGAGGATTAAAATGTGGATGGCCATTCCAAATAACCTTTAGGCCCTCAATCATAGCGTGTTAAACAACGACTCTTCAAATCTAAGTTTAGTTTAACATATACCACATTTTACTTGTGATTGGTCCATTGAGTATTTGATGTACACATTTGGTGTGTGAGGATGGGGAATTCTAAGTTGAAGGGAACTATAATTTACGGTGTGAGTTTTAGCATGCATAGATGTAGATGCTGATGCTGGAGTTGGTCATGACCTCCATGACCTACGATCCATCATCTATCATCTACCGTTGATGATCTATGATCTATCATCCATGATCATTTGGAGTTCTAGTGGTCAGATAACTTAGTCAGATCGTGGTCCAACCGCCCACCAAATAGAATAAGCTTTCCGTTCGTCTACAATATATGGAGTAGCATGGAAACATGGGATACCGTATAATATTCTCACGAGGTGTACGTTCCCAGGATACTATGGCGACACTGCGGCAGGGGTTAATACATATAGCGAGAATCTTGTTACTGAGCCGGGGAAAATAGGTCTTGGTAGCTATACAAGTCCTCATTCCACATAGACTGCTGCAGAGGCCATGGTCAAGAGGACAGGGCAGTGGAGGATATGTGACGTATAAGACACTTTCTGTTGGGCCAGCGGTGCGTCACCTCTGCTTCGCGGACGCCCAGTTTACTGATCTTTTTATTTGTTGCTTGCAACTTGGAGGCCCGGCCTGTTGAGCAGCCCGGCACCAGCCCCATTTGGATCAGCGTGTGTGGAACAAAAGGTTTTAAGAGCCAACACGTCTTTGCAATGAACTTCTTCCTCTTTCCCTCTTCTGATTACACTTTGCCAGTAGTAGCTGGGCATCTGACGGGCCGGAGCAGCTTCATTCTTGCAGATTCTTTCATTATTGGTGTGAGAATTAATCCTGTTGTTGAAGATATCGTGACGGGCCACGAGCTCTTCGGAAAATGCAGCCACCCAACATTATTCTGAAGAGGTGCTTCTGGTGCTGTGCCGGCATCGAGTGATGGAAAATCGTATTCTCGACATGACTGAGAGAAACAACAACAACATCATCATCGCGTTTTAGTACAGGTACCACCGTTTTGAATTAATATATTGTCGGTTGTATATGGATGTGGTGAACGGGAAAATTGTGTCCGCGAGGACAGAAAGATCTAGGTCAGACATTCGGAGTGCTCTGAAACCTTCTCGTGCAACCGTGATGGAGGGCAGCGGCTCGTTACAGTCCCCGCCTGCGCATAGTACTTGGGGCGTTTCGGCACGCCATCATGGTAGTTATGGAGCAGCTGGACAGGCGCCCAACTCCATGGCGCTGCAGCCTGGCGCGGCGCGATAGCATAGGTGGTCACGGGACAACATCATGGGCCAGCCGCATAAACAATCGCTCTTTCATCCAGCGGCCCCTGCTGTTACTACTGACCATCCCGTCCACGAAGCCTTTCTGGCCGGATGGAAACGAAGCTCCACGGCAGTCACGGGACACGACCATTACAACCATCACCCCCATCACCCCTGTGCAGGTGCTGCATTGTTTGACGAGGAAATGACCATGTACGAGTCGCAAATCTCCAGAGCCGTTTCCGGCCATTTTGAGTCGGTGAGCCCGTCCGGCGGTGGTCAGGATTTTCTCTCTCCATGCGTGACTACTGTTGTTGAGACCGTGCATCCCGAACCAAATGCTCCCAATAGCCAACGGATGGAGCGCACCGGGACTATAACCTCTCCGAAGAGGCGAGGCATGGAGCTTTCTGCGATTGATCAGGTGGGTGGAATGTTATATAATTATATATATATATATATATATATATATTCCTATGAAGCCTTAATTTCTCAAATTCGTGTCTGTGTAGACTTGAAGGATTGTTCTCTTTCAAATGTTTCAAATTTTCTGGTATGTACAGTAGTATGTGGGCGATATCAATGGTGGCAAATTAAATCTGGTTTGGTGTGTAGAATGGAGTCACATGGATAGCACCTTTGCGGTCTTTTCTTTGGAAGGAGCTTACTGTGTCTGACGTCGGAGAACTTGGCAGAATCATACTCCCAAAGGCAAGAAATTATATTCAATCTCTACTCAATTTGTGTGAGTGAGTGTGTGGGTGTGGGCTCCTCGAGTTGCGTAGCTCGAACATTCCATGCCAGAAAAGCTGCTTTTTCAACCTCGGAACAAGGAAAGACAAGTGAGAAGAACTTGAAGGATAGCATTCAATTCGTTGTCTAGCTAGTGTAATCTTGACTCTGCCGATCTTCAGACCCAGAGTTTATCTTCTTAATTTGTTCTTTAAAGAAGAAATTTCTCGGGCCTTGATCTGATTTACGAGGACGACGTGAAATGGAAGTCTGTTCCTTCGAATATATCTACGCCAATATGCACCGACAATGAAGCTGGACTCATTTTGGGAGAACTAGGTCGATATTTGTTGTAAGCAAAAACCAAATATATATGATATGATGATTTTGGAGCTACATAGCGGAAGCTCTGTGGTAGCACCCAACCTTGGACATAGCATTATTAATTCAGAAGGTCCCTTGCAAGCCAAGAATCTAGGGGTGGCACAAGAATACAGGAGCTCAAACAAACGGGTGAGTTTCAGCGTGCAAGGGTGCAAGCGTGCAAGGGTGCAGATGCTCCAACTTAACGTGGGCAACGCACCTTGCAGGCCATGGAAAATCTCTCCCTTCATAGAACTGTGGGAAGGAGGTTCCGGGGAAACTACCTATGTGAAATATCTCTGTTTGCATAGCTGCACGAGGTCTTATCATCAAAAGAAGATGGCGGGGTTTTCCGCTATAAAGGACTCTCATACCCTACCGTATTTATGCTTGCACGGCTTCTCGCTCACAGTTTGTTATTATGCAAAGTTGCTGTTGTCACTGAGCACTTTTTGCTCTGGCCAAAAGCGGTTGGGGATTGATGTACCTTACCATCTGAATTTTTTGTGCAATAGAATTATTTTTCTCTGTAGCAAAAAAACAGAGAAGGAAAGCAGATGGGTTCTGATTTGAGAGCGGTACTGACCAGTCATAGATCAGAGCCGTTAACACATTTGAGTTTCACTTTGTGCAGAAAGATGCTGAAGGACAGCTTCCCCAAATTGACACCAAGGGCAAGCTGCTGGAAATGGAAGAATACAGCTTTTCAAAACTTTGGTTCTTTCACTACAAGTACGTCCGCAAATTATATTATGACTGACTTGTTTAACCCTTATTCGTCCTGGGTTTTTCCTCATTTTAGAGCACCATATTCACAACTTCCCTTTCATTATTTTGAGAATTTCTTTTGTACATTGTAGTGTACACCAAAATGAAGCAAAATATATAATTTATTACCTTGATTGATCAAATTAGGAATTTTTTTCCTTGCTACAAAGTAGGTCATCAAAAAGTGCTCCTCAAAGCGTTTTTTTGGGTTTTCCTCAATTTGGCTAACGGGATGAACCTAAAATTAGAAATTCAAAAGACCAAAACAAAGAAATATTCATTTCACACACTTCAAAAAAATGATTGGATAAAACCTCATGGAATTATTATGGTCAAAGTTTAGTTGATTTCAAGATATGCAATTTTTTTGATGTATATATCTCACTTAATATTGATTATTTTAAGAAATAAAAAACTCCAATAGATGGGTTGGGAAATTTGGGAGGGGGATGTTTTTTTTTTTTGCTACAAGCATCATCTTTGAAGCTCAAGATATCATTTTTGACCCAAATCCTTGTCACAACATTCTTCAATGGTGAAAGTATCACGCCTAGCGACTTTCTCAACATGTGCAAACTTATAAACTTTATTACTATATATCGGAGATATGACTTGAATGATGAAGAAAACATATTAAGTCTAACTAGTACCCTACAAGGAGAGTCCATGAGTATCTAAGTGGTATCTAGCCATGTGTATAGGTGCAGAAAGCTACCATAAAGAATGTTATGTCAGGGCCTTGGTGTCCTTTAACCCCTAATTGCCCAAGCAGGCGTTTTTGGCCTGATGTACAGATTTCATCCGTATTTTCTCATCCGTCATGCACTTTTTGTGGTGTGATGTTTTTACTGAATTTTTTATGGGAAGTTAGCTTCATGTATGTGTGATTCGATCGAAAAGGAAATAATTTAAAAAAAAATTATGCCTCATTTTGTGTTGTAGTGTTTCACCCAAAATCTTGAAGATTTTGGTCTAAAAGTGTTCTTGAAAAAAAAAACTATTAAAATCAAGCATCCAAAAAATCTCCAAAAATCACTACACCTAAAGTACTACATTATAACCCATCACAACAAATTTCATCCACATATTGTCAATATTTTATTCGTAATTGAATTACAAAATAATTTTTTATTTAATGTTTCAAAATTTATAAAAAAGGATTAGTGATAGCAGTCATAGATCTAACCGTATAGATAGAATCTAAAATTAAAAATGTATAACTTTTATTCATACATCAAGTTCTAAATATTCATATTAATTGCATTTTATAATGCATCTTTGCAAAACTGCCTAAACTGGACATAGGTGAGGACGTTTAGGGGTTAAGAGCTCAATCAATCATTTATGGTCGTTCTATTTTGATGGGCTTTCTTGAAATTCAAAAATTATTTTAAAAAAAACATAATGTTTTTTTTTTTTTTTTTTAAATTTTTTAACCCCTAAGCTCCCGAGCGACCATTTTTTGGTCGCTGCCCGGAAAAAACGGGCTGCCCGCAAAAAAATTAATTTTTTGAATTTAAAAAAAATAAAAAATACTACATCAAGTCTACTTTCCAACCCAATTTGAATTATGGCAATCCGAGTTAAACTCCACTCGGGAGAATTTTTCAAAGTAGATCACCTCAACATTGTCTTAGTGTTACAAAATTTGCTATTTGGGGAAAGTAATGATGATTCCTCCATCTTTTCTCTTGCTTTTTTGAAGTTTACGATAGATAGCCCAACTTTAACCAATCGTACTAAATTTTGAACTCTAAAATTGAAAATTATAATTTATACAAATTTTCGAAGGTTAATGCTTTTAAATTCATTAAAAAATGATCTAAAGATTATTTTGGAAGTTTGACCGTATGGATAATTTGTAAAGATGATACTCTACATTTTGTCTATTGAACCAACCTTCATCAAACATATGGAAGGCACATATTATAACACATCTATGTTTTGTCCAATACCCCTCGGGCTTTTAGGGGTTAATAAGAAATCAAGTTTACTTTCCAACGCAACTTGAATCATGTCAATTGAAATAATCCTTTATTTGTGAGAACTTTTCAAAACAAAACACCTCAACACTGTTGTCGTGTCAGAAAATCTACTATTTCAAATAATAATGATATATTTGTTAAAAAGTCTTTGACCTTTTTCTTCTTATAATGTAAAGTGTAATTTTAGTCAAGCATATCAAATTTCAGATGCCAAAATTAAAATTGTAATTGTGGTGAATTTTTAATGTTAAATGCTTTCAAGTTTCAAAATCATTTAATTAAATTTCTAAATTATTATAATTGAAAATCCAGCCATATCAATAATTTTTAAACATTAAGCTTTTCATTTTGTCTTTTGAGCAAAATTTCATCAAAGTTGTGGAAGATGTATTTTATAACATATCATAGTTTTGGTCTAAATCCCTTGGGACTTTTAAAGGTTAACCCCTAAACGTACTATTTAGAAGAATATTTTGGAATTGATATATAAATGAAAGTTCTACATTTTGAATTTTAGATTCCATCCGTACGGTTCGATTCACTAATGCTATTACCAATATTTAATTATCAAATTTGAAATTTAAAATTCCTTCTAAATTTGATTACAAACAAAAATTTAATATTTTTGAGTAAAATTTGTTGGAATCAATTTTGAAATGAGATAGTCTTAAACGTGGCAATTCTTTGGAATTTTTGTGTTTCTTAAATCTATGACCTCATTTTTGCAAGGCCACTTTTGAACTACAGTTAATGCACGTTTGGCTTGGTCAACGACTTGACATACTTCTACTTTTTTAATTTTAGAAAAATATGTACTCAAGTATGACTAAATCCAACTATTAGATAGGACAACAACTTGGTGAAGTATCTCCAAAAAAATTGGATGTCTTTCATTTAAGCATTGATGAGAACGTAGGGTGGGTTTGAATCTGGTAGCCGTCCAGAAAGTGGACGCTGTGACGTTGAGGGGTTACAGACAACAAAGGAAATTGATGTAGTGTGTCTTGTGCAATAAATAATGACAAACCTTGTATTTATTCACTTAAAACTCAAATGTGGGAACCTCTTAGTTATGGGAGTCGCACTTTGAAGCATGTATTGTAGATGAGTATCTTGCAATTGCATTTAATGGGATTGAGGTTGGATGAGCACCTGACCGTGCATAGTATCTGGATGATTCTGGGTGGGATAGGTGGTGGATCAACAACAAGAGTCGAATGTACGTGTTGGAAAACACTGGTATTTACACTTTGAACTCCTTTTTATCACACTCTCTAATACCACATTTTGGTATTTGCATGACATGTTTGATGTTGTGTAAACATTTCATGTTTGAACTTTGATACATTGGTTGCCAAAGGTGTGATCTACAAGAGTTGAGTGTAGAAAATAGTCCCTTCCTATCTTATATCACATAAGTTATTCGTATAAAGGGAATGAATCACACATTCTTCCTCCTTAAGGGGGTATGTAGTTCTCGTGTTGATCTGACAAACTTAATTTATGCTGGCTCCAAAAACAGTTATGCCCCCATAATCAACTTGGTTGTATTCTGAAAATTACGTTTGTTGTGAGTCAAGGGGATGATAAATTTAGATTAGTACCAATCTCAATTCAAACCCATTCTGTTGTACAATCCATTCCTCCATTCTGGAATAATCACTTTAGTCTCACTTTGAAAAATGAAACACTCACTGGCTTCAAAGAAGATGTTTTCTCTAGTCTCCAGGTGATAATGCCGTTTAGAGGTAATATATTATATATAATAAGGAGATCTGTAGCAAATAATATTCCCCTGAATGCTAGTCCATACATTTTGCAATAACTGTTGAAGCCTCGATGAATTATACAGGGGAGTTTATCAAGTACCATGGCTTGAAGGCACATGACAGCTTTGTTGTGTATGAGGATGGTTGTGGAAACTTGGTAAGTTCCTCTTCAACAACACCAGTTATAGTGCTACGGGATTCTGTGATGGTCATGAATGTTCTTCTGGTTCAGATCCCACTCTGAACTAATAACAAAAAAATTCACCGTTAGCATGCATATGCTTACCGGAACTGAGGCAGTTTAAAAATGCAGAAAAAATATCATAACATTCTTGAACATGATAGGAGAGAACCCTCCTCTCCTGCTGCACTGCTACTTCACTTCTTTAACTGAACTGCAAATCTTCAATTGAATTGAAGAAGTGTAATAATATTGCAGAAGAATTATTCTTCTACAATTCTACAGTAAAGGAGGGACCTCCCCCCATCATGCTCAAGACCATTAGATAAACCAGTTTCAAGTGCAATTGACTGTTCTCAAATGTTGCTTGAGAAGTCTGGGCCAAGGCGTTACATAATGCCAAGATGACCATGTCAAGGTTTCTTTGGTTGTACTTCCATGCTTAGGATGTCCTAGCAGTCTTGATTTTGTTTCTGTACATCTGTGTTACACCTGATGTATGAACACTGCCAAAAAACAAAAAAAAAAAAGAGGTGATGCTTTGGGCATTCATGTTGACATTGTTTTTGATACTTTAGTGTCAAAAATCTGTTTTTTCCAATGTCAAAAAAACTGTTGAAAGCAGCACCTTTTTTGGTAGTGGAAAATGTTAAGCTTGCACACATGATTGTTGTCATAACATGATATTAAGCTTGCTGTCGAAAAAAGACATTAAGCTTGCTGTTGAGACTATCAAGCTTGCACACAAAAATGAGTATTTAGACTTGATTGAATTCCACTTGGTCTGAGTACAGGTAGTTTGTGGTCAAAAGAAATCAACTCCAGGCTTGGACTCTGCGTTTGATCATTTGAAATGACCCAGGCAGTACCGGTATTAGCTGCCTTGCTCCACCATCTTGGAGGGAAGTGAAGAAGGATTGACATTCTTTGTTATCTTCTTGCCCAACTCAAGCTAACTTTGTTAATGTCTTCTTGCCCAACTCAAGCTAACTTTGTTAATATCTTCTTGCCTAACTCGACTAAGTTTTAACTTACAAGTCATGCAGTGGAGGAGGTGGATAAGCATAGACAGATTTGTCTTATCTTAGAGAAAGGTGTTCTTAGACTGTTGCTTTTTGTAATGACATCATGGAACAATGTAAATACAATGTTGACTTCTCTAGCAGGACCCGTGCCTTTGAGCACATTAGCATAATGGATATAATTAACTTTACCTTGATGTAGTTTTGGCCAAATCTGTCTCAAAACAACCCCTTTGATAGCAAGCTAAAATACCCAAAGATGAGATCATTTAGGGCACTTCTAGCCATAAGATCTTGTAGTGAACTTGTATATTCAGATGTACACCAATTCTTAAACACATCCATCTTATTGCTTGCAAGATTAGTCATGACCATGCATCATAAGCTCAATATGAGGCTAATGTCTTCATCCTTCAAGAATTCAAAATTAGTTACAACTTCAACTACTCCACTTTCTTGAGGATGAAAGAGAATGGAAGGTGAATTTTTTTTAAGAATAAAAAATGTGTTTTTTCACCTTAACCCCTAAACAACCAAGAAGTAGAGATTTTTTAAATTTTTTAAATTTTTTTAAATTTTTTAAATTTAAGTTCCAAAGTAGCGATATAAAATGTTACAGTGGTGCTCTATATTTCAATGTTCATCTACAAATTTGATAGAAATGATCAGATATCCATAATTTTGTATTATATTCATTTAAAACTTGGTGATTTCATCGAAGATTTTATTTTAAAACTTGAAGTTTTTTAGTGATGGTTTTTGGCCATTTTTTAGCCAGATTATTTTTTCTAGTGCAGCTTGGTGATATTTTGCTCAAAAAAATCCTCGCCAAGATGTCAAAATAAGACCTCATGTTTTTTTGGGCAATTTTCGGAATTTCTTATGTGAACTTCATTTTGTTCAATTTTTTTTATCTTTTTACTAATGTATGTGATATTCTCCAATGATATAAAAATTTGATTCCATTTGAATTATAGTTTTTACAATACAATCAATTGAATTTATCATTTCAAAACCATGAAATCTTGATCCTTTAGGAATTAATAATCAACAAATGATCTTTCAAAGTTGAGTTAATGCACAATACAAGTTGTGAATCTGAATGAAAAAATGGATGTGGATGGGTTGGTCTAACAACTTATTTAGAAGGAAACACCAAAACAACCCACTTCAAGGCCCTCAAAACAACTCACTTCAAGGCCCTCAAAACAACTAAGGCTAGTATATACTCTCTTCTTAGAGCATCTTTACTAGCACTCTAAAGAGACCATGCTTTCTAGATAATGGATGAAAAGTTGACACAATATCATTTAGAGTCCTCAATTCGCCATTGGAAGTCAACTTAAAATGAATAGTGACACAAACTGACACATGTTAGGTGGCACATTCAAATAAATTGTACAAGGTGAAATAGTTATTTGTTGTTGCAGAAATACTGTTGAAAATAACTTTGTATTCTTCATAGTCAAAGATATGTTGGATGCTTTTAATTGCACATCATGATTGCACAATCTACCGCCACTTCTAGAACCATAGTGTAGACTTTCTTTGGAGCCACCTTTTATTTAATTCAAATCTATCACAATTCACTATCATTGCCAAAGAGCAAGCCAACCAATAGCATGCCAAACTTTGGGAGGGATTTGTTGGTGCTTTGGTTTAATATAGTCATGAGTGGAAACTAGTAACACACTAACACACGGTGTATATGAAGGAAGTTGTGTATTGATTATGAATCACAAAGTACACTTCACTTTATAACAGTTTGAATATTGAAAATGAAATCATGGAAATATGTATAATCCTCATGAATGTTCTTTTCCTACAAGGGAAATTCTTCATTCCAAATATAGCACTTTTGAAAATAGGTCAATTTTATTAAGTTGGTAGTTTAACCCCTAATGCTTCGAGCGACCATTTTCTGATCACTGTCCTTTTTTAGGGGCTACTCGAGGTCCAAAAAGATTTTTTTTTTGAATAAATAAAAAACGTCCAATAGGAAATCACATCTTCTTTCCATCCACTTTCAAACATGCTGATTGAAGTTAAACTCCACCTGATAGAATTTTTCAAAAAGAAACACCTCTACATTGTCCAATGGTACAAATTTTATTATTTGGAGAAAGTGATGTTGTTTTGTTCATCAATTCTATTGCCTTTTTTGCTTTTAGGATAAAAAATAAAATTTTGACCAATAATTAAAAATATTGAATTCTAAAAATATAAATGTAATTTTGGTGAAATTTTTAAGTGCTTCTAAATTCATCAAATGAATATCTAAAACTATTTTTTGAAAATGTGACTATATGGACAATTTTCAAACATTGTGTTTTGCATTTTTTTTTTTGGGATAAACTTTTACTAAAGTTATGGAAGTCACATTTTATGTTACATCTTAGTCATTCTCTTCTTCTCGGGCCTTAAAAGATGAACGACACTTTACTTGAACCCTTAAAGAACAAGCAATTTTTCTCATTTTTGAGGGTCATTTTCACAACTTTCATTTCATGTTCTTGAGATTTTTTTTGTTGTACATTACACTGTGCACCAAAATGAAGCAAACTATGTAATTTATTACCTTAATTGATCACATTAACAATTTTTTTCATTGCTCCAAGTAGGTCATCAAAAAGTGCTCCTAAGACCATTTTTTGATTATTCCTCAATTTGGATGACGGGATGAATTTAAAACCAAAACAAATAAATATTCAATTGGTCCACTTTGTAAAATAAAAAACATGATTCAAAAAGAACTCATGGTTAAAGTTTAGTTGACTCGACGAAATACAAAAAAATCATGTGTGTATTTCACTTAACATTGAGTATTTAAAATAAAAATAAAAATAAAAATCCAATAGATGATCTTTTATTTTTTATTTATTTTATCTCTCTAAAAAATTGATTTTAAACCCTAAACGTCACAGTGTCCAGAAACTGGATCATGAACGGATTCAAAGTCCTGTAACTTTTTCATGCAATGTGGGATGACTTTCATCCAAGTCAGCTTTGCAAGCCTATTAAGTTCTCTACCAATGAGAGTAAATCTCTTGTGATGGGGAGAGGTCCATAATATTGGAGAGGCCTCCAAATGCAAATATGTCAAATTTGTTGGGTAGATTTCATGCATGCAATGGTCCTTTCATGTACACTTATTGTACATTTGAGTCATGCTAAAATCTATTTTTCAGGCTAACATCTACTTGCGTTCAAAGGATCAGTATGTTAACGCCTAACTGCCCAAGCAGGCGTTTTTGGCCTGATGTACAGATTTCATCCGTATTTTCTCATCCGTCATGCACTTTTTGTGGTGTGATTTTTTTACTGAATTTTTTATGGGAAGTTAGCTTCATGTATGTGTGATTCGATCGAAAAGTAAATAATTTTTGAAAAAATTATGCCTCATTTTGTGTTGTAGTGTTTCACCGAAAATCTTGAAGATTTTGGTCTAAAAGTGTTCTTGAAAATAAAAACTATTAAAATCAAGCATCCAAAAAATCTCCAAAAATCACTACACCTAAAGTACTACACTATAACCCATCACAACAAATTTCATCCACATATTGTCAATATCTTATTCGTAATTGAATTACAAAATAATTTTTTATTTTATGTTTCAAAATTTATAAAAAAAGATTAGTGATAGCAGTCATAGATCTAACCGTATAGATAGAATCTAAAATTAAAAATGTATAACTTTTATTCATACATCAAGTTCTAAATATTCATATTAATTGCATTTTATAATGCATCTTTGCAAAACTGCCTAAACTGGACATAGGTGAGGACGTTTAGGGGTTAAGGAGTTAAGCTCAGGAGGGGAACTGAAGGTAAAGAATATCCAAAACAGGGTGGACTGAAATGAATGAAAAGGACCTGTAGGTGACGTGGCCAGCAAGGCACTGAGTTTGGGTCATGAAGGCTAGGGAACTGCGTAGAGCTATGGAGCATGGGCCACCCCCAAAAAGTACTCCATTTGTAGAGAAAAGAATATTACATTTTAGGAACATGTTCCAGGTCGGAACGGTTGAGTGAGACAACCTATGCTTAATGTATAATAGACTAATGGGACCTGTGCCGTTGAGCATGTTGCCATAGACGAAGGCGTACAAGAGTCGTGACCTCCATGAGCATGGGTTGTCTGACTCAATCGGTTCCAAACTAGAATGGTTGAGTGAAATAACCCATGCTCAAATGTATACCGTATGTGAAAGGCAGGGTCGGCACTTTCATGTCGAATAATTAATAAAAGTTGAAACAGTGAAGGTCAGCACTTTCATGTCGAATAATTAATAAAAGTTGAAACAGTGAAAGTCGGCACTTTCAAAAGTAATTATTAAAAAATCAGCTATTAATAGCTAACATTAATTTTGGGGTTTTATTAAGCCCAGCAATTGCAGAGAAAAAAATGTCCGCCAAGCATCAATTTGAAGGCCATTTTTATTATGGAGGAATGTAATACAAGAAGTACCCCAACAACATTCCTGGAGCGAACACCAAGGCAACTTATAAAATGAAGATTTTATGAAAGTAACTTGATGACCTTGAAGCACGGGCCGATGAATAGTCTTCAAGCTCGTTATTTAATTGTTGATTGAGCATCTTTGCTTGGTTGGTGTGAAAAATTTGCTTGTGCCAAAACTTCTCTGAATGGCGGGGAAACCTCAAACTTTGGCTCCAAAAACTATTATTTAGCGTTAGTGGGTAGTTGCTGGGCCAAACTTCGAAGCAAGTGAAGATTACTACACCAAATCTTGGCGTTGGTCCCTCCAAAATACCTGCTGCTGGGCATGCTCTTATCGTACTTGATTGTTAGGTCCAACATTTCCCACAACCATTCCACAGAAGAGGTCAGTGAAGAAACATGACCCCAACCTCAACATTGAAGGCCAAACTTTCATGATAAATACAAAACCAAGCCACGTGTTAACCCTTACACGCGCAAGGAGCCCGGTGGGGCCATGTTTGATCATTTTTCTATCAAACGTTGATTTTCACCTAGTTCCTAATTTCAAATGAAATTGATCCCAACTAGGAGTTGTATTCTACTTTCTAGTCCAATTTACGGTTCTTCAAAATTGTTAAAATTACGTTTCTTACAGCACTTTAGAGCTCAGAGCCCTAAAATTCCAATATACACTGCAGAGTTGTTTTTCAATCGAATTTCTTTTTATGTAAGCTTGAGAAGCATGCAGCCTACATCTTGTTGTTCATCACTATTATTTACATTTTTCCTAAAAATTTCATACTATTTTAGGCATTTTTGTAAATACTATCGCTATCACAAGAGAAAACTTTGAAAAATCTTATAAAATCCTTTTAATTTAAATAAATATGAAAAAATCCGTGTAAATCGGTTTAAGGATATATTGGAAGAGAAAAATACCAAAAATAAAATAAAATACATTTTAAAATGTGAGAGATTGATGAGGTTTGACCGGATCAATGTAGTGTGGATGATTAACAACTAAATGACGGAGGGGGTAAGGGCAAAACATAAATGTGTTACAAAAAATTACTTCTTCAACTTTGATGAAGTTTGGTCTAAAAGAGAAAATGAGGAGCTTGATGTTTAGTAATTTTCCATATAGTCAAATATCAAAACATAGCTTTTTATCATCTCATAATGAATTTAGAAGCATTTAACTTCAAATGTTTATAAGAATCACAAATTTTATTTTTAGAATTTGAAATTTTGTATGATTTGTTAAAACTAGACATTCTATTCTAAAATAAGAAATTGAAAAATTTTCAACGGAGAGAACATCATTACTTTCCCCAAATAGTAAGTTTTCTAACACTAAACAATGTAGAAGGGTTTTTATTTGAAAATTTCTCCCGGGTGGAATTTAACTCGGATTGACATGATTCAAATTGGATTGGAAAGTAGACTTGATTACCTATTTAAAAATATTTTTTATTTTCTATAAAAATGTTTTTTATATTTCGGGCAGCCCATAAAAAAAAGGGCAGAGACCATAAAATGGTTGATCCGTCACTTAGGGGTTAAGGGTTAAGCCACTCCTGCTAGAACCCATTGCTCTCCAAAAGGTCAACACCAGTTATCGCCAAAAACAATTAAGACTACTACAATAGGATGGTGCATCTTGATACGCTCATCGTAGCTCTATCGCAAACTCAACCTTAGCATGTCCCAAAATGAACACTCCTCTGTCCCACTTAGAAGTCACGATATCATTGAAACTTTGCAATTAAACCCCCACGTTGCAGCCTCGCAGAAGAGGAGAGGGCAATTGGCGTGTCAAAATTTTATTTTAAAATTTTAAAAAAGAAAAAAAGAAAAAAAATCACCACAAAAAATCAATGCTCACAGCTCAAGGTTCACAAGCTCACACTTCATACAACTAATACTCAATCGTACTGATCATCCAGGATGTGATCCAACACGTTGAACAAGCAATCAATAGAAATCATGGCTTTAATTTGGGACAAATCTTAAGTCCAAATTGTTACTTTTTAATGGGAAAGACGGAGTAATAACTTAGTCGGCATGTAGTTGGAACATTTAGGGGGTCTTTACACTAGTGACCTATAGCCACTATGGATAATTCTCTTGGTCACGGCACTTCTATGTGAGCGACTTCCTCCCATCGATTCCGTGGGATTGGCCACCGTAGAGTTTTGTCTTGAGAAACTCTCCGTAAAGGCTAATCACGCAGATCCGTGAAATTGTTCGGCATGGAAATTCTCTCTACACAATACTCCATGGTAGCTAATCCCATGGATTCCGTGGGATTGGCCACTATAGAGTTTTGTATTGAGAACCTCTCCATAAAGGCTAATCCCACGGATCCGAGGGATTGGCCTGCATGGAGTTTCTCTCTACACAAAACTCCATGGTAACTAATCCCATGGATTCCGTGGGATTGGCTACCATAGAGTTTTGTCTTCGGAATCTCTCCATAAAGGCTAATCCCAGGGATCCGTGGGATTGGTTAGCATGGAGTTTCTCTCTACACAAAACTTCATGGTAGCTAATCCCATGGATTCCGTGGGATTGGCCACCATAGAGTTTTGTCTTGAGAAACTCTCCACAAAGGCTAATCCCACAGATCCGTGGAATTGGCCTGCATGGACTTTCTCTCTACACAAAACTCTATGGTAGCTTATCCTATGGATTGCGTGGGATTGGCCACCATAGAGTTTTGTCTTCAGAAACTCTCTATAAAGGCTAATCCCACGGATCCGTGGGATTGATCAACATGGAGTTTCTCTCTACACAAAGCTCCATGGTAGCTTATCCCATAGATTCCGTGGGATTGGCCACCATAAAGTTTTGACTTGAGAACCTCTCTATAAAGGCTAATCCCGCGGATCCGTGGGATTGGCCTGCATGGAGTTTTTGTCTACACAAAACTCCATCGTAGCTAATCCGATGGATTCCGTCGGATTGGCCACTATAAAGTTTTGTATTGAGAACCTCTCCATAAAGGCTAATCCCATGGATCCGTGGGATTGGCCTGCATGGAGTTTCTCTCTACACAAAACTCCATTGGTAGCTTATCCCATCGATTCCGTGGGATTGGCCACCATAAAGTTTTGTCTTGAGAAACTCTCCATAAAGGCTAATCCCGCAGATCCGTGGGATTGTTCAGCATGGAGTTTCTCTCTACACAAAACTTCATGGTAGCTTATCCCATCGATTCCGTGGGATTGGCCGCCATAGAGTTTTGTCTTGAGAAACTCTCCACAAAGGCTAATTCCACAGATCCGTGGGATTGTTCAACATGGAGTTTCTCTCTACACAAAACTCCATGGTAGCTAATCCCATGGATTTCGTGGGATTGGCCACTATAGAGTTTTGTATTGAGAACCTCTCCATAAAGGCTAATCCCGCAGATCCGTGGGATTGTTCAGCATGGAGTTTCTCTCTACACAAAACTCCATGGTAGCTAATGCCATGGATTCCGTGGGATTGGTCACTATAGAGTTTTGTATTGAGAACCTCTCCATAAAGGCTGATCCCAAGGATCCGTGGGATTGGCGAGCATGGAGTTTTTGTCTACACAAAACTCCCTGGTAGCTAATCCCATGGATTCCGTGGGATTGGCCATCATAGAGTTTTGTATTGAGAACCTCTCCATAAAGGCCAATCCCACGGATCCGTGGGATTGGGCTGCATGGAGTTTCTCTCTACACAAAACTCCATGGTAGCTAATCCCATGGAATCCGTGGGATTGGCCCCATTGAGTTTTGTGTTGAAAAAAAATCTATAGTGGCTAATCCCACGGATCCGTGGGGTTAGCCTCCATGAATTTTGAGTTGAAGAGAACACCATGGTGGCTAACCCCATGGATCCGTGGGGATGGCCACCGTGGAGTTTGCAGTAGAAGAAAACTCGAAGGTGGGTAATCCCACGGATCGATGGAGTTGGCCACTGTGGAGTTCTTCCTCTAGAAAATAAAGTCTATGGTGTATAATTCTACAGATTCGTGGGGTTGGCGACCATGGAGTTTTGTCTTGCGACAAGATCCACGGTCGCTCTCTACATGGGTTTTAACAAGGTTAATCGAAATGGTGTTAGACTTACAATTTCCACAATTTCTTCTGTTCGCTTTGGTGTCTCCATTTCCTGGCGCTCAATCGTTGCTGCAGAACTCTTCGACGCCTTACTTGGGTCTTCCACTTCGACTATTGAATCAAGATGCAGCGATCGAACCTTACGCCTCCCTCTCCAACTTCCTCCCTCTTCTTCGTCTTCACTCTCGCTCAAATTTGCTGGAGTCCCTTGTCTCTCAATGCTCGGCGCCCCCTTTGTGAGCTTCTTCTTATTCTTCTGCTATGAATTGGTGAAGTTTGTTCTCCCTCGCTTCTTCCTTTTCTTCACTCGTTCACTCTCCTTTGCGACGACAGCCTTCTTAGACAGCTCCTTATCCTTCGTTGGTTTAGTTACACTTACTATCTCCTTCCTCTCCAGTTCAGTTGCACTCACTGTCCTCTTCCTTGTTTCCTTCATGTGTGCTTCTCAATGCCTCTCTTTAGACCTAATTTTTGCACTCTAACACCACAACTCCCTCCACACTCAAGAAGACGGTCGTCTCTAAACTTGCCAAGTCCGTAAGACTTGTGTCTTAGGGTTTCACCTTCTAACTACCCAATGCAAATGTGCGCAAGCGAACTACCCATGGCCAATAGTGCGCAAGCCAACTGGAACGCCGTGCGTATCGTCTACGGGTCCGGGGATCCCAAGATTATAATGGTGGGCCGCAAGAGGACGTGCTTCTTCCATTGGAAGCAATCATTGGAGAAGCACACCAAATAATATATCAAGCACGATTTGCGAGAACAACACAAGCATTTCTACCTCCTGTATCGCAACGCCTCGTCAATGCTAGAGGCATGACACAATATTCTGCCATCAAAGCTTGGTGGAGCTCATCAAATTGTACCTCCGACGAAGGATTGCCACATCTTGATCTCTAGCTTGCGTTTTGGCATTTCCGATATCTTCAGTGGGGTGGCTTCATGGAACTAGTTAGTATTTTGCTTCCCTAGTCTTGTAAGTTCTTCACTTCTTTGACATATTCTGATTTTCACACTTCTCTATTTTCTTTGAACATGAGGATCGCATGTCGGAGTCGGACTTTGCTCAAATGCCCTCGTGCAATCTTGCTAAGTCCGTCCACAACAAGTGGCTTCAAGCGTCAGGCAACATGGGCGGCGATTTGTATGTTGCCACCGTGGATGACTACATCCGAGCATTCTTGCAAGTGGTGGCCTACTATCAATTCCTCAAGGGGGGCAATGGTGGCGACGGTCCTAGCAAGGAGGAACTGAAACTTCGTAGCGCCCAACGACGTGCCGAGCGCACCGGTGATCCTACTGTGCTGCATAAGGTCTTGTTGGACATGCCCGGAGGCGAGGAATTCTGCACTCGCAATCCACACCTCGAGGGCGCCGAGGTATTTGGATCGCAGAAGCGTAGGCCCGATACTCCTATTGGTGCAGATGATGAGACACACCGCCTCGACACCATCAACTTTTCTCGCACCCGTCCCGGTAAGAGACTCACTAGATCTAATCTCGTAATTCTACCTACAATTGTCGAAGAGTCTTTCCCAGACGTGCAAGAAGTTCAAGCGCCTCCACCATCCGGGCTCGATTTCCGCCGAGTCACCGCTGTTCAAGAGACCAAGGTTGACGAGTTGCTTTGACATATAGCCCGTCTCCCTTACAATTCCGGCAAGTCTTGTTGGGCCATGCATGCGGGTACTAGGAAGAAATGCACGGCAAAGCTCGTTACTAAAAATCGGAGTGTCCCTTGCCCGGCATACTTTGGAGTCTGGGATTTTTACACAATGCAAAAACGAGAACCTACGAAGTTCTTTTTTTGTTCAGATGACATCGAGCGTTGTGTGAAGGGATTCCGTCGCAAGTGGGTTGTTCCATTTTCAAACACCCAAGGCAAGCCCCCAATTCCTCCCGTGTGGCCTATCATGGTTGGTACTAAACTCACTCGCTTGGAGATCATGGCCCTTGAGAATGCACAATTCCAACTTCCCCCTAAGGAGCGCGTCACTCCCACTCGACTCTTCAACAATTCTGCTCACCCACTCGACTTGTCAAGAGTTCGAATTCCCGACAACTCTGACTACATTCCTCCCATGAGGAAATCCAAGGCTACTCGACGCTCTGACACTGGACCCTCGATAAAACACAAGCAGAATGTTGGATCTGCTCGAGCTATGCACGGAACCGTTTTGAAGTTGACCATGATTCCCCACCCAGGATTCGGTTGTGTTATCCTGTTGCAGTCCAAACCTCCTCCTACATATGCCATTTACCAAGTGACCGTGAGCTCTCACCCAGAGTGTACTTGCGCGGCCTTCAAAGATATGATTATCAAGTTCGGGAGCAGGCGCAATTCCTATCTGAATTGTAAGCATTTGTACTACATATTTGTTAAGGTTTCTAACTTAGATCTTGAAGTTAACCTGTTCATACACGCCCAAACCTTTAGCTTCAACGAGGTCAAGCTCATCCTCAAAGGTGGCCTTTTGACACATTCTACCACCTAGACTTGTTCCCGGCTTAGGAATACTTTGTCCCTAATGGACATAGTTGTTTGTTGACCACGTGTGTACTTGCTCTATCACTCATAAAAATACAAATATGTACTTCTACACTCTACAAATAATACAAACCATATTCAATGATCAATCTTTATTCTTGTCCAATCATTGCAGTACAATAATTCTTGCATGTCTCTCACACCGTCCAATTCTAGACTTCCCGCTTTTTAACTACGCCTCCGACGTCCCCAGCTCCTTGAAGCACTTGCTGCATGTTCCCCGTTTGATTTAGGCGTGCTTACTAGATTGGGCCGAAGTAAATCTACATAGCTAATGGTTCGGTCCTTCATCCATTCTCCCAATTGCAAGGGATGTGGTGATAACCCTCGCATGCTCTCACAGAATGACAATGGCTGTGAAGAATCCACTGCCTCCGTGACCTCTTCTTGCTTGTCAACCGTCTTGTCCTCATCCTCCACCTCTTTTCTTTCCTCCACTGCATCTACTTCTCTTGCCACCACATCTTCCTTCCTCAACTTGTCCGCAGATCGTTGCCGCTCGTCCTGCTCCACCTTCCACTTCCAAGCTTGCGTGGATTGTGACAAGAGTGTCATTACATATTCATGACAATATTGTTCTGCAGCACTTTTCTCATTCCTCTCACATTCCGGCAATGGATTAAATGGAATATGGGGATCTTCTAAACTTACAATCTCCTCATCCCATCCTAGGCCGTCAAACATGTATCTCTCATCTCCCATCGCAGACTACTTGTCTACATTCTTGTTGTGTTTGAGTGTAAGGACGTCCTTATATATTGAGTCGTGACAACTTTGTCTACCACAATGAATTATTGCTACTATCCAAGTTGTAGGAATCAAATCAACAAGTAGCTAGAACAAAGACAAAATTGATGAGATAAGAATGCCACAACTACGTGCTTCGTCTTTTGTGCCTTGTCTTTTTATTCACTTAGTCTTCAATAGCATCAATCTTGTTCACTCATTGAAACCTTTCTTGACTTCTTCATTTGCTTTGAATTTATACTTAACCTATATTTCTCAATTATCTATTTATGTGTCTATTTTAAGTAATTAAATTCAATCAAAAGTGTACCAAAAAAAAGTGGTTGTTTTTTGTGGACCTCATTTCCACGGTAATGGGTAAAAAAAAAATACTATTATTAACATGAATCTAGAATATTCTTCGGAATATTCGAATCTTTCAAAAAATTAGCTTAAAGCTACTAAAAATATTACTATTTTTAATTGCTGCCCTCTCTACGCTCTCCAAATTTGCGCTCTCTGCTCTCCGCTCTCCGCTCTGCGCTCACATAGAAGTGTCGTCCGCCTTTATGGAGAGGTTCTCAATACAAAATTCCATAGTGGCCAATCCCACGGAATCCATGGGATTAGCTACTATGGAGTTTTGTGTAGACAGAAACTCCATGCTGATCAATTCCACGGATCTACGGGATTAGCCTTAATGGAGAGTTTCTCAACATCACAAACTTGGCAAGTCATGTTTTTCCAATGTTTTTGATATGTTTTGTTTTTCAAAGTGTTGGTGTATGTTCTACGTATGTTTTTTTGTACGCATTTCGTACGATTGCAGTACCTGCTGACTCAACATGTTTCGTATACAAGTGCAACATAAGCGAATGACATACAAAGGAATTATCAAAAGATTATGTTTTTGAACTTTTGAAAGTTGACATCAAAAACGTGTGTAAGATGTATGTTTGCAACGTTTACATACATTGCATGGTGTCAGTGCTTCTTAAATTGTCTTACATACCGTATGTAAATTACATCCAAGATTTGTTTCACTTTAAATTGATATGTTTTTATGTATGTTTCTTAAACACTTGCATCTACCAATGAGCACTAAATTTTGTAAAAAAGATTACACTTTGTATATTTACTAGTACAACAACAACTAAGTAGTACTTCTAATTCATGAGAGTGAGCATATACACAAACCTTGCTAAAACTTACAATATTTTTTCCAAAAGCCATCACTTTTGAGAGCAAAACAAAGTTATTCTTCTAATTTTGGACATACATAGAATCCAACATTTATATAGAATCTAGCATATACATAGAAGCTAGTCTTTTAATGTGCTAGCACTTAAAATATATGTTGATTTTTGAAGTGTGATAGGCCAAAGCAAATACTACTTCCTCTTTTCCGGACACAAGCTCTAAACCTTCACATCAAAACATTACAAACATAAATCTACAGTGCAGTTATCAAGTTCATAAACATAAAAACAAAATTACTTTGTCTATATACGATAAAAGAGTGCCTTGACATTAATCGTTCAACAATGCATTTAACAATGCTAGGATTAGGAGCATTGACCCTAGTTTTCAATAAATGTGGGCTCTAAAGCTTTTTAGACATGATCAAGATACTAGGTCATATACTTTCATTGCTAAGTCAAATTATACAACGTCATTTGTCTTGTGAGGAGTTGACTTCTTAACCCTTAACCTTTAAAGGACCAAGGATTCATAATTTCTAAATCGCTTATTAAATCAATCATACTGTGAAAAATATAATTAAAATAGGACAAGATTTTATATCACCAAAATCAGTGAAGAGCCTTGCAAGTGTTGATCAAAAGACAAATAAATTTGAATAAAAATAAGTCCACGTAGGATTTATTCAAAACAACTATAAAAAAATGAGGCCCAATTTGGGCTAAGCCTTTATCTTTCAAGGGTTAAAGAACATACTAAGCTCCACATGCTTATTTTTTCTGGGGGAAATCTTGCTCATAACTTCTTATACGTTAAACAGAATGGGGGTTTAATCCCTAAGCGCTCAAACGACCATTTTCTTGTCACTATCCAAATCTAAAGGCCTACCTGGAAATTATTATTTTTTGAAAAAAACCAAAACAAAATAAAATACTACATCAAATCTACTTTCCATTGGAATTGGAAATATGTCAATCCAAATTAAACTCCACCGGGGATAATTTTTCAAAATGAATCACCTCAGTCTTAGTGTTATAAAATTTGCTATTTGGAGAAAGTAATGATGTCCCCTCCATCATTTCCTTTGATTCCTTGAAGATTATAATATATAAACCAACTTCAACCAATCATGCTAAATTTTAAACTCTAAAAGTGAAATTATAATTTATACAAAATTTCAAAGGTTAATGCTTTCAAATTCATTGAAAGAATATTTAAAATTATTTTTGGAAGTTTGACCGTACGGATAATTTGTAAAGATGATGAACACATGTATGTTTTTTTCAATATCCCTCGAACTCTTAGGGGTTAAATGCAACACCCATCACGTTAGCTTTTTCTCAAACTGGAGATATACCTTTGGAGAATGGAGGGCAACACCCATCACGTTGCATTTTCAAACCGGAGATGAGGTACAGGGTGCAATATCCATCACGTTGAATTTTTTTCAAAAGGAGATGTATCTCTGGAGAAAGGGAGTAATACCCATCACCTTGCATTTTTTGAAAACGGAGATAAATCTCTGGAGAAGCGGTGGTTATCGGCCTGGTTTTTTTAGGGTTTTCTGAAGTCTCCCGTGACTCAAAAGCAGCGCAACAATCTCTGTAACCACCATTCTTATCAGTACCAACGCCATTGATTGTTCAAAGCAACAATTCATAGATGCAAGCAAACCATATCAGGAGCATCTTAGATCAATTGCAAAGTGGATTCAAGCTAGTTACCCGGATCACTAGAGTTCATTAACCTTCTGTTGCACACCATTTGCCGTTCCGAAGTGGCTTTGAAGCCGACATCCACTAGGCCGTTGTAGAAGGAGCCCATGGTGCCCCTGTTTGGAGTTTCTGCACAGCTCGTGGTGGTGTCCTCCGACAGAAAATCGGATGACTCTCGAAGCTCCGGTTGCTCGTCGTGATCTACTGTCGGTGACGAGGAGTTTTGCAACCTCGCATCCCAAAGCTCCGGCTTCACCTTCTTAGCGCCTGACGAGAACTGTGAACTCTCGTGTTTCATCATTCTTAACTTGGACATGAATTCATTGTGACCCCAGGTGGCATCCCAATCACCCCGTGGCATAAACAGATCACCTGAGCATATTCGTGACGCTCATCATTTTTCTAGAAGATGAATCATAGGTTCCAGATTCTCCACTCGATCAGCCCCAGTAGTTCATAGTCCCCCGCATGGAGAAAGCTCCAGAACGACAGCTAGTTATAGGCCGGCGCTTGACCTGCTGCACCAAAATGACCAAACCGCAAATCCTCTGTAGCTGGAGGTTGAAATGTAGGTGAGTTGTTGATCATGTCAGTGAATCAAAGAATCTTGATTCTCGTCCCAGAACTCGAATTGTTTTTGGATCTGGCTAGTAAGTTGACGCTTCAGAGTCGAATAAGAAAATTGACAAGTTTAGTATAGAATATGTAGTGCGTGTGCATCGCATGTCAATGTTATATTAAGCAGCCTTTTCTTTTAAAAAGTTTCCAAGAGGAGCCCACTTTCCACTCTTTTCTGTACTCGAATTTTGATTCGTGTCTTCCGCGCTTTCCTATCCTGCAGAGCTGGGACAAAACTGGCGCAGTTGCAGAACAACTTCAACTGCGTGGAGTGATGATGGAGGATCGAGGATCATTCACGGCGCAATTGCAGAACAACTTCAACTGCGTGGGGTGACGATGGAGGATCGAGGATCATTCACGGCATCTATTGTTGTGGTGTTTAGAAGTGTGTTTGTGAGGTTGGAACTAAATTTAGGTGAGCAAATCAGAAGTGTAACTTATCCTCTGAACAATGACGCTAGTATGTGAGCCTAGAACGGTGAGCCTAAGAGCTGTGAGCAGGAACTTTGTGAGCCTAAGAGCTGTGAGCAGGAACTTTGTGAGCCTAGAGCATGAAATTTTCCAAATTTAGAATATTTACTATTTATAGTAAAAATGCGTCCTATTACCGTGCTTTAGTTTTATTATGGATAAATTTCACTTTTTTCATGTTTACTTCCCTGAAGGCGCATAAAATTCCGAAGAAAGTGTTTCATTTTACTTGCTTTGCTGATTTAGGGATCCTACGGAAACTTTTGTTTCTTGATCAAGCTTGAGTGCCATCAATTGGGTCTCGGGCCCGAGACCCATACCCACACCTAATGAGGTTGATCAAAGTTATATGGAGTATGGACGTTGCTGATCATAACTTTTTTATAATAAAACGTTTTTTTTTTTTTTTTTTTTTTTTTTCCAGAGTCATAGCATGACTTTAGAATGACCTCATGCATCATTACAGAATTCTACATGGCCCAAGCTCTAGGGTTGCCACGAGTCTACGTAGTAGGCTATAATTCAGATATCAACTTTCTAATTCTGAACTGCTGTTTTCATGATTTCAGCAGCTTCAAGAATCTTCTTTGTTTCGTCGAAGCTAAGGGTAGGGGCATGCATGAACTTGTCATTATCAAAGTCTAGTGTGCAAAAGAACCAAAATACGTAATAGATGTGCTTGCAGTTGACATAAGCACCACGCTTGCCAACACTTGAACCGTTCATGCTAACAAAGTGTGGGCAAGTGCACGATGGAAAGTTAGACAATGTGACGTTGTAAACTTTCTGATCTGGCTCCACTCTAGACTGCATTGTGATGACTGCACCAAGTCCAGGATATGGAATGATCTTCACCGCTTGGATAATAGCCTTGACGTTCCTTGCACTCTCCCATTGGTTGCGATGGGCCTCACACGGAGCTTTAGGACTTCGCCGAACGGTCTTGCCGCCTCGGATAGAAGGAACTTTATCTGCATGAGCCGGTTGAGGATAATTCCAGACCACGGGTTCAAATATCTTGGAGGTCGTAAAGAGGCGACGAGGTGACATGGCGGTTTTAGCTTGCAATTGAAATCCTGCCTCTTCTAATTCCATAATTTCTGAACGTGTGAGGTCTGTCCCCACGAGAACGGGCCAAATGTCAGGGATGTTGGGTCGCGTTAGTACGTGTCCACGCTTGGGTCCCATGACACATCGAGCAATTTGATCAGGACAAAACCAGAAATCTTCGGTTTTGTGTCGAGCTCCTCTGAACGTTGGAACTTGCCTCTCACCTTTGTAAGTGGGCGCAGCGGTAGCCTTACCACCCTTGGCAATGACCATCTTGCACCTGATGTTTGTTTGGGCTTGAACAGCGTGGCACTTGTTCTTCGCCTTGTGCAAAATTCTTGCAATGTGCCACTCGTGAACGTTGCAGTCGGTTTCTTGCACGTGCGTGACGTGTGGCATTGGAGAAGTAACCTCAGGAATCGGTTGAAGTTGCACTCTTGCAGAAGTGGATCTTGTTTGGACTCGAGGATGTGAGAAGTTTACTTTGTCTGGGCGATGCGAATCACCCTCCGATCCAATCGGGAGGTCGAGCTTCCTTTTCACGGATCCAAAGAGCTCCTCCCCTTCTAAATGAGGGACTCGTGTACAAATGTCCTCTGCTCCTGGCATTTCGCTGAGGGCTTCGGCAATCTTCTTTCCATCGAGTGATGCCATTGCCCGCTTAAGTTTCAAGTCATGTTTTGAGGGGCCCTTCCCAGAAGCGCCTCCACATAGATAAGAGCGGTAGTTTGTCATTTGCATAAAGGCACGGATCCAGTCGTCACAAGTAGCCACAAACAAGTCCGTGCCTCGTTTCCCAGACGCTTGAAGCCACTTATTGTGAACTGTCTCCGAGAGGTTGCAAGTCGGAATCTCAGCAAGTTCGTCAGGGGTAAGGTCCTGTAACACATTTCAACAAGGGAGAATGGTAAGTGAATGGGGTAGAAATAGAATAGCGATAAATAAGTGCAAATGAAATGAGAGTTCAGCATTAGTCTCACCGTCTCCATGAACCCTCCCCATTGGCGATAACGAAAGTGCCAAAATGCTAACCAATCTTCGAGTTCTCTAATAGAATCTTCATTAGCTGCACCAGACGAATACCACCAGGCCTTCAATTGCAAGTACATTTGATCTGCTTCTGCCATGGTTATAGCATCCTTGTATTGTCGACAAAGCCGAATATGTTGTGCTTGGAACGCCTTGGCAATGTGCTTCTCTGTATGCTTGTGCATGGAAGTAGCCCAATGGAAAAGGCAGGTTCGTTCGCGGTCCACCATAGGAACTTTGGGGTCACCCGAACCATACACAATTCGTACAGCATTGAAATTGGCTTGAGCGCTGTCGCACATGAATCCTTTGAAATTTGGATTGGGCACACCATTGTCTTTCATGACGTTATTCAAGCAATTCCAAAATATCATCTGGCCTTCCGTGCCCTCGGTTTGCATATCACACACTGCAATAGTCATCACTTTGTAGTATTTTGAATCATATACATGGCATGCTAGAGTTGTCCACGGCTTCACCCTCTTCACGTGATCAAACATCACAAAGCAATGTTCGAGATCGCCTCCGGGTTGCATCCGTCGCACAAGATCAACGCCACTGCCAGGACCGTCAACGAGCATTTTGAATAAGTATACTTTGTCTTTTCCTTGTCCAGGGAACACGCTGTCGTGAATGAACTCGATCTTTGCATGACTCTTCATGGTAAGAATTCGGTCTATCTCGCCAGCACCTTTCAGCTTATCGCGATATGTGGCAATGATGTTGCGAACACTGGGGGAACTGAGGAGCTGGAATTTATCCATAACTTTTTCTAGAGCCTCTTCGCGGAGCATCTCCTTGGGGCCGTTCCCGTCGTGAATGAAGAATGTCTCCAGAAATTCTTTGCTTGCAGCCAGTGCAATGGCAGAGTTCTTTGCCGAAGGAGTCTTGGCCACCTCTTGAGCGATCAACTCCGCCACAGTCTCCAAAGTCTCCCTGCATTGTCCTTCAGCTACAGGGTGTTTGTGATTTCCTAAATGGATGCATGCTCGAGACATGTCGCCAGCGCTGACCACGTAATAGATACGAGCTGGACAAAAATCAATGCAGGTAGGGGGCTTCTTGCAAACTTTGCAAACTAGAGAAGAATCAGCAGGGGGGTCTTGACATACACCAAAAGGAAGTGTAGTGGTTCCAGACCACTCCGTCTCGTTCACCTTTGAAGTCCTCGCAAAGTAATCACACTCCTTGTTCTTGCAAACCAAATGCCCTGCGCAACTAGACCTTTTGAACTTCAAACCTAGGTTGTTGTGGATATTAGACGTCAATGTGCGACACCATGCGTGACCGTCATAGCGTTTGTCCATTCCCTCCATAGACGAATTAGCACTTCCACGACAAGGTGGCAATTCAAACACGACGTTTCCATCGAACTTGGTGGGAAGGAATTTGACTTTGTGATACTCGATAGCATCAAAATCTATTTGAGCTAATTCGTTACGACAACGTGGAACACTGGACAGCTTTCTAAGGCACTGCATCACGTTTAAACACTCTGAAGATACTGGAAATACTGGAGGAAGAGACCAAGATGATGAGGTAGGAGTATTGGCTGGAGTGCGAGTTCCAGAGGGAGTATTAGATGAAGAGGGAAATGAGACTAATTTACTTGGATGTTGACATGCACGTGAGGTCGAGTGAGTATCTCCATCAGACTCTGAAGTCAAATCAATTAATGGTTCGACTGGCTCCTGCTTGACATTGCGAAGTTTGAACATGATGTCAGTCATAGAACGTCCTTGGTCTGAAGATTGATGACTATCGGCACGTGAAAGGGGAAGTTGAACAGTAGAACCATCTGACATGGGTGCAAGGATCTCAGTGGAGGCAGCTAATGTCTCTGGAGCTAAACCATACGCTCTATATTGCCCAGGATGGAGAAGCCAGTAGAAACCTTCCTTATCACTACACTTTGACTGCAAGACTGCCTCCTTGATGAATCCATAGTTGGCTAAGACCTCTTCTTCCAACCTGATAGAAGACTCACAAAACCCAAAACGAATATGCAAGAGATGGGCAGGCACTCGGACAAAACCTTCTTCACCAATCGGCACCTTCAAAGGGACATCGTGACCTGCAGCAAGGATGTTGGCCATGGAAAGTAGGCAGTGGACTGATGTGAATCTAATAGAACTAATATGCGTAATACCTAGAGGACATTATGAATGGGGAAGTGAGATGCAAATGAACCCAAATGCATTGAAGATATATACACCAGTACAGGGAAATAGGAATCACAATAATTCAAGGTACAACAAGGCTCCATGGGTCTTTGACGGCGCTTTAGTCTAAACTTGACGCACAACGTGGCTGTCAAGAGGAAATGAAAAAAGCAAGGTGGAAAGACTGACAAGAGCGTTATTAGTGTACAATAAGTAATTAGTACGTAATTGATTGGCATTGGTATATGCTATTCCAATTGCATTATTGGCTAAGCGTTGATGTTTGTCATCCACGACTAAACAAATAATGTGAAGTGTCATTCAAAACATTCATAATACGAAAATGACCTCATTATGACGGTAGTTCACAATTAATCATCTCGGAAGTAGTCTTTATTCCATACATCCATTGTTTTACATATATGACTGGATGAAGGCACAATTCGTGCAAATCCACATGAAACGATTATAACATGGATGCATATGATATTCCTCTCCATGACCTATTACTGTTCCAATGCGTCCCAAAGGGGGGGTTTTGCTTCATCGTCAAAAAAATCTTCTACTGCATCTGCAATCTCTTTTGGGACAATTCTTATGTCATCGCACTCAATATTGCATGGGTCAGGAAGGCCGAGCATGTTGCAAACTTTATGACACCACATAAGACGCCATACTAAGGGATGCCTTGGCTTGTCATCCCATATTCCGCAAGGAACATCGTATTGGTCAAGAATGTCTTTGTCCAGCAGAATGATTGCAATGTCAATCAACCAATTTTCACAGCTCGGAAACTCGGACATCCAAAGCTCAATCGCTCCTTGGACTGACTCAATAGGGTATGCCATTTGAACCTTGCGGCCATGCATGATGTACTGAGGGAAGTCTTCAACATCACGACGCCCTAATGGTCCCAATATCGCCTCGTCAGAATCCATGGGCGATCCCTGCGCGTATGTCGAGTACAAAACAAAGAACTCCAGAGTATAGAGACAGCATCAAATGATATGGCTTGAAAATTGACCATATGGTGTAATGTTATGTAGTCGTTTAGAGGTACGTAAACGAAAATTAGAAAAGGATGCTTCTATCATGTCAGTTGTCATTAGTCACATCGATATGGAGAGGGTTAGACGTAGGAATGGCTGTTAGCATTTAAGAATTGGCGTGCTCAAGAAAATAGTATGATGAGCGATTCGAAACATGTGTCAGGAAACATGTGATATATAATGGCCATGATGTCTCACATGATCAAAGTAACGGCTCTGACAATGAGATGGGATTCTATTGTGAAGTGAAAGACGGCGCTCACAGACTATATTATTGGAAATTACCCATCAAAAGCTAATGCATTTATCATGCCATGGTGTCAACCGAGAATAAAATGAAAGTTGGGCGTGTAGTAATTAATTATATTATAGACTCGCCAATTCAAGTGGGAGAGACTTTCGTCACATACCTTTGGATGAAACGTTTGAATTCGTATATAAGAGTACACTACCAAGGCTTGATTAAACACATCAAATGTAGTTTCTCCATGTCATGGGTTTTTATCAATGCTGTTTGGTGCTTGGATATATGCTCTGGTTCTAGTAGTTAAAGTAGCGCCCTTGTAGATAAGCAATCTTTTATACAGATGCTTGACAAAAACTGTCATCTTCAGTCTGAAGGGCCTAGTGGAGCAAAGAAGAAAAAGAAAAGGCGTCGATTAATGTTTTCAAGCAAGCGAGCGTTGGAGCGGTCAAAGATGAGACCTCCCAAATTGAAGTCAAACATCAAAGATATAAACGAATGCACGCGCATGAGTATAGACTTTGGTGACGACGATGTGGCAGACCTCACGTGTTCTCAAGATATCATGACATACAGCGATATGATAGAAAATGGGGAATCTCAGCAAGACATCATAAGCGACGATGATCATGTATGGCAACATGTAAGTGATTTGTTTGAAAACCTTTCTCTACTCAGTGCACTACGCATGTATGGGTCTTTATAGCGAATAAATTACTCTTAAATGTTTGGATGCAATGACGCAATAAGTATTGCATACATTGTTAGACAACAAAGCGCTATAATTCCAAGTGGCCCCACCATCTCGTTAGAACGTGCATTAGAATCGAAGTTACAAAGGGTACGGCTCAAGGATGGACCACGTACTAGGGATTTTGTGGCCGATTAGGGTTTGGACGCGCCCACATACAAGAGAAGGTCGTGCCCTGTCCGTGCACCATTTTGAGCTCCCACTTACACGGTCAGTCCCTGCTGCCATGCATGCTGCTCGATTGCAAACAAGCGCTGGCCGCTCGCGTGCATTCACGCACGCAGGGTCGCACGCTTGCGCATTCCATTGCTTACACGCTCCATTGTTTACACGCTCCATTGCTTGCACGCTCCATTGCTTACACGCTGCATGGCCACATCATTTCCTTGCGTCCTCTTTAAGACGCGCTGCTGGTGCTCGTAAGTGGCACTTATAGTGCGTAGACTAATCAATTCTGTGGGCGATTTGGCACAGGGGAATTTGAGTTTGGACGTTGAGTGTGCGCCGCCAAACAACGAGATGAGACGGTCGTCGCGCAACGCAAGGTCCACTGGCGATGACCAAAACCCTGGAGCTCCAGGCAGCGGCACCAGGAATGAGGAGGTGGGTCCGTAATCCTCCACTGTCTTCCATTGAAATCGCCCAATCTCACATTAGGGTTAGGGACTGTGTCCCAAAATGAACAGAGGCTCTTAACTTTTGGTCCGTGGTCATCCTATTCCTTGGATCTCGTAGTAACAGCTCGCTCTAGTGCCATACAGATAACCCTAGCACGTAAGTGCTGGATATGAAACCCTAGGTCATTGGTGCTTGACCTCGTCATGGATCATGTACTCGTTAGTCCTTGTGCACGTCGATTATACAAAGATTCTTCTCGTCATGATCACCCTGAAGCACATAGGGTTAAGCCTCGGGACCGAGGCACTTCCATCGGTGGCTGTCTTTTCTAGTCATGGCGTTCGTCTTGGTTTCATCATGGTTCAGTTTGGTACTTGCCTTGGTGTTTTTATTTGTTCTCGTCAGTGATACTTTTGGAGCTCGTGTGTTCACAAGCTCTGGTGCTTGTCATTTGGGTACTCGTCACGGAGCTCGTCGAGGTGCTCATGCTGCAGCACGTATTGGTGCTCGTCTTGGTTCTTTCACGGTTCATCTTGGTGCTGGCGATAGTGCACGCATTGGTGCTCGTCACGGCAGTCTTGCTCCTCGACACCTTGGTCCTCATCTCAGTGCTCGTTTAGTGCACTAATTATTCGTCATTGTGCTTGTTTTGGTAACCATTTCTTCTGGTCTTGGTGATCGTATTGAAACTTGGAATCACGGTGCTCGTCATGGTGTTCGTCACGATACTCGTCATGGTGATCTCATGGCTCGTATTAGTGCTCGGTTTGGTGTTCCTCATGGAGCTAGGATGTGCCCTAGCGCTGGTTCTCGGTATGTTGGTGCTTGTATGGAAACTAGATGAGGTGCTCGTACTGGTGTTTTTCTTGATGCTCGTCATAGCTGTCGTGGTGATATACATTTGTACTCATGGTGGTATGTCTTGGTGCTCGTCGTGTAATCCTTCAGTACTCGACCTTATTTCTGGATTGGTGCTCGTAATCATGGAATTTGTCATGGTGACCGTCAGAGTGCTCGTCATGTTGCTCGTGAGCGCCGTAGCGCTGGTGCTCGTCATCCTGGTGCTCGTGCGAGCCCTTGCTCTGAGCTTGTCATCTTGGTGCTTGTCAAAGAACTCGTCATGGTTTTCGTATTGATGCTCGCAGTGGTGCTCGTCACGGTGCTTGTGTTCGTGGTATTCTTCTCGTCACGGTGCTTGTCATCCTGGTGCGAGTCAAGGAGCTCGTGGTGGTGGTCGTTGTGGTGCACATACTGGTGGTTGTTACGATAGTCTTAGTGCGCATCATCATGGTACTCGAGTCCGTTCTCGATTTCGTTCTAATCAGTGCTCGTCATAGTGCTCGTCACGGCCCTAGCTTTGGTGCTCGTCTTCATGTTGCTAGTCACGATAGTCGTCTTGCTCTCGTTCTGATGTTAGTCTTGGTACTCGTACTGGTGCTCGTCTTGGTGCACTTTATCTTGGTTCCCATCCTAGTGCTCCTCATCTGCTCTCATGGCTTGTCAAAGAGCTCGATTTGGCACCCGTCAGTGGGCGCCATGGTGATCGAGTTAGTGCTCGTCATATTGGAGTTTGTGTTGGTACTTGTCTTGATACTTGGTTGTTGCTCGCCATTGCTGGACTTAGTTGTCAACATGGTGCTCGTCATGATCATCCCCCAGTACCCTGGGTATAGGCTCGGTGCCGATGCTCTTCTATCGGCATTACTCTGTGATCAGATCGACATGGATGATGCATGCCCACGTTCTCGTTGGTGCTCGTACTCGCGCTGGATTTTGTACTCGTACCTGTGTGGGTGCTCATACTGGAATTGGAGATTGTACTCGTGATGGTGCTCGTCACCATGATAATGGTGTTGGCATTCAAAACGTATGCACGTCATCGTGCTCGTCTTGATCACCCCCCTGTACCCAGGGTTTAGTCTCGGGACCGATGCCCTTGCATCGGCAGCTCTGCTTGATCTTCGCTGCTGGATGAATTCGTGATCCTTGGCTTGTTCATCCTCGTGGTAATTATGACAGCAATGTTGGTCCTCGCACTCGTGCTCGTCCACTACTAGAAAACTGTGACCACTTTAGCAGATTTTCAGCAGATTTCTGTTAAGGAGGGTACCGGCGGTCACTAATTGACTCGTTCAACACTTTTCTGTGAAGGAGTGAGCAGAACTGACGTGATTGCTGTTGACCGTGGCGCCCTTCTTCAGAGGTACCTTCACTACTAGAAAATCATGACCAAATCAACAGAAATTCAACAGATTTATGTTGTTCGGGGTACTACAATGACCGATTTCACTGATTTGTAATTTTTTTGTAAAAGTCAATAGTTTGCTGCTTACTTTTCTGTTGATTCAAATAGTGCAATGACCAAATCAACAAAATTTTAGTCTTTTTTGGAATCTTTTTTGGAATCTTTTGGAATCTTTTAAAATATTCTGGAATCTATCACAATATTCTAGAATCTATTGGAATATTCTAGAATCTTTTGAATCTTTTGCACTTTATATGAGAGTTTTGTAATCATTTAGTACTAGAATGGGTGTTTTATGTAATTGGATTATACAACTGCAATTTTGCAGACTTTCATCATCCCTGACAAACAACAACAGAAGACAGGCAGCTTGATATTCCCTAAATTAACCCCTAATCTCCCGAGCGACCATTTTCTTGTCGTTGCCCGGAAAAAACGGGCTGTCCGGAACAAAAATAAAAAATTGAAAAAATAAAAAATATTTTAAAATAATCATCAAGTCTACTTTCCAACCCAATTTGAATTATGGCAATCCGAGTTAAACTCCACCCCGGAGAATTTTTCAAAGTAGATCACCTCAACATTGTCTTAGTGTTACAAAATTTGCTATTTGGGGAAAGTAATGATGATTCCTCCATCATTCCTCTTGCTTTTTTGAAGTTTAGGATAGATAGCCCAACTTTAACCAATCGTACTAAATTTTGAACTCTAACATTGAAAATTATAATTTATACAAATTTTCGAAGGTTAATGCTATTAAATTCATTAAAAATTGATCTAAAGATTATTTTGGAAGTTTGACCGTATGGATAATTTGTAAAGATGATACTCTACATTTTGTCTATTGAACCAACCTTCATCAAACATATGGAAGGCACATATTATAACACATCTATGTTTTGTCCAATACCCCTCGGGCTTTTAGGGGTTAAAGCTATTGAGGGTGAATCTTGATACACTTCGGCTGCTGACTAACTTTTAGCTCCATCTGAAACAATCACAGGGACACCCCAATAAATAAATCCACTTGAATGGGACAACAGTCAGTCATCTGTGAACTTTTTTTTTTCTTTCTTCTCTGAATCTCTCTGTGCTAGAAACTTGGAATCTTCTTTTTGTTACTACAGAGTAATCCGGTTTTTTGAAACATTCAATCAATTGAACTCATTAACCCCTAAGTGACCAATCGACCATATTTTGGTCGCACCCAAATAGCAGTGACTGCCCATGGTTAGGAAATGATATTTTCAAATTTTAATATCTTGTCGAACTTTGGGGGGGGGAGAGATCATGTTCTAGTGTTGTTTGATACATTTCATTTGCTATATTGAGGTTTAGTAAGGAATTTTTCAACGACATAGACCTCAATATTGTCTTAGTGTTATAAAACTTACTACTTTGGAAAACTAATGATGTTCTCTCATTTGAAACTTTTGCTTTTAAAATTTTAGAATAGAATATTTAGTTTTAATTAATCATACCAAATTCCATATTCTAAATGTAGAATTAGTACGTAATTTTGGTGAATGTCAAATGGTAAATGAATCTAAATTCATTAAAATGAGTATTTAAAACTCTTTTTGGAAGTTTGACCATATAGATAATTACTAAACATCCTGCTTTTCATTTTCTCTTTTGGACCAAACTTCATCAAAGTTGCAAAAGTAACATCCTGTAACACATCTAGATTTTTCCTTTACCCCCTTTGTGATTTAAGGATTAACTTAATCATTCACAATTTTTTTTTTTAAAACGCAAACTTTATAGGCCATTTTGTCATAGTAAAACAACTTTTTTCAAAAATCTTTGAACCAAGAAAAGTTGCGAAATGAAGTTAAGTTCCATCTCCAAAAATCCGTTTGTGATTTTGAGCGTCCGTTCAAAAGTTTTAGACAAAATTCAGAGTGGGGTAGCAAGGATTATTTTCATTGATATTTTCAAACACCCTCTCTGATTTTTGTCTATAACTTTTGACTGGAGGCTTCAAATCACAAACGGATTTTTGGAGATGAAACTTAACTTGATTTCCCAACTTTTCTTAGTCCAAAGGTTTTTGAAAAAAGTTAATTTACTATGTCAAAATGGCCGCCAAAGTCTGCTGAATTCCAAAACATCGAATTGTAAGTGTTTATGTAAGAAAAAAATAGTTCTATGTTCATCAAATTCTAAGTGCGATGGATTGGTTAGAGTGATGAGTGTTAAATGTAAGGTCATGAGTTCAAACCCGATTGTCAACGGAGTTGTTGAAATTGGGCTGCCCTAAAATTCCGGGCAGCTAAAAACATTTTCTTGCCCGAAAATTCCGGGCAGTAAAAAAATGTTTTTTTTTAAATTTTTTATATAAATTTATAATTTATTTTTTTCTTATTTTCAGGTGACCAGATCAACAGAAAACTTCAACAGATTTCTGTTGAATAATGACCCGCTCAACGCGACCGATTCAACAGAAACCCTCAACACTTTTCTGTTGATTTGGACGGTGAATTTTCTAGTAGTGGTCATGGTGCTCGTATTCACAAAAGAACTGGTCGTTGCGGTGGTAGCGATGTCGCACGTTTGCTCGTGACGTGTGAGATCGTGGTGCGCGTGTTGGTACTCGACATCAAAGCCTCGTAGTAGATGGTGCTTGTGCTTTTTCTCGTCCCTTCATCATGATCAACCACAAGTACCCTGGGTAAAGCATCGGGCCCGACGCTCTTCCATCGGCAGGTGTCATTGATCAAAATAATTCTTAACCTTATGTACGTTACGAGTTGAGGGATCGTCCGAACGCTAACGTATATCGTCCAAACGCGAGTCATCCCTGCCTTGTTCGTCTGCATGATGTATATGCTGATCACCGCCCTTCACCGTGGGAAACCCCTCGGTACCGATATGCTTTCTTGCACTGTACACTTTGATCATAAAGTGGCCTCTGTAGTAGTTATTGCACTAGATAAGCAATTTTAATGCTTGTAAAACTAAGGCCTTCATGATAATCAGTTAATTGGCGTCATATTTCAACATATATTGCTCGTGGCCCTCGGCGCTGTCGTGTTTTGAAGGAATTTCATAGGGAGTGGTGGCTATCATTTTTGCCTCGTGATGGTGTTATTACTCGTCTTAGTGCGCGTCATCTTCTCCTCTGTGTTGGTACTTGACGTGGTGCTGGTGAGATCCCAGTTTGGTGCTCGTATTCTTGGTCGTACTGGGACTCGTCACCCATACTCGAGACGGGGCTCGTAGTGATCACCCCCCAGCACCCAGGGTATAGGATCGGGACCGATGCCCTTCCATCGGCAGACCCGCTTGATCTCGTGCTCGTCATCGTGCTCTATTGTCTACTCGTGGTGGTGCTCATTCTGGGTGTGTCTGCCTTGGCACTCGTGCTGGTGCTCGTGATGGTATCGTCTTTTACTCGTCTTCGTGGGTCGAATTAGAGACTCTGATGTGGGACTCGTGATCAGACCCTGGCACCTAGTTTATAGGATCGGGCCCGATGCCCTTCCATCGGCAGCCTCAATCAACCTCCATCGATAATTGCTCGTGCTCATACTGGTACTGCTCATCTTGTAACATATCGTACTCGCCTTGATTCTCGTCTCAGTACTCGTCTTCGTGCTCGTCACGGCAGTGGCTGTCTTGGTACTCGTGCTGGTGCTCGTCATGTTATCGTCATCTTCTCGTGGTGGTGATGGTCTTGGGAGTGACCGTATTGGTGTTCGTTCTGGTTATCAATTGACTGAAAATGTTGCTCGTAGTGGTATTCTTCTTGGTGCGCGTATCAAAACGCGTCCTCGTCCTAGTTCCATTTCCTCGTCATGGCTCTAGCTCTGCGCGTCACGTTTCTCGACATGGAACTCTTCGTGGTGCTCGTGGTGCTCGTGAGATTCCAGTTTGGTGCTCGTATTCTTGGTCGTACTGGGACTCGTCACCCATACTCGATACGGGGCTCGTAGTGATCACCTCCCAGCGCCCAAGGTATAGGATCGGGCCCGATGCCCTTCCATCGGCAGACTCGCTTGATCTCGTGCTCGTCATCGTGCTCATACTGGTACTGCTCATCGTGTAAGACATGGTACTTGCCTTGATGCTCGTCTCAGTACTCGTCTTCGTGCTCGTCACGGCAGTGGCTGTCTTGGTACTCGTGCTGGTCCTCGTCATGATATCGTCATCTTCTCGTGGTGGTGTTGGTCCTGGGAGTGAGCGTATTGGGACTCGTCATGGTTTCTCATGGCAGCCTCGCTTGATCTCGAGCTCGGAATGGAACTCGTCTTCGTGCTCTATCTTATACTCGTGCTGGTGCTGGTCTTGGGAGTGTGCGTTTTGGTACTTGTATTAGGTAGCATGGGACTCAAGTTGTTCCTCGCCGTGCTACTCTTCTTGGTGCGTGTGCCAAAACTCGACCTGGCCCAAGTTTTTGGAGCTCGTCATGGCCCTAGCTCTGCTCGTCACGGTGCTCGTCATGGCTCTGGCTTGGTGCTCGTTTTCTTAGTCGTACTGGGCCGCGTCATGGTTACTCGTTACGGGACTCCTAGTGATCACCTCCCAACACCAAAGGTATAGGATCGGGCCTGATGCACCTCCATCGGCTGCCTGTATTAATCTGGACACCTTGCTGGCACTCAACTTGGTGCTTGATATTTTTCTCGTTGGTGCTCATGTGATCATTATGTTGGTAACATGACTCATGTTGTTGATTGCCGTGGAACCCAGCTTGGTGCTCGCGTTGATGGTTGTCATGTTGGTCCTCATGGTACCCAGCTTGGTGCATGTCACAGTAATTCATGGTAACTCGTCTCGGCAGTGGCTGTCGTTGAGCTCGTGTTAGTGTTCGAGTGACTCTTCTTGATATTCGCATTGGTTCGTATTTTGGTGCTCGTCAAATCTCGTCATGGCCATATTTCTTGGTGCTCGTCTTGGCTCTCGGTCTGGTGCTCGTCAAGGTTCTCGAATTGGTGCTCGTCTTGGCTCTAGGTTCTTGGTGTTCGTCATGGCTACCTTCTTGGAGCCTATCAGAGTTTGACAGTGCTTATCGTGGGACGCGTCATCTTGGTACTCGTCAATGCTCGTCATTGCTGGTCCTGGGGCTGGGTCCTGGGGCTGGTCATTGTGCTCGTCATGGTATTGGTCATGGTGATGGTCATGATTCAATTCTTCTTCCTCGTGAGTGTAAGTCACATTTCTTCACTTAGCAATCTCCGTCTTGGTGCTCTTCAGGTTAAGCATCATGGATGTGCTTGTCATGGCCGTGGTATTGGTGCTTAACATGTCACGCTCTATTGGGCGCGTTTAAGGCTCTCATTCATGCAATTATATTAAATTTGTATTTGCACTCGAATTATAGATTGTGGTTGAACCAACTCTGGAGCATTACGAGGTGGAGGGGAGTCCCAATCCTCAACCTTCTTTAGGTGGTGGAGAGGAAGATGTCCTGGATGTCGAAGCAGAGGAGGTTGACGATGACGAAGTGGCGTTGGGAGCAAGTGAGGATGTGATACGCAGTCGACAGAAGTTGAATGTTGTGGCAACTATTGCCAATCTTCGACTTCAGCCCGTGCACATATCTCGGCATCACATTCCTTTGTGTAGAATGGTGAGTATGCCAATGGTGAGGCCCACTCTGGCATGTGATCTAACCAAACTCGAAGAGGAGTTTGTGCATGGCTATCGAGATGGAGCAGCGGTTTTCTATGTCTCTCTCACTAATGAACAAGGTGATAGTCAAGAAGTTACTCAGGAGGACAAGGAGAAATGGGGACCATTCTGGGACGAGGAGAATGAAAAGTTCAACAAATACCTACGTGGTATTCCAGGGATGCAAGATTATGTCAATATGATGTTCTTTGTATGTGATGGCAACCATCGTAGACTTGCCTGGATGAACCATATTGAGAGGCTGCATAAGAATGAGCCCTCATGGCACTACTCTGTTGATGCCATTGTTCTTGACACGAAAGGACGAATTGGTCTTGTCATGCAAGTCATGCATGACATTAACAAGTGAGTACTTTATCACTCAACAATGGTTTGGTTATTGTTACAGTTCAATTATTTCTATGTAATTTGTTTCGTTATAAATAAAAGATGAATACATGTATTCAAATTATCATTCATTCTATTTATTTTCTGCTTCATTGTGTGCATTTAGACACACAGAGGACTCCCATGTCAAGACCAGCTTGGTTCATACGTTATACAGGGTTAAGAAGTATGGCGTCATGCCATTAGAGATGTTCAATGAACTTCTCTCTCCCATAGAAATATTGAAATGTCAGATGAACCATGGAAGGCGAACATGGTACTCTTTGACAGTTGAGGTATTCACTGCGTTCATATTCCGGGTAAGTATTTTATTTTTGTTTTCAATTCTTTCATGGACATTTTGCTATACGTGGATCAAATGAATTGTACTGATTGTGTTTCAATCTTTTGTGCATGGGTAGCATGAGATCGCTGTTGCTGCTGATCTTGCTGCTCGATTGCATCGCGAGCAAACACATCCAGACGATATCTCTGCTGGAAGTATTGCTGCCGCTATGCGTGCAGCGATTAAAGAGAAGACTGCGAAGATGAGCATCAAATTGGGAAAATTGGCTGCCGTTGCTAACCCGGCAATTGGGGATGATTTTCTCAAGGAGGTATTATTTCGTCTCATTTCTTTCATGTAAAGGACTTGTATATTTTTTGACATTGTACTAATTGTTTTGCATTTGCGGTCGCAGATTGAGAGACACTGGACAATGAACTCGACACCAGAACTAACTTTGGAGAAGTTACAATTGATTGCTACTTCGAACGTTGCTCCGATTCACAAGGTTAAGTGGATCAAATTGTTCAACTCCTCTGTTGCAACCCGCGAGGCTTCTCGATTCCCTCCCAAACCGGCAAACGAAGAGAAACTTGGGAACTTTCTTGTCAGGGCCTGCTGGTGGGCTGGGGTATGTTTTTGTTGTCTTACTTAATCTTGTTTATTTTGCATGATGAAGTTCTTGGTTGTGTCTGGTGTATGATTTATTTTTTTGTTTGTGTTGATTATTGTAAAAGACTAGTAATATTTGTTTATGACAATGCAACAAACATTACAGATTGAAGAAAAGGCAGTAGAGTATTTTGAGGACATCGTACGTGCTGATAACATTAACATCTCTATGGACTCTCCACTTGAGCCTCTATCACTGAGTGCCTTCATTGAGGAGTGGAGGATTCGCCTCTGGGACCATGCCTTTCTCACATATTTCAAAGGCCATGATCATTTTAAAAAGTCTGAGGACTTCTCTTCATTCAAGGGTTCTGACCTTGCAGTGAAACGTGTGATTTTCAGGTGAACTTGAATCATGCATTAAGTTTTTGTTTTATGAATCTAATGTGTGAATTGATCTGCATGTTTGTTTATTGATGTTGTGTAATGAGTATGAATCTGAATATATCTAATTGAATGAATGTTGGTATATGGTCACAATATTTTTTATGCCAAGTACATTTTATTTCAAATTGTGAATTCAATTCATATCATTGATGTTCTTTGCATAACCACATTACATTGGAATTTTGTAGGTACTTCAAGTTCGAACTTCTTCCAAAGAACGCAATTGTCAAAGAAGATCTCCCTGTCTTCCTCAACACTTGGTTGGATCGGTCATCCGATTCTTGCATGTTGTCACCGTCTCAGCTGCGGACATGGACTACTGCGCATTTGAACTCCGGCGCTTGGTACCTGGATTGCAACACGACGTTCACGCCAATCCAAGAGATGGAGCTCAAGCGGAATCGGGAGGCCGCTGCAATTGCAGCTGAAGACATTATTGAGCTTGCAGATGTGGAGGATGACGAAGCCAGAGAGAAGGCGGTGAAGAAACGGGAGGAGTCCGATCGTAAGAAGGCTCAGAAGGTGAAGGACGCTGCTGAGAAGGCCGCCTTAAGGGAGAAGGAAAGGATTGAGAAGGCGGCAGAGAAGGCAGCAGAGAAGGAGAAGGGGAAGAAGAAGACCGTTGAGCCTGCGAACAATTAGAAGGAAGCTGCAGGGGCCTCTTCTACGGTGGACGGTGGTTCTCAGTTACAATCGACTCCAACCCGAGGTACTAAGCGTGATTCTCCCTATGATTTTCTCTCTCAAGGCCCGGTGGCAGTTGACTTTGGACGAGTAGAGGACTTCACCAATGATGAGTTCATAGTGAATACATCATTGGGCCAGATTCTTGGAGCCGGAACTGGTCCATTGCCCCCGGTTTATGACGACTTGAAGGAATTTATGAAGAAAGTAAGTGCATTTCTTATTTATTTTGTTTAATTTTGATTTCAAATGTTTTCATCAATCAATGTAATTAATAATATGAGCTCTTGGAAATAAATTCATTGATTACATTGTTTGGGTTCAATTTGTTCAATTTTGAATTGAAATGTGTTAATGTATAAATCTATCAAACTGTTTAAACCTTTAACTGTGCTTTTGAAACTACGATTGATGAGTGATACGTTTGTATTTCAATTGTTTAAGTCTGATTTGAATTGTGTTCAAGTTTGATTTGAATTGTGTTCATGCAGAAATCGATCGATGTGATTTATAAACTGTGCATTTGGAACTAACTTCATTGACTGTCTTGTCTGTCTTCTAGCACAAGAATGACAAGTCCCGGGCTTTCAAAGGTGACTTGAACTCTCGGGGATTAGTGGACCTCATAATCGTGGACATGCCTGAGGGTTTGCCAGTCCCAGGCGTATCCAATCCTGCCTCCACCGTTCCTATGTGGAACCAGGAGCCTCGAGAATTCTTGCAACCAGTTTTCGATTTTGCAGATCAACACCTGCAGGATGATGGTGCTCTTATTATTATTTATCCTTTTCGATCAGCTACAAAATCGAAGATCTTGGGTTACTGCAAGAGCTATGGATTCGAGGTGAAGAAGGACTAGTGGGGAATGAACCGTCTTCACCTGACATCCCCTACCAATCCGTTGTTGACGATGAGTTTGTTTATAAAGCTAATGTTGACATTGATTTTCTTTGAAGTGCTTTATATATGTTTTCCTAAACTTATGTAAGTGTTTTTCTTTTGCAGACCAATCGCTTTGGCATTTGCTTGGCGATCAGGGTTAAGGGTACTTGGAATCCATCCTCTTTTGCATTCCAGCCAGTCCCTGCGCTTCTTCGTAACGGAGTAGATGTTGCACGTGACGACATCCTCCAGAACTACATGGGTAAGGATGACCAGTTGATGAACGGGGAGGTGCCATGGCGAGGACCGCGAGAGAAATCTACCTTGTTCATGCAGATGCTGATCGAGACATGTTCTTTTCTAGGCGACGTGGTGTTGGATTGCACTACCGCGACTGGTTAGTAATTCTATCTCATTCTAAATGATATGTTTCAATTTTTGTCATTGTACATTGATTACAGTTGTTTACTATCTCTCATTTATTTTGTCTACATTTGTATACTATCTTTCAATTTTTGTCCTTGTAGTTTGTTTACATTTGTCTACTTTGTGATTGTTTTTCCAGGCGCCTCTATCCACGCTTGCCGCAATGTGGACCGCCACATCGCAGCGCTAGAGGAGGACAAGGCTATATTTGATGCGGTCCTTGCTCCTCTCATTCGACCCGCTGTGACACGTAGGCCTCGCCAACCAAGGGTTGTTATTGGCTTGGATGACATGGAGGATGAGGACATTGTAGCGGAGCCGATTGTGAAGAAATCCCGATTCAGTAAGTAAGTCGGTTTATGTAATTGCTTTGCATTATGATTTGTAGTTCTTGTCTCGTGGTTAATTTTTCAGTATTTCTAATACTATGGTTTTTATTGCTTGCAGATGCGGCGGACTAAGTGCTCCAATTCACCGACCTTTCTTCTCTAATCCCGAGTTTTTTCCTAGTCCTCCTAAACCCTTCACACTGCCCTCTTATGCAGAAGGAATTGCAAGACAGTTTGCAGAGCAGTGTATTTCTGATCGTAGTCCACGCCCCGTGTTTGTTTCTGCTCGTGTTTTAGAGTTTGTTGATCAGGAGGCAGTTGAGTCTGATGGCGAGGCATCCGGTAGTGATTGTAGTGACATAGAGGGGTCTATGTCCGGATCTTCTAGTCCCACGGCTTCATTTGAGGCTTCGCCATAGCTCTATACTCTTGAGTATTGTGACTATTATGTGTTATTTGACACAGATGTTTTTGTTGGATTGTAGTGAGACTAAAAGGGCCACTACCACTTTATTTGCATTCGTTGTCCATCTTCATTTTTGAATGGTTTCACTCTTATTCAACCACTCTAACTCAATTCTATGTGCTTTTATAAATTCTTGTACATTGGGTTTCTTGATACAAACATTGAGAATTGAAAACACAATCTAAAACTACTCATATTTTGGTCTTTAAACCCTAAACCCCTAAACACTAAACTCACAAAAATTAAATCAATTAAATGTCTTAAGATTTGAGAAATTCTAACACATTGAACTTCTTTATAAAACTGTTGACTCCACATTAGAATGTTACATGCATTTTCATTATCACTACATTTCACACATTTATCAATTTTGCCTAACTAATTTTTTGGACATACAATTTGTCTAAAACCGCACACATGTTTTCCCTAAACCATTTAACCGATAGAAAATAATGCCTAAATCCCAAAGCCCACGGTCATAGGTCCACCAAAAAAATTTGGAAAAAAACTGAAAAATTCTGTGGGCTCTCAGGCTCACAGGCTCCCGGGCTCACGCTCCCAGGCTCACATGCTAGCACGCCCGTCCTCTGAATGTATTTTTTGACAAGTAAGTGTCAAAGAAGGCACTTACTTCACTGTGTAGTATTTAAATTTTTGTTGTGGTTGTTATGCTCGTTATACAACTTTTGACCCTCCGCTCTCTTGGCAATGTGAACTGTATTTTTGTATCAAGAAAATGGAGGGGTCCAAAGATTTCTCTTGCGACCAATTAGGGTTTTGTGAAATGTTGTGCATTGAGCGTTCAATTCAGATGTGTTTGTCCTCTCTTTTCAATTATTTCAAACCCTAATTTTGAAGGATTCTTGTCGACAGTCATTACACAGTTTTTTTTATGATGAGTTACTAAATTGATGTTATTGTGTTTAGGGTGTGGTGGATCGGAGTGTTGGAACAAATGAATATGGAGGAGTCCGAGAATTCGGTGGTGTTTGTGAGGAGGCAACTACTTGCAAGAGGATTATCAGCACTGACGTTGTGAACGATGATTTTATTTGACGCGCATGTCAAGGAGATGGATCATTCTTCCGTGGCTTACTTGGGCAACAAATGCAATTGTTAGCATTTCGTGTTTTCTTCTCTTTCCAATCTCCTAAGTTCTTTGTTTCTTAATTGAATCACATCTCTAATTCTATGATTGTTGGTGATGGCTTGCATGCGTGATTGTTGGGCATTTCACAAGTGAAGCAGAGAGTGCAATCATTGATGTAAGCAAGAAAATCGATTCTCCACTAACCATTTTTTTTTCCAACCCAATAACCATGTATTATAAACCAACAATATCTCCATCAAGTATTCAATAAAAGCTTTTAATTCTATACCAGAACTAGATTTGTGTGAAAAGCTTAAAGCTTTTGTTTATGGATCATCCACTATATTGAGTAGAATTTGAAATCACTATGTTTCTGTGCTGTTCGCTAAGTAGTTCAAGTCCAATGCTCTTGAGCCCTGGAATTGGAACATATACTTGTTTCCGCTTTAGGTGTATAGCGTGGCTATATGATACCCGATCCTTTTTCCTATCAGGTGAGATTATTCTCTGACTTTTTGTTTTTTTATTTCTTTTGTGCTTTTGTTTTGTTGCAAAATATTGGAGGCCGTGAATATCACTGAAATTCTGGTTGGTGTGAACAACTTCTCACAACTAGGTCACGGTTTTTTTCCCCTAGGTCTGTTCTTTCCTATTCATTGAAAATCCCAGCATTGAAATCCCACGACCATGTCTGAGCAGTCTGACATCAAATTGAGGTTAGTTTAATCCTAAAAGGACATACCTTTACTGTCTAATTTCCTCATTGAGTGTCTCTTCTAAACTCCACTCTAAGCATGATTGTCTGTTTAATTTACTTTGGTTCTATTTTGAAGAAGTGTAGATGCCTTAATCCCTAAAGGACCGGGGAGTGTTGAACTTAGCTCTTGTTTTTTTGACTGGCTCTTGTTGCAAGCTCATTTCCTCATTGGTGTGGGGTAAATTTGACGATTAGTACCGTTGAAACTAAAGAAGACATACGTAGCTTTTTTATGAAAAAAAAGATCAACAAAATCACATTATTTTTGAAAAAATGCCACCGTTGAGAAGATTGATGGAACTGGTTTGGGGTATTTTGTACACATGTTGAAATCGGATTGTTCAAAAGTGCTCCAAAAATTCTGAAATTTTATTGTGAGTAGAAATCATCATTTTAAACATGTGGAAAAAATTTCAAGCAATTTGGAGATGTGAAGAGGAAGATATGAGGGTCTGAAGTGACGCCAAAATACCCACTGTGCAACTCAAAAAATCACCAAAAATTGCTCACTTGATGAATTTCCAATCAAGAAGTACCTATAGATTTGGCTCTAAAAAAGAGCGAGGGCCTCCTTGTTGCTCATCTTACAATTCAAAGCCCAAGAACCCAAATTTCCCAAATTCACTACAAATATTTGGGAAATTTGGGAAATTTGGGAAATCTTTGTTCAAATCACAACAAAACTTGAATTAGGATGTGCTTTACCAAAGCCCTTTAAGATACCCAAGTGTTAAATCAAGCCATTAAAAATATTTGTAGTGAATTTGGGAAATTTGGGAAATATTTAATATTTGTATTTGAATTGCCGTTGTGGTTGTTATGTTTGTCACAACTCTTGACCTTCCACTCAGTTTTTTTGTGTCAAAAATGCAGGGAGATCCAAAAAATTGTTCTTGTAGCCAATTGCTTTGTAACATGCTATGCATCGAGCGTTTATTGATATTCAATTCGTATGTGTTTGTTTCAAATCCTAATTTTGTAGAATTCTTGTGTTTCAGTTTCACAAGAGTGATTCATTTAAGTTGAGCATGTTGTAATTTGGCCATACTACGTATATTTGCCCTAGGAATCTTTCTCAATAGTTGCACAATTTTTTTGGAGAATGTGACATAAATCACTAGAGGTCCTAAGTATTTATTGTCACACAACATATGTTTTGTTTGATTTATGATTTTATTTTTCTAACGTATAGTTCTTTGGGTTATGGAATCTGATGTGAGGATGTGACCTAGGTTTTGTACACTTCTAGAAATGTGCCCTATTATATGACATAAAGTAGTATGCAATTAGCTTGTATAATTTAATAAACAAGTGTTTGAATTAAATGGTTGGAAAAATTAAAATGGAAATTAAACAACAATTTTGACCTTCTGATTGGATTAATATGTGCATGAACTAGGATAAAAGTAGCCCAACTAGCATAGGTGAGAGTTTTGTTTGGAATCTAGATTGAACTAATGAGTTTTTATTGCTACAAAGCAATTAGAGTTTCAAATTATTTTTTGCATGAAATGTGGGATTCTAAAAATGCTTGTTGCAATTTTGGCATTGGAACAGCTGCAAGAAAGGATTGTATGTCTACATGTACCCATAGGTAAGTTTGTTCACCACTTTATGCACCTCTAAGATGTTCGTTCTATTGCTAACATGGTGGATCAACATTTAACTTGTGCTTCTTGCAAACCAAGCTAAAAGTTTACTTCATCTCGTTATGTATACAACGGTGTTCAAAAAAAATTCTCTATAAGAGATTGTTTCCTATACATCTTTACATTTAATCCTTCAGATTACACTGTATGTTTTTTAACAAGATTTGGGGAGCTTATAACTTGTGTGGGATGTGCAGTAGTGTAAAAGGCGGTCAAGAAAGACAACATTTGCTGGGAAATATAAGAATATTGATATCAAAAAAAAATTAGCATTTGATTGAAGATGATTTGCGTTTCAATTCTGATATCACATATTTAGTTATTGTTATTGTAGATATTGCTAGCAAAAATAGTTTAATGCTCGAGGACTCTTTAGTTGAGCTGAGATTAGAGAGTTACAATATTTTTTTTGGAACTACTTGAGATCTCTCTATCAAAGTGGTTTTGGGGGAGAATACACTAAATTTCATGTTTGATTTAAAACATATTATTGTAATAAATGCATATTATGAAATTAGATTTAGGAATCTATATTTTTTTCAACTAAGAATGCAATACGAAAACCATTTCTCTGTAAATGATTTGTTCAATACATGTACAACGTGCTGCAAACATACAAATATCGTTATGTTCTACATACACAATACAAGCACGAAATGGATATTTAAAACACGCAACAATTGCATGAGTGCTTTTCGTATAACAAACATGTTGAATTCCATTTGAAATTATGGTATCAAAAACATGTGTATTTCTTTCTTTTGATAAACATGATGCTATTGTACGTTGAACGTAATCACCCCTGTTCATCTCAACAACATACGAAGAACATTGCAAAAACGTGCCTTCTCAAGTTTGTGATGAAGACAAAACTCTATGGTGGCCAATCCCACGGAATCCATGGGATTAGCTACCATGGAGTTTTGTGTAGAGAGAAACTCCATGCAGCCCAATCCCACGGATCCGTGGGATTGGCCTTTATGGAGAGATTCTCAATACAAAACTCTATGGTGGCCAATCCCACGGAATCCATGGGATTAGCTACCAGGGAGTTTTGTGTAGACAAAAACTCCATGCTCGCCAATCCCACGGATCCTTGGGATCAACCTTTATGGAGAGGTTCTCAATACAAAACTCTATAGTGGCCAATCCCATAGAATCCATGGCATTAGCTACCATGGAGTTTTGTGTAGAGAGAAACTCCATGCTAAACAATCCCACGGATCTGCGAGATTAGCCTTTATGGAGAGTTTCTCAAGACAAAACTCTATGGTGGCCAATCCTACGGAATCGATGAGATAAGCTACCATGGAATTTTGTGTAGAGAGAAACTCCATGCAGGCCAATCCCACGGATCCGTGGGATTAGCCTTTATGGAGAGATTCTCAATACAAAACTCTATAGTGGCCAATCCCACGGAATCCATGGGATTAGCTACCATGGAGTTTTGTGTAGAGAGAATTTCCATGCCGAACAATCCCACAGATCTGCGGGATTAGCCTTTATGGAGAGTTTCTCAAGACAAACTTTATGGTGGCCAATCCCACGGAATCGATGGGATAAACTACCATGAAGTTTTGTGTAGAGAGAAACTCTATGCAGGCCAATCTCACGGATCCGTGGAATTGGCCTTTATGGAGAGGTTCTCAATACAAAACTCTATGGTGGCCAATCCCACGGAATCCATGGGATTAGCTACCATAGAGTTTTGTGTAGAGGGAAACTCCATGCAGGCCAATCCGACGGATCCGTGGGATTAGCCTTTATGAAGAGTTTCTCAAGATCAAACTCTATGGTAGCCAATATCACGGAATCCATGGGATTAGCTACCATGGAGTTTTGCGTTGAGAGGAAGTCCATGTTGGCCAATCGCACGGATCCGTGGGATTAGCCTTTATGGAGAGTTTCTCAAGACCAAACTCTATGGTGGCCCATCACACGGAATCCATGAGATTAAGCACCATGGAGTTTTATTCATTCCTTGATCATTTTGGTTCTCTCATTCCTTCACCATTTTCCTACTTTCATATTTTTTACTATTTCTAGTTTAACATTCTTTCATGTTTTGTCTTAGTCTCGTTTACAATTTTCAATTCTTTTTTTGATGACCCCTACACGTTTTTGCGTTTAGAAACTAGATCATGAACATATTTGAAGCCTTCTCACTTTCTCATACAACTTATGATGATTTTCATCCAAGTCGCCTTGTAAAGCCTATTAACCCCTAAGTGACTGATCAACTATTTTATAGTCTCTGCCCTTTTTTTACAAGCTGCCCGAAATAGAGAAAACATTTTTATAGAAATTAAGAAATATTTTCAAATAGGGAATCAAGTCTACTTTCCAATCCAATTTGAATCATGGCTTCGCAAGGTACTATCACTACCCGTTCTGCTACAAAGGCTGCAGTACAAACATCAACTGCCCCTACTCCCACCGTTGTTGGTAGTCCCTCAGTTCTCTCTGCACCTTCTCATAGCGCAGCCACTGCCCCCGCCTTTACTCGCAAGAGAAAGGCTCTTGCTGCGGCTACGAATGTTACTTCCTCAGAGGATTCTTTGACGTACAGTCTCATTGAGAATGTTTACATGGAGGACCTCATGGAGCATTTCAATAAGACTAAGACCTCCCACGAAGCCTTCCTCCGAATTGAATAGTTCCTTGTCAAGATAAGAGTTATCTCCTTTTGCATTGTTCCAACTTGTTTTCTACGAGCATTCCTCTTCCTTGTTTGATAATTTATTTTTTCTTTCCAGGTTGGAGGCGGCCGCTCTCGCTCCAACACAAGGAAGTCCAAGTCCCACTCTGGCATCGACCTCATCCTTGCAGATGTTCCAGAGAACCTCCATGTGCCCGCTATTTCTAGCTCCACCTCCGATATCCCTGTGTGGAACCGCCGTGGTGAGTTCTACATGGATGATCTCCTCACATTTGCTGAAGATCATCTCCATGACAATGGTATTTTTGTGATCATATATGGCGATGATCCGAAGGTGCACAAAGAACTTCGCAGTTGGTGCAAGGAGGCTAAATGGAGTGTGGCAAGGGATTGGTGGGGTGTAAATGACCTTCACCTTACCTCCGCTTAAGATCCAAATATGTTTGTAAGCTTTTTCTCTTCTCACCCAATTTCTCTTCAAGTTTCAATCTCCTCTCTTTGTCACTAAGTATGTGGTTTTTTTTTTTGTGCAGACTCAGCGCTTTTTTATCAAGGCGCTTGTGCCCCTTGGCGCCTCTCTCACCGTGTATGAGGCCACAAAGTTTTCAAAGTTGGGCTTCTCACTTGAGAAGGATTCTCTTCTTTACAACTTCACAGATGAGGACACCCAACTCCTCAAGGATGGCACTGTGGCATGGAGAGGGGCTCGGGAGAAGCACAAGGAATTTTTGAGCATCATCATCTACACTCTCACCCAAAAGCACGACATTGTCTTGAATTGGCACGCAGCCACAGGTTTCTCCATTACCTCCCTTGCATAATTGTCTTTGTTCTTCATTTCTAGTAGTTCTTGTGGTTTTGTTTCGCTCATTCATTTTGTTTCTTCTAGGTGCTTCCATTAGTGCGTGTCGTGAAAGTGAGCGCCACATTGTGGCGTTGGAGGCGAACACAAAGATCTTTGAGGCCATCCTTCGCCCCATGCGGGATCCCGTGCCTTTATCAAAGCCTACTGTTCACCTCGAAGACTCTGATTCTGAGGAGCCTGCCCAGAAGCTCGTACGACGCCAGAGGAACTGTAAGTAAGTCGGTTTCTTCACTTGGCACACCATTGTTCATCTTCTTCTTTTCTCTTTCTTTACTAATGCTTATCTATCCTCTTATATTCTTGTTTCCAGAGTTCCACAGGCGAGCCCGATTCGTGTTCTCCGTCCGAGCTTCTTTGGAAGCTTTCCAAGGGAATTCGAATTGCCATCGTATGCTGCTGAGGTTGCCCATCAGCAAGCGGTTGCAGCTTCACCACCCTCTCGTTGCATGCAGAATTTTGATAGGGGGGTGTTACCGGACCAAGACACACGGCCGCCACGAAGGACAAGGAAATAGAAGACGGTAGAACTGGCAGTATTTGGCTTAGATTACGGACCAGGCTTAAGTATAAGAGTAGTGCACGATAGTGACGAGACACTCTTGGTTTTTGAGATTTATGAACATTTAGTTATGCTCTGGTTTTGTTGTACCAAGAAGTCATTCCTTGCTTATTCCATGTTAAACCTGGATTCCATGGTTGAAAGTTTATGTAATACATGGGTTCAATTCCTCTGTTTAACATAGTTCTGCGGACTTAGTCTCTATACTGTATACGTGTGTTATTACATCCTTGGAATAAACATACGCTCTTACATTCTCTGTTTCTATAGTTCTGTCTTCACTACTCATTATCACCTCAATGCTATCTAACTTGGGAGGCTGGGAAAACATGTTCTTCCCTGCTTAACTAACACTAACACAAGTACTTAGATAGACTGGCTATACTCTGACTATTCCTCTTACCAAGCTGTCCTTGCTCTGAGCTCCGTCTTCAGGCAAAACCTCACTTATACTCTGTCTTTCTGTCTTCAAAACACTCGTTATCCAAGGACACCAAGGACGTCTAGGAACTGAGCCTTACTGAGTTTAGTTACTCACAGACTATCTCATATATCACACGACTTTCTCTGACTTTGTCTAACTCGCAAGGAGTCCAAGTACGCCAAGGAAGTCCAAGACTGTATACCAACGGAAATCCAGCGTATAAGTTGTATACATTATTGTATACTCTCCTGGGGAACCAAGGTACGTCTTGGAACTTGGGGCACACACATCTTAAACTAATCACTGACTAACTCAACTTGACTTCTTAACTTCTGCCTTTTCCCCTTGTCTTCCTTGATTAGGCAGCCCTGCTGGCCTAAGACTGGTCTCAGTCATCTCCATACAATTACCCAGACTAACAGGGGGTATACCGATTTATGGATATAGAGGCCAAACAAGGCGAGGATAGTGATGTTGACAGGAGTCCTAGCCCTTGATTAGGCCTCTTCATTGTGGAGACTTGAGCTCCTTATCTTTTGGTTTGATTTGGATTTTATTTGAAGTTTTTGTGTTAATTTATTTACATCGGTGTTCACAAGAGTTCTTATTTTATTCGCACTTTTCATGATTTTTAATGATGACGTCAGCCCTAATTTGGATGTAAACCATGTAAAACAAAAATCTATTGATTTTTGTAAGTAATCCCGTGGAAAATCATTGAAAATCCATTAATTTGTTTTGAACTAGGATTTCGAGAATTCTACCCATTTCCACGGATTTGGGGTCCTTTTCTTCAAAAATTAACTAAAAATAACCCAATGTCCACGGTCATAGGCATTTTTCCTACTAAAAATGATTTTTTAAAATGAAAATTTGCGCTCTCCGCTCTCTGCTCTCCGCTCTGCGCTCACACTACTAAGTTTCCCGGCCCTTGGTCAAGAGCCATGACCAAGAGCCAACTTTCCCATCCATTGATCACCAACAATAGTGTAAAGTGAACTTGGACCAAAGGGAAGGTGGGCTGAAATTTTTAATGTATTTTTGAAAAGAGTAGATTTGATAACTTATTTTTCTTTTGCACTCCTCTTCTTGGTCTTCTTCTCTCTCTTCTTCTCCCTTTCCTCTCTTCTCTTGTTTTCACTCATCTTCTCACCTTGGGGGGGAAGATTACTATTGTCGGAAATCATTCCATTCAGCAATTGGTATATCAATAAAAAAATGGGGATCTGATTTTTGTTTTTATTCCAAATTTTTAAGTGGAAGTTATGAAGCAAAAGGAGTTTGTCTTACTTAATTCACTTCTACTAAATTTCCTCGTAGAATGGCAAGTGTTATTTTTCACTCTAGTTCCGAGGAAAATTCCTGTACTAGTAAAAAATCAAACCAAGCAACAGGGATGCAGAACCTTAATGTTACAAAATGTAATGATAGAATTGAATTCTTTCTATTTGTGTCAAAAAAAATGATAGAATTATGTTCTATTTGTTTCGAATTTTTTTTTAAATTAAATAAAAAATAAGCCTTGACTTTGGGTGACCTCCAAGTCCACTTTTAGCAAGAGATCACAAGTCAGACGAGGAAGAAAAGGCCACCCCTTGATTCAGTTTATGTAGTTCCAAATTGGGATGATGCTTTTCTGGCATTTGGGGCTCCACTGCATCTCCATTTTTACGGAATAATTTCTATTGGTTCTTGGCTTTTTCAGCTCTTGGTCACCTGGATATTGCGGCGAGAGAACCTCTTTTGGTGGTCTCGCCTCATTATCCGGGTGACCACGAAACCTTATCCATTTCTGGACATGTAGGATTCCATGTCATTTTCTCATCCATTTTTACTCTTGGTCACTTCCTCCTTTTATGGCTAGTGTAAAGTGTACTTGGACCGGCCGGCTCTTATCCTCCAATTATAGTGCAGAATTTTCCTTGGCCACAGCCCTTGGTCACTAGTGTAAAGACCCCCTTAGTCATGGAAAATTGGAAACTATCCATACATCTGGAATTATAATGTAAAACAGTCTTGTTGTCTATGATGCCGTCAGGTTTAGCATTTTCAGCTTGTTTCCTAGTGCAGAGCACTCAAAGCCACTGCACAGTGTAATAACTCATCATCCGGCACCACGTGACCTTCACTACCCTAGGACACAACTCAATCACGCAGAAAGTCTAGTATTGAGGAACTACAAATTTATTACAAAAGGGTAAACCTTCTTGTGAAGGTTCAGAAGCATTTTCTCTTCTAGTTCATTCTTCCGATAACTGTCAGTTCAATCCATAGATGGCCTGCAAACATCAATCAGTGCCATAAATAAAATTAGGTCAGCATCAACTAATCCTCAAATTATACCACATCAAAGAGTCATACAAAGCAGCCAATTTAGTTTGCTTGAGCGTCTCAAGCATCTTCGTTTGGAAAACGGCGTCAACTGCTTCCACAGTAGTCACGCTCTAATCGAGGCATGGCTTTGAATACATCCGGAACACGAACTGTGTAACTTACTCATCTTTGACAAAATCTCCGAGCATCAGCCCCATCACCTCCATGGGTACTCCAGCTTTCGTCATAAATGTCCAGTTTGAAACCAAACCTTGAGGTATCACATCGAGACATGTAACGAGCCACATAGCCAATGGTAAAAATGTCAATCCCAACATGTGACTGACGGACGGATGGAAGAAAACAGAAAGAGTTGTAAGTTGTTCAGCTGATAGAATTCTGAAATCCCTTCCTTGCAAGTGGATCATCCAATGACCTCACAGCCAAAACCCTAATTTCTCATTAACGGCAAAGAGCCATGTGCTCTACAAACAACTGTTGCCGGACTGAGCGGTAGAACCAAAAACGAGCCAGTTGTACAGTACGAAACTCCCTCGGCATCAGGTTTTTTTTTCCTTTCGGTTTTCGGTTTTCGGGTCATTTAAGGTAGGAGCACCCAATTCCAACATAGTACCCAATGCTGATAATTCCTACACAGGGCTTTCATTTTAAAACACAAATCTAAACACATCATAGAGCTTTTATTGTTTGTTACTCAAAACGATAAGTCATCTATGGTCGACCTAAATTTGTGTTCTAAAATGAAAGCCATGTGTAGAAATTACGAGCATAGGGTACTATGTTGGAATTGGATGCTCCTACCTTAACTTTAGCTACAAAGCTCGCATGCAAGTGAATGACGGAGGTGGCTTTTTGATCCTTTGTTTTTTATATCATTATTTAAAAACTTGGTGACAATTCTATGTTTTTTCATACATCCTATCTTTTTCATTCAATATATTGGCCATTTGCGAAACCCTTCATACATCTTATCTTTTTCATTCAACATCTTGGCCTTTTCGTTCATTGTGTATTGCACACGACGTCCTAGTTTCACTTGCAACCGGTGCAATCCCATTGCCTTGGTGGCTACATGAGGTGACACTTTTCTCAATATGTTTTCACATGGTGATTCTCCCAGTGGATTTTTATAGGAAACTGGCTATAAAATGTCCCAAAAAGAAAAATGATCACAAAGTTTTACATGAAAAAGGTCCAATAACATCATATTCATTAAAATGAGAGAATGGAAACCTCTCAAAATAGTATTATTAAATTTCAACTGGATGTATGGGAGTTAATGGTTAATATAATTAGTAAATGACACTCGAAGTTTTCATTAAATTGAGAGTTTTATATAGAAGAAGACATTTTGACTGTCAAACTTTTGATTTTGGATTGCAAATCTCGTGTACAAGGTCTAAATTATTTGTGTACCAGACACCAAGTCATGAGCTCAGTGGTTGGTTGTAAGGGGGTGTTTATCTCATGTAGGTGGTCCGGGTTTGATTCCCGTTGAATTCGTTTGAGCGGCTATGAGATATACATAACTTGGTGCTGCTAAGTGAGCTTTGGCAGGCAGGAAAGTTGTAACAACCAACCAGCCCCGTACTCTAAACTGTGACAAGTGCTTGACACGCTAACAAGACAGTAAGATAATTCATTATTGCAATCAACCCATGTTGATTTAATAAAAAAAACCATTGTATGTATCTCATAATAGCTCGTTGATTCTAGTAGAAAATGCAATATAAAACAAAAATTGAATCTTGCACTAAGTAAAAGAGTACTATTGTACATTTTTTGGACGATGTGTAGAATCATTGTACAGTTTCTCATCTATGGTGATGCTTTTGTAGTTGATTTCTTTTTCATGAATTTTTCAAGTAATTATCAAGATTCACGTAAGTAGAATCTGATTAGGAAAAAAAATCAGAATTGAATTTACCATGTCCTTTCATTATATGTGAGTTTTGATTTTGACAAAAAAAGAATTTAAAGTCTTGATTTATAAAATGCGCACTAATTTCATTCTTTGAGGTTAACATACAAATAAAAGCTATAGATGATGACTTTTCCATAACTTCTATACAATTGGATTAAGTAACAATGTCGAAATATGTTTAAATTTCATTTAAAAAGAGATTGTTATTTTAGGTATATGAAAAAATAAAAACACCCCATTATCTTATGAATTTTGGAATGATTGGCTAAAGGTACATAATGTACAACATTGAATCTTCTTTTGCATAATATGCAATATTTCAACCTATAAAATTATCTTTTGATTGCTATTAAAGAGATGTGAAGACTCTTCTATTGAACCATAATAAATTATGTGAACAACTTCACCACTATTAAAGCATAATGAATTATAAGATGAGACTCTTAAAAATTCATTTGAAAATTGAGTGAAAAGTATCTAAGCATTTTATTTCAAATCCGACTGTACGGATTTCTTCCCGGAATAAGGAAGTTTTACATATTATCTTGAGAGTTGAAGCTCAAAAAAGTTAAAGAAACCTCATTTTATGATACATTTAGGCATGGCTCAAAACCTATAGGCATTTAGGGGTTTAAATCTATGAATCAAAGATCAAACCTACACAAGTAAAGGGTCTTGAGTATGCATGGTATTAGTTCCTAATACCGAACCCATTATCTCATGTTTTTGAGTGGGTGACAACATACTATAGCTTCTTAGCCACTTGGTCAGAAAATAAATAATTAAAAGGGTGACCTAATTTGCCCAAAAAAAAATGAAAAAGCCATTTATTTTAATATTATTTTTTATATGTTACTGCCCAATTTTAATATATTATTTTTCATATTATCTTTTTTTTGGCACTTTGATTAATTATTAGGCAAAAAGCTGCCCAAGCTGGTTGGAAGCTACGATAATATCTTGAGCAGAAAGATTTCTTCATGACTTCATCTGCAAAAATGTTTTACATGGTAGAATAAAACTGGAGACCCTGTAGAACTGATTGAACATTGCCATCACACCACATTGCTGCTTGTAAGGTGGTTACCCCATTCCCAACTGGCTCATTTTACCAACAGCTAGGGGCATTATCCACAATCAATGCTCTGACGGTGTTGGTTGTAGCATGAGTTACAGTTGGTAATGGGTTCTCTCTTGTTGGTTTTAGTATGTGTAAGTGTGGTTATGGATTTGTTGTTGTTGGTTCAAGCATCTTTAGTGTGTGCAATACAAAAAAAATTAGACAGAAAGAGGTGTACCTATATGACGTGAATGGGATGCGTCATACTTCAACTTTGAAAATTTGTAACTAATTCATTCTTCATCCAAAAATTATGTTTCAACTTGTGTTGGAATCTAATTCTTCTTGTCTATCTCCAAAAAATAATTTGAATGCCTCATATCCGTATTTCTTATTCAGTTGTGAATGCGGTAACCACCTTAGAAGAATTTTGCTATTAATTTTTACCTTGAGTAAGCCTGAATAGATTATCAAACATCACTGGTATATTAATCACTAAAACACAACGTGTAAGTTGAGTTTTCTTTCCCAGGCCAAAAAGCAAGTCAGCGGGTTACAACCCTCAATGCTGCTGTGTTCAGTATGAAACCAATGATGAGATAAAAAGTACACTCTTGGATGTTCTTGTTTCAAGAGTACAACTTAGGGCAGGCTTCCATGTATGATCGGTTCCGGAGGAATCAAGAAAACAATAAGGATTGAGGTCTCAAACTTCACCAGAAGAGGGTGAGTGGAGAAGCAGGACATTAAATTTCATTGCTCATGGTTGGCATCTTTCATTGGCTCCTTTCTTTGTTGCGTCTCAGTTTAGGTGCATGGCAGGTATATTTGAGTGTACAGATTGGTGAGGGCCCTCTCTACCAGTATACATGGAAGTGCTTTGCAGATTTTGGTGGTGGTGAAGTCACTGTTTATTGCCGGACCGATCCCCCCGTCTCTATATCCCCCGGTGGTCTTGAATGCGAGACCCTTGCGAGACACTGTTCATGGCCCCCCCTTTTCTGAAATTTCTATTTTGAGCACCGAGACCCCTTTTTTTAGCAATTTTTTTTGCAAAATTGGGGCCTACGGCCCCAAATTACCCTAGGGGCACCTATTTGGGAATAAAAAACCATTGGAGGAGGGGGTTGTTTTTTAAGGTGGGCCCTGACAAGGACAAAAATAGGGGGCACTTTTGTCCCCATTCATTCAAGACCACCGGGGGATTTAGTGACTTCGGACCGATCCAAGCATGGAAGGAGGCCCATATCAAAATTTATTATGGGAGTTGATTCTTGATTATGAACGTGGCGCATGTCTCAAGACTTGGCAATTGATTGAGAAGCATTTGATTAATGGAGGTAAATTTCTCAACAGATTTGACAAAGTCTGTATGAAGAACCAAGTGTTTGGACTTTGGAGACCGGGCTGAAATGAGGGTGACTTGGAAGTTTACTCGTCTTGTGATGGATCAACTTTTGTAAGTTGTGTTGTACTTTTAGATTGTGGAAAATTTATGCCAAATATTTTTATCGCCAGTGGCACTGCTTCTCGGTTCAATGATGATTGTCCCATTTCTTTGCAATGGAATAATTGTTTTTTTTCAAAAAAAAAAGGAAAAAAGAGTACAACTTAGCAATATGTCCTATGACGTCATTACCACCCTTCTATGGCAAGAGTATGACTCAAATGGATGAAAAGTTAGCCAAACTCTTCAAAACACCTTTCAAGACTTGCAACTTACTATATACATTCTTGAAATGCATACCGTATCCTAGGGTTAGGTTTGGCGTCCTTTTTCCATATAAAAATATTTTCTAAAAATAAAATTTGGCAAAAGGAATATTCCTCTAAACTTGTTTTTTTCCTTGTAATTCTTTTTGATAAATCATTTTCCTAAAATTCCGGAATCAATTTTTAAAATTCATTTTTGCTAAACCTTACTCTAGGATATGGTAGTTCTTTTTTTATAATTTCTTCTCTACGATTGAAGGTGTTGAGTGCTACTATAATGAAACATCATTCCTCACATGTGTATACACAAAAGCAATATACAAAGGAACTAGATCATTGTAGTTCAAGAATGTTATACATGCCAAGTAAAGACCCTTCAATTTATCTAAATTTTTAAATTAGTTAGATTATTGTAATAGATTATACATGTTCTAAAATCTTATCCTACATTTTATTATGAATTGGTCTAGATATATAACTGCACTTTGATTGACACATTTAGTGCACGTATACATCAGGAATTTCAGACCCCACTGATTCTGCACGATTTCAGTGTGTTTATCGTTAAACACTGATTTCGCACGTCATACGTGCATTTAGAAGTGTCGTTATCGTACAGAAGTGACATGCATTACTAAGATGTTGATGCAGTGTTTTTTCAATGATTATGACAAAAGTGTTGTTTTCGCACGAAAGTCGTGCTTGACGGAATCCGTGCGTTAATCGTGTATCTACATTACATGGCTACTAAAACACGGATAACATGCGGTTTTAGTTAATGCGGATTCAGTATCGTATACGTATCATATTAATACCTTTTACTATATTCGTGCGATTTCAGTATCTATTATAATGCAAATTATTTTCGTACGACATCCGTGTACAGTATTTTAATATATTTTGGGAATCTTTTGGGAATCTTTGGGAATCTTTTGGAGTCTTTCAAAATATTTTATATTATTTTGGAATATGTTGGAATATTCCAAGAATCTTCTTTAAATTATACTTACGGTTTAATTTCCCAAAATATTTTTAGATCTACATTTAAAGAGTTTAGAAGTAATACACATTAAAAATTCAAAGAAATAACATTTTATATTTTTAGAATTCAAATTTGGTATTATTGGTTATCATTGTACTTTGCATCATAGGAGCAAAAAAAAAAATAGCTCACAACCACCACGATTTTGGCAAAAAATTAAAAAATTAAAAATATTATGAAAAAAAATCCTAGATGTAGAAAAAGTCCTGCATAATCTAGTGCAAAAAAAAATTTGGAAAAAAAGTTTTTTTCACATAGTTAAAAACATTCAAAGTCCATTGAAAAAAAAACAGCTCACAGCCATGATCTGCCATCACGATTTTGGCATAAAATTCAAAAATTCAAAAAATTATGAAATAAATCCTATATATAGAAAAAATCCTGCATAATCTAGTGCAAAAAAAAATTTGGAAAAAAAGTTTTTTTGACATAGTTAAAAACATTCAAAGTCCACTAAAAAAAAAAAAAAACAGCTCACAGCCATGATCTGCCATCACGATTTTGGCAAAAAATTCAAAAATTCAAAACATTATGAAGAAAATCCTATATATAGAAAAAGTCCTGCATAATCTAGTGCAAAAAAAATTTTGAAAAAAGAATTATATACACATGGCAAAAAATTGCCAATGGTTTTAATCTTTTATAATTACCAAAAAAGTTCCATACTATGCATCGAGAGTTTGTGGTGACTTGGTGGTTTGGAGCTTGGTTGACGATTGGAAGGTCGTGAGTTCAAATCCCGCCGTCGGCGATAGAGCTTGGGATGCCATGGTGGGCCCCACCGTGGGTTCGGGCAATTTCCGAGTAGTTAAAGTGGGTAGCGAGGAAAATAATTATTTAATATTTTTTAATAATATTATTTTGATCAAATTTAGATATAGAAAGAAAATAAAATCTAGATATGGAAAAGATGATGTCGCACGAAAAACGCACTGAATCAGTGTAGTTTTAAAGACGATTAAAACACAACATTTGATGACTATAAAGAGTGCTGAATTCATACGTTTTCAATAGATGTATCAATCGTGTCGAATCAGTACTATATCCGCTTGTACGAACATCGTGTCATATCAGTGTAGTTGCGATGAATGACGCAACGATGCAGAATCAGTGCGAAAACTGTACGAACCCTTGAAATATCGGAAATCGCACTGAAATCGTGCGGAATCAGTGGGGTCCGAAATTCCTGATGTAAAGGTGGAAAGCTTAAAATTGAAGCAGTGGGAAAATGAAGAGGTTTAGCCCCGAGGCTAAAATTTGTGTGTTAAAAACGGCTAAATAGGAAAAGCAGGCTAAAGAGAAAAAGGAGGCTACCCGAGCAAAAAATGGGGCTAATGAGGAAATTTTTTTAGCCCCTCTGACGCCTTCTTACTCTATTGTTTAGGAGGCTAATCGTCACAATCATCCATTTCCAATAAAGTGTCATTGAAATTTCAGTGTGATTGTAGATTTGGACATTTGGTGCCAATACTCTTACCTTCTCAAGTCTCCCAAGTTCCAACTCTCAAAGGTTCTACGTCTTTGGAATACTCTTACCCTTCCCATGACGACTCCTTCTGTAAGACAAGGCAATTGAGCCCGGGGAGTGCACTCTACATCATGTTTGAGAATCATGTGCGTTCACGACCCCCTCTAAAAACCACCCTTGTATACGAGGGTTTATATGTTTAATTAAAAACCTTTGTATACATAACCATTCCATTCTAAATATATGTTTAATATAAGTATACATCAATATTTTCAGCTCTAAATATGTTTATTGTAAGTATACACAATTATACGACATTGTTCAAATTGATACTCCTCTTGCGCACTCACGTATGGGGAATGACCTGATATGGGGGGTAGCACTTTTATACATCTCACATAGTGTGACTTATGTCTAACTCATTGTATGTGTGTTACCAATTCTGTCTTTAACACCATGTACATAATTGCAATCATAGTGTCTACAACACCCTCTGATTTTTGTAATTTTCCCATATTTTTTTCTTACCAAAAAGATATTTCTCAAAAATCACACTATTTTTAGAGGGGGTACCCATACTAGGGCATCACCCATATACTCGTACAAGCTTAGTACACTACACCCCGGGCAATTGAGTTTATGTTTAAAGTAGGAGGCTCTAAACCCGCCACTTTAAGGGCTGTGAATTTATGAGGACACAAGGAGAATTGCATGCTTTTTCACTGGATGACAAATCCAAGCAAAGACCAACATACTTTGAATCAAAAAATTTGAATGTTCCTAATTAAAATTAGTTATGAATCTCTGAAGTTGAAATGACAGGGGTTCTAAAGTGGGTACATCCAAAATTTCAAAATGTTCATCCTTGGTAGAGTGCGATTTTAGAACCGTGGCGGGTTTAGAGCCCTCTACCTTATATATAATATTACACATTTCATTGCACTATCTTGTATGATTGAGTAGAGCAGTAACATGTGGGGATCATTCATGCATGGATGTAAATAAATGTACATGGAATGTTTTTTTTCAACATCCACAACACAACCGCTTCTATGTAGATCCTGGAGCTGTTAGTCCGCCTGGCATTAAACCCCAGGCCATGTCTTCCTTGCCTGTGCCTGTGCCTGCCAGCGTTCTTTTTTCTGGCGACAAGAAGTTGCTGGCAGATGTGTGGAAGCAGCTGCGAAGGAGCTGCGAGCAACTTCTTGTCGCCAGAAAAAAGAACCCTGGTGCCTGCCAGTGAGTACTTCACTCAACCGTATTCATGGCTCTCCGACAGCTTTGACGTGTTCTGGGGCAATGATTCTGGATTTGCAATCATCATTCATGAAAACGATGCAGAAACCTTTTCAATGCGATTTGTACGTATGTCTCGATTGCAATACCAACTTGCAATGAGTAGAAACGAGACTCTTAAGTTTCCCTCTTCGGCCTCATATATATACATATATAACAGTAAGATATTCTAGAAAAATGTCAAAAGCTGGGAGCACAACCTTTCGAGAGACGAGAGGTTACAAAACAGTTATTGCACATGAATAATGCCAAAAATGTTCATATTTGCACTTTTTAATTAGTTGATCCAAGAACAGAGTGACGCACATTAATGCATGAAGATAAGCTAGGAAGAAAATAATGGGTTATGGACTACGAGGGTTAGTGATAGTGGTGAGTAGGTAATGGATCGAATATAATGCCAGATTCATGTTTGCGTTCAAATTTGTTCACAAAGAGAAGAAGAGTTAATATACATTCATGTTTTCGAATTCTCCTACGACAAACTAATGAGAGAGTGACACAGTTGCATGCCTTGAAAACTTGAACCTGACATTTATGAGTTATGAACCCTTTTTTGACTAGCCAACTAACTAGGGAGTAACACAGTTGCCTCAAAACTTAGGCTTGGCAATAGGAGCTAATTTTCAACTGATATATAACCTCACGTGCACGGGTTAGAACTCAAAGGACTGCAAGTCTCTAAATCTGCTGTGAACTCAGCTCATGTATATATCTAGTGAGGAACTCAAGCTGTTAAGGAATTGGAGTGCCCTTACTACATTTATTTGCTATAATCCTCAGTCGTGACATTGCCACATTGGTTACAATGACGGATGGCTAAATAAATTAAAAAGAAAGAAAGAAAGAAAGAAAAAAGCTGAAAATTAATTGAACACGGTCTATTAAATCCCAAAACGTACCTCAACTAAGCTAGATGCATCGCATAGAAAATGAGAATCCAGCTTCAATGGTTTGAAGGAAGGAAGGAATGCCGATCGATGAACATTCAGAAGCTCCACAACTTGGGCTCCCAAGAATAAGAGTTATACGTGCCCTCGTGATCGCTATCCATGCTTGTGGAATTGTGCAGCAGGGGTTCCGGCATGGAGTACATCATGTCCACTTCCATGAAGTGCGTACTGGAGCAATGGTGAGCGTGGTCGATGTCAGACTCCACCTCAGGATCCATTTCAACGTCAGACAGCGAATGATCCAACGTCGCTCTGGGTGCAGCTTCAAATTCCTCTGAAGGCTCCTGCAGCAGCTGGCGAATTGGCTGTCCAGGATCCCTTGAGCTTACAATGGAATTCGAGTTGCTTGGCAGTAGATTATTCAGAGCCTGGGACGTTACGGTGCTGGAAGGACTCCGGTTGTGGGATCTCATCTGCCGTGCAAAGTTCTGCGCTGCTTCAACAGCAGCCGCTTGGATGCTCTTGTCGGTTAGGTCTTGCGGACGAGGCAACGAGCTCGCTAGATTGGGGAAGTTCAGCTGCGCGTCGGCTCCTCGTAAAACCAGGGCTGCTGCCATGATCAAGGATGACATTATACCACAACTAAGTACTAGGCCTGCCACTTAAATCACTTCTTTCCATTTCACGCTAGCTCTTGCGTTCAGAATTAGCTTTCAAAGTAAATTATTGTAGCTGCTAGTACTTATAACTATTGACACTGGTGACACTTGGTAAAGTTTGCATTTGTCTTGGCGAAGATGGCGTTCTAGTAATCAGTCTACACTGACTTGTAAAATCGATTTGAGTATTAGACTGTACGAACATTATTGATGCGCAGTGAACAGTGATGTGAAAATTTTATTGACCACTAGTTAGCTACATACCTGTGTCGTAGGCTCTAGCTGCCATTTCGGCAGTGTCGAAGGAGCCCAACCAAATGCGAGACTTGGACTTGGGCTTGCGGATTTCCGACACCCAGCTTCCCCATGGCCTCCTCCTCACACCTTTGTAGATTGGGTGGTGCACGTCGAAAGTGGTGCGCTCTGTTCCCGTCGATCCGAGATTCCCCTGCGACTGTCCTGCAGCTCCGATCATCCTTCCAGCTGTACCTAGGAGTTATAATATCATGTATCCAAAGGCTCAATTTAATCCCTGCTCAAAATACGTGTATAATTCTGTACAGACTCCTCGATCCACTTGCTAGCTAGCTGCACCCTGGATCTAATTAAAGTAACTAACCTACTAGCTAGGGCTAGCTAGCTGGCCTGGAGAATGTACGTAAACGAAATGCCTGCCAGTCACATCAGATCTCGAAAACTGGGAACATACAACCTACGAGTCAATCACCAAGGAAGTACTTGTTCCATGGCAACCAGAAATAATTTTTCTTGTGGTACCCGGCAGCACCAAGTAGCACTAGACTGTTAAGTGGTAGTACCATGTGTGAATGAACAGACCCCCGCGCTAGCTAGTACGAGTTGATGACGATCAATCCTGCACCATCTGAATCGCCTGACCAGCAGTGAGAGTAGAAGCTCTCGTACGTGAACCGACGCAATCTCGAGAAGTAACGTCTACAGAGATCGAGAACGATGTCGATCGACTAAAATATTCTGGCCTGGAATCCAGTGCCGGATCTGTGTGCACGTTTATATTCTATGCTTGCTAGCTACATTAAGTGTGATCAAAAGTCGATTCGGCAGGCGTGAGTCGATCCGGCAGGCGTGAGTCGATCGAGGATCGAACAGAGAAGGCATTGCGATCAAAGCTGACACCGTCACACTTATAATTCTCAACATGTCAATCTATCTGAGACTGCCGCTTGAATGAATATTGCATGCCTGCCTCGCCTAGCTTGGCCCCGGCCCCTCAGTGCGTAACAAATACACCTGGTATCCCAACCAGCATAAATATATTTAAATAATATAAAAAATAAGTTCGCAAGTACAGACTTTCCAAGTGGAACTTCTTCCGCACCTCATTGGCCCAACCTTTTCCATGAGCCCTAAATCTCACATGCTTTTGGCTCTTTTACTTCCTGGCCACAACAAATCGATTTATAATTAACTTTTTCAAAAAGGTCAAGCTAGCTTTGATCATTTCGCCAGCTATGTCAGATGAATCAGATTCTGTGCATCGACATACGTACATATCAGTATATTACAGTCGATGATGACTTTCCAAGAGGTATCTGGTATGTATTAATCTCTTTGTTCTGATCAACTAGTGTTAGAGGTGTACGTATTACAGTACTTGGCGTTGGAGTTAGCTAGTACTGGTCCCCTAAACTTAGTATTTCAGGACGACACGGCCAATTAAGTTCCGCTCCGGCCAGGTACAGCCATTGAGTTGTAATAAGTGTAACTGTGTGACATTCTATGTACTAGCGAGTGCAATGATATGCAGTCGCGGATAAAAGACTTGGAAAGAGGAGAGCGAGCTTCATCGCTAGCTTCAATGAATTGGGCTGGATATTTAATTTGGACGCCATCTCTTCAGTTGCTGCCAGTGTTTTTCTTAGGCATTTAAGTGCCAAAAAGCACCCAAAATAATTGGCGTGCAACAAGCCTTGAAGTAAAAATGGATGAAGATGTCAAATTGAATCAATTTTTGAAAATAAATTGGATGAAACCGCTAGTTTTAAATGAAAGTCACCCATATATTTGGATGAAGGAAAGTTCTATCCAAAATATAAATGAACATGAAAATATTTGGCTACACCATTTTACTTTATGTCGCCACTTGAGCATTTCTTTAAAAACGGAAAAAGAAACCCTGGTTGCTGCTGATCGATCATATCTCATCATTATCTGCACTACATTCATGACCCTGGCTTAACCACTTTTATGACCCAATCAATACCGGTATTATTTCGAGAATTCGTTTTTTTAGGTGTAGGAAATAGGATATATATCAGATGTACATATAGACCTGAATATGTCGAGATCTTGGAAACTTCGACAACGTGACAGAGTTGATTCCTCAACAGTTGCTAGCTTTTCTCCTTCTGTTGTTTTTGTTGTGATTGATTTTCTTCGGCCGCAAATGATTAATTCCACAAAAGTAGCTAGATCTAGCTATTTCGAATCATTCTACGAAGCTGTCTTCTATACTCCGAACTAACTGAGTGTCTTACTTACGCTTCAATCGATCCATAGGATTGAATTTAATCAGTACCGAATATTTATGGGCCCTAGTAGAAAATCTGGTTGCATATCATATACTTCCCTTCCATGCAAAGAGAGATAGTACTAGTGAAAACATATGTAAATTATAATGAGGTCTGAGGAAAGGAGTAGTTTTTGTTATGCTGCCGCAACCACAGAGTCATACGCAGGTTAAAAAAGGGGTCGCTTTTTAGCTGGTATTGCTCATTGTCTGGTTGAGGTTCGACGTCGAGATATTTAATATATTTTAAGAGCCCGGTACCACACTGTCTGGCCAATTCAAAAGTCTGGGGCTGGTCGACCGGTTGTCCTACACGCCAGAGTTGCACATGATGCGAAGTTGCCGGAGCTAGGCCTGCATTGATTATGTTGTCATAAGGTGGTACAACGAGTGCATGCTACGAAAGTAAATTTAATATGCAGCAAGCTAGGCAGGGGTACTCGATCGATCGGGGCCGGGGTACAGGGGTACTCGATCCTAGCTCCGAAGCAAGCTAACTGAGATTTGAATCAATAGAATAATGCATCATAATCCTGGTCGGGCACTGCAGAGGCCATGGCAATCCATGGAGTAGCTCATAATGCGGACAATGAAAGGTACTAGGGAGGGACCCGACGCAGCATGCAACGGCATGCAACTTACTGGAGCTGGTGGGAGACTAGGCGCAGTAGGTAGGGCAGGGCCGGGCACACTGAGGTAGGCGGATCATCAAAATGAATTATGCATCTTATATATATTCTTATATATATTATTCTTGCCCGCCCGGCGTTAGAGGGCCACCTTTGCAACTGATCGAAGGCATGCATGCACAACTGCACGGTCGACACAAGCTTTCGTCACTCACACAATAATGCTTTGTTTCATTCCTCACGTACTCTTCAACTTTCTGGCAGGCCTCATCGATCACTTTAGATTGGTTTTTCACCAGGAGCTTAAAGTGGATTTCCTGTGTGTTTCCGTGTGTATTCCCTGTGTAATGAAACACACAGGGAATTTGTAAAGAGTCCACAAGAGAGAACTAAGACACATATAAAGGAAATATTGAGACACATAGGGAAAATTGAGACATGCACAGGGAAAAACTGAGTGTTCCCTGTGTCTCAGTTTTCCTATGTGTCTCAGTTTTCCCCTTTACGATTGTGCGACTCTTTTACAAATTCCCTGTGTATGTAGGGAAAACACTAGAAGGAAATGTGTCGTTTTTCACTTACTATAAATGAAAAAGAAATGAAATGGCGCCAAGCACATGGGCTCTGTTAGTGCTCATGAGTAGTTTTGGTCACAAAAAGACACAAACATAAGTATAATATTCCGCTACTATTCACTGTTACCACAAAATGAAAAACAATGAGGTTTTGGTCAATGAAAAACAATAGGTTTGCTACTAGTGAAACGTCACAGGAAATCCACTTTAAACTTCCTGTGTTTGCTGGAAGCTGGTCAATCACTAACCAGACACAGACTTGCACTTTAATTTGCTCAGCCCGCTAGTTAGCGACGTACAGTCACGTGATATGTTGCGCATCCAAACTTCGTAACAATTGATGTGAGCGCTCATAATTGGCTACGTCGCACGCAGACTTCAAGTAACTAACTCCCCATCATGTTTTTTTGAGCTATTTTTTGACCTGTGTGATGGGTGGCTGCCCTGGGAATGTGGGGTAGAAAAAACGACTACAGTTTTATTTTCAAAGATAATTGCTTTTGCATCGAAGCATTTTGTGTAAGGTGAGTGGGCCACTAACTGACATTTAAAGCACTGTGACTATTTATAGTAATCTAAAGTGTAATGTGGTAGTTTGAATGAATTAGCAAACTAATTCTAAATTTATTCCATATTGAATCATAATTTTTGAAACTATATTGAATACGTTCTAAATTTTTGAAGTTCAAGCTAGGTCTAAGTTGCCTATTTGTGTCAATAGACTTGGCCTGAAATTCACAGAGAATCTGTCTTTAACCCCTAAACGTTCGAGCATGCCTTTAAGCTTTATAAACCATCCTTCAAAATTTCAGAACATTTGACCGTACAAATGTCAACATAATAGCAAATGAAGTTGAGATTTTGAAATTTCAGGCCCTAAAAAATCCAGGTAGCCTTGCTTTGATGAGCTCTCAAAGTCAAAAAAAATGTTGAAATGATGTGTCATTTTTGACCATCCTCAAGATGAGGTAGTTAACAAGATGCATGACTCAATTTGACAAGATGTTCAATTCATTAGCATTTTTCCACAGACCTTGGCTCCAATAAAGCAATTAATGGCTCTTGCTCAACCTATAAAGAAAATCATCTCATGAGTTTTGTTGAAGTGTACGTACAGACAAGTCTCCATCTGGCCATCTACTCTAAAGTATACTTACTCTGCAATAAATTTGCACCACTCGATCACTCAAGTAAAATAACTTGTTTAGAGCATCCTCAATGGTGGGACTATAACCATGCACTCTAATTGCAAGAAGAGGGTCTGGTGGTGGGCTCTTGATTTTGGAGGGGGAGATGCTGCCAGTTGAGCGCCAGGCCGCTAGCTGCACCTCAATGCTAGCATGTCATCATTCTTGAAAAACCCTTCATCACATTGGACCATGCCCATCCACATTGGAGCTTTCTTGAATTGACACCGGTTGACTCGGATATGAGCAAGGGAATATTTGAAAGAGAGATGGACATACAACATGGAGACTTGCGTTGACGCCTTCAATAACGGCAACCACCTTGAATTCAATTTAATAAAAGCACGTCAACTATAAAACATGGGGAAGTAAAGGGCACCTAAAATTCAGAAAATATGACGTGAGAGGGGCTAAAAACGAAGGTCCCTCGAAATTGGCGGGGATCTTGACAGTAGCACTGAATTGAAAAATACTTAATTTGTTGCTACTGGTTATTGAGTTATTGTTGAAGGGCCATTATGACGGCCCCATTGAGGATACTCTTACTGGTCGCATGAGGATGGCATTTTATGTCTAGTGCTTTTTTTTTAAAGGTAGTTGACATTTTCCCTCTTCATCCCGCTCTTCATACATTTTTGGTTTTGGTTTTAGGACTGTGATGACGAGTACAAAATTGATGTAGGACTCTAGACCAACGTCTCATTTGTTTGCCACCTTGAATTTGTCCACAAAGCAGGCTTTTCTGAGAGGCACCTTCATGAACTCAGTGATGTAGTCTAAGAATTGCCAGGGGTGGGAGGTGGATGGTGCACTATTAGCTAGGGAAGAAGATGTTGAGATGCTTTTGCACTTATCACTAAGGTAACTATATCCAAAAGCGACCATTATCTTAAAGCGTTCATAGCTCAATCTTCCGTAATAAGTAAAATCTGACACCCTATTGTTGATGTCTCAGAATGTGCACAATTTGAACATCAGAGTTTAGGGTCGCTTTAAGGTCAACTTATAGTCAGCACTTTGGAAATTCATAACTTATTCATACAGTGTCCAAATAATGTATGCTAAAGTGTGTTGGATTCCTCTTGAACTTGCTATTAAGACTTGCTTAAAATATTATCTATTTTATGGGTGTAAATAGGCTCACTTGGTAAGGTAAACGCTTTAAGGTATAGTTACCTTAGTGTTGATCACTCGGTGTACCACTCTCTTGTACCTCTCGTTGCTCATCATCTGTACTCACCACATGTGCCATTAAGGTAGGTGGCTCAGAAACCGCTCAAATTTCAGATTGGCAGGTTCATTGGAGAGTTATTAAGAGGGAATCAATCTTGGAAGATGTACAAAACTTGTATTTAGGACATTGGACCAATTGGAATAATTAATTTTGTATTAAAATTGAATTAGTTATGAATTTTGGAAGGGGAACTCATAGGTGTACCCAAAACCACTCACCTTAAAATGTACACCATGATTACATAGAAATTTGAGATTGGAAGCTATAATGTACCTCCTGCTAGGATAGGTCTAGTGAGCAGTTTAAGGTGTTGTGCGGGTTTTGAGCCACCTACCTTAATTACATTCATTCCACCAAATTAATTAGGAACTAGCATACATCACACGTTAGCCCCATAGTCAACAGAGATGATAAACTTGTTGAGAAGTTCCTATAGGGCCTAATACTGATAACGACTCATTAAACTATCATTTCCTCTGGACAAATCATAACATTCAGTAGCATTCAAGAAGATTGCAATCCATCTTTATGGATGGAGTGACCAATGATTAGTAATTGAGTGGGCTATTGAATCAAATAAACAAACTCGGTCGGTGGTGTTTGAGAAGATAAACATAAATTAAAGCTATTGGAATGGAATGGACCATTGGTTTAAGTTAAAGAAAATATACAAATTTCTCTATTGCGTGACGCGGGATGGAGTTAGGGCCGCTTCACACTATGGCCAAAGGTCGAGAGGTTGTCGATTTCCACCAATCAAACTGCAAGAAACCATGGGTTTGGCCTCTCGACCCTTCACACTAGAGGCCACAGTCCAACGGCCATCGCTTTCCAAAATGCTTACGTGGCAGTACTTTTTGACCAAGGTGACGGCCTCTCGAAAGGAAGTTTGGGTCGAACGGAAATGGAAACCCAAACTGTGGTCGAGAGGCTGTCAATTCATTTTCATAAAAAATAAAAACTATATTTTATTGCGTATTTTTAGTAGGTTCTTTGGGCTCTCAACAAAGTTTGGACTTTCAATCCACGGCCTCTCGACTTGGACGGCCATAGTGTGAAGCGGCCCTTATTATGACGGATTAATTTGTTTTAGAAGAAGGAAGCGTTAGTGGGGCCATGTATGAAAAGAATTACAACAACTTGTTGTACCCTTAACTTAGACTTAGCAGTTACCTAGGCACTACAGGGTTAACATTATGTCCACATAAACTTGACATTAATTTAACATCATATTAATATTGATCTAAGTACAATTAAATTAACATTAACCCTTTAATGCGCTATCGTCCATATATTGGACGACGAACAAGTTAAACCTGACTGTTGAGATCTCATCCAGATTGGACAATCTTCATCCACCAAAATTACTCTTGGTTCTTGTGCAAGTTGACTATTCTTTGAACGGTTTGGATCTTCAAAATAGGTTATTATTATTTTTGGGAAAATAGCACAATCGATTTATGTCAAGTTTCATTCTTAGTTCAAAAAGTGAGACCTCAAACATGATTTTCCAAAATAGTTAGAATCAAATAATGGAAACCATACCATCTCGTAGGGCATGTTATTCCAATTTCATCACAATTTTTTGAATTTTTTTTTGTGTTGATTTGGGATTTTTAATTGAACTTCAAGAGAAAACCTTTCAAAATTAAATAAAAAAATATTAATAAAAAATATGATGCATCCAACCGTACAAATGTGATCTTCACATTGACATTTACAAGTTTTCTTTGTACATCTACTCCATTTTAGGGTTTCATCAAACATTTTATAGTGCATCTTTGAAAACAGAGTTGAATTGGGACCTAAAGGGTTAACTTACCATTAATAATTTTGTGAGGCATCTTTTTAGATGATTAATGGTAAAATCTAAATTAATGCTCGGATTCTTGGTTGTGCGAATTAGCTTCAGCTCTGCAATCTTTCGCCTGCAACCTAGCTCGTGCTTTCTTCTCGCATTGCACGAGCAGCGAACATCTTCCCAAATCACTGCAATTCACCAAACAATTTGAGCTCAACAAACCATTTCCTATCCTTTTCACAAACAAGTTGGAAGTAACAGAAACCTATCAGCAACACAACAAAGAGAATGAACTCATGAAATCAACTCTGGTTGGTGGGGTTCTTTCTCATAGCCTTGCTGTTGAATGGGAGCCTTTACATCAACCAGATGTACATCGCGTGATTCAACAAAAGAACTTGGCATTAACGTTCCGGCTGTCTGTCGAAGGTTATCTAGTGCATAAAACGCAGTCCATAAAACTCAGTTGCCAAGTGGACAATGAAAACAAGGTTGGAGGCTCACAGATATACAGTATAGCTGGGTCGAGTCACAGGACGCAGTTGGTACTCAAGAAGCTGAAGAGCGAGCGACGAGAAAGGAAACCAAATGAAACAGAGCCAACTCGCAAAAGGAGACCCAGAATTATAACTGTAGTTCGGTGAAGGCCTGCTGAAGAAGTAACTGATCGAACACAGTGAGTGAGTGCAGACAGTGTTCACGCTGGACCTGAGGCCTGGGCGCCTTCAACCTCGGTAAGTAATTGTGTGCTTAAATTGTTTGGTGAATCTCAGTGATTTTGGGGAGCGATTTGGCTACAGTGTGAAGGATTTTTGAAGTGGAAATATTTGTGCATGTTTTTAGGGATGCCGGTGTGTGAGGCCTTGGCAACACCGGTCGTGTTTCGACGTTGTGCAAGTGAAATACAACGATGAGGGAAAGATTTTATTGTCTGACCGATTCAATTAGGGTTTATGAGGGAAATCAAACTACTGAATAAAGAAATTTTGTTAGATTCAGTTTCTTTTAGGGTTGATTTCAAGGGGCTATGAAGCTCTTTGTCAGTGGTGAGGGTGTTCACATTCATGTTATTTTAAATCCTGAGTATTGGATCCAAGAATGCAAGAGGGCTTGAGCAGGGAGAATTTTATGTATTAGGGTTTGGGTCTGAATGAGCGCTTTTTTTCCCAACACTCTATTAGAAGGGATTGAGAGTTTGCTCAACTTACATTTTGAATGCTTGGGACATGAGCTGCAAATGGAGATAGTGAAGCTTAAGAGTGTGCAGGAGCCTTTGCAAGTGGATCTGGTTCTCAACTTTCCTGAACATGGTTTTCATCTGCGGTTTGAATGTCGGTCACAGGTCCGTGCACTGCGCACTTGTTATAAGTTTATTACTGAGGTTTTATATGAACCTTTTCTCATGCTGGGTAGGCCGTGGGTGGAGTAAATGTTACTGACAAGTACATATTTAGAATCTGGTGAATGTGACAATGTACTATAGATGAAGGTTGAATGAGCAAAACTTTGAAAATTCAGAACTTATTTATACTTCCATGGTAAGAAGTCTAGAAACTACTTAAAACAGCTGAAAGCCACGGTAATGGGTTTCCTAAGATTTTGTATTGCCTGTTTTGTATGTTCGAATTACCAATAAACTTGAGCTTGTTGGTGATCCCTATTCCAAATTTAGTCTGACAGCCTTCTTGGTGTGTCCCGCTGCAGCGACTGATAGAGGTGTATGATGTGCAACGCTTGCAAATGCGCTATGCCACTTCGTCCATTGGGTAGGTCCTATTTGGACTAACTCTTGTTCGAATTTATTTGTTTCTTGACCAGCATATGCAATGATCTTCACTAGTTCTAGTGATATAAAATTTGGTCCCATTTGAATTATATTTTTCACAATATGATCAATTGAATTTTTCATTTTAAAACTGTGAATCCTTGTCCTTTGAGGGTTAACTGAATCATTAACTCCACTATTTGTTGAGTATTAATCCACTTCTTGTGTCGCTTTTGATTATGCAGGGGTCCAAATGTTGCAGCTACGTTTGTTGCGGTTTATGCACTTTTCGGGCCAACCTTTCCAGGCACATATAACCCGAAGCGGTCCATTTATACCTTATTTTACCCCGTAAGTATTCTCTGGTCAAGTTTGCTTTCAAAGCTTGCTCCACACTTGGTCTAACAAGCTTGGAGAGGACTGGGTGAAGAGCTAGTCCTTGATCGTAATGTCAGGTCTGAATACTTTGGTGACTGGTGATTTCAGGTGAATTAATGTTCCGGTTATAAAAGTAGTATGTGAATGTGAAAAACTATTGCTTTCGAATGAGAGGCAAAAATAATACGTCAGAGATGAGTGTCACAGTCATTGGCTTCTGACTCAACCTTCAACGTAAATGAAGTCAGAAAATTGTGGCATATTCATAGGGGTAAATTCTAGATACAGAGTATGCATTGAGAATGTTGATCGGAGTTTTTCTTCTTCAATGCAAATGGTATTCGATATTGGTATTCGTATAAACTCAGAACCAGCAATCCATGACTTCAACAAAGAGCTCAAAGAGTCACACGAACACTAATGTGAGGTATTCTGAGGCCCAGAGTCCACATCTGTACATTCCCCATCATCAAAGTGCTCAGAAACTTGATGACAATAGCCAGAACAGAAATTTTCTTCCATACCACATGCTTGGCAAGACCAAAATTCAAATGTGCGAGATGTCTTGGTGACCAATAATAATAATTACTTTCACTATGTGGTTTGGCTACAATGTGAGAATTTGATGTAGAAATCGATTGCCAGGGTGGAGAGGTTGAGATTGACTTTTGCTTTTCCTAGACATGGTGACCATCTTCTGTGGTCTTGGTGTCTTGTGATGCAGTGCAATCTGTTGGACTTCTTTTACGTATGGAAACCACAAGGGGCATGACTATAGTAAGCTACTCCTTTGTCCAAGTTTGAGACTTACAGGTACGATTAATCTTTTGGTTTCTTGACTGTGTTCTATATATAACTGCATTTACGAAATTGCAAGTTAGCGGCGTTGTTTGATGACATACACTGGAGTAACGCACCAGTCGACAGAGTGTTCGATACTTCAGGCCAACTGGTCCGGGGTTCGATCCCTCTTTCCGACACACACCTACCGTTTTCAGTACTGCGCTTAGACCAGAGGTGGCGCACTGGTCGACCGTACTCCGTAAATTGGACAGGCCATTTTGTTCAATTCAACCATAACGGACATGGTTTTATAGATCCCTCAAATATGCTTGGTTTGGCATTCAACCCCTAAACGTCCTTACCCTTTTCAGATTTGGCAGTTTTTCAAAAATGCATTATAAAATGCAACTGAGAGGGGTATTTTCAATTTGATGAATGAATAAAAGTTGTACATTATGCATTTTAGATTCTATCCATATGGTTAGATTTGCGATTGTGATATCGTAGATTCTCCAATGTGCCATGAAAATGGGGATTTTCCTTCTTTTTTTTAAATTCTGACACCGTGTATGATAGTTATGAAGAGAAATGTGTTTTTTTCGAAAGAAAGGACAGCGGGGCAGTAGAGTGATAGTTGAATATTGGTGGGGGGGGACAACAAGATGGGCAGCGTGTGGAAAATGGGGTGGACTGTGGGGAGCAGAAGACCACCCCGTTTCCAAACTCATTAAAAAAAATTAAAAATTAGAAATTAAATTTTTATACATAAAATTATTATTTTATACTGAAATTTATTACTTCAAATTAAAAGTTCAATTTTCATCATTTAAAAAAATCATTTAAAATTTTTAAAATAGAAAATAGAAAATAGAAATTGTCCAATGAAGAACTGCCATGTGGCAATACGCCTTGAGAGTTAGTGGGTCATGAACATTGGAACGGGTTGGGTGAGGGTTGGGTGAGGTGGCACTTCGATTCCCTTCCTCCACCTTTCATTTCCCCCCTAACCCCCAAAATTCTTAGAAAATATATTACATGTCTTCTAAAACTTGGAGATTTAATTTTTTTCAAATTTTTATCTCCATTCTATAAAGGATAGAATGTACTTATGTTTCACCGCTCATATTTGTATTTTAAATAAAGAAAGTCGAAAATATTGCAATTCCAAAAACAGAGTCTTTTGTGAACTTTAAACCTCGAACAAGAGTAGGGTGTTCTTTAACATTCTAAGCATCTCCAAACGCAACGAAAATTGGTACACAACTAAGTAACATCATATAGAATGTGAAAGAGACTCGGAGGAAAGAGAAACATCAAAAAAACCTCACTACCAAAACTTTTTTTTTTGACACATCTGAAATTTTCGGGCATGTGTTTTTTTGGGATTTTTTTCTCCATCAAACGCAATTATTTTGCAATCCGTACGGTCAAAATCAACAAAATTTGTTGTGTATGTTTTTCAAGTAGTTTAGGACAAGATCTTACAGTTAGGAGGTCAAAAATAACATTTTTTTGAGAATTTTTGCATGGGGGAGTTAAAATGGCCGCATTGGAGTGTTTTGGGGGGAAAACACTCCGGTCTTTAAGGGTTTAAAAACCCCATTTGATTCAACGGAATAGAAGTTATGAGCAAGATTCTCTCAAAATACCAGAATGCCCATAGAACTTGATATGTCTTTTAAGTGTTAAGCATCTCTAGGATTGCAAAGATATTTAGGAGAGATCATATCAATGGCAATGTTCATCTTAACATGAGTTTGTTTTGTTGTATTTTAGGCACACACCTGCACAAATTTCAGAAGCAATTTAGAATGAATCTTGAGGCCTTTGATTCAATCCCCTCTTGCATTGAAGGACATGAGATTTTTACAATAGGTCGCCGTTTCCACAAGCTCCAGCTAGGCTTAAGTTTGAATTTGTAGTGTACAAGTTTGGGCGTTATAGAAAAGGCAACTCTAATGTTGACATTGGATATTTGTTTGGCATTTCATCGGGTGTTGTAAGAGTGTTGTTTTGTGTTATTACATAGATATTTGATTGTTTTGTGATCATTTGTGACAATAAACTCAATGGCATATGGTTGTTATTGATTTCCAGGTTATGTTAGACACAAAATTAAACCATTTGTCTTTTCAAAATGAAATGCTTTGTAAATAGAACATTGCTTAAATTTGATTAAGTGATGTGTTTGTGATGCATTTGTGATCACAAGAACTTGAGTCCTCAAAATGATAGGCATAAAGAAGCTCATGCATAAGTACTTTGTCTTTCAAAAGTAATTAAAAACATGATTTCATTCAAAACCGATCACAAACTATATTTCTTCACTATAGGAAATAAACACATATTGGAATTTTGGAGTCAAATATATTAGTAGTTAGCATAGAAATTTTGAAAGCATAGATTTGTATAATTCAAACCATATCAAGACTATATAATTGTGCAAATGTGAATACAACTAGGGCTCCGCTTCTCTCTACACTATGAGTGACAAAGTGAAAGGCTATGAACTTGAATAAAACGTAAAAGGCTAGGTTACTTCATATAATAGTTTTTTAAGGTAAAATGGAACAGTCATGGGAAGACCATTCAAGAATGTGAAAGGTTAATTAGGTTACATTACAAAAAGGTTAGATCACATTATAGAAATGTTACATCATAAAAACCTTGCGTTAGAATTGCCGACTGTGCGGCTTGCCGACTCACTTACAAACCCTACAACTATTGAAAAGCCACAAGTGGAACCTATGATCGTCAACATCATTTTCCTAATCCAACTCCGATCTATGGTTGTCACTAGAATAATTGAAAAGATTATGCAATAGAATGACCAAATTTCACATAGTTTTACTAATCACAATGTATGGAAATGTGAATGTATGTAGCAATTGAAACACTAATTTATTAAACATATTACAAAATAAACTAAAGCAAAATTAAAAACTCTTCAAATCAAATGTTATAAGTGACGTTCAACTCCTCTGCTCTTCTGAAACGTATAGACTGTATTTTGAAGTACCTTTTGCTTCTTTCATCCGAATAGCAACTTCTTCTTTCTCTAAATCCAATTTCTTCCTTTGTAAATGAAATTGTTGTTTTGGCCATTGTGCTCATAGCTCTATCTTCTTTTCACTAGTGAGCCAATTTAAATCTCCAATTGTTATGAGAGGCTTTGAAAATGCACAGGGTTTTCTTGTACTTTTCTTTGTCTCTACTTTCAATTCATTATGTTTGATTACAATGTAATATTTGGTGACAAATTAGCAATTGCTACTTTCTTTTTAGAAGAAGTATTCTTAACCCCTAACTGCTCAATCATTCATAATTATTTTGCATGATGTATAGAAGTAAACTTTGTTTTTCTCATCCGTCAAGCACTTATTGCAGTGTGAATTTTTTACTAATTTCCTATGGGAAGTTAGCTTCATGCAAGTTAGCTTCATGCATGTGTGATTTGATTACAAAGTTGATGATTTGTGAAACTTTTATGCCTCATTTCATGTTGTAGTGTTTCACTAAAAAATTCAAAGATTTTAGTCTAAAAGTGCACTTGAAAAAGTCAACTCATAAAATTATGCACCCAAAAAATCTCGAAAAATCACTACACTTAGAGTATTGCATTTCAACCCATCACATAAAATTTCATTCACAAGTTTTCAATATCTTATTCATAATCAAATTACAAAATAATTTTGAATTTTATGTTTCAAATTTTATAAAAAATTCTTGGTGATAGCAATCACAAATCTAACCGTATGAATAGAATTTATAATTTATAATGTACAACTTTATTTATACATCAAGTTCAAAATATACTTTTTAGTTGCATTTTATAATGCATCTTTGCAAAGTGCCCAATTTGCATAGAGTGAGGACGTTTAGGGATTAAGCGATGGAGTTCTAGCGTTTTGAGATTCCAAAGTGCTAACTTGGATGCCATCATCTGAAATATCAAGCAACAATTATAATTATAGTTTGATTCTCAAATGAATTTAGTAATTTGTATAATATACACTAGTGTTTCGCTTCCCTGCGCACCAAGTGAAAGGCCATGAAATTGAAAATACGTGAAAGGTTAAATTACTTTACATAATGGTCTTTGAGAACGGAATGGAACATTTTTGGGAAGACCATTCAAGAATGTGAAAGACTCGGTAACATTATAGAAAACCTACTTTAAAGCTTTTGATTGACGGCTCAAGGCTCCTTTATATACCCTATATAATGACTCACAAAAGCAGTTGGGCGCTCCTCTTTGATGGATGAAATGCTCTCATTTAGAAGATAATTTTTTTTATGGAATAAAACTTGTATACACCGTACTAGACTTGGTGCTTTACAATATACTATTAAAAAATTTGAAAATCCAAAATAATTTATTCCATTTTAAAATCCAATTTGAAGTCTCATTTTTTGGTATGTATTGTGTCAGTGTGAAAATGGGTTAGAAAAAGAAGTTTGGCTTAAATTTTAACCATAGATGATAAAGAATAGCCTTAATAATCATATCCCAAAAAGAAATTTGATTTTGAGATATGATTGCAAGAATATGGCAATTTAAATCGCAAGCAGTATTTTTTAGAATCTAACCACACTAGTCAATGAACTTTTAATTTTAATTTTTGGAAGTTGTATAAAATTACACTCATGTATATAAAGTTTACTTAATCATAAAACTCTAAAAAAAATTAAAATTATTTGAAAATTCATTCAATAAAAAAATATGAAACCAAAGTTGATCATCAAATTTAAAAAAAAAATACTTGCCTGTGATTTCAATTGCCATATTCTTGCAATCATATCTCAAAATCATATTTCTTTTTGGGATATGATTATTAAGGCTATTCTTCATCATTTATGGTTAAAATTTGAGTCGAACTTCTTTTTTAAACCCATCTTCACATTGACGTAATACATACGAAAAAATGAGACTCCAAATTGGATTTAAAAATGGCATAAATTAATTATTTTCAATTTTCAATTTTTTCTATAGTACATTGTAAAGCACCAAGTCTAGTATGATGTATACAAATTTTATTCCATAAAACAAATTATCTTCTAAAAAGAGCATTTCGTCTCTTAAGGAGGGGCGGCCAACTACTTTTGTGAGTCACTGTAAGTGTTGGGAATTCACAAGTGGAATTTATAATCATCAATACTATTTTTTGTAAACCAACTCTAACCTAAGGTCGTTACTAGAATAAGTAAACAATGTACGACTATTTTAATTTGATTTCAAATTTTTATATCAGCTTGTGCAATTTTATTTCAAGTATAATTACATTAGAGGTGAGAAATTCATTTGAGAATCAAATTAATATCAAGTTGCACAAAAGGTATTTGCATGTTGCACTGGATAATTTACATCAAGGATGAGATTCTATAGGGTGAAGAATCCTATGTGATGAAGAAACACAAAGAAAAGCCTAAAATTACACAGGTACAAACTAAAATGTCCTTAAACAATAAAAATCCTTGTTGGTACTGTCTACCAATTGGATTTGAATTATGAGGTTGGGTGCTCCACTTCTATTGGTATTCATAATCTAAGAATGTGTTACCACTTCATTTGATCAAGAAAAAAAAAGAACAATTCCCACTATTGGCACTATTTGTAAAACTTTGACCATGACGTCAATGATTCAATTCTTACTAGTATCTATAAGTTAGATATGTGTAACCACTTGATTTATTGGGAGGAAAAGTTATTCAGTTTAACTTTCTAAATCAAGCTTTACGCAATTTTGAAATCAACAATCGCATGCAAAAGTAATAGCTCCAATCGTGAGATTTGAATCTTGTTTCCAAATTGCCTCCTTTTGTAAGACAAAAATCGCAAACTTGACACCCTCTACATGAAGATTTAATGCTATTATCGTAGGTGGAGGATAGGGTTGACATTTTCGTGTCAAAAAGTTTAAATAAACTTTTTGACCAAAAAAAAAGACTTAGGGAATAAAATATTCATAAATGTTCTCTTGTCACCATATAAAAGAAGTGAAAAATAATTTTCAAAAAAATGTGGCATTTATGTTGAGAAAAAACACACGGTACTCTAGGCACACGTGTCAAGCCTCAAGCTTACCGTGAGCTCCCAAAAACAAAGTTGGGATCAGTGATCCCACAACCACTTTATGACATTTAGAACATTATGCAACCTCCCACATAAATGGTATCCACTTTCGCTACCCAATGCATACAATACTCAAGATACCTCTATAATATCCGGCAATACCCTTGATATATTAAGGTGATACCAGGATGATATCCGCGGATATCACCTCAAGAAGTTGCTACGTATTTATATCATGATGAGCATTTTCACTACATTTCAAAAAAAAAATCATTTTCTTTCTGTGTGTTGAGGAGCCCCATTTTTCTGGTAGAAATCCAGCTGATTTTAACCAGTTTTGAGATCACTGGTTGGGATGTAAAGAAACGGAAAAGCCAGCGAAAGGAAAGAATGTAAAGAAAAGAAAAGGCGGAGTGTAGGCCAGTTTCCCCCCAACAATGAAGAATCGTCCCGTTCCGCAAACAAAACGCAGTGAGCTCCTTCGCCTTCTTCGTCTCCATCGCCATCGCCACCTTCTTCTGCCTTCCCCGCGTCGCTCGCTCACTCACTCAGTCGGCATCCCCGACTACCCGCCATTACACATCACTGCTGAGCCATCTGCTGCTTGCTTGAATGTCGTTCATCCAGTGAGGCTCGCTGCCTTGAATGCCCACACATTGCAATGCAATTCCCGCTTCACTCTCTGCCTTGCGTGTCCCGTAAGTCATTCTCCCGCCCCACCGACCCACCTTGCGTGTGGCTTTTGCGCTGCGTTTGTTGTTTGTTTGTTTTTCGGGGGTGCACTCAATCGAGGATTTGTCTGTCATTGAGACGAGGTTTTTCTGAGGAGTTCTAGCGATTTTGAGTTGAAGGAGTGGATTGTGAGCGGTCGTATCGAGGTATGTTCTTGATGGATTTCGACATGGATGAGAGTTCTTGAATTGATAGTTGTGTTTGTTTGTGCAGGGGTTTGTAACTAATTTCTTGGGAGCTTCGCGGAGTACGGAATTCTTTCTTTGTTTCTTTGCCAACGTGTTGCGCTGGGATTTTTGATTCAAGGCTTGTTCGCCTTGCCTGCCTTGATCCATTGAGTTTTCGTTTTCGTTCATGGTTGGGAGCTTTCTAGAACCATTGCTTCGAAAGCGTCGGTAACCAAAATGAATTGGGGCCCCATCCGGATTATGATTGGAACCGTGGGCGGCGGCTTATTTGGGTTTTACTTAATGCACGAAATTGAAAACAATCACAAGGTGTGTTTGTGTTTTTATCAATACGTTAGCATTTTGTTTGTCGAGACAGTCTGTTTATTGACAAGCTGGTCTACCGCTTTGTGTTTTAGAGTTGATGGGTGTCCATTTTGCATGTCTGTCGGTTCGGGCTTTCGACGTTTTTGTATCAATTCTGCGGTTTTTGCGTATTGCAGGAGAAAATTAGGGCTGAGATCGCAAAGCTACAACAGGAGGAAAGTCGGTTGGCGCAGCAATCCGAATCAGAAAAGCTTCCAAATTAGGTTACTCACTACAACAGGAGGAAAAATGTTGCTTCGATATCAAGACCCTGTGAAGTTGAAGACCAAACGGGTGCGTTTGTTTTCTTTCTTTTTCCTTCTCCGAATTCGAGGATCTGTACGTGTACTAACAAGTAGTGGAATGCTACTATGCTTTCAGGTAGTGTATGAAGAGAAGTATTATGCACGTGATTCTGGCACATTAGAGCAGCTGAAAGAACTGAGCACCAAGCGGCAAGCCATTGAGGAGTCCATCAATGGAAGTAGTAAAATCACTCCCGCTATTGCCAGGGAGATGGCAGGTGGCATCACATCTCCTATCTTACAGGTACATATGTTTCCTGTGCCAACAGATTTTCATCTTTCAACACCAAATTTGTTAAAAGTGCACAGAGCTAGACAGCTGTCCACCATGTCTTTCCAAAGTCTTTCTGTGCACTTTTAACCATTCGGTGTTTATTTTTCTATTTGAAGTGAGTTGTCTCTGTGAGATGAGTTTCAATCCTGGAAGCCACGGTTATCATGGTGTCAGTAGAATCAAACTAATATTGTCAGACTATAATTTGGATGTCTTCACTGAGTGCCTAGCACAACTAGAATTTGCATTTGAAGCTGTGATCTATGCTGTCTTTCCAGTACAATGTCTTCCAACTGGAAGTGATGCGAAAGCCTGGTAGTTGCCTTCTTACTGATCTGCTGTGGTTGGTTGACAGGATTTGCAAAAATTAGAGCGGTATTTACCTCTACTTGAGAATCTGGTGAAATGTGTAGAAGAGGAGAAGGACAATCACCAAATCGTACAATGGACTACAGATTTAGCAATCCGATGGACGAGCTCTTTAAGTGGATCCAGTGGAAGATTATTTACTGGGCCAAAGTATTTCCGAGTGGATGACTTACGTTATGAGCTTGGCATGACGTTCTTCTTGTATGGGGCTCTGTTGCGTGAACTTGCCTTGGAGGTATTGAGTACAGGTGTGTAGAACTCTGTTTTCTTCTGCATTTTTTTCTCTCCTGGCTGATGCCTCCCATCCTGTTCCATTCCTCTTCGAACCAAATTTTTAAAGTACAAGTACAGAAAGGTGACTCGAAAGTTGTGTGCGTTTGTATTCTTGTGAGATAATATCTGGATTTTTAACAGTAGTCCACATTAGGAGTTCACTGAGAGAATCGCCTTCACATCATAAGTTGGGCCAACTCTAACACGTCCTAGTTTTAGCACGTTGGATTAGCAAAGCAAAGCAAAGCATTCTTCTGTTAGGTTTTCTGTGAAGAGCTTGGAACCCTCTAATGATCAATACCTGTGTAGATATGATGCAGTCTCTAAATTTGTATACGTATTGAGGAATCCAAGTCCGTGTATTTGACTGTCATTTATATGAGATCATTCACAGCTGATCGAGTACAATGGACGTTGCAGACATTGTGGAGGCTGCAACACTGTTCAGACGAGCAGCCGGAATATACCAGCATTTAGCACAAAACGTGTTGCCACCACTGCAGCCCTCGCTACCCCCTGACAGGAGCCCAGAGGCAACTGTGTCACTGGCTTCCATTATGAGCATCATCTGCCTCGCTGAAGCACAGGTCCTCATTTACAGTTGCTGGATTATATTGCTGGTCATCCGATGCATTGAGATCCAACTTTTGCAGTGAGGGTGATGATATTTCCGGATTGTAAATGAGTGTTGGCACTCACGAACTTCTGTGCAACAACTGGTGCAGGCAGTGACAATTCGGAAGGCAGAGGAAAAGGCTACAAGTGGGAGTCTCCTAGCAAAGCTCCACTATGGAGTCGTGCAGTTTCTGGAGGAAGCATCTCTACTACTTCGCACGAGGACTGCAGACTGGAATGATGTCTCTGACAAGCTGCGGGTGAGTTGAAGCAAAATTTGTGTTTGATGCTTCTTCCTCATGTCCCTAGCTTCGTGTGTTTCCATGATATTTTGTTTGAGTACTTTAGTCCCCCTGAGTGTATGACTCGGGACCCTCTTCTTTTCAAACTGCAATGCGTCACGACAGCAACAGGAGAGGGTTTTACTGGAAGCAGAAGTGACATATCAATAGCTCAATGGCAGTAGCATTGTGAGTGTCGTTCTAATTCAATCTTTTTGTGGTGCAGAAATTCATCGCAACTTGCAGTGTGCTTCATGAATCACGTAGCCAGCGCTACATTGCGGCTGAGTACACGAAAGTTGAAGGCTTTGGTGTGGCCATTGGAGTGTTGCGGTACTCTTTGAGCCGTGTGCAGCCTCTTCGCCCCAGTAAGCTCCCTTCTTGCAGAAATGTCTTACTGGGCCTGTTTGACGCCATACAACAGTCTATTGTTGCAGTTGATTACTTCTCACACTCCGCTCGCTATCACTGAGTCTGATACTGGCTCTGGTGTGATTCTCTGCCCTTGTTTATGAACCGTGGATGGGTTTTGTGCTTATGAACAGCATAACAGTTTGTCTGCATGTGGGAAGTTAAGATAGAGGATGCTGTTTGCATCACTTTAAGCATTTTTAACATATGTAAGTGTGTTTTTTGGGAGCCAAACTTGTTGAGTCCGAAACTTTATCACTACGTGTGAATTTCTTATGCAAGTTCGAAGTGGGATGTTGTAGACAAGTAGAGAACCCCATTTCTATTCAAAGATGATTTAGCCTCGTCAGGCTTTACACCACTTACTAATAAGTCCAAGTGTATGAAAAGATGAGTTGCTGTTGTTAACAAGGGTTTAGGGGTTTAAAGGGGGAGGCTCTCATGTTGCGGAGGGTTGATGGCTTTCCCACTTTCCCAGATCATTGACCACTTGATATTGAATGGCAGGTGAAGAAGCCTGGAAGGTGCCCTTCAGACAGGAGCTTGATGTTCTACAGAACCAGCTGAGAAAAGCCGATAACGAAAATGATTTCATCTGGCGTGAGAAACCACCCCGGGTGGATGAACTGCCGGTTTTAGAAGGCAAGCAGATTGTACAACCTATTGCATACCAACCATTTTGCCTGGATAGAGAGTTTATGTTTGTCACATAGTTTCTGGATTTCAAGGAATTTGTAGCCTTTTACTCCGTTGTTGACCGCTTAATGTGGTCGTTTCAACCCTTTAGTTACCAGCTGTTTTGAAGAGGATCTTAGATTTTGGGCATGAATTGTGGAAAATTGGTTGTGAAAAAAATTTATTCATACCAAATGCATTATGTAATCACTTACTGTTGCAATACAAATTTTCATGTTCATTCGCTTTCTGGCTTTGGAGATTGTACATATGTAAACTGCTACATTGTGCATTTAGAGTATTACATTTTGACCCATCACAACAAATTTCATCCATATATTGTCAATATCTTATTTGTAATCGAATTTCAAAAGAAATTTGAATTTTGAGTTTCAAATTCTATACAAAAATATTGGTGATAGCAACCATAGATCTAACCATATGAATAGGATCTAAAATTCGTAATGTACAACTTTTATTCATACATCAAGTTCAAAATATCCCTCTTAGTTGCATTTTATAACCAATCTGGAAAGGGTGAGGATGTTTAGGGGTTAAGTGAACACCGAAATAGTTATTTAGTATGGTCAAACATTTATTACAAGGATTTACTACCAGTACTCAACAGTGCTTGTGATGGTGGTGTTATAGCATTTGGGATGTTGCTAGTTTGAACATACTAATTTTCATGCTTATCAATTAATCACCTATACAAAATAATCATTTTGGTGGTAATTTTTTTTACAAAATATGTGCCCATTTTTGGTTAAACACATGATCATTTAAACTAAGTTTTGTGGCAATTGTGGATGAGGACAAGGAGCATTGTGGGTTGCCTTTGTGGTCAATATGGGGTGCCCCAATGACATTTCTAGATTTTTTAACAACACATAATTTCAATAAATTATGTAAACTACAAAACATATGAAGTTGGAAAAACATGATTCCACTTGCTATGAGTTTGTATTGTACATATGAAGTTGGAAAAACATGATTCCACTTGCTATGAGTTTGTATTGTCCATATTCAACTTTTGTTTAACCTTAGTTACATTTTCAAGAGGGTGTAGCTGAAATTGTGGCACAAATAGGATGCACTACCTCCAAATTGTACAAAGTGGATGCATCCATGACATTCTATTGCTCTCCTTTGATTCCTTGTCTCTTTCAAGAAATAATCATCACCTTTCAATGAATCAAGAGAGCAGTAGAAGGTTATGGTTGCATCCACTTTGTACAGTACAATTGAAGTACGGTAGTATATTGTGTTTGTACCACTGCTGAAAACTAAAAATTAGAAGGGTGATAGCATATATTGATTGTATTTCATGGGGGCATGTGATATGTATGTTTTCTATAGTGAATGCTTGCATTATTTTGTTGTTTTGTAAAACTTATTTTATTTTATTTTAAATTAAGAATTTGAAAAAATTTGTTGCAAAAACACACTAAACAAGTCAAGAGGGTCTGGGCAGAGCAACCTGAAAGGCATGTAAATTTTTGAGATGGCAAGGGTAGAAGAGTTAGGGGAAAAAAAAGAAAGAACACCTATTGTTGCGCAGGCGCTGATAGACATTGACAGTGCGCTCAGCGTAAGCAGTTGCAAAAATTTTAATATTTTTTTGAAATTCCTTGCGCTTCGAGGCGTATGGCTCCTACACAATTGTTTCTCCCCCTCTTCCCCAATTCCTTTGTTTGATTGTGGATTGTTCCACACTTGTTTATTTTAGGCGCAAGTTGGAAATTTAGTGTTGCTTTTTCATTACCTTTTTGTAGCACCAATCCATTTCAAATTTGGTTGAGAAAATCCACATTTTTCTCTATCATTCTCTCTTAAATAAACCCATGGGGCTTGCTTTGATGTTGAAGGATTAACTCGGATTGACATAATTCAAATTGCGTTGAAAAGTAAACTTGATGAAGTATATTAAATTATTTTTTAATTTCTCAAAAAAAAAAAATTGCTCCGAACACCCCGTTAAAAACGGCCAACGACCAAAAAAAGGTCTATTGGGAGCTTAGGGGTTAAGCCCTTGGTGCACCACACCCTTTACACTAGAGAGAAATTGCGAATAAAATAATTCAACTCTCTAACCCTCATTGCTTAGCTAGGCTGAAGTTAGAGAAAAAAAAAAAAGCTTTTTGATTCCTTCGACCCCTTGGCAAATGTTTAAGATTTGGAGGTCCAACAGTGGACCTCTAAAGAACGTTGTGACTCCTCTTTGCCATAAAGACCATAGAAGACTACCGTACCTTAGGGGCAGCTTCGGCAAAAAATAATTCCAAATAAAAATGTCGAATAAAAAAATAAATTATGCTGCCTATTTGCCGGAAAATCATGAAATTAAATTAGATGAATGATGAAATATCTTGAAATTGAATACATGAACTAAAAATAAAATAAGTTAAAAATGTGAAGAGTGATCACATGAAGTCCACTAAAATAACAAACATTCAATGAAACTTCATCAATTGTGGATGAAAGTTGAATTTAAAGTTATTTATTTCCTGAAAAGTTGAATTTTAAAAAATTACTTTTTTTATTGCCGGACATCAAAATTTGAAATTAATTAATTATTCGACGGAGGAGTGATGAAGCTGCCCCTAAGGTACGGTACCTTCATTTTGCTCATTCCATGTCACATGGGTCCTTGCACATGATAGGACAAGTAATTGGAGCTTCTCAATTCCATTTCTCTTTGATTGAAAATAAAATAAAATAAAATCTACCATCTTTGAAAATGTCCCAAACCAAATTTGGAATATAGCTTTGTTTATGTGTTAATTTCATGTGTGCCAAGTTTTGTGGCCTAATAAAAAAATTGTTGTTTTCTCATTAGAGAAAAAATAATAATCAAATTTGCCATCTTTGAAAAGGCCCCAAAGGCACATTAATGGTCCCCTACTCATCAAATTTGGAATGTAGTTTTGTTTGAGTTAATTTCATGTGAGCCAATTTCGTGACTTAATAATTTACCAAAATAGAATTATTGCAAATTTATTAACATGTATGATTTTTTTAGAGTCATCAAGTTGATATTGATGAAAATATGACAACTTGTGCTTCTTAAATCTAATTTTCCATCATGCATAATCCTTTAACATAAGTACTTATCAAAAACATCAAAAGTTGCACACTTGTTTCATGACCATTTAAATGATGTTAAAAAATTGCAACATTTCATCTACATGGGTATCTACTATTGAATTCACAATAATTCTATTTTGGTAAATCTATAGGCCACAAAACTTGGGCACACATGAAATTAACTCATAAACAAAACTACATTCCAAATTCGGTGGGTAGGGGACCATTTATGTGCCTTTGGGGCCTTTCCAAAAATGATTTATTTTTCTTCTCTAATGAGAAAATGACAATCATTCTGTTAGCCTACTGAACTGTACAGTACAGTGCAGAACATGATTGGAAGACTGAATGGTTTACCCAATGTCCCAGCATAGCTGCATCCGACTATGCTGATCGTAAGTTGGCTTCACTACTAAACAATGTAACCATAGTCCCATCTTGGGAACCTTCACCAACAATGGCAGTGTTGAAATTCACTGTAGAAATTCCCTATGATTATGTATCGTATTTTACAATGGATCAAACACTTCTGATCTTCAAAGTATTTTTCTCATGTTTTGTTCACTTGTGCCCCAGATTGGCATCGAATGAGCACCACATTGTATTATCTGCAACTTCGCTTTGGCCACAAGTATCTCTAAAACGGCCTCCTAAGAGTTGCAGTGAGAAGGGTCCACAACTGATGAGTCACTTGAGATGATGGTTCATCAAGCCGATAGTTTTCCACATGAAACAAAGAGCTGTCAGTTGCCAAATATTGGCAATAATTATGGCTCGAGAGGATTTAGGATCATCCAGCGTCGATGATTGAAAACCCACCAAAGCCAAATTCAACCTACTGAAGCAAATACTTTACACCAGAGTTGGACACTTCGCATCCAAGAAGTCCCGGAGCATTCGAGCTGGTTGTTTGCCTCCCATTAGCTCAGCTAATTCATCAACTGAAAGCAGAGCCATCTCTGCAATGCTCTTGCAGCCAGCCATAAGTGAGCGATAATTTGCATCTGAGACTCCTGGCAGCCTACGCAGTAACTCCACAGCAGTAGTGTTGAAATTTTCTGCCCTGCAAGACAACATAAAGACAAAGAAAAGTCATTATCTTAAAAAGCGACTCATACAGTTACTGCTATAATTCTAGCGAAGTTGAGAATTGTATAAAAAACCAACCCAAGAAATGCCGTGCATGCCATGACCAGCGAAAAATGATCTAACAAAATCGCTCAAAATATAAATAAGTACATAGAGCTACTCCAGAAAGGAGGGCTGTGACAATCTCAAACCTAATATCGCCTTCGATAAGTCCATCTTCAGTGGGTACTCCGACACGCATGGCTCGGTCCAAGTCTGGCTCGTCCTGGTTAGACTTCAGTGCCACAAATATATCGGCGGTTGCATGGAGGCTTCGAGACCACACGATACGTAGACGTGGAAAGTGAAGCACCAATAATGATAATTTTGAAATAATATTGGCAGGAACAATGTCTTCACCAACGTCAGAAGCAGACTGAGAGATACAAAATCAACAACATATCAGAGATATATCAGAGACGTTCCCGTAAAAATCGGCGAATAACCCCAAAAACTTAAAAAGAAAAAGATTACAAAAAAATATAGTTCACAACAAAGTACACTACTTTTGCTAATAGTGCGTATTACTAATTCCAAAGACACGCTCTATTTTGCAAAATCATGAAATTGGTGAGGGCTGAGATTTTTACCGAGTGGCTGAAATCTTCATTTCACACTGATTTTACATTTTAGTGTCACCTTCACTAATTACCCTCCCTCACTATAAACCCTCCCTCACTATTAGTAAAAAGTAGTGTGGCTTACCTGAAGAGAAAAGCTCTTATCCTGAGAGAACTCAATTAGCAATACCGGGTACTGGTAATATCGCATCATTGTTTCAGCTTGGTGGTACAGTCGTCCAGATGCAAAACTCTGGAATAAATCTGCAATGCTTTTCCGCTCCACACAGATGTCAGGGGAGAGGATGTAATCACCGACTTCAAGAGTGACTGGCAAGATCTTCATACCCTGCTGATGAAGCACGGAAGGTAGACTACTCCCAAACTCTCTCATGTCAACAACCACCTGCACTCGCCCATCACATACTCTCAGAACTGTGTACAGGAAGAGGATAGGAGTTCTACGAGAAGAAGTCTTATAAACAAGGTCACAGTCAGACGCAGAGGATACCCTCCTCGAGAAACTTATCCCCTTAGAATATTGCCAGAGCGACCTACCTGCATCTGCTTTTTAGCTTGCTTAAGTCCAACGCCCTTCCTGGTCGAAACATTCAGTGTCACACCCGTTGCAGAGATTTTTGTTGGAGAAGAATCTAGCATTCTTCCGTCCTATGTTGAAAGACACCAATAAGATATACTGCAAGATTGCGACTGGAAAACAAATAGCTTTCATGTTTGAAGAGGATTAACAACCAGCCTTAAATACGTGAACACACAGATGACGCTCTGTAAATACCAAGACACAGCGACTCAAGCATGGAAGAGTTTAAAACACCTGGTCCACGGGAATAGTCATAGTCGCCTTCTGCCGTATCAGATTCTCAAAGGCAGTATTTTCCCTCTTTATACTGGCTTCAAACCTACGCCCCTCTGTGGATTCTTCATATAAAAGAAAATACACTTTTAGTGCACGATGTGGATTCATTGCCTTGTAGACCTCCAATTCTCGCACAAAGGCCATATCAATATCATACACTACAACATATAATGGCCTCACAAGTTCCAAGATTCGTTGCTCGCTCTCCAAAGCATAGAAATGCACTGGTGGTATTGACTTGCTTTGGTTTTCTCCTCCCATTAGCTTTTCAGGCAAATCATTTCCCACAGAGTCAGTGACCAAGGTATTTTCTCCCAAGTGCCTGACTTCGGAAGTGTGCAACACTGACCCTGTCACCTTAATCTTGCTCGCTTTCTCAATGCTATTGTCGTTCTCCAAGCTAGGTCCTTGACCATGCTCAAATACATTTCCTAGACAAACCACCAATGATCCCTGTCAAGATTAGAGTTCCACCCTCAAAGTGTGGCTTAAAATTCAAGTATTTCAATCCAGTGGACACAGGAAGATTTATGCAAAAGGTATTGATTAGTACCATCAACCATAAAGACCATTGCATATTTGTAAGCATAGCAACAAAGAAAATTCTGATTTTCACAAGAAAAAGCAATACTCTAGGTGCTAAACACCCACATTAAAAATCAAAGTAGAGTCTAGGCGTGATGACTAGCCAAGAGAAGATGAATAACTACTAAGGACTCGTACAGAGACAAATAGTGCTAACTACAGGACTCGTGTTTTGGCTACAGATACTGAGAAACAGAAATTTGTACAGTTCCATACCTTTCTGACTTTCACTAGTTCCTTCTCCAGTTCTTCCCCTCCCTCTTCCTCGGCCTCTGCCTCTGCCTCTACCTCTTCCCCTTCCTCTTCCTTTAGATTTCGACTCTGGTATGATCACATCTTCTCCAACGCCGATGACTTCCAGATTAGCTTGGGCAACCTTACCAGCAGCAGCTGCCAAAGCTTTCAGCTCTGCACTCTGCTCATCCCTAATCTCACCTCTCTGGTATAGTGCATGACCGGACTTTCCAATCATAACCCCAGCCCACTTTGGACCAGAACCGGTTGGTACTTTCTTGTTACGTGTCTTCATACTTTGAAGTTCAGCTTTACTCAACAAATACTTTGTCCATTCCTCTCGCATGACCTACAATACGCATTTAAAAATTAAAATTTCTTTGAGCCACAGAAGGGTTTGCGTTTTCGTCTTCCCATCACTAAACTACCGGTAAAGTCATGGTATAGAAGAGAAGAAATGAACTCCTAAAGCAAGCAGCCAACATATGACCTTTAAGTTACATCTGTCATCCTATTCTCTGCACCTAAGTAAACGGATAAGTACAGAGCAGTCAAAATCCGCAGCCAAATGAGGGAAAACAGCAACAGTTAGGACAACAGCGGGTATGGAAATGGGCGAAGTAAAAGTAGGTTTACCTTCTGAGGTCCATGACGCACAACTTCTTGCAGCTGTTGACACATGCGTTCATCCTTGCATGCTACAAGCACAGCATCTTCCTCTTCGTCCCTTGTTAACTCCGACGGTCCCTCTGTTTCTTTTTCGATCTTTAATCTTCGCCTGTCCTCCTCGATCTCCTCTAGCACTTCCTGAACCCTCAAAAACAGATCATATTATGCAACGATGACCAGCTGCAATGGCATTCAAATTTGCTACAACTGAAACAAGAAATAGTAACACGGATATCAAAGCGCTTTCATACATGGATATCAAAGTGCAAATAATAACTATCTTAGCTCAAGTCTAAAATCAGATGCAGAACATCAGAGACTGACACGGAAACATAGCATAATTCTGACCCAAAACCTTGATTGTATTTCAAATTTATACGAAAGTCTTGACATCTGAATAAATTCCACATGAGAGCCATTCATGAACGTCGATGAGGTTTATTATTTCTCAGATTCTGTTAACGTGTCCATGAGCTAAACAAGAACCAAAAAAGAGCAAAATGACAGAAAAATACCCGCAAAAAGGTCCACTTGGGCATTTCCTCTATCACAACTTCTAGCTCAACTTCCTGGGATTTCTGCGCTGTCGGATCATCCTCAGCACTATCGCCATTGTGAAGATCCCCCCGACTCGAAGAACCGGCAGCATTGACATCTGACCCAACCTCAGGTTTCTGCAGCTTGGGCACAAATCCACTTTCATTTTCCAAATCTCTGTTACCTGGACACGTAAGCTTACCGAGTATAAGAAATTCTTAGATTTACATGATTGAGATTGCCCAAACCTGCAGTCAATTGAAGCACAAGTAAAACCAAGAAAAATTATGAATCAAACAACAAACCAGAAGTAATCGTAATTTATAAACAGTTTAAAACAAATGAATTACAACATGCACAACACACGTGAAAAATTTCATGTTACAGATGTACTGCTCCCCAGCCCTCTTTGCAAGGACAGGATTAAAAATTTCGGCATTAAACCTCGGCACAAAACTTATACAGTACTGCTAAATTTTTTAGCAGACTAATCAATCTACTTCAGAACAAGAAAAGTGCACACAGAGAAAATTTCTTTGATGTTCTTATCTTACCTCCAGGTTTTCTCTTTGAACCTCTTCCTCCACGACCTCCGCGACTGGCATTCGCTGTAACAATGCGAGTACCATCCGTCCTGGTTAGCGCATAAACCCGCCTTTTAGCTAACTCAAAGATCTTGTGAGTAGGATTGGCGAAAATCCAAACTGACCTCACTCCTTCGGACATTCGCAACGTGTCCAAGTACTTCAAGAACGTCACAGCGTCGTATCGCAGTAGATACTCCGCTAATTTTCTTAAAGTCTTAAGATCATTTACCAGTTGTTTCGTCTTCCATCCTACAGTATGCCATATTGGATCTAGTTGTGACCTAACAATCTCATCGAAGGACTTTAAAAGACCATTCTCAATGGTCAATTCTTCTACATCCACTTTATTAGTCTTTCGAAGCTCTTTTAAACAAGCATCCATCACTTCAATAATGGCATTCTGGATGCCAGCCATGGCGGAGGTCAATGGCATTCGAATATCAACAACAGCGGGAGGGTCCTCCTCAAGAGCGTCGCTTACAGAAAGATGAAACCTCGGCCACAGGTACAACCTCCTCACGAACAATGTCTTCAGAATTCTCTCGGTTTTGTTAAACCCCGACCTTATCGCTTGAGGTCGATCCGAAAACGCCCGAATGAACCCTGTTCTATTGGCTTGCCGGAACAACCTTACAATGAATGCTTCGGCGCATGTTTCCGTCAGGCGGTGCGCATTGTTCACGATAATGCCTGCCACTTTCTTAAACGGAACACGCTCATTCAGCATGTCAACTATCAAAATTCGCGATGTGATGGAGAAAACACCCCCTTTATTGTACAGTTCAATTCTCTCGGCACTCGTATACTGATTGTTGATATCCTTGGGGAGAGGGGCAGCCGGGTCTTGTTCCTGGATTTCTTCCACAAGCGACTGGCGTTGGGCGTCCGAGGTCGAGAGAAGTAGTACCGAGCCATTCTCTTGAGAGTGTAGTCTAATAAGAGCAGCTAAAACCTTAGCTAACCCTAAACCTGCTGCAATGACTGTGACGCCGTTCTCCTCTACAAGCTCCCCGACTATCTGCTCATGAAATTTCAACATATTTAAACAGACGTCTACTTCAATACATCTTGCAAATTCAGCAATTCAGATTCCTAAGTGGAAGCACTGTCTAAATGTAGAGGACTCCACTCGAGCTGGGATCATAAATTCCATAATTACCTAAGTACCAAAAACCCTTGAGGAGCCTCGTTAGGAAACAATCCAATGCGAACTGAAGGTAAATTGCTACCATAGACAATCTGGCAACGTAGATTCAAATGCAAATGAATCACGATCCAATGCTAAGAAGAAAAAAGGATAACTGTAAAAAGATTCAGCTCGATCAGGCACGTCAACACAAAGGCAGGAATTGATTGCAGAGCATCGTCGTCTTCCAAATCCTGCACTCCAAAAGCGAAACCCTAATTCAGCTCCGGAAACAGCAACTAAAGCTTGTGGGATACTCGATGCGTGCAAAAGCGTCGCCCGGACACGTCACTCGACTGTTCTGTCTGTAAAGAGGGGTGACTGGACCAAAATTTGAGAAAACTCAATAAAAGTGGATGTGTCAGTTGCTTTTAAAAAACTGGAGGTGTGAAGTTTAACCCTTTAAAGTCCCATTAAACATTGTTTTCAAAGATTCATTATAAAATGGTTGATGAAAAACGAGAATGGAGTTGATGTACATAGCAAAGTTGTAAATGTCAATGTGAAGATAACATCTATATGGTTCGATTCATCATATTTATTATTAATATTTTTAATTAATTTTGCAAGGTTTTCTCTTGAAATTCAATTAAAAATCCAAAATAAATACAAAAAAATCAAAAAATATTGTAATGAAATTGGAATAACATGCACTACAAGATGGAATGGTTTCCATTATTTGATTCTACATATTATGAAAAATCATGTTTAAGGTCTCACTTTTTGAACTAAGATTGAAACTTGACGTAAACCACTTTAATAATTATTCAAAAATTCACATTATCTTGTTTTGAAGATCCATACCGTACAATTGGTAGTCAACTAGCACAAGAATCAAGAAAATTTTGAATGGATGAAAAACAGCATTGTGTGTGGTGAAGGGACGCATCAGATTTCATTCATCGTCCAGGGTATGGACGCCAGCGCGTCTAAGGGTTAACCCTATGACACGCTAGTGTTCATATTCTGAACGTTGGATGATATCTGCCGCGTCCCTTTGACACATTTTGTGATGTTTTTCATTCATCTAAAATTCTCTTGATTCTTGTGCTAGTTGACTACCATTTGTACAGTATGGATCTTCAAAATAAGATAATGTGAATTTTTGAAAAATAAAAAAAGTGGTTTATGTCAAGTTTCATTCTTAGTTCAAAAAGTGAGACATTTAACATGATTTTTCATAATAGGTAGAATTAAATAATGGAAACCATACCATCTTGTAGTGCATATTATTCCTCGTGTTATTCTAATTTCCTTAAAATATTTTTTTGATTTTTTTGTGTTGATTTTGGATTTTAAATTAAATTTCAAGAGAAAACGTTGCAAATTAATTAAAAAATATTAATAATAAATATGATGGCTCCAACCGTACAAATATTATCTTCACATTGACACTTACAACTCTGCTTGGTACATCAACTCCATTTTTATTTTTCATCAAACATTTTATAATGAATCTTTGAAAACAGTGTTGGATCGGGACGTTAAAGGGTTAAAGGTTCCAAAAACGGTGCCCAAAAACTTTAATCTTCAGTTTTTTTATTTAACCAATTTTAGTTAATTCAAGGAGCTCCAAACTTTGACTCTGCTTATGATGTCGCCGAATTAACTTTATGCTTCTGCCAAATCCAAATTAATGCTTCTATCTCCACCATCGGCTCATCCGGCGCATGCTCTGTTTTTTGCTAATTAATGAACCTCGCTCAATTTACATTTCCCAAAATTTCAATACAACTAAGGCTATAAGTGGCACCGAGTTTGCGGAAAATTCTACTGATATAACATAATAGAGCGGTCCATGAAGTCCCATTTTCCATAATTGGCAGGTTACCTTTATCCAAGGTCAATAATGGGCATTGTCAACTTTTAGCAAGTTAACCCTAAAAGGGTTGAGGGGGTTAGTAGATACGTTGGTGTATATTTGATATCTGCTGTAAATAGAAAGTTCCAAATTCAGACCCCAATAGGTCATTAAAATCATGTTGACGTGAATTTTAACTTCATTTTTTTAATCTTAAACCCGTAGGAGGTGTGGAACCATGCCAAATACAATGAAATATTGATGTATAATACTGGTCGGAAAGGGCTCTTTGGACCTTTAACCCCTAACCGCCCAACCATGCATATTTTGCATGATGTACGCATTTGAAGTTCATTTTCTCATCCATTATGCACTTTTTATAGTGTGGATTTTTTTATTGAAACTCTTATGGGAAGTTAGCTTGGTGCATGTGTGGTCCGATTAGAAAGGAGATCATTTGTGAAAATTTTATGCCTCATTTCATGTTGTAGTGTTCCACCCAAAATTTCACATATTTTAGTCTAAAAGTGCTCTTGAAAAAGTCAAGTACTAAAATCAAGCAACCAAAAAATCTCCAAAAATCACTACACTTAGAGTATCACATTTCAACCCATCGCAACAAAATTCATTATTAAATTGTCAATATCTTGTTCGTAATCATATTACAAAAGAGTGTTAAATTTTAAGTTTAAAATTTAATATACAAATATTGGTGATAGCAATCGCAAATCTAACCGTATGGATAGAATCTAAAATGCATAATGTACAACTTTTATTCATTCATCAACTTGAAAATATCCTTCTTAGTTGCATTTTATAATGCATCTTTGAAAAACTGCCAAATCTGAAAAGGGTGAGAACGTTTAGGGGTTAAGGGTTAATTATCATGGGGATGTACAAAAATGGGAGGAATTGAAGTTTTAGACATGGATCTTAAAGGGAGAACCACTATCTGCCAGTGTTAGGACCTATTGTAAAATATAAAAATTGAATCTCATTAAAAGATGCTCATTTGATCCAGTTTTAGAAGGGAGACTTTTTAAAATGTTTTATTATGTTATAGATTTTTACATGTTTCAGTATTGAAACACTGTAAAAACATTAGCATTATTATGCGTTTATAGCATAATAGAGCAATAGGAGCCAACAACCTTTTGCAATGGGACCACAGTCTAGTTATAATTAGAAACTAGGTGTATGTGGCAATAACATAGTAGTCCCAAAAATCATGGAATACAAATGGCATTCCTTCATTACTTAAAAAAATGGATTTAAGTGAAGATTATCTTTCGATCCAATTTTTTTCTTTTTGTGAAACAAATGAATGCTTTATTTCCATTGTACAACAATAGATTACAAACATCACACTATGAACGAAGATTACAAATATCACACTATGAAAAAATCACTTGCATGAGAGCTAATACCAATCAGCTCTCCTGCAGGTGATTTTTTGGATTTTCTTCATACAATATCAGACTAAACCTAATGCTTTTAATCATTTTCAATTAAGAGCGATGCCCCCAACGTAACATGAAGCCCGGGAGCAATCCTCGTCATGTTCGAGTTCCTATCATCAGGAAATTTGAACCCCACTGATTTTGAACAATTTCAGTATGATTTCAGATATCACTTTCTAGCAATCAAAATATTCCCTAGACTTGTACTCACTTAATCCATAGATTTTGCATCAGAGTCAACATAATCCCTTTGTATTTGTGGGGTTAAACTTAATCCATGAATTTTAGTGAAAACAATGCTTAACCCTTGAACGCTCCTGCGTTCAATATCTGGACAATGGACAGATTCAAGTTATTCGATTCTCATCCGCATTGGACAGTTTTCATCCAAATAAAATTCTCTTGGTTCTTGTGCAAGTTCACTATGTATTGTACGGTTTGGATGTTTAAAATTGGTTATTATGATTTTTGGAAAAATCACACAATTGGTTTATGTCAAGTTTCATTCGTAGTTTAAAAAGTGAGACCTAAAACATGATTTTCTAAAATAAGTAGAATCAAATAATGGAAACCATACCATCTCATAGAGCATGTTATTCCAATTTCATTACAATATTTTAAATTTTTTTTGTGTTAAGGTGGGATTTTAAATCAAATTTCAAGAGAAAACCTTGCAAAAATAATTAAAAATACTTAATAAAAAAAATGATAAATCCAACCGTACAGATGTGATCTTCACGTTCATATTTACAACTTTGCTTTGTACATCAACTCCATTTTTGGTATTCATCTAACATTTTATAACGTTTCTTTGAAAACAGCATCGAATTGGGACCTTAAAGGGTTAATCCAAGGATTTCAATGATAACATGGTCTTTTGTAGGACGGAGGGAGTACTTTGCACTTCCGCTAGGGTTATCATTAGCGGAGGCCATCACTGGAGTTTCCGGCCATGTCAGGAGTGTGGCTTTGCAGCGCGCCATGGAGAGATGCGCATTTGGACCTCATGCCCGCCTTGGAGTCACTCTTGCGGGCTTCGCATTGCAACCTCAAGTTCATTCCGGGTTCTTTAACGACTCCGGTCAGCTACGGCATTCTTGTTTTTGGTGTACATGTTGTCTTTGCGTGTCTTCGGATGAATTGGCAGTGTGTTATGGACAATGCGGGAATAGTTGCGAATTCAATGATTACACTGATTGCGTATGATAAGTATCAATGTAGTATGTGACATCTGACGGAGTGTTGCTGTATTGTGGCCGAATCTTTGTAGTCTAAAAAGAATCTAGGGTCCGTTGCGGATAAAACGGAATATTCTCGTTTGCAACTGTTTGAGCGTTTTTTATTTTTTTTCAATCCTTGTATGTGTACTTACAGCTTAGGAACATATTTTTTGAAAACAGAATAAAAGAAAGCGCATTGTAAGGCAATCGAAAAATTGTAAGAACAGGGATATTCCGTTTTCCCGTAACTAAGCCTGTAGTTAGATAATAGGATTTGTCACGAGGATTACCCGTGAATGAAATTATCCTCGACATAACCCGCTCGCTTTGAATGAAGTGTAGGATGTCTTTTCAGAAATAGAATTTCTGCTCAGATTGTTTTTCCGCGAGTTTTGGAGGTGCAGGACTTCATCGCGACCGTCACCTCGGGCTCTACAGTTGCCTTTATTGTTGTTACAAATGTGGCGAATCTTGCGTCACCAAACCTGTGGAAACGGTCTAGCCCCTCCCTTTGTTTCTCTCGGCTATTTCTGCCTCTATTTTCTGTACTCAACAATGAGTTGAATACTGTCCTGATCTTTAAGCTGCACTATTAGCCAGATGGACATACAAAGAAAGATGAACATGTGGCGGTATCGTAGGCTCTAACATACAAGTGCATCTGCACAAACTGACACTTGCAGCGTGGCTCGAATGGGAAGTATATTTCAAACTTCTTACGTTCTTGTCACCGTTAGCTCGGAGGACGAAAATACTGCTTTCAATGACGCCTACTTCAAGTAATTTATCAACGAAGCTCACGTTCATTGCTCTCTTCATCGTGAATAAGCATATACAGCGCAGTCGTTGCTGCAAGAACGAAGAGGTTCAGTTTAATGCATGCTTAGTTCCTTTCACTAAGATTTATAGACGACCTAGGACGGTATTGAAAAAGAACGGCCGGCGGGAAGTTGACTTTGAATTCAGTGGTGTACTTATCTCGCCTTGTGCTTTGCGGTCATGTCAGTTTTGTGGAGTCAGAAAATACGCCTCTTCTTCAAATCCTAGATGAAACGATGGCTGGAGAGATGATGATAGAGCTCGCTCGAGGACACGCAGGTATAAAGTGCTTGGGAAAGTCGATGAGTGCGAATTAGCCCTATCTCCTTAGTTGTTTGCATTGGTCACCTAGGACTTCATTATCTCGGATGTAAGTACACGGGGTTGATCATTTCAGTGATCTCTTGGATGCACCAGCACATTTACGATACGACTAATTCTTACGCCAAATATGAGGTCTGACGTGAATTTTTTTCTCCTAACAGAAATTAAGCGCCAAGGTAGATCGGCGTACGAGAAACTTGAGGTGCTACTTGACACTAAAATTTCTATCTTAGCCCGTTTCCTGCCTCGTTTCACGGACAAATCAGTCGGTTGTGCCAGTTGCGCACTTAAGTGAAGAATTCCACTACTGACATAATCGCATTAGTTTTGGCCGGGACTGACTTAACATGATGTGTATGTATTATAAGCAAGACATTATTTCACTAAAATCGTTTAAGAACGACGTAAAATAGAGACGCGGTTGATGGCCATCTATGTTTGATAGGTGAGGAACTCGTGAGAAAGACCATAGCGTTGTCCGTAACTGATGCTCGACTTATTACTGTGCTTTTGCTGTTGTTTACTTTCTGCAGAGAGAAAGTTTTGTTTCGACTGACGAAGCTTATGTGGCAGCCATCACTTCAATATGGGGATTGGATACACATGACGCAAACTCTGTAAGTAAATCTAATCGTTCACTGCAGCAAGAGTGAGAATATTTGTCTTTGAAGCGCGTCTATATATGGTTGTCGTCTCTATCTCCACTGAATTGTGATGGATGAGAGTGATGCTTTCTAGATTACCTTTTTCAATACCTGACACAGCACGCCGCAGCAGCTTCTAGCGGGCATTGGTTGTATTCAAGATGTGGCAAATGCGAGTGAAAGAGAAATTTTGCAGAAGACAGACTTGTCTGTTGAGAAGGCCCGTACAATTGTGAACTTTTTCAACGCCGATGTTTCTCAACGTGCGCCTACATGTGACTAAGGTACGGATTGATATAGCAGTCTACTCATTTATATGAAGTGACTTCGCTATGAACTTTTGTTTCCCCTGGTTCGCGCATCTTTCTTAATTAGTAAGCATCAACGCACGTACATAAAAAATCATTCGCTTCATAAATGTATCACTATTAGACAAATCATTTTATGATGGCACAATTCCTTTCTGAAGGTAACAGAGAGCATCGCAAATGGGATTACTGCCTGGCGCGACATCGACAATCATTCTTTACAGGGTTATCATTTTGTAAATGCTTTTCCTGTCATATGGACTTCCTTGCACTAGTAACCGTACACAACTGGAGCAGAATACAGAACGACAGAAGACACTACTGTAGTAGATATCTGAGGTACATATTTGCACGTTCAGTAACACTTTCAGAATTCAAGTCGGGATTTAAGCAGAAGCACAGAGTGTAAGCCTTGTTACCGTATTGTTTGAAATGCAAACCATTACACGTACAGCGTGACTTGAAACACCAGCACACCATCATCAACCGGCAGCTGAGGATCAAAGCACAGAGACTTTCTGTGAGCACTCCAAAAACACGAGACCTGGAGATAGAACCAGAAGTCTGGTAACACCGTATTTACAACCAGTTTGTGACTTCTCAAGCTTGAAATTAAATCAAGATGAGTAGATTAATTGCAGTGTACTGTGTTGCAATAATCTTCAAATGTCTCTGAAACCATTCACTGCAAAGGTAATTAATTGAAGTCGATTCAGGCGATTCCTACTCAGATCTGTTAACCTCAAAATGGGCACAACAGGGGGTGTCAAAATTTAAGGCTCGTGTTTCAAGAATGGAGGCCATTTAGAAAAGATGATTTGAAAAAGGCGATTTGAGAAAGGCTAGTATTTTCAAAAAGATTATGGGGCTCAAAATTGCTTGGGGCTGAATTTTTATTTATTTTCTTTTCTTGAAACAAATGGATGCATTATTTTCATTGCACAACAACAGATTACAAACATCACACTCTGAACAAAGAGAGCACGTTTCTAGTGCTCCCCGTAGGTGATTTTTTGGAATTTTCTTCCTACAATATTTGGACTAGACCCAATGTTCCTGATCATTTTCAATTAAGAGCGACACCCCCACCTTATACATAAGGCATGGGAGCAATAACCGTCACGCATGGGGTTCCCATCAAACAAGGAGGTATTAGCCCTCACGACGTGCATCCAATCATAATTAAACCGCCACCTTCGTTAGTGTTAATTTCGCATACCTAAAGGGAGCCCATTTCTAGTTGTCACCCATGTAGTTTAACCCTTAACCCCTAAAAGCCCGAGGGGTATTGGACAATACATAGATGTGTTATAATATGTGCCTTCCATATGTTTGATGAAGGTTGGTTCAATAGACAAAATGTAGAGTATCATCTTTACAAATTATCCGTACGGTCAAACTTCCTAAACAATCTTTAGATCATTTTTTAATGAATTTAAAAGCATTAACCTTCGAAAATTTGTATAAATTATAATTTTCAATTTTAGAGTTCAAAATTTAGTACGATTGGTTAAAGTTGGGCTATCTATCGTAAACTTCAAAAAAGCAAGAGAAACAATGGAGGAATCATCATTACTTTCCCCAAATAGCAAATTTTGTAACACTAAGACAATGTTGAGGTGATCTACTTTGAAAAATTCTCCCGGGTGGAGTTTAACTCGGATTGCCATAATTCAAATTGGGTTGGAAAGTAGACTTGATGTAGTATTTTAAATTTTTATTTTTATTTTCAAAAAAAGATTTTTTTGTTCCCGGCAGCCCGTTTTTTCCGGGCAGCGACCAGAAAATGGTCGCTCGGGAGCTTAGGGGTTAAACGTCAAGAGGGCCCGGACGGGGCAACTCGGAAGGAATCTAAATTTTTGGAGGCGAAAATTTATTTATTTATTTTTGGCAAAAACAGCTCTGCACTGCACTGCTGGCTTGCGCTGTAGCACTGCGGGACTGCTGAACTTCAGCTGCCCCAACCTCAAAACTTGTTCAATTTGATAACTTTGATTACTTACCAACGATTCTACAATCTCTCAAATGAGGCGAAAATTTGGAATCTAGATCGCTTTTTCAGTAGCTTTCCAACGCAACAAGTCTCGCTTGATTTGGTTGAGAAATGAAACTTTTTTCTCCAATTATTCCTTTATACTAAGCCCATGGGGCTTGCTTTGACGTTTAACCCCTAAGTGCCCAATCAACCATATTATGCTTGTTTTTTGGTCAAATGCCCCAAAAATCAAGTGTTTTAGCTTTATTATAGTTGGTGTTTTCATTAGATGTTTAAGTTAAGTTATGATACATCTTTTGACCGTTGGGATTGGAGAATAGTCTTCATTTGAAGATTTTCCACCGTCAAGAAATTTGAATTTTGAGTGTCCAAAATACAAAGGGCTTTCTAAAGATGCCCCAATCATAGGTCTCTTTTAATTTCTTCACTTTCAGTTTTTTACTCCTTGTAGATATAACTTTTATCTACCTTAAATATAATTTTTGATATTAAATTTGACAAAAATATATTTATTTTGAATTTTTCCCTTGTTTACATAATAAAATCTGTAAATATTCAAAATATTTTCGAATCATATTGAAAATTTTGCCATACCTTCATAATGTTGATGACTATCTATGAAAAATTATAAATCATACAATGTGATATTTGAAGTATGCAAATTATAGTGCTTTGACTTTTACAAAAGAGGCGAGGACCTTTAGGGATTAAGGGTTAAGATCATTCATGGGGTTGAATTTGGAAACAAGCAACATAATTGTGTAGGGCTATATTTAGAATCAAAATCTCTAAATTAACCCTAGCAATGAACAATATTGTAGCTTAATAGTTGGTTTGATACAAATTAATTCAAAAAATGAAATAAAAATGAAAGTTCTGGGAATTTTTTTTTCAAAAAATGATATGATGAAAAAGGGAATTTAGAGGAATATTTGTAGTGCCTGATATTCATACTAGTGAATCTTAAAATGGGTCTATGGCTTACACAAGGTTCTTTAGTCTTTGTGAGCTGTCCCTTAGAATAAAATAAGAATCGTTGCACGAGAATCATTGTAGCAAATTCTAGAATGTTGAACATGCCATGTCATTTATTTACCTAAAGAATGATGGAGGGTTGGATGTCCATAGTAGCCCCGCCTCCAGAATCACGTGTTTTGAATTTTGAATTTTTCATGGAGTGTGAGCAATGGACTGATCCTTGGAAAGGGCCAAAGAACATTATCAATGTGCGGTGAACTGAATGGGATATTTGTCCACCTCTAGAAGGATTTATTGGGCCGCCTACTGTTGACAAAATTACTACCAAAAAGGGATGGTTTTAACACTCTATACAGTATTGTCTTTTGATAGTAATTGGGGGTGATCTGTCCGGCCAAGAAACTCTGTTGGCTGCAACTTCCTCTTCGCTTCACCACACTAATTACCGCAACTCTAAAGGCCGCTTCACACTGTAGCCAAAGGTTGAGAGTATGTCGAATTCCACCAATAGTCCACCAATGGATTGCAAATCGAAGGCTTTCTTGCAATTTGATTGGTGGAATTCGACGGAATCTCAACCTTTGCCAATAGTGTGTAGCGGCACTAATTCCAATGGTCTCAGCCCTCCGTATGTTGAACTGCATGTTCAAGTGATGATATAAAGTATTCATGTGCAAGCCTGACTGATGTATTTCCCAAGGAATCGTGTGAGAAATGTGAGAAATATAACAGAGATCACTACTTGAGCCAAATTGATTTTTCCCCACACTCTTTAAGTATTTATTAGTTGTTGGGAGTAATCTGTTGGCCAGTTGCTTCTATTCATAAGTCAGCTGCCCACTCATAACATTCAGTAGCATACCGGTATGTGACTGCTACCTTTCTCCAACAGAATGATGTGGAATATCTCACATCATTTCATCCCCTCAATGAAATGATGTGGATATTCCACATCATATCAGTAGCTATGGGGGCAGGTGGCATTAAGCAAGAGCAACTAACCACAGTGAGCAATAATCAAATGCACTCACTCATTTGATCACAATTCAACAGTGTTTTGTAATTGTTTATTTAATTCAACGGTTCATTCAATTACAAATCACTGGTCTCTGCCAGTTTCTAGTATTGCTTCTTGAAATTAGATCCGAATTGCAGGTTCCCATTTCAATATGATTGCATTCGTAAAAGCTACAAGAACATCATCCTCTTCACTTGATTGCTGGGACGTGAAGGTCATGCAACCACATGGGCGCCAGGAGGTTATTACATACCAGAGTTGCTTGTCATCTGATAGTGCAGCATGCTGCTCCATCCTTCCCACTGAAGAGGCTGTGAGGCATTGCAGCTCTTCCAGGCGAACTTGACGTCGTATCCGATCGGAAAACATTGAAATTTATTCATTAGAAAACAGACTTTCATGGTGCAAGGACGGATTTGGTTTCAACTTCTAAGACCTTTCCTAGATCAAGTTACTTAGCACGACAACAGATGAAAATTTCTTCCTGACGGAACAGAGGGAGCAATTCAAACTCGGAGAAGTCATCAATCAATTGACAGCATGCCAAAAGACGATCAACAGGACACATAACGTACACTATACAACTCTGTAAGGACCCTGAAGATCGACTGTCAAACAGCTATCCTCCAAATAAATTCTCAACCGCATGTATAAACAGTGGTCATGTGGCATAAGCAACCGGTATTCAGGTACCCAGTGCATAATAACGAGAGGAAAGACTCAACAAAATGTGCATAATACGACTCACTGTAATACAAGCTGGGACTGCCTTCTGACAGTTCTGGACCTTACTTCTGAAGTAGACAGGCTTACGCCCCCCTTTAAGCTTATAATATGCTGCACAACCGGGCAGGGCTATGACTGCATACTATCTTTCGTAACATACTTGATCACTACGCTGGTGATCAAAGCTACTGACAGTGGCATACATTTACCTGGATCGAAAAGACCTAAACATCTGGCCTGGTTTCCTCCATCAAGCTCAACTTCCATAAACTCTCAGCCGTGCAATCGTAAGCCTGTCAAGTAAAATACGTGGATAAACATCCAATGCTGTAGGATTAAGTACTTGCGGAGTGGGGCCTAATCCAATTACTCAAGATTGGACTCCAAAATTTCTTCGTCTTGTAATATCGTGCTATTCCAAAGGACTCACTGTCAGGAGTTCAAAATCATCTCAAAAGACAATACCCATGACGGCTTCTGTGCAGGATTTCAGGTTAGTGGATCTCAAATGCAGAGAGAAAAAGAAAGGCAGGCAATGCATCCAGTGAACAAGAATCAAGATGTAACCCACTTGTAGCCATTTGCATGTCTGTTGCGATCAATGCCGGGCTGTCTCCGTCGATCAGCTCTGTCGTCGTTCCGGGTCATTGTAGTAGACCATTTGGGTTGGCCTCGGATGCTGCTCCAGGTCCTTATTCTGCTTCTTAAAATCCTGCCACGGCTTCAGCATTGTCGCTGACTACGCAAGAAATTTGAGCACGCTTTTGAGTTAGACGTCGAGAGCCCATTTCTGTGCGGTTCGGGCTTTGAACCTCACATGCCCTTGATCAGTAAGAGAAGATCCAAATGCAATAAGGCGCCCTTCATCACCACAAAGAGAGGGTGCAATCATCAGAAGTCTGATGTGTTGATGGGCTTCCTCACCGAAGTTAAAAACAATGTATTTTACAAAACTCGAGGCAGTGGTGGCCATCGCGGTCCTCGGCAGACTCGGCTCCAAATCTTTCACTTTCAAGAACTATCTCATAGTCCGTTGGCTGGAACATCCACATGAAGCTGCGGGAGGCAAAGTCTGGCAATAAGGCAGCAATCACGACCAGAAGTTGGAGGAGCCAAAAGCTGACTGCAGGGGCCAGGACCTCCACAAATTCCTTGTACGCAACAGTTGACCATTCGTAGGGTAGAGCCCCATAAACAAGCACAAATATGTACCAAGTGCAAATGCTACCCCAGATAGCGACATGGTGGATCCATGTAAAGTAGTGAATTGATGAAAAGAGCTGAAGATTGGGTACAAGAATAAGCCCTGTGAACATGGCTTGTCCAAAATCCTGGCGAGCTCCAACTTGACCATCAGAGCGGAAGGCACTCAACCCGAGCACCAACGCTGGGAAGAAGAAGATGACGATGGAACAGTACCACGAACTCAACAGCCACCAGGAGATCGTTTTCGTAGTGAAGAGCTCACCCCTCTGCCCCGCGCGATACAGCTCAGGAAACTTCAAAGCCTGGGCAGCTGTCACGTCCTGGTCGATCACTGCCACCACCATAATTGGGAATGCTGTAAAGACAGTATTGTAAAATGATGCATACCAGTCGTTGTAGATTGGCTGACCAGAGAAATGCGCTACGATATTTGAGTAGAATGAGATCCAGCCTAGAATGCACACCTTGTAAAAGAAATACTGTATCTGCACGAAGACATCCCAATTTAGTATATTCTCGTCGAGTGTTAGTTGGTAATTCTCGAGAAACAACCTTATATCAAGAGAGTTTTACTCAGGCCTAGCTACTCCTTGTTTGATGAAATCAAGATGGAACAGCCCAGAACCTAATCCCTGACACAAGTACTACACATTTGACTACATCAAGAACCGCTATCAGTACTAATCACAATCGAGTGCTCACCTTGAAAAAAGTGTGTTTGACATAGAGGAAAATAAATGGTAATACTCTTTCAAAGGGAGAGTTCCTGAACGCATACCTCATTCTCAACTCTGAAAGAGAAAGAAGTGCAACAGATAGACGACATACCATTAAGGAAATGCGGCGGTAACACCAGTGTCCATGTACTAAAAGTAGCCGCTCCAAAAATCGAAACTGGCCAATTGCATAATCAGCAACCATTGCAGCCTGAGGATATAACAGGAAAGACCTTTAGATCCACACAAGTCAATGTGGTGATTGCTACTAACAAAAACATCAGTGTAAAGAATATAATTGCAAAAGTGGGAAAAAAAGTAAAGAAAAAAAAGAGGCACCATTCACCTTTCACATGATGTGATGAGTGTTTACTTTGGTCCTAGTGCAGTTTGAAAAAACTAATGTTACAACAAAGTCGTGTGCATAATGCTAAGATTACTCTTCTTGGTCGATATGTTTCTAGAAAACATATTTATATAATTGATGGTAAATGATAGAAAAACTACCTGAGCACCTTCAACTCCAGTTATGCCAACTCCCACATTGGCAGCCTGGATCATACCGACATCATTGGCTCCATCGCCAATCGCAAGGCAAAGCCGATGATGCCCCAATCCCTTGCGAACAAGTTTTGTTACCTGGGCTTTTTGCCGAGGGGAAACCCGACAACAGAGGACCGATGCACAGTTAATGCAAACTCGTAGAAATTGTTCCTGCAGATCGGGTTCTGCCAAAATGAATGCCAAGGATTGCCCATCGATAATAAGAGCGTACTCAACTTTAGTGTCGGAGCTGGGCTTCTTGAAACCCTCAGACTTACTAGAAATTCCAGCATTCTCTAATTGAAAGGCTAACGTTTCACTTGCACTTCTCCTGTGCCCATGCCCAGTCTGTATTACAGGTGAAAGCCGAGTCATTTGCAAATCATTACTTAAATTTCGAGAAAGAGTTTTGATCTTGTTTTGACCGTGAGACATGTGCCAAGAGTCCCTGCTCTGGCTGCGGGAAAGGGTACTCCTGAAGCTATTGCCAGACCTGGCTACTAGCTCATCTGTTTCAGTCATCCTAGGTTTGGCTCTAGTCAATATCACCAACTGCAATGCATCCGTAATGTTCCGAGCCACCAAGTCTTTCAAAGCCTGCAAATTTAACAATGATGATCTGTTTAATAAACTAATAAGATGGTATGAGTAGGGACCTATGAACATAGTACACCTCATCAGTAACGATGCCATCAGTTTAGGGAAACGAAACAAGACTACATTCCAATGCCAACCAGGAACTCAGTTACAAAGCGGATGTTACGAAGTGAAACTAGAGACAAACCTTTGAGGTTTCGTCTCGTGAAAGGTGGTCTCTCTCAGCATTTTCTTCGACAGCACGTGCCTCATCGGTATCCAAAGTCACTATAAGATTCTCCATACCAGGCCTCAACAAACTGCATATATACAAAATAAAACATCAGCGAAATGAAGTGCAGAGTCACGCTTCATAATGTCGACGCTAGCTAATACTAGCACTATCAGCTAAGACTTCAAAAAGAAGAGCTTGACGAACTGGCTAGATACATACCTGCAGGCATACCCTATATTAGTTGCGGTTTCGACTTTGTCGCCCGTCAAGACCCAGATTTTGAGACCTGCACGAGCAAGTCGATCTATTGCCTCCGGCACACCAGCCTGGAGCTTGTCCTCAACAGCAGTGCCTCCCACAATAGTAAGACCCTTTTCAATCTCTTCCGCGACCTCATTAGTGCGGACGTCGCGCTCTCGCCCTAGTAATGCCCTTGCCTCTGAAAACCGCACTTGCCATGCTTGGTACTCTTCTTCTGTCAACACCTTATAGGCGAGTAAGAGGGTGCGAAGGCCAACTTCACCATATTCATTCAAGTGCTTAGTAGTTTGCGAGACAAAATCACGTTTCTGGGGGTCTAGCCGTTCAAGTATTACTGAGTCTGCCCCCTTACAGAGGAGTAGTAATCTCCCATCTGGAAATCGCACGATCACAGACATGCGCTTCCGAGCACTGCTAAACTCCAACACATTCAACAGCTGGTACTTCACATCCACTGGCTCAGCTCCAGGCCCATGAGTCTCTCGAACATGAAGAGTTGCAGGCGTCCGCTGGTAAAAATAGAAACCAAACTGCTTAGCAGCTACAACAAGTGCAGCCTCGTCTGGGGACTCAGCCCTATACCTCATGGAAGCAGGGCTTTCGGGACTACCTTCTGGAATGGCCGTATGACAAAGTGCCAGTATACGAAAGAAGAATTGAATGCAATCCCCACGTTCCTCTCGCACCCAGCTGCCCCCAAGTATTCGGCGATCGTAGAAATTGAACCCTTTCTCTTTGTAAGGATTGTGATTTGGACCTTCAACCTCACTCGCTCTGGCAAAGGGATGGACATCAGACGTCCTTTCTTCTTCCACATCTGGAGGACCACCGATCCCTTCCCCAAGTGGCAAACCAGGACGTGCAGCTGAGGTCTCAACTTCTGTGATCCCTTCTCCGTAAGAGATACCGGCAATAGAGCATCTAAAGAAATCCATTTGATTACATGTGAGCGTACCCGTCTTGTCAGAGAGGATTGTGTCTACCTGCCCCAGCTCCTCATTTAAACCAGCAGACTTGACTCGAAACCGCTTGTCAGTGGCTGAATCATACATTTGAACGTCGTGCATCATAAATATTGCTTGGAGGACTCGGACAACCTCCAGCGAAACATAAAGGGAGATGGGTATGAGGTACCCATAGAGAACTAAGCCATTCACAGAAGAGACAATCCCAGAGGTCACAGAGTTGTTGGGATCAAAATAAGGATTACTAGACAGTGGTTGCAGGTACCAGACATTCGAGCCTTCTCGTTTCGTTCGGACTCCCAGAACTATGCCTGTAATTGTACTTAAGGCAAGCAAAATTGCAAACATCGCATAGATCAATTTGTCGAGGGTCCGATCCACACGACTCCTTTTCGAAGGGGGCGGAGTTGAATTTCGCATAACTTTTGTATCGTGGCCTGTGTAAATTACCACTCCGTAAATGCTTCCAGTGTTTTGGAGGCTTGAGTCGCGGAGGAGAATTTGAGGAGGTCCAATAGGGTATGATTGTCCATCTGGCAACTCCATCAGCCCTGAAAATGTGTAGAGAGATGCATTCGGGGCTTCGCACCTCACAGTGGCTTCAAACTCCCCCAAGACTTTATCATCTTTGCCTCCCACTGTCCATGTACTCTCCAAAGCATGCCGCACCTAAATGTCACACCCTCTCCAATCCGCAAACATCAATATCCCTATCCGAGCCTAAGCTGATCGATTGTAACAGACACAATATTTGCTACAAAGCAACAACACAGTAGGTGTCACTTAGACAAGTGAATTAATAGACATCGGAAATAGGCGCGGCAGCGCTGTCATAATTTACAGATCAGGGACACGTATACACATACAAATACAAACATAAATGGCATTAGTTCACCTTCGTAGCACCATCTGAGGAGAAAATTAAAGCAGAATATTTACGAGCAAGGTATAGAAAAGTGGAGCACCTTCAAATTGGTCTCCCCATCAAGATTCATAGTCTCAACATAGCAAACGCCCTCTGGTCCCGTGGAAGAAAGCAGCAACAAGTCAGCAGGGAAATAATCTCCATCAAGTACCTTTACTACATCACCAACACGTAAGAGTTTCCACCTCTTTTCCTCCAATCGTCCATTTCTCGTGTGCACAAGAACAAGGCGATTATTGACTTCACGATCACCCCGACGCCGTCGGAGGTCTTCCCATAACTCACGCACGATGCCAAGCGTTAACACAAAAACAAGAGGTAGCCACACACTGATGGGATTGTAAGGGCTGAAAGGTAACAATGACAAGGCTGCCATGGCTGTGAAATACCAATACGCTGCGCGCCGGTATTGCTCAAATAACGACCGTGGAAGAAAACTCAACCAAGAGTACTTGGTTGTCGTCGTTTGGTTCGTGTGGTACCTACAAACAAGGATGTCGGTGTATCAAAGACCATCCAACAAAGAGAGAGATCCTTCAATCATGCACCCTCATACGTACTTAAGAATCTGCAAATGAAAGCGATCATATCTGTAAAGGCATCAAGACTACTTCTGAAACATGAACCCTGGAATGCGTCTAATTTGAAACCTTGCAATCGCACAGAAATTTCGATTGGATCAAGCAGAGAGCATAACGAAAGAAGGCAGATTTTTAGAAATTAAGGAAGAGTTAAAGCAGTCAGATAAATTGCACCAGAATTACCAATGCTGCCGCCGCAACCAAACAGGGGTCGGATAATTTAGCAGCAGGTCCAAAGCTTACCCATATTGAGCGTTGAGATCAGGGCGGTTGCAGTGTAAAATGTGCGAATCCTCCATGCCCGTATTTTCGTCCTGAAGTGAACGAAACCGCCACCCTTTACCTCTTAAGAAGTTTGTACGTCGTATCATTCTCGCAACACCTTGTTACTTCACTTTCGTCTTTCGATTTGCCTTCTGAATCGGGAATATCATTCGAGTTGCGCGTGAGCTCTCCAAAACTACAAAAGACGAATAAGAGAAATGTGAGGCAATGAATGCATAAAGAAAATAAAATTAAGTCAAGGATGTAGGAAGAAGGCCATGTAGACTACGGAGATCTTGATCAGCTCACTTAGCGCTCATGAATATATTTCTGCTGCGGAGCCCAGGCTCAGCAAGAACAGTAGAAATTTAGATTTAGGGTGACAATAATGAAATCATTATGTACAAGAACGATATGCAAGATTAAAACCCGCAAAGGTCTTCCTCCCAAAGTGAGGTTCAATCTCGTATTTGATTTCTCTATTCCACCTATATTTTCAAATTAGTAGTAAACAAATTCACCTGTGTACCAAAAACGAGCACATCATGACTGTAATCAGCCTGGTAACTTTGAAGGTGGCAGTGAGAGAAGTTCCAGGTTCACTCCCCCAGCCCATCAGCTTTGCTAAGCAAGAGGGACGATTAGCTCAACACTGAGCTCGGTACTAAATAAATCATAAGCACTGAGCATCGAGTGTTGGATATAGGAATGGTGCAATGAGGGAACGTTTACATAACGTCACCCCAGTGCGTTGAAAAACCTTTTCGGAACAGCTCTGACTATCGACCAAGTAGTGCAAATTAGGGTATTCGCACTAAAATAGCAAAAGCTAAGTGCCTCATTATTCACATTGTGCGACCAATCCCGACACCTCGTCGATTTAAATAGCGTAGAGCTATAATGTTCTTCTAGTGTGCATGCATCCAACAACCATATCCTACCATCGAGAGCAAACCTACAAAAAGATAGTAGACTTAGCAGCCAATCCTCAACAACACTTAACAATTGCAGCGCAGAAGTTTGATCACGAGACCGGAAACGTTCTTCCAAGAATGAACCCGCACTCGACAAGTAAAACTTACTTCCAAACTTTGAATACGCATGCGAATCTAAATAGCGAGCTAGCAATCAGCTCTGCTATCCAACCAGAAAAACCTTCCAAACCTTTCAAGGTTAATCATGGCCATTGAATTAATTTTGAAAGTGAGCATAAAACAGAGCGCGCGTCTGACAGAGCACAGGTAGCTTTATCCTTACTGATCCCCCGCATTACACATCTTGTTACCCCGAAGAGTTTTCGAGGACACACGCCACAAATCAATCGTCGGCAACAAATGAAACGCGTTAATTAATATCAAAAAACAAGCGCATTGATACATCTTAATCATTCCCATACTCAATGACACCAACGCCTGCGAAGATAAGTGCAATCTCACAGTTCCCAAAGAGGCAGTCGAAGAAGTTTTCATCTCCACGGCCATCAGCGCTGCGAAATTAAAGCGCTAAGCCATCGCTACATGCTCACCATGGCCTCCCGCAATGCCACCGTACCCGCCTGACAAGAGATAATCGAACTCACTGATCCCTGCACGGTTTTGAGCGTTCCAAAGCGCGCGGGCCGCTGGGAGAGATGACGTACTTTACAATGGAAGGGAGAGCTGCCATGCCATGATGCGTCGGACACCGGCATAGAAAATCCGTCTGCAACAGACGACATGCCGGCTCATCATGCCAGGCTCAAGGACGCCCGCCGCGCAGTCTTCTTCTTCTTCCCCCTGTTTCTGTTCCCGGGTTCGGGGAACGACGAAGGGAGCGGCTGTGGGAACTTCTGTAACCGACGCGTGAGAACGTGTTCTCTCGAAATCTGTTCCGCCCACTCCAGTTCCCGAGAGCGTGCAGTCAGTTCCCGCAGGAAGGAAGCCAGCCTGGGTGGCTGTGCTGCAGATATTTGGCTTTTCACGGCATGTATTCATACTTTTAAGTTGATTGTTTCCATGACTGTATGTATGCTGTGTCAGTGAGCAATAAACTCACTCATACAATCAGTTGACAAGTTTCAAATTTCTCACCTGCTACAATTTCAGGTAAGTTTAGCCTTAAGGTAAGGGTACAGTTGCCGTCAGTTTAAGCATTTCAGCCTACATGGAGCGCTCATTTTTAATGATAAAAATGTGCAGCACATAAAACTTTGGGTTTAATAACCAAGCTCAATTTTTAATTAATTTTTTCACAATCTATGATTTTGTTATAAGTTTTCAAACTTAATATGCATAGGCCACTATCGATGTTCGTAGGTGTACCAATAATTGTCTTTCATTTTTAGTCCAATCAAATTGCTAACTTGGTATTAATAATTAATGCTTGTGATAATTAGACTGGGAACTCCTGAAGCTTAAACAGGTGATTAGAAAGGGGATGATTTGTGAAATTTTTAATGCCTCATTGCATGTTGTAGTGATTGACAAAAGAATTCTAAGATCTTACTTCAAAACAAATAAAAAGCACTCTTGAAAAAGTCAACTCGTAAAATTAAGAACCCAAAAAAATCTCCAAAAATCACTACACTTAGAGAATTGCATCTCAAACCATCACAACAAATTTCATCCACATGTTGTCAATGTCTAATACGTAATCAAATTACAAAAGAATTTTGAGTTTTGGGTTTCAAATTTTATACAGAAATATTGGTGATAGCAATCACAAATCTAGCCATATGAATAGAATCTAAAATTTGTAATGTTCAACTTTTATTCATACATCGAGTTCAAAATATCCCTCTTAGTTGCATTTTATAATGCATCTTTGCAAAATTGCTGAATTTGAAGAGGGGTGAGGACATTTAAGGGTTGATATGATATTTTTAACCCCTAACTGCCGGCAAGACCAAAAAATGGCTTATGAAGGAATTCGACTGTTCAATTCCAACTGCTCCATAGATGGTTTCCATCCAATTCTTTATGTGAAGGGCTTTGCTTGGTGATGCCACTCCTTCAAATTTAATTCAAATCATTCAAGCTATTTTTAGATTTTACACGGGGTCCCAACTACAAAAAGAGTCTTAAGAATGGTTCACCGTGTAGTGTATTTTGAATTTTTTTGCTTGTTCTACTGAAACTAAAATTAGGCCATGAAAATGAGTTTCATTGCATTTGAGTTTAACTAACAAAATGAAGCTTGCCAAGTCTAGTTTCTACTCCACATTGAATTTTTGGAAAATTTTGAAAATTGAGTGTTTTATTGTAGTTACAAGTTTGGTACGTATCACCAAAGTGTAGCAAAATTTCTAAATTTAGATACACGGATGATTTTCATCAACAAACATTTTTCCATTGTAATTTACACCTTTGGTAAAAAAATCGGAATTTTCTAATACATTTTGTAATTGATATAGATTTTCTTTACAATCACTTCATAAAACCATAGTAATTTCAAAATTTCACCAAAATTTATGAAAAATTCATGATTTGTAGTAGACATGTGAATTCATCTACTAAAAATACAAATTTGAATTTTGGTATTATTTTTTAGTAGCGAAATTGAGTGTGACAGATAAAACATGATTCCATGGTCATAGGCCCAACCTTTTTTTTTTTTCTTTTTTTTTTTTTTGAAACAAGCGGAACACCTTTATTCCACTGCTAGAAGGGTCCATAGGCCCAACCTTTTAGGGGTTAATCCAAAATCTTCAAGTAATCACCATGATTTCAATTTGAAAAATTTGTAGAAAATTTGCACCGGCGCCTTTGTTTCGTTCATCAATGGAATAAACGCTCCATTTGACTCAAAAATAAAAATAAAAATAAAAAATTGTAGAAAACGTATACCGGTACTGGCTTCGTCCCTAAAAATGTGTTCATTTGTGATGGCCGAAACAGAGACAAACCGAAATTTGACCCCGTGATTACAGGGTCCAGCATTTAGGGGTACAGGTGATCATACCCATGAGCATGCATGCTCCAACAGTCATAAATTTATCAGTCCAATGGGACTTTCCCCAGTGCAAAAATGATCTTTTGAGAAAAGCACAAGTCTTTACAATGATAAGACATGAATATTGATAGAAACTATTTCTGCCAGAATGGGAAATTATTATCGTAATTACTAGTGTACAAAATGAATTATTAACTTTCAACCCTGTCAATCAGCTACTGCACCCATATTCTATACTTATGTTACAGTTCATATACACGTCCCGCGGAGAGATGGTATGCCCTGTTGCGGCTAAAAAAGTCTTGGATAAACCCTTCCGAAACCACTTTACGTTAAAATGATGGACTGGTAGGCTAAAGCTGTTGGGAGTATCCTACGCCCATCCTCATAGATTATAATCCAGCATATTGATAGGCTGTAGTATCACTCAAAAGAGTAGCATTATTGTAGAAGCTGGCACACCAGAATAAAAAGGGCATGTCCCACCAATAGTGATAGTTCAACGAGTTGTATAATGCCAACTTCCTTGCAATGTCGCTCTTTTCATTAGCTTGTCTCTCGTATGTTACAGCACCTGTGGGACGTCAAAATCACAACGGCCTCAGTTACGAACGTAACACTGATAAATGGCAAAACTGAAACGACGCAATGCTCAAAATCGTTTCTAGAGCATAATTGGATGTTATGGCTAGTTCTGCACAACTACAGCACACCAAATTAACATTGCACGGTTTTGCATCACATGGCATGGAACAAGGTATTGTTCATACCCCACTCATTCCCACTCGCTCGTGGCTTGCTACGTCCAGCTTTTAGCATTTGAGGTCGACTTTTCCCCAGCATTTCTACAAGAGAGATAGAAATGACTGTGGAAAGCAACACCACAAGAAGCACAGACTCTTCTGGTTTCACCTGAATATACCCATGCTGCACATTAGTCCCAAAAATCTGTACATGAAGTTGTTTCACGCTACGCTTAACTACAAAAAGAGCAAGCAATTCCAAGAACTTCACAAGATAAATAGGAATCGATGTCCACATGTACCTCTAGAGCACCAGAACTTGTATTAAAAAGGGCAGTGGCCTTGCCCGATGGAGTGTCAGGTGTAAAGCGAACTAAAGTTACAAATCCAGCCTCTTCCTCAGGAGTTGCACCATTTACTTGGTAATCTAATCGCCTTCCTGACACTAGAGCTACCTGCAAAAACCCAGATACATTCTCAATACAATTTACTGGAAGTACAGATTCTCTTGGGGCCTAATAATACCAACACACTACAACTGTGACAGATATTCCGTTGCATCTATTCTAAAGTATAGTGACACGCGTGCACCAGCGTAGAAGCTAAAGTATAAAGACACCTGCCCCAGCGTCTTCTGTAATCCAATATCGTATCCCCCTCTCCGGTACTATGTCCCGTGTCTCATATTCTGTATTTATGTAACGCATATCCTCACAACCCAAATCCTGCTATCTACTTCCTGCATCCCGTGTTGGACGTCAAATTGAAGGGGGAAAGGTTCTGCCTTGTTGTGACTAACAGATAAAACGGTGTCCGGGTGTAAGGTAAATTGAAGTGTTATACTTCACGAAAAACTCTGGGAAATTAATTGGCATCAAATGAATATTTGCACACAGGAGGATCTAGTTGCTTGTTACGAGAAGCAGAACTAAGAACGAAATAACATGCACAAGGACGAAATGAAAAGCTAAGACTTACTGGACAGCCAAATTTTCCGTCAAGACGGAGCTCGGGCCTCAAGTGCCACTGCTTGTCCTCAGCTCTCTTCCCAATAGTGAGCTGTATTTCGTTGTCAAACAACTGCCATTGCCTTACATTCGATACATCTGCGTCTGATTTGACTAGCGGTTGAGCTCGAGCTAGTAGTGTACCTGCTTTGGACACATATAAACAGCTAGGATGATGAGTAGACAGAGTGAAGCTTTCAGGTACTCGAGATGATTTCAGCTATACAAAAATTCTCGATCTAGGTCTGTACTTTAGACTATCTGTACTTAAAATTTTACAAAAGAAAGTATACAATAAAATTTCCAAGAAAACATTGCAAGCAACAGGCACCCTACAAGTCAAGAAAATGTGAACCTGAACTCATGTCAGTCTTTGAAAACCTCGCTTCCCTCTGTGCGCTTTGGAACACCCGCACTTCCTGAATGTCGGATAGCCCTACTTTGAGCGGGTCTCCCCTCCCATATCTACGGACAAACACAGAGGATATAATTAAATACATGCCAATAATAAGAGAATAGATTTCACGCATAAGGACTCTCAACACTTGCTTACATGAGATTTCTGGTTTAACATCACCATTCTCGACTTTATAGTACTTGCAAAACACTTCTTGACGTAGAATTATTGCACTTATAACGAGACACGAAAAGAGCCTAAATGGTATTCACCAGTGTGTGTTTAATGATTCTCCACCTTTTTTATCATCACTCTAGCAAGAAGTACAAGAATTAGAAGGAAGGGACTCACTGAATGCACACCATAAACCGCTCTTTGTCAACGTGATCCAAAACATTCCTATATGCATGATAAGGCCCCTCTTTAGAAACCCCATCTTGACTAGTTTTAAGAGTCCGTAATAGGAACGGAGCTGCAACAGGTGGTGTAATCGAGGCTGAAACGTGCAAAGTCGATGAAACCGAGGATTTCCGCTTCATCAAAGGGAACCATTCCTTCACTGATAATGTTGGCGAAGATAATAACGTATCCCATGTAAGGATCATTTCCCCAAGCAACTTTGAACCTGATGAGAAAATCCCACTGGAGGTGGAACGAAGTTGCAGAAGCAAACCTTGGGTAGATCTTTCAAACTTGAGCGTGTACAGTTGCCTCCAAACGGGATCAGAGTACGTGGGTACTTCGTACGTGTCCAGCTTAAAGGATGGACCCTTTTGCAGGAGCTTGGCACGAATAAAGAGAGTAGGTCCTGCCTTCCTCACAGGAACGCCCCTCGCCCCGAGCAACGCCAAGCAGACCTGAAAGACATACAAACGATATATTTCAGCACCTGTTAGATTAACATGGAAAGTAAGAGCCATTCACCTCCAAATTGTTTCGCAGGGTAAAATAAGCATGGCATAGTGCCCCCATGAAAGACAAAGAATTAAAAGCATGGTATTAAGAACACTACTACTGACATGGAGAACAATGCTTTAGATTATCCACCTATGGTTATTCACCTATGCATGAGAACTTAATAAGGAAATCCATAACTGAATCTTGAATTCCCAAACAAGCCAAAAACTTCTATAAGGAGTACCACACTAGAGAGAGCAGGAGTGCCTTTCACAACTGAAATCGCACCAACATACCTCTAGCATAAGGAGGGTTTATCACAAGAAATATTCTTGATAGTAAAGAAATCCCCACAAGGTTAGGACAGTTCAGACACCATAAAAGTTAGGACACATGTTATTATACCTGGACAGTCTGTCTCTCAGATAAAAAGGTATTCTGTTCTTGCATCTTCAAGGACACCGACATGCTATTGGACGAAGCCTTTAATTCAACGGTTGGTGGATCGACAGGGATAGGCAAGTCTCCTCTCCACATGCAGCCTGCCTTTGCGTACACACTTCCAAAGGTTTCCTCCCATAATTCACAAGTGTCTTTGAAGCCTGTATTGAGTTTCTGACCAGGATCTCGACCACTGTCGGTATCATCATGGTTCAATACCTTTTTCAAGATGGCGAGACAGTCCTGGTTGTACGCGACTGGGCTCAGCTGGTGAGCATGCCTGAGCATATGAAACAACAACTTAGCAGTTTCAAAGCAAAAGACGACAATCAAATATAATCATGACAAAAAAAATCGCTAGACTATGATATTCACTTACTCTCCCTACGATGAATCACGAAAGTATGACACCCACATGATGTTTCATCAATCACCATATGTTGAATCTGTCACCAACTTATGAGAACCCAGACCTTCTCATCTATACAGGAAAACATACATATTTCTGCTGTTCTACCAAAAGATAAGACATTGAATCAACCGAAAGTCAAGTGACTAATCCTACTAACTACAATCTATAACTATCAAAGACGGCGCAATGAAACATGTAAAAATATGAGTCCCTCAGCATCCCACTAAAGACAACTCTCTTGAAGTTTCAGGGCAAAACACTCCTACTACTCTTGATCATGATAGTGAGGACAAATTTATCATGACATCTCGGCCCAATTCCAAATAACAAACGGATATTGTTCTCAACCACGACGACGTTCATCAGCTTACCACATGATGTCAACATCGTAAGTTGGAACAAGAAAAAGTCCCTTATTCAAGGTGAACAAGTATAGAAAGCCTTTGTAACGTTGCTCTGCAGATTTCAAGTAACTCTCAGTTCGTACAAATGGTTGAGACACCTGCAGAAAAACGCAAACAGAATCAATAAAAATCTTCTAAAAGTTACACTGCCCGTCAATGAAGAGCTCCCTGTAGAGAATAGCCCGTAACCTACAAAAGCAATCCTCCGAATGAAATGCAATTCATATTGCAGTCAAAAAGCCAATAATTTTCAACTAAGGAAGTTACTACAACAAGTAATGTAGAAACACCAACGCGACTTTGCCATTGTGAAACACAACTTCTAACAGATCTCAAGTGAACGTTCCACATCAGAGGTGGATCAAGTGAAGCTCGCACTCTAAAAACCTTACTTGATAGAAGAAAGTCTTTTGTCGAAAGACAGCAGCCTCAAGGTCGTAGGTGATTGTTTTTGAATCAGGTGGAATTCCTGGCTGCTTAGGACTGGAGGAGATTCCACTATTCTCTTCTTCTTGTGCAGGTTTCTTATCAGTCTGACCAAACTCGATGTTGTAAGGTTCACCAACATAAAGTGTCGACCACAAGTCATTGGTGCGTTCAACAGCAGCACTCCTATCCGATGGATTTACTATCGGTGCATTCAGGATTCTTCCATACAACTCCTTGCAATCTTTTGCATATCTAATCTAAGTCCACATAACACAGCACACAGCACACGAACGTTCTAAAGTCAGAGAGATTAGACAAGGTCATTAACTGCCTAGATCAGCACTAAAAAGTACCATCAAAAAGCTTGGATAGTACATGACGCTACCAGTGAATATAGGCTAATGCTAAAACAACGAGATCCTCAGTTTAGTCTCCCAAACTAGAAGCAATGGTACAACATAGAATGCAATTCTTCAAAAACTTGAAGCTCCAAATTTCTTAGATGACAGTATACTTTAGGAAAAGCAAGGTAAAAAAAGGCGAAATACTCACTGGATTCAAACGATGAACGTGCCAAATCCAAGCACAATCAAGAGGGGGTATAAGTGGAAGCAACTTCTCTTGAGAATCATCTCCTTCTCTTGCCAATAGCGGCAGCCAAAATCTCTCATACCTACATACGGTGCGCAACAAATGAGAGACTCAACTAAAAGATCAAGAGCTGGGCATTTTCGATGACTGCATCATTTCGGTGCCTCAGACACATGGGCGAAAAGCATTCATTCATAAGAATGATCCTAGGCACCAGATTAATCCTAAAAAATTAGCTCTACATCCAAACAAAATCTGATATCAAACTGCCAATAAATAAACAATGTATCAATTAGCATCTTCTAAATTTTAACAGGACTGGTGTAAGCACAGCTCTAAATGAAGTGCGAAATTTCAAACATCGTCACTTAAACAATGAACATTTACACCTCCAGCTACGCAACTGAATTAGAATACACGCAATTCAATAATTACGATACATACCTTTCGATCGCTCGTACAACCGCAGGCCCTCCGTAAAAACATCGAAGTCGCTCGACTTCCTCTAGCATTCGTAGCTCTTCATTTGCAGCGGCAACGAGGTCTAAGGATATCGGCAGCGCCTGCGCGGCCTCCCATGCCTTCGCTTGTGCCTCATTCATGACGACTACTGCACGCAAATTATCGAATTTAGGTTTCAAACTATTAAAATCTCTCTGTTAAGGCTCGCAATTGCGATGCTCCAGATAAGGAAACATGAAAGAGGCTCCACTCAGCAAGATTGATCAACTGCTAAGTAACACAAACCAATACAAAAGATGTCGGTTGGAAGAAAGCGCAAGGCTAGATACATACGGTGATTCCACAACCTTACTTAGGGTTCAAGAATATCGAAAACCCGAAGTCGACACCTCCAAATTGTGGAACTTCGATTCAACGCAGCGATAGTTTCTTCAGGATACTCCAGCTCCTCTTTCTGTAATGCGTGAAGTAGAAGGCAGGCTACAAGTATAAGCGCGAAATGGATCGTCACAGCTCCGCGCGAATTCCGAATGGCCGGCCTGGCAAGAGTCTACTACAAAGAAGAAGGCCGCGCGAAACTCCGTCCGACAAGTGTAGCGCGTCAGCGAGTCGCCATGGCATAGAAAATTCGGAGAACGTCGTCCGGGCATCATCGCAAATCGGCGGGGTGGAATTTGCCGACTGTCTGCGAAAGCTGCTGACGAGAACCATCGTGACCGGATGCCCCGCGTCCCTGAGGCGCAGAAAGTGAGTCCGGCTGCGTGGCCAGCTCCAACGATCTGAGCCCTTGATGGGCGCTCCCCATCCAACGGTGACGTGAATCCGATGTGGCGCACAGTGGCTGTTCTCGGGCGCGGATGGGCACCCGGTTTGATGGGCACACACATTAAGGTCAAGGCACCTAAAACCGATAACTTAAGCTACCTACACTATTTCTGGACCAACCATTAATAGGGTGATATTTTTCCCGGGTTAGAAGTTAATTTTCGCGGAGAATGCAAATTTTTTCATGAATTATTTCCCAATATTGAAATTTGTACAATTTTTCAAAGTGAAAAGTACTTCAGGACCCAAAACCGATAATATGCTCTAATATACAAATGAGGTACATCTTTTCTTTCAAAATCTAGAAATTAGGCCAGATCGGTTTTGGGTACCTGGTCGGTTTTAGGTGCCTCGACCTTACCTCGGGAATTTGCTGGATGGGAACGCGGATGTATGGGGGACACAGTTTCTGCCGAGTGCAAGGAGTTGAAGGAAAATCCTTTCATTATCTCTGTGCAAGCTCACTACTATGCAAGCTCACCTCACTGTAAGTTCACTTCACTGCAAGTTCACTTCACTGCTAGCTCACCTCAGTGCATGCTCATGGCATATAGTCTGATTTGATCTTCTGAGCCATTCTGAATCTCAAGTTTTTGCACGTACTAAGTTAATTAGCTAGCCTTACCACATTCAAGCTTTCAAAATTTCATGATGATTAAAAACCTGGACAAGGATAACAAAATTTAATGATTAAAATTTATTTTTTATTCTTCCATTTCACGATGGGTGCAGAGATGGTCCTTTAAAGTAGAAGAATTCGTTTTATGCTCATTTTTTTTGTCTCAATGTACTTTAACAGTTTAGCGTGTGTCCTACAGAAATGAAGGGTATTTATCACACAAGAGCTTTATGTTCAGCCCGTAAAGAACAAATTCTTTTAACTATATTTGACGGTCATTTTAACAACTTTCTTTCATTTGAAAAAAAATAAAATCTTTAGCTGTGGATTGGCTTAGATGCCATTTAAGAAATTATAAGATTTTTTTGAAAAAATAAATATATTAGAGTTAAAATCACCATGAGTTTTGCTTTAATATACTGTTATTTGTCCACCCCAAATAGTTATAAAGGTATAGAAGAATTTGGTGGCCTCTCATAATTAGGTGTGTAAGAGCTTGATGGTCTCTAAGCTCAAGGAAAACTCAAAATACGTCTATTTTGACGACAAAAGGAAATTCCCTTGGATTTAGAGACCACCAAGCTCGTACACACCAATTATGAGAGACCACCAAATGTTGCTATACCTTATAACTATTTGGAGTGGAAAAATAAGAGTATATTAAAGCAAAAATCATGGTATCTTCTTCAAACTCTAGGTGGATTGGCAGATTATTCTATTATGAAACCAATGAATACACTATTAAGTGGCGTAAACTTATGATATCACGTGCATGCTAAGGATAGTTTTTGAAAGCAATAAATGATATAGATTTTCTTGGTATATCATAAGAATATTCAACATATAAAGAGTATTATTAGAATCTAACTTAACCCTTTAGTGCCCACGGTGGTTCTGGAGAAACCAGAGTTTCTTGGTGGTTTTTTTTTAAATTTTCTTTATTCAAACTAAGGAAACTATTAGTAGTATTTAACCGTATAAATGTAAGCGTAGCTTAATCAAACAAGTGCTTGTTAAACCTTGGTAAGATCCGACCGTCGGATTGAAAGATTATAGTATGTCTTTGAACCGTATAATCCATACTCGAAAATGAGATTTTGGAGGATGTGCGACTTCAAAGTTAAATAGAATTTGGGTTAAATTTTCAAAAATAAAAGTGTAGAGGTTCAGCAATGACCTATGACAACACCTCTTCATTGCAATCTTCCATGTCAAGAACTGACTCACTCATAATTATTGTGAATTTTGCAAGTGATAGTGACTTATCCATGTAAGGTTTATTCAAAAAATTATATGTTAAAAAATGAAAGGAGTTGGTACATTGATCAAGATCGGAACACATACATTAACCCTTTAGCGCTTGCGTCCAAATATTGGACGATTAACAGATTCAAGTTGTTTGATTCTCATCCGAATTTGATAGTTTTCATCCACAAAAAAATTCCTTGGTTCTTGTGCAAGTTTACTATTTGTTGTACAGTTTGGATTTTTAAAATAGGTTATTATGATTTTTAGAAAAATCACACGATTGGTTTATGTCAAGTTTCATTCTTAGTTCAAAAAGTGAGACCTAAAACACGATTTTTCAAAATAAGTAGAATCAAATAATGGAAATCATACCATCTCGTAGAGCATGTTCTTCCAATTTCATTGCAATATTTTTAATTTTTTTGTGTTAGTGTCGGATTTTTAATTGAATTTCAAGAGAAAACCTTTAAAAAATAATTAAAAATAATTAATAAAAAATATGATAAATCCAACCGTACAGATGTGATCTTCACATTGACATTTACAACTTTGTACATCAACTCCATTTTTGGTATTCATCAAACATTTTGTAACGTTTCTTTGAAAACAATGTTGAATTGGGACGTGAAAGGGTTAATAGAACATGAACAAGAGAACACAATTCAAAAAATTAAAACAAGATAAAAAAAACTTCCAAACACAAGAAATACCACATAGTACATTTGCTGCATTCGTAAGTATTTACTGTATTTTCAAGTATTTGTAGTATTTTCATGTTTTGTTCATAAGTATTTTGATAGTTGCACGACTCCAAATTGATTTTCTTTTCCCCAAAAGATGACATTAACCCTTTAGTGCCCAGGGTAGTTCTGGAGAAACGAGACTTTTGTGGTGGTTTTTTTATAAAAACTCTTTTTATTCAAATTATGGAAACTATTAATAGTATTTAACCGTATAAATGTAAGCGTAGCTTAATCAAACAAGTGTTTGTTAAACCTTGGTAAGATCCGACCGTCGGATTGAAAGATTATAGTATGTCTTTGAACCGTATAATGCATACTCAAAAATGAGATTTTGGAGGATGTGCGACTTCAAAGTTAACCCTTTAACGCGCCTGCGTCCATATAATGGACGACGAACAGATTGAAATCCTTCTCTTTACTACATCCTGTACAGTTTTTCATCCATCCAAATTTTCTTTGGTTCTTGTGCTAGTTGACTACCATTTGTACGGTATGGATCTTCAAAATAAGATATTGTGATTTTTTGAAAAATAACAATAGTGGTTGATGTCAAGTTTCATTTTTAGTTCAAAAAGTGAGACCTTCAGCATGATTTTCCAAAATAAGTAGAATCAAATAATGGAAAGCATACCATCTCGTAGTGCATGTTATTTCAAATTCATTACAACAATTTTTAATTTTTTTGTGTTACTTTGGGATTTTTACTTGAATTTCAAAAGAAAACCTTGAAAAATTAATTTAAAAAAATTATTAAAAAATATGATAAATCCAACCATACAGATGTGATCTAAACATTGATATTTACAACTTTGCTTTGTACATCAACTCCATTTTTGGTATTCATCAAACATTTTATAACGGATCTTTGAAATCAGTGATGAATCGGGACGTTAAAGGGTTAAATAGAATTTGGGTTAAATTTTCAAAAATAAAAGTGAAAAGGTTCAGTAATGACCTATATCAACACCTCTCCATTGCAACCATTCATGCCAAAGAACTGACTCACACATAATTAATGTGAATTTTACAAGTGATAGTGACTTATCCATGTACAGTTTAGGACAAAAATTATACGTTGAAATATGAAAGGAGTTTGTACATTGATCAAGATCAGAGTAGATACACTAATGGAACATGAACAAGAGAACACAATCAAAAAAAAAATTCAAGATAACAAACTTCCAAACACAAGAAATACCGCATAGTACATATGCCGTATTCGTAAGTATTTACTGTATTTTCAAGTGTTTGCAGTATTTTCATGTTTTGTTCATAGGTATTTTGATAGTTGCACAGTTCCAAATTGAATTTTTTTTTTCCCAAAAGATGACATTAAGAATTGTGCAACTCTGAACCTCAAAGTATTAAACTTGAATCTTTACGGATTTTCCGGAATTCCTTTTTCCGATGACCGAGTGACCACATTATGGTCTCATGGGCACTAAAGGGTTAAGAATTTCACAACTTTGAACATCAAAGTATTAAACCTTAACCGCCCAACCATCCATATTTTGGATGATGTACGGATTTGAACTTGGATTTCTCATCGATCATGCACTTTTTGCAATGTGAAATTTTTACTAAACCTTTTATGGGAAGTTAGCTTCATGCATGTGTGATCCGATTAGAAAGGGGATGATTTGTGAAATTTTTATGCCTCATTTCATGTTGTAGTGTTCCACCCCAAATTTGAAAGATTTTAGTCTAAAAGTGCTCTTGAAAAAGTCAACTACTAGAAATAAGCAACCAAAAAATCTCCAAAAATCACTACACTTAGAGTATCACATTTCAACCCATCTCAAAAATTCAATATTAGATTGTCAATATCTTATTCGCAATCATATTACAAAAGAGCTCTAAATTTTAAGTTTTAAAATTTATACACAAATATTGGTGATAGCATTCGCAAATCTAACCGTATAGATAGAATCTAAAATGCATAATGTACAACTTTTGTTCATTCATCAAATTGAAAATACCCCTCTTAGTTGCATTTTATAATGCATTTTTGAAAAACTGCCAAATCTGAAAAGGGTGAGGACGTTTAGGGGTTACACTTGAATCTTTACGGATTTTCCGGAGTTCCATTTTCCGATGACCGAGTGACCACATTATGGTCTCCTGGGCACTAAAGGGTTAACAATCAATATTTAGAATATACAAATTGACAGAAAAAACATCTCGAGGAATACATTATCTTTCACCCCCGTGCCGAGATTTGTCAAGCCTTTATAGACTAAAATCCAGTGAGTTGATACGCTTGAGAAGCCCAATGCAACAATAAAACATTGTATACATTATTATTATTATTTTGCATTGCACATCTACCTGAGGGATCAGGGAATCTAATGAGGGTATCTAAAAATATTTTCAATCTCTTTGACAAAGACCAGTTTATGGTATGCACTCCCTAAATTTGGCAATGACAAGGACATTCTCGTAAGACATTTCAACGCAAAGTCTACAGGGCTGAGACAGGAACCAGAGACTCTTCAGAGTTCTCACAGAAGTAGAAACTCTCCTACTCGAAGCCACCAGGTAGTAGGAAAGACAATTTAAATAGAGTGATCTTTTTAGCGGGCAGCAGATGTAATCCAAGTCACGCATACTGTGTTGATAACCTTGGCGACCAGACTAAAAATCGTGACCAGGATTTACCAAAAAAGTACGTAAGAACTTGGTTGAAACGGCTACATCATATGCTTCCACAAGGAAAATCTGCAAAAGGAGGAACTGGAGGTAAGCAGTCGTTAGAATGAGGAAACTTAGCGAGCAGGAGACGGAATCCCTAATAATTTCCTTACCCTACAATGTTCAAGGTTTATCGTACCAGGGTCGTATCCAAGCAACAGTATGAACTGGAAATGATGCGGAGTAGTTGAAGAAACGAACCTTTAACACTCCATGCGAGGACCGGGTTGATGTTCAAAACATTTAGCAGTCTTGCAGAGATCCTTATCGCCACCAAAATGTTATTCCCTTGAAGAGTACACCCTCTGTGGAGATACACCACCAACCAGAAGTATTAGGATGCCAAACCAAGAGATTGCCTTGCAGCCAACTCAGCGCTTCAATTTTATCTCAACCTACTGTACAGATGGGGATGAAATATGAAAATAATGAAAGCGTTCATGAGCCATGTTGACGTATGGAGGCCTTGTAGAAGTTTACCATCTCACTTTCATAACATTATTTGAATGTAATATTCCTTATAGAGAATAATACTTTTATATCAAATTGGTAAGGGGCAGCCATGTACACCTATTCAATGCAGGTCTTCCAGTTCAAAGTTAAATGTATTAGATTCTTATGGGTCATCCGCTTTCAGAATCATGGAGAGGGTCCACTCAGGTAAATGGGTCAATCAGTTTCTTCAGAACACTCTCTACTCACCCCTTTCAAAGTCTAACCGGATCAGATCGGCGTCCTCTGCTTGATGACGCAAGTTAGACATGGCGACATTGCACATAGCCTCACATATGATTGCCAGGCTACGAGCAACTCTCCGATTTTAGCAAGTACATCGCAACATATGTATTGCCAGACTTGGCCTCATGTACACTGAAAATAAGCAACCCTGTTCTTTAAAAGGGCACCTAATTCCCAGCACTTGCACCTCGTCTGTAAAACGCAGGAATCAACACGTACTGACGTTGAAAACTCAAGAACTTATCTATAGAATTTGCAAAAGATTGTCCGCTCTTGACTCCTATTCGATCCATTAATCCTCATAAGAACACAATTGAAACACCAACAAAGAGAGGCCGACCTGTTTACGAAGAGGTGCGCACTGGATAACGAAGCCACCGCCCAAAGCTGGCCTGGGGTGCATTTGGTACAGGTTCTAACACTTTGTCGTCATAATCCACAGCAATCAAGTATAGGCCATGTGCGGGTGCAACAGGGGAAACTTTAGCCAACTCTCGGCGGTCTTCTGTTAAAAGAATGGTCTTCACAATGTTGGGAGGCATTAGTCCTTTTCCAACCTCAACCAATAATCCGACCTGCACAGTGAGACTCGGCACTTCAAAAAACTACTCATGCGCACATTTCGCCTGCTCACAGTGAAAATTTGAGAAACTACTTTATCCTCTTCAAAGTCAACACATTAACATTGGACAGAACACAAAAATTCCATCGAAAAGATGATGACTACGATTTGATCAAACTGCTTCCAGTTCGGAGGAATTCACAAGGTAACCTTGGAACTGCTTCTGCCTTTTGTGCTCAAATCATTCAGGTGAATTTAACAGGGCTCGGCACTAGCTCGGTTTACAGCATAAGCTTTTAGGTCTGCAGCAATAAGCGTGCTCAGAGTGCTCATACCATGTTGCGCACTTGTTTATACATAAACGATTTTCCTTCTACTTCAAATTGCAGCTGCGGTCCCTGAAGAAAATCATTTGATTCATCAGGTACAATTCTAGGTGCATTTCTGTTCAGTAACATAACACGAAAGAACGAACATTAATAATCCAAAATGATATACTTTATGATGGCACTTATCCAGGGATCGCTTTAATCATACAGAAAATACTGAAATCACGACTAGTGCAGGAAATATTTGCGTACTGTGGAGGAAACGGTAAACCTCAAAAGCTCACGAAGAAGATCTCGCGAAGAGTTGTCAGCCGAATGATTGGCAAATGCAGAGAATTTGTGCACGCCAACAAAATAAGAGGCAGCCTCTTGCATTGCGGCAACATTAATGTGGTTTCTGATATGATACGCATAGTTACGCTGGAAGGGATCCATTACTGCCGACACATAGGCTTTGTAATAATACGTCTTACGGCATGCCGAGTACCGAGCGTGGAAGTCCGGTTGGACGGAGGATGCTTCTAGAATTCGAATGTCGGGTGGAAGAATGCCATTCAACGACGTGTGCAACGGCTCCAAATCGTCAAAGCAAATAGGCGTCGTGAAATGCGCAACCTGCACGTACGGAAACAAAGAAACAATTCTGTGTTTCAGAAACAGAGAGATGAGCCCGGAAAAAAATTTGAATACCAGATCATACACAACTTTAGCAGGAAAAACAATCACCTAAACCCTAAACCCTAAACCCTCACCTGACCCCAGGCATGAACGCCCCCATCGGTGCGGCTAGCTCCCACGAGCTTCAGTTGATCACGTGAAAATCGCGTACATTTCAACAAAGCGTCCTCCACCTTCTGCTGTACGGTGACACGGTTCTTTTGAACTTGCCATCCTGCATTTCACCAGTAATAAATCATAGCTATTAGTATCTTCCATTTCCTACCGGGCACAACAGATACTGAAATTCGAATCCGCACTAAAATTTGAACTTGTCGGAGGATTCGAGGCTCACACTCACAAACACTAAGCGCAATAATATCTATACATCCAATGCTCAGAATTAAAATAGAATCTGCGTAAAAACCAGCAACATACTACTGTACCTGAATATTGTGTACCATCATACGAAATTACCAACCGCCATTTCCAAGAAGGCTGCGTATTCTCAGATCCAGCATCAGAGCCTCCATCAATGTCAAATGTGCTGCAATTTCGAAAAACGTACTTCCGCGCGTGCTTCCCCTTGAGAAACTGCATAGATACATCATCCAGAAATGTAATAATAAAATCAATAGTCTCCCTTACACCTTACGCATGAAAAGATCGCCAGACTAATGTTGGAGAAACTCATCAACTTGAAATGTTGGAAAGCAAGGATCTCACCTGAAGGCATTTTTGCGGTTGGAGATAAGAAGCGCCCCAGATTGTGCTATCGGGGACGCGGAAGCTCCGACACGGCACCATGGTCACCATTGTAGCTAGCTGAGGCGCTACATTTACTTGTACAGATTGCAAAACCCTAATGCTTCCAGAGTTGTGATGGACCACTTCTTTTTCGTGCTTGCTTGATTTTGCAGAGCCAGCTCCAAATGAAATGATGGAGGCGTTGCAAAAAAACATCTTCAAGCACGAAAAATGGTCTCTTGGGAGCTTAGGAGTTAACCCTTAACCCCTAACTGCCCAACCATGCATATTTTGCATGATGTACAGATTTCATCCGTATTTTCTCATCCGTCATGCACTTTTTGTGGTGTGATTTTTTACTGAATCTTTTATGGGAAGTTAGCTTCATGTATGTGTGATCCGATCAAAAAGGAAATAATTTTTAAAAAAATTATGCCTCATTTTGTGTTGCAGTGTTTCACCCAAAATCTTGAAGATTTTGGTCTAAAAGTGTTCTTGAAAAAAAAAACTATTAAAATCAAGCATCCAAAAAATCTCCAAAAATCACTACACCTAAAGTACTACATTATAACCCATCACAACATATTTCATCCACATATTGTCAATATCTAATTTTGTAATTGAATTACAAAATAATTTTTATTTTATGTTTCAAAATTCATAGAAAACGATTAAAATCAAGGACAATGCCAGCCACGGGCTTGGTTTTAGTTTGGGAGAATCTTGCTCATAACTTTTACACCATTGCATCAAATGGGGTTTTTAAAATTCCTAACCGAGCACCTCAGAGAGATCTACACTTCTTTAGAATAAAGCTAAAGTAAATTAAACACAAAATCATGCTTAAAATGGAATTTACAAGAGATTTTGGGTGTGGTATCAGGCAAGGAATTGTCGTTTAAGGGTTAAAGATATGAATTCAACCTTTTTTCTTGCAAAATATAGCCAGAAAGTATGATCACTTTTATAAGAGCTAAATTTGAACCAAAAACTCATTCCTTTATCACCAAAATATTCATCTATTTGAGCACATTCTCATTCAATTGTGATGACTTGATTCGAAATCTAAATGAAAGTGCTATAATGTTTGTTCAACTGGTACCACTTGTTCGAAAAATGAAAAATTGCAAAAAACATACCTACATAGATTAATGACAACTAACGTCATGTAGTAAAAACTTCAAACCACCAAATGCCAAATTATTGAAATTTGTGTGTCCTCGCAATTAGTGTCACACACACTAATAGCCATAACTAATGGAAATATTAGTGTAGCTACCAAGGGATTCATTTTCTACGGTCCTGACCGAGTTCTCTCTGATTCTCATCCGTGGACGTTGGTGGCGTAGATGTCACCTCCATCATTTCATTTCATTTTTTGAAATTTACAATAGATAAACCGATTTTAAATAATCACGCTAAATTTTAGACTCTAGAAGAAGAATTATAATTTATACAAATTCTCAAAGGTTAATGCTTTTAAATTCATTAAAAAAATATTTAAAGTATTTTTTGGAAGTTTGACCGTATGAGTAATATTTAGAGATGATAATCAAGATGATAATACATTTTGTTTATTAAACCAAACTTCATCAAACATATGGAAGGCACATATTATAACACATCTATGTTTTATTCAATGCCCCTCATGCTTTTAGGGATTAACCCCTCTTTGTATCAAAATTAGAGTATGTTTGTTAAATGTGAAAATGGAAGGATTTCAAATAATTTTGTTTAAAAATTTTGATTTTTGTATGTAAGATCATATATAAAAAGAAAATTTCATCGAATTCAATTCTCACCTCACAATATGAAGTCTACAACTGGTATACAAGCATGTGAGAATTCTTCTCAAATTCTTTAAGTGCTAGATTTCACATTCATTTCTAAAACTTTACTTTCAAACCATAAGAATTTTTTTTTTTTAAAATCAACAAATTTCAAAGCTCACAAATAATATCACGTACTCTAACTTCTTGTCACATTAATTACCCACACATACTAGGAGCCACAAGTGTAGTTTAAATATGTTTATACAAACCTATCTATATCTTCATACCTGATCTTTTTACAATTTCTTTAATTGTAAAGGAATATGAAAATTATAAACATGAATGTGAATAGGTCTTGTATTTATCTTCATTCAATGTCCAAAATGAAAACACTATATAAAGATTTAATAAACGGAATTAAAAGAAGAAGAAAATAAAAATAATAGTTCTTGTGTTACCAAGAAGTGATTTATTGATTAGGGCTTTGGTTAGTAAAATCTAATCAAAACCTATTAGTTCACTTTAGGTTTTACTACTTTGATGATATTACTCACTATGTACTTTTTATATGTTTTATTGTCTTTGAAGTAAAAAACGATATTCTTTGAACAAATTCTTTATCGATGAAAAATTGATCTTTTATAAGTTCTTACTTGTAGAAATGAAATTTGAAATTATGAATAAAATATAAATTTGAAATTTGAAAATATATATAAAATTTGAAAATATGCTTGGAGATTGCAAAAAGAAAAAAGATTTGAAATTTTTTGTACATTAAATAAGAAGAATTTCAGAAACTCAAAGAACTAAATTTTAAGAATTAAATTTCCTTTGTTTTTTTTTTTTTTTTTTTTTGAAACAACAGGACATTTTATTCCTTTGAGAAAACAAAACATCACAGTGAACCAAGGGCGAAGGCCCCGGCGAGAGCTTAAATTTCCTTTTAAGTTCTATTATATCACTTGTTCTACAAATATCACTTGATTTAGTTACGGTTAACTCAAATTTTACATACTTAACTTTGTAGTAAAGTTTTTTAAATTGTAGTTAACTTACTTTTACTAAAATATAGTTGTAATTTGAATGTAATGAAAAAATTGCTTCATAATTTTTGTTATCATTCTTCAAGATTTGTATCAAATATAATATGCGAAAATAGCAAAAAGTTTGGATATGAATACAAGGCTCAAGATGATAACTTTCATATAAAATTACTATAGGACCAAAATTTCATGGTTATAAAATGACTAATTTCATTGATCACAATGGTAAAAATATACAATTTAGACAAGGTTAATTTTAAAATCATAAAAAAGATATGCCGTGCGAAAACACATCATGCTAAGATTATATTAGGCCAACAAGTGAAAATGCATAAAAGTTGATAACATAAACGCAAAAGTGATGTGCTAAGTACCTAAGCACTCTCACTGTTATATCTAAATCCACGCTGAAATCGTAAACACCTCCAATTGACATCCACACTCTGTTGAGTGGTTTGCATGACAATGCATAACCACCAACACATATATAAACCAAACCCTAACAATCGCTAGAATTCCAACTTATGTTTAGACCTAAAGCACCGCGAGCTCTTAAACTATCGTGTCCATGCACCCTATGAAGTGACTTATAACACATGTTAAAGTCACCACAACCTTGCAAACAATGAGATGATGTAAAACCAACACTAGTGAATATTCCAATGTCGAACAATACTCTATCAAAATTGTTCAAATTGAATAGACAAAAACATTCTTCACATAGTAAAAACAATTTCATAATAGACTATGACTATCATTGAAAGTAACTTCAAATGACAATCATTTTATTTATTTATTTAATCTAAGAAACCAATCATTTGAAAAAATAAGAATAAAAAATAGATTATATTCAAAATTAATATCTTGTAAAAGACATAGAATAATCATGTATACAATGAATTTTAATTTTTGAATTTTATAGAAAAGAAGAAATTATATAAATATAATCAATTGAAAATGAGTTTCCTTCAATTTTAAGTATTAATATGGAGGATGGCAAAGAAATTGTCAAGAGAATTAATGAAGAAATTGACATGGAATTCAATGAAAATTGGGAGAATTCTGAATCATTAAAAAAAATTCAGAAAGAAAAAGAGGAAATTGACAAGAAAATTGCTGAACTAGCAAAAATATCCAAGAAGTTAAAAGAAAAAAAGAAAAAAAGAGCTTACTCAAAAAATAGATATTTATGAAAAGAAAATTGATGAAATGGGAAAAAAATCAACAGAGCGATTGATAAATGTGGGTAGCAATTTGAAGATGCGTATAGAAGAATTGGAACTAAAAATTAAAACACGAACAAAATCAATTGATTCTGAGTTAGAAAAAAACATAGAAATTACTAATGAATTAGAGAAAAAAATAGAAAATGCGAATTATAAGAATATATTAGAGATTACTCCAGAGTCATGAACATGCATACAAAAGTTCTACAAGCATTGGAAAAAAATGTATGGTTTGTTATTTCTCTAGCTTTTGAATGGTCATTTGCATCATTTGGCTTAAAAATTAAAAGAACAAAGTAGACATTATATTATATTCATGTATACCAGTATAAAAAATCATGAAAATTGTATACTTAGACAGTTCATGTATGATATAAAGTTAAATTTGTGATTGAAGTGAATATTAATTGTTTGGTATGTTGAGATAATCTTCAAAAAATATATACAAATTACAAATAAAATTTTCAATTGGGTGGTATGTTTTAGGTATTGTCTATGAGAATCTCAAGCATTCTTTTGGGTGTTATATTCTTTGTCATGTTAGAAATTGAATGCAGAGAAACATAGGAAGGAGCAATCAGGCTGTTATTTTTTCACTACTGCATCATATTTTAGAAGTAATGTTACAAAATGAATTTCAATTAGCATTCAAATCAGATTCTCTTCATTGGCAAATAATGTTTGCAAGGTAGAAAGGTGGGGTCACTCTATTCTCGGCACGGGCCGGTTGACTTGTTTCTACCCTTGCTAGCGCTTTATATACAGCTGTCGTGTAACATTGTAATTCAGTGTTTTGAAGTGTTTCACAAAAATTGAAATGTAGATTTTTAATGAAGGCCAACTGGACGCGGGACCTGCACGGTTTCACCCTTTGCCTTGATTTACTTCACGCAATAGTAAAATCGCAATCCCTCCAGGCACACGAAACATTGATTGGCGGTGTTTCATTTCGAAACATTGTAATGCACGCCAATGTTACGTGACAAAAATAAGAGTGAGTGGAGTTATTCCACAAGGTTTGTGCCATTTGTAGTCATAGTGAGGGTATATAGTGTTGTTAATTTGAAAAGAGAAGCATACTCTTTTGTTAGCCTTTTGGCTAAGATCAAGTGTAAATATAATTTTCAACCATTGTCTTCAAGACCATTCACTTAATTTGTATTCGATTATAAATTGCAAACTTCTTCTTCAAGTTTTTTTGCAATGTAACTGTTATTTACCAAAAAATGTCTTCAGCTTTTATCATTTTCGTGAAGTAGAAAACAATGTAATTTTTTAACGTGGAAAGAAAGAGATGCAATCAAATTCATCTCCCAACCAACATAAAATCTTGGACAATTCACCTCTTGATACATCAATTCACTTTGAATAACATCTACTAAATTGGAGAGACGGAAGATCTAGAAGCAATGCAGGAGGATACATACATATGTGGTGACAAGATAAAATGTCTGAAAATTCTAAATCAATGTGCAATAATGAGAAGCTAATAGACGATCATTGGCCTGTTTGATTATATAAATATTAAACCAAGAAAAAGCTCGCAACGCTTACCTTCAATTCCTAGTAATCTTCAAGGAATAAGAAATGACAAACACTTCTTTAATTCAACTAGAAAAGAGACACAACTGGAACTTGAACTATGGCAAACACCAAAATCCCGAGCATTTTACCTCCTCATCACTCAAATTCCTATCAACATCATTCACTCGGAATATCAACCTCTGCTACACTATTTCACAAACTACAACTCTGTACCAAACCCAACAAGATGAAAAATTGATATAAAATTATACCAAGTGATGCCAGACTAGTAACTAAGAGGACTGCCGAAACAATGGTCTAGCATTCGAGAAGATTGCCAAAACACTAGAGTAGCAGCTGAGAAGATTTCTAAAACACTGATGTAGCAGCTAAGAGGACTTCCAAAACACTGGACTGGTAATTAAGAGGACTGCTAAAATATTGAACTTGTAGCTAAGAGGACTAAGTGTTAATTTGTTATAATGTTTAAACTTCAACTTCAATTGGTTTGAAATTTTTGGAGGTAATTTGAAGTTTTGAACCATTAGAGTTACTTTTCTTTTAAATTTTAAAAAAAAATTAAAAAAAATTGAACAAACTTCCTCGGAAACTTCTATATGAAGAATTTGAAATTTATTTTTGATGCAATGGTTTTTTGGATGAAAATACAAATAAATTGGAAAATAAAAATAAAAATTTGAACAAATTTGGAACCATATTAAATGTGACATTGGCATGCATGACAATGTTTCAAAATGAAACACTGCCAATCAATGTTTTGTGTAAAGGGATTGTGGTTTTACTACTGCGTGAAATAGATTTGGGCGGAAAATGAAACCAAGGCAGGCCCCGCTCTAGTTGGCTTTCACTATAGATCTACATATAATTTTTTATGAAACATTGCAAAACACTGAATCATAGTGTTACACAACAATTCTATATTTTTACTGTAAACTGTCAACATGGGTGAAAAAGGTAGAAATAGGTCAACGGGCCCACTATCAAGCTCATGCCGAGAGTAGAGCGGCTCTACCTTTCAACATTGCAAACATCATTCACCCGTTCGCACCAAGCCCCTACCCTCGCCCCTACCGCACTTGCATCTTCGTTTTTGAAATGGAGGAAGGTTAAACCGGGAAACAAAAAAGTATTCAAAGCCTTGTCTTTTCTTGCCACAACTATTGTTCAAGCACTATGCAACTGCGTTACAGTGCCACCCCGAGTGCCACAAGTAGAACCATGCTCCTTTTTTGATATGCGTTCCTTTTTGTCATGCATTAGAGTAATTTCTAATTGCATATTTTATATTTCTTGGTTGATAACAGATTCCCTCATGCATTAGAGTAATTTCTAATTGCATATTTTATATTTCTTGGTTAATAACAGATTCCCTCGAAATTACTTCATGCGTGCATGCGGCAACATTGGTATATGTGAAAAGGCCAGCACACAGGAAACAGAAAAGTTTTGGGTGTAGGATTTCAGGTCTGTTGTATGACAAGCCTTTAAACCCCATTGGAAGAACCTGAAAAGCCTCTCGTTGGGCAGGGTTGACACCCAACGCGTCTTAGTCAATTCCAAAAGAGATTTTGTCAACATGCCATGGCCTTCTAGGTCATGGCCCATTCATATCAAGCCCTTGCACATTTGCATATGCGTTCCCGAAATGAGGGAAGGGAAAACCAATATTCAAACAAAAAAGTATTAAAAGTTTTGTCTTTTCTTGTTACAACTATTATTTAAGGACGGTGCAATTGCAATACAATGCTGCAAGTAGATGCCACATTCACACCAAGAAGTTCCAGCACTTGCTTTACTTTCCTGAAATGCTACAAGGTAAAATTTGAAAATAATATACAATTTCTTGCAATGTTAAAGCCTTGTCTCTTCTTGCTTTTGGCCACTGCATATGCGTTGATGAAGTACAAATTTCTTGCGGCACCCAAAATGCGTTGGAGCAACTTCTTGCATGCGTCAAGTTAAAAATAATAAATCACAAGAGCACACTATAGTTACCAAAAACTTACTTGACGAACGCAGATTCTCTGCCGCACTCACGTTGGATGATTAGTGTAAATGGACCACGAGCCATGTTCCTTTTTTTGCGTTTCTTTTTGTCATCACTAATAGAATACCATGCCAAAAGAAACCTACAGCCGAAATTTGCTGCAATTCTTTTGACTAGCCTACTTTGCAATCAGTCATAAAATGATTGCAGTTTTTTTTTTTTTTTTTGTTTAGCGACTGTAACTTTAGGAATTTTGGGACGTGTAATGTACCGTTGGAAAGGTATTTTCAAGACATTTTTGACAATATATTACACGCCCCAAAATTCCTAAATTTGCAGTCGTTAAACGAAAAAACAAATACAAATTTGCAATCATTTTATGATTGCCTGCAAATCAAGCTAGTCAAAAGAACCGCAACCAATTCCAGTTGAGGATTTCTTTTGGCATGGTGTTCTACTAGTGCATGCGTTAGAGTAACATCTAAATAATTGCGTATTTTATATTTCTTGGTTAACAACACATTCCCTCAAAGTTACCTAACACATGTCATGCATGCAGGAACATAGGTGTATGTGAATGGGCCATCAGGGTTTGCATACAGAGCAAACCATGGACATTTGAGCAAAATTAAACTAAAACATGGGGATGTCAAGGATGAAACAAATAATAAAAGTGCCACATCTCTCCAAATGCAATTCATTCTTCCCACCTCTAAGTTTCAGATATTTATGCGATGGGTAGCACATCGTTAGGAACGTTGCAAGCAGGTGCTACTCATCGCATGAAACAGATTACAACTCAGGAATCATAGTCTCCATTTAATACATTTAAAAAAAAATAGTTACCAACCTTCTTGAGCACTTGCACAGGGCCCAAGGTTCTCCAGGGTATTTGGGGGAGGAATGTAATATTATCCCTCTTAATTTTTTTTAAATGATATTTTAAACTTCAGAGCCTGGACGGTATCGTTGAATTCATCCCCCATGCCATGATTCCGCCTTGTGTTGTAGAATTTCTCCCTTTGGTAGAACGCATGCCTGTGACTCTGTGAGTGTCACCTTTCATCCCTTGTCTTACTATCAGAGTGTCCTTAAGATGAAGAGTGAAATTTTTTTGCAATGAAGATAGAAGAGGCAAGAATATAATTATGTGGCTCTTTCATTGTGGAGCAGAAGGGTGTCGCAGAATTGTTCCAAAATTTAAAGAAGTCAACACCAAAACTTGAGCCTCAATATTATATACAAGCGGGATTATTTACAAATGAGTATGTACAACAAGAGCCGGCCATGGAGAGATCATGCAATCAGTCACCGTTCCGTTTGAACGAAACCTTGAACAACCCACGCCTAGAAACACTTGGAACTGATTCAAGTGAACTGATTGCCGGAAGTGGTTCAGTACGTCGGGTGGGCACGACTGGCTGCATAAATTCCAACACGAATCTTCACGTCGGTGTGGTGGCCAAAATCTGCGTGGTATTAATTTGTGGCCACCCATTCCTCCCATTCCAATTCCAGTTCCGGTTGCAATTGGCGCAGATCCGCGGTTGTGGCCAGCTCTTCCAAATCCCAGCTCGAACAGAGCCAGGATGATCACTAATCAAAGCTTCCACCACTCTCTGCATTTCAAAAACCAGATCAATATTAATTTCCACAACTAATAATTAACTAATTAATTAACATGGTCCAGCTTCCGATATCGATCTTCCTGTTCAAATTTCAATACAGTATGTCATTGTGAATTGGACACTGACTAGCTAAATCACCAAGATATCACGTTAGTACATGCAGCCAGCTAGGAAAGGAAAGCCTTGCTACCATCTTGAATTTTGAGGTGAGAAACAAACATAGGCGATATGCGTACCAATCTGCTGGGACGGTTGTGGATTTGCTTGCGAGCATAAATTAAACCAGAAGCTACGCAATGAGCTCTGAGTCACATTATTGCTTGCACGCAAACGTTGAGGTAGCCGAACACGAACACAGTACTGAAGACCACAGTACAGAGCTCGGAGCAGCGCGAACAGGAGCTGCTACTGATCATGAGTTCAATGGGAGTGCATGTTCCCACACCGCCGTCGCCTGGCCCATTCTGAGCGTCGACAAAATTCCGGTTCAACGCCCAGCCTGCCAAACAGGCGGCGATGACGTACAAGCAGAAGTTGATCGCCAGCAGCGGCGTCGACCCTTGTCCCAAACTAGCGCCCGCCATCGATATATCTTCGACTACTATACAGTCAATTCAGAAGAAACTCAACTCAGACACTAACCAGCTGAAGACTCAATCGATATCAATGAAACTGCAACCTGATCGAACCTCTAGTACTGCAACCTGATCAATTGATATATCTTCGACTATTATACTGAGTGTGAATCAATTAAGAAGGAAGATATAAGTAGCTGCTGAAGTCGACCAACAATGAAACCGGGATATGTCTGATCGAAGAATTACTAGTGCAATTACTGACTGGATGATGAGAGGGGCGTTGCAGGACGGGGAGAGATTCTTATACAGACTAGTGCATGGGCCGCTAGGCGCTGCGACGACGCCACCTTGGTGTGCTGGAGTTGGCCGGGCGATGACGTGCTGGGAGCCTGGCACGACAGCATCTGCATCAGCCATGGATTTTAGTCTTTTTTAGAGTATAATATCATATGCTTGGTGTGTGGAAATGAGGCGTGGATCTATCTGCTCCCAGAGCCCAGGCTTCTGACGAGTGGCATCCAGCCAGCAGTTTCTCCTTTTGTAAAACACCTCTCATGTCAATCCTATCAGCCTTTACTGTACTGTGTACACAATCTATTTCATTTAGAAATGCAGGGAGGGCTTTGATTTTTCCTTTTTCCTTGTAGTGTCCGATGTCTTAATTGACGTCTTTTACCACAATTCGTTCAAATACTGTACTTGACACTACATAGGAGTTTGCCACTTGTCATTCTCACTTTCATTGAGAGTGTCGTGTTCTTTTCAAATATTGAGAATGACATGATGTGGCATGCCATATTTATTATAAAGTTGCCATATGTCATTGGAACACTGCTAACATTCTTTTTTTTTCTTACGAATACACTATATTTTCCTAGTGTTCAGGTTTTAAAATAGTGTCTTGGGACACTATATACTCCATTTGGTGTAGTTACCAAAGGCGGTGAGAGAAAAGAGTTATGAGTGAGCCTGTTACACTACCCACTCATAACATGCCGAAAGGAGATTCTCCAATCATATGTGTCCACACCATTGTAGATATTAAAGTGTGACGTAAGAGTGTATGATGAAAGGAGCTCATAGTCATGGTGTAAAACTATCAAGTGTAAGAACTTTCTACAATAGCGTAGCATCTTTAGAACACCTTCAATTTCGGATTTTTCTATAGAAAAGGGACTACAGCAAGTCAAGAATGTTATGCTATACGCCGCAATCAACAAAAGGAATGTTTAAAGACTTATATTTATTGTAGAGAGCAATCCATGCTCGTGGCACAAGGAGCCCCGTGACTTTCCTACTGTAGTGTGTTACACATAGAAAAGAGGCTCTTTTTCCATATAATTCCCACTGTGAACTTTCCCAAAGTCATAGAAAAAATACACTTTTTCCCTACTTTCCTCTTCCATAAAAAAAATATCTTCTCATATAGGGTAACCTGTGTTCTCCTTTCCATTTTGGTTGTCTGATATCATTTGCCAACACATTGCAGGCATTTGACTACATATACAACCCCTCCACCACTAAAGTTTTCAATTGTTACCTCTTTAACTATATTGTAGTATCTTCAAGTTACTCGACATGGGTGTTTTCACGCTAGGGTGTCATATTTCTCAACAAAAAAAGCTTTTTAATGTTGTAAAGCATTTGCATTAATGGCGTAATATATTAAATAGAGAAAAGACCAAAAAAATTTAATATTGTAAAAATGAAATCTTTTGGAATATTTTTAAAAATATGTTATATTATTTTGGAATCTGTTTGGAATATTTTTGGTGATGTATTTTAATCCACATGCAAACCATGTCGAATGCGTATTCCATCCATACCACAATCTTTGCTTAAATAATTAACCAACCAAGCTCACAAGAATTTTTTCGGAAATTTGCCATTGTAAAGGGCATTATTTGTAAAGAAACAAAAATTGTCGCCATAAACCTCTAAAATCCACCTTGCTCACATGATATTTTGGAATTTTTTTTGAATACGATACCTTTATGTTACAGGACTTGGAGAAAATTATTGCCATCACTATATCTTCAATGCAACATATAAATTAATGCAATGAAGTAATTATCAATATACATACAATCGTAAAGTACCATTTCACTGTGATTAACTTTTTACTAAGAAACTAATTTCAATGGCCAATAAAAAATGTTTACCGCCACATTTTGCTTGTTATGCCATGTCATACTACACATTTTGAACGCCTTACAGTGAAACCACCCACATAAAGACATTGATCTCTTTAAAGAGTTGGTAAAAACGGTAAAATATTTTTTTTTTTAATTTTTTTATTTAGATATTATCAAATTCTTCATTTTTCTCTCCAAGGCTAATATGCAAGAGAGAATTTGTGAATTTTCTGAGTGTGAGACTATTCTTGCTTCAATGTTAACCCCTAAAGGACCAGGACCGTATTCTCACAAAAAACCATGCAAAACGCAGCATTTGGAAGTTGCAGAAGAAATCATATGTTTTTTATTTTTTTCATCATTTAACCGTAAGATCTAATACCCAACTTGAATTTTCATGTGATCACAAAATTTGAGAGAAAAATGACCATTAGATTCTTAGATTATAAGGATCAAAGTTGCAAAAGAAGATTTTTTGGGGTTCAATCCGGTGACAAATTTGAACTTTAGAAATTAATATCTTTTTTTTTGAATGGGTTAGAAATTCATTGAATAGAAAGGCCATGTTAACAATTGAGTTAAGTCTTCAAATATAAAATCTTGTAAGAAAAAAGCTCATATTAATTTTTTCATAAAACAATTACTAGAAGTGGGTACAAAGTGAAAGGAAAAAGAAAATCATTAATAAGTTTGACATGGAATTGTAAAATGTCAATCTTAACGGTGAGAATGTTGTACTTGGAAATCTTCACCCAGTGCCTTTTATTTCATTAAAAAATATTGAAAATTGAGTTGCTTCAAAGTTCTTTTTGTCCAAACTGCCCAGAAAACAAATCTCCTCATAATTTTTATCCCATTGCTCAAAATGGGTAGATTTAAAGCTTCATTTGTAGATAAAGATCAACCAATCATGAATCAAAAAAGAAATTTTGAAAAAAAGTAAAAAATAAAAAAATTCTTGCTGCCCGATCTCGCTTCAAAAACTTCAAATGCTTATAACTTTTGCAATACTTATCGGAATGACATGAAACAAAGTGCGACATGTAGAGTGTAGTTTTTGGGAGCTACACTGAAATTTTCATTGAAAATTTTAAAAATATGAGGTCCCTGGAGGCTGCCCAAAAAGTGAAACGACCAGAATATGGTCACTCAAAAATTTAGGGGTTAAATGACCAGTTCTATCAAAGGAAAAAGGGAGCATTCCCCCCAACCCTGGAGCGGCATGTGTGGCACTCTCTTATAGAAAACAAATCGCATGAGAATTTGGAAGAACAAACCCCAACACGCGAGCCAACACGTTGTTGCTTGTACACAAAAGAGTCCAGTTAAAAGGTTTGTTGGGAGTTGTCAAAAGGTTTCAGAGTGAATCATATTAAATACAATAAAGAGTGTGACATAAGGAAAATTCACATTAAGATTTTTTAAATCTCAATGCAATTTATCATTACATTACGTTCATGTTTATTTGATTTAATATGATCCACTCTAAATAGATTCTGTCATACTATTTGAGACATTGTGTTGTGGTGATGGGCTAATAATTGTTGTGGTCCTCACAACTTCAATGGCTTACAATGGTTTCGTCAACTGAGAGACAACATTCTTTGAAAAAGCTGTAGAATGTACCAGTATTCTATGTGATGGTTTTTGGAATTCTCTCCCTTCCTAAGAAATTTCATGATTTAATTTTGATATCATGTTAAAATTTAATATCATGTCAATTTTTTTTGCTCAGTATTATATATGGAACCTCACTTATAAAAAATCCCTAAATTATTTGTCAAAATATTGGAGGATTATTTTTGAATTGCCGAACGTCCCTTCTAATGTAAAAGAAACTATTTTGGTGACTGTAGTGCCAAGATGCCAAATCAGACTTTCAAATTCAACAAAGGTCATGCTTACATATAAACAATAGCACTCTGAAATGTGTTTCCATTGGTACAGTCTAGCCCTTAACTACCTGAGTGTTCATTTTTTTTGGATGATGTACTGTACAATTTTTGTTCATGTTTTCTCGTCTGTCATGTACTTTTTGCAATGTGAAATTTTTACTATAGACTTATGGGAAGTTAGCTTCATGCATGTGTAATCTGATTAGAAAGGGGATGATTTGTGATATTTTTATGCCTCATTTCATATTGTAGTGATTCACCCAAAATTTCAAAGATTTCAGTGTAAAACTGCACTTAAAAAAATTAGCTCATAAAACTAAGCAACCAAAATATCTCCAAAAAACACTACACTTAGCGTATTATATTTCAACCAATCACAAGAAATTTCATCTACAGATTGTCAATATCGTATTTGTAGTTGAATTACAAAAGAATTTTGAGTTTTGAGTTTCAAATTTTATACAAAAGTATTGGTGATAGCAATCATAGATTTAATTGTATGAATAGAATCAAAAATTCATAATGTACAGCTTTTATTCATACATCAAGTTCAAAAATATCCCTCTTAGTTGCATTTTAAAAACTGCCGAATTTGGAAAGGGCTCCCAGCATTTAGGGGCTAGTGGAGTCTGGAGTATTCTAATTTTTCTTCTTTGAACTTGGAGAGGCTACAGTAAAGAATCAAATTAATATTTAAAATTTAAAATGAAACCAAAATGTTTGGGTTTAAAGTTAATTAATAAATATTGGTTAATTAAAAGAATGATACAATCTTTGGAGTACACTCTTTATAGAACCTTGGAATCATGTACATTCATGATCCCCTTCAAAATATCCCTTGTACAGTTAGAATATTTTTAGATTTTTTCATTAAGACACGTTGTTTGTTTGTTTTGATACATTGAGATCTCTCGAATCGTGCACACATCCCGGCACACATCCCCCCTCTCTTCGGTTGTGTTTTTTGTACCATCGGAAAGTTGTCAACAAGGAAGAGTGCACAAAGTTTGTATTTTTTTATGTCGACCTGCGCAGCTACGCTATGAAAGTAATGGAATTTAAATTGAATCTCGTCACAATCAATTAAATCAAAAAGTACATGGAACGTGGAGGAACACACGGGAACACAGGGAGCACAAGAACGCACAAAATTTTAAAGAACACAGGGAACATTCAAGCCAACAGCACGGAGCTACACTATGTATAATGTAAACATACAACATATTTTTATCCCTACATATGTTTCTTGTATGTATACATATTATGGTAGTGTTCAAATTAATCCCCCTCTTGTGCACTCATGTGATTCGTCACACACATAAAAAAGTGCACCCCGAAGATACAATAGTATTCATATAATTTATTGATCATAATTATATTCAACTTTGTTTGAATAACATGATCAAATTATTGTTCCAAGTTGCACTTTATCTTCAAGTCTAAAGAAATTCAAAGATTTTAAACTTTATTTTGAAATTTAAGTTTATTTGAAAAGTTGCAGTATTTAAAAAAAGAGAATTATAGCATTGGTTTGGGATGAAACTTTGAATATTTTATTAAGACACCTAGAAAGAAGACTCTTAACAACTACATTATATTGTTAAAGTAAATTGGAATTGAAAATTGAAATTTTACATTTTTTCACAATCAATTCAACAATCTATGCATGATTCATCAATTTTGTTTAATTAATTGATGACATCTATATCCAATTTCTTCACATCTCTATAAGCAAAACTTGATTTATATTTGACTTTGTGAATTATACAAAAGCTATTCGAGAAGCTATTATGTCATAATCAATCAATATGGAAAGAATGTTGAATGTTGTATTCAAGTATGAAAATATAGTATAAAGACAACATACTATGATAATATATATATATATATATATATATATATATATATATATTTGGAAGGTACAATATTGATATATTTACATAATAAAAAAATTAATATCATAACATGAAACACTATTTTATAAACATTCCTACAAACTTTTATTTCTTTATGTAGCTTTAATTAGTTCAATTTTATTTTCAAAGACATCACTTTAATATATAATATAATATAATTTAGGTCTTAAAAGAGACATTCTTGTCTTATATTTTTCTCAATCAAACTACCAAAATAGCTTGGATTGTGATTTTGCTGAAATAAAATTTAAAACCCCAATTAACTTCTAATGCAAGTATGAACCACAATGTGGTCTACGGTTACTGTCTTCCTTCATTTATACAATAAATTCTTTCAAGCATTGCCACCTCTAGAAATTTATGGAAATTTCACAACACACTCCCTTGTAGGTCTTGTATGTTTTAAAAAAAATTGGCCTCATACGACATATTAGTGGACAGTAGTTGGGCAATGTATTTTTTTTCCTCTCTGTATACTGCATGTATGAACAGGGCAACCTCTTTTAGGGGTTAATTTCTGTGAGGACCGTAGGTTAGAGTTACGTTGGTTTAAGAAAAATAGTATTGATGACTATACATTCTACTTGTCACTTTCCAACGAATGTGGGTTAATAATTGAGTTGCAAGCCACTAGTCTACAACAATTCTAGGGTAGGGTTTCTAAGTATGACGTAACTTAACCTTTCACATCCTTGGATGATCTTTCCATAGCTGTTCTATTTTTCCCTCAAGTAGAATTAACCTAGCCTTTCATGTTTTATTCAATTTGGTAGCCTTCCACTTCGTCACTGGTTGTGCGGAGTAAAAGGGAGCTATAGAAAATGTGTGTGTATATATATATATGTTTATATATTTATTGAAAATGTCTAATTTGAAAAAAATTATGTTGGAATTAAATAATGATTTCTCCTAGTAAAACTCGTATATATACGAAGTAGTTTTGTTGAACTTATTTAACCCTTTAAAGTCCAAATCTACCACTGATTTAAAAGATGTGATACAAAATGTTTGAAGAATCACAAAATGAAATTGATCTATAATGAAAAGTTGTAGTTCTCAATGTGTAGATTACATTTGTACACTTGGATTTATAGTTTTTTTTATTGACAATTTTTAATTAAATTTTCAAGCTTCTCTTTTGAAATTCAATAAAAACAATATAAATTGACAAAATAAAAATAAAATAAAATAAATTGTTGTAATGAGTTTGAAATAACATGCACTACGAGATGGTATGATTTCCATTATTTGATTCTATATGTTTTGAAATATCGAGTTTAAGGGCTAATTTTTTGAGAAACTAGAGATGAACCAGTTCTATTATTTTTTTAAATTCATAATATCTTACTAGCACTTCACTTCTCTCTGCACCACCATTAACGAAGTGAAAGGGTATGAAATTGAAACAACATGAAAGGCTAAATTATTTCACATAATGAACTTTAAGAACAAAGTGGAACAATCATGGGAAGACCATTCAAGAATGTGAAAGGCTATCCAAATAATGAATATTTTAGTGCGTTGGAATCCTCAATAACATAATAGAGCAGTTGGTCCCATAATTTATGGAATAATAATCACCCATTCCTTCATTAATTAGAAAAGTGGATGTAAGCGAAGATTCTCTTTCGATCCAATATTTAAAAGGGTGCTCCATTGCACCACTCAATTATGCTTCCTCCTACGTTTCATAATAATAGACCATAACCACATATTTTCATGCATCTATTTAAAAGACCACATTCATTGTGTTGCCTTCCTACATTGACTTCCTACATTTTCCATCGAGACACAATTCCAAAAGTTGCCATTGTCTTTTATTCCTTTCAATATGGGCTCTGTTTCTAACTTAAATCTCAATTTCTTTTGCAAAATGGACTCTATGAAATGAAGGGAGTATGTCTCAAGAAAAAGTGAGAAGACACACATTATAATTTTAAAACACTCAAATTAAACAACTAAAAAAATAATTGTCACTTTTGTGTCCACTAAAGTGTAGAAGAGGACGCAATGGCAAAGAGAGCAAAATACATTAGGAGAGAAATGAGGCCTCAACAAGGCCTCATGCCTTTGAGAAATCAAAGAAGCAATTAGGATAACAATCAATGTGAATTTTTTTTATCATGGGTCAAATTTGTGTTTACCTATGCCATAATCTCCTTACCATCATTAGTAAATTTAGAAAGGGTCATTTTAATGTCAAAATGACATCTTAAAGACATATGCCATAGTGATGTAGGAATTAATTCCATTTTGATGTAAGCTTCACATCCATCTAGTATAGGTCATTCTAATGTAAGCTTAACATGTATCATTTTCATGTTAAGTTTACATCATTTTGACTTGGAACATGTTAAGATTGCATCATTTTGACATCAAAATGGCCCTAATCCCTACATCGACGTGACATATGTCATTTTAATATCATTTTGACATCAAAATGACCCATTTCACATTTACAGATGATGCGCTTTCCAACGCACTTTAAGACTCCAAAATCCAAGTTAATGTGCAAAAGTTACTCATGTTTAAAGTTTAAAAACGCATAGGAAAGCACATGGAAAGAAGAATGTGGAGCACCAAAGATGATGTGAATGATGATTGTCTACGTAGACTCTTGAATTTTCCCTCCCCACATCATCAATTTGGGTTTAGGCGAGGAATGAAAGTCGAGGCCTTCTTGAAGCCCCAACTCTTACCTAACGCTAGGCTCAAAAACTGATCTCGTAATCATAGCTTACTGGAAAAAACCAACTTAACTCCTAAATGACAAAAGGGATAAAGACAAAACCTAAATGTGTTATAAAATGTTACTTCTGCAACTTAGATGATGTTTGGTCCAAAGAGAAAATGAGAAGCATGACATCTAATAATTATCTATATGGTCAAACTTACGAAAAATGTTTTTAGATACTCTAATGAATTTAGAAGCATTCATTGTTGAATATTCACCAAAATTACAAACTTATTTTTAGAATTTAAAATTTGGTATGATTGGTTAAAACTAGACATTCTATTCTAAAATGGTCGATGGCAAAAATTTCAAAGGATAGAACAACATTACTCTACCCTCCAAAATCTCATTTGTGAGTGCATTATACTGTTCAAGGCAAACTATAATCTTGCAATTCCACCGTTGGATAATTCTCTAATTTTGACAAATGGTCTCCACTCCAATTGAGAATACAATTGTTCGGCTACTTTCTAATTTAATCCATTCTATTTGGATAGTATCAATCACAGTAGAAAAAACTACTGAAGTCCAGTGCACGAAGCTACACTAAAGGGTTAAAAAAGGTCAAAAGATCACAAGAAGGGAAAATGCGGTGTATATCAAGCCACAGGGATAAGCCACCAATGACCTGTGCTCCTCCGCATGCGGTACAAGAACAGCCATCAAACTTGTGCATGATCGAGTACACCACAATACCGTCAAAACTCCCAGAACATATTTAAAGATCCCCCTGCACAGCCCAGTTGCAGGTATTAGCCCACTTGCAAAGGGATTAAAAAGTAAACCCTCTACAAAACAAGTGCCATCCAAACATGTGACGCATAACAAATGAGATGCTTCCAGGCTCTAGCACAATCAAAGAAGCTTCCATGAGATAGTTCAAAGATACAATACTCATGGTTCAAGTGAAGTTTACGCCTATAATTTAAACTTCAAACTTCAACAATTGGGAACATATTCATACACTATCTAAATAATATATGCTTTACTGCGTTGGTATCCTCTCCAAAACGGAGACAAGTCACAGAGAACCTTCCACCAATTCAAACATTAACAAGTTTACTATTGATTAACCCTAAAGGACAAAGAAGCTTGAATTGGACCCTATGTTTTTTGTTTTAAAAAAAAAAAAAGTTGGATAGATCCTATGCAGACTTCCTTTTGTTCATATTTATTTGATTTTTGACCAACACATGCAATGTTCTTCTCTAATTCTGGTGATATAAAATTTGGTCTCAAATCTTGTGAAAATTTATATTTTGCACAAAACGATCGATTGAATTTCTTTCATTTTCAAATTCAAAGTCCTTGGTTCTTTAGGGGTTAAGCAAATGATGGATTTACATGCTACTCCATCAATTCCAAGAGGGGAGGGGGACAAGAAGGTCACTCACCTGGGGAGGAAGATGGAGAATGCCGAGAGCAGCACCATGGGAATTTGACAGTATCCCACAATGCTAACGCATCGATAGAAGTCGAGGCTCCCATTTTTCCCGGCCAACAGGTTGAAGATTGTGTACAGGAACAGGGACGCGAGTGTTGTCCACCCTAAAATCACACCAAAGTGCACCTTACCTCCTAAAAGCTGGAACAGACCAAACAGCATGTAGAATATGATAGGCCCTGACAGATCTGCATCTTCATGTAGGTCGGGGTTCATCCGGAAAGGGTTCAGGACTGTCAACGTTCTTCTCGTGATCTGAGGGATGTTAATCCCAAGTTCTGCGTAATAGAAAAACCATTACAGGTTTAATTCACACGACGCACCACTGAATCGACAAAAAATATCTTGCGCGCGGAAGGAAACCAAAAACCTAACAATTAGGGCGGACAACCCAGAAACCCTAAAAATAATAAAAAGCACTACTGACTGAATAACAGGTTTTGGAAAGGTAAACAGCCATGGCACCTTCAAGAAGTGGAGCTTCATCCTCAAATGCACCGAATCCACCACCACCATAGCCACCGACACTGCCCACTCGAGGAGGAGGCGCGGACGACGCAGCTCCCAAGTCGAAGGACATGAAAGGCAAGGCTCCGCCCGGCCCGCCCTGCATCCCGCTCATCCCCCCTGCACCACCCCGCCTGTTGGCGGCTGATCTGTAAGGATCCGCACCATCAAACGACAACGCCACGTCGTCCCTCATGGCCACGCCAAAACAACAGCAGCAACAAGCACCACCACCACCACAACAACAACGCTCCCGTCGTCTCCTACAAACCCCGAAGAACGGTCTGCACGATCTTCCGTCGCCACCACGCAACCACGAAAGCTAAGTCAGCGACAGTGCAAATGATTGATGGAGCTCGATCGGTCACTGGACAGGGTCAAACTCCTCGCAGCATCACCAAACCCTAATGCACTCCTTGCACCTCCAGTCTCACTGCCTGTTCCAGTATCACACTCCCAAAGTTTGGGAATCCCAAACAAAAACGAGCTTCAACAAGTGACGGCAATTTCGCATAATACTAAACCAATCACATTGTAACACGTGGCACTTTTCTTTTTGACTATAATTAATTAATTAAATTCGACCTAAAACTGTTCACTGCAAAGGCAGTTAAGCAGTTCAGCTGAGGCAGTTGAATCAAGTGGAAGTTGCAACCGCGTGAAGCCATTGAACACCTATATAACTGTCTCTTTCTCTCTCTCTTCCTCATTTACTAAGCTTTTGACATTAAACCTTGTGGCGAATTTGTTAGCATCCAATCCTTAGTTAATGCTTCTATCAGTTACTTCTGCCTTGAATACTTGAAATTACATATCATTCCTAGATTCACGGAGACACCTTAATTTCTAAACCTTTGGCCTCCTGCCGAAAATTTCTCTGTCTCGCCTACTGTGCATTGATTTCATTACTTCAACATGAGAGAATGCCTTTCTATCCACATCGGTCAAGCCGGCATCCAACTCGGAAATGCTTGTTGGGAGCTATTCTGTTTGGAGCATGGCATCCAGGTGAGACAATGGCCCATTAGTTGTTTTAAGACTGATTAGATAATATTCAAGAGTACTAATAATTATAAAATAATATTAATTAACGGTACGTGTGTATGCATACATGAGTGTAGCCGGATGGACAAATGCCGAGTGACAAAACCGTGGGAGGAGGAGACGACGCGTTCAACACGTTCTTCAGTGAAACAGGAGCTGGGAAGCATGTGCCGCGTTGTGTGTTTTTGGACTTAGAGCCCACGGTGATCGACGAAGTTCGCACCGGCACGTACCGTCAGTTGTTCCACCCGGAGCAGCTCATCAGTGGCAAGGAAGATGCTGCCAACAACTTCGCTCGTGGTCACTACACCAGTACGGTCCACCACAATTACACTCCCACTGACACTAGATTTCAAATGATGTATTAACAATTATGTCTTGTACACAAACTTTCATGTAGCCACCTGATCATTCATTAACCGAGCGCTTTGGAGGTAGAGAACCACCTTGAATTTCATACACAACCAATTGGACTATAATTCTAGATAGTAGCATTTGTTAAAGGACATTCATCTTTCCCAGTAAGGATCCTGTACGTAGTTTATAGAACAATGAAACCTACACTCGATCCATTTTTTTTATCAACTTTAAAATGATTTTCTTGCTACACAATTACGGAGGCCATTTCTAAAGAGGTGGCATCCAAAAATTGATTACAGAGAGCATGGTTATTGATAGATTTTTGAAATAGCATTATTCATTGTGTCCATTTTTAGACCCTGAATTGAATAACATCCAACCGTGTGTTGAGGAATTATGTGAAACACAAGTGAGAATAGGTGTTTGGAACAACATTGTTAAAACAACGTTATTACAAAATCAACCCTTACAACAAGACATAAGTATGTACTAATGCATTACATCAACATTAATATAATGACATCCCGAGTACTATTCTAAGTTGTTTTTCCCACTTGTGAAAGTAAAGCAAATAAGAACATGCACCCTTTGCTATTGCACATGCCATTTTTCTACTTTCAGGTCACCGTGTAATTCAAAGTATATATAGGGCCGGGTGTAGTACGTACGTGTATTGAGTCGTGATTGGAAAAAAAATTGAATTAATGATTTAAATTACAGTGATAATTGTTGTGTTGATGTGGTGAGTGCGTGTACATACATTGTGCAGTTGGAAAGGAGATTGTGGACTTGGCGTTGGATAGGATCCGGAAGCTGGCGGATATGTGCACGGGGCTACAAGGATTTATGGTGTACCACGCGGTGGGGGGCGGCACAGGGTCGGGGCTAGGGTCGTTGCTGCTAGAGAGGTTATCGGTAGACTACGGGAAGAAGTCAAAGTTGTCAATGTGCATCTTCCCCAGTCCGCAAGTCTCGGGTGCCGTAGTAGAGCCATACAACAGCATCCTGTCATGCCACTCGCTACTGGAGCACACGGAAGTTTCCGTGATGTACGACAATGAAGCCATCTACGACATTTGTCGCCGCAGCTTGGACATCGAGCGTCCCACCTACACCAACTTGAATCGCCTCATCACGCAGGTCTGTCACTCCTTGACTCTCCCCATTTCATTCTAGTTCTTCTTCCAAAGACCCTTGAAACTGTCCAAACTTGCTTATAATGTGTGTCAAATTAAAATCTGCATTATTCTACATCTTTGGAATAACATACAAAAAACTTTAAACGAAAAGACGAAAGCAAAATTTATATATGTCGATCTAGACTACCTTTGACACCCGCCCAAGAGGTTGAGGTTGGAGAACGTTATTACACATAATGCCAAGTATTTTTCTTTGAATTGCACGTGATGTGCTTTCATTGATCTAAGGTTCTTGTTGAGCAAGAGCGTTATGAAAAATAGTTACTCTTTTTTTTTAGGCCCACCAATTGGAGTTCTTTCTAAAAAAAAATGTACCTATCTAGATAATGTTTGAAAGTCAGAACATCATGCTAAATAAACTTGTCTACGGGTTTAAGAAAAAGAAAAGGATTTTGAGTTACAGCTTGCTTCTAATTATTCAACGCTATAGTGAAATATACTTTGTTTCAAACACTACCGTAAGTAGAAGGCAAGGTCAGCAAAAAATAGTTCCCCAAAAAAATGCCAAAAAATAAAATAAATTTATTAAGTATTTTGTCGAAATCAACAAAAATAAAGTCAACAAAAAGTCAAAAAAAAATAACACTCAAAAATGGATGAAAATATAACACTCAGCGAGAATCGTAAACAAAAATATAATAAAATGTTTAGCGGCCGGAAAAAATGAATGTTAGCTATTAACCCCTAACTGCCTATGCATCCATTTTTTGGACGATGTACAGATTTCATCCATACTTTCTCATCCATCATGCATTTTTTGCAGTGTGGAATTTTTACTGTAGATTCTATGGGAAGTTAGCTTCATGCATATGTGATACGATTAGAAAGGGGATGATTTGTGAATTTTTTATGCCTCATTTCATGTTGTAGTGATTCACCCAAAATTTTGAAGATTTCAGTGTAAAAGTGCTCTAAAAGAAGTCAACTCATAAAATTGCACAACCAAAAAATCTCCAAAAATCACTACACTCAAAGTATTACATTTCAACCCATCGCAATGAATTTCATCCGTAGATTGTCAATATCTTATTCGTAATTGAATTACAAAATAATTTTGAATTTCACGTTTCAAATTTTATACAAAATTATTGGTAATAGCAATCATAGATCTAACTGTATGGATAGAATCTAAAATTCATAATGTACAACTTTTATTCATATATCAAGTTTAAAATATCCTTCTTGGTTGCATTTTATAATGCATCTATGCAAAATTGCCGAATTTGGAGAGGGCTTTAGGCATTTAGGGGTTAATAGCCGATTTCTTAATAATTACTTTTGAAAGTGCCGACCTCCACTGTTTCAACTTTTATTAATTATTTGACATGAAAGTGCCGACCCTACCTTCCACTTATGGTAGTCTTGGAATTATGGTTTGAGATTTGAAAACTCATGGGAAATACATTCTCGGAAGAAGATTTTAGCTTCTAAATTTGGAAGAGGTGGTAAAATTCCATAATAAAAATGGCAGACAATTGCAACACCCTTAATTTCTCAACAATTTCTATATTTAGAATTATTTCTTTACCATTTCCTTAAAAATCCCTCAAATGTCTTTTTGCTCAATTCACCCCTAGCCTTTTGGTTGTTCTACCATACTTTGTCATTTTTGTGGATCCAACTACTTTGAAACAACATTGGGTTGTAATAAGAATCATACGGTTGGAGCTCAATGCAACAACATTAATAATATAGTTGTAATAGAATAGAATGACAATAATTATGACAGGTGGTTTTAACACGTTTTGTAGTGATGTCATAAGAACCATGTCAATTGTTCTCTCACATGTAACAATCACATGGTTTCCTCTAGAATGATAGCCACTCTTTCAACAAGCTCTAAAAGAAAGTTGTATATCATTGATTGCAATGATTGAAGATTTGATATGAAAGCTAGAAAACCGTAGCTAGATGATTGACCTCAAGATTGCAATGGAAACTGTGTTGTGCAGGTGATGTCATCATTGACAGCATCGTTGCGATTTGATGGAGCATTGAACATGGATTTGACAAATTTCCAGACGAATTTGGTGCCATATCCGCGGATCCACTTCATGTTGTCATCGTATGCGCCCGTGATATCAGCGGAAAAGGCGTATCACGAGCAGCTGTCAGTGTCAGAATTGAGCAATAGCGTGTTTGAGCCGTCTAGTATGATGGCTAAGTGCGACCCCAGACACGGAAAGTACATCGCGTGCGCCATGATGTACCGCGGCGATGTGGTGCCAAAGGACGTGAACGCATCCGTAGGCACCATCAAGACCAAGCGCACCATTCAATTTGTAGACTGGTGCCCCACAGGATTCAAGGTACTTTGAGCATGCATTCAATCCTCTCTTCCGATATATCCTCACACCCTTAATTTTACAAGGGCTTTGTATGATATCATACATGTGGACCGTTAGTGAACATCGTATGTTAGTCCACACACCAATCATATATGTAGTCCATTAACAATCTTTATATATGTGTATATGATATGAGTCCATAAGCTACAATAGTTCTCCATTCCCGTGGCAATCAACCAATGAGTGTGCTTTCTATATATAATTACCTAGATCAAAATATCATAGGTCTTGTTCTTATTTTGAAGATGGTTCTAACATGCTTATATACATTTTATTTGGACACAAAATGATAATATGTTAAAAATTTATAAATTTTTGCTTATAAATAGCCCAAAAGATCATGTTGACTTTGTGATGTACATCTTATTGAATGTACTAGTATTCAACTATCCATCTAATTTTAGCATACTCACAAGAAGAGGTAAAGTCATGAGAATGGAAAAACTACGTACCTTATATACAAAATTCAATTAAATTTTAGTTTGTAAAAACTTTGGTCACATTTAACATTAGAAGAGTCCTTGGAAAAGTCACACTTGTTTACTCTTTCGTCTCCTATTTTCCTAGTATCTCAATGACTGAGATGTGACCTCCTCAAAGTCCCTCATAAGTCATCACAATAAGTTATTTGTTGATGATTGCTTCCTCATAATATTTAGGCTGTAAATCTAGTGTGACTACTTGTATTTTTGCAGGTGGGCATCAACTACCAGCCACCAACAGTGGTTCCTGGTGGAGATTTGGCAAAGGTGCAACGGGCCGTGTGCATGATTGCAAATAGTACCAGCGTTGCGGAAGTATTTTCTCGATTGGATCACAAGTTTGATTTGATGTATGCAAAGCGTGCATTTGTGCATTGGTATGTCGGTGAGGGGATGGAAGAAGGCGAGTTTTCAGAGGCAAGAGAGGATTTGGCAGCTTTGGAGAAGGATTATGAGGAGGTGGGAGCTGATTCCACGGAAGGTGATGGTGAAGACGAAGGCGAAGAATACTAGAATATTAGTTCAGTAAATGAGTAGCATTACATCATCATACTTCATGAGATGTAAGAGGAGTAACATTGCATGTAAGACCATCATGAAGAAGGTCTATCGGGGTAGTTCTACTAACTACACCACTGAGATCTTGGTCAGAGAAATAAATACCAATTTCTCTTTAAACAAAGCGCTTCCATATCTCAATGTCTTGAATTTGATTTAAACCCTTTATCGCTCGTCTACATTGTAAACACTTTATTGGCTATCTTACAACCTCATTGCAATGATGGACAAGGTCACATGGTCTAAAGCAAATGATGAACACAAGCTCTTGTTAACAAATTCTTTAGTAAAAAAAATCTAAAATATTATGAGAAAAAAATCATTGTTACTTTTGTAAAATTCGTTGCCACTTTTGTGTTCACTAAAATGTAAAAGACAACGCAGTGGAAAAGAGAGTGAAAACATGAGGCTCAAGAATTGATCTCGTTATAAACTGACCACATTCTAGTCGTTGGAGTGTCAAAAATGCAAATAACACTAAACCAGTGAAGAGTTGGATTCCCGAGGAAGTTATTGACAAGAATTTAGATAACAATGAGAGAACAAATATAGGGTGTCTTTTATTCATTTGAGATTAAAATTATAAATTTATAGAAGTAATATAGGGTGTTTTAAAACCAATTTGGAAATATTTTAAAATATTCTTGGAATATACCCTAAATAGTAGAATATTCCAATTATTTCATAGCCCCCCATTAAATACCCTCTGTACACTCATATGTACCCAAAATTTACACTAAGTGACTTTTACGAGATTGGATTTTGAATTGTAAAGTTCAGATTTAGAGATTTATAATACACATCTTCTATAAAATAAAATAAAAATCAATTTGGAATTGTGCAACTATCAAAATACATATGTTCAAAACACCAAAATATTACAAACACCTCAAAATACAGCAAATACTTACTAACACAACACATGTACTCTGCTCTATTTCTAATGTTTAGAAGTTTGTTATCTCATGTTATTCTTTTTAATTGTGTTCTCTTGCTCATATTGCAAGAGTGTATATATTTTGATCTTGATCTATGCACCAACTCCTCTCCATTTTTAACGAGTAAAATTTTGTCCTAACTCATATATAGATAAGTCACTCTCACTTATTAAATTCACAATAATTGTGCGTGAGTCTTCTTGATATGAAAGATTGCAATAAAGAGGTGTTGACATAGTTCACTTTTGAACTTTTTCAGATACATTTTTGAAAATTGAACTCAAATTCTATTTAACTTCCATGTAACACACCTTCCAAAATCTCGTTTTTGAGTGTGAATTATACGGTTCAAGACAAAATATAATCATGCAATTTTACTATTGAATGATTTTTAATTTTGACAAATTATCTCCACTCCAATTGAGAATAAATTTTACATTTACTTTCTAATTTAATCCATTCTATTTTTGATAGTATCAATCACGGTGAAAAAAACTAAGAGCAATACCCTAGGCACTAAAGAGTTAGAGCATGGCCACCTATGCTCTCCCAGAGTCTCTCACACTCAAGAACTAGATGAAAAATGCCAAAGGCCCTACAAGAATTTCTCTTCACTCTCAATCCTAGCGTGTTAACCCTTAACTCCTAAAGGACCATGCTCATTCCTAAAATTTTATCACTTTCTTGTGATGCTTTCAAAAAGGCAATTGTATCTCTTTATTGGTATTCATGTAGAAAACTTCACCGTTGAAACTCAAAGAGGACTTAGTCATGAGACTGTACACCAATTTTCAGAACAATCTACCGTATATTTTACATGATTATAAGGTTTGATCATAAGTTGATTTCTGAAAATTTTGAATAGAACCAACAGGTCATTCATTGCAAGCTTTCTTATAAATTAAATAACCATGATTAGCGTTTGAAAGTTTAGGAGCATACAAAGATGTACTATATATAGGTGCTCACAAAAAATGGTGTTTTAAAACTAAATACAACAACAATAATTGATTCTCAAAGATTTATGTTTGGATAAAGTGACTTGTTGGTGACTTGTTGAGCCGGTGTTTGTGATTGTTATTAACTTTTACATTACAAAAATGTTTTAGAAAATTCAAATATATATTTGGAATATTCCAAAATATTCCAGAATAATATAAAATATGTAGAAAAGATTCCAATTATTTTGAAAATATTCCGTTTTAAATATATTTAAACATTTTTTGTAATTATTATATAGTGTTATTGATGCAGTAATGGAAAATACTTTACATATTGTACACTTCTTCTTTTTACGAATGTGACATCCAAGTGTGAAAACGCCCTTCAAGTCATCAACCGCCCTAACTAAAATGTCCCAAGTTTACCAACCTTGACGTTTTAGGTTTTTCCCAATGAATCAATCAACGTAATTGCAAATCTTAAAGGATTTTTGTGTTCTTGTAACGTACATTTTCAATTCTCTAGTAAACATCAAGTCAAAATTATGAAATCCAAACAAGTTATTAAAGTAATGAAATTATTCGAGGACACATTGTGTCCACCTGGTTCTTTAGGGGTTATACGTCATGAGGGCTTGGGCAATGCACTCCAAAGGCATCTAAATTTTCGGAGGAAAAAAAATAAAACGAAAAACGGCTCTGTTGGCTAGCACTATAGCATTGCGGCACTTTCAAGAAACGACCTCAACTGCCCCAACCTCAACTCCTGTTCATTTTGATAATTTTGATTGATTGGCAATGATTCCACAATCTCCCAAATGAGGTGGAAATTTGAAATCTAGATCGCTTTCTCAGTAGCTTTCCAATGCATCAATCCTTGCTTGATTTGGTTGAGAAAATTCATTTTTTTCTTGATTATTTTGTCATCAATAAGCCCCATGGGACTTTCTTTGACGTTTAAGGGTTAAAAAATGGCCCTTCAAATCACTATTTAGTTGACTGTATCCCCTATTTGTGATTGATCCATTGACTTTTGATGTGCACTTTTGATTTGTGAGGGCGGGGAGGTGCAAGTGCAAGGGCTCTTCAAATATAGATGAATAATTTCAGTGAGTTAGTGTAGACAAATTAATTTTACCTTTAAAATAAAAATAAAAATAATCCTATAGTTACGAGTTCGTTCACAGGGAGATGAATTCAGGTTTCAATTGGATTTGCTCAATTGGGTTTGAAAATTACCAAAAAATTCCCACTCTAAACCAATAGATAAGGGTATTAGAATATCTTATCATCTTCCATTGGTATTTATCTTCAAGCTTTTTCCTTAATCTCTTTCTCCAATTGTTGATTCTCTGGCTTCCTTTTTCCAAATGACTTTAAGTCTTTCTGTTTCCTTCAAGTCTTTGCTGCATCATCTTCTCAATTGGGATTTTAATTGGTGATTCTGAATTCCCAATTGCTCTCAAACCTCCCATCAGCATATTATCCAGATGGATTCTCTTCCAATTGCAACTCGACAAGGATATATTTTTCCAATTGATCCAGATCCACTCAATCTCATAAAATATTCTGTTCTAACTTCTGGCTTGCAACATACTCTTGTTGTATTTATCCAATTGGCTTAACATGCATTCACAGCTCATTCTCACCAATTGCTCACTTCAATTAACACTCTCCCTGATTTCATTAATCAAGTATCTCACACACAGTTCAAATTCTCTCCAATTGATATTTTCCACACACGTTATTAACACTCATGTCCAGATAATAAATTCCAATTGACTCCAATCAGTCTCTCACCATTCAACTCAAATTCTCATCCTATTGCACGCTTTCTTTCCAATCGTGTACACACAATTGATTTTTAGTTTCAGTTTTTAACCCTCCACTGGTTCCACAATTCACACAATTAATTCACAGCTTTCCAATCGATTCACATTCAATCACTCTATCTCTTTTACTTTTGTACTTTGTTCAACAACCAATTGGATTGTACATTCTCCAATTGATTAATCTCGCCTTTAACACTATCTCTTCTCCAATTCAGTTTAAGTCTTTTTATATTTTTAGGAATAAAATCCCAATTGTTAATCTGCCTCTTTCTACAGTCCAATCACACACACAATTACTCACAATTTCCAATTGCAAGCACATTCAATTTCTCATTAATTTCTCCACACCAGTTTCTCAATCAAACACAAATCTCCAATTTCCATACAATAAATCACACACTTTCCACAATTTCAAATCACACACAATTAATACAATTTCACACTTCCAATTGTTCCAAAACTATTTTCTATTACACAAATCATTCACAAAACACAATTGTTTTACTTCCTCAAGCGGAAGGAGCTTCCTGCTCAACTTGCAAGGAAAAGACTGAAAAACCAATCCGCATTCTCTCTCTAAATACCCATCGGCCACACAACTTCCTAACTACCCTAAACCTATTGGAATCCAGATTGGGAAATCTATTGGTAATATGACCTATTTACACTACTCATTCCAAAACCAATTGATAAAATCATCCTTTTACACTACAGACTACCCAATCAGCTAAATTGAAAATTAAAATGAGTCCACAGTTAGCTCTAACATGCATGGGTGGGCACCAATGGCCCTTTGTCCGGTGGGCACTGGCTCGTTGTCAAGACGAACAAACACTTTATTCACGCCAACCTCGAAAGGGGACCGGAGTTCATCTATTATATTAAATACACATTGTCACGACCCCTGTCACGTAATCGATCACGTTTTCATCCATCAATTATCATCCAATATCTCATCATACATCATTTTCATCCATTTTCATTCATTTGCGTGTTTTGTAAACTATTTTCATCTATAATCACGTTTTTCAATTTCTTTCAATCAACATTCTTTGCAATGGAGTCCATGTTTCTTAATCATGTTTATTTAGTTTTGTGTTGCATGGTAACACGAGATTTACTAGTATCTATCTGCATGGGTGGGAATGCTCTTACAGAAGGTCAAAAGATCACAAGAAGGGAAAATGGTCCCTACGTGGGAACGGGGAACGTGGGGTGCCCCGCGTGAAGCTTTGATTGCCTCGATTGCAGCACCGAGTTGTCGCGGGAGCTTCAATCGCTTCACTCTGCCTGCTGTCGCAATCTCTGGAAGCTTGCTCGACTCTCATTAACGCCCGAAGCGAATTAGGCGGTTCAGAACTAAGTCCGGTGCTGTAGAGCCGGAAAGATGAGCAAGAGTTCGGTGAACGAGTCGGAAGGTCATATTAATGTGACTGTGGAGCTCTGGAGCCTCCGGGGAGGTGTACCGCGGCTCTTACTTTGATTGAGTGCGAGACAACCGGAACTCGCAGCTCGAGTCCATGACGTACATTGCCAAGACCTCTTTTGCTTTGATTCATCGATGCTTATACGACGCCCTAATCTACTTTAGTTCCCTTCCGAGGTTTTTTTTTGGTAGATTGTGTTAATCTAGAGAACATTACTCTTTATAGGTTTGGCGACTATGTGGTGCACGATAACTTGGTAGTTCGTTTAGGCAAGCATACCGGCCTCGAGGATAGAGAAATTTTTCTGCGTTCTCTACAGTTTCAGGACATTAGGGTTTGATTGCATGATGCTGAAGAGTGGACACTTTCTGATGCTTCAGGAATTTCTATCAACGCTTGCATCTCCTTTGGATGTTACATCTCCTCCCAGCTAAAGTGTGTCAAAGATCATTACCGAGCTTTACATATACGGTATCACTTTGGTATAGTACGTACACAATATGCAATTGAGTGCGATTTTGAATTCAGAACCAAGAGTACGAGTGATAACTTATAAATAATTTCTCCATCAACTTTGACAAATGCCAGTAGTCCAGTACAGTAGGTGCAGGAAAGGACTGGATAATAATAATAATAATAATAATAATAATAATAATAATAATAATAATAATAATAATAATAATAATAATAATAATAATAATAATAATAGTAATAGTAATAATAATAATAATAATAATAATAATAATAATAATAATAATAATAATAATAATAATAATAATAATAATAATAATAATAATAATACACTTCGCCTACCGATGAATCATCATACAGTACCTCACAAAACTGTTCCAATGCTGTAAATATCTTCTTTTGGTTGACTGTGGATGCTACATGGCAATTGCAAATGCCCATGTGGCATTGCAATAAGCTTCTAATCTACGTTAGGAAGCCACATGTAAAAACCAATGACATGCATGACTATCTATACGTGACAATTGTAGGGTTCAAAGCCATCTGATTCACTGGAACAGTTTTGTGAGTGCACTCTTCCAAAACTAAATGTTTACAAAAGCTTGTCAATCTTGATGGACCTTCAACTCTTTGTTGTAGAACTTTGTTCCAGTGTGTGTATAGACCATTTTCCTACAGTTTTTTGTACTTTGTTGTTCTTGCTTCCAAGTAGAAAAGATGGTGTCTGCATTATCTTCTCAAAAAAAGTCAGACGTTCTTTCTATGTTGCAAAGAGGGTGCACTATAAGAGAAGTGTCAAGGAGTTTGCATGTGGGTGTTGGAACTGTGCAGAGGCTCCGACAAAAGTGTGTTTTCAATGTAGAATCATCACATGGAGGTAGACCAAGAAAGATGACTCCTGCAATGGAACGGTCTTGTGTATTGAATATGACTAGAGGTAAGCTTAGTACTGCAGTAGAGGCTACAAAAAATGTGCAAGAGGCATTTGGGATGCAAGTGTGTGTTGAAACAGTGAGACGTGTTTTACGTAGAGGTGGTTTACAATCACAAGTGAAGCAGAAAAAACCACGTCTTTCAGTCAAGAATATCAAAGCACGTTTAGACTTTGCAAGAGCCCATCTAGATTAGACTATAGATGATTGGAGTCGTGTCATTTTCTCTGATGAGTCTAAAATCAACTTATTCTGCTCTGATGGAATCTCTTGGTGTTGGAGTCGTGATCCACATGAGTTGTCAACACGCACTGTTACAGAGACAGTAAAGCATGGTGGTGGTGGAATCATGATTTGGGGTAGTATGACCATTTATGGGCCAGGACTAGTGTACAAAGTTGAAGGCCGCCTCAATCAACATGGATATCGTCAGATTTTAGAGCAGACAATAGATGGTACAATTAGAAAATATGGATTAGATGCTACACAAGTCATTTTTCAGCAAGATAATGCTTCCGTTCACACCACAAAAATGATGCAAGAATGGTTTTCAAGGCAAAGTTTTAGTCTTCTAACGTGGCCTGCCCAATCCCCTGATTTAAATCCAATAGAACATCTATGGGCCATCCTCAAAAGGAGATTGAATCAATATGATTCACCTCCAAAAGGAATGATAGAATTATGGGAACGTGTAGTACAAGTCTTCTCTTCTATTACTGCACATGATTGTAGAAGACTTATAGAAAGTATGCCCAAAAGGATTGAAGCTGTAATAGCTTCAAAAGGAAGATGGACAAAGTATTAGCTAGTTTACTTAGAGCACTCACAAAACTGTACCAATGTATATACTAGTTTTTAACTTTCATTTTTCCTTCAATGATATTTGATTTAGTTAGATTTTTTTTACAAATGTGTACTAGATTGGATGTAATATATGCCTCAAACTACTACTTGAAAGTTTGGACATCCATTTATCTTACACATACTTTTGAATCTAGAAGTTCCAATCATTGGAACAGTTTTGTGAGGTACTGTAGAGGCTCGGATATTCAATGCAATTCCCAATCAAAACTTTGGTCATAACTTACAGCAACAAGCTGGTTGCGTGGAGTGTCCGTCTTACACTGAACATGTACAGAACAGATATTGCATGCATTCATTAACCCTTTAACGTCCCCATTCAACACTGTTTTCAAAGATTTGTCATAAAATGGTTGATGAAAAACGGAAATGGAGTTGATGTACAAAACAAAGTTGTAAATGTCAATGTGTAGATAACATCCGTACGGTTGGATTCATCATATTTATTATTAATATTTTTAAAGTAATTTTGCAAGGTTTTCTCTTGAAATTCAATTAAAAATCCAAAATTAACACAATTTAAAAAAAAAATATTGTAATGAAATTAGAATGACATGCACTACGAGATAGTATGGTTTCCATTATTTGATTCTACTTACTATGGAAAATCATATTTAAGGTCTTTCTTTTTGAACTAAGATTGAAACTTGACATTAATCACTTTTGTAAATATTAAAAAATTCACATTATCTTATTTGGAAGATCCATACCGTAGAAATGGTATTCAACTAGCACAAGAATGAAAAATAAATAAAAATGGATGAAAAACATCTGGTACCTACAGAAATCAAGCTGCTGAAATTCATCCGGCGTCTAGAATCTGGACGTCGGCGCGCTAAAGGGTTAAAACACTTGTTCAGAACACTGCATGTGTTGGAAAAAAACAAACAAATGTGAACAATTGGAAGTCCGTATACAATGTACTTAACTAATAGAAACCATGAAGCTCAATTTGTGTTTCTTGGTTCTTTAGGGGTTAACCAGTACCGTACCAGCTTCGGCAAAAAATAATTCCAAATAAAAATGTCGAATAAAAAATAATATTATGTTGCCTATTTGCCGGAAAACCATGAAATAAAATTAGATGAATGATGGAATATCTTGAAATTGAATACATGAACTAAAAATAAATTAAATTAAAAATGTTAAAAGTGATCACATGAAGTCCACTAAAATAACAAACATTCAATGAAACTTCATCAATTGTGGATGAAAGTTGAACTTAAAGTTATTTATTTCCTGAAAAGTCGAATTTAAAAAAAATACTTTTCTATTGTCGGACATCAACATTTGAAATTAATTAATTATTCGACGGAGGAGTGCCGAAGCTGCCCCCAAGGTACGGTATGTACTGTAGGAGTGTACATTCATTGGGAGATGAATATAAAAACCTGAGGAGAGATCACGTTGGGTTCAAGAGCGAAACTTGTTGGGATCAACCAAACTCTCTTGAGATCAAATTTTGGATGAATTTCATATGTAGGAGATTGTAAACTACTTTTGAAAGAGTAAAGCGTACTTACAATCAACTTGCTAAGCGAAGGCCAACTAAGGCCAACTAAGACAGTGTACGAACAGATGAGTTGTCACTAACAAAGGTTATTACAAAAGACAAGCTCAATATCTTGTCTTGTTGACTTCTATATACTTGGGTCTACAGCAGAAACTAATATCACAACATACTCAAAGAATTCTATATCGTGCAAAGACTAAACGTTGTTATTTGAACATGATCATCATATGAACTTGCAACTCTGAGCCAAGGTTGCTAAGAAGCCTCGGTAAATTTTGATCAACACAAATTTCGAGCATTCCTACCAATCTTTGGTATCATGAAATTTCTTGCTAAAATTTGAGGGCGCAATTGACTTCAAAAGACTTGCATTGAACTGGCATATCACTCAAGGGTAATATTTTGCTTTCGGATACTAGCCGAGAGTATAGAATTGAGGTAGATGCTAGTATAAGAAGTCTCAAATGAAATAAAATAGAGATACTCATTAGGAATTTCGGACCCCACTGATTCTGCACGATTTCAGTGCGATTTCCGATATTTCAAGGGTTTGTACAGTTTTCGCACTGATTCCGCATCGTTGCGTCATTCATCGCAACTATACTGATATGACACGATGTTCGTACAAGCGGATATAGTACTGATTCGACACGATTGATACATCTATTGAAAACGTATGAATTCAACACTCTTTATAGTTGTCAAATGTCGTGTTTTAATCGTCTTCAAAACTACACTGATTCAGTACGTTTTTCGTGCGACATCATCTTTTCTACATCTAGATTTTATTTTCTTTCTATATCTAAATTTGATCAAAATAATATTATTAAAAAATATAAAATAAATATTTTCCTCCCTACTACACGGAAATTGCCCGAACCCATGGTGGGGCCCGCCATGGCTTCCCAAGCTCTATCGCCGACGGTGGGATTTGAACTCACGACCTCCCGATTGTCAACCAGGCTCCAAACGACCAAACCACCTCAAACTCTTCATGCATGGAAAGGAACTCTTTTGGTAATTATATAAGAATGAAACCATTGGCAATTTTTTGCCATATGTATATAATTCTTTTTCAAATTTTTTTTGCACTACAACATGTAGGGCTTTTCCTACATCTACAAATTTTTTCAAAATATTTTGAGTTTTTTTTTTTTTTTGGCCAAAATTGTGATGGCAGATCATGGCTGTGAGTTGTTTTTTTTTTCAACGGACTTTGAATGCTTTTAACTATGTGAAAAAAACTTTTTTTCCAATTTTTTTTGCACTAGATTATGCATGACTTTTTCTATATCTAGGAATTTTTTCATAATATTTTGAATTTTTTTATTTTTTTGCCAAAATCGTGATGGCAGATCATGGTTGTGAGCTGTTTTTTTTTTCTTCAGCGGACTTTGAATGTTTTTTAACTATGTGAAAAAAACTTTTTTTCCAATTTTTTTTTGTACTAGATTATGCAGGACTTTTTCTATATCAAGGATTTTTTTTCATAATATTTTGAATTTTTAAAATTTTTGCCAAAATCGTGGTGGTTGTGAGCTATTTTTTTTTTGCTTCTATGATGAAAAGTACAATGATAACCAATAATACCAAATTTGAATTCTAAAAGTATAAAATGTTATTTCTTTGAAATTTTAATGTGTATTGCTTCTAAACTCTATAAATGTAGATCTAAAAATGTTTTGGGAAATTAAATCGTAAATATAATTTAAATAAGATTATTGGAATATTCCAATATATTTCAAAATAATATAAAATATTTTCGAAGATTCCAAAAGATTCCAAAAGATTCTAAAAAATATTGAAATATTGTACATGGATGTCGTACGAAAATAATTTGCATTATGATAGATGCTGAAATCGCACGAATGTAATAAAAGGCGTTGATATGATACGATACGATACTAGATCTGCATTCAAAGCAATCGCATATTATATGTGTCTTATTAGCCATGTAATGTAGATACACGATTAACGCACGGATTCCGTCAAGCACGACTTTCGTGCGGAAACAACACTTTTTTGATAATCATTGAAAAGACACTGCATCGACATCTTAGTAATGCATGTCACTTCCGTACAATAACGACACTTCTAAATGCACGTATGACGTGCGGAATCAGTGTTTAACGATAAACGCACTGAAATCGTGCAGAATCAGTGGGGGTCTGAAATTCCTGATAATGTTTGTTACATGGGTTTGGAGAGTAATATCCAAAAGAGGCTTTGGTTTTAGAAAGCTTCAAATTTGGGGCCCCATGCCTTGTTAAATACCTAAAATGAACTTAATACACAAATACACAAGTGACAACTTCTACTTGTTTTGTTGTATCCTAAGAGACAAAATTTATTTCCAATTGGTTTAAAAAATTTGGATAGGATATTGTGAAAGCAATATTTATTAGATTTTTTGTATTTTTGGTGAACTCTGTCCTACTTGTTCAGCATTGGCAGTTGCATGTTGAATATTTAATTAAATTTGAAAATGAGTTTGGCGCCAGATTTTGAGTTATTTTCAAGTTTGGCATGTTATAAATATAGAAAAAATGGCCATGGTCACAAGCTTGTAGATCCTAGCGAGGCGTCAACTAAATTTCGGCAACTATTTATTTTAATTTTCTAGAAAATCTATAGTTTGAGAAACAATTTAATTTTTGCCGAAATCAAATTGAACAAATAGGACGGCATGTAGTATTAGTACTAACTTCAAGGCACATTGATTTTCACAAGAGAATTATCCATAAAGCCCATCAAAGTTTGAAGAAGATACCACAAATTTTGCTTTATTATACTGTTATTTGTTCACTCCAAATAGTTAAAAGGTGTGAAAGATCTATCATTATTAAGTGTGTAAGAGGTGTGAAAGAGCTTGGTGGTCCTCAAAAGTTTTTTAACTCCTTTCTTCTTGCTAAAAACCTTTTGAAGACCACCAAGCTCTTACACACCTCTTACTCACTTAATAATTATAAACCACTAAGATCTTTCACACCTTTTAACTATTAGGAGTGAACAAATAAAGCAAAATTCTTTGAGGACTTTTCAAATTCAAGGCAACTTTACGAATAACTCTAAGATTTTGATTATTCTCTTAGGAATTACTGAATGTTCCAAAACATGATTATTTTTGAATTAGAGGCAGCAAAAAACTGTTTATTTAAGGCTGATTTATTTTTATTGAGTGGGTTCGTCGAAAAAATTCATAATTTATTCATACGGTATCCAAATAATGCATGCTAAAGTACATTAGAATCGTCCTTCACTTGCCATCAAGACCCAACAAACATTAATGTTCTGTCATGCTCATAACGAGTCTGTCTCGTATGAGTGTTTTCTGAGCTGACAAAACCCCCCGCGGCGTGACTCACGTAACCCTGCCCCGCTATGAGGGAGAAAGTAGAAATTGCATACTACGAATATAATACTATTGACGCGCAAGGCAAGGCAACTGGCAAAGAACGCCGGGTGGCAGGGTCGGTCAGCAGCTGCAGATCCAGATATTGTTGGCGCGATCTGTTTGCCATTCCTCGGACAAGCAAATCGTGGGAGAACGTACTCTGCTCTGCTGCAATTGCACAACAGTCAAGTTTCGGAACGGGTTCACAGTGAGTGAGGTTACTTTTCTGGGAATGCATCTTAGATGTGCCGTGCAAGTATATTAATTCAGGTTTGCAACTGGGGTTACCGATTGCGTGTTTTTCCTTGTGCGGTACTACTTCTTGGGTATGCTTGTCATTTCCGCTTTCGCTCCTGCAGAAGCATCGTCTCTGTTTCTTGGGCGGGGATTCGAATCGAGTGTATCCAAGGGATTGAAGAGCAATGAACGAAACGAATGGCGATCAAGCTGTCACGGTGGTGGTCGACGTCATGGACGCGCGGAAGGCCCAAGAATTGGAGCTCTTGAAGCAAATGCGGGCTTTAGTTGCGAAGCTTGACCCTGTCTCAACGGAGGTAAGCAATCGACGTAGGCGTGCATCTCGAGTTTCGACCCATGTTTTTTTTAGCATTTTTTGAGTAGGTCATATGGGGATTTTAGTTTTTTCTAATTTTTTCCTCCCTCCGTCCCAAAATTATTGTCCTAGTTTTTGGCGTGTTTTAGTTTAACATATTTTTTTGCAAAAAAAACCGTCTCAGTAGTCGAAAAATGGTCTATCTTCAATAGTAGTATGTAGTTTCTGTGTCATTCTTGTTATCTGCCCTGTTTGAAGTGGACAAAGCTCACGTTTGAAGTATAAAACATAGGACAAATATTGCAAAAAAAAAATTGCCAAAAACTAGGACAATAATTTTGGGACGGAGGGAGTCTTATTATTTGAATAATACGTGCAATGTTCTTCACTGATTTTGGCGATGTAAAGTTGGCCCCGTGTTTTTCGAATTGAATTTGTCCTTTAAAACCAGGGAGGTTACCATGGGGATCCGTTTAGCAGAGTTTTGATTAGGTCATATGGGGATTTCTTTTGTTTATTTTTGGATCAATACGTGCATTGTTCTTCACTAATGTTGGTGATGTAAAATTTGAGCCCATGTGAATTATGTTTTTCACAAAATGATCAAGTGAATGGGGTTATAATGGGGGAGAGTTTTAAGTAGGTCACATGGGGACTTTCTTTGACTACTATGCGCTGTGTTCTTCACTGATGTTGGTGACGTAAAATTTGAGCCCATTTGGAATTATGCTCTGCACAATATGATGAATCGAATTGGTCAATAGTAAGAGCATGGAGGGGTTAACCCCTAAAGGACCATAAGGCCACCAGGTGGCTCCTGTTTTTTTCAGTAATTTTGAGTAGGTTTTATGTAGATTCTTTTTTGTTAAAGAATATACAACATATGTAATATTCTTCACTAATTCGAGTGATATAAAATTTGGTGCCATTCAAATTATAATTTTCACAATATGATCGATTAAACTTGTCATTTTAAAACCATGAATCCTTGGTCCTTTAGGGGTTAACATTGCTCTACGGTGGTCAGGATATAGCAGACTCGGATTTGCTGCGCTTCCTGCGAGCGAGGTCGATGAGCGTGGCCAAAGCGTCCAAAATGTTTGCCGAGCATCAGAAATGGCGCCGACAGTATTTTCCTTCGGGGCTGGGGTACGCTCAAGAAGACGAGATTCGGGATGAGCTTGCAGCTGACAAGTTTTTCATTCAAGGCCATGACAAAATCGGTCGCCCCATTGCCCTCGTCTTTGCAGCCAAGCATATTAGCAGCAAGAAAAACGTTGATAAGTATAAACGTGCGTCACCATCCATGTGAATGCCATTGCATTTTGTTGACCAATTTGGTTATGTAATGCACGTTTTCATTTTTTTTGGATTATTATGCTTGTACTGAAGCCCCCTTTTTGTGTTGATGTTGCAGGAGCTATCACATATTTTTTGGACAAACTTATTGCCAGGTAACATAACGTTCTAGAGAATCCTTGGTGAGCACCCTCTAAATTTGCATGAAAGGGAACAATATGAACAAGTGAGAGCTCTTGTAGAGTATGTGAGAGCTTTAGTTTTGATTTATTTGCTCTGATTTGGCATGACTTTGCTCTGGGTTGGCACTGTTTTCAAAAAGTGCCATGCCACTAGTACTCACGAATGATGTGAAATCAACCTGTATATACAATCTTTGTTAACTCTGTTGCATGTGCGATGCTCTAGAAAAAGGTCAGAATATTGGGGTGAACTTGCAGTATACTTTTTTTTTATCTACAGTAGCATTATTTGTTTGAGACGGAATAGACAGTTCTTTAATAATCGCATTAGCATCCGGAAGCGTGTCAAAAAACCGTGGAAAGAACTGTTGTCTTCACAGCATGCTTGGTGCAGATGATCACGGAGCTCACTTCCTGGTAGTACTTCAATGTTCCGGTTGTTGTTGTTTTTTCTGGCAGTATGCCACCTGGGGTGGAGAAATTTGTGGTCATAACTGACCTAAAAGATTTGAAGCGTAAGAATCTGGATGTACGAGGATTGCTCGCTGCATTTAATTTCATGCAGGTAACCTACTTCACCGTGCTCTTCTTAATTTCCATCGTGTATTTCTACTTCAGCTTTTATTTTCTTACCTTGTAATCTGTTCAATGAAACTCAGAGTGGTTGCCTTGGACTGCATCACAAAGACCCCCATTAGTTTGACAAAGTTCTCAATGGACATTTGATTCATGTAATTACATGAAACATTAACTTATATGGAGTCAATGTTAAGTGAAAGTGTAATACAAATGTTGTTAACTCAATGTTAGTATCATTGACAGTAACTTGATATTACATTAGCAGTAATTTAATCTATATGAAATCAACGTTACCTTACCATGGATAACTTTGTCAATCTAGTTTGGAGATGTGAGTTGGTGGGCAGTCTTTGTTACCATGTTTTACTAAAGAGATTTTGCATTAACGTCCATGGAACTTGCAGGCTTATTATCCAGAAAGATTGGGGAAGATATTCACCTTGCACACCCCTGCACTATTTGGGACTTTCTGGAAAATGGTACATCCCTTGTTAGACGATGTCACAAAAGCAAAGGTAAGGGCTATGAATTAGGTATTTCAGAGAAGTCTGATATGAATTCAATTCAGTTCTTTACTTTTCAGGTATGTAACATGCTTCGACGTAGTGCAGATTGTGTTCGTGGACGATGATAAAATAGAAGAAACGTTGCTGAAAGATATCAGCAAAGAGGAGCTTCCAACCACGTATGGAGGCTTGAAAGCCTTGGTACCTCTAGAATTTGCGCAACCCCCCAATTGGCCTCCGCCCAGGCCTCTGTGAATCAAGGTATCAGATCTCTATTCATCAAGTAATGAAGTAATCAAGGCATTACTCACTATTAGGTGGCATTTATTATTCATTTGCTAGCAGTCATTAGATTGGGCATTGTGAAAGGCAAGCCTTGGCTGACGCCATCTAATAACCAGAACCACTTCTGCTTGATGATCCTCTATTGATCTCATTTACGTAGTTCACTAGTGCAAATCAAATGTGACGTTCGTTTTAGATGCCAAGTGATTCTAAAATTGCTCCAAGTATAAGAGTTATGGAGTACCAGAGAATTGTGATGATTTAGGCCAGGGTTTTTTTTTGATTTTCCGGTCATCTTTAGGCAAGTGAATGAGGTGGCTTTTTGGGCCCTTATTTCTATTTGAAAAACTTGGCAACAAATCTCTGTTTTTTCATGCATCCTAATTTTTTTCATCCAACTTATTGGCCTTCATAAAACCGTGTCTTCCGTTCAACATCTTGGCCTTTTCATCCACTACGTATGGCTCACAAAGTCCCATCTTAGCTTGCTACGGGCGTGTGCCACTGCCTTGTTGGCTACACGAGATGGCATTCTTCTTGTTATGTTCCCACATGGTGATTCTCTGACGGGATTTTTGAAGCAAATTGGCTCTAAAAAGCCAAAAAAAACACCCTAATTTAAGGATGTCTACTTTTTAGAAAGGATTATATTCTCTAATTCCCTTGAAGGATTTGCAAGGATATATGACGAATGTTGAAGGTGCAATGCTTTCATGTTGTATGATTTGCATCTCATACTCAATTGTTAAGATTGCTTAGATACCTTGTGTCTTACTGTGATAGCAAGCAACTGACAATACACTACCAAAAAAGGGTATTAAATTAACCTCATGGTCACCAATGCAAAATTAAGCTCCTCTAAGGCTAGCTTGCACTATTCATGAGTTCCCTTCATGTTCGCCCATCACACTAGTAGAAAAGGTGGCACTTGCGAGGGAGATGCCTAGGCAAGTAGTACCCATTTCCACGCATGCACAATGATTTTTCTTGGGCATGTCCCTGGGGAGCACGGATTTCTCTAAATCCCCGGTGGTCTTCAATGAATGGGGACAAAAGTGCCCCCTATTTTTGTCCTTGTATGGGCCCACCTTAAAAAACAACCCCCTCCTCTAATGGTTTATTATTCCCAAGTAGGTCCCCCTAGAGTAAATTGGGGCCGTAGGCCTTAAATTTGCAAAAAAAATTCCCAAAAATGGCACCGAAGGTGTTCAAAATGGAAATTTCCGAAAAAGGGGGGGGGGGCATGAACAGTGGCCCTGCATTCAAGACCACCGGGGGATTTAGAGGCGGGGGGGAGCGAGCACCACCTTTTCTACAAGTGTCAAAGTCCATGCTTCTTTACAGCAAAAGGAACTGCGTACTTCTAAGTGACACAATAAATTTAGATAGCAAACAAAGCATAGAAATCAAGAAAGAGGGGCTGCCTTTATGGATAACTCTAATCACTTCAAAATTGGCTCTAAGTTTCTTTCTTCTTGCCATCATTTTGGTAGGAAAAGAAGCTAAGTTTAGCCAGTGTTAGTGAACGCTACTGTCAAGAATATTGTGCAGTAAACAGACCTGCAAATACATATATATACACAATCTATTTCTTCATTCGCACAGGAGAAGTTGATGCATCTGGAGCAGGCGTGCCGGAGGGTTGGTCCAGTTTTGCACGCACAGTGACGCCATCAAGTGAAGAGCGATCCAAAGCTTGAATGATCTTGGCAACGTGGGAACCTTGTTTCAGCACGACCCAAGCCATCTGCATGTTGTTGCCTGGTTTCAACAATGTGCGCACTGATTGCACTGCATCACCGCCCACCACCTGCGCAACGTGGTCTTGCAACTGCCGCTTGGTGGTGGAAGGGCCAACATTCCACATGAAGATGGTGAGGTTGGCTTCTGAGGCGTTGAGCCGAATCTTTCCAGTCTTTTGTGCCGGCCTCTGTTTGCGAACTGCCACCGGAGGAAGCTTTTCATCCGGAGCACATGGAAGCGCTCTGCCCGTCTCCTTCTCTATTCGTTTCTTCAACTCCCGTAGAACTCGGATTTGCTCCAGTTTTTGCCGTGACAGCTTCTCCCAGTAGATGCCTGTATCAAACACACAGAAAATGACATCCCACTTCATTGCGACTCGTCGGCTGAAAGAGGATTCCAATGCACCAAAGAATGTATCATTTGAATACCATATGCAAAAGTTATAAGAGTTCAAACTTTGATCTACGATTTAATGTACATTCTCAAAATCAATCAAGACGTACTCATTGTGCAAGATTTTGGAGTGTAGACATTGCAATTTCGCGAGATTACATTATTAACAGAAATTTGATGAGACACTAAGTCCTGGCATCTAAAACATATTCCTGGCTTGTTCAACTAGTGCATTACTGGTCAATTACAGTATGTGAGATGATAACTGGGGTCTCTTATCTGATGCGCATGGGGTAATAAATGCGCAATGTGGAAAGTATTACATGTTACGGTACTTTTCAAGCATTCACCAAGAGAAAGTTGAAGTCTAGGGATAGGAATATTTTGCCACTCCATTATTTTAAGCAAGGGAGAAGGTTATTGGCGAATGTCCAACTAACCTTGAGGTTTGGGAATCCTAGTATTTGTGTAAACAATTTGGGTAGGTGTGCAGATAATATCAACTGGAACGTCATGAATTAGCAGTTTCTCCACAGGAATGTCATCCACAAGTTGCCGATCGTGCACTGCACCCATCCATTTCTGCAACACGTTCAAATCTGGACTGGGCTAGCACAACAAGTAATTTGAAAACCATGCAACCGTTCCGGATAATTCTATCACTAGTAAAAAGCCCTGTCAAAAGATAACATAAAAATGTCACTTTGTGTTATGAATGACATTTTCTTTGTTAGCCATAACACTGTGACATTTCAATGTCATTTTTAACAGGTCTTCTTTGTTAGCAACAACACAAAGAAAGTGGCATTTTGATGTCAGGATTTTCAACTACCACTAATGTACGTTTTTAGAACTATAGTACTCAAGGTAACACTCAACGCATTCAAGCACAACAGTACCTGTAGTTACAACTAAAGTTGAGTCATCGATAGCTCCCATCCATCGCAATATTCCATACTCCAGCTCCGCAAATCCCTGCATCAATACTCTTTATTTTTTTTAAATTAACTGTAGAAGAGCTTAAACACCGGCTCATAAATAGCTTCCATGTATAAGACCTTAGATCTGAGTTTAAAAAAAACAGTGCCAAGAACAAAAACAATAACGGTCTTTGTGTGATCATAGGCAAAGAAGGCAATTCAGAATGGTCACGGCGGTCACAAACAAAAAAAGAAGAAGCTGTAAGGTAGATTATTTCCTTTTCGGAAGCTTCATGAGCATATTGAATAAGAATCCGTCCCAATTCAGGACCAAGGATTCACAGTTTTAAAATGACAAATTCGATCGATTGTATTGCAAAAAATATAATTCAGATGGGACCAAATTCTATATCACAGGAATCAGTGAAGAACATTGCGTCTGTTGGTAAAAAAAAAAAAAAACACTTTGAACAAAAGGAAGTCACATAGGACCTACTCAAAACTGCTAAAAAGAACGTAAGGCTCAATTTAGGCTCCTTGGTTAAATTGTATGTACTTCATGAAATTTTTGTTGTCGATAGAAAATTCGCATTCGACAAAAGATATCCCAAACAGTGTAGAGTTCCCCATCCTAAATTTGTAACTATGACCATTAGACAAAGTGTCGAACACAACGACGTTTAAGATTGGATACCCTATTACCACCAACTTAAGCAATCTGGCCTATTTTTGGCAGTGCTAAATTCGAAAAAATATATGACCACATTTGGTTGATGAGGATTGCAAAAATTTGCATTTGTCAATTTAATTCGTATTTAACATCTAATTCGTATTTGTCAATTTCACAAAATTCCAAAGTGGAAAGCAACCTCTGACCCAGATCAAACCTTTAGGTTTCCCCATGTCCACACCATGTGGTACTAACTTTCACTCATAATGATACCCAAAACCAACTATTTCTTCGCAATGCTTGGCATGCCATAGGTCTACTTGAATAGTGAAATTGGTGGTTTTGAGTCTCAACTGTGGTGACCCCAAGAAAGGTCTACATGTTATGATTGGGCGAGGTGGTGGCAATAGGTTATCCAACCCCCCATGTCAAACAAGCATCTTCTCAGAATGTACATGGAATATTTTAATATATTCACGGACATTTGAGAATATTTCATCCAAGTTGTTGAGCATATTTGACACTCGACAAGTTGGATTTAAGTGTCAGACATGACAACCTAGGAATAATAGAACGTAAAAGAAAAAAGGAAAGTCAATATGGTAAGCAACTAAGCACCTAACTTACCTCTCCTTTCCCGAGCCGGGCACCGGTGTTGGGATCCACAGCTACAGAGCCAATGACAATCAAGTCCACTTTCAGCTTGTCATCCAGACGTACAGGCTTACCAAACTTGGCCACGCCCGCACTTGTACATGCGTCTGGAATGTATGGAATTGATGAAGACTCCAGAATTGAGAAGAAGCCCGTCCGAAGTCGAGGTTGCGGCGTCATCAGAATCTTATTACCTGATCAATATTCACATCTGATGCTTGTTTTCAGCATTCACATCTTGCATGTTTAGTTGCTTTCCCTTCCTCACTATTCATGCCCCTGATGGTCTCTTAGGCCACCGCTACTATTGTTATTTTTAGATTTATGCTTTTCCTTCTTAAACCGAGCAACGATTCACTGGCATTTTATGAACATGCAGTTTGTTTTCTCCTCCCAAAATCGAAGGTCTTTTTCACAAGTTTGAACGACAGGATATTAAACTGGTAATATCGCTATATACCACACTTATATGCCTCTCCCACCATGGATCTAAGACCGCTCATTCTCTCTTCAACCTCTCACAATGAGAGAAAGGACCTTCAATATTCCACTCAAATTGAGCAAAAAAATCACTCGAATTTGTAGAAAATTGTCTAAAGATTCTCAAACATTCTCAACCATTTGTAAGTTATGAGCATATATGGAAGAGAAGAATGCTGGGATGTTATCTTTCTCATAAAGGAAATAGAAGAATCAGAGCTTTAAAAAATTAAAAAAAGAACACGTTTGTAATCACATTCTTCAAAACTGATATCCGTTTCTGTCATTAGATGGAGCTATTATACCTCTAATATTTTGTTGGTTTCACATCAATTTTCTAATAGATTCTCATTTATTTATTTATTTATTATTTATGGCAGGGAGACATACCGTTGAGAGTGAGGAATCGGACGTGCTTCTGAGGTGTGTCAGGGTTCACCTTCACACAGCGAGCTGTTTGGAAGGCAGGTAGGCTGGCCAGCTGCTCATCCCCGGAACCAAACATTTCACAAGCTTAGCAAGAAAGAGACGCAAGTGAAATTTATATCACACATACATTTTTCTATCCACTAAAAAATAATGCCGCAGAATAATTCTCATACTGCCTCAACAATTGTCACCCAAAGTAGAGAACACACAACAACGAACAAGCATCATAGCAACTAAGGTAAGCCATCCTATTTCTGCCCACAATTCGGAAGTCACGTTTTGATAGTGTACATATCAAACTTTTAAATAGAAAACATTGATGGATAGTGATCACAAATAGGGTGGTTTACCACACATTTTAGGTCAAAATAGGGCATGTAGGAGTGTTCAACAAGAAGAGGCAATAACAATTCAATAACAGTTCAATACCAAAATGGTCACGAATCTAAAAACGCCACCCTAAAGTTTTAGACATATCCTTCAACTTCATACGGCGTCAACAACATCAGCAAATAAGCGGCAGTTATCGAACATTTACCAATAAAACTTTGCCAGTTTGCAACTTTTGCACACAGTATCTAAATGTCACATTCTTTGGTGCGTTGAAATCATCGTATAGAACTATCAGTCTAATACTAGAAACAATGGCAAGTTTGATTGTCCCTACCGTAGTATCTCTAGTGAGAATTGTGGATCCTGGTCAGGGCAAAGTGGTTCCAGGTTATGGCAAGATGCACTAGGTTTCAAGATGGTTGATGTGGATTGTATTCCAAGCAAGAACAACAAGAGTACGTGTTGGAAATGGAGCAAGAGGGTTGTGCAAATCTGACCATGGCAGCGGCGGCACCGGCTCCAACGAAATTGGGAATGCGGTGATGCACGGGGCGAGGTAACTGGGCCACATTCTCCGCCTCCAGCGCATCCCACACGCGCTTGCGAATCGCCCACTTCCACGCCCCGGGTGCTGCTTCCGATTCCGCAGCCACGGCGGCCATGGCGCTCCGCGCTTCAGCGTCCAGCTTCAGCCGCTCCGCCTCGCTCTCGGCAGTATCATCATCGGTATCATGGGTATCATGGTGCGCGTGCAGGCGTGACGTCGACGGTGCGAGGTGGTGGCTCATGGACAGCAATGGCGCATATGGGCCAGCGGAATTCCGCGGCAAGAAAGAGATGGGATTCCGCAGCGATGGCCGCCTGGAAGAGGAGATTGAGGGGGAGGATCTGGTCTTTGCTGCTGCTGCTGCTGCTGCTGTTGCTGTGAGTGCCAGATTGAGAGAGAGCGTGGCCATGATCATTCTAGCTAGCACGCATGCAATTCCTTGACTGTTCCGTAACTGATTCAGAGTGATCTGTTCCGCATGGATTGTGCAATCATAATGTGAATGCTTGACTGTTCCGTAACTGATTCAGAATGAGGTGGTGGTGGTGGTGGTGGTGGAGCTGCCGCCGCTGCTGCTGCACTGCATCGTAGTCTTGCTCGATCGGCACTGAGTTGCTCTCAACCTCATCCGTTCTCCTTGTCCCCGCAGTCAGAGCATCTCCAGCGGCGCTCCGCACTCTGAAGAGCCCCGCCCTCTGCATGATAGATGAAAAGCTCACGAAATCCGTCACCCCGGCATAACATTCCGTCAGTAGCCTCTGTGACTGCTTCCTTCCCCTATAGAATGATGTGGGATATTCCACATCACATCAGTAGCTATAGGGGCATGTGGCATTAACCCCTAAACGTCTCAGCGTTCAGAAACTGAATCACGAACAAATTCAGAGCCTTGCAACTTTCTCATATAATCTCGGATGACTTTCATCCAAGTCACCTTTATAAGACTATTAAATTCTTTACCAATTACAATAGTTCTCTTGTTGATAATATTAGAGAAGCCTCCAACTGCAAGTATGTCAAATTTGTTGGGTAGATTTTATGCTTGCAACGGTCCTCTCATGTACACCTCATGTACATCTGAGCCATGGTAATATCTATCTTTGAGGCTAGCATCTACTTGTGTTCAAAGGATTGGTACGTTTAGGGGTTAAGCAAGAGTAATCAACCACGGTGAACAATAATCAAAAGCATTCACTCAATCACAATTCACCAGTGTTTTGTAATTGTTTATTTAATTCAATAATCCATTCAATTACAAGTCACTGGTCACCCTATATATAAACGTGGATGAAACTAACGGGCAATCTCTTGGAAGGCTACTAAATGTTATGCCCGAGCTTTGCAAATCTCCTAAATATCTAGAGTTTTCAAAACCACTCAAACTAGTGTATCGATTCAATTCAACTTCCTAACTGCACATTATGATTGCACAGTCCATGCATGGTGACTTGTGACAGGCTTACTTGCTATTACAAAGCCTATTTCAATGATGTTAGTGGAGAACTACATAGTATGCCTTGTAATTTTTGGATGACCTCATAATGCAATTTAGAGTGCTGACAGAGATGCTTTGATGAACCTCCAACGGTGCACCGCGGCAACCTATTACCACCATGTTTCCCATTCCATCCTCATGTATCCACTGTACACATTTTTGGTTTAGATTGTATACGGTTAGAATATAATAGGAAAGTGACGTTGTACTAGATAGAGTATGACTCTACGGGCTCTCCCTGGTATGCAGCCGAAGAATCCTATTTCCTAGTTGCAAAGCAACGAGGTAGTAGCATGCACCGACTACTCGACATGGCAAGCCTATGGAGCATATCTAGTATATCCTATGACACATGATATGCATTAGTAAAGTCTTATTTTGAGGAGTATACTATGGAGAGTTGAGAATAGAAAGAGATGAAGAGGAGTTCTCTACAAAGATTTGGAATGGACTATATGGGAACTTTGACCGCACCGGGCGGTCAATGGTTCATACAAGTGACCCGGAAGATTGGAATGACCTAAGTGCCTCTAAGCATTGACTCACCAAACCAGATTACTAAATTTAGATGCTAACTTCAAAAGCAATTCCACAAGTAAAAACACAATCAAATCCTCGGATGAGAGGTAAACGCAGTGGAAATAAAGGTAAGTGGTTAATCAAGGCTCTAGCAATAGATAATTAGGATTTTTGAGGTAAAAAGCGGCCACTATAAAAATCTAAAAGGGAAAAATAATAGGATAGGGTTAAAAGTAAATAGTGGGTGATAAATAACATCAAGGAAGATTAGGGTTTTGATATTTTAGGATTTTTGAACAAGGGCAACATGAAAAAATGGATCACTAGGGATAAAATAGAGACCAAAAAAAGAATTAGAGCAAAACAAAAGCATTTAAAATCAACTAAGGGAATTAGGACTGCCCTTTTGCATGAGCAAGAATACAAGGAGTGGGGTTTTTCTCAACAAAAGGCTCTAAACAAATGTGGGAAAAAATCATACAACACAACAATGCAACATATGATGATCATTCAGCATTCCAATAAATGAGATTAACATAGCAAGATACAACTTTAATGGACTATTGCACCATAGAGTGCCACAATCACACTAGGATTGACAAAATAGATTCCTAGGAGGGCCAAAATGAACTCTAAAACCCTAGGGCGCCACACATTCCAACCAAAATGGCCACAACAAACACAAAAAGGCAACAACTAGGTCAACAATCACGAGAACACTAGGACTTCACCAAAAACAACCCTACCACACAATTATATAAAAATTGGGAGTGTGTAATTTGAGACAAAAATCGGGCAGCGCTTCCGCATATCCCAAAATCACCAAAACATGTAACCAAAATTGACACACAATCAATAATTTAACCATTCATCACTCAAACATACAAACAAAAACACAAAATTGCCACAACTCATCAATTCATTTCAACAAGTAATACACAATAAAATAAAGATGTACTTACAATTTCACCACAAGATATCAAAATATGCAAAAATTAGACTAAACCTCAACCGGTGCGCAAGGATTTGCCTCGGTGAGGCTCCCTCTTTAATGTCATGTTGGCCCATTCTGTATTATCACGTTGCAAGCTTGTACAGTGGGGTCCAAGGTAGAATGGCGTTTTTGGTTTCGCAGTGGAAAAGAATTCAAGTCTGCCCACTTTGAAAGCCTCTAGAGAGATCAAAAATTGGTATTTTACCTTGAAATTTTTACCATGAACTTGAAATCAAGTTTTTAGTATTCCTACCAAATTTCAAAGCCAAATAATTCACCCAAAAAAAAGTTATTCAAAATCTACCAACATTGGTAGTTATTCATTGCTGCCAACTTTGACAGCCTCCCAAAGATTGAATTTTTTTTTCTTTTGCCATGAAATTCTCGGAACAAAAACTTCTTTATGTCAACAACATATCATAAAAATTTCAAGACCAAAATATTAATGCAAAAAAAGATATTAACAATCTACCATCATGTGTAGTTTTGGGAAACAATGGGGGAAACCATTTCATTGCTACCAACTTTGAGTACTGCCAACTTTGAAAGCCTCCCGAGAGCTCAAAAATTGGTATTTTATCACGAAAGTCTTACCAAAGAATTATCTTTAAATTAATTATATGTATGCCAAATTTCAAGGCCAAAAGATTCACCAAAAATATTATCCAAAATCTACCAACATAGTAATCAAAGTTGGTAGCAATGAAAAGGTTTCCCCCATTGTTTCCCACAACTACACATGTTGGTAGATTGGGAATATCTTTTTTTTCACTAATCTTTTAGACTTGAGATTTTTACCATATATTACTAACACAAATCGGTTTCTACCAAAAAAAAATCAAAGTAAGAAAATTGTTTTTCGATTCTCGGGAGGCTGTCAAAGTTGGTAGGAGTGAAACTTTTTCCACAGCTACCTATATTGGTAGATTTTGAATAACGTTTTTTTGGTGAATTATTTGGCTTTGAAATTTGGTAGGCATACTAACAACTTGATTTCAGGTTCATGGTAAAACTTTCAAGGTAAAATATCAATTTTTGATCTCTCTAGAGGCTTTCAAAGTGGGCAGACCGCAGACTTGAATTTTTTTCCACTGCGAAACCAAAAACGCCATTCTACCTTGGACCCCAGTGTACTGCAACGTCTTTGCTTGAGCTTCCGATCATGGTGATCTGATTGATGTGACTCTGTCAATCTTGCCCCGGGGAAGTCACTGTTAAGAATTTAGGTAACTATGAGAACAAATATAGGATGATTTTTATTCATTTGAGATAAAAATTATAAATTTATAATTATAAGCAATATGGGGTATTTTAAAACCAATTTGGGAATATTTGGGAATATATGAAATATGCTTTTAATATACTATAAATATTAGAATATCCCAATTATTTCATAGCCCCCCATTAAAGGCCTCCTTCCATGTAAGGGGGGCAGTGAGTGGCCGGTCCTCAAAAGGAAGAAGCTTCACCGAAATGGGTGGAAACAGGAGGATTCAAAAGTATAAATTTCATTTGTACCGAAATGGGTGGAGCATGGGTGGTTCTTGAGACCTCAATTCTTGTCTTCTAGTGCCTTCCACCCAACCGATCCCCACATGGAAGTCTGCCCTAAATACCCTTTGTTCACTCATATGTACCCAAAATTTACACTAAGTGATTTCCCCGAGTCTCAGCCTTTCTCCCTGTGTACGTGATCGTGGCCTTTGTCTTCTTGATCTTGGTTGTCGTCACCGTCATCCTCGTCATCCTCGTCATGATCTTTGACGCCCTTTGCCTCACACAAAATAAAACTCCAAACAATAAACTCAATAAATCATAGAAAAATAAAATTCAAAACACACTAGGCATTTCTAAATAACTAGTTTTGCACATACAAAACCCGATAAACAAATCATAATGCACTGCAGTTACATTTCACTCCAATCCTCTAAAATACTAATAAATCACTCACACCAAATGCACCAACTCAAAAATAATTGCAAAAGCATCAATATAAAATACCACAACACATAAAATATGTAAAATAGCACGGCAAATACTTTACCGTATTTCGTGAGCCGATTAGATGGCTCCAACACTACAAAGATTATATGCACATAAAAATAGATAATTACGGGTTGTACATGTACTCCCTAGAACCAATATGAAACTGCTCCAACTAGTCATGGTTTCCTGAAGTAGGCTATAGTAACATCTTACCCTCCATGGAAAAACTAAACAAGCTAAAAATAGAATTTGGGGTGGCTTTCCTAGATCGCTCAAAAATCAAGTTTTATTAGTATACTCCATTCTATAACATAGGATCTCACATTACTATTTTTAGCTTGTTTAGTTTTTTCATGGAGGGTGAGACATGGTAGTACTAGGTTAGTGTATATCAGTGTCACGAGAGTCTTTAAGTATCTCCACCCTTGGTCACCAAATTTACATTTGTGCATCATTATTTTCAAAGTAATTTTGATTCAACTTTGAGTTTTTTATACGTAGTTTTTTTAGAGAGGATTTGGCTAACATTTGCAATTAAAGAATGTATAGATCTCAATGCATTCAGAATATTCTAATATAAAGTAGAATGTCCTTAAAGCTATACTCCTAATATAAATGGTAGTAGTTACTACCATTTCCTAGTGGATCATTTCAAACCTTGCGGTAAATCATTCAAAACCAAAAATAGACCAGTACTTAAGAAAACACTCAATTTATACACTCAAAAGGCCCTGCATTCATATCCACATGACCCCGATTTAACTGCTTCTAGCACAAAGCATAAGAAAATATACTATAGTTGGTCTACAAGTACACTAAATAGGTAGATTAGTGTTAGATACACTAAATTACATAAACATGTTGTAAGTTTTTACTGTTGACCAATTTTTTACCCTCTATATTGGTCAAGATGGGGATCTTTCAATAGTATTGGAATCAATGTCTTTGGTAATTTTTTTTGTGGAGAGTAAAAATCTATAATATTTTCAAATCTTTTAATTATCTAACACTAATCTACCTATTTAGTGTAGTTAGGTTGAAGGAATGGAGCCTTTTCACTTCTAGAATAAAGTTCAAAGGTCTCATTGCCCACCTTTGGAAGAAGCTGGAATGATATTCCAAGGGCGCTCAATGTCAAACCGCATGTTAATCCCTAAAGGACCACACCCCTCCCCAAATTAAAGAATTACAATTACATGCATTATAAAATGCAACTAGAAAGAATATTTTGAACTTGATGTATAAATAAAAAATTTACATTATGAATTTTAGATTCTATCGATATGAATAAATCTCTCGGGGGTGCATTGTATTAAACATGTACAAATATATGTGAGTGCACAGAAGGGGTATTAATTTGAACACTGCCGTATAACGTATACATACAATAAACACATTTAGAACTGAAAGTATTCACGTATACTTACACTAAACATATATTTTAAACAGAATACATTTGTATACAAAGATATTTAGACATGTAACCATTTGTATACAAGGGGGTTTTTAGAAGGGGTCATGAACGCATGTGATTCTCAAACATAATGTAGAGTGCACCCCCCGAGATAAATCTAAAATTGCTATCACCAATATTTTTGTATGAATTTTGAAATTTCAAATTCAAATTTCTTTTGTAATTTGATTACCACTAAGACATTCACAACCTATGAATGAATTTGTTGTCGTGGGTTGAAATATAATATTCTAGATAAGTGTAATGCTTTTTGGAGATTTTTGGTTGATTAATTTGATGAGGTGATTTCTTCAAAAGCACTTGTGATTTGTGATTTGTGATTTGTGATTTAGACTATCAAAAGCACTTATTTATTATAATTTTTCAAAAATTTGTCCTCCCGTTCCACCATTGAAAGCATTCAACATTAAATAGTTTGCCTCCTTAACCATTTAAAAACTAATGATATAAATGAAAATATAGGGCATTTGTATGGTACGGTCCACATTAATTCTTGTCCCTATGCACTCTTTTGAGAATTTTAAGAATTTGAAAAATCTATTATATAGAGAGAAAAATATATTTGTGAAATCTAATGTGGTGGGATGGACTATACCGATAAAAGAGAACAAAAATTTGATAGAAAATAAAAAAAAATCGACATTATGTTTTAATGGAGGATGAAACAAAGGGTAAACTAGTGCACTGTCATAGTGCATAATATGCACTCTAAATTCTAAAAGAGAAAGATAACACAGTATTGTGATTGGACTTTTGAGTTATGAATTTTTCCAGTGTTCAAATATGTGAAGAAAATATCTTCTAGTTTTTTCAAATTTTTTTGAATTGAATTATAAAATGTGTTAATTTTGGGAGGGACTAATTGTTTCTCTATTAAAATTTTTTTTTGATGGATTTATTTTTTGAAAGCACTTGAGAATGAAATTTTGCAAGTTCTTTTATTTTTAGAAAATTTAATATAGAATCAAATGTGAGCTATATTTAAATTCAAAGTTTGATCATAAATTGGTAAAACTGTTATTAAAATGGGAGTTTTGATATTCAAAATCTTCAACATAAAATCATTTTAACATTCAAAATTATTATTTTTGGGTAAAATGTACATGAATCTAAAAGTTGGTTTGCTCCTTTTTCATTGAATCATTGCTACATAATTTTCAAATTGGTTTGTAAGTTAGTTTTTAAATAAAATGTTCAAAGTGCACAAATGTGCAGCAAAATGCTCGGGGGGTGCACTCTACATTATGTTTGAGAATCACCTGCGTTCATGACCCCTTCTAAAAACCCCCATTGTATACGAGAAGTTATATGTCTAACTATGTTTGTATACTGATATATTCCATTTTATATATACGTTTGGTGTAAGTATACGTGAATATTTGCAGTTCTAAATGTGTTTATTGTATGTATACGTAATACGGTAGTGTTTTAATTAGTACCCCTTCTGTGCACTCGCGTATACTCGTACATGTTTAGTACAGTGCACCCCCAAAGGCAAAATGTAGTTAGTTCACGAAAAGGAGCTAGTATATTGTACCATACAAACGCCCTATTGATGGTTTCACTCCTAGGAATAAATAGGGTTTACACAACCAAAAAAAAAAAGGGAGGCTACATTAAAAGGGAGGCTACACTTTAAAGTCTACATTAGAAAGAATATGAAAGGTTTTGGATCTCATGTAGTCCCCTCATTAAAATAAGTTTGAGCAACTAGTAGTGCTAAATTGTGCATAACACAAATTTTCACAACTTATACATGTAATGTTCAATATTGGAAATAGTATTATTCATGTAAAAAGGTATTATATGCACCCATAAGTATATACACCCATAATTGACCATGTCTCAAAGACGACTCCTACATTTGGATTCAAAAGCTATACTAAAACCTAAATAATGATTGCACAAGATTTACGAAATCATAGAATATGACTATGTGAATGAGAGCCTAAATGAGCCTATAGTCAATTTGGGTAAATCTATAAACAACTTAAGGATTCTTAACCTATTCATACAATTTCCAAATAATGTATGCTAAAGTGTGTTGGAATCTTCATCCAATTGTAAATAAGATTTAGTACAAATAATTTTTTTTGATAATAGAAATATGTTCATTTCGATTAGTGACAATTATGGGAGCATATGTCTTACCTACTACACTCTAAACTCATAATTATCATATTCCAATATTGCAGAAAATATTTACTTTTGCGCACATATGTGAATGGTCACTTTTCACATATCAAGCTCTGAATTCATGTATGTTGGTTACCAAAGGTGTGATATAAAGAGGTTCTAAGTATACTGAAACAAGGAGATCGCATGAGTCATTTAGAGCCTCTTTACAACTAGAGGCGAGAAGCCATTAGGAAAGAAATTTCAATCAATAGGAGGCCTAAAAATCGAGAAGACCAATTTCTCATTGGCTGAAATTTCTCTCCTCACGACTTCTCGCCTCTAATGTAAAGAGGCCCTTATTTTCATTCGGTGTCCAGATTATAGGCACAACAGCGTTCAAGGGTTAAATGCATGCATGTGGCGGGTCAAAAGCCCCAACCATTGTCAGTTAAACAGGTCAATTCACAACAGGCACACGAGGCGCACTCAGCTGCTGCCACTTGTCCTCTTGCCTGCCCATTCCACTGAGCCGCATGCAATGAAAGAAGCTCTGAAAACAGCACTGGCAGTGCCACGTATGAAAGTGCCATGGCCGAATATAATGTACACTTTTCTTTCAGCACATTCCAACTGTGCAGTGATGGGTGTTGTCAAAGATAACTGAAATCTAACTTAGGTTCTCCTTAGATTTCAGACGGATAATAGAGTTAACCGAAAAGAAGCCCTTGGAACCTCCCTTTTCAACCTTCTTTCAAGCGTTCTTTTGAGCTCCCTTGAGCTATGTTTGGGTTGAATAGTGTCGTGTCATAACTTGTCCCCTTGTGGGCCATGGGCTTGGAGCTTTGGTAGGAGGTGTGGAAGTCATTGCGAGGTGTGGAGAATAATGACAGTGGCTTGCTTTAGATTGTCTCCCAACTCACTTGAACTAGTTTTCGGTCTATTTATATTTCAATATGAGTTCAAGAGGAGTTCAAGAGGAATTTGCTAAAACTTTCCTCTTTGAGCTGACTTTTCGGTTAACTCTAATTTAACTTACCTTTGGTTTAAATTAATTGAAATCTAGAAGTGATTCACTAGAATCATGCATTCATTATGAACACTGACATTGTTTGCAAAACCTTTCTTAACCCTTTAGTGCCCAGCTCACCACATTATGATCACTACAACGTCCGAAATGCAAATAGCAAAGAATCCGTGAAGAATTGGAACTTCAGTTTTGAAGTTTAGATTTGCCCACATACATTACGCACCTTCTAGAAAAAGAAATTTTCAATTTGGAATTGTACAACTATCAAAATACCTATCAACAGAACGCAAAAATACTGCAAATACTTGAAAATACAGTAAATACTTACAAATACAACATATGTATTGTGTAGTATTTCTTGTGTTTGGAAGTTTGTTATCTTTTTTTATTTTTTTGGATTGAGTTCTCTTCTTCATTTTCCATTAGTGTGTGTAATCCGATCTTGACTAATGTACCCACTCCTGTCAATTTTCAATGTATAAAATTTTGTCCTAAACCGTACATGGACAAGTCACTTTCACTTATAAATCTCACAATAATTATGTGTGAGTCTATTTTTGATATGAAAGATTGCAACGGAGAGGTGTTGACATAGGGCATAGTTGAACTTCTTTGCTTTTATTTTTGAAAATTTACCTCAAATTATATTTAACTTTGAAATCACACACCCCCCGAAATCTCGTTTTTGAGGGTGCATTATACAGTTCAAATACATACTATAATCTTCCGATCCCACCATCGGATGATTCTCAAATTTTGATAAAATGTGTGCTCTTGAGTTGAGAATAGAATTGTACGGTTACTTTCTAATTTAACCCATTCTATTTTTGGTAGTCTCAACCACAGTGGAAAAATCTACTGAAATCCAGGGCTCTGAGCTATAGTACCCTGGGCACTAAAGGGTTAATTTTTTAGTGCCCAAGGTGGTTCTGGAGAAACCAAAGTTTTTTGGTGGTTTTTAAAAAAAACTCTCTTTATTCAAACTATGGAAACTATTAATAGTATTTAACCGTATAAATGTAAGCGTAGCTTAACCCCTAAACGTCTGAAAATGCCTTTGCGGCAAGTAGAATACAACGTATATTTCTTGTATTTGAAATGTATCCACATCTTTAATTGGTTTGAGTTCAACAAAGAAGTTGAAATTTAGAGCAATGCGGTTCTAGTGAGCTGTTGAGATCCTAATTTAGAACTTCTTATTGGTAGCAAATGTCGATTATACAAAAACGTATCTACTATCCCCTTGGGACATTTAGGGATTAATCAAACAAGTGCCGGTTAAACCTTGGTAAGATCCAACCGTTGGATTGGAAGATTATAGTATGTCTTTGAACCGTATAATGCACTCTCAAAAATGAGATTTTGGAGGATGTGCGACTTCAAAGTTAAATAGAATTTGGGCTAAATTTTCAAAAATAAAAGTGAAAAGGTTCAGCAATGACCTATGTCAACACCTCTCCATTGCAATCTTTCATGTGTAGAATTGACTCACACATAATTATTGTGAATTTTACTAGTGATAGTGACTTATCTATGTACAATTTAGGACAAAAACTATACGTTAAAATATGAAAGGAGTTCGTACATTGATCAAGATCGGAATAGATACACTAATGGAACATGAACAAGAGAACACAATCCAAAAATTTAAAACAAGATAAAAAACTTCCAAACACAAGAAATACCGCATAGTACATGTGTTGTATTCGTAAGTATTTACTGTATTTTCAAGTATTTGCAGTATTTTCATGTTTTGTTCATAGGTATTTTGATAGTTGCACAGCTCCAAATTGAATTTTTTTTCCCAAAAGATAACATTAATAGTTTTGCAACTTTGAACATCAAAGTATTAAACTTGAATCTTTACGGATTTTCCGGAATAGCCTTTCCCGATGACTGAGTGACCACATTATGGTCTCCTGGGCACTAAAGGGTTAACTACTTCAGTGGTTGACATTTGACCCTTAAAGTTTCAAAATCAAGTAAATAGGACTATTTAACCCTTAAAGGACCGTAAGGCCCTATGCAACTTCTGGAACTAGAAAATGAGGAATTTTGGGTTCTTGGGCTTTGAATTGTAAAATGAGAAACAAACAGACTTTGTCTCTTTTTGAGAGCCAAATCTATAGGTACTTCTTGATTGGAAATTCATCAAGTGAGCGATTTTTGGTGATTTTTTTGAGTTGCTAGAAGAATGTTTAGGCGTCACTTCAAACCCTCATATCTTCCTCAGTCTTCATACCTCCAAATTACTTGAATTTTTTTGCACATGTTTAAAATGATGATTTCTACACACAATAAAAATTTCAGAATTTTTGCAGCACTTTAAACAATCCAATTTCAGCATGTGTACAAAATACCCCAAACAAGTTCCATCAATCTTCTCAACGATGGCATTTTCTCAAAAATTGTGTGATCTTGTCGATTTTTTATTTATAAAAAAGCTATGTAAGTCATCATGAGAAGCAATGGACCTTAGACGAGTATTAAAATGAACAAGTGTCCAAGGCTCGGGGGGTGCACTCTACATTATGTTTGAGAATCACGTGCGTTCAGACCCCTTCTAAAAACCCCCTTGTATACGAGAGGTTATATGTCTAAATACCTTTGTATACAAATTTATTCCGTTTCAAATATATGTTTAGTGTAAGTATACATGAATATTTTCAGTTCTAAATGTGTTTATTGTACAGTGACTTCAAGAAATGAGTCAATGCCCCTATCAAAGAGCATTGCTGGGGGCTAGCCGGGAAACATTAAAGCAGATGAAGCCGAGCAAAAAAATCTATTGTGACTCATGAACTCTTAACACATGCCACATGGCGCTTTGCCTAAATAATATCTACATTGTGAGTTAAGATCACAAATGTGCATGTACCCTTATAAACTCATTTTTTGAGGTGGCTTGTGGAGCAACTTCACATGGCAACATTTGAGTGTAGAACATAGAGAAATTTGTGTTTTTTGATGAATTTTTTTGTGCTTTCTCTTCTCTTCCCTCTTGTGGAACATACTGTGGAGAATAGGAATTAGAATTGGCATGATGAAGCCAATTTCAGGAGACAAAGTGAGAGATATTGTTGCTCTTTTGATGAAAGGCAAGAGTACAAGAGTGGTTGCGAAGTCATTGGGTTTCTCATAGAGTACGGTGAATAGAGTGAGGAAGAAACATTGTAGTGACTTAGAATTGCCAAAACGAGGTGTTCCAAAGATTCTTAGCGCTTCAGAGATACGACGTGCATTGCGTTTGGTCACGGTTGGAGGGCTAGAAACGGCAGTACATGCAGCAAAAGTGTTGAGAGAGGGTAGAGAAGTGGGTTTATGTGATAACACTTTGCGGTCTGCTTTGAGAGATGCTGGATTGAGTGCCTGTGAGAAGATTCCTAAGCCTTGTTTGTCAAAGAAAAATGTACGAGAGAGGCTACGATTTGCAAGAATTCATGAAGAGTGGACAGTAGAGGATTGGAAGAGAGTTGTATTTAGTGATGAAACGAAGATAAATCGTTTCAATGCGGATGGGAGGACTTGGTGCTGGGTCAATGACCAAAAAATCTTCCCTGATCGTGCGGTGAAGCAAACAGTGAAGCATGGTGGAGGGTCTTTGATGCTATGGAGTTGTATGACAGCAAGAGGTGTAGGTGATTTACAAAGGGTGGACGGGCGTATAAATGCGAAGGACTATATTACAATCTTGCATGGAGATTTGTACTTGAGTTTAGAGAGATTAGGATACTTGAACCTCGGTAACGTCATTTTCCAGCATGATAATGCTCCTATACATAAGGCAGAGATTGTTCAGAAATGGTTCTTAGAGCAGACATTCACTGTTTTAGAGTGGCCAGCTCAATCCCCAAACCTAAATCCCATAGAACATGTTTGGGCAATTCTCAAACATCGTTTGAATTCCTATCCAACTCCTCCTGTAGGTCTTTTGCAATTATAGGAGCGTGTGGAGGAGACTTATAAGACGATCACTACAGAGCAGTGTGAGAGATTGTATGCTAGCATGCCAGATCGAATTGTAGCTGTTTTGGCTGCTCGTGGAAAGTGGACAAGATTTTGACCACTCTTTCTATAACGCCTCAAAAAATGAGTCTATGTACATAGTCAACGTTAGCACTATGTATTTTTTTTTAATCTAGTGGCAATTTCTTTTCAATTTTCTTGAGGTTGTCAATTACTTCATGCTCTCAAACTTTCATGTTCAAAATTTATTGCTTTGATTCTTCATACTCTCTACGTTGTTACTTTTCTAAATCAAATACCTCAAAGACTCATTTCTTGAAGTCACTGTAACTACTTAGCAAGCGCAGTTCCGGTTACGCTCAGAACTCGTTTGCATGAGGCCTTTAGTAACCAACGTACATGAGTCGAGAACTAGGCAAGCGGAAAGTGTCCAATCACATGCGTACACAATAGCAGATATCCTGGAATGTGAGCGTATTGAAGCATACCGATAGGCCGGAGTGGCATGTAAATGTCAGGTTGAAAGATAATGCTCAGAAGAAAGTGGCCCACACTAGACATAGACTGAAAAGTGTCGTGCTCTTACTTACTGCACTAGTGAAAAGTGAACACTCCACCTCTCTAACCACCCCGTCTCTAAATCCCGGTGGTCTTAATGCGGTGGTCTTAATTCATCCACCCCTTCTTTTTTTGAAATTTCCATTTTGGGCACCTTCAGTGCTTTTTTTGGCAATTTGTTTTGCAAATATGGGGCCCTATTGACCCTAGGGAGACCTATTCGGGAATAAAAAACCATTGTATGAGGGGGTTGTTTTTAAAGGTGAGCCTTGAACCGAACAAAAATAGGGGGCATTTTGTCCCCGTTCATTCAAAACCACTGGGGATTTAGAGAAATCCGTCTAATTACTACTAGCAAAAGCGTTGCTTCTCACTCAAAATAGTGTCAAAATACCCTGTACACACTTATCCTACGTGACAAATCGCACTCACCAAGACTTGAACGCCTGGGTTGTGAGTGCGAAGTGGCGACGTTTAACTCACCTAGCGAGGGAAAAGCGACGCCTTCTCCTTGTAGTGAAAGTAGCTCAAGCAGGCCATGGCATACACGTCGCATGGGCTGCCTGTCTACAACGTACGTAGCGCGCGTGTGACCTCACCTTGATTGTGACTATATGAGCCAAGCATGCACGCCGCGCTGGTGACAACGTCCAACAAGCTAGCTCCGCTTACAATTACTTCGTACGTACGTCTTCTCTTCGGCAGCCTGAGTACGTTTTTGCAGGTGCCTGCGAGCGCTGTTCGCTGTTGTTCTCGAGGGATTGAATTAAGCTACAGATTGTGTGTGCTTGTGTGTGTGTGTGTGTGTGTGTGTGTGTGAGAGTGAGTGAGAGAGAGAGAGAGAGAGAGAGAGAGAGAGAGAGAGAGAGAGAGAGAGAGAGAGAGAGAGAGAGAGTTGCAAACTGTGAGGTGGGGAAATTCATTCTTGTAAGTAGTGCGTGATGGAGGATCCGGCGAGGGAGGTGGAGGCCGTGGTGCGCGCGTTAGTCGATAAGCCGACGCTGCGACGACAGGCGGAGACGCTGCGGAAGTATTGCACGCCCGACGTGGAGTTTTACCACCCTTACATCCAGTGCAACTGGGGTCTCGCGGCTCTCATTGCTATCTATCAGTTTGCCCAGACGTTCTTGAACTACAGGTCAGTGCCTCTCCTTTATTATCATCATCAATGCCCATGCCCACCCTTCTTATCTTACACAGTTCATATTCGCTTTCTACTCGAATTTCTTGAATGCCGTATAAGCTATGCCATTACACTCTTCCTTCTCTTTACTGTGTGCTACACAATTGTGCAGCTCTTCCACATTTTCATATCATACACTAATTTGACCTTATACTAAATCAGAGATGACACTAATAAAATAGAATGCAGTCTTCTTTGGGTACTTTCGTACTTTCACACCGAGGGATGATATTTTGACATTGGGAGGGATGAATAACACATGGGGTTATTTTGGTGCATGTGGATGTGATTATTGGTACTAGATTAACCCTTAAAAGGTCCTTGGGGATAGTAGATACGTTGCCGTATATCTGACATTTGTTGTAAGTAGTAGTCCCAATAGCATTTAAGACCATGTAGACATGAATTTTAAATTTCACTTTTGATATGAAACTCATAGGAGGTGTAGAACCATTCCAAATACAATGAAATACGGCCGTATAATACTGGTCGGAATGGGAAATCTGGACCTTTAAGTGTTAAGATATTTCCTTTTGGTGTGAATGTATCTTTAGGGGATGGCTTTGGAGGGTTTCTAATGGACAAACATTTTCACCCAATCTGAGTTCACCTCCAAGACTAAGTTAGTTTCCTCTATGGAACCTGGGAGACTATGTAACTCAGCTTCTCATGTGTGTGTGTGTGTGATGCTGTGTAGTGGAGTGGACTTCTACAACATTGCCTATGATGCCAAAACGAATTGTGTTGGGGTGCGGATGACAGTGTACATTCGCCCATGGCTGCAGTTTTGGCGCACCACGCCCTTGATGTTCTTTACCTTGCTGGAGCTTGAAGATGTCATTGAGGTAACAAACCACAACCCAAAACTCTTGGAGGAGGTACCTACAACTGCACATTTAAACTACTGTGCAGCTTGGGATTTTTCGAAAATTGAACTGGGACTATTTTTTGGGTGATAGACAGATAAGATCCGTGACCAAAAAGTGATTTTTTAACAAAAAAAAGTCTCTCTTAAAATGAATGTAATTTACACAAATTCTGAAAGTGAATAGTTAGTCATATCCCATTTGTGCTATAAGGTAGGATGTCCTAAAACCACCAACTTAAGAAATATAGCCTCATTCTAACAAGGTTATTTATGAGAAATATTTTTCGGTCATTTGGAAGAAGATTTCTTACGGAATGCACAAATTTTTGCAATTTAATTCTCAATATTCAAATTGATACAAATTTTTGAAGTGAAAAGAATTTCGTCACCCAAATTAGACCTCTAGGTTTCTCCATGTCCACACCATGTGGTACTAATTTTCACTCATAATGATACCCAAAACCACCAACTATTTCTTCGCAATGCTTGGCATGCCATTGGTTTACTTGAATAATGAAATTGGCTGTTTTGAGTCTCAATTGTGGTGGCGCCAAGAAAGGTTTACATGTCATAATTGGGGGAGGTGGTGGTTTTAGAACATCCTAAGGTAGGAAAACCAAAAACGGTTAATGCCCTCAAGGCGTGCACTAGAGTTTTTTAAAAGCAGGGAGGTGGTAGACCGAAAATGGAGAATTTTTGCATGACGAGGATAACTAAAAATTTACTAAAAATTACTAATTTTTTTTTGAATTTTTAGCAGCCTTGTGTGCGGTTTTCTGTGATATTAATTAACCGATTTAGGTGCTTTCATGTGTAGAAAAGGAAGAGTCTAGTATACAAGAAGGGGTTTGACAAACTTCCCACTTTTAGAAATTGTAGATAATTATTTACGGGGAATAAAAATACGAAACAACTTGCATTCTTCATCATTTCTTCTTCATCTCAAAAAAATTTCACATAATTTCTAACTCCATTCCTTCTGGTCAAATCACCTTATTTTCACTGTTTTTGGTTTTCCTACCTTACCTTATGGATGGTGATTTTCGCAACACAAAAAAAGTATCACTAATTTCATCCTAGACGCCCCAATTTCGCTCATCTGTAGAAGCCTTTTGATTGGATGACAAGTGGTCGGTTTTAGGATCCTTGGGGATGACAGGTGACCCGATTTAGGTTCCTTGGGTGGCGGTAGTTGGGACAAGTGGGGCAGTTTAAGGTGCCTCCACTTTATAGAACCTCGATCTCTTTGGCAGACGATGTTTAAGGTTGGATAACCCATTACCACCACGAGACCTAAAACCGCCAACTTCTACACCATTCCTTCATTTCAGGGAGGAAATGTAAGTTGTCGGTACATGACTTAACATTTGAGCAATTCATGCATAAGTCATGTATTGATAGTCTACATTTCCTTCCTAAAATGTAAGAGGGGTGTAGAAGTTGGTGGTTTTAGGTGTCGTGGTGGTAATGGGTTATCCAACCTTAACTTAATTCATACATAGACTGATTGTGATGCAATGAATGCAGAATGGGCAAAGGCTGAAGAAGATTCGAGTGCAACGAGACTATTTCATACGGTCACCAATGCTGCAGTTAATCCCCATTGTGGGTGACATTTACGACTCAGACACACTTCGGTTCCTGTTGGGCAACTTCCAGTCTCTACTGGCCCAGTTCTTTGTATGGTTGCTCACTTTCTTGTTTCCGCCTTCCAAGCTTGGGCTTGCCTAGATGTTGCTGTACTGTACATTCATTTACACAAGTAAATGTGTTAATCTAGACAGTTAGTATTAGGTGGCTACCCAAGACTCAACAACACATTAGCATGTAGTCAAAGGTAGTACACCCATTTGAGTTAATGTAGTATCCCCATGATACCATAGTACCATGATACCATATGATAGTATGATGTTATTTCTTATTATTTCATAATAAGAGTTCAAAACTACCTGTTTTCTTGTGCCAATTGAAGAGTCGACATTCATTGTACATGTTGCCTTCCCACTTTGACTTCCTACATAGGAAAAATGTACATATCATGAGACACGATTCCAAAAATTTCCATTGCATTTCATCCCTTTCAACATGGGTTTTATTTCCCCCGCTATTTCCATCTTGAATCTCAATTTTTTTCTACAAAGTGGACTCTTGTTATGAAATGGACGGAGTAGTAGTTATGCAGGTTCAAATTGTTGTTCATAGGTTTCGCATAACTGACAGGAAGCTACAATGCGCATGTCGAAGTTGTACAGTACTGTACTGACCAAGTGAATATCCATACACGTGAAAGCTTTGAATCTACAACGCAATTAGCATCCTGTCAGGCTTTTTGTATTCATAATTTCAGATCATTTGCATGTGAAGTACATTTTTCTTAATTTTAAGATTCTTGTACATACCGGTAGTAAATTTTAGATTCTTATGCATAGTGATGTTGTCAAAAGTACACTTGACAAACAAGCAGCTATGTGGCTGTGTCCCTCGTAGCATACAAAATTGGTTTTCACATTTATTATTTAATCGTTGTACCAAAGTGCCACATATCATCTTTGCAACTGGTTTAACCCCTAAACGTACCGGGGTTAAAAATGACATGGACTTCACAAAATCCGAGGTAGAAATTCGATTTCGACATCATGTTGTGAAAATCTAACCCTCATACAGTATACCGGTAGCACTGTCCTTTTCCAAGTAAGAGCTTACTGTCCACACTTCTTATTCACGTGAACGGTATATGCAGGTTGTGTTGAAAGTAGATCTGTCGATTTCAGTGGTTTTCACAAGTACAATGAGGTTTTCTTTTTTGTTTCTTTTTTTTCAATTCCCATCGTCCTTAAATGTATATTATTTGGAATCCAAAAGAACTAAAGAATTCTTGAAGTTTGAAGTTGCATAGTTGTAAGGTACACTGTCCCCAAACCACCAACTTAAGAAATTTGGCCTATCTCTGACAGTGCTATCTTTGGAATGGATTTTTTCTCCTGTAGGGAAATAACGTTCATGAGGAATGCACATATTTCCATGATAGGTTCCCCCATATCCACAGTATGTTTTACTAAGTCCACTCATGACGATACACTAGGCCTTGGAGCTTTGAGAAAGGACCCGAGCTACCAAACTTTCTGAAAAAAACTGCCTGGGAGGACTACGGATTTGTACCAAATAAATTTTGCTCTCACAAGAGACGTTTTCACACAATGACTCCACAATGATAGACTGGAAAGCAATAGTGTACCAGACTAAGTGCATAGTCCAGAAAGTGATCATGTAAGCTCTTTACATATTAAAAATTGCTGGCATTGCAAACTCAACGTCTAAAATGGAAATTCACAACGGAGGTTTGCATGAATGACTGTTGAACTGAGATCGCAAAAGGAAAAATGGGGTGGAACAAAAAAGAAGCTACTCGCTTTATGTGGCCATCGTTTGAACCAAGCTCCAAGCCTGTTCACAAAATCCAATCAAGTACACCAGAACTTCAGAACGAAGGCAGATAAAAAGCATAAGCAAGCAGCACGTGATAATTTGCGAAACACTGAACACTTCAATCCACCAGCGTATTCATGTTAGCCATTCCATGTACCAAAGACAAACAATAAGCAGTTGTACTATCAAAGAAAACGAAATAAGCAGACCGCAACAAGTTGAAAAAGTGTACCGAAGGGAAGATCTAAATACCGGGGTTAATTTTAAATTTCAGTGTGTTCGGTCGCCGCCTAGAAATGAATTTAATCGGATGCTCCGCACAAGGTTTATGCCGATCGGTAGAAGATATCAACTAAAACAACAATCAAACATCGTAAGTGAGATTCAAACCTAAGAGAAATGAAACAGAAAGCACCAAAGTCTACACCACAAAAAAATGAAGAGTATTGCAATCAAAAAGATTCCGTGCACAAACCCTGCAGCCCTTCGGAAAGGCATAACTGAACGGGCAATAGAAACTTCCTAGTAATGCACAATTCTCACCTTTTCATCATAGTGGAACAGGTACTGATCGAAATATGCAGATGGACTTTGAGATTGAGAGTTATGAGGTAAGGATGCTAAAGTCCTCTTGATAACCTGCAGATGACGGACAATCACTGCAGTCAGTATCAATCTGCAACGAAATGACTTCAATCAGGTGAATGAGCAACGGAGACGGTGTTCTCGAAGAAAGGTATGGAATGCGACCTGAATGTAGCCGCCGGCTTTGCCAGAAATACATGCATCTTTCTCCTTGCGGAACTGCTCACGAGCAAAGGAGTTATTCGCAGAGCTGGAGATGAAATTCATGTACAAAGGGCTCTGCGGGGCCACCCTGAAGTGATCCCAGTATCGCTCTACCAACTGCACCAACTCTTCTGACGAATTCTGTTCAAAGAGAAACGCATCAATAACACTCTCAAGAGAAAAACAAAGAACGCAAAACCGTCTAAAGAGCATGACATTTTGGGCCACAGTTTATAAAATTACTTGATAGAAGCCAAGTATCTCCGTAGTTTCCATGTTGTATATCGCCAAAAACGAATTTTGGTGCGACGCTTCAGAATTTCGAAGCACCTGCATGCAAGAAAAACGGGTAAGTCATCAGCACTCTCATGAACAATAAAAAGACTAACGGACTGGCTCAGGTTGGAACCATAAATAACAAGCCATGTTGTAAGTCACATACCACACCACAGACCATCATATGCCAAACCTTTCAACACCATAGCAAGTAGACACAAAATCGTACATACCACTCCGTCCACACTTCCGAACTTGATAAGCAGATGGTATCGATCCAGGAACTGCACCTGTCAAAATACGTAGGCAGTGGTCAGGTTCTCAACCTTTCCAAGGATACTCTAAAACGTCGTGTCATGATTAGCAAACTCTGTAAGCTAGGAGTAAGCCTCCTGGAATCGAAAATGGAACTTACCTTCAACATTACCAAATCCACGAATTGTTGAAAATTGTAGTAGAACCGCTTAAGCAGGTGCGCTTTCTGATCAACACGAGGAAAACCAAACCTCAATTCCATACTCCACACATTCAAGGTTTAAATCTCAGCTGGTAGAAAAAGACATTAATCCCCTCATGAAAAATGCGAGAGACTTACAAACGCAGGCGTTGAGTCATCATTCTGGATCCCCTGCACGATAAACGATAACAACCGCTGCTTGATCCCACGCAGTATTTGGCTTCCATTCTGAACCGGGTCCACTACATTGTCAGATTGAATTCTGCCTCTCGCAAAGCCACCAGAACCAAGCGAAAGAACTGAGTTACCTGGACCTACTTGCCCTGTGTGTCTACCCCCCGAGGTCCCAGTGCTGTGCTCCCCAGCCTCAAAATGAGCTCGTGATGGGTCACCCAAAATACCTGATCGATTCAGAGGAGGCACAATAGACCGTCCGCTGATGGACAAGCTGGGCACCGGGCGCATCCACCGTTCACTGGGACCGGCTTCATCTCTATGACTAGAGAATTCATGCTGCGCAGTGGTGGCATCAGAGGATCCCAGATCAGCGGTGGAGTTATAACTATGGCTCGCAATGTCACTACCACTACTACTATACAAGCTTCCACTGGAAGAAGGATTCATTCCATGTCGACGACCGGCGGGGGTTTCATAATCACTCCCTGTAACAAACTGTAATCGCCCTGATGAGATCTCGTAGTTGTGGTGATCCCTGTCAAAACGGCGCCCGTTGGAGCGGGTCTCCCCTTCTGCATGACTATCATTCCCATTGGAATGACTAGCTCTGGAAAGGAACCTCCGAACGTGACGGCGGTTGCCATTCTCGTTCACGATCCCATTGCCATTTGGCATCCGAGCTCCATCTCCACCCGTGAACAGCCCCCGGAAGTAACCGTCGTAAAGAATGTCAATCTCGTCACCGCCATCGGTGCCGAAATCGCCGCCATGGGAGCCTCTGTTGTCTCGGTGATACCGTGGCCGCTTCCTGTCAATCAAGGAAGTCCAAGGCTTCATGTGGGTCTTGCCGGGATGTGAAGGTGAGGCGAAGGGCTCCTCCTCTTGCACTCGCCGTCTCGCTTTCCGTTGCAATCTCTGCTCCTCCTGGAAATTCGACTCCGCCTGTCAGTGTCCACACCACGCTGACATCAGTGGTAACATTCTAGACTAGCACAACAAGAATCTGGAGTCAAGAAATTGCCTATTGTTAAAGCAATTTCGTCCATTTCCAGGCATTCAGTCACTGTCAAATGAGCTCACATGAGATTAAAAAAACTCTGTTTTGAGCCACACCCGCCTTTGCAAACATAACACGAGCTCAAGATATGCACGAAAGAAACCGGATTCCTTCTCTTCACTCACTGTTCACTGATTCCAAGGGTGTTCACCAAAACGCTGAATAGCAGAATAGTTTCTTCGATGATTTAATAAGCGCCCTAAATAGCATTCTTACAGAGTGCAACCGTCAAAAGAGAAGCTTGTCACTCAATCAATCAACAAATGGCGTGGGAGCTTGGAATTCTACTAAATGGTATTTCCAATCTCATCCATTCAATTTTGCACTTGTGCACGGTGTTGAAATAGAGTATCATACACTAGATAGCAGAGTTCTCAGAAGATGGAGGGGTTCTTACTTGGGACTGAGAGTTGAGAAGAAGCTCATCGTCTTCTCGGCAGAAATCACCAATGGTGCGCACATCCAAAAAGATGCCACCATCTCGAACCTGGAGAATATGAATGCGCTGGAAGCGAATGGACAGCACTGCCAGAAGATCGTCATGCAGAAACACACCGGCATTGTGAGCCAGGTGGATGTAATCGTGTTTGAAAACCAAGCGCCCCGTGATGACCCCATCAGCGAACCGGACCACGAGAAAGGTTATCTTCTCAATGCAAGGAACGCCCGGCAGGGCGCCGGTGGAGGCGGGAGCGTTGGGATCCGGAGCAGTGGAGGTGGCGAAGATGCCATACAAGTTGTTCTCCGTGGACAGGAAGAAGTCCTTGCAGATAACCTCATTGGGCCCTCTTGCAAAACGAATCTGGTGCAGCAACGTGAAGAAGCTCTCGAACTTCTGGAACCTGGCAGGCAGGTCTTGTATTCCATCGAGTGTGGTGCTGTAGCACGGCCACAGAGGCCGGTAGATGAGCAGGTCTTGATACGTCTTGCTGAAACAGATCAGGTACTGCCCGTCATGGGTGAAGCGGCGCCACCATTGATCGGGGCAGTCCACCTCGTACACCGTGTGGCTCGGTACGACATTCTCATAAAACTCTCGTGCCCTATGTATCTGCACAAGCGCAACTCTAAACCTTACAAACAATGCAATGCAATGCACGAAAAAATAATTCACAAAACTAATCGAATAAGCGGGATGAACTCAGACAACAAACTGATGTAAGTAAATCGCTACATATGTTGAGAGGTTGTGAGCTTTGAAGGTTTCAAGATAGGGAACCACACAACATACATAAATACATACATGGCTATATACATGAAGTAGTGATATTATACATACATTGCGATTGGGGCGGCCGGAGGTGACTTGTCTTTGGAAAAGCCGATGCACAATGTTCTCACTCCGCTTCCACATTCATAAAGCCCGGGGGGCAGCCTGGGGGTATATCGGTGGAGCACAGCAATTGTGCTGCCATGCCCACCATGTGGCACTGGTCACCCCTTTCCTCTAATCTCTCATCAGAGCCTGAGATTCTTGCGGGTAAGTAGTGGCCGATTGATTCAAAAATCACTACAAAGAAAGAAAGAACTCACACGCGTCAGCCCCTGTTGAAAATAAGATTCCCTTCACGCCCAACCACGCCTCACGCAATTTCCTTGACAAAGAACCCACTCAAGAGCCACGCGCCGCCTCGCAGCACAGCAAGGCGAAGAAAGCTCCAGTGGAAGAATCGGCGCAAACCCAAAGCGCAGTCGAAGGAAGGGAAGCGTGCGAGCGAGGAAGCGAGTGAGGGAAAAGAGAGAACGATGAGGAGCGAGAGGTAAGAAGCCCAACTGAGGGGGAGCGGGCGGGATGGGGATGAGGCATAACTTGGTCTGTGCAGGAGAAAGGGCCACGTCTTCGGCGGGCAGCTGCAACATGTGGTGCAAGGAAAAGCAACTGTAGACGGACGAGCCTCGCCTCCCAGCTAGCCAGGCAGGGTGGGAAACCGTGGGAAGAGTTACAAAAGAATTGGTGGGCGCGGGGGATTTGGCAGTTGTGATTCAAGTGGTGGAGAATCCCATGTCCCCCGGAGGAATTGGTGAGGCTGGCGTGCGTGCGAGGCTGCGAGCGAGCAAGCGTGCAGCTGGTTGGATTGCTGGTGTGGTCATGTCCCGGAAAGCATCGGTGATCGCATGGGTGGCGATGCTGGCAGTGGTAGAAACTAAGCGAGAGGCGCTGCTCGCCACACAAGGCTGGCTGGATATGCGCCACATGATCCTCCCCGTCCACAGCGTGACTGTCCTCCGCCACACCTGCTTCCTTGCCCAGTCTCTTCCCCTTCCGGTCATGATCACTAACTTACGTTAGGAGCCCCCAGGCCCTGGGCACCCCACCCCACCCACTCCTGTACCGGTATTCTTGTACTGTACTGTTCAGTACAGTATCCGGTCATTAAGATACTTGACTTTCTACTGCGCGACTCAGAGCATCTCCACTCGTACACTCTGGAAATGACTAGCTGAAATTTTTCATTTAACCCTTAAAGGATGTTGGGGTGTTTTATACGCGGGTAGTATCAACATACAGATGATGCTAAGGGGTGTAAAAGAGTGAATTTGGAGGGGAGATTTTTTGAGGAGGTGCATATCCATGCAGTGTGCATATGGTGATTTTCAAGAGCATTTCCATCAGTTGTGGGATCATAAAACAATTACGTATTTTTCCAGTATATGACTCAAAATACGTAGAAAACGCCCTTTGAGTAGTCATATCTTTTTTTCCGCGTCACATATTATTGAATAAAAAAAAATCATATTTAGTTCCCATTCCAAGCTCCATGTTTCATATTTGCAAATTTTATCAATATCATAGTCTTCTTGGTGAAATACCATCTGGAAGAACACTTGCAACCCTTTTTGGCATGCAACATCCTTTAGGGGTTAAGGTCGAGGCACCTAAAACCGACCATGTACACAAAACCAATCACCCTAGATTATTGCATAATTTTTAAATTTTCAACGGGAATATGTATCTCATTTGTACATTAGAGCATGTGATCGGTTTTTAGTAAACCTACAAGTTATTTGGGTTGGTGTTTCTATTATCATATTATCATATTATCATTATTGTTATCATAAACCTACAACTTTCACTTTGAAAGTTTGTACTTACTCAAATAATTATCAAAAAAATTAAATTAAATATGAAAACTTCTTAATTTCTTATTGCTAAAAGAGGAAAATACTCAAAATATTGATTCATCTATCCCATGTATAGTGCATGTCTTAATTGATCGGTTTTAGGTGCCTCCACCTTACATTTGAAGAGCCCTTGCACTTACACTTTCCCGAGCACTTTCCCACCCTTGCACCCCCCCCCCACACACATCAAAGTGCACATCAAATAGTCCATGGACCAATCACAAGTAGAATGTGGGATCTAGTTTTTATATATTCTCGAAAGGGGAGAGTACCGATAGTTTTGTATCAATGACCCTTTGTCCAGTGGACACTAGTTCATTGTGAAAACAAATAGACACTTTATTCACGCCGGCCCTGAAAGGGGTCCGGAGTTTTTATCTATTTATCTATTTATCTATCTATCTTTATGGGGATCTAGTCAACTCACTACACTAAATAGGTAGATTAGTGTTAGATACACTAATTTACATAAACATGTTGTAAGTTTATACTGTTGACCAATGTTTTTACCCTCTATATTGGACAAGATGGGGATCTTTCAATAGTATTGGAATCAATGTCTTTGGTAATTTTTTTGTCGAGGGTAAAAATCTATAATATATTTACAAATCTTATAATTATCTAACACTAATCTACCTATTTAGTGTAGTGATTTGAAGAGCCATTTCTTAATCCGCTAGGATTGAGAGTTAAGAGGCATTTTTTAAGGGCCCTTGGCATTTCTTATATATTTCTCGAGTGTGAGAGACTCTTGGAGGGCAACGGTGGAGCCGCTCTTAGAATTGCACATTACCAAAAAAACAAATTAGGCCTCCAAAAGGCTGCGAACTCAACCAAACTACCATACAAAATAATAATATAATGATATTTCAAATTATTAAAAATACTAAAAATAAATAAATCATACACAAAAAAATAATTAAAGTTTCAGTTTGACGTAGCCGGAAATGGTGCTACATCAAATTGTACTTTTTAGTATAATGTGATAAAAGTTTTTTATTTTTATTTTTGTTTTTATAATATTATTTTATTATTTTTGCATGGCAGTTTTGCTAAATGAGCAAACTTTTGGAGGCCGATATTTTTCAAAAAATTACATGGTATAAGAGCATTCTCACCATTTCTTTGTACAACTTACTCAACGAATGAGATTTGAAGGGCTCATGAGGCACCTTGAAGCGCGGTTAGTTTTCGGTCCCCCACTCGGTTCAACTCTTTGGAGACCCTCAACAATTCTAAATCCGAGCAAGTTCCCTTCAAAATATGAGATGGCGCCGTGGCATTGGTTCAAATGATGGGATGGCCCATATAGATGGCGGATCACGATTTAATACCGGATCACGACAATGGAGGATCCCGCATGTAGCGCACAAACTGAAAGGAAGGATGACTGCTACCATGGCGACGAAAGCCAACTTTTGAATAGTTCATAGCTATGGAGCCCTTAAAAAGGTATTGCGGTGGGGAACATAACTGTGCCCATGCTCTAAATTTGGCTTGCAAGCCAACGGTATAGAGAACCGGTGGCCATGCTCTAAGCATATTCCATTTGCTCCACTAATATCACTCATTTAGACTCTAAAATAGTAACTAAGCCACTCACAAGTCACCACACATAGATTATACAATCATGCATGATGTGCAATTAAGAAGGGAAGATACACTAGTTTGTGGTTCTGAGGACTTTTTATATAGCTAGGAGATTTACAAAGCTCAAGGTGATTTTGTATCAACTTTTCATTCATTATTCGGAGGACAATGCCTTTTTAGAATGTTGGTGGAGATGCGTTTAGGTTGCTACTATGAACTCATGTAAACCCATAGAAACTTGACGATCATTCGGAGGAGTTACTGCCAAAGATTTTTTCTCAATATTTGTAGGTAGTGCAAATCGCGATCTTCACTGAAATGGTGTAGTTGCTTACATCTATAATCTTGAAGAAACATAGATTATATATGATTTATTCATCCAAAAACAAGTGCATTCATCCAAAATGTAGTCATGGTATTACCTTTGCATTACACCTTTTTAATGATTTTGACATTATTTTCTTGTGACATTTCAATAGTCAATTTTTCAACAATATATTTTTTATAGAAATTCAGCAATAAATCAACCCCAAAAAAGTACAATGGTCTCTACAAGGAATGATTTTAGGCAACTCGTTGAAATTTGTGAGGTGGCATGTGAAGAATGAAATTCAATGCTACTACTTTTCACTCTTCACATGCTAAGTACTTCCTAATCTTCAAAGAGTTTATTAAATTCACCCATTTAGTGAGTCCGACCTCTATTGAAACTAAATCCAAAGGACTAAGAACCCATGGTCTTAAAACGACAAATTCAATTGATCATATTGTGAAAACTATAATTCAGATGGGCCAAATTTTATATCACCAGAATTAGTGAAGAAAATTGCATGTGGTGGTCAAAAAAAAAAAAAAAAAAAAAACCCCTTGAAAAAAACAAAGTTTACATATGCCCTACTCAAAACTGTTAACCCCTAAACGCTCAAACGACCATTTTCTGGTCGTTGCCCAAATTTTACGGGCTGTCCGGATCAAAAAAATATTTTTTTGAGAAAATGAAAAATATTTTAAAATACTACATCAAGTCTACTTTCCAACCCAATTTGAATTATGTCAATCCAAGTTAAACTCCACCTGGAAGAAATTTTCAAAGTTGATCACCTCAACATTGTCCTAGTGTTATAAAATTTGCTATTTGTGGAAACTAATGATGTTCCCTCCAACATTTCTCTTGCTTTTTTGAAGTTTACAATGGATAAACAAACTTTAAGCAATCATGATAAATTTTAAACTCTAAAAGTGAAAATTATAATTTTTACAAATTTTCAAAGGTTAATGCTTTTAAGTTCATTATAAAAAGATTTAAAGTTATTTTTGGAAATTTGACCATACCGATAATTTGTAGAGATGATGTCCTATATTTTTTCTATTGAACTAAACTTCGTCAAACATAAGGAAGGCATATATTATAACACATCTTTGTAATGTCCAATACCCCTCGGGCTTTTAGGGGTTAAAAAGAAGACATGAGGTCCAATGCAGGGATTAAAGTTGTCAAATAAATAGATGGAAACTCGAGTTCTCTTTTGAAGCTAATGTGAATAAAGTGTTTGTTTGTAATGTCAATGACCCAGTGTCCACCGGACAAAGGGTCATTGAAATAAAACTACACTCCTCTACTGAGAATACAATAGACACATTATCGAGCACATTATTGAACAATAACAATAACCTAGTAATAGACAATAACCTTGAATGGGCGGTTAGTATTAAAGTTGTCAATTTAAACATGCCTCTTTGAATTAAGATCATTGAAAATGTCATAGAAAAAATAGAGATGTATTAGCTTTCTAATGCAGTTTGTGGTTTTTGATTTCATAAATCTAATTTAATAGTATAATTGTGCATTAATTTTTCATTGTGGTTGTTACAGAAAATGGAACTACAAATTCCAACATAAATTCAGAGAAGATTCTTGGATTTTATGATTGATTACTGCAGTGGAAGCGAACATTCATACAAGTTTGCGATGACATATATTGGTTTTTTATTTATTTTTATTTTGTACAAGTGAAACAATTTTATTTCACTGCAAAAGGGAAAACAACAGCCAAGCAGGAAACCTGCTGGTCACAAAACTGAAGACATGTATTGATTGCAATATTTGTAACACATTTTCACTTCAACACTAATTTGTCATAGTTATAGACACATGCACGCGGTAGGAGTAGTGTGATGAATGAGGGCATGTAAATTACAATAGAGTTAACCGAAAAGAGTGTTTCAAAGTGGAAAGAAAATTTAACCCCTAAACGTTAGAACGTGCCTTTGTGGCCAATAGAATACGTTGTAATTTGGATGTATTTGGAATGAATCGACACATTTAATGGGTTTGAGTTCAAAAAAGAAATTGGAATTTAGATCAATGCAATTCTAGTGAGTTACTAAAATCCCAATTTAAAGTTTTTTACTGATAGCAAATCCCAATTATACGTCAACGAATATACTATCCACATGGGACGTTTAGGGGTTAAGCTCACCTTAGATTTGTTTTGAGTTCAAAAAGACTGCAAAATTAATCTCTGGAATATTTTTAAGCAAAGCTTTGCACCACCATGAGGTGTGAAACTCGTGACCTCCCCAATGCTAAAGAAGGATTCTCACACGCTCCTTCAAGCCAAGAGCGCCAACCATGAAAACTACTCACCAAAAATGATTGTCAAAAAATATAATTATAGGAAGAGAACTCCACTTCAACTCTGCTTGAAAAGCAGATCTGATTGTGAATAACTCAAATGTACCTTTTTATTTTTTTGCCAATTTAAAAAAAAGGCATTAAATTGTAATGGGAATCTTTATACACTTCACAAGTTCTGCATGATTCCATATCAATATCTCCAACTTTATTATTGCGTCTAAATGAAGCACATTTCTCATAATGAAAATATATATATGTATGTATGTATGTATATGTATGTATGTGTGTATGTATGTATCACTATGATACGTATTGTATTAACCGACTTTCGAAGATTGTCTGCCTGCAGCTTTTGGAGTGAGGCGAGAAACGAGGTCACATTGGGGTTATCCATAAACTAAAGGTTTGAGTGGGCCTTGGTTTGACTAAAATTTGAAGAAACTAAAACTATTGAGAGAAGTTTTAGGAAGTCAAAAGAATAGGTGAGTGGGGACGGTCTTGGTATATATAGCGAGAATCTATTGTCAGAAAAGGGGTTAGCAATCACCTTCTTTATGTGTGAAGGTGAATAATAAAAACTTGGGTGAGAAGTTTTTTAGCACCGATTTTGGTGCTTTCAAAGTTTGCATCCACAATTTTTTTTAGTGCCCGACACATGTTCATTTTTGAGGATTAATATCACTATTTACTCAAATTGTGGTCCACTCACCCACTTTTGAGGGACTTTACAGATAACTATATTGTTATTGTTGTATGGCTGGTTGTCCTAAAACCACCAACTTAAGCAATCTAGCCTATTTTTGGCAGTGCTAGATTCGGAAAAAAATGACCCCATTCGAAATAGGTTTTGATGAGGATTGCAAAAATTTGCAACATCTACTTCACATTTGTCAATTTTGTACAAAATTCCAAAGTGGAAAGTAACATATGACCCATACATGACATACCAATTTCCTAAGTTCACACTTTGTTGTTCCTGATTCCGCTCATGAGCTAACCCAAAACCACCAACTACTTCTTTGCAATGCTTGGCATGCCATTGGTCTACTTGAATAGTGAAATCGGTGGTTTTGAGTCTCAACTGTGGTGGCCCCAATAAAGTTCTACATGTCTTAATTGGGGGAGGTGGTAGTTTAAGGACATCCTACCTTACTAAGTTAACCTTTAACCCCTAAACGTACCAAGGTGTCCCTGGAATTGAAAATTTGAGAAAAATCATCAGAAAGTATTGTATAAAAGAATATTTTGGAATTGATATATAAATGAAAGTTCTACAGTTTGAATTTTAGATTCCATTCGTACAATTCAATTCTCTGATACTATCACCAATATTTAATCATAAAATTTGAAAGTGTTTAATTATGAAATTTAACCCCAAAAGGCCCAAGGTGTTTTGGGACCTCCAAAACCAAAAACTGCGATTTTTGAGCACCTTGTGGAAGTTGATGTATGTTTCAATATGTTTTAACTTTTTTTGTACTTCCAACCGTAAGATCTTCAACCCAACTACTTGCACTAACACCATGTTAAATTTCAACCGTTGGATCTTTACCATTTGTGAGTTTATAACATTCAAAGTTGATTCAAAAGTTTTTTTGGGCTTTACCCAAAAGGCATAGTCTAAATGGTGCAAAGGGGGACTTGATGATTATTACCCCCAAACATTTTGCTCATATTTTTTCCATGTAGGTAACTAAGTTAGGCACCTCCATGCAAAATTTTAGAGACTCATTATGCTTTTTTGGCCTTCATGCAAATTATTTTCCAGAAGAAGGTTCAAAAACCACAATATGGTAAAACTTGAATAACGTTAAAGATTTTTGGTTTAGTAAAAAAGTGAACGGTGAAAGTTACATCTATGAGTTTGTGAATTTTAGAAAAAAAAAAAATCGAAAAATTCCTAAATCTCAAATTTTGACAATTTTTGAAAGAAAAAAATGTAAAATTACAAAAAACTTTGAAGCTTGCTCTTGTAAATTTTGAAGGCTGCCCATGTAAAATTGTTAAAACTTTCAACTTGGATTTTTCTTAAATGTGTGTAGTAGTATTATTATAAAAAAAATTCCAAATGTTTTTTTCAAAAAAACACTAATTTTTTTTATTTTTTTTTGCTGCCCCAGTTGGGCTTGAAAACAAAATTTTGCATAATAAAATTCTAAAACTTGAATTTGGCTGCCCAAATTTTACCACATATAGTATGTATGTATTACCACACCCACACCAAAGTTTAACCCAAAATACTAAAGTTAAACCCGTCATCTAGGCTGCCCGAAACAGCAAAAAGCCATTTTGGCTTTTAAGGGCCTTTAGGGGTTAAAAGTTAAAATTAAAAATTCCTTTTATTTTTTATTTCAAACAAAATTTTAATGTTTTTTTAGTAAAATATGTTGGAATGAGTTTGAAATGAGATACTCTTAAACGTGGTGATTCTTTGAAATTTTTGTGTTTCGTAAATCTATAACCTCATATTTGCAAGACCACTTTTGAACTACGTCAACGCAATTTTGGCTTAGTCAATGACTTGACATACTTCTACATTTGTAGTCTAAAAAAAATGTGTAATCAAGTATGACTAAATCCAACCGTTAGATAAGACAACAACTTGGTAGGGAATCTCCAAAAAATTGGATGACTTTCATCCAAGCATTGATGAGAACTTGAGAAGGGTTTGAATCTGTTAGTTGTTCAGTTTCTGGACGTTGTGACATTTAGGGGTTAAAGGTCTAGAGAGCCCTTTCCGAACAATATTATACATCAATATGCCATTGTATTTGGCATAGTTCCACTCTTTCTATGAGTTTAAGATTAAAAGAGTAGTTAAAATTCATGTCGACATGATTTAATGAGCTATTGGGATCTTAATTTGGAACTTTTTATTTACAACAAATGTCAAATATACGCCAACGTATCTACTATCCCCATCAACTCTTTAAACGTTAACCCTTTGAGGCGCCTCCATCCACATAATGGACGATGAACAAATTCAATCTATTCTCTTAACTACATATATAGACAATTTTCATCCATCCAAGTTTGTTTTGGTTCTTGTGCTAGTTGACTATCATTTGTTGGCTAAGGATCTTCAAAATATGATATTATTATTTTTTGAAAAACAACATAATTGGTTTATGACAAGTTTTATTCTTAGTTCAAAAGTGAGATCTTAAACATGGTTTTCCAAAATAAATGAAATCAAAGAATGAAAACCATACCATCTTGTACTGCATGTTATTCCAATTTCATTACATTTAAAAAAAATTGTATTAATTTGGGATTAATAGTTGAATTTTAAGAGAACACCTTGAAAATTTTATTAAAAAATATAATGAATCCAACCGTACATATGCAATCTTCACATTGACATTTACAGCTTTGCTTTGTATATCAACTCCATTTTTGTTTTTCATCAAACTTTTTATAATGAATTTTTGAAAATAACGTTGGATCGGGACGTTAAAGGGTTAAGTTGTTGAATTGTGATGTTCAAATTGATCATGCATAGGGTATTTTTTTGGGTGAAATATTGCCAGATTGCTCCGAAAAAAAATTGGTTTAAAAGTGGTAAAAAACCATGAAGCTTTTCACCATAAAACGTCAAATAAAAAATAAAAAAATCTTGGATGAAATCGCAAAATTGCAGATGAATATAATACAAATTTATATGTGATATTTTCTATTCAATATGTGGATAAATGTTGAAATATAGAACACCACTGTAACATTTTATATTGCCACTTTGGCACTTCGTGAAAAATGAAAAAGAATGCCCATATCATGCGTGTTCAAGATTGTTGATAGAGAATATATTGTTGAACATGCAATCAGGGCAACAATGTTTTGGCAATTTAACCCTCTAACACACCTGCGTTCATATAATGGACGACAAATAGATTGGAACCTTTCTCTTGAATACATCTTGTACAATTTTTCATTCATCCAAATTTCTCTTAGTTCTTGTGCTAGTTGACTATCATTTGTACACTATGGATCTTCAAGATAAGATATTGCAATTTTTTGAAAAACAAAACAATTGGTTTATGTCAAGCTTTACTCTTAGTTCATAATGTGAGACCTTAAACATAATTTTCCAAAATAAGTAGAATCAAATAATGAAAATCATACTATCTCTAAATGCATGTTATTCCAATTTCATTACAATATTTTTATTTTATTTGTGTTAAGTTGGGTTTTTTTAATTGAATTTCAAGAGAAAATCTTGCAAAAGTAATAAAAAAATATTAATAAAAAACAATATAAATCCAACTGTACAAATGTGATTTTCACATTGACATTTACAACGTAGCTTTGTGCATCAACTCCATTCTTGTTTTTCATCAAACATACTATAACCAATCTTTGAAAACAATGTTGTATCGGGACGTTAAAGGGTTACTGGTAAAGTGCTATTGGTATAAAAAATATATATTGCCTTAAAATGGACTATGGTCTAATGGTACTCGCATACGTAGCGGGATCATAAAAATTTCATTTTTTATTTAATCTAAATTATTTCTACCACATATCATACAAATATTGCTCAAAACCATTGAAAAAGTCTAGGTGACATCAAAATAATTAAATTATATATGTGTCATAACTTGTACAAACTTGCTATGTGGATACAATAGAGTTATCTATAAAGTCAAGAAAACATTCCACAAGAGGAAAGAGAAGGCACAATTGATCTTTTAGCTTGAAAAGTGGAAAAATGAGTTCTAGCTCTTTTTTTTTTATCAATCACAAAGCACTGCGTCATTAATGAGGTTCGATACTTGAACCTCCTGAACCCCTAAACGTCTGAATGTGCCTTTGCGGCCAATAGAATACAACATATTTTGGTTGTATTTGGAATGGATCCACACTTTTAATGGGTTTCAATTCAAAAAAGAAGTTAGAATTTAGATCAACGCAGTTATTGAGATTTGAATTTAGATTTTCTTGTTGGTAGCAAATCCCAATCATATAACATCATATATACTATCCCTGTGGGACGTTAAGAGGTTAATGCAAGAGAAGCTCCCCAAACCTAGCTTGAGTTTCCATGGAGGAATCTCTACGTACCCCAACACCACCTTCATGTTCCCCCAAAAGGAGTGTGGTGGCTTGTGTGAGTTGGGGTCAGAAAAATTTATATCAAAGGTCAAAAACTCCCTATTGTAGACTAGTTATCCTCTTCTAATTTTACAGATAACTCTAATATTGAAATGTAACTAAAAAACAATGCCAACATTGTTATAATGCAAAAGTAATATTGTTACATTTTATATGAATGTAAGGTAGAAGCACCAGAATTTGTTAGGTACCAATTGTGGTCACCTATAAAAGCACATGTTTCAACTTCAAGAGTTCCCAATCTAGTTATCAAAAGCATAATTTATGAATACCAAGTTAGTTATCTGATTAAACTAAAATTGAAAGACAATTATTGGTACATCTACTAACATCAATAGTAGTCCATGAATATTAAGTTTGAAAATTTATAACAAAATCATACATTGTAAAAAAATCAATTAAAAATTAAGCTTGGTTATTAAACCCAAAATTTTATGTGCTGCAATTTTTTATCATTGAAAATTAACGCTCAATGTTACCGTAGTTGAAATGCTTAAACTGACAGCAATTGTACCCCTTACCTTACATGTTTTTGGGCAAACAAAGCAATTCATCTACATTTTACATGTTCATCCTGATCATGGAAGTAAGTAGCTTCATCATGTCACTGAAGATCATGACTTGCATTGTCTAAAAACATCTAAAAATAATCATTAAATCCAGGGATAGTTAACTTGGTGTGGAGCAGCAACTAGAAGTATAATTGACAAATCTATTCATAGAAGAGGTACACAATAATATTCATGCTCTCACTTGAAACATGCCACCAAAAACCTCATGTGATTGCTATTGTACTTCATTACATGAACATGTTTTAAGTACATCATTGTATTTAAGTAAATAGAATGTTTGAATATACCATCATATTTTAGTATATGAGATGAATTATATGAGAAAAGAATGGCAGTATAGACACTAAGCCCTATGAACATTCAAGGGTTAAAAAATCAGCCCCTTTACTACGACAAATCACAAGAAGTTGATTCTACATTTCACTAAGCATATTGCGAAACCGTCAATGACCTAAAACAATTAATCAGAAAACATCAGGGACTAAATCTCAGCCTACCCAAATGAATCTATCTTTTTGTACAAGCTACCAGCAACCCCCGCATGTCAACAAAATAAACTATAATGAGATGTGATGATGAAGTTTGGTTGACTAATACAGGGGTGTCAAAGAATTGAGGCATATCAGACTCTTGAGCCCCACCTCTCACACCTGCAACTGCCCAATCTTTAGTAGAGGTACAAAGTTTAGGGCTTAAGAATGTTATGTTCAATTTTTTGATAGAGAAATTCCATTTTTTCCCATTATTATCTCAAAGCTAAGTCCATGGGGCTTGCATTGACGTTTAAAGGTTAAAATATGCCTCATTTGCTCATTCTCAAAACGGAAATGTAACTTCTTAATACATGCCTTATTTTTGAACTCCAAGAGATTACCATGTACTTTAAAGCTAAGTTTCATCCAAGAAATGAGGAGAGCAGCTATACTTTAGCCGTTTTAGGTCATTGCCAGTTTCACAGCATCCTACCTTGGACGTTATGATCATGCCCATCCATTCAGGTTTTCAAAAGGGACCACAAAGCATGCCTTGCAACCACTACTTCTGGACTGTCAATATCATCAGTCATCACATTCGAAGGACAATCCCCATTACAACATTCATTTTGTATCAAATCACCAAGTGCCTTGATCAGGTGTTCGTCTGATGTAAATGCATCTGATCAATATATAACTACTGTTGAAAAGCAATTTCAAAATATCTCTTCACATTAAAGGTTCCTAACTTTTGCATATAAGAGCATTCCCACCCATGCACGCTAGAACTAACCCTCTCAAATTATTCATCTATATTTGAGAGGCCCTTGCACTCACACTCCCCCACCCTTGCACGCCCTTCATGTATCAAAAGTGCGCATCAAATAGTCAATGGACCAATCACAAGTAGAATGGGAGGAATAATCATCGAATAGTCAACTCAATAGTGTTTTCAAGGCCCAATTTCTAACACGCTAGAATCCAGAGTCAAGAAGCATTTTGAAAGGCCCCTTGAAACTTTTCATCCACTTCTTGAGGTCAGAGACCCTCTGAGGCCATGGGTGGCCATGCTCTAACTTAGTAGAGTTATCCGTAAAGTCCCTCAAAAGTGGGTGTGTGGACCATAGTTTGAGTGAATAGTGACATTAATCCTCAAAAAAGAACATGTGTCGGGCACTAAAAAAAACTGTCGATGTAAACTTTGAAAGCACCAAAATCGGTGCTAAAAAATTTCTCACCCAAGTTTCTATTATTCACCTTCACACATGAAGGTCATTGCTAGCCCCTTTTCTGATAATAGATTCTTGCTATATATACCTAAACCGTCCCCACTCACCCATTCTTTTGATTTCCTAGAACCTCTCTCAATAGTTTTCGTTTCTCCAAATTTTAGTCAAACTTAGGCCCACTCAACCCTTCAGTTTACGGATAACTCCAGTATCAAAAAGTGGCAATTTAGGTGTCGCTGCCTACACAGAATTCAACGATTACCCAGGTTGGTAAAATTGCCAGAACTTAGTCATGCACTTAGGCACTGATGGTTTGCTTAGGTCATAGTGATTCTCAAACATGAGAAAATCCTATCATCCACCTAAAGATTGCAACAGCTTGAACATGTCTTAAGTTTCAGATTCTTGCAAATAGAGAGCCAAAGGAGTGAGTTCCTTCACCCAACATCTATACTAATAGACCAGGTTAAGCTAATATCAGAGAATGAGTTTCCCATACTGATGATAAAATCATTGATATTGTTCAAAGACAACACCCTGTCTGGAAGTTGCTACCTCCTATTATGTACCCATCACAAATGGTACTCTGATGTCATAGTAAACATCCAGCACGACTCTGAATTGCGGTAGGCTCCGAAACTAGTGTCTGCTCCACTACATTACGATCCCCAAACGTAGTTACAGTTCAGATGTAAGTAGCAAGGGTGACGTAGATATTTCTCTTAGCCACTATACAAGTAATCATACTTATCAGCATGATAAGCCATGAATTGAGTATCTGATCCCAACCCGTCATGAACAATCCAACTCACTGCAGATTGATCACTTTGTTGTGGCAGTAGTAACGCTCATTCTAGCAGCGATGAGAAGAGAAAGCATCAATACAGCGTTTGCAAGGTCTTAATAAACCAAAAGAAGTACTGAAGGCAATGCCACGCCGACTCACATATAAATAATGCTGATGTCGAAGTTGTGTGTGCGCAATCTGTTGCTTGAAATCGACCACCATCAAAAGATGACCTCTCCTAGAATGAGTCCGCTCAGAGCACCTCCAAGCATTGCCAATGCAGCGTTTGCACGACGCGGCCGCCGTGATCTTATGTCCACTGAAGGACCATAAGGATATGGAGTTACTGTGTAACCTGAGGAGCCTTCCTGACCACGAGGGTAATAGAGTACAACTCCTGCAGGTGGAGTAGGAACAGGAAAGTCCGATCCAACTCTGCTTGATGATTGGAAAGTAGTGCCACTACTTGATCCTTGCTGAAATATGGTTTCATGTGGGTTGGGCTGAAACTGCAGGGCATTGTAATAAGCCATATTGGGCGGCAGTCCCACCGGATACCCCATCACAGGTTCTGCGTTTTGATTGGAGAAGATTGGCGCCCCGCTTGGTAATCTCTCACTTCTATCTGCTTAGAAGACATATTGACAGGTTAATATTACCGGTACTCCACTCATCCAATAGCCTTGTGACTGTGCTCTTTAAAAAGGAAGCAATATCAAACGTTCCATATCAGATTTGAACCTGCTCTGACATAACTGACTGGCCCACAACTGGATGACTTTCTAAACTTACATTTCATTAAGCATACTTCTACCTCCTATCGGCTTTTTGCATTGTCGTTAATAGGAAGACAACAGGCGAAGATACAAACTTTAGCTATTGGTAGAATTAGAATGATGGATTCAGATTCTAAAGAATGTTATGACTTCACGTGGACATAGTCAGAGCTGATCAAAGTTTGTGTACATAAAGAAAGCCTCCCGGAGCTGATGACTACCTCACAGAGAATGTCTAAAATGACAGGAAAGAAACGAACGCAACCCTAAGAGATTTCTCAGCACGTGAAAAAGGGTTTCCATGTGGTTAGGGCACTCAATTAGGGTGGAGTGCTGCTCAGGAAATACCCAGTGTATCTTCTATGGAGAGAACGTCATTTCAAGGGGTGGTGCCCCATGAGCAACACTCGTCTCCTCAATTAAAACAATGACAGAAACCAAGAACACTCGCATATGAAGGGTTTACACAACGTTTAGGATGCAATTGGCAAAGATGAAAATAAGAGCACGTTGAGCAACAAGAAGGTAAAAGAATTAGACAGGAGACACGCAATTACCTATGAGGCTGATGGAAAGACAGATGTAACCCTGGATATAGCCTGAAGGAGTAGTGAGCTGTAATTGCACACTATCATACTCCTCGGGGTCATCCTTCATCGCTTTGATTCTGGCAATCTCTGCCAAAGGAATATACGTGGTTCCCAACAACTTGTGCTTCCTCTTGCCCTGGCTCAAGACCTAAAGAAAATAATACAAGTTTCTAAAATCAGATCTCAGGTCATGCTGATACATAGTTGCCCTAGTCTCGCTGCTCCCCATGAAACACACTTCTGATCTTCAGCTCCAAATACGTATATGCACTAGTAGCATCACAACGAAAGACGAGGCGGACATAAATGAAATTGCATTCGATCCTCCGCTCTTGATCATCAATCGCTTCAGTGACTTAGTGTCGAGGATTAGCAGTCAATAGCAAAGTTGCAAATCCCCGAAGCAGTAGTTGCAGCTTACGTAAGAGACAACAAAACGTTTATCCATTTGAAATCGAAAAATATACAAGAGCCAGAATAATCAAAAACACCCCTCACATTTTTAAAGGAAAAAAAAAAAGTACATGTGTACACTTGACCCTAGAGTCAGAGCATAACAAACAAGAAAATGAGCTTCGAAGCACACTACAATGGAAAACGTGAACAACAAACATACAATGAGCAATTTGTAGTGTCAATTTCTACAGTGTCTCTTCTATATGCAAGTTCAATCCCTTGGAACTGACCTGAATGGTGATGGTCGAATGAGGGAATAGCAGCACATCGCCTCCCAGACTAAACACCAGCTCGTCGTTCCACTCGGGGTTCCGGCCCCCTTTCCGATGCACCCGCGTTTGCTGCTTCATGGACGGATCGATCCAGACCAAGCTGTACACACTCATCTTCCGTAACAGGCCCACTCTCTTCAAATCCTCCGCAGCCATCACCGTGACGCGAATCTCCGTCGTCGCCATCGCTTCCAACACATAAAACCTCGGACGCTCAAACTAACCCGATCTACTCCTGCTCTCAAATCCACTGTGCTACATCAAAGATCGCCAATTTCACCGATCCACGGCCCTCGCGCACTTTTGGAACACGCTCCGGAAACTGAGCAGTTGTGAAGAGTCCAAGCAACGACGGCAGAAACAGCATCCGAGCTCAATGCGACAGAAATAGGGCGGCGGAAGAAGCCATTGCGTGAGAGAGAAAGAGTGAGAGCTCCTGCTTCGAAGCCTGGACCCATACCGACTCTTCGTTCAAGGCGTAGAAGTTTCTTCATTCGTTCGCGTTTGGACGAGGAGTATTTTCTTCGTTCGTCCGGGTTCCCGGGTCGGCAACGAAGATCCACATCGGTCCCCCCAAGTTGCCAAGTAGATCACCCAGGAAATAAGGGGATTGTAGTCTATTCTAATCCGAACGGAAATTGTTGGTGCAGCAACCGCACGAAGAATTCATTTCTAACTTAACCCTTAAAGATCAAAGCAAGCCCCACGGGCCTGTTTTGAGAGATTAATGAAGAAAAAAGTGGATTTTCTCAACCAAAATTGAAATGGATGGGTGCTTTGAAAAGGTGATGAAAAAAATAGGTTGAATTTTGCAAATACGCTTGTTTTAGTAAATTTTACATTCCAAAAAATTTGGAAAAAGAATTGGTAAAGAGGGAGTTGTGCAGCTCAAGACCTTAATGTATATCATAGTTGGCAACGCATGCCAACACTATTCAATAGTCTTTTTCAGTCTTTTTTAAATCACTCCATTCATTGTTCAAATGGAATTTGAGGATTTTTCATTGGTTGTTCACATTACTCAAGGGACGACTGTTTAGGGCAACTCTCCAAAAAAAAAATTCCTTTAGGTTGCCCATTCAAGGCCCTCTTGATGTTTAAAGGTTAAGACTCATCCACATCTAAGTTACTCACTCTAACTTAGATGGGCCCCATCTAAGTTACTCACAATCCTACCAATTGTCGATATATTTTTCTTTTTATTTTTAGTTCTATTTTTTGATTGCAAGGAGAGAGAACAAGCTGCTAGTTGCGTAGTTTTTGCCTTAGTATTTATCCTATATTTTCTTTTACAATTTTTTTTAGCTATTGAACCGTGTAACTCCCGAAAACAAGGGACAGTTTTTGCCATCTCTCTTTATGGAGCAAAAAATAAAAATACAAACATGGTTAACCAACCCCGCCAATTTTGATGAGGTTGAAAGAGGCCTACCTCTCACTAATCGAACTAAATATAGATCTAATGAAATTCCTATTTTTCCATGTTTTTTTATTATTCAATAGAGTTATCCGTAAAGTCAAGCAAAAAAATCTACAAGAGAAAGACAAGGTAGAACTAGTTTTTTAGCTTGAAATGCAGCAAAAAGAGCTTTGGCTTTTTCTTTTTTATCAATCACAACATAGATAGAAACTCTAACCCTATTGCAAGGCTGGCATGAAACTCTATGTTGTTAGGGAGATTCTAACTTTGCACATTCCTAATGCTGAAGAAGCTCTTCCAAAGTACACTTGAGTTCCCAAAGAAGAATCTTCACGTGTTCATACCACACTAGCCTCTTGCTCCACTAAGGCAAGGAGCTTGGAGGCTTGTGATAAGTGTTGTCAAAAAATATATTTAGAGTGGCAAAATTGAAGCTAGAAGACATTGTCCCAATGTTTCATTTTGCGGCTAACTCTAATAGTTGGACTTTTATAACAAAGAAAACAAGTATCATTTTGTTTTGGATTACATTGTATTGTATGTATGTTTAAGAAATACACAATTGAACTTATCCATGTTCTAATACTATTTACCAACTTTAATGTAGAAAGCATTGAAATTTGTAGAAACCATTCAAATATGTACATCCAAAAGGTGTCCAAATATGCATTGAGCAAATGTGGAATCGGTTGGAGATTGTATGAATAACTTATGAAGCTTTAAAGAGTTATTTTAAGGCAAATTCAAAATTAGCTGGAAGTTCCTATATTCAGATTATTGTAGATTTTAGGAAATAATTCATAAGTGTTGTTTTTGGATAAAAATTGCAATTAGAGGTAATTACATTATGATGTCTGCAATTGAATATGATTGTCGTAGTAAGTTGCTTTACCATGTAAGTGTTAGTTACTATGTTGATTACTATAGTGACGATTCCTAATCAAGGTTTTAAATCCATGAGCTCCCAAAAGTGATTATTTCTATAATTGTAAAAATTAAAACCAACCACACAATGAAATATACATTTGTTGCTTTAGAGTGCCTTAGAGGAACAACTTTTGAGACAACTTCAGTCATGATGTCACTAAGCCTTGTGATCCAATACACAAGAAATAATTCCAGTGCAACATGATCGCGTGCTCGATTTTTCTCATTAAGCACAACCACCATTGCAAAAGCATATTACAATTATTAATTTTCTATAACACGGCTATAAATGCCCTAGTTACAAATCCCAATGTACATCGTGTCTTACTCCTTCAAAGAAAAATTGAGCCACACATTTGCCATTGAAAGGTTGTTGTGATGGATATCTTATTGGTAGCATTTATCCGAACTCATGAGAAATGATAATGTAGGTTATGACCATTGCTACTTCGATTTCATTCAATATGTTAATCTCTTCGTACTTGACGACCTCCAATACCTTTTTATTATGCTTGGACCACAAACTCTAGAGTGAGATGTATTCTACCAAAATGTGTATCCCTCTATCGATCTTGCATTCAAAAAAATAATTTTTTGTGATGTTGGGATGCATCACTGAACAAATTAGTGCATCACGGGCATCTTTATAATATTGGAGGTGATGTTTTGAAATTATTTATACGATTAAATTTGAAAAAACAGACATCACAGGTCGTTGTCAAATTTTTATTTTTATTTTTAATATAGGAATTTTAATGTGAAAGGCTCAAAATTTTGATAACATCAACATAGTTTAATTAGTTTATTAATTTTCAAGTCTAGTGTGTTTGAAATCCTAAATTTTACTATACAAAATAAAAAGTTGTAGGGATTTTCTATCATTTTAGAAAGCATATATTAAAACAAAAATGTCCAAAATCATTTAACCCCTAAGCTCCCGAGCGACCATTTTCTGGTCGCTACTCGGAAAAAACGGGCTGCCCGGAACAAAAAAATCATTTTTTGAAAAAATAAAAAATATTTTAAAATACTACATCAAGTCTACTTTCCAACCCAATTTGAATTATGGCAATCCGAGTTAAACTCCACCCGGGAGAATTTTTCAAAGTAGATCACCTCAACATTGTCTTAGTGTTACAAAATTTGCTATTTGGGGAAAGTAATGATGATTCCTCCATCATTTCTCTTGCTTTTTTGAAGTTTACAATAGATAGCCCAACTTTAACCAATCGTACTAGTTTTTGAACTCTAAAATTGAAAATTATAATTTATACAAATTTTCGAAGGTTAATGCTTTTAAATTCATTAAAAAATGATCTAAAGATTATTTTGGAAGTTTGACCGTATGGATAATTTGTAAAGATGATACTCTACATTTTGTCTATTGAACCAACCTTCATCAAACATATGGAAGGCACATATTATAACACATCTATGTTTTGTCCAATACCCCTCGGGCTTTTAGGGGTTAAACATTCATTTTTGACCTGTGAAGTTGTTTTCAAACCATCTCTTATGAAATGCACTCAACAAAAATATGACAATATTTTATTGCCATTGATTGCAATTTGGATTTAGTAAACATTAGTTTGACGACAACTTCAACTTTTAAATATCATGTCATACCAATCAAGTGCCTTATTTTTCAATTACTATTATCACAAAATATCATGATTGAAAAAGAATATCTCCAAATATGTTGAATTGCTTATGGAAATGGTTTTAAGTGCTTACACTTTAGTAAATTTTTGATTATTCATGTGCAAACCAACTTGTTTATACTTTTTAAAATACCGCATGTAGTTTCAAAGAACTTATAAATACCATGTGTAGTTTTCAACACTAAAATTATAAAAATTATAAAAATAGTTCCATAGTGCCATAGTTTCAAAAAACTTTCTAAATAAATGTCTAATTTATCGTTAATACATCGAAAGTTGTGCTTTAAAAAAGAAATTACAATGAGGTATAAAACATGATGAAAATTTCAATGTGACCAACAATAATTGAAAAAAATAGAAGGTATAATTGATGTGAGTTGGGTGTCAAGAGGTTGGAAAGAAAAAGAGGAAAAAAAGAAAACCAGTATAAGGCTCCAAAGGGCTCCAAAACCAATAGGGTCCTAATCCTAACAGAATTTAGACCATGCATTTATTTTAAAACACAAATCTAGGCACGTCATAGAGCTCTTATTGAATGTTGACCAAAATGATAAGCTATCTATGCTCTACCTAGATTTAGTTTCTAGGATGATCATCATGCCTAGATTTTGTTTGAATTAGAACCCTGTTGGTTTTAGAGCCAGAATGCCATGGTGCAATTAGAGAGGGAGTAGAGTATTCGAGAAGGTGATATTTTGAAGACTTGTATGCGTGTGCGTGGTGCCGCAGTTGCACAACAATATTAGTCCTCTGAAGCTTTGGCCACCATCGCTGGCCATGGCTGCCTCGCTTGCCCCGCGCTGGGCTGATCTCGATCGCCTCCTGTTGCGCCCCGGCAACCTCGTCGGCCCCGGCTTCGAGCCTGGCCCTGAGGTACGATTCTTACCCCATGCTTTCCTCCCCTAGTTGCCTCACATCTCAGCTCCTTGTGCCCTAGTTCTGCTACTGCAACGATCGAGGGGTTCGCCTTCGTGATCATCTGATCACGATTTCCGTAACCCTCGAGTTCTTTGAAGGATCGCTCCAATTTCGCCTGTTTTGAATTTAATTGCTTTTATACAATTACTGCAAATGAAGGTTACGTTTAGGGTTAAGTTATGATACTTATGACTTTGTCATAAATTAGGGTTTGGATGATCATTTGCGGGAGTTTATAGGAATTGAGTAGTAGGCGCGATTTGGACATTTCTTATAATGTATTGCTATGTATTTCTTTTTTTGAAAGGTATTAGAATACCAAAGTGTTGATGCCAGATGTGATAGTTTTATATTCTTTGAGGTGGAATTGGAAATTGTAGACACAAATTGCAATTAGTTTATTTTTTTGTCGAGAGATTGTAATCTCTCGACAATTTTGTTTATTTTTTGGTGATTGAAATCTCGAGAGTTTCGGGTTTTTGATGCAAATTTTGCTTAGCTAGAAGTGTGACTTGGTTCGTTGCAGCTGCTTGAGTCGTTGCAAAATGATTTGCGAGTGCTGGTGATTGGAGCAGGGGGGCTCGGATGTGAGCTTCTTAAAGATTTGGCCCTATCTGGATTTGGCCACATCGATGTCATTGACATGGATACTATCGATGTGTCCAACCTTAATCGACAATTCCTTTTTAGGTGCGTATTCCTAACTCTTTTCCCATTGTTACGTGTGCCTGCAATAGTGGTAATCCGGATTCTTCCTTTTTATACAGGAATGACTTCTATGTGATGTTTGGAACGAGTAGTGAAAACCTTTGTGTACTGACTGTTCTAAGTGTTGACTCGTAAAGTGTATAGTTAGAACTTTAATTGGGAAGCTTATGATAACTAAGTCTGGACGATGACTTCACATTCTCCTTGCTAGAGGATTTAGGATTTCTGTGCGATTTATGTAGGAATTTATCCAGCATGAGGACGGGCCCCAATGAAATTCCGTTATTTTTTTCGTTCTTTTCGACAAGGATGGTCATATTAGTTAAATGGCGTGTTTTAGAGCGCCTAAATTGTGAGACGTTCAAGTACTCAGAGCTCTAAAAACTAGGAGTGGTATAGATTTGAGGTTTCAGTCGGGCGCCTGCCATTTTACTCGATACGAGGTTAAGGCTATTTCTTCTCTTCGGGTTTCCGGTCCTGAAAATCCTTCGAGTCATAGGTTTGGAGTAGCGATGACATTCATGACGATTGTTTGATTACCTGCGCTATATCGAACCTGTGTTGATATCACCACCATTCAATTATCATTCTTTAACTCCACTGTTTCATATGCAGGATGCAAGATGTTGGGAAACCGAAGGCTGAGGTGGCTGCCGAAAGGGTGATGCAAAGAGTGAAGGGTGTCACGGTGGTCCCTCATTTTTGCAGAATAGAAGAAAAAGACGTCTCGTTCTATCAAGACTTTCAAATCATCGTCTTGGGTCTGGATTCCCTTGAAGCTCGCAGCTACATCAACTCTGTTGTCTGTGGATTTTTAGGTTAGACTTCATTTCTTTGCAACCTGATTTGACGTAAGTATTTGTCGTTCAACAGCTTTTTTCTATGCTCCTCAGTCATATTGCAATTTACCAAGTTCGGTTTCTTGCTCAGTTCTGCTATTTATATGATATGCTATTTTTGATGTCCCTCTTTCGCTTTTGCGTTCTCCTATACATATAGCTTCATATGGCTGACACCCGGCTTCTTTTCTACATGTAGTTTAATGTCTTCAGTCATGGACAAGGTTTATGTGTTCGTGTTGTTTCTTATACTGAATTTTGTATTTGTGTTGATGTCTTCTGCGAATGTGAAGAGTATGAAGAAGATGGTTCGCCAGACTTATCTACAATTAAGCCTTTGGTGGATGGTGGCACAGAAGGGTTTAAAGGCCATGCCAGGGTTATTTTCCCAGGGATAACACCTTGTTTCCATTGTTCTCTTTGGCTGTTTCCCCCTCAAGTTACATTTCCATTGTGCACTTTAGCTGAGACTCCGCGGTCACCGGCTCACTGCATTGAGTATGCTCACCTTATTCAATGGGGTCAGGTAAGGCAGTGATATCAGAGGCTACTCTCACTCAGTTTAATATCACGTTATTGCCTTGGTGTAATATATCCAGTTTGACTATGAATACAGCATTTGACTAGCTTGCTCACTAAATATGTTGCAAGAACGGAATGTCAAGTCACTGGACCTGCAAACTCTATCGTGGAATATTTGAGGTGAATATTTTTCACAACTGCAGGATCGACAAGGAGAGTCTTTTGACGCGGATAGCCCTGAGCATATGAAGTGGATATATGATCAGGTGGGCTTTTTGTCCTGGTATATGTATGCCATTGGTTCATTACATAATATTCTGGCCTTGTTATATTCTACAATTCTGCCTCAATCGGACAAAGTCTTTCATAACGCTATTCTTCAAGATCCTATGATAGTTTTCATTCTAGGGTTTGTGTTTTTAGATTTGATTTTCTTTAAGTTTGGCAATCTACTATTGACCTTCTGTGATTTCCAAGTGCAGGCTGTGAAGCGTGGAGAGCAATTCAATATCACTGGAATCACGTACTCTCTAACTCAGGTATGCATTCTCTGCCTGCAAGAGTTTATTGCGTTATTTGCTAAGTTTATTAGCTTGCTATTAGCGTATTCAAGGCTTTTGAATGTCTTGTTCCAGGGGGTTGTGAAGAATATCGTGCCAGCTATTGCCTCAACAAATGCCATTGTAGCGGCTACATGTGCTTTGGAAACGCTCAAGATAGCGACCATGTGCAGCACAGGCATGGAAGTTTACATGCAGTACGTAACTATTCACTGATACATTGCTTCACGTACCCATTCAAACTATTGCCTTCAAAACTATTTTCTTAAAGAGCAAATTTGCTGATGCACGATGCTGGACATATGTAATTGAATCTCTCTAATATTTGACTTAGAATAGGTCTTCTGAAAGTTTTGGAATTTGCACTAAATATAGGCTTATTGACTGTCCTGGTTTCATGTAGATACACAGGAACAGAAGGAATCTACATGCGGACTGTCCCTCATGACAAAGATCCTAACTGCATTATGTGCAGTCCAGGGGTTCCTGTCGAGGTTGACACAACCTGTACATTGCAAAAGGTATTGTGTTTTTTTCCAACAGATGTCTTAAATCCAATTTTTTAATGATAGATTATTTGTGCTACCTTCTGATCTTGCTTTGTCTTCATACCCTAATGCCTTTCAACTTTCTTTGACTTTGTTCTCTTCTTGCAGTTCATAGATCAACTATTGAAAGATGCGAGATTCAAACTGAAGTTGTCAAAACCAAGCGTGTCATATCACGGTGATAACCTCTACATGCAGGCACCTCCTGTCTTGGAGGAAATGACCCGACCAAATTTGCAGCGGCCTCTCCTTGATCTTATGGATGGCAAGACATCAGGGGTGTTGAATATAAATGACAGAAGATTGACTGGAGTTCTGCGAATGCGCGTTACATTTAAGGAGGGTATGGACTCCGTAGACATGGACACAGCTGGAGGGGGCTGATGCACCTGCTTGAAGTAATGTGATGAATCTCTACCAAGATTCTCTCTTCTATTATGATTTGTCATGCATGGGGGCAGGAAGGCATTCTAGTAGATAGAAAGCTCGTTAAGCAGCAGAAAGTCGCCTCAGTCTGCCGTTTTCCACGGTTGAGCTCATAGTTTCATTGAAAGATCTGAAAAGTTCATTCCACGGCCCAGCAGCGGTTTTAGATAACGACTGACACATTGAATATCAAGTGCTGAAGTACGAGTTGGGTGTTATGCAGGGAAGCGGATTCGTCCTGTTGGTGATGTTTTTGACAATTGATGCAAGCATTTGGGATGTTAGTTCTTTTACTTTGCTAAGTTTCTAATAGTGTCCAATTTGTCTAGCTTGGGATTAAATTTTGTCCTACTCAGTTCCAGCTCAGGGTAGCTGATGATTGAAATTTGACCATTCAAAAACCAGGAATGGATGAACCATTGTTGTGGCTGACAGCAGAGTGAGCCTGGTGGCTTGCAAGGTAAAGCCCAGAGTGCTTCCACTTACTTTGCTGGCAGCCCACTTCATCCATATTCTTCATGGCAATTGAACTCCTCTTATGCGGTATGTAATTCTGGGTGTTGTCAGTTCAGAGTAAGAAGGTTCATCGTCCTCTCTTATTAGCACAGAAATTGAATGGTTTGGTCTCTGTAGGACAGTAGACGGTTTGCTAGATGTGTGGCCTGTACGATCTATTTCATGTCCAATTCACGTCAAATCATATCAGCAGTGCAAACTCTGATTCACGTGTTGCAATTAGAATGTAATACAGAAGTATGTGCAAAACAAAGTTGGATGAGCTAAAACCAAGTGCCTAGTTGGAGAGTTGGGTTAGCACAATTGTGTTGAATATTTAAATTTTTCCAAAAAATAAGATTTGGTGCATGGAATAGTTGAAAACATTTTTCAAGATTCTCATTTTCACCATACAAGGAATACTTTCAAAAAAAAGCCCCCAAAAAAGTCCCAAAAATGTTAGGCATTTTATTTTAGAAATGTTTTTCTTTTTCCAACCTTACCCTCCACCACGGTAGATACTCATTGTACAATGGCCTCTAATATTGCAACCCCACTTCCAAAACTCACACTAAAACATTTATCACACTCACTATGACTCTTTGTTGACAATGAAATTTTGCATGTACCACCGTTTGGACACAAAGCATTTTTGGGCCAAATTTGGTACCTTAATCCTTAGTTGCCCAACCATGCATATTTTGCATGATGTACAAAATCAAACTCCGATTTCTCATCCATCATGCACTTTTTGCAGTAATTTTTTTTTTTAATGAATTTTTAAATGGGAAGCTAGCTTTGTGCATGTGTGATATGATTTGAGAGGGGATGATTTGTGAAACTTTATGCTTCATTTTATGTTGTAGTGTTTCACCAAAGTTTTTGAAGATTTTAATCTTAAAAAAAAACCTTGTAAAATTAAGCAACCAAAAATCACTACACTTGGAGTATTACATTTTAACCCATCATAAAAAATTTCATTCACAAATTGTCAATATCTATTCATAATCAATTTACAAAATAATTTTGAATTTTATATTCCAAAATTTATAAAAATATTGGTGAAAGCAATTGTAAATTTAACCATATGGATAGAATCTAAAATTCATAGTGCACAACTTTTATTCATACATCAAGTTCAAATATCCATCTTAGTTGCATTTTATGATTCATTTTTCACAACTACCCAAACTGGACAAGGATGAGAGCGTTTAGGGGTTAAAAATGCACAATTTATGAAATAATGCTAATTTGCTAACTTTTAAGCCTCTATTAGAAAGGAATCATATATGGTACCCAATAGCTGCCAAGGATCTAAAATTTTGGTAAAAGGTAGAAATCGCAATGAGGAACAATATGGTGTTATAAAAAATGATGATATTCGCTAGGTATTTTGTGTTCACATGCAATTCAAGATTTTAAAAATAATACCAAATTTTTGTTTGTTTACAGAATAAAGTCTTAGAGCATCCCCTTAACCCTTAACTGCCTGAGCGTTCATTTTTTGGACGATGCACACATTTCATCCATAATTTCTCATCCATAATGCACTTTTTGGTAGTGTGCAATTTTTTTCTGTAGATTCTATGGGAAGTTAGCTTCATGCATATGTGATTTGATTAGAAAGAGGATGATTTGTGAAATTTTTATGCCTCATTTCATGCTGTAATGATTCACCCAAAATTTTGAAGATTTTAGAGTAAAAGTGCTCTAAGAAAAGTCAACTCACAAAATTAAGCAATCAAAAAATCTTCAAAATTCACTACACTTAGAATATTACATTTCAACCAATCACAATAAATTTCATTCGTAGATTGTCAATATCTTATTCGTAATTGAATTACAAAATAATTTTGAATTTCATGTTTCAAGTTTTATACAAAATTATTGGTAATAGAAATTATAAATCTAACCGTATGGATAGAATCTAAAATTCATAATGGACAATGTTTATTCATACATCAAGTTCAAAATATCCCTCTAGATTACATTTTATAATGCATCTTTGCAAATTTGGACTCTAGGCATTTAGACTCTAGGGGTTAACGCGACGGGGTGGAGGTGCTCTTAGGTGATCACTTCCCTGGACTGTGACATTATACTGTGACATTAAAGAGGTGTGGGTCTGTGTGCGGAGTGCCTGCGACGATGGTTTTGGGTGAGGTGATGAGAATCATGTGCGGAGCCTCAGTTCGTGTTGTCGATGGAAAGGATACGTGAGCCTGAAATTCGAGTGGAGGATCGCGGGATTTAGGGTGAGGAGATGGACGGACGGAGGGGGCTGAAGAGGGCGAGCGTAATCAGCGATGACGATGATTTTTCTGACCTCACGCCCAAGCGCAAGCGCGGTCGACCGAGCAAATCCCTCGCCGACGAGCAGACACCGCAGAGCAAGCACAAGCAGGGCCGGCACCGAAAATCCCTCGAGACTCCGCACAAATCCCATACTGCCGACCAAACGCCGGCCAAAACTCCCAAGGTTTCTCATTCTACGATGCATTGGCTCATTCATTTGTTTGTGTTGGTATTTGCAAGAGAATGTGGGAGTCAAGCGATCGGATGCATTGCTTGTTGTGCAGAGCGTGAATTTTTTGGAGGGACTGGAGGAGACTGAGGGTGCTACTCCGCAGAGCTTTTTTAGGGTGAAAGAGGGCAGCGGGCTTGGGAAGAGGTTAGCCAACAAACTTGCGGACATTGGCATTGTGGAAGAGCAGGTGCCTTTTCTTCATGCCTTTGATTGAACGTTATTCCTTTCTTTCTCATAACCCTAAAAGACCAAGAATTCATGGTTTTAAAATGAACGAAAAACTTGAATCCAGATAGGGCTAGATTTCATATAACCAGAATCAGTGAAGAACGTTGCATGTGCTGGTCAGTAACTAAATAAAAAGAAAGTTACACTGCTAAAAAACAACATGAGCACCAGTTTGGGGTCTGCGAGATTCAAACTGGCATTGTAAGGTTACGGATTACAAGCTGCTGGAACTGTGAGTCCATTGTTAACTGTGCCTCAGAGAAGTCTTCAGTTGGTGGATATACCGCAACATTGTTGAAGCTTTCGATTTTAGGGTTAGTTTGCCTACACTAGAATTGACCTCTTCTTGAATCTCAAGTCTCCAGCACTTTGTAAGTGTAGGGCGTTTGATGAATTGCGCAGGACCTTCGAGATGCAATAGCAAAACTATCTCCAAAGCATGAGAAGGAGCAAGCTGTGCTTCTGGAGAGCTATCGTACTTTTTATCACAAGTGGCACTTTCAATTGAGGTCCAACATCTGACACCTCTTTGGCACTCAATTACTGACTAGCGGTGCACGTAAGTCCATGGCTTGGGGGATTTCGTTGTTGTGTTTATAGCGAAAGTTTCAACAAGGTGTTCATTGGAGACCTTTCTAAAAGAATACATAGATGTCTTTATACAATCCTCAAGACCAGGTGGGGATTCAGTAATCGGACCTTAATTGTGACAGAACCTTCCGTGCAGGTGTGGATTTGGGCTTCTGATGTATGGTTTTGGTTCCAAGAAAAAGCTCCTGGAGGATTTTGCTAGTTCCGAACTGAGGGATGGTGCAGCCGTCGTTGTGAATGGATACCTTTCAAACGTCAATATTAAACATGTAATGACTTGGGACTTCCATCTCTCAGCTCATTTCGAAACTGGATCAATTTTTCTTTGATTGGATGTAAATTTATGTTAGCACAAGGCTGTGGTAGTACAATGAGAGGATCTATGTCTCAATCACTGATGTCAGTCGCTTTGATGGAAGTTGCAACCCTAAACCCTAAACCCTAAAAACCCTAAACCCTAGTACACGAGCTACCGACTGACGGTGATGTATTGTGTCAAAGCAGGTGGTCTACACAGTAGTGAATACTTTATGGGAGGCAAGGAGGAAGGGAAAAGGGAGTAAGGAGAAACAAGACTCTCCACAAAGCTCCAACAGTTTAGTGGATCTCCTTGGGTTTCTCGCTGATGATGATGATGATGATTCGAATCATATTTATGTCATTATTTACAATATTGATGGACCCGGGTTAAGGGACGACGATGTGCAACAGACTCTAGCAAGTCTTGCGAGCTCTAAGCATGTCCGTTTGGTGGCCTCCATCGACAACATAAATGCTCCAATCTGTGAGTTTTCCAAACATTGAACTTGTAGCATAATTTTATTTCTTTTGTGCTTTTTCTTTTTGCAATATTTAAGTCGTTGTGGTGGTGATGATGCATTGTGGTTGTGTGCGAATGATTGCTCCTAGTATTATTGCACATATTGATGGGCCTATTTCCTTGGAATACTAGCATCATCATCTCGAAGGAGCTGTTCTCTGAAGCACTTTCTGTGAGGAATTTGTGCAGTGTGGGACAAGCAAATGGCCCGCAATCAGTTCAAGTGGTTGTGGTTACACACTCCAACTTACGCATCTTACAAAGTGGAAGGGACTAATGTGCCACTCCTGTTGGCTGCCGGTGCGGCCACCAAAAGTGCTCGAAGTGCCATACTTGTGCTACGAAGTTTAACTCCCAATGCACAGAGTGTCTTCCGAGTGCTTGCAGAATTCCAGATTGGTCACCCGGAAGATCAAGGTATAGAGAACTCTGGACGCCTCTCACTTCTAATGTTTGAACCCCCTATCTTGTTAACCCCTAAACGTACCAACCCTTTGAACATAAGTAGATTCTAGCTTCAAAAATAGATATTAGCATGGCTCAAATGTACATGAGGTGTACGTGAGAAGACCATTGCAAGCATAAAATCTACCCAACAAATTTGACATACTTGTAGTTGGAGGCCGCTCTGTTATTATCAACAGGCCCCCATCACAAGAGATTTATAGTGATTGGTAGAGAATTTACAAAGATGACTTTGATGAAAGTCATCCAAGGTTGTATGAAAAAGTTGTAAGGGTTTGAATCTGTTCGTGATCCAGTTTCTGGACGCTCGGAAGTTTAGGGGTTAAGGTAGAGGATACTATTTGCGTCACTTCAACATATGCAGGAGTTTGATTTTTGGGAGATCAGCATAGAGCCGTGGAGAGATTTTGGGTACAAGAGCCAAATCTGTTGAGATCAAATTTTGATTGCTATGCATGAATTTGCTGAAGACCACAAGAAATGACAGTAGACCAGCCCATTTCCTTTCAAAACTCAGTGGCCAGATATTTAGCCAAGTCATGCTTCCACAAGCCCAGCCAAGTGTCTGAATAGATGAGTTGCAGGATGCAGAATAGAAGACGGGATTAGGTCCCTAATGGTTTTAGCATCCTCTACGTTCGATTGAGGCGTTGTAGGATTCTAGTTCTGATTAGCTGACTGGTTGTGGATGGTTTGTTTTTCTGGCAGGACTTCCTTTGAACCGTCTCTACACAGCCTGCCGGGAGCAGTTTCTAGTGAGTAGTGAAGTGACTTTGCGTGCCCACCTGACTGAATTTAAGGACCATGAGCTCCTCAAGTTTCGAAGAGGTGTTGATGGTCAAGACTGCCTTTATATACCTCTGCCCAACGAAGCCCTGACGAAGCTTCTGGAAGATATCACCAGTTAGTTTCCTTCCTGGCTGTCCATTGTTTGTACAGATATTTTTAATTGCAAATGTACCTGCAAAAGTCGGTGACTGCATAAATCTCTGAAAACTAACTGCTCCAATGCCCTCGTCCAAGGCAAACCACCTATTTGTGCCATTTTGTGATCTCTATCAGTGAAGGTGGGGAATATATGGCTCATCAGCAAAAAGGCTTATGGAAATTATTCTTTTCAGCCTTAAAGGCTGATGCCACTTTGCTTTTGTTGAATACCAAAGGCTGCTTACATTGTGGAAGTATGACGAATGGGCTATAGTGGTGGATTCTATTAAGAGCAAAATAAGTGAAGGTCATACAACTTGAAACTTACTTTGAATCTTTAGTTGTGTACAATATATGACTTGCTTGGGCTCAAGAAGAGGCGATTTAGTGTTTTGGGGGCGGACGTCAGGGTCAACAAAGGTAGTTGGCAGCAGGTCACAATGATGTTATTAGGGCTAAAGCACATTCAACCAACTTGGCAATTAGGCCATGCATCACGCGACGGTGGAAAGCATCACGCGATTATTCCGTTAATTTTTATTTTTTTCCTTTGTTGTGATTAGCCACATGAATACAAATGTACCCACTTGGCAAAAATTCGCTCACTTTAACTTCACTAATCTCTATGTATCAATGTTTTACGTTTTAAATTTGGATATGATACATATTGGCACAAATAGGGTGACTTATGAATTGTGATTGACACAAATAGGGTGGTTATTCATTCTTGGATCATGGAGCATTTCTAAAGTTACTGTATACCATGTTTGCTTTGTCTTCATAAAGGTGAGTTAATTACAATAAAATCAAACTATACTCTTTATTCGGCATGACCCGCTCATCATACACGGGTTGCCAAAGGTCGTATATCGTTGCCGCCTCTGGGATTTGCTTACAATGGGTTCCAGCCATTTTTTCCAAAGTAAGCAATGACCAGACTCTCTAGAACATCCCAATGTCATCCACACATATACCCTGGTTCTATGGGGTCTCAGTCCAGGATAGGACAAAGTAGGACAGTTACTTTAAAGTTAACTGGTGAAATTCTTTACAAAAATGTGCATAACTCAAGGATAAAAACTCCAAACTACAAAATTGTTCTTGGAGGTGAAAGATTGCTTGATTGTGAAACTTTTTTTTTTTGATTACTCAAAATAAGTTGGTCTACTATGCACAATTGAGCCTCGAAAGTTTGATCACGACACATTTTTCATCATTCAACTCATTCACATTCTTCACTACCTTATTGAAAATTGTCCATATCTCATTCATAAAAACTTCAAATCACAAAACTCTTTTTGGAGGTGGAAGATGTCTTGGTCTTCTAACTTTTCTTAGGCGAAAACATTTAATACAAAATCATTTCCTTTGCTCAATCGTGCACCAAAATCTATTGAAAAATATGGTGTTGTGAGATTTCAAATGGGCTTGCAAGATCTTCTTGTCCCATATCATTTGTGAGTGACTTAAAATGAACTTGATTACAAGACCAATTCTTTCTTCCTCCAAAACTCACACTTGATCACTCAAATAATATTAAGATGTGTGAAAATTGAATTCTTTTCATCATTTTGAAATTTTCAAAAAAATGATTATGTGAAATTCGGCAAAAACTACTTTTAGTTTAAAAAAAACTTTGGCATGTTTTATTTATGTGTATTTTATTCAATACTGGTATATAGTTTTTATCACATATGTAAAATTATGATGATATGGAGATTCAAATTGTTATATTGATGATTTTTACAAAACATTGGTTTTCATTTTTATTCATAGCTCCAAATTCAACACATGTTTCTTCGTAGAAATTAAATGACATCTCTTCTTGTAATCATTTTGTATATTCTTCACTTTACTACATGATTTCATTTATTTTTGCTACTATTTAGACTAACTTATTTATTATAAAGAATTTACAATCAATTTATCATTATTGACATATTATTTTCCAATAATACTAAATGATTTGAAATTGTGTTTTTAGAATACCCTAAAATCTTAAAAAATAATCAAAGTTAAAATGATAAAAAAATCAACGTTAAATAAACTAAATCGTTTACCACTAAAATTGAAATATATACAATGCATTGAGCATTGTTCTAGAAAGTTAAATTTAATATTTTTAAAGCCTATTCAAAGATCAATTTAATTATTTGAGGAATTTTTGTTTGATTTATAACTTTTTTTATGCTAGACTTAAAGACAACAACTACTACAACCATGTGATGTTGACCCAATGTTCCCCGTGATTTAACCATGCTTTAGTTTTATTTTTAGATTCATTTATCCACAAATTAATGCAATTTATGGTGTAAAAATTTCATTAAGAATATACATTTTTTACACAATAGGTCCAAAAGTTATGAAATGACTTTGGTGCATCCCTACTCATCAAGAGCTTTTCAACGATGTTGAGAATGACATCAAAAACTCCCAAATTTCATTTTTAATAATTTAATACAATCCATGATGTCAAAAATCACTCACAAACCCACAAGTCTCATTAGGTACGTCTAAAAGCAACGAAATAATTTTGGAGCACCTTTTCTCGTTGAGAGCTTTTTGATGGTACTAAGAATGTGACCGGCGAATGCACGGTCGAGGAGATCTTAACAATCAATTCTATTTTTCTCTTTTATCCTCCTCTCCACCCCTTTTCCCCGTCCGGCAATACACACCTATACTTTTGATACAGTTCTTTGTCACCATGACACCCTTCGCTGACAAACACATTTCCTTCTATGATAAAACAGGGTACGAACGAAGATCCTAAATCCTTTGGATAGCTAAACCCGTGTGAGCGATAAATGATTAAATATAGAGGAAACAATATGGAGTTTCAGGCTCCATCTAACAAATCTAAAGTAAAATCGAGAAATTTCTTTCTCTTTTGCCGGACGCCTCACATGTGGGAGATACTCCTCATGAGTCATGACACCCCTCATAAGGCAATTTAGGTTTTGTCCCGTGAGATTTCCTCACAGTGCAAAGAAAATGCATCGACAGTTCAAGATGCACCGACAGTTTTGTTATATTTGGAACCCTATTCTTTCTCTTCAACAAAGTTATATTATTGTTCTCCTTTACTACTGGTAAATACAAAGTGCTTTAATTACAAATCAATGAAAATATCTTTAACTCTAGTCACATAGGCATACATTTCTATTACTTTGTTGAGTGATTTTGTATACGTATTTGACACAAATGTTTAGTTTAAAGAAAAATGTTGACAGTTAAGGAAAATCCAAAAAAATTGGAATTTCAATTAACTTTCTCAATGTGTGAATGTTTTATGTGTTCAAAAGCAATCAATTTGGAGTTATGTTACTATGGCAGATCAAACACAAAACCAACCTAACCCATTGTATCTTTGACCTCCAAGTGGTACACCATCGGCAACAAATTCTATAGCTAGAGGAGATCCTTTAGGAAACTTCATCCTATCAAGAAGTGGCATCTTCAAGCTCCCTTACGCCGCATGATAATGATGGACGAAGTTCGAGCCGTTGGTGAAGTAGATGTGCAACGTCTTAAAAGCGAATTCGTCAACGGGTACCGTGATGGTGACCACGTTCTGTACTTATCGGTGTTCAATAATCTTGAGGTATCACGCGATGTTACGGAGGATATCACTTGCAACTGGAGCCCTCTCTGGCAGAAGGTCAATGTTGAATTTGAGCGCGAGCTAGAAGCAGATGAAAATCTTGCGTCCCTGAGAGGCAAGATGTTTTATGTCTGGGATGGCAATCACCGTGTCACTGCTTGGACTCGACATATAAAGAACTTCCATGCATATGAAGAAAAATGGCACTATCAAGTGCATTGTGTTATGTTGGATCCAAGGGGCGAAGTGGCACTCTTGCTTAATGCAATGGATGATGTAAACTGGTACATTGTCCAATTTAGAATATCATTTGAATTATTCATAATGTTTATATTAGCCTTTGACCAAGTCAATTATTCTATGCTTTGTTCTCCAGGTCAACAGAAAACGATCACATTGAGAGCATGCTTCCAGCCAAACTACGTCGCGTTTGCGCGTTTGGTGTTCTCCCACTTTCGACTTTTAAGGATCTGATCACTCCAGAAGAGTATCAGTATTGTGAGAAGGTTACGTTAAACTCAAAACAACTACTTGGTTCTCGCTAACGGTCACAATCTTCATCACTTTCCTATACCGGGTGAGCTCTTCATTTCACTATATCTCATATTTTTGCTTCATGTCGATTGAATGAGATATACTAAAATTATATTGCCGAATGCAGAGGGAGACATTAATTGCGGCAGATGATGCAACTCATAAATACCATAGGAAGACTCCACCTGAGGAAAGGACCCCAAACGGAATATGGGATGCAATGAAGGCATCAACTCGCCGGATTGTGAAATCTGTTAAATCAAAGGACTTCAATAAATATTTGGTTGTGGCGAATCTCATTAACGGAGAAGACTTCATAAAAGAGGTATGTTTGAATAGTTCCTTCATTTCTCTTCTCTTGGTTGCGACATTGTATCCCAACAAATAACTGGCGGCCTCGAATCCTGTGTCTATAGATTGACCGCCATTTTAGCGATAATGTTCTTTCAGAGATGTCCATCGAGAAGCTACAAAAACTTGCTACATCTAGCGCAGATAAGAAATACAAGGCACGCTGGTTACGATGGTGGAATTCTTCAGATGACGCCAGGCGTGTGTATTGATTTCTTATGCCCAAGGAGAAGGATAATGCATGGGATCTCTGGGTGAACAAAGCAACCTTCTGGGTGGAGGTGAAATTCTTAAGCTGCATTCTACTTCTTCATTTGTATGTAGTATTTTAAATGATAGAATTAACTAGTGTGGATTTTTGCAACAGTTGGAGGAGGCAGTCATGCGGATGATAGAAGATATTATCAAAGACAAGAACATCACTGTTGATTGGACAGTTTCTGCACGAAACCAGGCGATTATGTAAAGAGTTGGCGGCTTTTGCTTTGGGACAAGGCCTTTAGCACTTTCTTTGGTACAAAAGAGAACAAGCTCTATTCAAAAAAGACTGCGTTCAATACATACCTTGGAACATCTCAAGCGGTCAAGCGTGTTGTTTACAGGTTTGCACTCAATAAGATTGCGTTTTTCAAAATTCTTATTGACTTAATGTTTGCATGATTTTCATAGTAGTGTGATCAATTGATATTCATGTCTCATGTCTTTAGGAACCTAGTCCGTGTGAGTGAGAAGTTAGGTTGGTGCTCGTGTATGAGGGGGCCTCGATACGGGGTGCTCATTGCTTGTTCGTTAGGTCTATAGACTTGTCATGTTTGTGAAGTTTGTAGACTTTGTTCAGGGTTGGGAGGGTCCATGCGCACACTTGTTATGTTCGTGACAAGTTTAGACTAGTGCTCGTGTAAGATCAAGGCACGTTACTGGGTGTTCATTGCTTGTTAGTGCACAACACGTCATTAGCAACGATCATGCCCTCCCCTATAAACCAATTTTATATTTCAAACTTTATGTTCGTGATCGTGCTCCTGTACATGGAGGGGGCCACGTCACGGGATGCTCATAGCGTGTTGGTGCACAGTGCGTCATGGCGAGGGTCGAAGCCCTCCTCCACAAACCAATTTTTTTTTCATACTTCACGTTAGTGACTAGTCTAGAATGGTGCTTGTGAACGAGTGTGTCTCGTTACTGGGAACTCATTGCTTGTTGGATCATAGTGCGTCATTTTGAGAAGTTAGACTGGTGCTCGTGTACGAGGGGACAACGTTACGGGGTGCTCATTGCTTGTTGTTGAAGCCAAACTTTTTTTCAAAATTCATGTTCGTGTATGAGCGCGCTTCATTACTCCCACAAGCATTGGATGTTCATTGGTCATTAGTCTTATAGCGCGTGATTGCGAGGGTCCAGGCCCTCCTGTAGAAGCCAATTTCTTTTTTCAAACTTTATGAGTGATGTAAATTGGTACATTGGTCCTAGTGCTCTGGTACGAGAAAGATATGTTCATTGCTTGTTAGTGCCCCAGCCGAGGCCCCAGTCTGTCATTGGTAGGGTACTAGCCCTCCCGTAGAATTCAAATTTTTTATCCAATCTTCATGTTCGTGACAAGTTTAGACTGGCTCGTGTTACTGCGTGCTGATTTAGCCCTCCTCTAGAAACCAATTTTTTTTTTTCAAACTAGACTAGTGCTCTAGTACGTGCTCTGGTACAAGTTCTGGGTGTTCATTGCTTGTGGTGCACAAGGACGAGGATAATATGCGCGCGGGGAGCGGGGAGCAGTGAGCGGTGAGCAGTGAATGGAGAAATGTGGGATTATGAGCAAGAATTTTAGGTCAACCGTGGTCAAAAACACTATAATTAGCAATTATTCGAATATTTGGTTATTTTTAGTAATTTTTTTGACCTATGACCGTGGAATATTTGGTACCTATAACCGTGGTTTAGGGTCAGTGGTTCATGGATAAAGGCACATTATAGGCACACTCTGTCTCTATAACCGTGGTAATTAGACCCAAATCCGCGGTTTCAAGTAAAAAGAGAATGTTATTTCAGCGTCTTATTAGGGGCCAATGAGTACGTTTCGGCATAATTATTTGAAATGCATAGCAAGTTTAGCGTTTAGACCAGTTTAGGTACAAGATGGAAAAAATACCAGAGTTTAGGGTTTAGGGTTTCGTAAATAATATAGCATGATTTTCAAAACTGCAGTATTGGCCCTTTTAGTCTCACTACAATTTCATTGAATTGGAGAGTGAACATGTCAACATTTGAACCAACAACATTTTTGTATTCTAGGATGTTGGATGAGTCAACAATCCGCTCTCAAGAACTAGCTTAACTTCGTTGAAGCTAAGAGTGGGTGCATGTATGAAGGCATCTAGGTCAGCATCAAATCCATAAACGATCGTGAAGACAAAATAGAGATGTTTGCTGTGAGCCCATTGTTTGCGTCCTCCCTTTGCCTTGGTCACCATCTCCTTGAAATAAGGGCAGGAGCAGTCTGGAAACTGGGAAATTGTGAGAAGGTACTGCTGAGTTATTGGAGGCATGCCCGAATCCAACGTGACGATGCAACCCAGGGCAGGGACTGGAACAATGTCTACCTTCCTTATGCAACCTTTGAATGTTGCAGCGCTGGCACAGTTGTTGGCTTGCTTGATGGATGGACTCTTCTTGTTGCGGCGGACATTCTTGCCATGACGTCGCTTGGGAACTTCAGCAGGGAAAGCTGGAGTTACATATGTTGACAAATCGACGGGGAGAGGGTGGTCTTGGAAGAGCCTTCGCAGCGATATGACCTCGCGTTGTCGAAGTCGAAAGCCAACATTTTCTAGGGCAAGTATCTCCTTGCATGTTAGGTTAGTACCATTCTTGACGGGCCAGATGTCGGGGACCTCAGGGCGGGACATAACCCACTTTCTGCGGGTTCTTTTGACACACCTTTCGATGTCGTCGTTGCAGAAGAAGAATTCCATGCGCTCCTTGCGATTCTTCTTGTAGTTGTTCATCAAGCCCGTGTATGTAGGAGCAACGGTAGATTTCCCGTCTTGTATGATTCGAGCGATGCACTTCTTCTTAGTCACAGCCTGCTGCGCGAAACAAGCCTTCGCACATGGGGCTTTCAGCCTAGCTATGTGCCACTGACTCTCGTCGCAAGCCGTTTCTTGCACGGAAGTAATGTGGTGTAGAGCTGCTGCTGGGGTTGCATATTGTACCTGCACTGGTACATCAGACTTCTCTAGTTCTTGGGGAGAGACTGACAGCTCTACAGGAGAAGCATTTAGGTTTATGGCGTTGTTCCTTGCACCCCTAGTCTGGACTCGAGGACGAGAGATGCTGATCTTGTCAGGTCTGTGAGAGTCATACTCCGAACCGATTGGAACGTCTGCTTTCCGTTTCAACGACAGGAAGACTTCTTCTCCTTCAAGTTGAGGCTTTCGAGTGCAAAATTCCTCGGCTCCAGGCATCTTCGCTAATGCTTCGTGTAGGGATTTTGAGTTCCCTGTGCGCTCTGTAGAGTTTTGTGCAATCCGGAGTTTCAGTTCTTCTTTAGATGGGCCAGTTCCAGCTCTATCCCCCTTGAGGTGTTGGTAGTACGCGACGCTCTGCATGAAGGATCGGACGAGGTCATCCACAGTAGCGACAAACAGGTCTGACCCTCGATCACCAGATTGCTGTTTCCATTTGTTGTGGATACTTTCGGCTAAGTTGCAAGAGGGCATTTCGGCCAACTCGTCCTCAGAGAGGTCCTGATATATAGAAAGAAATGCACATTTAGGATTCATAGTTGTAGAGAGGAGAACAAGCAATGGCATGGACTTAGGGTTTAGAGTTTAGGGTTTAGGAGCTTACAAGTTGCATGAAGCCTCCCCACTGGCGGTATCGAAAATGCCAGAAGGCAAGCCATAGGTCGAGACGCCTCAATCCATCTTCAGTTGTAGCTCCGGAGGAGTGCCACCAAGCTCGGATACCAAGATAGCGGGAATCTGCCTCCGCTTGTGTCGAGGCGTTCTTGTATTGCTTGCAGAGCATACGATGTTGGTCTTGGAGGTCAGCTTTGATGTCAGCCTTCGTGTGCTTCTCCAATGACTGCACCCAATGGAAGAGACATGTTCGCTCTTTATTAGGCATTGGGATTGATGCATCTCCACTCCCGTACACAATGCGTACAGCATTCCAGTTTGCTTGCGCGTTGTCGGCCATGAAACCCTTGAAATTTGGATCTTGAAGTCCGTGGCGAGCAACGACGGCGTTGAGATTCTTCCAAACGACCATTTGAGCTGCGACGTCTTCCGATTGCATATTGCACAACGCAATGGTCATAACACGGCAATAAATGGGGTCGTAAACATGGCAGCCCATGGTTGTCCATTGTTTCACCCTCTTCACATGATCAAACATGAGCCATGCGTTCTGGAGGTCTCCACCAGCTTGCATACGTTTCACAAGGTCAACTCCACTACCAGGACCAATCTCTGACATTTTGAAGACGAAGACCTTGTCCGACTCCGATCCTTGGCCAGGGAACTTGTTCTCCTGGACAAATGGCCAGTTGCTGGAGCCGCGAAGCTTGGTGATGCTATCCATAATACCGAACCTTCGGAAGTACTTGAAGCCTGTCACCTTGTTGCGAATGTTGGGGGAGGCCAACTCCTTGCATCTGTCAAAGAGCGGTAGGAGGTCATCGAGTTCAAGAGTTTTTGATTCCACACCTTCGGCTGCCACAAGCATATCCCCTACCATCTCCTTTGTTGCCTCTAAGACAATCGCAGACTTGGTTGAAGAAGGAGTTCGGTGCAGGTGCTCCTCCACCAAACTCTCACCTCTGGCAATATTGTCTCGGTAAGCCCCAACCTTGACAGGGTGGTCGTGAGTTCCAAAATGAACACAAACTCGAGTCATGCTGTTTTTACCTAGGACGTAATATATTTTCGCATCGCAGGTTGCAAGACATGAGGGAGGAACTTTACAGCATTTGCAAACGAGAGTGGAGCCCTTGGGAGGATTAGATCCCACGTCAAATACAAAAGAAGATACTCCATCCCACTCAGTTTCGTTAACAGCTGTTGTGCGGTGAACACGGGTTAGAAAATCGCAATCGACATTTTCACATCGTAAATGACCACAACAAGAGGAGGTACGGAATATCAACCCAAAATCATTGACAATGTTAGACGTGTGAGTACAAGTCCACACATGCCCATCATAGTGTTTGTCCATGCTACGGAGTTGCTTCGCTTTGTTGGATCCTGAAGAAGATCCCAACGGAGGAAACTCAAAGATGACATTGCCATTGTACTGGGGCGGCAAAAACTCGACTCGCTTGACAGAGGTGGAGTTGTAGTCAAATTTTTTGAAGATATTCCTAGAACCCTTCCTAGCAAATAGCAATTTCAGGCACTCTACGACACTTTGTTTTGATGACAGAGAAAGCGGTATAGACTGCTTACTAGTGGAAGGACAACTGCCTGCACAAGATTGGGGATTAGGCTGAGAAGGAGGAAGGATAGGATCGTGTTCTACATTCTCTGGGACTTCATCGTCACTAAGTTCATAGATCGTCTCTAAACCTGGCTCAATTTTCACTCGACCTAGCATAGTCGTTTGCATAGTGCAAGTCGATGACTCCCTTGGAGTCAAGAGTTCGGTAGATGCTCCCATAAGGCAATCGGATAGACCGTAAGCTCTATACCTACCCGCCTTAAGCAACCACACTCTTCCATCTTCAGAAGTAGTTGGGAGCTGCCTAACAGTGTGCGTAAGCAGACCAGACTCAGCATCGAATACCTCTTCATCAACGTGCACCGTTGCCGCAAGAAACAGAAACGTTAAACTAAGACTGAACGCAGAAACAATTGCTACTCCGTCGTCCCCTAGCGGGAAGGAAGTAGGGACGCCTGCTCCTTCGACACGTACGAATGCCATAGTCTACTCTTGGGGAAGTGTAAATTCAAAACATTCAATGCAATTCGGAATGAGAGTGAGCATTTGGGAAATGAACGCTTAAATCTAGATGTGTGTTTCTGGATCCCTAAACCCTAAATCTAGATGTGTGCTTCTAGAACACTAAACCCTTAAACCTAGATGTGCGTTTGTGTAGACAGATATAATTGTAGGGTGCAGCTGTTGCCTTCGGAAAACCACTGGGATTGGAAGTAGCCGTCTTAACTCTGACAGATATCTAAAAACAATTGCATGGATGCTGCACAATGAGCATGATGGCAAGTTGATACTAAAGTTTGCTCTCAGGATTAGACTCTCTTAAAGAATGAATGATTCTTACCTCAATATTAGGTGCTCATTGATTTGAATTCCCTATGTCAATCTACCTTTATGGCCGCCAAGCTGCTTGTAAGCTGCATTCTATCAATAGTAATTATTCAAAACATAAGTCATAAATTGCTAGTGCCGGTTCAAAGCTGTTAACTGCTTGAACGATGAGAGTTCTTCATTATGCCTAGAGGAGCCCAGAAGAGAAGACGAAAGAGTAGTCTCAGGTTTAGTAGTAGAAAGGAATTGGAGCGAAGCAGGATGCGGACAAGGCGTGGGAAATCTCAGGAACCTGCCCAGGAGGACACTGCAAGAGTCTTGGATTATGGCAAACTTGTCAGTGAGCGCGAGTTGGAGACGATTCTAGAGACAAAATTCGAGACGCGAGACAAAAGCCTCTACAACAAAGCGATCAACTAGACATTTGTGAAGACGAGGAAAGTGATTCAGAGGAAGAGTCGCATTATGTGGAGGTAACATTGTCTTTTTTATGTAAGCAGTGTGAGCTATAATTTTCCGTCTTCATGTAAATTCCAATGAGACTAAGTTTTGTATGTTTTCTATGGAGCTCCCAGGCTGCCGTGCAAAACACTGTTGCTGAATCTGAGCAACCGAACAATATCCCCCCACTAACGACATCAACAGCACCAATTCAGAAGGTATCCTATCTCATTCAAACGCTATCTTATCGTAAACACTAGTTCATTCATTAGATCTCGGTACTGAGAGGGTTCTGAGAGTCTGATTGGGATTCCAGTGAACTAGGGTTTATACTGCAGGAGGGTTTATCTTGGTACCGAGGAGGTACTCTGGTGCACTCTACGAACAATCTGAATTTTAAAGCACGAGGTTATGGCTTGATCAGATTATGGCTTGAACAAGGTTATGGCTTGGTTTTTTTTAATTGGTTAGATTTGGAACTAATTAATACGCTTTACATATTCTGCAATTCTTTTATGGTTGACATTAAGGAATTGTCGACGCTTCAACTAGGACTGAAAATAAGATTCGGAAACAATTATTGGTTAATTAATACAGCAAGCATGCTACACACAGAGTGTGTACAAAAGCTTGGTCACGTGAAAAGTTTCATGGAGGATGTTATGGCTTGGATTCAATTCGAAGCTTAGTGTGGCTGTTGCCATTATTGTATTTGTTGATGTGTCTAATATTAATTACTTCTTTGTTGTTGAAGAGTCTTTTAGATTATACGAACGTAATAGCTAGTGTTGTTGTTCTTGCTTTTTTTGGGTTGTTAGGTCTTTTTTGGTTCATGGGAGCCACCATGTTGCCATATGGCTTAGTTTACTCACCTAGTCACTTTAGAATTGAGGCTTAGATTTAGACTATGTGTAGGTGTAAAACCACTAAGGGTCGCTTCACACTATGGCCAAAGGTCGAGAGGCCATCGATTTCTTTTCATAAAAAATAGAGTTATCCGTAAAGTCCATCAAATTTTAAAGAAGCTAGATACCATGAATTTTGCTTTATTATACTCTTATTTGTTCACTCCAAAGAGATGAAAGGTGTGAAAGATCTTGGTGGTTTATCATTATTATATTTGTAAGAGGCATATAAGAGCTTGGTGGTTTTCAAAAGTTTTCAAGAGTTTTTTAGAGATAAATAATCTCCCACAAATCAAGAATGGTGCTAAAAAACTTTTGAAATTTTTTGAAGACCACCAAGCTCTTACACACCTCTTAGACACCCAATAATGATAAACCACCAAGGTCTTTCACACCTTTTATCTATTTGGAGTGAATGAATAAGAATATAATAAAGCAAAATTCATGGTATCTAGCTTCTTCAAAATTTGTGGACTTTACGGATAACTCCAAGGGTGAAATCCTAGGGAAATTGATCAAGAAGAGTAAATCGGCACAGAAATATATTCTTGAGGTTTTCTTTAACTTGTGAAAGTTGATTCTTATTACAAACTATTAGATCAATGGACTAAGAACATAATTACTTCCATAAAAGGACACAGCGTCTTTAGCTTCAACTTGTGCTGGTCTAATTTAGAAATTCTGCATGCCTCACATGAGTCTTGCTGGTCACTGACACTTGCTATTCCTGCACAAGTGATTCAAAAAATTTCAACGTTAACTTGCCCGCCTGCGAGCACCGTCATTTACCTTAAATTGTAACCAGTCGTCAAAGAAGTAGAATCGACGATTGAGTTTCACGATCGGTGATGAGCCTGAGCTTGCAGGCGCCGTTTAGCTTAGTGAGTGCTCGAGGGTGAGAGCGGGCAGTAGACGTCGCATGCATTGGGTTTGCCTGTTCGGAGTGCAAAGTGCGGCGGCGAACGATGAGCTCGGCGCAGCCAGCCAGCTTCGTTGCGTGGGACGACGTTGCTAGCCCAACGATCAAGCAGGAGCAGCCCTACACCGCGGCCACTATTACCCTTGCTTCCTAAGCCAAGTGGTGAGTTTCTCTTTGTTTGACTTTCATTGATCAGTTTCACTGAAAGGTGCGTTAGTAGATTCTCAACGTTTTGAACAAGTGGTCCTAGGGCATCCTCGTTGACGAGGGACGTTTCATAAGGTGGTTTTCTTTTGGTGACGCACCTTTCACTAGGCTCGAACTAGTCATCACAGGGCACCCTCGTTGACGAGGGACGTCTCACAGCCTGGGTATTTTATTGACGCCACCACCACAGCCTGCGCTTCGATATACATTTTCCGTTCGGTGTCTCCAACTCTCGCCACTACTCCCCGTGCTTTATACTGCTTCTTCCCTGCAATTTACAACGTCTCTTCAATCAATGCTGCAAAGAAGAAGGCGATGAAATTCTCATCATAGGTTGTGAATTCAGTACTTATGCTTCCTATGCGAAGAAGGGTTTCTACAGGTTTGGAATTACCTGGAACAAGTACGTATGTTGAAACAATGGTGCGAAGAAGAAGCAAAAGAAATTATTCTTATAACAGGTTGTGAATTCATTACCTGGAGCTTGGTTTTTTCTCTACAGGACGGCTTGTGCTTGGCATTCCGTCTTGTTCGCAGTCTTTTTTGTCCGCTCGATCTACGCTTTTCTTCGACTAGAAGCCAGGTTGAAAGATCTAGATTTGGTGACTGTTGTCATGATTGTTGGGGTCTTGTTTTTGTCCCCCTTCACTGACTTCGCTGTTTTTTTATTTGTGCATTGACCTAAAAACTCACATAGTATAGATTCGAATCTCGTATGCCTTCTTTGGTGGGAATCGGCAGTTCGTTAGCAAGTCGTCTAGAAGTCGGGACAAGAACCAAATTGCTGAAATTGCGATATGTCTGGGGGAGAAGAACCGCCTCTAACTAGCTCAAAATCCAAAACTGGAAGCTCATCACATTGTCGAACTCCCGAGGCAACACAGAACCATGGCGAAAAAAACGAGGAAAACACGTTACTGTGTGAGAGATGGGAGAAAGAGAAGAAGGTCGCTTTTGGGGTACCTTCTCCACAGCAACCCGCTTTTGCATCCCGGTGCCATCCTGAAACATCTGTGGCTGTCATTTCCGTACGAGCCAATTTCTCCATGATCATAGGAATATCTCTTTCTCTCTCATTCTTTGTCTGTTCACTTCGAGGAATGTTCAGTCTAGCCAATGTGGTTACCATATTTCTCGTGTAGCATGTTCTCCTAAAGGCAAGTTATAGGTCGTCCTTTTCAAGGGTCTTAACATCGTGGGTCTTTTCAAAAGCTCTATTATATCCAGTGGCTGCTTGTGCATCACAGCACTCGGTAGGACAGTGTGACTGAGGTTCAAAGAATCTCTTACTTATTTTTGCACAAGCTTAGCTTAGAGTCGTAGTACATCCTATCTAAAGTCGGGGAATTATGTGATTATTACGAAGTACTCTCGGAGTCGAAGTTATTTTGATAGATGTTGTTCAATGTCTGAATGTCTGTTTCGGTTTTTCAGAGGGGCCTCCATGTACCCTCGTTTTCGAGGGTCCTCTATAAGAACAATTTATTATGAATCAATTGCAAATAATAAATAATATTTAAATATTTTTACAATTCACTACCATATCTATCGCATCTCTCTAGTTGTTGGTGAGGGGTCTTAATGCACCCTCGGTGTCGAGGATCATCTCCTAGGCTATTTTTTATTCATTTATTGTATTCATATATTATCAAATTTTATGTTTCAATGACTCCTTCAATTTTATTGATCTTTAAGAGGGAATTCTAGGTACCCTCGTTGTCGAGGGTCTTCTACAAGTGTACTTTTTAACTATTTTTTGAGATCTATTAGATTATTCAACAATTATTATAGTAACTTTTGAAATTATCATATCGTCTATTGCGTCTGCCTTAATATTGGGAGGGGCTCCTAAGGCACCCTCGTTATCGAGGGTCCTCTCCGAGGGTGTTCATTTTTCAAATCCATATGTTCTGTTTTTGCAGGTTACTTTTAACTTAATTCATGAGGTAAGGTATATTTTGAGATCTATTATATTATTCAACAATTATTATAGTAACTTTTGAAATTATTATATCGTCTATTGCGTATGCCTTAATATTGGGAGGGGCTCCCAAGGCACCCTCGTTATCGAGGGTCCTCTCCAAGGGTGTTCATTTTTCAAATCCATATGTTCTGTTTTTGCAGGTTACTTTTAACTTACTTTATGAGGCAAGATATATATTGAAATGTTGCAATATTGAATGAGCATGCCTGCTCTCCAAAGAAGGATTGATACTCTAATGGTGGTAAAATGACAACATTTAATGCTAGGTTGGGTTGTTCTAGTTTCCATGCTTTTATGTCCTTGAAGGATTTGATGATGGGAGATGTTTCAATGATGGAGACGGAGGCTTCTGAGAGCTTGGAGGCATTGGAAAATGATACTGTTGATACTGCAGTGTCAATTGATGTAGCGGAAGATGACATTCAATCAAAGCAGAATTATAATTTTACGGCGTTGATAAATTCATTGCGCATCTTGCCATTGGAGAAATCTCGCATGAAAATTCCTTTGTGTCGGATGACAAAGATGCTTTTTGTAAGGCCAAGTCTAAAAACGGATATTGAGAAGTTGGAGGCTGACTTCCTACATGGATATCGCGAAGGGGATAGGGTGTTTTATGTATCCATGTTCAATGCAACAGGAACTGTGCTTGAAGTATCAGAAGTGGAGAAGGCTACTTGGGATCCTATATGGGTTGCCGAAAATGAGAAATTTGAACGACTCCTTTTATCCGACCCTGATTTAGCAATGTTTTCAAACAAAATGTTTTTCGTTTGGGATGGAAATCACAGACTACAGGCTTGGATGAATGTCATTGGTGCGAAGCATTCTGATGAACCGTGATGGCATTATTCAGTGGATTCCATTTGCCTTGATCCAAAGGAGAGTGCAGGCCTCCTCTTGGATGCCATGCAAAATATTAATGAGTAAGTCTATTTGGTTTTGACTATTCATTCATTTGGCTAATATGAACTTCGAAAGATTTTAATTTCTTTTGGGTTTGTATTTGCAGCTCTGTTGAAAATTCTCATGTCAAGACAAATCTTGTCCATACTCTTCACCGCATTAGCTACTATGGGCAGCTTCCACTAGAAAGCTATCGCACACTAATATCTCCGGAGAGCTATGCTCGATGTGAGAAGAGGACAAAATCATTCTGGTTTCCTCTAGTTGCTGATGTTTTTATGACTTTTCTATTTAAGGTGAGATATCTCCATTTACTAATGAGTTCTCTTTATTCACATTTGTTATTATAATATTGTAGCATTTGATGATCTGATTTTCTATGTAGAGGGAAATTAGTGCCGCATCAGACGAGGCAGCTCGGATTTACAAAGAAAATACGCCATTGGAGGAGAGGAGTTCTAAAGTGCTATCTGAAGTGATGCACAGTGCGGCTATGAGTACCACTAAGGGACTTGTGAAGAGGTTCGAGAAATGGTCCGCTGTTGCAGATCCTGCGCTCACACCAGGATTTCTTGAACAGGTTTTATTTTCACTCATTTTTATGATTGATTATGAACTTATTCTTATGATTGATAAGTACAACTTTGAAAGAATTTAAAAATAAAATTGACTTAAACTTTGGAATTGCCTATGGCAGGTGCAAGCGCATTACAATGTTTATTCAAAACCAAAAATGCATTTGGACAAGCTCCAAAGCATTGCAACAGCAGCGACTGAATCTGCATATAAAGTACAATGGCTACGTTGGTGGAATTCTAGTACCATGAACAAGTTAGCCATAAAGTTTCCAAAGGCACCGGTTGCACCCGTTTCTCTTTTACCGTGGTTGAATCGGGCTTCATTCTATGCTGGTGTAAGTGTTCACTTCATTTTCACTCACATGGTTTTTGGCTTTATAATATCTTTCGATTTATTCAATAAAATTATAATGTTATTTTTTTTAGTGTTCAGTTGGAGGAAATGGCAGTGAAAGAATTCAATTCAATTGTTGAGGGTAACAATATTACTATTGTCACGACTGGAGAGGAGCTAGATCCATTGGAAGATTATCTAGAGAAATGGAGAATTCTTCTTTGGGACAAAGCTTATAAGCCATTTTTCATTGGACAAAAAGGTTTTCTCAAATCAACAATATTTTTGACCTATGAGGGGAGTGAATTGGCTATGAAACGGCTCCTTTACAGGTATTCTAACTCATAAGGCTGTATTCGTTATATTGAAACGTTTTGCAATTTTGAGACGGAATGTTAGTTATTCAAAAATTCATTTAAAAACTAATAATCGAAACCAAAGAAATATAATGCTCAAATAGTGATTCTATAATGAAATGCTAAAAGTTGATGTTTTTATCTAATTATAAAAAATATACTAGTAAAGAGATAAAACGGTTTATTTTCGAGTCGAAAATAAAAGTAAGACTGCAAAGAGTCTCAATATAATGAATATGACCTTTCATGTAGATTAATTCATTGAATTAATTTCAATCGATTGTATGTTTTGTTTTGACACTTATTCAATGCATTAACTCAATTCAACAAAATATGTAGGTACTTCAAGAGGCATTTGTTGCCACTAAAGGCAATTCAAAAAAGGGACATGCCAAAAAATTTCGATTCTTGGGTTGATAAGAATTCTGAGACTTGTATCTATACCCCTGCACAATTGAAGAAATTTAGTCTTCCTCATCTGCAAAGTGGGGCATGGTACTTGGAGTGTGGTGGTCAGTTTATTCCAGCTGAGGAAGATTCTCTCTTTACTTCAATCAACAATGCATCTTCTGAAGAAGATGTTGCTCGAGTACTTCTTAGTGATTCCGATGAAGATGTTCAAGCTGAAGCTTCTAAAGATGTTCCATTGACAACCAAAGAGGCAAAGAAAGCGCAACGTGTGGCACTAAAGGAGGCTCGTAGGGTTGAGAAGGTCATAGCAAAGGACACGGCTAAAGTTGAAAGGGCAACAAAGAAAGCATCGAAATCTGTACCTTCAGATACTCAAAAGTTTCCTACTTCGACATGTACAAGTTCTCCTAAATCACCTCCCTATATTGAGAAGCTTCCAAGAGATCAAGATCATTCTACTCTTGCTTCACACATTATCAATGCTACTCAAAAATCTATTCTTGTTGGCAAGGCTCAAATGAAGGAATCTAAGGAGGATGATGACATTGAGGTATTGATTTTGAATGATTCAATTACAAAATTGAATGTTGAACTACTTCATGATGGCTCTAAGCGTCTCGAACACAAATTAGCCTTCGATTTCATATCTAAGGTGAGTATTCATTTATGTTTAGGCAACGTGTTGGCATTTTGTTGATGATTTTTTAATGAATGAATTATATCTAATATTAAGTTTGACGGTGTATAGGTTGGACAAGGTCGTACGAAGATGTTTGAGGGCTTGCCAGTGACTTCAGATACACGTGCTGCTATCGATCTTCTCATTGCCGATGTACCAGAGAACTTACCCATACCTGGGATTTCTAAACCAGCCAATTCTGTTCCATCATGGAATATGCGGCCTGAATCATATTTCTATGATATTTTTGAGGTTGCAGATGAAAATATTCACGATGATGGGGCGTTTCTTCTTTTCTATCCAGATAATGTTCAATTGAGAGCAGAGATTGCTGGGTTTTGCACTACTTTTCACTTCAAGTTATACAAAGATTGGTGGGGTTTCAATTCACTTCCATTGGCATCTTCTTCAGATCCAACATGCACGGTACATATTTGAATTGTCATGTATTTTTTTAATCACTTTCATGCCATGTTGTCATCAAATTCCTCATGTTCACTACATGCTCTGTATTGCTCAGACAAAGCGCTTTTGGACTGCTTTATTGGTCCGCCAATATCTTCGAAATTCTCTAGCAAAGCAATCTGCATTCTCATTCATATCAAATCCTGAATTACTTGATGTTGGGATTAATCTAAATGACGATGGAATTGTACACAACTACACGGATCATGAGTCTTTGACAATGAATGGAAGTAATCCATGGAGAGGGCCTCGTGAGAAGCATCTCTGCCTACTTCAACAATTCATTGAAGCTTGCACAACACCAGGCGATGTTGTGGACTTCTCTGCATCGACTGGTTAGTCATTGCATGTATTTTATTTTTTTGTCTTTATTAATTTTTTTCTTGATTATTCTAGTACATATAAATTCATTTTTAACAACTGCAATCAATGTTTATTTTCCAGGTGCAGCTGCTCAAGCTTGCCTCAACTCTGGTAGAAACTACTTTGGGTTTAAAGAGGATGAGGCTATCTTCAAGGTTGTTCTAGAACCTCTTATAACTGTGAAGACTCCACTTATGGCATCCAAAGATGTGGATGAACCGGTGGCCAAAGAAGATCTTCAAGGAGGATTTGAAGATGTTGCGGGGATGATTCAGCCTCCAAAGCGTCGAAAGCACAACAAGTAAGTGCATGTAAGTGATATACTCAATAAATTCTATACTTTTTGGTCATTTTCCTGTTTCCAAATTTCAATTTGCACATAATTATATGATAATGCTTTTTTTGTTGTTGATTTATTCTTCATACTATGTCAATGTTATTATGTTATGACTATTGTGCATGTTTATATTTCAGATGTACCGAGGAATTTTTATCGCCTAAACGTCCATTTTTTGGACGTACTGATTTCTATCCAAGCCCACCACAGTTGTATTGTCTTCCTCCTTATATTGAACCACTTGCTTCTATTCTAGCTAGACAGCTACCATCTCCAAAAAATCAACGTAGTCCAGCAACAGAGAATAATAGTACAATGCCATTTGTAGACGATTTTGCTATAGAAGCTAGTACAGATTCATTTGATAGTGAATGTGATGAACCACGTGGTATTGATCTTAGCAGTGATTCAGAATTATAGTTATTTTGATTTGTAGGAGATTATTTATCTTTTCCATCTTTTGATGGTTTTCTTGTTGATTTGTTTTCTTTCCATTCATATTTACAATGCGGTGAGACTAAAAGAGCCACTACCTACATATTAGCTATTGCAAATTGATGAATTTTTCAAATGTTTTGAATGTTTTCATTGTTTTGAAGCTTTTGAATGTTTTTACTACGCGGGAACAGGTCCTTCAAGGCACGGCAATAGGTCCTTTTATTACATGCATTAACTTAAAATTTTCTTTTATTACATTCTAAAACCACGGTAATAGGAGGTGCTTCATAAAAAAAATTGCAGATTTTTTTTCCAAAATCTCCGCTCACTGCTCACCGCTCACTGCTCACATAATAGCATTTCCCTGGTGCACAACGCATCATTGGGAGGGTCCAGGTTCTATTCTAGGAACTAATTTTTTTTAAACTTCATGTTCGTGATTGTGCTCGTGTACGAGGAGGCCATGTTGCTGGGAGCTCATTGTTTGTTGGTGCATTGATCGTCGCTGCGAGGGTTCATGCCCATCCCCCCAAAATCAATTTTTTTTTCAAACTTTATATGTGTGAGAAGTTAGACTGGTGCTCATGTACCAAGGGGCCACGTTACGGGGTGCTCATTGCTTGTTCGCGAGGTCTGCAGACTTGTCATATTTGTGAGGTCTGTAGACTTTGTTTGTTTGATTTGGTAGTCCAGGCCCACTCACAGCAGTTGAAGTTCATTTCATTGGTGCTCAAGTACTTAATAAGATTGCATTTTTCAAAATTCTTATTGACTAAATGCTTGCATGATCTTCACAGTTGTGTGATCAATTGAAATTCATGTCTCTGGAATTTTCATTGCTAGGTACCTAGTTCGTGTTCTGCTTGCCAAGAAAGCCATTACAAAAGAGATGTTACCAGTCTTCCTTGAGTTCTAGCTGCAGAAAGGCTCGGACTTGAGCATGTTTACATTCGAGCAATTCAAGAGATTCTAAGCCAAGCATTTGGAGTCTGGATGCTGGTACCCGGATTGCGTTCGAAATTATACTCGATCGACATAGGTTGTTGAGCGGACGGCCATTGAGGGAGGACACGCTCCAATGGAAGCCATGGACGATGTCTCAGATGAGGAGAATCATCAGGTTGTTCAATCTCCAAAGGAGAAGAAGAAACGACAAACCAAAGCAGAGAAAGAGAAGGCGGAGAAAGAGAGGATCGAGAAGGAGAAGGCCGACAAGGAGGCATTGGAGGAGAAAGAGAGAGCCGAGAAGATGGCACTAGAGGCTAAAGAGAAGGTTGAAAAAGAGGCCTTGGAAAAAAAGAAAATGGCAGAAGAGGAGGCAGCTGCCAACGAGGATTCCGATGGAGACGATGACACTGCTATGGATGCTCCCTCGACTAGTCGGCTAGCCACGACACTCCAGGTCGTTCAGAGGATGTGGCACACGAATGCTCAACTCCATTGGCGCCAGGTTCTTCCATATCGAATGCGTTCATGCCTCGGTTCACCGATTGCGAAAGAAGAAACAGTCTCAGTTCCCTTGCCCAAGTTCATCTGGGATAGATCAAAAGTCTTTTCAGGTGCATCTGGAGTGTACATCCCTTCTTGAACTTGCAGAGAATGCTCAAAAGCCATTGGGGACTGATCCTTGATGGATAGAGCTGCATAAGTGCATCGCAAAGGTGATTTCAATCCACACAGTTCCATTGATTTGTATTCCTACATTCATTTTTTTTTATTAATATGCTAACCTAATATGACGATACCATCTGTATAGATAACCCTATCAAACAACTTAAGCCATGGAAGGTAACCAAGTACATTGCAGCTACCAAATGTGCCGTGGTCATCAACTTGCCAATTCCACTGCTCATGTCCATGGATGATGCTACAGTCGAGGAGAGTAAAGACGACCATAAACCTAATCATAACGACGTGACCTATAGCTATAGTGTACAAGCCTTCTTAAACAAAAAATCATAATGTCTGGTTAGACAACAACCATAAGAATACCTCCTTGCCACATGGTGTTTTAGAATAAATGAAGGTGCATGCCATGTTTTGCAGTTGGAGTAGTGTGTAAGACCTAGGATTCAATTGGCGACAACCTACTCTTGGCTTAGCTAGGCCTCCAATACCAATGGGACGACACTTCTATGTGAGCGTAGAGCAGAGACCGCAAATTTGGAGAGCGTAGAGTGGGCAGAATTTAAAAATAGTAATATTTTTAGTATTTTTAAGCTATTTTTTGGAGAGATTTGAATATTTCTAGAAATATTCAATATTCTTGTTAATAATAGTATATTTTTTGACCCATTACCGTGGAAATGAGGTCCACAAAAAACAACCACTTTTTTTTTGGTACACTTTGGATTGAATTTAATTACTTAAAATAGACACAGAAATAGATAATTGAGAAATAAAGGTTAAGTATAAAATCAAAGCAAATGAAAAAGTCAAGAAAGGTTTCAATGAGTGAACAAGATTGATGCTATTGAAAACTAAGTGAATAAAAGGACAAGGCACAAGAGACAAAGCACGTAGTTGTGGCATTCTTATCTCATCAATTTTGTCTTTGTTCTAGCTACTTGTTGATTTGATTCCTATAGCTTGGACTGTAGTAATAATTCATTGTGGTAGACAAAGTTGTCACGACTCAATATATAAGGACGTCCTTACACTCAAACACAACAAGAATGTAGACGTGTAGTCTGCGATGGGAGATGAGAGATACATGTTTGACGGCCTAGGATGGGATGAGGAGATAGTAAGTTTAGAAGATCCCCATATTCCATTTAATCCATTACCGGAATGTGAGAGGAATGAAAATAGTGCTGCAGAACGATATTGTCAGGGATATGTGATGACACCCTTCTCACAGTCCACGCAAGCTTGGAAGTGGCCGAGGGTGGAGCAGGACGAGCGGCAACGATATGCGGACAAATTGAAGAAGGAAGATGTGGTGGCAAGAGAAGAAGGTGCAGTGGAGGAAAGAGAAGAGGTGGAGGATGAGGACAACACGGTTGACAAGCAAGAAGAGGTCACGGAGGCAGTGGCTTCCTCACATCCATCCTCATTCTGTGAGAGCATGCGAGGGTTATCACCACATCCCTTGCCGTTGGGAGAACGGATGAAGGACCGAACCATTAACTATGTAGATTTACTTCGATCCAATCTAGTAAGCCCGCCTAAATCAAACGGGGAACATGCACCAAGTGCTTCAAGGAGCTGGAGACGTCGGAGGCGTAGTTAAAAAGCGGGAAGTCTAGAGTTGGACGGTGTGAGAGGCATGCAAGAATTATTGTACTGCAATGATTGGACAAAAATAAAGATTATTGAATATGGTTTGTATTATTCGTAGAGTGTAGAAGTACATATTTGTATTTTTGTGAATGATAGAGCAAGTACACACGTGGTCAACAAACAACCACGTCCATTAGGGAGAAAGTATTTCTAAGCCGGGAACAAGTCTAGGTGGTAGAATGTGTCAAAAGGCTACATTCAAGGATGAGCTTGACCTCGTTGAAACTAAAGGTTGGGGCGTGTATGAACAGGTTAATTTCAGGATCTAAGTTAGAAACCTTAACAAATATGTAGTACAAGTGCTTACAATTCAGATAGGAATTGCGCCTGCTCCCGAACTTGATAATCATATCTTTGAAGGCCGCGCAAGTACACTCTGGGTGAGAGCTCACTGTCACTTGGTAAATGGCATCCGTAGGAGGAGGTTTGGACTGCAACAGGATAACACAACCGAATCCTGGGTAGGGGATCATAGTCAACTTCAAAACGGTTCCGTGCATGGCTCGAGCAGATCCAACATTCTGCTTGTGTTTTGTCGAGGGTCCAGTGCCAGAGCGTCGAGTAGCCTTGGATTTCCTCGTGGGAGGAATGTAGTCAGGGTTGTCGGGAATTCGAACTCTTGACAAGTCGAGTGGGTGAGTAGAGTTGTTGAAGAGTCGAGTGGGAGTGACGCGCTCCTTAGGGGGGGAGTTGGAATCTTGCATTCTCAAGGGCCATGATCTCCGAGCGAGTGAGTTTAGTACCAAGCATGACAAGCCACACGGGAGGAATTGGGGGCTTGCCTTGGGTGTCTGAAAATGGAACAACCCACTTGCGACGGAATCCCTTCACACAACGCTCAATGTCGTCTGGACAGAAAAATAACTTCATAGGTTTTCGTTTTTGCATTGTGTAAAAATCCGAGACTCCAGAGTATGCTGGGCAAGGGACACTCCGATTGTTGGTGACGAGCTTTGCCGTGCATTTCTTCCTAGTACTCGCATGCATGGCCCAACAAGACTTGCCGGAATTGTAAGAGAGACGGGCTATATGCCAAAGCGACTCGTCAACCTTGGTCTCTTGAACAGCGGTGACTCGACGGAAATCGAGCCCGGACAGTGGAGGCGCTTGAACTTCTTGCACGTCTGGGGAAGACTCTTCGACAATTGTAGGTAGAATTACGGGATTAGATCTAGTGAGTCTCTTACCGGGACGGGGGCGAGAGAAGTTGATGGTGTCGGGGCGGTGTGTCTCATCATCTGCACCAATAGGGGTTTCGGGTCTACGTTTCTGCGATCCAAATACCTCGGTACCCTCGGCCCCTCGAGGTGCGGATTGCGAGTGCAGAATTCCTCGCCTCCGGGCATGTCCAACAACACCTTCTGCAACACAGTAGGATCACCGGTGCGCTCGGCACGTCGTTAGGCGCTACGAAGTTTCAGTTCCTCCTTGCTAGGACCGTTGCCACCATTGCCCCCCTTGAGGAATTGATAGTAGGCCACCACTTGCAAGAATGCTCGAATGTAGTCATCCACGGTGGCAACATACAAATCGCCGCCCTTGTTGCCTGACGCTTGAAGCCACTTGTTGTGGACGGACTCGCCAAGATTGCACAAGGGCATTTGAACGAAGTCCGACTCCGATATGCGATCCTCTTGTTCAAAGAAAATAGAGGAGTGTCAAAATCTGAATATGTCAAAAAAGTGAAGAACTTACAAGACCAGGGAAGCAGAAGACTAACCAGTTCCATGAAGCCACCCCACTGAAGATATCGGAAATGCCAAAACGCGAGCCAGAGATCAAGATGTCGCAATCCATCGTCGGAGGTACAATTTGATGAGCTCCACCAAGCTTTGATGGCACAATATCGTGTCTCTCCCTCTAGCATTGACGAGGCATTGCGATACTAGAGGCAGAGATGCTTGTCTTGTTCCTGCAAATCGTGCTTGATATATTGTTTGGTGTGCTTCTCCAATGATTGCTTCCAATGGAAGAAGCACGTCCTCTCGCGGCCCTCCATTATAATCTTGGGATCCCCGGACCCGTAGACAATACGCACGGCGTTCCAGTTGGCCTGCGCACTATCGGCCATGAATCCTTTAAAATTCGGCTTTGGGATTCCGTATCGGGCCATGACGTGGTTGAGGTTGTGCCAAAAGAGCACTAGGGCATCTTTATCCTCCTACTGGAAGTCACAGCAGGCAATCGTCATGACCCGCTGATAGGTGGCGTCATAAACATGGGCGGCCATGGTGGTCCAACCTGTCACTCGCTTGACATGGTCGAACATGATCTATGCAGCCTCGAGATCACCGCCGGGCTACATACGACGAACCAAGTCCACACCACTCCCCAGGCCAACTTCGGACATCATGAAAACGAAGACCTTGTCCGTGTCATCACATTGGCCCGGGAATTGGTTTCTTTGGCCGGGGAATTGGTTCCTTTATGGAGAGTTTCTCAAGACAAAACTCTATGGTCGCCAATCTCACGGATTCCATGGGAATGATGGGATTAGCTACCATGGATTTTTGTGTAGAAAGAAACTCCATGCTGGCCAATCCCATGGATCCGTGGAATTAGCCTTTATCGAGAGTTTCTCAAGACAAAACTCTATGGTGGCCAATCCCACGGAATCCATGGGATTAGCTACCATGGAGTTTTGTGTAGAGAGAAACTCCATGCTGGCCAATCCCACGGATCCGTGGGATTAGCCTTTATCGAGAGTTTCTCAAGACAAAACCCTATAGTGGCCAATCCCACGGAATCCATGGGATTAGCTACCATGGAGTTTTGTGTAGAGAGAAACTCTATGCTAGCCAATCCCACGGATCTGTGGGCTTAGCCTTTATGGAGAGTTCTCAAGATAAAACTCTATGGTGGCCAATTCCACGGAATCCATGGGATTAGCTACCATGGATTTTTGTGTAGAGAGAAACTCCATGCTGGCCAATCCCACGGATTCGTGGGCTTAGCCTTTATGGAGAGTTTCTCAAGACAAAACTCTATGGTGGCCAATCCCACGGAATCCATGGGATTAGCTACCATGGAGTTTTGTGTAGAGAGAAACTCCACGGTGTTTAATCTCAGGGATCCTTGGGATTGGCGACCATGGAGTTTCATTCATTCCTTGATCATTTTATTTCTCTCATTCCTTCACCATTTCCCTCCTTTCATATTTTTAACTAATTCTAGATTTACATTCTTTCATGTTTTGTCTTACTCTCGTTTACCATGTTCAATTCTTTTTTTAATAACCCCTACACGTTTTTGCGTTTAGAAACTGGATCATGAACATATTTGAAGCCTTCTAATTTTCTCATACAACCTATGATGATTTTCATCCAAGTCACCTTAGAAAGCCTATTAACCCCTAAGTGACGGATCAACTATTTTATGGTCTCTGCCCTTTTTTTACAAGCTACTCGAAATAGAGAAATTTTTTTATAGAAATTAAAAAATATTTTCAAATAGGGAATCAAGTCTACTTTCTAATCCAATTTGAATCATGTCAATCCGAGTTAAACTCCACTAGAGAGAAATTTTCAAATTCTACATTGTCTAGTATTTGAGAGCGTACTATTTGGGGAAAGTAATGATGTTCTCTTTTTAAAATTTTAGAATTGAATGTCTAGTTTTATCAAACCTTAAAAGATTAGTCTAAGTTTAAAAAACCTTAAAATCGCATGAATTTCATTTTTATTTTAATAATTAAGAAAGATCAATTTAACAATATACTATATGAGAGAAATGCCCCAGAATTATATTTTTTATTTTAAAATATGAAAAATTCACTGAGCAACTATAATATGCAGATTAAAGGTGAAGGGGATTCCAATGACTTGTGTAGGTAGTCTTTCAACTTTCAAAATTTGTAAAATATTACCCGAGCGTAAAAATTTCTGATAAATATTTGAAGTTAAATGCTTCTAAATTCATTATGAGAAGATAAAAAGTTATTTTTTGAAATTTGACCATAGGGATAATTACTACACATCAAGCTCCTCATTTTCTCTTTTGGACCAAACTTCATCAAAGTTGAAGAATTATTTGTTAATAACACATTTATGTTTTGCCCTTACCCCCTCTGTCATTTAGGGGTTAACTTTTGCACCAATAACAATAAATCTCTTGTGATGGGGACCTCTTGGTTATATTGAAGAGGCCTTCAACTACATTTCTGTTTGTTTTGTTGGGTAGGTTATATGCTCATGTACACCTCATGTACATCTAAGCATGCTAATATCTACCTAAGACACTAGAATCTACTTGTGTTCAAAGGGTAGGTACATGTAGGGGTTAGACTTTTTGGTGCTTGGTTTTGGGTGGCGGGTATAGGGACAGGGGCGGGTTTGTTGTGGCCTGTATTGGAATAGGGAGGGTATCTTGGGGCGGGTATAGAGCTCCGTTTGCTCCTCTTCTTGTCCCGATCGCTCCTGTCTTTCCCGCTGCCTCCGTTCTCGTCCCGTTCCGCGCTGTAGACCCGTTCTCGGCTTACCCAGTCGAGCAGCGGCCACTTGCAAAACCGAGCCTCCCTTCTCCCATGTGCCAGCGCCGGAAAGTAGAGCTATTACACAGCCTCACATTATCTTGTCTTTTTTTTTGGTGACGCTCCATTGTCTGGTTTTGAAGCTGACTGCATGAAGATGGTATTTGAAGCTTAATATTTGAAGATGGTCGCTTTGTTGGTTGTGTGTTTGTTTGCATTGTTTCATGGATGAAGATGGTCGCTCAGTTCTTGAGATTCCCGTATGTTTTGGCAAGGTGGTGGTAGAAGCAAAACCGGTGGAGCTGGAGGACAAACCGGTGGAGCAGGCTCCAGAGTTGAGGCTGGAGCAAGAGGAGGTGATGAAGTTTGAGCCCAAGCGCTTCAGGTTTACAACCTCACATTACCGCTTGAGTTACTTTGTTATATACATGTAATCTCTCCCATAATGCAGGTAACGGAAAGAAACTTAGAAGATGTGGTCTTAACAGAGCTTCAGAGTGATCTTCGAAGGAAAGCACTCTGTTCGTATATGTAATGGGTCCAGGTATCGATTACCTTGCAGCCCAATCGTATTGTCATCTTTAGATGCTAATAATTTCATCTGAATAACTTCTAGAATAATTCAAATTCTAGCAATCTAGCAATCTAGCAATCTAGCAATCTTAAGATGAATATGAGTTTGCAATCTTCAGATGCTAATAATTCAAATTCTAGCAATCTTTAGATGAATGAATTTGCACATAGGTCAGATCTTTGTTTGCATGGTTCAAGGGAACTTACGTTAAGATGACTATTTCGTTTAGTATTTTGAGACACCAGTCGATTTTTATTTTTTTTAAAGAGTTTTAGCGTTAGAGGTAACAAGAGCTGGAGGATCGAAGCAATGCTGGAGAAACGTTCAGTGACATGATGCCTAACAGTGAAATGTTAGTACTCCCTCCGTCCCAAAGTTATTGTCCGACTTGTTTGCCTCGTATTTCTTTGAGCCAATTACATTGATCATATTGTACTGAACATGATTAAAAAAGGTTCCAAATTATGTCATTAGAATGATTGAAGAACATTTCATGCATTCATTTGCAACCTGAATAAAATTAGTCACAAAGAAGTATTTTTTTGACCTACTTAAAAAAACACTTTCAAACATGACTTTCAAACAGGACAATAACTTTGGGACGGAGGGAGTATTACATTAGCTACTATTATCATTGAGTTAACTTGACATTATTTTAGTAATGATCTACTGTCGAATTAGATTGACATTAACTTACGATTAATAGCTTTGTCAATGTAATGGGGAGATCTTTTGAAATGCGTTGCGATAAAACAAGAGAAAGATCACTGTCTTGATGTTCAAGGAAGTCTGAATGGGATCAGAATGTGCACCGCCTATGGGTTCTTGCACGCATTGAGAGATAAAATATGTATGAGGTGACGAAGATCTAATTTCAAAAAAGCACAGTGCCATGGAGAGGGGCTCGAGAGAAGCACAAAGAATTTTTGAGCATCATCATCCACACTCTCACCCGCGAGCACGACATTGTCTTAGATTGGCACGCGGCCACAAGTTTCTCCATTACCATCCTTGCATTGTCTTTGTTCAACATTTCTTGCATTTCTTGTGGTTTTGTTTTGTTCATTTTTTTCTTCTTCTAGGTGCTTCTATTAGTGCGTGTCGTGAGGGTGAGCGCCACATTGTAGCGTTGGAGGCGGACACGGAGATCTTTGAGGCCATCCTTCGCCCCATGCGGGATCCCGTGCCTCAACCCCAGCCTACTGTTCACCTCGAAGAATCTGATTCTGAGGAGCCTTCCTCCAAGATTGTACGACGCAAGAGGCACTGTAAGTAAGTTGGTTTGTTCACTTGGCATACCATTATTCATCTTCTTCTCTTCTCCTTCTTTACTAATGCTTGTATATCCTCTTATATTCTTGTTTCCAGAGTTCCACGGGCAAGTCTGATCCGTGTTCTCCATCCAAGTCTGTTTAGCAGTCCTCCAAGGGGATTCGGGTTGCCATCGTATGCCGCTGAGGTTGCCCATCAACAAGCGGTTGTAGATTCACCACCCTCTCGTCGCATCCAGAAGTTTGATAGGGGGGTGTACAGATTATTGGATATAGAGGCTAAACAAGGCAAGGGTAGTGATGTTGAAAGGAGTCCTAGCCCTTAATTAGGCCTCTTGATTGTGGAGACTTGAGCTCCTTATGTTTTGGTTTGATTTGGATTTTATATGAGGTTTTCTGTGTTGGTTTATATACATCGGTGTTCACAAGAGTCCTTGTTCTATTTGCACTTTTGATGGTTTTTAATGATGACGTCAGCCCTAATTTAATTGTAAACCATACAAAAACAAAAATGTATTGTTTTTTGTAAGTAATGCCGCGGAAAATCATTGAAAATCCATTACTTTGTTTTGAACTATGATTTCGAGAATTCTACCCATTTCCACGGATTTGGGGTCCCTTTCTTTAAAAATAAACTAAAAATAACCTAATTTCCAAAAATAATAGCTAAAAATAACCCACTGTCCACGGTCATAGGCCTTTTTCCTACCAAAAATGATTTCTAAAAATGAAAATTTGCGCTCTCCAAACTCTGCTCTCCACTCTCTGCTCTCCGCTCACACTACTAAGTTTCCCAATACCAATGCATCACCCCATTGATGATTCAATTTTTAGTACTGTCTAGTGAATCTGGCTTCGTCACCATTGATGTAGAATATATATGGAGATTACTAACTCTAGGTTGCCTCCTGGAGTAAAAGGTCTCCATAAGTTTTTTTGTATGGTTGTCAAGTGTAAAAGTGCATTGTCTTCCAACCATGTAGACCTGGACAACAACCATCACATTTACTCGCAATGTATACAATAGCTTGGACGTCTTGCAATTGGAAGAAGAAACATTTATTACGTTGGATGAAGCAAGGACAAAGGCAACCAAAGAATATGATTCTTTGTACACAAATGATGTGTTAAACGCGCGTCTAGTAGCTATAGTCGAAGATTGTAGTCTTGAGCACAACTTGCAAAGTAGCTTCTAGAGCACTTTAACAACTATTGACCCAAATGACATTTGAGACGGAAATAAACAGGCAACATGGGTTGAGCTAAATGCAAGGTGATTGATGCATAGGGGATTGTAGAGCACTAATTGTGAAACCATTCTAAACAACCTATAGTACATAGTGACTTCTCCGTTTGGACAATACCTTAAGTGGAGAGCTTTTCTGTGACTATACACATCACGATTGAACAAATTGGAATAGATTGGATACAGTTCTTTGAGTGCCTTCTATAGTTTCTTTGATCTAACTGCTCACGACTTCCATCAAAAACATGTTCAACCCATATAGAAGACGCGCTATCTATGGAGTCAATTGTAGCTATAGTTGAACGATACTATAAATGGCAAGATGAAGTCAAGTCAAACAAATCTTCTTCATGCAAAGATTATCAGGGCATATTAGTACAAAGAGGAGCTGTGGTGATCGAACCAAAATTGCAACTTCCGATACAGGGTTTTCGCTGAGTACCGAGATGCTCTACAACATTATGGAGTTCATCTTCTACCGGTAAGGAACGCAATTTTGGTTTCCAAGTTTGTTTTGTAAATAAATTTGCTTACAGTTTAAGTTTTTACTTCTTTTGAAACAAAAGAAGCGTGTCCTTCCCTGCCATTATTGAAACTTATAGTATAACCTCGCCTTTGTGAGTATAGTTTGCGGTTTCTCACTACATGGACTATTTTTTTAAGTTGATGCTAGTTGTGTACATAATTCACCTATTAGACTATATTATACTTACAACTAAGTAGTGATCATTTGATTTTTGACAAGTCCGTCTATGTCAGGAATTGCAAGAGCTTTGGACCCTATACAACAAGGTCAAGGCAATTGGTATTCCCACTTCTAAAGGTCACCTATACACATGCACGGAGCAAGGCACGGAGCTAACTTCCCATAAAAGTTTCAATAAAAAATCCACACTGCAAAAAGTGCATGATGGATGAGAAAATGGACTTCAAATCTGTACATCATGCAAAATATGCATGATTGGGCGGTTAGGGGTTAAATGAATGGTAAGACTGAGGTACTTCTACTTTATGAGATACTTCTAGTTTATTATATAGTTTCATTTGTTCAAAACATATAAATGCTTTGCTTTGAAATTTATGGTTAACTACTAAATTTAAGCAACCAAGAAATCTATCACGTTTATTCCCACTTCTATATGTGACTTATAGTACTACATTTCAACCCATCACGAGAAATTTCATTATTAGATTGAATGTCAATATCTTATTTGTAATCATATTACGAAAGAGTGTTAAATTTTAAGTTTGAAACTTAATACACAAACATTGGTGACAGCAATCGCAAATCTAACCATATGGATAGAATCTAAAATTCATAATGTACAACTTTTATTCATTCATCAACTTGAAAATATCCCTCTTAGTTGCATTTTATATTGCATCTTTTGAAAACTACCAAATCTGAAGAGGGTGAGAACGTTTAGGGGTTAAACATCTATACACCTTGCAAAAATATTCCTACTACCATACAAATGTTTCATGCATTGATAAATTTGAATGGAGACACGCCCAAATGAAACCATTTTTTTTGTCAAAAATTGTAATTTCTATATATTTTCAAAGTGCTATGCCATGGAAATGCAAAATTGTTGATAGGCAAGGGTCATCAACATCTCAAAGAAAAATAGAGAAGAACTCCAGACCTCTTTCAAAGCCGGCATGAATATTGTTTGATCGTTTTGACTATGAGTCATTGCCCACCGGACTTCCAAAAGAAATCTATAATCAAACATTGTGCGGCCTATGGCCCGCCCGTATATAAGTATCTTTGAACCACCCAAAAAATATCCTAAAATTGATTCCCTTGAAGCACTTTCCTCATAAATGTAAAATTCAATCTAAATTATCAATCTCATGTGATAATGTACGAGTTGCTCAAGTACCACTATAAGTGTGGTACCATCTCATTGAAAGTGCATTAGTTGCAATCCAATTCCACAACTCTCCAACCATTTCATGTTTCATTAAGTGTGATGGAAGAGGATATGAAGGGTGGAATTGGATAAAATGTGGAATTGAGTTTATTGGAATAAAGTATATCTACTTTAATAGGGGAAAATAAAAATAGAAAGTGAATTTCAAATTAAAATAGAAAGTAAAACTTTAAACAAGGTCAAAAAAACCTGTCCTCATGATAGATCTCTCATGAAGAAGCACTAAGATTCCAAAAAAATTGTTGAATTTCAAATTTCATCCCTATTAGAAATAGTTGAAAAGGCATAGTGCATTTTGGTTAATACTATAATCCCTCTTTAAAATTAATTTTTGACCAACATCAAATTTATGCCGATTTTTTTCTATATTTTGTTTTATTTCTTGTTCAACTTTGTGTTTTTTAAGTAACATCTCATAATTGCATACAATGATACAATCTATTAACCTCTAAAAGACCGTAAGGCCCCCACCGGGCTTTTGGAACTAGAAAGTGGGGAAATTTGGGTCCTTGGGCTTTGAATTGTAGGATGAGCAACAAAAAGACCCTGGCTCTTTTTGAGAGCCAAATCTGTAGGTACTTCTTGATTGGAAATTCATCAAGTGGGCGATTTTGGTGAATTTTTTGAGTTGCACGGAGGATATTTAAGCGTCACTTCAGACCCTCATATCTTCCTCCTCACACCTCCAAATTACTTGGAATTTTTTCCACATGTTTAAAATGATGATTTCTACTTACTGTAAAAAGTTCACAATTTTTGGAGCACTTTTGAACAATCCGATTTCAGCATGTGTACAAAATACCCCAAACAAGTTCCACCAATTTTCTCAACGGTGGCATTTTCTCAAAAATTGTGCAATTTTGTTGATCTTTTTTTCATAAAATAGTTATATAAGTCTTCTTTAATTTCAACAGTGCCGATTGTCAAAATTACCTCACACCAATGAGGAATTGAGCTTGCTACAAGAGCTAGTCAAGAAAACAAGAGCTAAGCTCACCCCCCCCCCCCCCCCCCCCGGTCCTTTAGGGGTTAACAGTGAGTTGGGTTTTTTTTTTTGAATTGGAGTATTGGTCTTAACCTTACAACTCCAAAACCAAATAAAGAACCAAAAGACTTTTTACACCTCCATAGTTGTTGAAATGTATTTGGTCCTTAGTTGTTTGACTTTGGTTGTTTTTTGTCCAAACACTTGGATAATGCTTTCAATCCCATTGGGTGTATGTATATAAAATTGGGTTTTAAAGAAAAACACTTTCTCAATTACCTCTATTTTCATGCACTCACCCTTGTTTTCTTGGCAAAAGAAATTGAAGGTTAGGTGGCAAGTTCTACTGCATTCTATATGCAACTCTCATTGCCCCAACTTTTAGTAAATTGGATTTCAGCAAGTTCATTGAAAGCAAACTTTGGCAAACGTTTCATCCAACAAGCTGATTAATTTTTTCCAACCTACTGTGACTTCCCCGAATGTCGACATTCTCCAAGTGATCCCACATTAAGGCCCACTTTATACTTGGGGCCGGATTGAGGGCCGGCCCGAACTTTTCGAATTTTAACCAATCGGATCGCTCAATTCTTTCAAATCCAGCCCAAGGGCTTTATACTAGGGCCAAGACAGAATGAGCATTTTTTCCTACGTGGTGTCCCATGTGGCATGATTTTGGCGCCAAATTTTTGTGCTAGTTTGATGAAATCAGGACATGGTTTTTCTTGGTCTAAACTCCAAACTTGGGCCGGATTGAATTGGGCCGGCCTTCCATTCAGCCCCAACCTGTTTAAGACACATAGTTAGGACACATCCGGTGTGGATGGGACACATGTTAGCATAAAGATTAAGGTAGGATGTCCTAAAACCACCACCTCCCCCAATTATGACATGTAGAGCTTTCTTAGGGCTACCACAGTTGAGACTCAAAACCACCAATTTCACTATTCAAGTAGACCAATGGCATGCCAAGCATTGCAAAGAAATATTTGGTGGTTTTGGGTTAACTCATGAGCGGAATCTAGGAACAACGAAGTGAGAACTTGAGAAATTGGTATGTGATGTATGGGTCACAGGTTACTTTCCACTTTGGAATTTTGTATAAAATTGACAAATGTGAATTAGATGTTCCAAATTTTTGCAATCCTCATCAAAACCTATTTCGAATGCGGTCATATTTTTTTTGAATTTAGCACTGCCAAAAATAGGCCAGATTGCTTAAGTTGGTGGTTTTAGGACAATCAACCATAGGAGTGTTCAAAGTCCAATCGCAACAATTCTAAACGACAAGAAAATTGTTGAAGAAAACTGTGACAGCTGGCATAGATGGTGCAACATCTGAAGCTAGCAAACTGAGGGTTCCATTACGCAAAACTTCCTACAAAATAAGTTACAGGAAGAATCCCAGCCCCATATTCCCTAAAGGTGCCGCATCTAAAATGACTGCATCTCAGGTCCACTCTGGACTCCGGAAAATGTCTACATGAAATACCTAAAGGTGTGCACTGCGACAAAATTGGGGTTGCAACTCGACAAGCTTCTCAAACTGTCATCAAATTCAAAGCTGCAACTGTATCATGTCTAATCTGTTTTTTGTGATTTAGATCTAGGACCCTCGCCATCATGGGTACGCTTGTGACCCCTTCCTCTTCCTCCTCTTCCTCCTCTTCCACCTCTTCCACCTCTTCCACCTCGTCCACCTCGACCACCTCTGCAACAGAAAAGGAAGTGACAACATATTAACACAACAAGGTGGGACAGTATTTTGAAATTTTAATTATTAATAAAGCCTCATGTAAATACCGTGGGCCACAGTATATGGTGAATTCAGTGTACTTCAAACTTCAACAATTCAGAACTTTTTCATAAGGTATCCTAATAATACATATTTTAGTGCGTTGGAATCCTCGCAAATGGGGACAAGATCCACAGAAGGTTTCCGTTCTAATAACGGAAGCCACTCAAAACAGCTACAACCCTACAAAACTTTAATATCACGGTAAAAATCAGTATCAGATCCTTAAAAAGACAAACAGTAGCGAGAAAATACACTACACAACAGAACAAACACAGAGGGCGTACATTTTAAACGAAACAGAACACAAGCTAATCTGAGTCAAGTATGCAAGAAAGAATTCGGGTAAGAAAAGAACCTCCCGCGATTGTTGTATCCCCCTCTACCACCGCCGAACCTCTGAGTTTTAAATTCTCTTAGCTTCTTCCAGTAATTTTCCTCTGCCTCTCCTACAGGTATTGGAAAAGCGATAACATTCAGAACCGATAATAGCAGGAAATTAAGCAAATAAACCAAAGATGGGACTCGTGAAGGGCAAACGCAAGTGTAAAAGGTATACCCTCTAGAGCCTCAAAGGTAACCAAGTGCTTAGCGATTGTCAAGCCCCCTTCAGGTTCGGCAGCGGCTGCTGCTATGAGCTTCTGTGCATCCTCCGATTGGTCCATGCGTAAAAACCCAGAAGTGTCACCTTTGGCATAATCCACATACTGCACGCATACCGCTCCATCAGCAATGGCAGTAAAGCGTACAAAAATCAAACTGAAAGGTGCAATGTGAAGCCAGTCACCGATTTATCAAAAAGATTGCAATCAGTAGAGTCAGGGGCATGGATGAGGTAAATCAACCCGAATAATTCCAAACTTGGTCAGAACGTCTTTGATATCTTCACGAGAAAGCTTCTCTCCTTCATCTCCACCTTCTGTATCTGCAGCCTGAACTGCCTTATCAGTGTCATCTGCCTTTTCAGTGTCTCCATCCTCAGCTGCCTTTTCTGTATCTGCAGCCTCAGCTGCCTTTTCTGTATCTGCAGCCTCAGCTGCCTTTTCAGTATCTGCAGCCTCAGCTACCTTTCCTGTATCTACAGCCTCAGCTACCTTTCCTGTATCTGCAGCCTCAGCTGCTGTATCAGTGTCATCCGCAGTCCCAATTTTTTTCGCAGTGAATGATACAATTAAGCCCTTCGTGTATTCGTCATTGTCCTCCTGCCTCTGAGAATCTTTTTCACGCTTTTGGGACTTTTCGCCATTCTTCTTGTCATTTTCCAACAGTGTTTCTTTACGTGCATCAAAAGCAGTCCTGCAATATCACTGTCTATTACATTTCACAAATTTTGGTTCTGATTTTTCTATGCAAAACTATACAGCAAGAAGCTAGAAACTTTGAAAATACATAACAGGGAATGAACACACGGAGTTATTCACATTATGATGCATACTACTAGCTGACAATCGCAGCGTAATCTCGGCATGATTGAGCACAGCGGTCCAGAATAATTCACGATGTAGGAGACAATTAACTTGGAGACAATCCATAGTAGGTAATATTTACTTGGTCTCGAGCTCCAAAGTTACACCCTGGCAGGTCAGTTCCATCTTCAAAACCTTCTGTGCCTCTTCTTCTGATAACAACTCTATGACTGCAAAACCTGATGGAATATTCTTGTTGCTTTTATGCTTTGCAAGTTGCACACTCTTGACCTGCCAAGAAATGAGCATGAAGGTGTGAGAAAAACTTGACCCACAACCTCATGGCCAGTGAAAGCAAAAGAATGAACCACATTGAGTTGGGAGTGAAAGAACGCAAACGCGTTGAAAGGGCAAACTTGGTGTACAGAATTAAGATGTACGCCATAGCTCCAAAAACTTGGAATCACTTGAATTCAAAGCTCCGCAATACAGAAATCTTCCAAAAAATTAGAGATACCTCTGCATGCTCTTTGAAAATAGCTTCAACTTCGTTCATTTTTATATCGTGAGGAAAAGGGTTAGCCGCAATGCTCCTAGCATCGATATCCGCCTGTGAGAGTACCTTATGAACACGTCCTACTCTTTTTCCTGTTCACAAATACACACTATACACGTCAAATAAGGAGACTCTTAACCCTTAAAAGACATACCAAGGCCCCCGGGCTTAGTTTTCTCGGTTCTCAAACCACTTTGACCATGAATTGCCCATAATGTTTTGATGATAAAAAAAATTCAGGCATCATCCATGAAAAATAGTATGTACCTACATTTTAAGAATGTAAATTACTTCTATATTTCGAGTTTAAAATACACCCTTTCTTTCTAAATTACGAAATGACCTTTAAGGATTAATCAAATTCATCAATACGGGGTGCACTCTACATTATGTTTGAAAATCACATGCATTCATGACCCTTCTAAAAACCTAATATACAAGGGGTTATATGTCTAAAAACCTTTGTATACAAATCTATTCCGTCCTAAATATATGTTAATGTAAGTATGCGTCAATATTTTTAGACCTAAATATGTTTATTCTATATATACAAAATACGGTAGTGTTCAAATTAATATCCCCTCTGTGCACTCTGTGCACTCACGCATACTTGTAAGTGTTTATTACAATGCACCCCCCGGCCTACTTTTCACCATTATAAAAAAGAAAGAGCAGCCATTCTAAAATCATCGCAAAATGTGGTCAGAACGCACCGTCCTCAGACAAGCGGAGAAAGGTTGACTTGTTGCGAAGAACTTCCGCCACAGCGGCCAGTTTCTCAGCTGGAACCTCCGATTCCTTCACGTCCAAATGACTTTTCATTTTTTTAAAGTTGCACACAAGAGATAGGTCGATCACTATCTCCAAGTCAAGGATGTAATCATTTCCAAAGGGTGCAATGAACCGAACACTCACTCAAAAAATTCTCAAAAACATAAACCCCCGCCAAACCCTAATCTGCTTTTTCAAATGAAAATAATTTAGGGAAAGGATACAGCCATCCTCGGTCTCCTCGATTTTTTGAAGCATAAACTTGTCGCCGGGAAGACTAGCGTCACTGAAATAGTATTCAATCTACACCGCCACCCAAACAAACATTCACTCCATCAAAGTTAAAAGCCTGGATAAATAAACTAATAAATAATCAACACGCACACCGTACGTGAATTAGTCACTCAGAAATAGCTGTAAAGAAAAATCTCGTGGAAACGAAAGAAAAATCCACCAAAACCCTGAACTGATTTGCGCACCTGGCGCAGAACCTTGGCGGTGGTCTCCTCGTCCAAGGCAATCGCGGCTGCCATTGCAAATGCCTAAAACGCAAATGCGAGCTTCAAATTCAAAGACAGAGTTGAATGATGCTCCCAATTCAACAACCGAGGCGTAGTGAGGAAATGAAGCCGAGCAGTTGACTGGCGGCAGAGAAACCAGAAAACAAGGGCGGAGGAAATTCGAAAAGAGTAAAATTAGTGTGGGCGGGGCGGGAGCGTTGGCGGGCCACCTTGGATGGGCTCACTAGAGGTCAAATGGTAGAATATGCCCTTTTCTTGGCCCAAGAGCGCTCGAATTAACCAAAGATTCATTGGTTTTAAAATGTGTAATTTAGATGAGACCAAATTTTATATCAATACACTGAAATCATCATATATTAGAGTTAATCGAAAAGAAGGCCATGGAACCTCCCTTTTCAACCTCTTTCTAACCCTCTCTTCTGATCTCTTTTGAGCTATGTTTGGGTTGAATAGTGTCGTGTCATAACTTGTCCCCTTGTGAGCCATGGGCTTGGAGCTTTGGTAGGAGGTGTGGAAGTCATTGCGAGGTGTGGAGAATAATGACAGTGGCTTGCTTTAGATTGTCTCCCAACTCATCATGAACTAGTTTTCGATCTATTTATATTTCCATATGAGTTCAAGAGGAGTTTGCTAAAACTTTCCTCTCAGTTTGAGCTGACTTTTTGGTTAACTCTATTGTGGGTGGATAGATGTTACTAGATACATTCATCGACTTGAACAAACTTTCATCCGTTTGAACAATTTTTCATCAAAATTGCATGAATTTTACCACAATATTCTCAAAAAATAATTATTGTTAAAGTCCCTCGTAAATATCATGGGCCACATTATATGGTGATTTCAGTGTAGTATTGTATATGTGAAGTACATTGCATGTGGTGGTCAAAAAAACATTAAACCTGCAAAAAAGAAGTATATAGAGGACCTGCTCGAAACTGCTAAAAAAACATGAGGCCCACTGCAAAGGAAGTACGATGGAAGGTGTTTTCACAAGAAACACAATAGTAGGAATTATGGTCCTTTGTTGAGGCCGGCGTGACTGCTTCCCCTTGTTGAGGATATACCAATGTAGTAATCAGTAGGAATCATGGTCCTTTGTTGAGGCCGACGTGACTGCTTTCCCTTGTTGAAGATACACCAATGTACAGTAGAAACCAGTAGGAATCATGGTCCTTTGTTGAGGCCGACGTGATTGCCTCCCTTTGTTGAGGATATACTAATGTACAGTAGTAACTAGTAAGAATTGTGGCCTTTTGTTGAGGCCGACGTGACTGCCTCCACTTGTTGAGGATATACCAATGTACAATAGTAACCAATAGGAATTATGGCCCTTTGTTGAGGCCGACGTGACTGCCTCTCCTTGTTTAGGAATATATCAATGTATAGTAGTAACCAGTAGGAATTATGGCCCTTTGTTGAGGCCGACGTGACTGCCTCCCCCTGTTGAGAATATACCAATGTACAATAGTAACCAGTAGCAATTATGGCCCTTTGTTGAGGCCGACGTGACTGCCTCCCTTTATTAAGGATATAAAACGAAAATCACGATATTCATTTTTTGAGGAACAAACCTTATTTTTCAAAAAAACATTAAATATCCAATGTACAGTAGTAACCACTAGGAATTGTGGTCCTTTGTTGAGGCCGACGTGACTACTTCCCCTTGTTGAGGATATACCAATGTAGAGTAGTAACTAGTAGGAATTGTGGTCCTTTGTTGAGGCCGGCGTGACTGCTTCTCCTTGTTGAGGATATACCAATGTAGTAACCAATAGGAGTTATGGTCCTTTGTTGAGGCTGACGTGACTGTTTCCCCTTCTTGAGGATACACCAATGTAGTAACTAGGTACCAAATAACCAATAGTCGAAATCAATAATATTGTAAAATTAGACCTAAATTATTAAAAGTTGGTAGTTTGTTATATAAGGTTTCGTTTTCTCTCTTAGTCATAAGCTCAATGGTTGGTGGTAATGGTTGGTGGTGAGTAGGAATTTATCGAAATAGGGTCTATTTGAACAACTATAAGATAACCATAATTTGGTCTTGCAAAGTGAGTAATTGCAAACAAGAAAAGTTTTAACAACCACTAGGCCCATCCCAAAATTTATGACAAATGCTTGATTGCTCTAATAAATAAATAGTAGTCTTAATTGGAAGCTTTTAGAGGTTTTGTTTTTAAGTTCCAATGTAAGCCCAGTTATTAGTTGGTTATTTTCTGTCTTTCTTTTATGTATAAGGATTGAGATGGCATGGTGGATGGCTACGGTGTTTATATTTTTAATCCTAGACTTTTGTATCAAAAATTAATCCTAGACTTTGTAAAATATAAGATATAATTTGTAAGAATTAGTTTTAGTAAGGGTCACAATTATATCACTTACCTTAATGTTCAAATCTTCATTGATGCCATAGAAAAACATAAGAATTTTCATGGAATATGCAATTTTTATTTTTGAGAAATTTTAACTTCAAATATGGTTTCAACAGTGTAGAATTAATGTTGGGTCAAAAAAATTCTAATTAATAAACTATGCGGGGTATCATTGGGCAAAATCATTACCTAGAGATGTAAATCCAAATATACAATGGAATTGAATAAATGCAAGGTAAACAGATATAATATGATATAGTATCATGTTAAACATAAAAACAATCTATTATATAACATAGAATGTGCATGCATACAAATGAGGATTTTCAAACACTCTTTAATAGAATTTAATAGAAAATTTGGTTAAATCTGTTAAATCCTTTTAAAAAGTGTTGAAAGAACTATCCCAAAAAACATTAATCGGAGTGGTTTTTACATTAACCCTTGACTATTCCATCGACCATATATAATTATGTTAACCCCTAAACGCTCAAACGACCACTTTCTAGTCACTGCCCAAATTTGATGGTTTGTTGGAACAAAAAAGAAAATTTTAAAAATAAAATAAAAAATAAAATACTACATCAAGTCTACTTTCCAATGCAATTTGAATTATGTCAATCTAGTTAAACTCCACCCGGGATAATTTTTCAAAGTGGATCACCTCAACATTGTCTTAGTGTTATAAAATTTTCTATTTAGAGAAAGTGATGATGTTCCCTCTATCATTTCTTTTGTTTTTTTTGAAATTTACAATAGATAAACCAATTTTAACCATCATACTAAATTTTGAACTCTAAAAGTGAAAATTATAATTCATACACGTCCTCAAAGGTCAATGCTTTTAAATTCATTAAAAATATATAAAGTTATTTTTGGAAGTTTGACCATACAGACAATTTGTAGTAAGAGATGATGCCCTACATTTTGTCTCTATTGAACCAAACTTCATCAAACATACGGAAGGCACATATTATAACATATCTACGTTTTGTTCAATACACCTCGGGCTTTTAGGGGTTAACCCCTAAAAGCCCGAGGGGTATTGGACAAAACATAGATGTGTTATAATATGTGCCTTCCATATGTTTGATGAAGGTTGGTTCGATAGACAAAATGTAGAGTATCATCTTTACAAATTATCCATACGGTCAAACTTCCAAAATAATCTTTAGATCATTTTTTAATGAATTTAAAAGCATTAACCTTCAAAAATTTGTATAAATTATAATTTTCAATTTTAGAGTTCAAAATTTAGTACGATTGGTTAAAGTTGGGCTATCTATCGTAAACTTCAAAAAAGCAAGAGAAATGATGGAGGAATCATCATTACTTTCCCCAAATAGCAAATTTTGTAACACTAAGACAATGTTGAGGTGATCTACTTTGAAAAATTATCCCGGGTGGAGTTTAACTCGGATTGCCATAATTCAAATTGGGTTGGAAAGTAGACTTGATGTAGTATTTTAAAATATTTTTTATTTTTTCAAAAAAATATTTTTTTGTTCCGGGCAGCCCGTTTTTTTCCGGGCAGCGACCAGAAAATGGTCGCTCGGGAGCTTAGGGGTTAAACATACAAAGTAGCTCATTATTTTACAAATTCTCAAACAATTGGCCATAAGATTATAATCAACAACATTGAATTAAAATAATAAGATTATTAACCCCTAAGTGACGGATCAACCATTTTATGGTCTCTGCCCTTTTTTTAATGGGCTGCCCGCAATAGAAAAAACATTTTTATAGAAAATAAAAATTATTTTTAAATAGGTAATCAAGTCTACTTTCCAACCTAGTTTGAATCATGTCAATCCGAGTTAAACTCCACCCGGGAGAAATTTTCAAAGAAAAACACTTCTACATTGTCTAGTGTTAGAGAACTTACTATTTGGGGAAAGTAATGATGTTCTCTCTGTTGAAAATTTGCAATTCTTAATTTTAGAATAGAATGTCTAGTTTTAACAAATCATACAAAATTTCAAATTCTAAAAATAAAATTTGTGATTCTTATAAATATTTGAAGTTAAATGCTTCTAAATTCATTATGAGATGATAAAAAGCTATTTTTTGATATTTGACCGTATGGAAAATTACTAAACATCAAGCTCCTCATTTTCTCTTTTGGACCAAACTTCATCAAAGTTGAAGAAGTAATTTTTTATAACACATTTATGTTTTGCCCTTACCCCCTCCGTCATTTAGGGGTTAAGTACTAACACAACTTTTAATCACTTTTAGAAAGATCTTGAGACAAATCTACAAAACTATAAGTGCACTCAAGTGAACAAATTCATCACTCAAAGAACATTATGATTTTAGTCAATCACAACAAATTTCAAGTTTCAAATGTCAAAAATATAATTTTGGTGAATTTCATATGAATTTTTTTATTTCAATTAAAAAATATCCAATTTTGTTCTTTTCAAATTTGACTATATAGATGTCTTTTTATCAACGTGCCTTACAATTCTTTTTTAAAATTTGAAACTTAAAAAAGTTTCGAGGGTCACATCTTATAACTTGATTGATTGTCCTAAAACCACCAACTTAAGCAATCTGGCTTAATATTTTTGGCAGTTCTAATTTATGACTACATTCAAAATAGGTTTTGATGAAGATTGCAAAAATTTGCAATATCTAATTCGCATTTGTCCATTTTATACAAAATTCGAAAGGAACCTGTGACCCAAATCAAACCTCTAAGTTTTCCCACGTCCACACCATGTGGTACTAACTTTCACTCGTAATGATACCCAAAACCACCAACTATTTCTTCGCAATGCGCGTCGTCCTTGAATAGTGAAATTGGTGGTTTTAAGTCTCAACTGTGGTGGCCCCAAGAAAAGTCTACATGTCAAAATTGGGAGAGGTGGTGGTTTTAGGATATCCTACCTTAATACATCTAAGTTATGTCCAAAATCCTTGGGCACTTATCAAAGAGTTAAAGCCAACACTTTTGGAGTTTGAAAGTTGACAAATTGGTTTGAAAAAGAATCTAATATTTAGAAAGAATCTTCAATGTTGTATCTATGTCTTTGAATTCCAACTCTAAGTTTTATAGTGTTTTTATTTTATTTTTACTTTCTATAAGTGTATTTAATCATAAGTGAAATCAGTTAGTCTAAAAATGGTGCAATATACAGCTCCATTGATGATTAAATACACTTAGTTATAGGAAGTAAAAGGAGAAAGAAAAATACATTCAACATAAAACGGAATTAAAAAATATCTCTGTCATGCATACAAATTCAAAAATATAATGAAAATTAATTATTATTACTGTTTCAAAAAAACAAAAAAGAAAGCAAAATAAATTGAAGCCCCACTTATTCATCGAAGCTGCCACTCATGGTTTAGACATCTCAACGTGAGCAAACAAACTGCTTTTAATTGGTCCTTTCAGAAAGCAAAGCCGGTCTACCAAGAAAGTTGGCACAAAAGAGAGGCCGCCCCAACCGAACAAGAAAGATGGAGAATTCAAGAGTTGCAAGAGAAGTCGTTGTAAAAAAGGGGAACCGCTCAGACACCAGCTGCAGTACAGTTTCATGTTGTTCATCATGAGATGGGCGAACAAAGGACGGTTGAAGAAGAATTCAATTCCTGAGGGACCGGACCGGCCACTGGACCGGACAAACAGTCTAGACTCAAGTGCGCAGCGTACAATCAATCAGCACATGGAGGCCCTACAACCTGAACTCCAAAGTGGAGGAATTCCAGCTAGTCACCCCAGTACCGACGGTGTTTCAATCCTTGACCATAAAGAAAAATTATGACTGCTGAAGCTAGAAGAAAAAAAGTATCGCCGCTTACACACCGGTGACACACGCCTATGCACTGAAACCCAACTCTATCGATAGTCATCAACTTGGAGTACTACGAGAGAATGTGAACTTCAGAGAATCATTCCATCACATTGGCCAGCACTGTAGTTTTTGTTCGTTTTTTTTAAATTTTATTTTCATTTAAATTACTGCTTGACAAAAGCAATACTGAGAAACTTCCCCTATTTTCATCATCACCTAGTTCAACAGTGGAAGAAGTAGTACTGGTGACTGACACCCTCTGAATTCATTAATTGTGCATTCTTGAGCAGAGCGTCGTATTGCTAGCTACTAACTGTCGACTAAAAAGAATAGCGGACTCAATAGTGAATCTCTGTCGTAGAGATGAATTTTAATGCTTTCGCAATGGGAATGGATTGTGATCAAGAACGTAACTCTGTACTCGGGTAGACCTCAACAATTTACACTCATGTAAAGATCATCTACCACAAGGTCTTTGGATCGTGATGCATGATAAACCACCGAGCGAGGCATAGATAGATCCGACCTTGATTCTCATCTGTGTCAGGTAACTTTCTAAATCTTGCGGCTCCCGCTGATTGATTCGAATTCACAGTCCAACCCTACAGGCCTAGCGCCCAAAACGTATGTCGTAGGTTGCCAGCGCATGCATACTTTCAAAGGATCTGAGTCTAGCTGAATCATGGATTGATTGCTGGAGGTAAGTCCCTGACAATGGAGAGGTACCGCAAGTCAAATCACCTGACACTCTGGAAATTCGTCGCTGCAGGCACCCACTCCGTACTAGAGACCCAAAAATAAAAAAATCCTCGTCGGTACCATGAATCCGCTAAAGCTTCCACTCATTCCGTAGCTCCCTCACCGCCTTACCCTGCAACCATGCACCCGCTCGTTACTACAGATTAGGTCAAGAGGGAATATTCATCTGTGTGGATGACAATTGAACCCTAGTCAGAGCCTAAAACCTCATATTCCATAACACGGAAAGTTAAATTCAGTGAATTCCAGCCGCTCAACTGAAACCTTAGATCTATACGAGTTCTAGTTCCTAGTTTTCTGAGAACTATCATGCAATTTTTGCATAATATGACTATGTAGAGAATGATCGAGAATGGCAGAGCCCTGTTGCATGAGGAAGTGTAAGTTGTTACCGATGCATGAATGTCATGGCGATGGCATTTGTCCACCTCCAGTGTTACTACCACTAGTGCCCCCTCCTCCACCGCGGTCACCACCACCACCTCCTTGCTGACTCCTGTTTCCAGAGTCTCCGCCAGGTCTAGGATTGGATGGGAAAGGGCCCAGGGGTCCCAGGCCTCCGCTGAGACCAAGCGCCGCAAGTCCAGCTTCGTAGGAGCCCCCCCGCCCACCCTGGCGAGCTCCATGAGTTGCTCTCGCGAGAGATGGGACGGATCCCGGGTGATCTCAATCAGCTGTTCCCTCGTCAACATCTGCTCCCTGTTAGCCTGGCCCTGTGAGAGGCTCATGGCGATTTCGAGCGACGACGACGATGCGCCGGGCCCCCCCTGCTGCTGACCCCCCACGCCGGACGGCACCACCAGCCCCGCCCCGGCATACCTCGCCAAGTCGGAATGCGCAATGGCGAGCTCATTCTGCAGCTGCGCGACTTGGCGCTGCAACACGGAGATGGCGCCCACGCATCCGTACACGGGGTCTTTCACGCGGGCGTCGGCCTCGTACGCCAGGGAATTGACGGCATCCTCCCTTTGGTGCACGGGGAGCTCATTCAGCAGCTTCGTGATATTGCTGGCGCCGAATATCTTGTGGACATTCGCGAATTTGTGAGGCTGGTCCGGGGGGAAATAGGGTGCGAACACGCATTCCGCCGTACACTTGCGCCGGAGAAACTTGCATGCGGCACACGGAGAGCTCGACGAGGACGACGCCATTCCTGGCTAGCAGATCCCAAACTTAGTCAAGCCGAACTGGAATTTTATTTATTCACCTCTCTGTCCGTCACTGAAGATCCCTGAATGCTGCTCGCAATTTAAGCTAGATCTTGACAGAAAACCCCAATAAAACCTTCCACACATGAGAACTCGGCACAGTTACGATCAGGAATGGTCACGCCACCAGTGGTCTCACCAGGCATCTATCTTCACCCCATCCAAACCCCATATATAAGCTAAATGAGATCAACGAGAAGCCTGGCGTCCGATTTACCCGGAAAACCTCAGGCAAAAATTGAACCAGGTTGGAAACGAGAATAAAACGCTTCAACTTCAACTTCAACTGCCCCCTCGACACACGATCGCAACGTGATTGGGCTGCGCTAGCTGCAAGATTCATCAAGCGAAAAGAAGCGCCCACAAATACACACCCTAGCTACAATCCAACCGCACCGCCAGTCCAGCGAGACACACACACATACACACACACACACACGAGAAGAACGCAATCCCAATCACTAGTCGAAGCGAATGATTCCGCTTCAGGGAGCATGAGAAGAAAAATTTGGTTAATCCGTAAAGGACGGACCTCTCTTCATGGTTGTCGAAAAGGCATCCCCAAATCCATCAAATTCCTCGTTCCTCACGGCGGCGGCGGCGGCGACGAGGACGACCCCCCAAGGCAGTGAGAGGGATAGACAGACAGACAGACAGACAGACGGACGTCTCCCCGAGGCCCGGTCGCGCAACCGCCACCTCCAACCTGAATCACCGAGACCTGAAAAGCCTCCTGGCAGAGCGGGGCAACGCATTCATAGTATTCCGCTCATCATCTAAGTTAGCGGCCGGGGGGCCGTCGCGACTAGCTAGTAGCAACTGATCCCCTGCCTGGCAAGCTAGCGGCCGCCCTGCTCGCACCTTCATGCGCGCAATACGCGGGGCTGGATCGTCCTTCCGCCAGATCTATCGCGACGTCTAAAACCCAATCTCACCTGTCGCTTCCCTCCGCCCGGGTGGGTACCGGTCCGACGTCGACCCGGCCGTTCACCCCCACCCCCCGGCTACCTGTGGGCGGCATCCCGGAAGCTGCCCTCCCCTCCTGAGCAACCGCACGAATGTCCCCCGGGCGCAGCGACCCACCGCACAGCACCACCCGACCCGGCGGGAGTTCCGACCCGTCACACGTCGTCACGCCCGCGTGCCTGCGACGACTTTCCCCGCCCCCCATCGCGAAAGGAACAATTCCAGCATGCCATCATGGTCTTTGCCCGCCCCCTTGCCGCTTAGATCATACAGACCCACGTATATTATATACGGCTCTGGACCACGACTTGGGACTGGCTAGTCACTGCCAGTGCTTTTCTGTTCTCGAGTTTCCTCGTGCCACGGCCACATGGGCAAGTGAGCCGCACTAGCAGACACCAAAAAAAATAATAGTTTTTGCAAACTGGGGGACAAGAAACTGTGCACCAGGTTACACATGTTGATTATATGCAAAATGTCAATTTATGGTACTGACATCAAGAGTTGCAAGCTGAAGAAACTGTCACAAGGTTACATATGTTTCACAGGGCACCTTGACACATTCACCAGGTAGTAAGTTAAATGGCACAAGAATGATGGTGAATTCGTGGTGATCACTTGCTAAATTGAAGTGGTTGCTCAATTTAGCAAGTGTTCACCACAAATTCACCATCATTTTTGTACCATTTACGTGGCAGTGAATCGGTCAAGGTTCCTGTGTTTTACCTTTTGGTTATTGTGCAAATGTCAACTTATGCTTCATCAGGAACTGCGAATTGAAGAAACTATGCACAAGGTTACATGTGCCAATTCATGGCACTTGATTCACTTAGTGGAGAATGGACCATCAATTTGGTTGTAAAAATCTAACAAAGATATTCCTCAACAAAACAAGTAAAAGTTGTCACTTGATTTTTGGCTATTGAAGGCCGGTTGGGTTCTGTGTGACTAAATAACATCAGAGGGTAGTGATGGAGTGGGGAGAATTCGAGAGAATCCGAGATGGGGCGTGACCGCGTGAGCGCCCGCGCGGTCTAGTCTAGCTAGAAGCCGGGCTGTGGTGATCTCTCGAACGGCGCGCGGTTGGGCACACCGTTTGTCGTACCTGGTGACCGTGCCAGGTGGCATCGGCGACAACTGCCCGGGCGGGCAGCAGCTTGCACGTCGTCCGCGCACGACCCTCACTCGCCTACGTACGTTACACCGTAGCTGCTCATTTGTCGTCCACTTGCTGTTACCACACGTCAAGTTACTCGGGTTAATACTCTATCCCCTTCCGATTGATACCCAGAAACAATTAACCAGGTCATTTTATACCCGAGAGTGATGTATAACCGGATACTGATAACCCTGTACCTTAATGTCCGAGATTGAGTAGCGTCCGAAGCCCTAGGGATTTTAGGGTTTGGAGCTCTGGCGAGCGGCGCATAGGAGTCGGGTAGTTTGGGTTTGAGCACTCGCTGTCTTGTTGCCAGCAATTGTTGTCGATCGAAGCGTAAGCGTTGAAGAGCACGATGCCAGGCGTTCCAGCCCCGCAGCAGCAGATCTTCACGATCGAGCAGCTTGTTGCTTTGAATCCTTACAATCCCGACATTCTGCCCGACTTGGAGAGCTATGTCGACGAGCAGGTGAGGACTGAACGATACTCTTGATACTCGATGATGCTGTGTAAATTTTGACGTTTTCTTTCGTGTGCAATATTATAGCTGTGGATTTTGGAAAAAGTTAGTCGTTTTTTCGGAATAGTCTGTAACCCTAGTTTCGGTAAGCGCTAATTGCTCTTTTGAGTTTCTGAAATGCTTCTAAAGAGTCTTGGGGATCGTCTTGCAAGTGTTGCGGAAGCTTAGGCTCCCAAGAATCCTAAAATTCTGCCACCTGAGTTGGAATGTGCTGGTTAATTGTAGGTTGCGACACAAACTTACAGCCTGGATTGCAACCTTTGCCTTCTCCGCCTTTACCAGGTCTTTCCACTCATTGCCTTGTGTCTATTCCGCATTACAGCAGTTTTCGACTCTTCTTTTTCGATTTGGAGGTGGAATTTATCATTTTTTTTTCTGCGAGGGGACGGAGTTGTTTGAGTTGGGAGCAGTTTTAAACGATATACGCATATACTTTAGAACAGCCTCATGGTGCAGTTAATTGCAGGACTTTTGATGTGATGTTTTTAATGTTTGGTCCTGTATTGAGAGGCAGAGGAAAGATTTAGGGATCACTTTGGGAGTATGTATGTGACATAGTTTTGGCAAGCGGTCTGAGTGGCAAGGTGTACCGGTTAGTGTTGTTCATAGGCTATTGCAGTAAGTTTTCTCTGTAATCGTTGGTAGTGTCGGTGTACTGGAACAAGTTGTTGTGAGGCTCTTCAGCAAGTTCTGTCACGTTGTTATAAGGTGAAACCTAATTGTCGAAGTTTACTTCTGGTGGTTGCAGTTTCAACCATCTCGGATGAATGTTCACATCATCGTCAAGGTGCTTGTCAAGGTGAGTTTCTCGACATGCGGCTTGCAGTTTTAACAGATATGTACTCTGTAAATTTTAGGTTGTAGCTAGGGCTTGCACTTGATGTGGATAACCTTTAAATTGATTTCTCGTCACACAGTATGTGACAAACTGTTTTTTTAATCCACTTTCGCTGATCTTGAAGAATATTTTTGATCTGTTCGACAGGCATTGATGGCACTACCTGCTACAGACTTCAACCTTTGCATGTTTCTGATTCCAGAAAGACTTGTATCCTTTTCACTGTGTTGCTAAAGGTAGTTCATGGGTATCAAATAAGTACACTTACTTTTGTCGGCACATGTGTATCATTAATGTCATATTCACAGTGGTTTGTGACTATCTGACGAATCTTTGTTCATATTGTCCTTCCATCTCTCACATGATTGCTGAATTATGTGAAGTATCTGTAAAGTTACAACGGCACTATTTAGTCAGTCCCTTTTGGGGTACGCCTTTGACTTTCAATATTTCAGCAAATGGAGGAAACCTTTTTGACCCTGGCCACTTTGGCTCACTTTTTAGAGGTACGCTCTCTTTGTAATACTGTTTTCTTTGGGATGTGGTGGAACTGCCCCTTTAGTTTATCCGATTCTGGAGATCTTGCTACAATACCTTACAGAATTTATCTCCACATTTTAATTAAATAAAATAAAATTCTCTCCTGAAAGCCTTCAGTGGAAGAGTTTTGATGAATTTCATGAGCTGTTTTAAGTTGTTATTAAGTTCATTCGACAGGCTTGTTTCCATAGCTTGTGATTAGTTCAAGGGTCTCTACTACGCCATGTGTAAGTGTTCTCATGGGTTGTATTTCTTTGTACAGACATCTCGATTCCGGGAATTCTGGGATGAGGCCAACAGAAATAGGGATATTCTCGAAGTGGTTCCTGGTAAGAGTATATACAATGCTGCATCAGCTCATGTTTGTGCTATTTTGGTAATTTGAGTAGTGGTTGGGTCTATATCTGCTCTTGTTGGCAGAATGAACCCTTCAATAGTTTGATGAAATTTGACTGATGATTACAGGATTTGAGCAAGCCATCCAAGGTTATGCCATCCATGTGCTTTCAATCACTTATCAGCGCCTGCCTCGATCAATTTTGGCGGAGGTGAGTGTCAGAAGCATTTGCATCGAATACCTCACGTTAGGATTTTCGGTAAAGGATTTGTTTGACAGGTGGGTGATCCTGGCTTTTGTTTAGTTCTGTAAGGCTGCTACTCATTTGAACTTTGATTGTGCAGGCTATCAATGTGGAAGGACTGTCCTTGGATAAGTTTTTGGAGCATCAAGTAAATAACAATGGTTGGGCACTTGAAAAGGGCGGCAAGGTACGTAGTTTGTTGTTGGATGTGGTATTGGTTTTATTCCAATAAAGGTGTTGAATGTCCAGTGGGTTCCTTCATTTGAATCGTTAGAAAAGCTTCTTTGCTTGTATGTTTTTGGTCTTACAGCTACTCAGTTGTCTTATCTAAATTCGTTTCATGCCTGTGCTTGCAGTTGGTGGTTTTGCCGTTGAATGAAGACAACCAGCCAGTATTGAGACGTAACATGGCTGACAGCATTCCCTTGGAACATGTTGCAAAGATCCTCCCTGTGTTAGTTTGAAGGTGTCAATGTGGAATACAATACCAAAGGAAAAAGGATACGTAGAACTTAAAACTGGTATCAGTTCACTAAGAAGTTTGGATCCATGTTTTCATAGAGGATGCACATTGTAGATGAAAGCAAAGACTGATGTACTGGAATCTTGGACAGGAGAAGTCAGTAGTTGTGCTTTTCTTTGTAGTTACCATATGAATTTACCTGCCCGGTATTGGCTGCAATCGGAAATGGGGATTTCTGCATTTTTGCTTGCACTCATCTCAAGGATCCATAATTTTATTTAATAATCGACTCTAAGGTTGCATTAGCGATTCGCTTTATCGTCTCCACATTTCCCACAAGGTTCACGATTTTCTTCCGGTCATGTATTCATTAGAGAGCTTTAAAATTTCTTTTAAATAATCCAGCTCTTAAATCCTACTCACGTCGTACATACTTTGCTGTGAAAAATCGAGTTTCCAGGCTCAAAAGATGTTTGATATGGTTGATTTGACACATTCTGTGGTCTCCAAAGGTGTAGTTCAACCCTGCAAATTCAGAAATTACTAACCATGCGCAATTGCAGCATGTTAGAAGCAGATAAGAATTCGCTGGAGTACTAATTTGTGACTCACCCAGCCTCTTAACTCTGCATTACTATATTGTAGTTCCTAAAGACAACGATCTGCACAAAGGGTAGCCGCAAAACTAAATAGTTCATCATGGCACCAAAGTTGGTATGCATGATAACAACTTCACACTTCTTAAATCGGTACAGGTATCGAGACAGATTACAATTATGTTGTCACTAGTTCTTAGAGGATCAGAATTGTATCACTCTAAACTTATGGTTATGCATTATCTTAAAGAATGGTCCATGCGAACTTGTCACTTTTTGGAAGACGATTGCTTCGCTAGTTCATGGATAAGTCTCACAGTACTTGCGCGCATCTCCTCCACAGAAGCTGGAGTAAGTTGAGTTCGCAATGCATCTACAATATCTGCAAACGTCACAGCCCTCTGCTGCTGTATGAAGGCGTTGCAGAAGAGTTGAGTTATCTTCATTGCGTAGACTCCGCAGTCATAAGCATTCTGCTGCTGTGGTGTTTCACGGTCTTTTAACTTTGCTTGCGACGAGCCCTTCCCTATAACACACATTTCGATTCATCTACTTTACTTTGCACGGAATGATTCATTCTCTTCCTCCACAAAACATCATAAATTAACCAATTCATTCTTTGTCCCTTTAAAATGCCGACATGATCAGTTGTTCCATGAACTCACCCATATGTGATTTAATCTTATTCACAAATTGCTGCGCAACTCCTCCGTTAAGCCCCCCGAGGCTATCATAATGCTCAAAAGCATTCTGTGGCCTGCACAAACATTTCACACGTACTTCAGCATCGTACAATCATTTACCTTGCACAATCGAATGCTACTAACACTGCAACAAGCAAGATTGAAAGTAATCGTGTAAAGTACGTATGGAAACTGAGAGACAAAGGGAAACGGGGCTAAGAATTACGAATAGAACAATCAATGCAACGCGATGCTGACCTGCTGTAGACAATGAGACTCCAATGGCATCCACCCTCTGCTTCACTCGGATCCGGGTTGTCGTTCAACGCAAATACAACCATCTGCCCCGCCAATGCCAACCCTAATTTGACAATTTAGATTTCCTCCACTACTCAATGCTATGGAATCCCTTCCTAAACCATTCAGAAAAGAGCTAGTGAATAAAAAAAAAGCTAGAACCTCCTGACCTCAAATCGTCCTGAGACTCATGCTTTGTAGCTATAAATTTCAGTGGTACAGAACCCGCTCGCAGAATTTTGCGAGCTGTTGATATCACAAAATGGCAGTCCTCCATGTTCGTAACTGATGGATTGACTGACTTAGCAACGATAGGAATCCAAATTGGCCTTACTGACATCGTGCATTTACAGTATGCGCAACTCCGAAATTTGAATTGACAACGGAAATTACAATTGCCAAACTGAAATTTCAAGAATCGAGATGGAAGGAGATCACAACCTCTCGTTCTGGCAATAACATAGGTTTGACCGAGTCGGCCAAGCTGTCGAGAGGGCAGTGAAGCAACCAAAACGTCTGAATAGGCCCGACGAGAAGCAATGGCGGGGGCGTATGTTCCAATGTACGTGCCGTGCTCTCATTCACCTGCGCGGTCAAATGCTCAAAGAAGAACTCAATGATTTGATCATTAAGCTCCTCCGGGTGTGCCAAACGCTCCACATCCGATCGCCGCAGCGTCACGCTGCCGAAGTTGAGCACCTTCTGCTCTCCATTGGCGGGCGCCATGGCACCTCTTCTCTGAAGCTGCTCTGTTGTTCTACTGCTCTATATTGTTTCAATCGTAATGGCTCATCTATTGTTCCACACAGTGTTTACATTCACACTATTTTCAGTACAACGACATGTATCATACAACAACAGCGAACAATAACACTTCTAAAAGCAATCGACAATTCGCCTCCTCCGTGAGGGAAGGAGACGAAGCGCGGGTATAGGAGCTCTTTCGCGGTCATACGTATCGCGGCCATGGGTACAAGCGGTCATGGGATCTTCTCTCGGGAATGTCGCTGGATTTCATGGCTATGGCTGCGTGCAATGTGCATGGCATCGTTTTCTGGTGTTGATTTCATGCTTACAGAATTGATATCCTTTTAATGTTTAGGTTGACGTGATCTCTGCTATCTGCTTTTGTCGACATTCCACTGTTGGCCACTGTTTCTTGATTTTGTTCTGTAAGGGAGCACATGCGGTGGTGTAGAGGAAATTGTCGGAGTGATCCTGTGCTTCACTCCTTTTTTGTGACGAATTTATTGATGTGAGCGCAAAGAATTAGCCATGGCGCCAAAGAAAGCGCCGAGTATCGTAGCGGTTGCGGAAGCACCTCCGACAGGTGAGAATTCTACTACGTGTTTTAGGTTTGGTTAAGAATTTGCAGGTCAGGATCCTACATTTTTTTCCTTTTCTTTTACTCCATGAAACTATCGTAGATCTGACCATGCTTTACTGTCTTCGCTTATGATCTCCAAGAGTTTGCATTATTGTCTCTAGAATCGAACGGAGTAATGTTGCCGTTGTCGAAATAATTAGTGTATTCTTGTGTGTTAAAAGCAGAGGAAGCGCCGCCACCACCGCCACCGAGGGATCCCAAAGTGCCACTCACCTTCGATGAAATGTGGTTCAATGCCGACGATGAGATTGAGGTAAGGGCTTTTACAGATCGAGTGAAGTGAATCAGATTGTGCTGTAATTGTGTTTAAGCTGTCTTGAAAAGCCTACTGTTACTCTCCATTTTAATTGTGGAAAATGCTTTTTTCTCAACAGATTTCTGTATCCTGTCACGTGCACCTTTAGCAATAACCTAGCGTTGTAATTCGTTTGCTTGAAATAGATTGTGTAATAACGACTGAGACATTAGCATCATCTAATGGAAACATTCGTGTAGGACGAAGAGGAAAGGAATCATGCTAAAGAGTTGAAGGCACATATTATGATAAAAGCTGCAGAGGTTCGACAATACCTTGTATGTATCCGAGAACTACATAATGTGATGGATTGAACGCTGTTAATCATGACTATCTACTCAATAGTCGTTTCAAGAACTTTGCGATGCAGAGTGATTCTAATTATCATTACTCGCTGTCCACTTACTTCCACTAAAACGCATGATTTGTGAGGAATCAATCGATGTCAATGGATAGATATTTTGAGAGTTGGCCGCAAATTCATCTTAGTTTACTTTAGCGATTGGCAAATTGCGAACACGGTGATAAGAGGACGTTAGTCGTGGTCGGATACTACATTGCAATTGGCATGCCTGTGACGAGCGTTCATCTGCTATTTGTCCCTAAAATCGAACTCCTCTTTCCAATGCTTCTAGAACTGCCTTTACATCATGATAGGGTTTTAGCGACATATTATTTATAGGAAATACAGATTGTAAAAGACTTTTGTGATAGTGTAATGTCTACCTTGTCAGATCACGTCTGGGATGTGACTCACCTTGCACTATATTCCTGGGATGTGACTCACCTTGCTTTTTCAGGAAGATGCTATCTATTTGTAGGAAGAAAGTCTTATGGTGGCAATAATCTTGCAAGCTCTACAACATTTGATTGTTGACAGGTAACACTACGCATACTGATCTCTCTTGCTTGTATTTGCAGATATCAGTAAATAATGTGGTTGGCCGGATTATTCTAAAACTTAGGAGCATTTTCTTATTTATAACACCATTGTCGGTTTTTAGAGCGTTGAATGATTCATTTTTCGCAGGCCAAATGATCCTTTTCGCTACTTAGCTCGCTTTATAAGAGACGAAGGACCTACTATTGCGGCTGAGATAGAGCGTGCTAAGAAGATAGCTGCACGCAAGCAGGCCGCACGTGACAAAGCTAAGTTGGATGCCATGGAGGCTGATAGACTCGCACGCGAAGCGGCAGAAGCTGCAGCGAAGGCCTTACGTGACCGAGAGGCTGCAAAATTAGCTGCTGCTGCTCGAGCCGCTGCTGAGGAAGCCAAGAAAGCTGCAATGTTGAAACTACAGCAACAGGCAGCTAAGGCAGCCGCAGTAGCCACAGATACCATGGAAATACCCATTCCTAAAGCCGGCAAGAAGAAGAAAGAGTCAGCAAAACCTGCGCAAGCAGGACCAAAGAAGCCTGAGTGGCAGAAATAGGGTTAGGTGTATACATCGATACATGTATAGACTGCGGAGTAGTCATCTCTGATATATCAGCTGTGACTGCGACTAACATCAACCATCCAAGGCACTCGGTGCATCCAAGGTGTCTCCCCTAGTCTGGTACCAGAATGCGAGAAAAGCAGATGTCATGGATCTGCACCCAATACATCTTTCAAGACCAGACAAAGGCGGGAATGTAGACATTGCTCTAAAAAATTTGCGAGTATCATTCGTGCAATTATTAAGCAGAGGGATGGAAGTAGGGCTTCGACAATCCGAACAGGAAGATGCAAGACGCTTTCGGAGCCATGGTGTCAGCATGAACAGAGTCGAGGAAGAACAACGAATGCTACAATACTTTTTGTAAGTTGCACTCTCAGTAACTCTACATTAATATCAATATATTGTCACCAACTTGAATTCCGAAATGAAAGACACAGCACCGTCCGGTCATATGCAACATCTCCGGCGCTGGTCAATATATCATGATGCAATTATAGACATAAGGTTTTGGAATCAATAGGGTGCAACGTATAGTATCAGGAATCTAATCAGCTCGAGAGCAATACCTTACCACCTCGGCCAACTTCCTGTGTCTTGGCAATGGCAGCTTTGAAATCGGCTAACTCGTACTTTTCTCCATCAAGAGGTACGATAACCCTCTCTTCCATAAGCTTGGCAACTGCTTCTACATACTCCTTCCGTTTGGCTGGATCAGGACTTTGATTGTAGAGAATCCATCCTGATAAACGCACTCCTCTGAACAAATCTGTAATCGCAATTGTGGCGTCGAAGCTGGAGAGGACACCATAGACGAACACTTGCCCTCCCCATCGCACACTGGCCACGACCTTTTTGGTCATCTCACCGCCAACACAATCTAAAGCACCCCAAGCAAGTTTCTTACCTGCGATTGCTGTCACTCGGGCAACAACGTCCTCGTCACTGGAGCAAATGACTTCGTCCGCACCGAGTGCAAGGAGCTCCTGCTTTTGCTCAGCGCGACGGACGACGTTGATCGTCTTGATGCCCCAATGTTTGGCTAACTGGATGACCTGCCTGCCAAGCACAGAGCTAGCAGCCGTCTGCAACACATACTCTCCCTTGGGCACCTGCAGGTCCGAGAGCATTCCGTAGACTGTCCAGGGATTGATCACGAATTGCGCGGCCGCCTCGTCCGAGATTGTGTCTGGAACCGCCCACGCCAATTCCTCTCGTACCGAAACATACTCCTGCCATGACCCTTCGCCCTTCACTCTGCTTTCTAAAAAGAAGGGGACCACCCGTTGTCCCGTCTTCACCCTCGTCACTCCTTCTCCTACCTGCAGATCATACAAATTGTTGGCAAGAAGAGAGCAAGCCCTAGGGCATTATGTGAAGTACTGAATTTTTTCTGGAACACAAAGAGAGAGAGAAAGTGAGAAAGGATTGCGTACTGCGTGAACAATGCCAAACCCTTCCGATCCGGGAGTAGCAGGCCCCTCGACGCCTTTCACAATTCGGCCAGTGTTAATGCCAACGAGGTCTGTTGGATTCACAGGCCGCAGCGTAATCCGCACCACCACATATCCTGGCTCTGCCTTCGGAATTGGCTTCGTTATCAGCTTCAACGAGCTCTCCGGGTCGTTTGCATTGAAATCAACGAGTGCCACCGCTCGCTGCATCCTGTCAACCTCTGCGAACGACCCTCCTGTTTAATCGAGGACGGTAATCGACGGAATCCACTTAGCGTTCTGCACTCATTGCACAGGAAGCAGAAACATCAATCAACTAAATCCTGGCTCAATTCTAATGATACTTGCAATCCTCCGAGGCCCCAGTAAGTTACCTGAAAATTGTTGAAGAACCTGAGGGGTTGGCGCAACTCACCTAGAAAAAACTAATGGCCTCTCCGAATGCTTTTCTGACACCACGAAAAGCATAGCATGCTGTCACTGCGCACGAAACTTCCTTTCGGACCACTTTCAGTTGCTAGTGCCGAGTACAGTGCACGGTTCATCTCTGACAACGAGCATATGACGGTGCTGCTTATGAAGCCTGGACTTCATGAGCAAGTCACAGTCTGGGCACCTGGCATGCTGTGCTGCGTGTGTCACCAACTCACAAAAACTCGCCTAACCAACTTATGAAAGTCCCTAAGTTCAGTTACTCCATTTTAACCCCTAAACGTCCTAGTGTCCAGAAACTGGATCACGAACAGATTCAAAGCCTTGCAACTTTCTCATACAACATTGGATGACTTTCATCCAAGTCATATTTGTAAGCCTATTAAATTCTCTATCCATTGCAATAAATCTCTCGTGATGAAGAGCTGTTGATAATAGAGTTAATCAAAAAGTCAGCTCAAAGAGGAAAGTTTTAGCAAACTCCTCTTGAACTCCTCTTGAACTCATATGGAAATATAAATAGACCAAAAACTAGTTCACGATGAGTTGGGAGACAATCTAAAGCAAGCCACTGTCATTATTCTCCACACCTTGCAATGACTTCCACACCTCCTACCAAAGCTCCAAGCCCACGGCTCACAAGGGGACAAGTTATGACACGACACTATTCAACCCAAACATAGCTCAAAAGAGATCAAAAGAGAGGTTAGAAAGAGGTTGAAAGGCACAACAATGACACCTAACAATGACTCCCACACCTCCTACCAAAGCTCCAAGCCCATGGCCCACACAGGCACAAGTTATGACATGACACTATTCAACCCAACTAGAGCTCAAAAGAGAGGTTAGAAGGAGGGCAAAAAGGGAGGTTAGATGGGCTTCTTTTCGGTTAAATCTAATATTAAAGAGGTATTCAACTATAAGTATGTCAAATTTGTTGGGTAGATTTTAGACTTGCAATGTTCCTCTCATGTACATTTGAGTCATGCTAATATCTACTTTTGAGGCTAGGATCTACTTATGTTCAAAGGGTTGGTACAGTTAGGGGTTAAGATCTCAGGAGGTGCACTCCCTCTTATATTTTGCATACACGTGCGTTCGGGACCTATTTATTGAGGGGGTATTTACCTTGCAAAAAGGATTATAAGGTGATGGTATTTTACATGTAAAGAGCTTGAAAATATTATATGTGATGGTATTTTACATGTAAACATGTTTCACTATTTTTAAATCCCCTATATTACATGTACATTTTTTATAAAATTTACCTACAATGAATATATTGGACCCTATTTTTTATCGCACGTTGTTTCTAAAATTTTCGCCAGTGCCCCCCCCCCCCCCCCGAGGTTAAGATTTGCTATAAAGTCATGACATTCTTGCCAGTGTTTTTCCTATGTTTCTTTTCTTGAAGCCTAACTGGCAACGTAAAAAAATTGAAAAAGAATATTTGACAAAATCTTAAGTTTACAATCATATTTTGATAGAGTTTCTTCATATTTGGACGGAAACAACACTTTTCTTCATCCAAGTAGTCAAACCCATAATCATTCTATTGATACTACTAACTACACACTTTTAGAAGGATCCTATATCTATGACCCTATTTTTTTCTACTCATTACTAAAATGGAGGAATTCTCTACCACCCTATTTTACATATAATCTTATAGAGGACATATTTCCAATGCTATGGTAGATTTAACAAAATTATAAATTTTACCCTAAACAAATTAAATTGACCGTATTTTATATCTCATAAGGTTTCTAAAATTCCAAATGTCACCTCCTCAAGATATAGTGTAAAGTGAGAAGGGGCCACGAAATAAAGTGTTGATTTTTAAAAACACAATTCTTACATATTTTTTAAAAATAAAAAATGATTAGTTGTGAGAATTTTGGCCAAATTGCCCCCCGAATTTTGCGTTAGACCCACCTCTTGAGGTAGGTTTGACGCAAAATCCAGAGGTCTTGAAAAATGTGCACTTTTGTTGCCACAAAGGACAAAAGTGTTGTCCATGTCATTTTCTCCTCCTTCCATCCTTTGGACTAACGCAAAATTATATTTATAGAGAGGAAACTCTTCTTCGACTCCTCTGTTTTTGCTTAACTCACTTATTAAACCAATTTATCCTGATTTTCTTAGAATTATTTAAATATAAATAAAAATTATAAAAAGCATCAAAGCCTTTTTCTTGTAAAAATCATAGTAATTACAAAAAAATTAAAAATAGTTTTAATTTTTTAGGAAAAATACAAACAATAGTGTTGAACAACAAAATATAGGTGGCATGCTTGGGCTTACATGAAAAAGAAAGTTGATAAAAAAAACATTTTTTGTAGTGTATATTGGAATTTTAAGATTTTGAGCTGTAAAGTGTAGTAAGAAACGCAATTTTAACGATTTTGAAGAATGATAAATTGGATTAGAAAGTAGAAGATAACCTCCCACATTTTTTAAGTTGAAACTCTTTTCATTTGAAGTTAGGAACTACATGAAAATCAACGTTTGACTGAAAAACGACCAAACACAACCCCACGGGCCACCTTGCACACTTAAGGGTTAAGAAAACTTACACAAATTTCAAAGTCTGTCACAACTTCAACCAGTTTCCATGATATACCTCCACAGAGTTGAAACAGATTGAAAGTTTTTCTATTAATGGGTCCCAAATTTTTTTTAAAACTTAAAAGATGTAGCAATTTATTCTCATCGGAATGGCCCTTCTGGCATTGTTGTTTTTGGAGCCAAATAGAACAGTCTGACGCTGATTACTTTCATGCGTAAAACAACTTATGTACGCCACCACTGGCTGGCAAAAACCTAGGAAAACCATTGGAATATATGAGTTAATAAAAAAGAGTGTCTCCAAGTAGAGATTCATCTCATACTCACCTTCAACTCCTTTTCTGTTAAAAAAGATGGCAAAACTAGTCTATGGTGAGTTGAAGAATAATTTAAAGCAAGACTGTACACCGCACATGGAAGTGGAACTCATGATCTCCCCAACGTTAAAGATGAGTTCCCAAAAGTTCCCCCAAGCCTATGGCTCTATTCAATAATGGATTAGTAACATACACAGCCTCTTGAATATTAGGGTAACTCCCTGCATGTGGGAGACCTCTGCCCTCTCTGCTACAGATGAGCCAGGGCACTGTCGAGGGCACTGTTCATTGAAAAGTGAGTTTCAAGGATATTGCATACCATGATGGTCCAGTCTTAAAATGATGGCACCTATTTTTTGCAAAGTATGCCAAAAATGTTCATGGTGGAAGTATAAATAGAGAAGATAAGTAAACCCACTCTTGAAGGCGGGTGTAGCTTTTGGTTTGAGCCAGCCCGCATAGGGTGCGGGCATTACCACTCTTTGACAACAGGTTCCCTTCAATAACTGTGCATGGGGATATGGAGAAGAGTGTCGGCACCGCACTTCAAAGTGGGCACGGGTGGCCCATGTGGACTCACTCCTTCCCTCCTAAACCCAGGGTGCAGACACACACTTTAGCCTCTACTATCACATTTTATTATGTCACATACAAATGTGATAATAAGGATTCATTGATGCAGGCACCCCATGCAGTACCCCACATATTTCATCGCAACACTAATGTCTCGGAACTCCATATTATCACGTGCTGGTCTTGGAGCCGGAAAGAGGTCTGAGTTTACGTACAGTCTGGTACAAGTTGCTTACAAGTGTTTCTTTTTCCTCCCTCATAAAAAAATGACTCCTCCCCTAAATTGTAATGTGCTTGATATGGCACCCATAGATCTACAAATCAAAAGGAACATTTCTACTCTAGTCTTCTACTAGTGGGAATTTTTTTCTTACTATATTTACAATCTTCAGAATCAATGCGACAGCTTGATATAAGATCTACATACTTTCAATGCTTACGAAAAAATTTGTAAGCATGTTGTACCCGGCTGTACAGGTCAGGCATCTATTTGCAATGAAAATTGCATGGCGAAACACCCATGCTAGCTCTAAAATGAATTGATAAATGAATGAATGAAAGAAAGAAAGCTCAGCGTTGTATGTACTGTACATTGCCTGTGAAAGAAAACTGAATGGAGCGCCTTACTTGCTATGTTTTCCTGGCCGGGAAGCAAGAATGGCGTAGTGTGAGATCGAGTTTCAAGAGAAACAGAGTAGATTGTGATTAATGATAGCCGGAGTAAGTGTCGTCGTCGTAGTCTTGGCGAAAGTTGTTGACTACTTCGGCAGCGTCGATGGTGCTAGATGCGCGTTGTAATAGACGTTGTTGTTGAGTTTGAGCACCGAGCGCACATACGTGACCTTGGATGTGTACTCCGCCGTGTCGATGTCCTTTTGGATGCGAATCGCCGGAATTAATTGCAATGCATCGGCGTCCGCTCTTGTAGTACTCGTGCTGCTGAGCTCCGCTTCGATCTGTTGCGTCGATGATGTCGCACGCCGGTTCGGGTACGTCATCTGCAATCACACGAACCATGCATCTTTATGTAGTTACGTAGTTTAACACTTTCATCTCAATATATGATAGGGGTTGTCACGCATCCTAAGAGAATGGAATTTCTCCGAAGAATGAGAGAAAAGAGGAACCATTAGGACACTTTCACCATGAAGAAAGTGTGACACCCATTTTGTGGTTTGTGGAGATCGAGAATGGCTCAGAATAGAGGTTGTTAGTTGGTCACTCATCTTCCAAGCATGGGCCATTCTCCATTCTCCATTCCTCACGCCCATTCTTCACCCTTGGAGGAGAAGAATGGAAATTCTCAATCTTCAAAAAATGGGACCTCCACCATTCAAGGAGAGCGTGTCACATCTTCATTCTCTGAAGATTGAGAATGGAGTGGAGGATGTGGGACAACCCCTAATGTTCTCACTGATCAATCTACAGACTGTGATTCGACATATGAAATCAATCACAGTCAGAATTGCCATTTTACAATTTGTGAAGACATCACGACGACAAAAACTCTCTGAAATGATCCAAAAGTTCTTCAGGACTCATGGCCCATTCACACCAAGCCCGTGCCGCACTTGCATCTGCGTTCCCAAAATGTGAGGAAGGTAAAACCTAGAAACGAAAAAAATTCAAAGTCTTGTCTTTCATTTCTTGCTGCAACTATTGTTCAAGCACTGTGCAACTGCATTACAGTGTCGCAAGTAGAGCCATGCTCTTGTAATTTTGCATTGCGTTTCTTTTGTCATGTGTTAGAGTAATTTTTTATTGCGTATTTTATATTTCTTGGTTGACAACAAATTCCCTCAAAGTTACTTGACGCATGCAACAACATTGGTGTATGTGAATGGGCCATGAAACACTCATTAACCCCTAAAGGACTGAGAAGCCCAATTTGGGCTTCATGTTTTTTTAAGCAGTTTTGAGTAAGTCCTAATTAAAATTCTTTTTGTTCAAATTTATTCATTTTTTGACCCAACACATGCAATGTTCTTCAGTGATTCCACTCATATAAAATTTGGTCTCATCTGAGTTATATTTTTCACAGTATGATCAATTGAATTTATCATTCTTAAATTCATGAATCCTGGGTCCTTTAGGGATTATTTAAGGATAAGTCGCACGCTTTGAATTCTCAGTTGAATATGACGCCCTAGAATGGAATAAATATAGAAAAGATTACGCAGTATTCTATCGCAGAAAATCAATGATGTCCAGTGGGAGGAGAGCTACGTGCCTTGAGATGGAATCCGCAGTCGAGTTTAAACGAGTGATCGATTCGATACGCACATCCAGTCATGCACAGTCGCCTATCAGCACTTGTGTCAACGAAGGCGCCTTTCAGATATACTTTCAGATTTTGCATAGCCAGCATTTGGTTAAAGTCGATTTTCGCACCTGCGTACGTTCACAGTCAGATTTGTTGCGTAAAATACAATGGCGGATTGAATCACATCAAGTGAGATTCTCTGAAACACGTACATTGTTTTCGAGTGCCTAGAGCTTCGCCTTCAAATGCTCAGATGCGTTTGCATCGAGGTAGCTGACGGAAAGCTTGAGCTCGATCTACAGTCCGACCTGGGGTTCATTTTCAGCTGGGCGATTCAAAACTGAACCCACAATACTCAACCTATATACTGTATACCATTTGAGATTTCGCCATTTGAACGACTGTGAGGTAATACCGATCGTCGCTGATCGGAAAGTTTAACCCCTAAACGTCCCATGGAGATAGTACATCTGTGGCCGTATAATAGGCATTTGCTACCATCAAGAAGCTCTAAAATGAAATCTCAATAGCTCATTAGAACCGCATTGATGTAAATTTCAGCTTTTTGTGTTAAACTTAAACCTATAAACGGTCTGGATACATTCCAAATACTAGAAAAATACACCGTATTCTACTGGCCGCAGAGGCACTTTCAGACGTTTAGGGGTTAAGGAGATGGATATTACCACCCTGAAAAGGAATATGTTCGATACATACGTACATCATGGTGCTCAATGCTTGAACATTAAAGAAAAGGGTACCTGATGCTTCTGCGAACATGCTAGGATTCCAATCCCAGAAGTTCTTGAGCTCCAGAATTCCCTCCACGGCGTGAACCGGCGTCGTCGGCGATGCGGATGACCATTCTGGCCAACCACGCGTTCCTGGGTTCACTGACAAGGAAGCTCCGTGATCTGCAACTCTTCCTCCCATGCTTCTGGAATGCTGGTGCCACTCTCCATCCGACCATCCTTGAATAGGTACCTTCTCCGGCCGCTCTTGGTTTTCCTTCTCTGAATTTCAAAGAAACAAATTACATAAAGTCGTAAAAAGAGATCATACGTAATCGTGACAGTACCATAAAGGACAAGGAAGTGGCGGTCAAGCGATGAGCACTCACCTCCCGTGAGCAAGAAATTCTCGCAAACTGTGGAAATGGTACTGAGCGAACTTGAGGCGCTGTAAAGCGCCTGATCATCCAGAACGAAAGCGCGTGGAGCTTTTACACTAGACAGTTTGCCCGGTATCCACAGCACAACCAGAAGGAAGTAGAATAGCAGCACCAACAGTGTGCATATCCATTTCCACCACAGGAGCGTCTCTCTCTCACCTTCAACCTGACCGTTTCGACCTCTCCAGGATACTGTCCTCTCCATAATACTGTCCAGTCGCTGGAAACTCGATCTGGTCCAAGGCAGTATGGAACCCACTGAAATGCTGAATCACTGATGTCAACTGGAAGGCACAATGAATCGCCAGTGTAGTAGTGTCAACTAAAACTAGGGCAGAATCGATCAATCGTGTCAACTTGGAATGCACAAGAAATGGTGTCGAATTTCACAAACTAGTCTACGTCACAAGTAAAGGATACATACGGCTGGGTCCTAGGTCAACTGCTGTGGATCAGTCTTTGAACTAGAAATCCCAAGCCTCACTATCAACAACTACACTGACTGTTGGAATCAGAGGTCCCTAGAAAGGATGAGAGTCCGAGATTAATGTAACGTGGTATTCATGTAGAAATACGTGGGATGCGATCGAGTACTGCACAGTAATGTACTGAGAGCATGCCCAGCAGCATGTGTTTTGGAGGGACCAACACCAAGATTTGGTGTAGTTATCTCCACTTGCTTCGTAGTTTGGCCCAGCAACTACCCACCAACGCTAAATAATAGTTTTTGGAGCCAAAGTTTGAGGTTTCCCCGCCATCCAGAGAAGCTTTGGCGCAAGCAAATTTCTCACACCAAGCAAGCAAAGATGCTCAATCAATAATTAAATAACGAGCTTGAAGACTATTCACCGGCCCGTGCTTCAAGGTCATCAAGGAACTTTATATAAAATTTTCGTTTTATAAGTTGCCTTGGTGTTCGCTCCAAGAATGCTGCTGAGGTACTTCATGTATTACATTCCTCCACATTAAAAATGGCCTTCAAATTGATGCTTGGCAGACCTTTTTTCTCTGGTACTGCTGGGCTTGCTCTGATATGTACAGGGAGCAGGAGATCTTGTAGAAGTATGTAATGTATGAGAGGATGTAAATGGAGAGAGCCAATTGCAAGCAGGCAGCGCTTAATTTCCTCATAAAATGGGGGCCAGGCGTCGGTAGGGCGGAGGTGAGCGCCGAGCTGAGGCCGATTTGGGCGTCCAGCTGGGGATTACACGGAGGAGGGCGGCCTTTTATCTTTTCTTGGCACAAATAACTTAGGAGGCCGGCCTTGAAGGAAACGTGACGGAGGGAGCGATGATGACTCATTAATGCCTAAATGCCCACAGCCCTTTCTAGATTGGGCAGTTTTGCAAAAATGCATCATAATATGCAACTAAGGTAGAGACACCTATTCATGACAATATAAGAGATGTAGTACTTTAGGAGTGCGGGCAACATGAAATGAAGTTATGAATGTCTTAGCAAATTTAGGAGGAAGTATTGGGCCTTGGAATTAAATTTTTTGGAAGCATGAGCAATTTTACACAAATTTTTGAAGCAAGGGTGATGTAAACACGTATATTCAAAATTTTATGAAGCTCATGCACTAGTGAATATTGTTAGAAGAAGTCGTGCATACAATGAGTGGATCATAATCAACATGAATCAAGTTTAGATTAAAACCAAACACGGTCCAAAGGTTGTATTACAACAAGATAATCATTGATTCAATGATTGAAATGCTTCGAATCACTTACACAAAAAGTATACGCTTCTCTAAAGCTTATAAATGGCAATAACAAGCTTCATGAGCCACATAACAATGGCATTCATGATCTACAAAATACTTATGTGATCATGACACACAAATTACTTGAGTCACAAAATAACAAAATGCTTAAATAGGCGTTCATAGCCAAGTATGAAGTATATTTCAAGCTCTCAAACCCCGCACACTCTCCACACGTGGACCCTTTCCAACTGAGTAAGATACTTTATCACCTTCCAATCTCCAATGAGGCATATAAGGCCAAAGGGAACAACATTTCGGTACAATTTACGTGAGCTCTAGTGACTTGGGCTCCCTAGCTAGCTAAAAGGAAGCAGTCACTCGTGCAACGCGACATGAAAACGCTATCATCCCCATTGGATGTTCCATCCTGTCCATCACTTACAACCATTTCGGCATTTCTGCTACGTGGCTTCCTTGACAAGAGCTCCGGATACGTGTAGGCGATGCAGTAGAGCTCGGCAACACACTCCTTCCGCTGCCGCTACCGTCCGTCAACTGCAACCCTTGCATCTTGGGAATTTGTTCTTGCATAATTTCATTGTCACGGTGTCTCTGGTTTCTGTGTCCCGGGCGGGGCACTCGATGTTGCAAGAATTGCAACAGAATTCGAAGGTGAGGTTCTTGGTACATGCGCACTCGGCGATCCACTCTGATGCCAGTTTGTAGACGATGAATCACTTGACTAATCTTGCGTTGCAACGTTTCATTTAACATCTTATCTTGCAACCTTTCTCCGCTCGTTTTGCGATGTAGTTTGTTGGCAGCCAATTGCAACCTCGCAACTTGTTGGTTGCTCAATTCGTGATCACCTCGAAGAAACTCAAGATACCGATAACAAAGCTCTAGGTCACTTGCCTCAGATTGATGAGCAGCATGATTCATTGTATCTGTAACAATATTAACAAATACGGGTGTTATGATCATTCACGGCTTCTCTTTTGCAAGAGGAGGTGATTTAGACTAGACACTCAAATCCCATGGATAGCTAAGTTTACTATTTTTGCATGTGCAACATGTTGGTTTTGTGACACTCATCTCCTACTCTCTTTTAAATAGATAGTCAACAATACAAAAAAAAATACTCAAATAAGTTAAAGTGAAAAGCAATAACCAAAGGGCACTCAAAATCAATACATGCCTCCTAATTTCTTTTAGAGACTCAATAACGCAAAGTAAGGCAATACTCAAACAAGTTGTTCAAGTAAAAAGCAATCACTAAAAGGCACAAAAGCAATAAGTTCTAAACGTTTTAGCTCTACTTTTAATCACTAAAGCCGTTGAGGAGAACACATAAAAAGAAAATGTTTTTTGTTACCAGCAAATTTCAACAACACAAAGAAAGTACTCAAATAAGTTGTTCAAATGAAAAGAAGTTTCCAGCAAGTAGAAAAGCAATAAAGTCTAAGGGTTTTTGCTCTACCTCCTACCTCTTGCAGTTCAACAACACAAAGAAAGTACTCAAATAAGTTGTTCAAATGAAAAGAAGTTTCTAGCAAGTGGAAAAGCAATAAAGTCTAAAGGTTTTTGCTCTACCTCCTACCTCTTGCAGTTATAGAAAGCTACTACTTAGTATTGAAGGTGATAGAGGAATGCACAAAGCACGTACGCAAACACAAGGAATGCGTAGAAAGAGTAGAAAGAGATATCTTTACTCATGGGTTGTCCTGCTTAAGTAGTGTAGAGTTGAGGTGCCCTTTGGCAACCCATATGGGATAACTCACTACTAGAGGCCTCAAAGGTCAACCCATGCCTTGACCCCTCTCCCACACATCATTTATTTCCATCCAAACCCCTTCGGCTTCTAGCAACACTACCGTGCATCATCTTCTCTGCTTTGACACTTAGTGTGCACTTGAACAATTTGGAGAACTAATAACCACAACATAGCACATCCCAGTTAATCATTTGTTGATCATAGGCATTTATAGACTACGGCGCCATGCAACATTAAGCCTCAATAGAAGATTCTACCCTTGGACTTAGTTGCCAAGGATACTACCCTAGTCATGGGCCTCGGTAGAAGGCCACGTAGATGGATGCTACCCTTGGCTTTGGAGAGTCACTACACAACAATCTTGAAAACCATGTGAAGGGAAGAAAAGTTAACATAATTTCATTCAATTCAATTTGAGGTAAAATTTGAAAACAATTAATTAAAATAGTTTCAAAATAATCCCAAATAAATTCAAATTAAAAAAATAGAAGTGAAAAGGATCATCATTCTTTAAATTTATTCTTTAAATGAAATCAATGCTTGTGCTTTATTGCTTTAGTTTTCACTTGAAAAGCTTGCCTAATTACTAGGAAGTATCGAGGGAAGTATGTAACAATTGGTTCCAAATCAACTGAAGAAAAGATTGTTCAAATGCAAGAACTTTGTCTAAAAACACCTTAATGTAATCCATAATGGAAATAATAGCCATTACACCGTTTTAATTTGAATTTAAATTGCCTTTAACACAATTGATTGAAGGTAGGTAGTCTTGCCTTTTCAAACTATCTTGTATTAAAAAGAATTCCTTATAATTTACTCTCACAAGTCAATTTAAATTTGGAAATGAGTCATTAGTATTTTTTTAATATTACATCTACAAATTCCTCTCTTTAAAAGCTACAAGTTTTTTATAAACAAAAATTAAATCAAATGATTTTTTTATTCCACTAATATATGCATTATAAGTAACTGGAACTTGGCCATTTAAACAAGTAAGTTGTCTACATGATGTGCTCATATATATATGATGTGCTCATATATATATGATGTGCCCATATACATGATGTGCCCATATACATGATGTGCCCATATATATACGACCACACAATAATTATGTAAAGAGGGTGAGTGCGCATCCTTTCAAATCCAAGGAGCAAGTACTTGATTTCTTATGGTTTCATTATTAAATTGTCAATATCTTATTTGTAATCATATTACAAAAGAGTGTTAAATTTTAAGTTTGAAATTGAATACACAAATATTAGTGATAGCAATCGCAAATCTAACCGTATGGATAGAATTTAGAATTTGGAATGCACAACTTTTATTCATTCATGAATTTGAAAACATTCCTCTCAGTTTCCCTTTTAATGCATCTTTGGAAAACTGCCAAATTTGAAAAGGGTGAGAACGTTTAGGCGTTAATATTGTGAATCTTGGAATTGTAAAAAATTATATTTGGAGAAAGTAATAATGTTCCCTCCATCATTTCTTTTGTTTTTTGAAGTTTACAATAAATGAACAAATTTTAATGAATCTTGCTAAATTGTAAACTCTATAAGTAAAAATTGTAATTTATCCAATTTTTCAAAAGTTAATGCTTTTAAATTCATCAAATGGATATCTAGTTTTTTTGGAAGCTTGACTGAATGGATAATTTTTAAATGGACTTGTAATTTAAAATTCTACAAGTCCATTTATATTTTCTCAAATTCAATTCTTGCTTGAATCGTAAAAATTCTCTCTTAGAATACTTTATAAAAAAAAAAAGTGAAAAATCACATTTATTTTGCAATGTATAGAAAATTTGTACAATTTTTTTCTGTAAATCCATATAGTCAAAATCTTGTTCAATTATGACACAAATCAAGAAATGTTTAAATGAATAGATAACCATACAAAGTGATTGAAAACATTTTTCTTTCCATCATGCTTGTTCAATTTATTTTGAACATTACTTGCCTTTACCCCTAAAGGGCAAAGGCATACGTGGAGGCATTATGTCCAAGAATCACATTAGTAACTTACTTAGATCCGATGATTTTGATTCAATTTAATTAAAGAATTGTAGATGTTTGTTACAAGAACACAAAAATCCTTCAAAATGTGCAATTATGTCGATCAATCTGCTAAGAAAAAATTAAAATGTCAATGCTGAGACGTGGTAGTTAACCCCTAAAGGACCGGGGGGTTGTTCAACTTAGTTAGCTCATGTTTTCTTGACTAGCTCTTGTAGCAAGCTCAATTCCTCATTGGTGTGAAATAATTTTAACAATGGGCATTGTTGAAACTAAAAAAGAGTTACGTAGCTTTTTTATGGAAAAAAGATCAACAAAATCGCACAATTTTTGAGAAAATGCCACCGTTGAGAAGATTGATGGAACTTGTTTGGGGTATTTTGTACACATGTTGAAATCGGATTTTTCAAAAGTGCTCCAAAAATTTTGAAATTTGTATTGTGAGTAGAAATCATCATTTTCAATATGTGCCAAAAATTTCAAGTAATTTGGAGGTGTGAAGAGGAAGATATGAGGGTCTCAAGTGACGCCTAGATACCCACCATGCAACTCAAAAAAAATCACCAAAAATTGCTCACACGATGAATTTCCTATCAAGAAGTACCTACATATTTGGTTTTCAAAAAGAGCCACGGTCTCTTTGTTGCTCATCATACAATTCAAAGCCCAAGAACCCGAATTTCCTCACTTTCTAGTTCCAAAAGCCTCGTGGGGGCCTTACGGTCTTTTAGGGGTTAAGGAAGTTGATGACATGAATACATATAATTTCCTCTGTGAGTTGTTGGAGTCTCGCTCTACAAACATCCCAATAGACATAAAACATTGAGGTGCAAATAATTGTTATGGATGCCTAAGTCGCATCAAGGCGCTAGAGGTAAGGAGAAGTTGTTCACATTGCGCGTGGAATGAAAGACTAAGAAAGTGGGCAATGTGAAGAACAAGTTGTATTAAAAGATGGTGCTCACGGTTGTGGTGCATAGCAATCTTCTGCACTGCAATGGTCGGTATTCGAGCCCCATTATTTTGTTAGTGCTGCCAACGCTGTTTCCACTACTGGGATTTTGCAAAAGTTGTTCCAAATTTTGTCACTTCAAAAGACCATTTTCACAAAGGAGCTTGCACAATTTCTTGTCCTTGCAGATTACTCATTATACATACTTCTGTGAGCAACAAGAGTTGACGATCATAGACACCAACTTCAATAGCCGCCAACCAATCACTTCACCCAACCATCAATCTTTTGGAATCAATCATTGTTGTTGTATTTGGTATTAGAGCACCCATTATTTGTGAGCACCTAGATTCACCTTTGTATGCCCCTAAATAAAACATTTTACATATGCTTTACACAATTGAAGCTCAAAAAGTTAAAAAGTCTTATTTATAACACGTTTAGATATTGCCCAAAATTTGTATGCACCTAGGGGATAAAAAAAGAGTGAATACTATCTCCTCTTAACTTAATTGAATAACAATTATATTGAAAAGGTACTTTTGAATAACAAAGAAATAAGTGGCGTATACAATGAGTGGATCAACATCAACATAAATCAAATTCAACTTGGACGAAGATAAAAATCAAACACAAAAAGATTCGGTTCTAGCGGCAAAATCATAGTCTCATTGAAATGATTCCAAGTATTTACAAGAAAAACCACAAGCTTCTCTAAAAATGTATTTGAAATGAACGTTAACAAGCTTCATGAGCCACAAAACACAAGCACTCATGATCCACAATACACTTAAGGTGCTCATGTGGAACAAAACACTTAAGCCCTTGTGAGGCATACAAGCCAAAACTAACCACATACCCTTAGAAACAATTTATTTGCGCCCTACTTACATCCAATCATCTGTGGAGCTCCATTCGTCCCATTCGATGTCAAATAGGATGTCTTCGTTATTTACTACCATTTCTATTTCCTGACCATCTAGATAAAAGCTAATATCCATATAGTCCGGATTTCTACATGATGATTTATCTGTCTTGAACGACGCATTCAAAACAAGATTTGTCGGTGATGTCTTAAACGGCGCATTCGAAGCAAGATTTGTTTGTGATGTTCTTGAATCCTACACACACGATGATGCCTGGTGATGCCCGATCGTTGATTACGAATCGTTCGCCTAAGCGGGTGCTGCAACATCATGTCTTGCAACCCTTCACCATTCCTCATAGGCACTGTCCGATGGTGTATGTCGGAAAGCGATCGGAATCTCGTAGATACTCTCGTAGCGTGTTGGTTGTTCGATTCCCAATTACCATGTTGGATGCTCTCCTCAAGGTTGTTAGACTCCCGGTCACTCGCCTCATACTCATGAGCAAATTGATCCATTGTATCTGTAACAATAACAATAGGGGTGCTATAATTCACGACTTGTTCCTACAAGAAAAAGCGATTTGGAATAGATACTCAAATCTCATTGATAGCTACGGCTACTACTTTTGCATGTAATTGTTGATTATAGAATCACATTAGGTCTTACTTAGAATGTAAAACTAAAATCTTATATCACAATTTCAAACTATGACACATATCTTCTAATTTCTTTTTAATAGACTCTCAACAACAACAACAAAAGAGTACCTTGAAAATAATTTCAACTAATAAACAATAACCAAAAGACACTAAAGCAATACCTCCTAATAACTTTTAGACACTCAACAACCCAAAGAAAGTACTAAAATAAGCTAAAAAGTGAAAAGCAATAATTACAAGGTACGAAAGCAACAAGTTCTAGAGGTTTTAGCTATGCCTCCCACATCTAAAGTCATAGAATACACATCAAAACAAATTATCCTCCATCACCAACCTCACAAAGTTCAACAATGCAAAGAAATTACTCAAAATAAATTGTTCAAGTGAAAAGCAATAACCACAAAATACAAAAGCAATAAGTTCGTAGGGTTTTTACTATACCTCTCACTTTTAAAGCCGTAGAAGAGCTACTACCTTGTATGCACTTCCGCAATTTGTAGAACTAACATTCACAACATAGCACGTTCGGATTATTGATGCTTATGGCGGGCATTTATTGCCTAAGTCTACGTAAAGCCTCATTAGAAGGATTCTACCATTGGCCTCAATAGAAGGATATTACCTTTGGTCTTGTAGGAGGATATTACTGTTGGCTTTGGTAGAAGGATACTACCCTTAACCTCGGAAGAAGCATACTTCCCTCCCATGGTAGGAGGATACTACCCGTAACCTCGGTAGAAGTATACTACCCTTGACCAGGGTAGAAGGATACTACCCTGACGTTGAAAAGTCATTGTACAACAATATTAAAAACCATGTAAAGGGAAGAAAAGTAATCATTTAATTTAATTCAATTTGAAGTATAATTTTGAAAACCTTAAAAGAAACTAATTTTAGAATATCTCCAAATAAATACATTTTTATTAAAGTGACAAAGATCATCTTTTAATGTGTTCATTTATGTTATCACCAAGTTCAGCTCATAGCTTGCACTCTAGGATTTCATCCCAAATGGTAGTGCTTAATCGATTTGGATTTCAATTGGAAAGTTTGTCTACTAGGAAGTATGCAACAATTTGTTCAAACGGATCATTAATTGAAAAAATGATTGTTCAAATGCAAGAGCTTTGTCTAAAAGGACATCAATGTCATCTATAATGGAAATAATAGCTATTAAGCCATTTTAAACTAACAACCGTAGGACAAAGATGGTTAAAAGAATTCGGTATTGACAACTATAGGTTCTATATGTGGCTTTTTAACAATTGTAGGGTTTGTAAGTGAGCCGGCAAGCCACAAGTTGAAGTCGGCATTTATAGATCAAGGTATTCTATGATGTAACCTTTCTATGATGTAACGTAGCCTTTCATGTCCTTGAGTGGTTTTCCTATGACTATTCCATTCCGCCTTCAAAGACCATCATCTGAAATAACATAGCCATTCACGTTTTATTCAATTTCATGGCTTTTCACTTTGTCACTAGTGGTGCGTAGATAATCGAAGCCTTAGTTAATTCCTAAAGGACCAAGTGTCCTAACTAGGACATTTCAAAGTTCGCGGAGGTTTCCATAGTATCAATTTTATTTTTATTGTCTAAAATAAATTATGTGAATTCGGTATACCAATACAAAATAGGGATTTAACATTTTTTTTTAAACTTTTTAAGTGGAAGTTATGGAGCAAAAGGGTTTTTTTTTTTTTTTGGGGAGGGGGGGAGGGAGGGGAGATGGGCAACGCGGGCATTGCTCAAAAATAATCCGCAAAAATTATTATTTTCCAACTTTAACCGTAGGATCTTGTTACAAGTTTCTAAAAGAGTGCACGGTAAAATTCTCATAGAATTTGACCGTACAGATTGCAATATTATATCATTTGAAGTGAAAAGATGAAATTGCAATCCTTTTGAATATTTTTAAAATGTCTTTAGAGACATGGAAAATTTGTTAAATTGGTCAAAAAAATTCTTAAATTTTATATAAATGTTTGATTTGGTATTTTCTATCAAGAGAAAAAATAATATCTAGAAGAAAATGAATAGAAAGAGGTAAAATATGATGCTCAAAAACAAAGAAAAATTTCGGACCTTTAGAGGTTAAATTGTCTTTTTGCAAATTTTATTGAAGGAAGGTAGTCTTGCCATTTTATATCTATATTAAAGAAAATCTCTATAATTTTCACTTGCAAATCAATTTCAATTTGGAAATGTAATAATTGTAGGTATTTTTTTAATTTTACATTCAAAATCCCTCTTTTTAAAAACTACATTTTCTGCAAACTAAATTGATGAGAAGATTTTTTTGCATTAAAATGCATTATACTATAATTGAAACTTGGCCATATAAAAAGGGAATTGCCCACCTACCGTACTAAGGTGAATATATGTGAAGAGGGTGAATGTGCGTCTCTTCAAGTCAAATGGACAAGTGCTTGATTTTTCATGGGGCGAGTATACATGTGTAAAAGGCAAATTTGTAGTTGTTTGATGGGGCAATCGTAGGTCTTGTTTGTTAGGGCAATGGGACGAATATGGATTTGAAATAGGATGATATAGAGTTTGTGATTAATGGGGCAAATTAGATGCTTGCAAGGTCTTTTCAAGATTTCATGGGGTGAATGTGCATCTACATTGGACAAGTCATTGAGTGTAGGTCTTTTCAAATTTTCATGTGGTAAATGACTAATACATATTGTTAGGAGAAATCCAAATTTTGTGCACCAAAAGTTTATTGAGAAGTGGCATTTAGTCTCTAAAGTAATCACAATTTTGATGATATACAAAAACGTACTACAAAAAAATTTAAAAAAATAGTTAGTGACATTGTTTGAATACCGGCACTTGAAGGCAAGATCGGTAATAAATAATTATAAAAATAGATTTCCAAATTTTTAGGAATTTATTTTTTCAAATAATATCTATATTCTATGGTAAAAAAGAAAAGTAGAAAATACAAGAAAATATCAAAATAATATTTGAGAATATTTGCATCAATTCGGAAAAAAAATTAATTATTTGGCAATAGTTGTTGACCCTACCTTCTAGATATGGTAGAAGTTGTAGATTAAGAATCAAGGATTACATTCATATGATTAAATCTTCAAATATCATTACAAATATATTTATATAATATAAATCAATTTACAAAAAAAAATTCTTTCAAAATTTTACTAGCCCCTAAATGACGGAGGGGGTAAGGGCAAAACATAAATGTGTTATAAAAAATTACTTCTTCAACTTTGATGAAGTTTGGTCCAAAAGAGAAAATGAGGAGCTTAATGTTTAGTAATTATCCATACGGTCAAATTTCAAAAAATAGCTTTTTTATCATCTCATAATGAATTTAGAAGCATTTAACTTCAAATATTTATCAAAATTACAAATTTTATTTTTAGAATTTGAAATTTTGTGTGATTTGTTAAAACTAAAAATTCTATTCTAAAATCTAAAATTGAAATTTTTTCAAAGGAGAGAACATCATTACTTTCCCCAAATAGTAAGTTTTCTAACACTAGCCAATGTAGAAGTGTTTTTCTTTTTAAATTTCTCCCGGGTGGAGTTTAACTTGGATTGACATGATTCAAAGTGGGTTGGAAAGTAGACTTGATTCCCTATTTAAAAATGTTGTTTATTTTCTATAAAAATAGTTTTTCTATTTTGGGCAGCCCGTAAAAAAAGGGCAGAGACCATAAAATGGTTGATCCGTCACTTAGGGGCTAGAGATCAAATTGTGACATTTCAAAACTAATTTTTTTATAATGGACTTGAAGTTCAAAGTATTATATACGCCCACAGAGTATTTTTGATTCTAACTTGAATTGGAAAAATCCTCTCTTAGAAAACTTTTTCTTTTTTATTGTGAAAAGAAAAATTCATCCCACAATGTGTAGAAATTTGCACAATTTTTTTTAAAAAATTTATACAATCAAAACGTTATTCAAATATGATATTAATCAATAAATATTTAAATGAATAAAAATATGATATGAAGCAATTGAATTTTTTTTTTTTCCCATCGTGCTTGTTGAAGCCATTGCGACCATTAATACTCAAAAAGGTGAGTGCAAATGTGGAGCAAGTGTGCAAAGGGAAACTTTAAGAACTGAAGTACAAAATCATTGTTGAAGTGTATGAACAAAGGCATAATACAAATTGTAAATTTTAAAATTTGTATTATAATTTAATCAATTAAAAAAATTAATTTAAATTTTTTATTACAAGTATTTTGTTTATTTAACATTAAGCTTTTTTATTTATTAGAATATTAAAAGTAAAATGAAATTTGCATTTCTAAATACTTTTAGCACTTAATAAGACAATGGTTTTTAAAGGGAAATTAAAGAAACACTACCGATACAATGTCAAGTCCAAAAAAAATGTAAGACACGACAGTCCTTGATGCCTGAGAATTCTACCGAGGCTTTAATGAGGCCTATAAATACAACAATGAGCAGCATTTACTCAACACAATTACTAGCACAATTACTTGCAAGCACTCTCAGTGTGTCTTGAAGCTTTTGGAGCAAGATGTATTGACTGTGATCAATTTATATTAATAGCATTGTTCCTTCCTTAGTAGGTTAGTACAAAATTAATCAATTTTTTTGTTTGTCAAAATTTGTTTTGTCACATGTCACATAAAATCGCCATATTGGAACAACCTTTTTTCTCGTTAAGGCTAAAAAATCATACAAACATTTTGAGAATATACTTAAATATTGTGAGAATTTGCATCTATTCGCTCGAATATTTTGAAATTCGGGGAACGGGAGGTATATTGGGTTGGTGCATGCAGACAAATAGACAGACAAGTGATTTGTCAAGCGTTGTAACAACCATGATGTTTTGTAGGCATTGGTTGTAACCCACAAAATAGTCTAAGTGAATTCAAAATAATTAAAATATTTTCCACATCTTGTACAAACTTGCTATTTGATTTATGTGAGTAAGGTAAATTACTAAAGATTTTGTAGCTTTTCCAAAATATTGTAATGTACTGTAGATAAGGTAGGAGCATCTAAAACCAATAGTGTACGTGATTTCGATAGAATCAAGGCATGCGGTAATAATCATTCTAGAACGTAAATCTAGGTAAACCATAGATAGCTTATCAATTTGGTCAACATACAATAAGGACTTTATGATGTGCCTAGATTTGCGTTCTAAACTGATTTTGTGGTCAAAATATTGTTGGAATTGAGTACAATGTTGGTTTTAGGTGCTCCTTGTGGCATTCATTGGTTTGTGCATACTAGTACACTAATTATTCCATTTAATGAGGGGTGTTTTCAAGTGCGTGTCAGAAATATCATTGTGATATGAAATTAGCGTAATATGAAGATTTCACCCACTTAGTTAAAAATTTAACCCTCACTAATTTTGAGATTTGACAAAAGAGTGCGTGCTTTGGGAATTAGTACCACATGCAATAAATGGAATAATTAGTAATCATTGAATTCTCAATATGTCATGCATTCTTTCTAAGTTTCCTAGATTTACTTTTGGGTGATCAATATTTGATCAGGTTGTAAGAGCAAGACTATATATATATATATATATAGAGAGAGAGAGAGAAAGATAAATTAGTTAGGGTTAAGTTATTGTATATAAGTTTCATAATCAGAGTGATCCTCCAGCTGGGCCATTTGTTAGAATTTATTGGTGATTTTTTTAAGAGCAGTTGAACTTCCAAGTCTTACATAACATTTAGTAGTATACATTGTCCCTGCCTTGGCTCTACAGTAGATGGTGCGGAATATTCCACACCCAACAATACTTCATGAGTAGCTAATTGGACAAGTGGAGGCTCAAGGTGACGAGGAGAGTGCATAAAGGAAAGGCAATGGGCATGAAGCCGCTATTGAATGTTATATCATATGTAATACTTTTAAGGAAGAATTTAAGGAAGAATTTGATGGATCTTTGGTAGAAAAATAAACATTGGACTTGATTTCATAAAATATTAATTTAAAAAAATATTTTCATAATCAATTCATTAATAATATTTAATTGGTGCTAAAAATATATATAACATAATCACCCAAATTAATCAAGGATGGTAGTTTGTTTGTTATCTTTTACTTTTCACGTTGAGATTTGACAAACCATGAAGTTTTAATGTCTCAATTTTTTGTTTGACAAATAGGGGTGTGTGGAATTTGTTTCTCATGACTTGAGAGTTTAGAGTTTCTAAAGCGTATTTTTTATCAAAAATTGACTGGAACTAGTTCATATTGCAGGTACGTAGTGAGAAGATTGATAATTATGGAGAGAAGCAGTTCCTAAGGGGACAAGTTGTTTTCCATGGGCTCTAGTGACCAAGAAATGGACAAGCTATATGTATTCATGTGCAACATCTACATAGAATGCCCTACAAATTCAGTCGTGACGTAATGCGGTCACATGTTCTGTTGGCCATGCCTTTACAAATGGCTATGTCAAATGAAGAAAAGTTGTGCCCGGTGTGCAAGATTTGGTTGAAGAAAGGCAACATCATTCCCATGTATGGATCATGCGAGAAATGATATTTAAGAGACAATTCTATCCCGCCACGCCCAAGTGCGCTATCGTCAACTAGCATGCTAAGTTATGGTGCTAGATGGCAACAACAATTGTTGCAAGAAGCATCTATACTCTTTCAAGCCACATTATCTGTCAAGGGTTGCTTTCTTCACACAAATTTTGAGATATTTCCAGAATGTTAACCAATGTCTTTTTAGTGATGAGCTATAGCAAGATTATTTGTAAGATCCTCCCTAAAAAGTTCCACATAAGAAGATATGGCAACTCAACTATCCTTTTGAAAAAAATAAAGAGAAAGAAGTAAACTATATGTTATATATATATATATATATATATATATATATATATATATATATATATATATATATATATATATATATATATATATATATATATATAATTTTTATTTATTTTATTTTATTTTATTTTTTATAATTAAAAAAAAGGCCCTTCAATTAGATGTCATATTTGGAGTATTTGAGGTTGTTATACTATTCTAAGTTCAGAAATGAGAATTTAAAGTTGAAATTATTAAAGATAAACTTGTAATTAGTTTGTACCTAGTATAAAGGGAACCTTTTTTTCCAAAACAATTAGTAGTTTATGTTGTAAAACCCTCCAAAATTTTGCTTCCTTGCACATACAATTATTCAAAGTCCATAGTGATTCATGATATTGCATGTCAACACATCAATGAATGAGATATTCAACTGACGTGGCAAACTAACGTGGATTGAGACTTGTTGAGTTTGATTATACAAAGTTAAGCTGTGAAGTCTAGGTCTAAGTCTCAAATTGAGATGCCAAACTACACTTGACATGTCAATCCAATATGGGAACACGGTCATTAGGAACATACAACATCATTAACTTATTGTTGTGAAAACCATGTCCCTTGTCCATGCATCACTGAAAGGTTTTTACAGCAGTCACGTTGTGATAAACAAGCGGCTATTCACGTAGTCTCTACTTTAGTATTTACACTACATTTATTTTTACGACTTGTTTGTATTGTGAAGCCAAGTAACTTTTTGAAACCAAGCATTTTCGTAGTCTCTCTTTTGGTGGGGCAGAGACAATAAACTAGTTGGAGTTATAAAAGACAATCACAAAGGACAAGTTATATTGTAGAAGCAATACAATATCTATAATTCAAAGTAGGGCTCCATTTATATTTCAAATTTCAAAGACTCAATTCTATATATTACATGTGGCCATGTATTTAGTAAATAACCAATGGACTGAACACAAATTACTATAAATAGAATATGAGACAAGATTTTATTACATGTGTAATCAAGTACAAGATTTCATCTCAAGTTAGTCACTAAGTCCAGTACTTTAGAAGGCGCCGTATGAAAAAAATACATAAAGTGTTGACTTCAGCTTAAGGACAAAAAATGATTACATTTAAATAATTTTCATTCATTTTGTTGAGTGTCAAACCATATATTGTGTTGCATTAAAGACGTTTTTAAAAGAACCAATATCAAATTTATTATTTGCATAGCTAGTTTTAGCATTAGAATTAGTTTCTTAAACAATTTTAGTGGTCACGGGTTCAATTCATAGAAATTGAAGATGACCTCTCTCTTTAAGAGAATTGGCTGTAAGAGTTGGTAAATGGTGAACATAATGATGAAGAACCAAAGCCATATAGCACTCTCAATAACACACCAATTGGAATCATCTAAGAGGGAAATGGAGAAGGAAGGGCCGATGTTGGTATTAATAATGTTATTAATAGCGGTATGATTAAGAGGTTAGCACGTGATTGAATATCCCTCTCTACTATTGCCTTTAATATCCTAAATGAGTCACTCCGTCATATCAACCAATGTAGCTCAACTAAAGAGGCATGGGATGAAATTTACCACATTTATGAGATGAGTGATATGCATTCAAAGAGACTTTTACTAAAGGAGGTTTGGTCCTTCAAATCGAATGATCATGAGAGTATGGTGAGTGCCATTTTCAAACATGAGATCATAGATTGATTGGTTGGTAGGAGTAGCAGTTATTTACAAAGATGAAGATATGATCAATGTGATTCTAAGTTGTTTACTAGAATCATCGTAGAGTTTCATCAACATCATAGTAATGAACAAAATCTATCATTATATTTAATTTTTATAAGATTCTACAAGAAGAATATAGATTGGACTGTGTTCCTTCTTGTGAAACTAAAGACACTTCTAGTGCCTTAGTGATAAGAAAAAGTGGTCAAGTGAATTTAAGAAACCGCGTGCATTCAAGTGTAAATGCTTCGTTTATGGTAAAAGTGTCCACAAAGCATCCAAATGCAAAGAGAATAAAAAAAAGGTAAAATGGAGTGTTTAAATTTTGGAAAATTGAACACAAAGCATATGTTGCAAATCAAAGAAGTAGTTCAATAGAAATAGAAAGAAGGGTAAAAATTACGCACATGAGGAAAATTCCAATACAAGAAGATCAAAGAGTCTTACTTTATCTAGTCACCGGAGTGTCAAAAATGCAAATAACAAAAAAATCCATAATGAATTGGATTTTGAATTGTGAAGTTCAAAATTTGGAGTTGTGCAACTATCAAAATATTTATGATCAAAACGCGAAAATACTACAATTACTTGAAAATACTATAAAAACTTACAAATACAACACATGTACTCTGTAATATTTCTTGTGTTTGGAAGTTTGTTATCTTGTTTTTTTATTGGATTGTGTTCTCTTGTTCATGTTCCATTAGTGTATTTATTCCGATCTTGATCCATGTACCAACTCCTTTCATATTTTAACATACAAATTTTTGTCCTAAACCGTACATGGATAAATCACTCTTACTTATAAAATTCACAATAATTACGTGTGAGTCCTTGATATGAAAGATTGCAATGAAGAGGCGTTGACATAGGTCATTGCCTACACCTCTTCATTTTCGTTTTTTGAAAATTTAATCCAAATTCTATTTAACTTTGAAGTCACACATCTTCCACAATTTCATTTTTGAGTGTCCATATATTATACATTTCAAAAACATACTATAATCTTGCAATTCCACTATTGGATGATTATATAATTTTGGCAAAATGTCTTCACTCTAGTTAAGAATACAATTGTACGATTGCTTTTTAATTGAATCCATTCTATTTTTTAATGGTATCAATCATGGTGGAAAAGTCCATTAAAATTCAGTGCACCAAGTTACAAAGTTACAGTGTCCCAGGCACTAAAGAGTTAACCCCTAAAGGACCAAGTGTCCTAACTAGGACATTTCAATGTTCGGGTAGGCCCCAATGTCCCTCTGTCCGGTGGGCACCGGGTCATTGACATTACAAACGGACACTTTATTCACGCCGGCCTTGCAATAGGGCCGGTGTTTCTATCTATCTATCTATCTGTTCGGGTAGGTAACCATGGTGTCAATTTTTATTTTTATTTTTTGAAATAAATCATGTGAATTTAGTATGTTAATACAAAAATGGGAATCTAATTTTTTTTATTCCAACTTTTTAAATGGAAGTTATGGAACAAAAGGGGTTTTTTGGGGGAGAATGGGCAGTGCGGGTAGAGCTCAAAATAAACCTCAAAAATGATTATTTTTCAACTTTAACCGCAGGATCTTGTTAAAGATTACCAAGAGAGTGCATGATAAAATTTTCATAGAATTTGACCGTACAAATTGCAAGATTTTAGCGTTTGAAGTGAAAAAGATGAAATTGCAGCTTTTGGATATTTTTTGACCGTCTTTGAAGACATGGGAAAATTTGTTAAATTGGTTTAAAAAATTCTTAAATTTTATTTAAATGTTTAATTTGGTATTTTCTATCGAGAAGAAAAAAATATTCACAAGAAAATGAATAGAAAGAGGTGAAAATGATGCTCAAAAACAGGAATAACCGCGGTCCTTTAAGGGTTAAGAGTAGGACCCTATTCCTTATCAAATTTTCACCCAAAAATAAATAGAATATTTTGAGTTAATTGCCAGCATGTTTTGGGGGCGTTATTGAAAACTAATTTCTTCCTTGGTTCAATGTGAGATTTTTGCAGTGGTTTAGGTGCCTAACTTAGTTATGGAATCTCCTACGTTATTGCACGTTCCCTATGATCCATCCCCAGAATCTCTCCTATGATCCGTCCCCAGAATCTCTTGCACCCAGTACTGTACAATAGTGCAAAATTTGGATTCATGCCATCCATTATGCCAGATCAAGAACATAGTGTTCAGTATGGTATTGAAAGACCACAAACATTGAGAAGCCTGTTGAACCCACAAGGAAAGTAGGGGTGTCAGTGCAAGTTTTCACGCTTGCAAGCTTTTGTAATAGTTTTCAAGCAAGAATGTGGCCCGTCTCCTTAATGAGGGGTTGTGCATGTCATCTGGAGGTAGCACATGTTATCAAGGAAATAGCAAGCACTAGGCTGAGAAGAAGAAAGTTGCGACAACATTCTCCAACTATGATGTCTCTTCTATGATCTTAAAACAGATGTTGCTGCCATGTTCACTTGCTCAGCATGAAGCAAATACATATCGACTCTTCACAAATCACAAAAGCTGCACACATTAGCAAGAAGCTGTAGCTCCAGAGGAAATTTCAAGATGTAAGTCAGCTTCTACTGCGTCAACCTCCTCGCACTAGAGCTCGCATCCATACCTCAAAACCAGCAGCTGGATTCCATGGCAAATGAAGAGAGATTACTCTAGTTCGTCCCCATTTTTCTTCATATTCTTTTTGACCAACTATGACTATCAACACACACTAAGGTAAAAGATATGTCAGTGCATTCTCCACTAAGACAAACTCATACAGGAACATACAGTGACACACAGTTACATTCTCTGGTGACAGGAACATACCATGAATCTGGGCGAATAAAAAAACAGGATTAGCAGTCTATCAGAGCCTTTTCTGATGCTGTACACTGCACCGCTGAGTTTCAAAATTGTACCCTACTATATTTCGGAAACGCCACGTCTACCAAAGGAATAGTGACCACAAGTTAACTGAGGCCATCAATGCTGAACACGTATTGTCCATGATTAAAAAAAAAACGTCACGGACGGAACTCATTGAGTTCTACCTTTTCGTCCCGTTTGGGCCTGTGAGAGTACACTAACCTACCTAAAATTGCAAGAGATGTATTATTTAGTTCTGCCGATTAGCGATGTAATCTGCCAGGCCGAGCAACGGAGCTGCTTTCTGCTGGTCGAACACAGAGAGCTGCTCCTGAGCTCTTCGTCTCAACTCCTCCGCAAACTCCTTTGATTTCTCCAGTCCCAATAACTTCGGATATGTAGCTTTGTCCGCCAAAAGATCCTTGCCTGCAGTCTTGCCGAGCTCGGCAGACGACTTGGTTACGTCCAGGATGTCATCCACGACCTGTCCAGGGAATGATCACTCGCACCATCAGAAAAATAAACTTACAGGCTCAAGTAACAATCAAATCACGGCTAACTACACAAGAGCTCTCAATGAACAATACTCCCTCCGTCCCAAAGTTATTGTCATGTTTGAAAGCCATGTTTGAAAGTGCTTTTTTAAGTAGGTCAAAAAATTACTTCCTTGTGGCTAATTTTATGTAGGTTGCAATGAACACATGCAACGTTCTTCAATCATTCTAGTGACATAATTTGGAACCTTTTTGAATCATGTTTCTTAGAATATGATCAATGAAATTGGCTCAAAGAAATACCAAGCAAACAAGTTGGACAATAACTTTGGGACGGAGGGAGTACTATTCCGTGCAATCGAATCACGTCTAACTATACAAGAGCTCTCAATGAATAATACTCTCAATGAGTTCGTTCTCAATGAGCAATAGTAAGTTATTCAGTGAGAGCTCTCAATGAACAATACTATTCGGTGCAAGAAAGATGCCATGAAAACGTGGCACAAGAATCAAGCTACAGTTGAAAGGTGAGCACTGTGGAATGCGGTCAAGGATACAGGAGATGCTTACTTGGAATAAGAGGCCCACATTGCGGGCATAGAGGCTCAATCGGTTGATTTCGTCCTCAGATGCGCCCCCGAGGATCGCTCCGCACACAACGGCGGATTCCAGAAGTACGGCGGTCTTGTGCGTGTGAACATACTCCAGAGTGTCCAGGCCCACCGAGGGATCGCCCTCACTGGCCAGGTCCACAATCTGCCCCGCCACCAAACCCTCCGAGCCCACGGCTTTCCCGAGGTGCGCTATCACTCGCAAGACTCTGTCGGCTGCCACTCCTGTCGTGGAGCGGGCAATGTGCTCGAACGCAAACGACAACAGCGCATCCCCCGCCAGCACGGCCATCCCGTCGTTGTATAGCTGCGCAAAAGCACCATAACCATATATCACAGAGCTCTTCAGCATTCGTTTCACAATTGCCAACACAAAACATAAACAATCGTGCCAAGCACCATCAGCATTTGTATCACGATTGCCAACACCAAACATAACCAATCGTGTCAAGCCCAATTGAGTCGTATGCACAATGGCGGAGGGGAGAATACCTTGTGGAGGGTGGGCTTGCCGCGGCGTAAGTCGTCGTTGTCCATGCACGGCAGGTCGTCGTGGATGAGCGACATGGTGTGCACCATCTCCATGGCGCAAGCGGCGGGCATTGCCATGGCCTCGGTCCCGCCCACGAGCTCGCACGCGGCGATGCAGAGCGCGGGCCGGACGCGCTTGCCGCTCGCCAACAGGGAGTAGCGCATGGCCTCGTGGATCTGCTCCGGGTATTGCATTGGCACGGCCTTGTCCAGGGCGACATTGACCGAATTCGCTTTGCCCTTCATGTACGTGGCGAACTCGAACAACTGCAAGCTCTTGCTCACGGCCTCCGGCGTGGCTTTCCCCTCCACCTCGCTGATCACGCTTTGCGCCCGTATGGGCTGCAACACCACCACCACGGGGTTTGTGGCGGACCGCGTGAGTCCCGCGCAGCGCACGCCATAGAATTGAGTTCGCAGCTGCAGCTGCCGGGTCTCGCTCTTGCTCGTCGTCAAATTCGGCCTGGCGACGGAGAAACCCACGCACTGCGAGCCTGGCGCAATCACGGTTGACCCCATCTCTCGCAACGCCAATCTCTATCAAACCAATTGGTTCCTCTCTCTCGCGCTCTCTCTCTCAATTCACTCGCGCGCCTGCTAAACCGTCAGCAAACGTCACGAAAACCTCCGACAGAGGAAGAAAAACTCGCGAAAAATATACAAAAAGATGATAAGCGAAAAGGAAGCGAGCAATAACCCAACGCAGTTGGCCCGCCGAGCTCAAAGATGAGACGAAACGATGAGCCCGCTCACCGCATCAAAGCGGTGTGAAGCGCCGGGATGGATTGCAGCGGAAATGATGAATTGATTGGGTGGGAGATGGGCTGTAAGCGCCAGGATTTCATCGCCAGGCTTCCTCTGTCATTTGCTGCGAACATGCCAAGAGATAACATAGAAAACACCCTACAGGACAACGGACTCTTGCATCAGACCGCACTATTTGCAATATCTTCTGCCTCCCTAGATTTCTGAAAGCGAATAGTGTGGGTGTTCGACCGCGCCATTCTCCATATGTTCCTCAGTGGTAGATTCTGGAAATGGAAATAGTGGAGATGGCCTAAAATAGGCTGTCCCCCAGCCACCAACTTTGTGGGAGACTGGGCCAGCTCTGTGGACGCCGTCCTGCCATTTCGGACGGCGACTCCTGCTCATCGAAGATTACTGACGGGCAGTATTTTTTGAATTAACATTGCGTAATGCCTCTATATTGCAATATGCCTCTACAGGAAGAGTAAGAAACCAAAAAAATGAACATTTCATTGCAAAGGGTGAAATAAAATTTATCTTGTAATTGAAGCATCGACACAAACAAACTCTTAGAAAGTATTAACCCCTAAACGTACCGATCCTTTGAACACAAGTAGATGCTAGCCTCAAAGATAGATATTAGCATGGCTTATATGTACATGAGGTGTACATGAGAGGACCGTTGCAAGCATAAAATCTACCCAACAAATTTGACATACTTGCGATTGGTGGCCTCTCCAATATTATCAACAAATCCTCATCACAAGAGAACTATTGTAATTGGTAGAGAATTTAATAGGCTTACAAAGGTGACTTGAATGAAAGTCATCCAAAATTGTATGATTCAGTTTCTGGACGCTAGGACGTTTAGGCGTTAAACACGAACATATTGTCTAAAAGTAATAAATAAAAGGTAAGCATATAAAGGTATACGTTAACCCTTAACTGCATTAACGTCCATTTTTGGACAATGTATAGATTTCATCCACGTTTCCTCATCCATCATGCACTTTTTGCAAAGAGGGTTTTTTTCTATAGATTTTATGAGAAGTTAGCTTTATGAATATGTGATCGCATTAGAAAGGGGATGATTTGTGAAATTTTTATGCTTCATTTCATGTTGTAGTGATTCATTATAAAAGTGCTCTTAGAAAAGTCAACTCATGAAATCAAGAAACCAAAAATTCTCCAAAAACCACTACACCTAGAGTATTACATTTCAACCAATCACAACAAATTTCATCCACATATTATCAATATCTTATTCGTAATTGAATTACAAAAGAATTTTCAATCTTGAGTTTCAAATTTTATGCAAAAATATTGGTGATAGCAATCACAGATCTAATCGTACATATAGAATTTAATATTGAAAATGTACAACTTTTATTCATACATCAAGTGCAAAATATCCCTCTTAGTTACATTTAATAATGCATTTTTGCAAAACTCCCGAATTTGGAGAGAGCTTTAGGTATTTAAGGGTTAAAGGCAACTCACAACATTCAAAAAAAACTTTGAATTACAAAGAGCTTTTGAAACAAAACAAATTTTTCTCTAGGTTCAATTTGAGACACAAAATAACTTCATTTTTATTTTAAATCACAAAATAACATTCCTACTTTTATTTTACAACAACTTCTTATTTATCTTTGAGCCACAAATCCCTATTTCTAACAAAATTTCAAATTACAAAACTTAATGAAAAAATAACTCCTACTTTATTTTCATTGAACTTAAGCATAATCCTAACTAACCTCCTAATTAATTAGTTAACAAACATAAATAAGTGCATAACTTTTAATCAATAAATTGCACACCTCACAACATTAGCCATAGAGGATATGGAGGATTTATTCAATGAAGCGGATATTGGGGATGTAGAGGTGGTCATAGAGGACATAAAATTATTGTTGGAATTCAATTACCCATGTGGTAATTGAAGAAACTAATAAATCAAGTGAATAAGTTACTCACATGGTAATAGTAAGTTACTTACGAGGGAACTAATACATGTAGACCAAGTGTCTGTGACTTTAAGTTAGTTAAAACACTAAAATAATAGTCTAGTTAGTTTAAATATATAGATTGACATTACTAAGACTATAAGTGTAGCTTGTTGGGTGAAGGAGATGACAATGTCTAATCGACATGATCTCACTTCTACAGTTGAATGGTGAGTTATACAAAAAAAACATCATTTACCGTTTGTGCAATTTCTTTTTTTAATATTTCATAGAATCGTAGCAAAACTAATTATTTTGGATATTGAAGAATTTAATTGGACTTTGTTTAAAACCAAGGATTGGCCTCCATAGTCTCAAAGTTATTATTTGCATTGATGAATGCAAATTAACATGGCTAGTTCTAGTAGTGGAACTATAGTTTTTGAGAAGTTTGGTTGTCATGGGTTCATTTTGCGAATATTGAGGATGACCTTTCTTTTAAAGAGGGATGAATTGTACGTGGGCATTGGTAAATGATGAAGAACTCAAGTAATGTAGCACTGCAAATAACACACTAGTTGGATTTGTACAAGGAGCAAGTGAGAAGAGGAGGAAATGTTGATAATTTTATAAATAGCAGTATGATTAAGTGGTTAGAACGTGATTGAGTACCCCTAAACTCTACTAATGCCTTCTATCTCTTAAATGAGCTACTCCACAAGGTCACTTAATGTAGTTTAACTAATAAAGAAGCTAAGCATGTAATAAGCTAAGTCGCATCTATTGGATGAATGTTATCCATTCAAAAAGACTTCTACTAAAAGGGTTTTGGTTCTTCACAGTGGATGTCAACGAGAATATAGATAGTGCCATTTTTCAAATTTAGATCATTGATTGATCCCCTTATTCATCAATTAGCAGGGTTGGCAGAAGTGGAAGTACCATTTTCAAACTTAATTCATTCGTTGATTGGTTGGTAGGGTTAGCAAGAGTGTTATTTCAAACTTAGATCATTGATTGATCGGTTGGTGGAGTTGGCAGGAGTGGAGTGCCAATTTTAAACTTAGATCATTGATTGATTTGTTGGTGGGGTTGGTAGGAGCGGAGTGCCAGTTTCAAACTCAGATCATTAATTGATCGGTTGGCAAGAGCGGTAGGAGCGGTAGGAGTGGAGTGCCAATTTTAAACGTAAACTGTTGATTGATTGGTTAGTGGGGTTGGTAACTTTCAAACTTAAACTGTTGATTGATTGGTTAGTGGGGTTGGTAACTTTCAAACTTAAACTGTTGATTGATTGGTTAGTGGGGTTGGTAGGAGTACAGTGCTACTTTTAAACTTAAACTGTTGATTGATCGGTTAGTGGGGTTGGTAGGAGTACAGTGCTACTTTCAAACTTAGATCATTAATCGATCATTTAGCATGGTTGGCAGAGTTGGCAGGAGTGGCAAGAGTGGAGTGCCAATTTAAAACTTAAATTATTGATTGATTGGTTGGTGGGGTTGGTAGGAGTACACTGCCACTTTCAAATTGAGATCATTAATTGATTGGTTGGTATAGTTGGCAGGAGTGGCAGGAGTGGAGTGCCAATTTTAAACTTAGATCATTGATTGATCGGTTAGTCAGTTAGTAGGAGTACAATGCTAGTTTCAAACTTAGATCATTAATTGATCGGTTAGCAGGGTTGGTAGGAGTGGCAAGAGTGGAGTGAAATTTTTTAACTTAAATTATTGATTGATTGATTGGTGGGGTTGGTAGGAGTATAGTGTCAGTTGCAAATTTAAATCAGTGATTAATTGGTTGGTGGCGTTAGTAGGAGTGGAGTGACAATTTTAAACTTAGATCATCGATTGATCGGTTAATGCAGTAGCAGGAGTGGAGTGCCAATTTCAAACTTAAATCATTAATTGATTGGTTGGTAGTCGAGTGGAAGTGTCATTTTCAAGTTTGAATTATTGATTAATTGAATGGCAATAGTGGAAGTTATTTACACACACGATCATAGACTCATCAGTTGGGAGGAGTTGGAGTGCTATACTCAAAGTTAGATCATTGATTGGTTGGAAGGACTCGGAGTTGTTTATATAGACAAAGTAAAATTATTGATGTCCTTCTAAATTGCTTACCAAATTTATAGAAGAGTTCATCAATATTCACAATAATGAATAGAATTTATCATATCTTATTTATTTTCAATGTTGAAAGACTATTTAGTTTAGCGGACTATCTAAACAATAACAAAAAAGAGGAAAACTCACGAAAAAATTGACTTTATATATTGATTGCATAGTTATATATGTGAACCCATCCTAGGGGAGAGTAGTTTTCCATCAATGGCCCTTTGTCTAAAGGGTATTTAGTCATTATCATTACAGACAAACACTTTTTCATGTCGGCCTCAAAAAAGGACCAAATTTTCTTTCTATTTGAACCCATCCTTCTTGCATGTATGCTCGAATCTTTACTTCATCATTTTGCTACTTAAAAAAACTAGGGCTTCGCTGCTCTTCGCATTACCAGTGACGATTGATATCTTATGATACGTTGGTACATATTTAGGAAGAAATTGGTATATGTGATATTATATAATACATACAACAGTGGTATGTATATGTTTGTGTAATGAAAATATAAATAATTTTATAATATGTAAACAAGTATACTTTTTATTCAAAGATGGTTTATATATATTGTGCATGTAATTTATATATATATATATAATTCTATTATATTTATTTTTGGAAATAGTATCATTTTTGATTCTGTGATAGAGTCTCTTAGATGTTGTCTTATATTAGAAATATTTGAGTTAACCGAAAAGAACTCCATATAACCTCCCCTTTTGCTCTACTTCTAACCTCTTTTTTGAACTATACTTGGGTTGAATAGTGTCATGTCATAGCTTGTCCCCCTTTTGCTCTACTTCTAACCTCTTTTTTAAGCTATACTTGGGTTGAATAGTGTCATGTCATAGCTTGTCCCCTTGTGGGCCATGGGCTTGGAGCTTTGTTAGATGAGGTGTGGAGAATAATAACAGTGGCTTGCTTTAGATTGTCTCCCAACTCATCATGAACTAGTTTTTGGTCTATTTATATTTCAATATGTGTTCAAGAGGAGTTCAAGAGGAGTTTTCTAAAACTTTCCTCTTTGAGCTGACTTTTCGGTTAACTCTATTGTATGTTGATGTTTCAGGATTTACTTTATATGCAATGTCAGTTGCATATGCTAATGCAAGCACTCCACATGATGAATTGTTTAGTTGTTGCAAAACATTTGCATATTTAAAGTGGAATGTTATAGAAGGCATGAGTTGTTGGAGTTTTTTATTTATGTCATGTGGTAACAAACAGTTTGGAGGTTTTTTGGAATCATCTTGGTAATGTATATTATTTGGTTGTATGTCGAAACAGTCAGGGTGTAACTGGACCGAGACTTCAGCTGGGAAGCAAATTTTAGTAGACTTCATGATGTTTTGAAGCAACTGGTATCCAGAAAGAAACATGCGCAAACGTTAGAACTTGATATTGCGAGATGCAGATTTGAATTAACAAAGAATGCGATACAAGAATGCGGGGAAAAGCCATCTGTTTGTTACCCAAATGAGACCAAAAAGACATGGCAATCACCTGAACATGGTTGTTCCCACTGAAAGGAGGTCGCCCAGTCACTATCTTGTAAAGAATGGCCCCCACACTCCAAAGATCTGCCTGCAAGGACCCCACATTTAAAACAAACCCGTATGAATGACAGGAAACTGATCAAACGTTACTACACCTCTAAAACCCACAGTCTCCTTACCTTGGACCCAGTAATCATGTGTTACAGTGCCCTACAAGGATCCTGTATGGACTTGCAACAACCTAACAACTAAATATTAAGGGAGCGTAGTAGATCAACATTTGACCTAACAAATGTTATTAAAAACTATCCCACAAATGTATTCACAATCACGCATATTACATTCAAGGGCAAACCTCGCAACATAGTCTCCTGGCAAAAACACGACAAAAGGTGTGATGCAAACCCATTCAATCTACATTTAAACATACCTTTGTCAAAGAGCATAAAGATCGATCTTTCTCATAAGACTAAATTCTAGGAATAGAACTTCTACCTTTGCATTGTATCTCTTTGACTGAAGAATCTCCGGAGCCATGTACAGTGGAGAGCCACATAAGGTCTCCGCCATACCCTGCAACATAAGTGACCTGGAAAATCCGAAGTCCGCTATCTTCAGCACTGCATGAACATCATTTGTAGACAACATAAGATTCTGCAAGGATCTAGTATCAGACACCCATGAAAATTTACATAAATTCCATGAGACATTTTAACCCCGAAAAGACCAAGGATTCATAATTTCAAAAATGAACAATCTGACTGATCATATTGTGAAAAGTATAATCCAGATGAGGCTAAATTTTATATCCCCAAAATCAATGAAGAACATTGCATGTGCTGGTCACAAATCAAATAAAATTGGACAAGATAAAGCCTCCACATGATCTACTCAAAAGACATGGTCCACTGAGGGTTTCAATTTCCGAGCGACAAATAAACTCAATGTCAGTGAATTAAAGCACAGCTGAAATTGACTAAACACTCATTCCATGACAAAAATATTACAAATTCAAAAAGGAAATTATGACCAACCTGAGGTTGGAGGTCACGGTGAATCAAATCATAATTCCGTAGAACTTGCAGCCTAGCTCTTGAGACAAAACCAACAGATGGTTCAACCAAGGTTTCGATTCAAAATTCAAGAGAATTATCTGCGAAGAGAACAACCCTTACAAAACACATACCAAGCTGCCGCATGAAGTGCCGTACCACCAATTCAGTAACCTTACCATAACGCTGAATGTACTCGGCCAAATCTCCACCAGCGCAATACTCCAACACGAGATAGATCCTATTCTAGCCCTGCAACAGCCACTCGCCCCGTAAAAATCAAAACCTTGTCAATTCACGAAATTAGGGTTACGCGAGAAATCAAAACCCTATGGATACTGACCTCGACGATGTCGTGCAAGCGGATGATATTGGGATGATCAGTGCGCTGCAAGATGGCAATCTCGCTCCGTAAGCTCTCTTGCAACTTCTTGTTGAGGCGCTCGGTGGCAATCTCCTTGATGGCCACTTGAAACCCCGGGTGCTGCTTGTGATGGGCCTTCCACACCACCGCGAAACTGCCCGCGCCAATCTGTTGCGTCACAATGTACTCCCTGATGCCCACCGCTATGCCCCAGGTGCGGAGAATTACTGACAACCCCCAGTCGCCCCGCCATCGCCACTTCGAGATGACAAAAATTACTCCAACAACCCCCGCACTGCAAAATTGAGCAAGGGCACCAAACGTGTAGGGTTTGCTTCAAGGCAGAGTAGCAACTATCCTATTCTGTGGTATGCGAATTGGAATGAAGAACTCTAATTCTAATTGGAGAATCCTACTACTGTCCCATGCGAACCAGCAATTGTCATCAGAGTGAGGAGCCGGAAATCAAAGATGGCCTGCACAAAAGTGAGTCATCTCGTCAGAATACGAAACCCTAGCCTGGAGCTTCATGCTGCCATAGACAACGCAAACAAAAACAGCAGATATCTTGGCCACCTACAAAGAAAGAGAGGTTTTCAACACAAAGCATCATCGCATGCCGAAACGCTCAAACGCCGACGCTCAAACGCCGAAACACCGAAACGAGCAAGGCTTGAATGCGGACAGGTCGCGAATGTGAACAGAGCTGTGAACCGTTGGAACTGTCATGGACATAGTTGGAACGGTCATGGAGACGAGACGAGACGAGACGAAATAGAATCGTCATGGTGACGAAATGAAACTATCCTGACGACGAACCTACCATCCAATGCAGGCTAAACCAGCTCCGAATTTCGTCGTCACCAGAATTAAAGAATTTTTGTGAGGGGAAAAAGGTAAGTGGATACAAATGTGGTTTAGTTATCTTGCTTTCATTGATGGGAATGAATGATAGAACATAATATCCTTTTTTGACAAGGAAATATTTCTACATTCATCCATACTTTGAATATAAGCTATTTCATCCACATTTTAATATCTAAATCTGACAATTTCATCAAAAAAATTACATAAAATTGAAGATATTTTGGAGATCTAATATTGAGTGCAATTTAGTACTAAAAAGCCCCCAAAAATGGATTGATAGAAATTATTCATGTTAATAATCAATTTTGGAAAAATATTTGTAAACATTTGTCCAATCAATTTCAAAGAATTTTATTTTGAAAATTCTCCTAATGTTAAATTAACTTTTTTAGCATGTGAATCTTTTTATGATTTGCTAATATTTCATTTTCATTGATTTGCGAAAACGCCTAAAACTTAATCATGAAAACATCATTACTTGCCCCCATTAACAATACAATAATGTTACACACTTTGTTTTTTTTTCTTCTTAAGAAAAGTAGGAAATATAAAATTTCAATTTGTAAAACACCCCGTACTAAGTTATTTCATTTGTTATGCATAAAATAAATAAAAATTTGCAAAAATGATGTTCAAAAACAGGAACTACAAAATGATTGCGTGAATCATTAGGGGTTAAAGTGGCATGAAAAACCTCATAATAATTGATGGAGAGGGGTACCCTTAAGCTGTTGTCGGGGTACCCAAGGGCTTGGCAGTTCGATTCCGGCCATAAAATCACCACTCTACCAGATGGAAATTCCCCGGCGATGAGTTGCCAAAAGATAGCTCCCCGGATAGTTCGTCAACTTTGCCGCAGGTTGCAAAGCAAACCTCGTGATAATTCTTTTAGACATAGACTTACCTTGATCATGATAGGTTTATAAAACCTAAACATAGATGCCTTGATCATGATCTATGCTTTTAGTATTAAATGTGTTGCTTTCTGAAGATTTAAATTCTAAAGGATAATTGTTCACTTGCTGGACAGTGGGAAATTTAAATATGGCTCTACAAAATCAATTTTAAAAACATGTTTGTAAAACAATTACCAATGATCGATTGATATATTAGCATCATGAAGATACTATTTTTTCCCTTGTCAATATTCATGAGCATCTAAAAAATGAAAATTGAATTAATTCTGAAAATCAAATAATAAATAAAAACCATATATACATACTCAGTAGAACATTTTCACCATTAGGAATGATTGACATGTTTCTATTCTGGAATAGAATATTAAAATTCTTCATTTCAAATTGTACTTATTAGAGTTATCCGCAAAGTGTTGGACAGTGGGGTGACTGGACCACAAATTATGAAAAGAGAGGTTGAGAACACAATAAAAGTAGACATGTCAGATGCTCTAAATAAACCTCAGTTTCTATTCTTGTAGATGCTCTGTCACATGAGCTTCCTTGGCTTGACACGTATCTACATGGAGTGGGTAGCTCATTCACTGAAATAGAAAAATCAGTCACTGACAGCCCCTGACAGCCCACCACGAGCCAATTTTCGAATTCCAAGGAAATTGAAAAAGTAAGGGTCTGAACCTGTATGAGTTTGAGGAAAACTCTATTATTGATATGTGATTCTTAACAGAATGAAACTCAAGATTTTTTTATTAAAATTCTTTGAATTTTTTTGTTTTTTTTATTCATAGATTCTCAATTAAATTCTTCAACATAATCTCAATAACTTTAACCCTTAACTCCTAAACGTCCTCACCCTTTTCAGATTTGGTAGTTTTCCAAAGATGCATTATAAAATGCAATTACGAGGGATATTTTCAACTTGATGAATGAATAATAGTTGTACATTACAAATTTTAGATTCTATCCATATTGTTAGATTTGCAATTGCTATCACCAATATTTGTGTATAAATTTTCAAACTTAAAATTTAGAGCTCTTTTGTAATATGATTACGAATAAGATATTGACAATCTAATAATGAATTTTTTTGGGATGGGTTGAAATGTGATACTCTAATTTTAGTGATTTTTGGAGATTTTTTGGTTGCTTAATTTTAGTAGTTGATAACTTTTAGACTAAAATCTTCAAAATTTTGGGTGGAACACTACAACATGAAATGAGGCACAAAAATCTCACAAATCATCCCCTTTCTAATCGGATTGCACATGCATGAAGCTAACTTCCCATAAAAGTTTCAGTAAAAAATCCACACTGCAAAAAGTGCATGATGGATGAGAAATCGGAGTTCAAATTTGTACATCATGCAAAATATGCATGGTTGGGCGGTTAGGGGTTAAACATCCATATTACATTTACGTGGTTAAACCTCAACGATTTCACATTCTAAAATTTATTATAATTTTCTTGGTATTTTTGCATATGCCAATTTATACTGATTTTTAAAAAATATTTGAATGAAAATGAATTTTATAAGTCTTTTCAAAATTTCTCTCTTGTAATAGCCATAATAATTACAAAATGTCTAAAATAGTATGATATTTTAAGGAAAAATGTTAGTAACAATGATAAACAACAAGGTGTAGGTGCCAGGATTTTCCAAATTACATAAAAAGAAAAACTTTTTCTCCAGTGTATATTGGAATCTTAGGGTTCTTAGCTTTAAAGTGTTGCAAAAACCGCAATTTTAATAATTTCGAAGAACCGTGAATTGGATTGGAAAGTAAAAGACAGGTCCCACACTTTCTTACTTGAGACCATTTTCATTTCAAATTAAAAACTAGATGAAAATCGATGTTTGACTGAAAAGTGATCAAATATGATCCTACGGGGCTCCTTGCAAGCTTAAGGGTTAACTTTCGATAGCGCAAAAAATTTAGGCCAAAAAGATTCAAAATCTATTACGGTATCCATATTTGGCAAGGTGTAAAAACAAAAAAAAATCACTTCAAAGGCTAATATCTCATAATCTATGTTGCTTAAAATTTTATTATATATCCTTGTATTAGTATACACAATTGAGATTATATGATAAAGTTATATATATATATGTATACGTATACGTATACGTATGCATATATGTAGAATCTTACATATAAACACCTCATCTCTTTTAGGGATTAAACACATAGTGTTGGTTTGTTGAATTGCAATGAATTTCAATCTATGCTTGATTTCCAATGAAAATTTTCATTTTTGAAATCCACATGTATTCACTACATGCACAAAAAATCAAACTAAACGGGTATTATTTTAATAATCCTTTAATTGAAAAGGCAGAAAAACAATTTAAATCTTTCATATTGGACAGTTTTCATCCACAAAAATTACTCTTGGTTCTTGTGCAAGTTGACTATTCTTTGAACGATTTGGATTTTCAAAATAGAATATTTTGACTTTAAAAAAATAACACAATCGGATTATGTCAAGTTTCATTTTTAGTTCAAAAAGTGAGACCTCAAGTATGATTTTCCAAACTGTGTAGAATCAAATAATGGAAACCATACCATCTCGTAGTGCATGTTATTCCAACTTCATTACAATTTTTTTTTAAATTTTGGTATTGATTTGAGATTTTTAATCGAATTTCAAGAAAAAACCTTTCAAAATTAAATAAAAAGTATTAACAAAAAATATGATGCACCCAACCGTACAAATGTGATTTTCACATTGACATTTACAAGTTTTCTTTATACATCTACTCCATTTTGGGTTTTCATCCAAAAAAAATTTAGCGCATCTTTGAAAACAGCCAGTGTTGGATTCGGACGTTAAAGGGCAAGGTCAATTCTTTTTGTAATCTTTCAACTGCTCTTCAAATAAAATTAAATACGGTGAGGACAACTAATCCTAGACGGCTACTTTTGGTCGTAGGACGTTATGATGGTGGTGTTTGCTGGAGTGAGTTTGACTGTGAGTCATGTTATACAAGTGAACCTGTCACGTTACACAGGTGAATTTAACCTCTACACGTCGTGCCTATGACCATGGAAACATGCTTTATCTGTCACACTCAATTTTGCGACTAAAATTTAATACAAGAATTCAAATTTATATTATTAGTAAATGAAACCATTTGTCTGCTACAAATCATAAATTTTTCATAAATTTTGGTGAAAATTTAAAATTCCTATGGTTTTTGAAGCGATTGTAAAGAAAATTCATGTCAACTACAAAATGTACTAAAAATTCCTCATTTTTTACCAAAGGTGTAAATTAAAATGAAGAAATTTTAAGTTAATGAAAATAATCTTTGTATCTAAATTTAGAAAATTTTCTACGCCTTGGTAATACCCATTGAACTTGTAATTACAGTAAAACACTCAAATTTCAAAGTTCTCAAAAATTCAAAGTAGAGTAGATACTAGACTTGGCAAGCTTCATTTTGTTAATAATGCTCAAGTGAAATAGCATGGCCTAAATTTAGTTTAAGCAGAACAAGTAAGAAAAACTCAAAATACACTACACGGTGAACTGTTTTTACGACTCTTTTTGTAGTTAAGACCCAAAATCTAAAAATAGCTTGAATGATATGAATTTAACTTGAAGGAGTGGCATGACCAAGCAAAGTCCTTCTCAAAAAGAATCCGATGGAAATCATTCACGTAACAATTGGAAATAAATAGTTAGTTCCATTCATGAGCCAATTTTTGATGAGGGCGGCGTTTAGGGGTTAACTCTTAAATGGCCCAAAAGCCCTTTGCGGCTATATAGTATTTTGTATTTGGTGGTATTTGATCAAAATAACAATGACCAAACACTTTTGAGTGCAAAGTAAAATTAATAATCATGATAATACGTATATAACAATATATCACATTTCATATATCAAATCAAAATTCATATACTAAACTACAATTGAACAATTATAAGGTTAATCCCTAAAAGTCTGACGTGTATTGAACAAGACATAGATGTGTTATAATATGTGCCTTCCATATGTTTAATGAAATTTGGTTAAATTGAAAAAATGTAGAGCATCATCTTTACAAATTATTCGTACAGTCAAACTTCCAAAAAAACTTTACATCATTTTATAATGAATTTGAAAGCATTTATATTTGAAAATTTGTATAAATTATAATTTTAAATTTTAAAGTTTTAAATTTAAAATGATTAGTTAAAGCTGTGTTATCTATTGTAAACTTCAAAAAAGCAAGAGAAATGATGGAGGGAACATCATTACTTTCCCCAAAGAGCAAAGTTTATTACACTAAGGCAATATTGAAGTGATTCACCTTGAAAAATTCTCCCGGGCGGAATTTAACTTGGATTGCCATAATTCAAATTGTGTTGGAAAGTAGGCTTGATGTAGTATTTTCAAGTATTTTTATTTTTTTTCAAAAAGTTATTATTTGTTCCGAGCAGTTCGTTAGGTTTTGGCATTGTTTGAAGGTTTAGGGGTTAAATATGGGTTGTAGAGAGGGATCCCACATCAAGAACTTCAAGGCATGTGAACGTGGCACCAAAATAGTGATGCAAAATCCTTTAAAAGGTTAAACCAAAGTCCAGGGAGAATTGATCTTTAATTACAAGCCAACCGGTTGAAATTTAAAATTTCCTATTTGAGTTCAAAATCTTAGGAAAACAATCAATCATTTTAGGAGAAAATAAAATAATATTCTCTATTTTCTTAAGGCCTAGTTGAAAGAATGCTTCAAAAAACTTATAGATTCAAGAAAATGTAAGATCTTAGCCGGTAAAGCTAAAACTTTTCCCTGGACTGTACTTAAAACATAGGTTCACATAGGTCCGAGATGACCCTAAACTACTAAGGTGATGATGGTAAGATACCCAAACCGAATGGAGAAGTTGGCAGTTTGATTCCTGGCTGTGAAATCGTCTTACTACTTGATTGAAAAACTTGCCTCGAGATGCAAAAATGCAATTCATCTGCAAAAATAATAATAAAAAAGAACATAGGTTCCCTTGCCATTTTCATGGGTTGAAAATTGTAAACGTCCCTTGAGCATGATAAAAGGATGACGGACAGAAGATGACGTCCCTTAACCCTTGAACGCACCTGCGTCCAGTATATGGACGACGAACAGATTGCAACCTTTCCTAACACTACTCCTCGTACAGTTTTTCATCTATCCAAATTTCTCTTGGTTCTTGTGCTAGTTGACTATTATTTGTACGGTATGGATCTTCAAAATAACATATTGTGATTTTTTGAAAAACAACAGATTTGGTTTATGTCAAGTTTCATTCTTAGTTCAAAAAGTGAGACCTTAAACATGATTTTTCAAAATAAGTAGAATCAAATAATGGAAACCATACCATCTTGTAATGCACGTTATTCCAATTTCCTTACGATTTTTTTACAAAAATGTGTTAATTTTGGATTTTAAAATGAATTTCAAGAGAAAACCTTGCAAATTTCATAAATAAATATTAATAAATAATTTGATGAATCCAACCGTAGAGATGCAATCTTCACATTGACATTTACAACTTTGCTTTGTATATCAACTCCATTTTGGTTTTTCATCAAACATTTTATAATGAATCTTTGAAAACAGTGTTGAATCGGGACGTTAAAGGGTTAAGCATTACAGAAGGATGATTTGATACGTTGGGCATCTTGTCACCTTGGGAGCTGCATTTGGGGGCAGGGACTGATTCAGTCTCCTCAAGGGAGCCCATTGGTATCAAAACAATGATCTTGTGCCTAGAGCATCTCCACTCGTGTATGAAAATTTCATCACCTTAAAACTTTATCACTATAGTAAGGTTACTATAGTAAGGCCCGACTTCCATATTTTGGATGTACAGTTCCCAAAAGGTGAAAATTTCACCAAAATGGGTGAATTGAAGAGAATCTAAGAACATGTCTTTCATTTCCACCAAAATGGGTGGAATATGGGTGGTTGTCGAGACCTCATTTTGTGTCTTCTAGTGCCTTTCATCCAACTAATCCTCACATGGAAGCCTACTCTAATGGGAGTCATTTATTTAGAAGATAGGACACTACCCTAAATTGTAGTGTAATATGCTATATTAACCCTTAAACGTCAAAGAGGGTCCTTGGAGGATAGCTTGATGAAAAGCCTACATGAAATGCTACCACCAACAAAAATAATTAAAATTAAAATTAAAATTGCTAGCCTGCCGTCAACGTTGGCCAATAGGCGTTGTTGGCCAACACTTTTGCTCTTTGTAGTTTTAACTTTTTTTTGTCTCTCCACAAGTGCTACCCGATCATAGCTCCCCCCTTTCTCCTCAATGGTTCATTTGATTGTAATTTTTTTCACAATTGTTTTTAATTTAGGTGTATTTGCTAAATTTAGCCTCACTTTTTCATCACCTTTTCAAAGCACCAATCCATTCGAATTTGGTTGAGAAAATCCACTTTTTCCCCATTATTTTCATATAAACAAGCCTAAGGACTTGTTTGACGTTTAACCCTTAAACGTCAAGGTAAGCCCCATGGGCTTATTTAAAGAGAATAATGAAGAAAAAAAGTTGATTTTCTCAACCAAATGAAGCGAGGATTGAAGCATTGGAAAGCTACTGAAAAAGCAATCTAGATTCCAAATTTTTGCCTCATTTGAGAGATTGTGGAATCGTCGGTAAGCAATCAAAGTTATCAAAATGAACAAGTTTTGAGGTAAGGGCAACTGAAGCTCAGCAGTTCCGCAGTGCTATAGTGCTAGCCAGCAGCGCACTGCATAGCCGTTTTTGCAAAAACAAAAAAAATATATTTTGAAGTTAACATTCAAGTGATTGGAAGTTAAAATATTATATATATATAATATATAATTATATATATTGGTTTAGGATTAACTTCCAACCAATCACTTGAATGTCTCTCAGTGTGCAAAAGTGGAAAAAAATCTTTATTTAGTATCCAACATACTAATTATGAAAGCAATTAATAATATATCCTGGGGTTGCACAATAAACAAAATAATTGGTTATTTATAGTATAGTCAATAGCCTTCGCCACCTGCATTTCAACGACATGATGGTGTCTACGACTTTTTCGGAATATTGATGCCATCTCCATCAACACCTTATTGTGCATAAGGGCCACTTTACACCTAGAGGCCGGGCCATTTTGTTGTGTAAGAGGCTTGAAATCGTCACTTGTGATTGGTCAAAAGGCTGAAATCGACCCCAATCTCTTTACACTTAAAGCTCATGCCGATTTGGTTATATGAATTTTTTTACTTTAAAAACACATAGTATGACACAGCCTGAGTTCGTTGAATTGAGTGCACCCAAAAATGGAGGGCCAATTTTTGGCCTTGGGGCCGATCTTAAATTTCAATAATAAAGCCTTTTTATATAAATATGATTTTCTTTAACAAAGTAGATCTGTTGAATTATGTGGAAATCTAAACAACTCTTTTGAAGAGAGAGAGGGGTTGGAATTTGGTACATTTATTGAATCAGCTTGGCTTCTTGGTTCCAAGGCCTTTACATATGGGAGAATTGGCTCCCGTTATAATCTTATTATAATGGGGTAGTTGAGGCTAATTGGCCTCAAGGAGAATTCGCTAGGATTCTAGGTGTAAGGCGGCACTAATAATGCTATAAGTCGACCTCTCCTTGGACTTCTTCCCGCCACACTGGACCTTTGGCGTGGGAGTGATTCCCACAAAAACTGCACACACCCCCTCCCCTCGGTTGGATCTTCATTTTCGTTGAGTAGTTGGGGACAAGGCTGAGCCCGACGATTTCATGGATACTTGCATGTTGATATGGTGGTGGCTTTGTAGACACCTTCTAGGGCTGCAACACATATAAGCATAGCATTCATTAGCTAGTGCTTCCTCTCCCTTGCTTCCAAGGAGAATGACACGCATATTCTTCATCATCATTCATGGCCCATCAATAGCCACTTCAAGGATAAGCATCACTTTTCACTTGGTAGGTGAGTCAAACGATGTCACTTTGCACTCAGTGAACAGGGGCTCAAGATTTGGCGAGTGCGAGTTGTTATGTAGGACGAGTGCGAGTTGTCATGTAGGACAAGTGTGTACAGTGAAGTGTTACACCGTTATGAGTGAGAAGTGACGCCTTTGCTAGTAGTGAGCTATCACTTTTCCTAACAAGTGGAAATTTAGGTGACCAGCATGTGTGCATGGTAACAACAAGGAGGGAGGTGGGGTTCCAATGTGTTGTACAGTACACTCATCCCTTTCATGCATAAAGACTCCAACTCGTAGATGGATGGAAAGGCAGATGACAAATTGAATACTAAATGTTCTGAGGAGCGCAGACAAGGAGGGGCTGCAACGTACTGAACGTAGTCAGCTGACTTGGCTCTGGACCAGCCTCTGACTATCAGAACATATATTTTATCACGTCACCCCAGTGGAACAATTACAATAATTTTGTGTAAGTTACATGTTTGATGAGGAGTGATGGCTGTGCTCTTGGAGACAAAGAGAATATTTTTATGGGCAACGTTCTTACAAGTGTGCATTGCATTCTGTGTTGATGACTGTGGCCATCAATCCAATAATAATATAAAAATCATACATTAAGGGTTTTTTGGGGTTGTTTTTAGGGGTTGGTCAGCCCGTGTAGACAAGTAAGGCCTGGTTCATACGATCCAGAGAGAAAGTTTTTGACGGCGACTAAGGTAGAGACACCTAATCATGACAATATAAGAGATGTGGTACCTTGGGAGTGCACACAACATAGAATGAAATCATGAATGTTTTAGCAAATTTGAGAGTATTAAGTGTTGGGCCTTGGAATCATAATTTTTGGAAGCATGAGCAATTTTACAGGAATTTTTGAAGCAAGGATGTTGTAAACACCTATTCAAAGCCGTAGACTTACTTAAGAGAAACAAAAGACCAGTTGTGAAGCAACATTGAATTGGACCAATTCTGAAGCAACAACTGGGAAGTTGCTGGTAACTTTCAAACTTATAAGAGTTCATATCTAGTTCAAAAGTAGCTGGTCACATTCGGTCGTTGGCAATTTTAGATGTTGCTACCTTATCCCCGCTAAGATCTTATAGGTCTTAGATTTAGCTCAATTGGTGATGTCTAGGTATCTCCCAGCCTCGCCGGTCTTGGCGGGTGGTTTGTATTTGTCTTCTGCCTCTCTTTTCTTGTAGTAAAGGATTTCTTTTATATGTGTCAAAAGAAAAGAAAAAGTTTTTAAACTTCTCTAATTGTATATAGGAGATTCATGGATACAAAAAGTAAATTTTTTTTCAACTTTTGGATTTTTATACTCTCTATAAGATCCTAAATTAGTTTTTTTTTTGCCATGTCATTATAATCAAGTAATACAGTTATCCGCAAAGTCCCATTGAGTTGGAATAAGATACCATGAGTTTTGCTTTGATATACTCTTATTTGTTCATTTTTAATAGTTAAAAGGTATGAAAGAGCATGGTAGTCTATAACTATTAGGTGTATAACAACCTAGTGGTCTTCAAACTCATTGAATTTCTTTTTGACCATCAAGAAAGGAGGCAAAAAAAAGTTTTCATTGGGTTTAGAGACCACTAAGCTCTTCGATACCTTTTAACTATTTTGAGTGATCAAATAAGAGTATATCAAAGCAATAATCATGGTATTATATTTAAACTTAAGGTGACTTTGCAGATAACTTTAATGTCATACCTCAAAAGGTGAGATGACTTTTCTCTCACTGGTAGAAAAGAGGTAGTTGGGCACCAAGGAATAGTGTCAAGGGTGGTACTCAAGGTCCATATTGGCACCAAACTAGTGCCCATGTGGACTTTAGGTACCATGCTCTAGCATTATTCATTTGTGTCGAGATTTGTGTTCAAAGGCCATACTTTCTACTAGAAAGATACGATATCATGTATCCGTACACTCTGTTTTATCACCAATAGTACCAACAATTGGAATTCACACGTCCCTCATATTGAAAAACAACTTGTTAAAACACCCTCAATTCACACGGCATATGGACTCAACGCAAATGCATGGTCAACCAATTTTTTTGTCCCGATGCACTAGAAGCGGCAGCTTGAAGAAAATCATAGACAAATATAAAAAATTAATCTTAGTGTAAAATTAATTTTAGATGATTTAGGAATGTTAATTTGTGTTATCAGTACCAAATTTTTAATAATATCGATGGTGATTATATTCTTGTAAATACATTAGATTACTTAAAAACACTTCATGGCCCATACACAAGTGCACCTCAATTTCCTTCAAATTTCATAAAAAAAAATGGTATTTCATTCAATTTTGACCTATAAATTTTTCCTATATTGAAACTTGTAAAAATAAACATCGTCAAATTCTTCAAAACAAATTCAAGGATCTGTTTCAAATTTTTAGTATTAAAACTAAATAATTTTGTATTTTTAGAAAAAAAAATTGTTAAATTTTTTTGATGTTTTTATTTTTGGATGTTCTTCAAAACAATATTTGTCAAGTGGGAGTTTTAATGAATTTTCAAATTTAGAATTGAATATGGAAGATTTAAAAAATTTAAGTTTAGATAGAAATCCGGATATTAAAAATTGGTCAAAATGGTATTAAAAAGGTAGTTTTGAAAATATTTTTTCTCAAGATAGATCAATTTTGTCAAACTAAAATTTGACTATATAGTTGATACGTAGCTGATGTGTATTCATAGTGTAATTTAGTTTTCATTGCGCCAATGCTATTCATTTTAAAATTGATTAAAAAACTAGTGTTTTTAGTAAAATGCATTGAGGTGCACTAAAATGCTCTAAAGCTTAGCAGAACCTTTGTTTATGAATTGGTGGACCATACCATGCATTTGCCCCTTATAAGTACGATTATTTACATTTTATTCCCACGGAATTGAAAATCAAAATTGCTATCATTGGAAGGTTGTTTAAAAATTATATTGAATAATCATTAAAAATTTGGATTTGGAAATTGAATGACTGATGCATATTGGTCATTCAATTTCCAAATCCAAATTTTCTTCTGTTTACGCAAGTAAAGTTGGATTATCTTTTCATGATAGTAATCTCAAGTTCTAATTCTGCAAATGAAAAAATAGATTGCAATTATTTCTTTCAATTTCAAATAAATTTGATTGCCCATGTGTATTCTACTTGTGGACTAGTAAAAAGATTCCATAGGTGGACGAAATTAGGACGTTTAGAATGCAATTCATGATATTTTTGTTTAAAAAACCACACCCTCCATGTCTCATTAGACATAATTAGGATTTAACTTTCAGAATTCCTATAAATTACATTTTTTAATATTGTTTTTACATTTTATTCACGAATTTATGTCTATCAAAAAAAATAAAAAATACATAGGTCAATATTCTTTTTCTTTTTAAGTACAACAATTTAGATTATTTTGTGATTTTAGGACATTCCATTTTTTTAAGAAAAAAATTTACATGGTGTTGAAATTAAATGAAATCCTCTTTAACATAGCCGCAAGACCAATGTTTGTTTGTTCTTTTATCTTTTTATCTTTTTGTTCTTTTTTTTCCCCTTCCAGACGATTGAATCGTTAAATGAGTATCTAAAACTATTTTTGGAAGTTCTACTTTACTGGTAATTACTAACCATCATGCTTCTCATTTTTTCTTTTGGATCAAGCTTCATCAAAGCTGCAAAAGTAGCATTTTATAATACATCTAGGTTTTGCCCTTACCTCCTCTGTCATTTAGGGGTTAAAGCTTTTTGGCAACTACTTAGAAGCAATTGCCAAAAGATTTAATCCTTTAGTGCCTGGTTGGCCAGTTTTTGGTCAATTTTGGGATTATTTGTTTGCTACTGTTCACAAAACGTTTGATTTCAAAAACCTAGCAAACAACACAATTAGAGTATCTTCATACATTTAAAAAAAAAACCAATTTCAAGAGAGTGCGTGCGAAAACGCATTAGCTATGCTTATCCAAAATTAAATGTCCCGAGTTTACACAAGTGAAATATCATAAAGAAATACATATTTGATGTAAGGGATGACTACTTATATGTGTGAAAGAACTAGTTGAAAGGTTTTTGATTGATTTTTAGAGCATTTACTAAAATTTATGCCCAATTGTGACAGATCGTATGTAGCACTAGTGTTGAAGGCTTGATACAACATATCAATCTTTGAAGATTATTTACAAGCATGTGCACCGCTGGATCACTTTCAATTTTTATTTGATTCAAGTATCAACCCTATAGAACCAATTGATAAGATCCGATTTAGGATTTCATTCTTAAAGTAGCCCAAAAATTTCACTTTGTCAAAATTGTATTCAAAACTTGCGCCCGCCCCCAAAATATGAGCACAATATAGTGATACTTCAATACAATGATAGTAGTCAAGGAGTGACAACATTATTTGAGTTGCATCACAATATGTTCCCCAAGATGTTGGTGAACTTTCTTTTTTGGAATGGCAAAGAAATTTTGATTCTATAGATCTTGTGATATTTGTTACCACTTTTATTGTTGTAGTAGATAAGGTTAGCAAAAAAACATTTCTAGAAATAAATGCCAATTCTTTAACGGCTTATACAGTGGCGACCAGAAGTCTTCGCACAGTGGCCCATCACTTCAACAGGTGTTGACTATAGCTTAGTAAGTGGGTTTACAGGAGATTTTTTGGGTTAGCATTAATTGAAACACCACATGGCACCTAATTAACATTGACTCCCCAAAACTTTGCCACTTGTAGAAATTATTCATGCAAAAATCGTGAAGGGGTGTGTACAACTTAATATGCACATCAGTTGTACACACCACTATCTTCTCATTAAAATTGCACTTGTGAGGCTTTTTGTTTTGGATTTTTTTTGTATGATTTGGAGAGGCCTTTGGTGATTCACTATGGCTCCTAGAAGGTCTGAGAATCAACGTAGGGCAGTTCTTGAGATGTATGAGCGAGGCAACTCATATGGCCAGATTTCTGCAGTTTTGGGCATTCCTCGAAGCACTTCTTCTGACATAGTGCGAAGGTTCCGTGAGAGAGAGAGTCTAACAGATAAAACTTCACCTGGTAGACCTAGAATTCTAGATGAACGCGGTGACCGTGGCATTGTGAGGAGATTAAATGATCCAAATACTAGCACAGCGGCAGCTATAGGAAGAGTGTTACGATCTGAGGGCTTCCAATTGAGTGATAATACGGTGAAAAGGAGTCTTCGGAGGCAAGGGTTGAGAGCATGCGTGAAGACCAAGAAGCCACTTTTGACAAAGAAACATCAAGCACGTCGTTTGCAGTGGGCAAAGAAGTGCAAGCATGCAGATTGGGAGTTTTGGGCTCATGTCATTTTTTCTGATGAGTCTAAATTCAATCTTTTTGGCTCAGATGGACGTCAGTATTGTTGGAGAAAGAGTGGAGATCGTCTTTTAGATCAGCATGTGCAATCTACAGTCAAACATGGAGGAGGAAACATAATGGTTTGGGGTTGTATGACTTGGGAAGGAGTTGGCAAGCTTCACCTGATTGAAGGGAAGATGGATAAATATGTATATCGCAACATTTTAGAGACGGAACTTATGGGTACTATACAGATGCAAGGTTTAGAAGAGGATGAGGTTATTTTCCAGCATGATAATGACCCAAAGCATACTGCACATTATGTTGTAGAGTGGTTGCGTGCTCAAAAATTTGAGCTTATTGGACACCCTCCACAATCACCTGATCTCAATCCAATAGAACATCTTTATAATGAAGTAGATCGTCGTCTGAGAAGGTCTAAAAGGAAACCAACTAGTAAAAGTGACTTATGGGAGAAGATCCAAGAAATTTGGTACGGTATAGAGCCTGATGTTGTTAGGAAGTTAATACGCTCTATGCCTCAAAGAGCTCTTGATGTCTACCATGCAAGAGGTGGCCACACACGGTGGTAGTGTTTGTGAGTGCTTATGAGTTGAATCATTGAGTTATAAAGGTGTTTAGTAATTTTTAGTCTTATTTTCTATAGTTGATATGCAATAAAAATCAATTTGACCATAAAGAATTGTACAGGCTTGTTACACATTTGAATTATTGTGTGTTTTTCTAATTCATATTTTCATTGAAAACTTTGTGTTTTATGCCTGTTGCAACTATACGTGCTTGTGGTTGTGTTCTTGTTATTTTATGAGAGTTCATGTAGATTTGGCAAGTATTTAAAAAAAAAAACTCCTCTTGTACAACTATTTGTGGTTGCCACTGTATATATATTCCACGGGTAAAAGGGAATTTTAAAGAATATTTGTAAAATATTGCATTCGAAGAACATTGTTGTTTTTCAAAGTTAAATATTTGGTAAATGTGCGTATTACATTCTTTCACTTAATGTTTAAAATCTCATAACACAATGCTAATGAGAATTACTTTTTGTAGCCAATTTTCTTGACAAAATAGTCTCATTGATAAACAATAGTAAGAGAAAATTTCTAGTACCGGACCTAGACCGGACCTAGTGATCTACATAGCATGTTCATAAAAACCGTGTAGAATAATTTAATTATGTTGGTGACACCTAGACTATTTTGTAGGTTACAACCAATGCCTATGTGACACATAGTAAAATAAAATTATTGCAAATTAAAAAATTAAAAAATTAGCATAAGACCAATTTTTTCTTTGATTAAGACATTCAATGAATTAATGAAGAATTTATTGAAATCATGATAGTTTGGTAGTCATAGTTTGAAACTGGCACTCCATTCTTGCCATTCCTGCCAACCCTTCAAACCGGTCAATTAATGATTTAAGTTTGATATTATTACTCCACTCCTGCCACTCAGGCCAACCCTGCCAACTAATCAATCAATTATCTAAGTTTGAAATTGGCACTCCACTCCTGCCACTCCTGCCAACCCTGCCAACCAATCAATCAATTATCTAAGTTTGAAATTGGCACTTTACTCCTGCCACTCCTGCCAACCCTACCAACCGGTCAATTAATGATTTAAGTTTGATATTAACACTCCACTCTTGCCACTCCTGCCAACCCTGCCAACCGATGAATCAATTATCTAAGTTTGAAACTGGCACTTCACTCTTGCGACTCCTGCCAACCCTACCAACCGGTCAATTAATGATTTAAGTTTGAAATTAACACTCCGCTCCTGCAACTTCTGCCAACCCTGCAAACTATCAATTAATTATCTAAGTTTGAAATTGGCACTGCACTTCTACCAACCCCACCAACCGATCAATCAATGATCTAAGTTTAAAATTGGTACTCCACTCCTGCCAACTCCACCAACCGATCAATCAATGATCTGAGTTTGAAATAACACTCTTGCCAACCCTACCAACCAATCAACGAATGAATTAAGTTTGAAAATGGTACCTCCACTCTTGCCAACCCTGCTAATTGATGAATAAGGGGGTCAATCAATGATCTAAGTTTGAAAATGGCACTAGCTATATTCTTGGTGTCATCCATTGTGAAGTACCAAAACTCTTTTCTTAGAAGTCTCTTTGAATGCATAATATTCATCCAATAGATACGACTTAGCTTATTACATGCTTCTTTGTCACTTAAACTACATTACATAACCTCGTGGAGTAGCTCATTTAAGAGGTAAAAGGCATTAATAGAGTTTAGGAGTACTCAATTACGTTCTAACCACTTAATCATATTGCAATTTATAAAATTATCAACATTTCCTCCTCTTTTTACTTGCTCTTTGTACAATTCTAACTGGTGTGTTACTTGCAGTGCTACATTACTTTGGTTCTTCATCATTTACCAACACCCATGTACAATTCATCCCTCTTTAAAAGAAAGGTCATCCTCAATATTCACCAAATGAACCCATGACTACCAAACTATCATGATTTTAAGACTACAATTTTTTTCTTAGAAAATTAACCCCTAAGTGACCTAAAGTTCCCCTAAATTGTATATGGTTATTTTCCTTGTATCTTAATTAACTCTTATTTTAAAACGATCATCAACTTCAAATCTGAGTTGGTATTCAAAATAAGTTGGTTTCGGCAATAATGCTATAGCCTTGGGTAAATATGTTTAAACACCCATAACATATAACATAAATATTGTAGCTTCTTTTATAGTGTATCAATGCTTATTATCAGACAACTAATGCACAAGCACATGGCAAACACCTTTTTCAAAAATGAGTTGGAAGTGATAGCATAAAAAAACAAACCGAGGAGAGAAAACTTTTATAACATTTTACTAAAGAGTTAAGCTTTTGCAAAGACATAGAAGGATTTCTAGTTCAAAAATAAGGGCAAACAATTTTTCTTGCCTCAAACCAACACTGATGGAATATCTCCAACAAGTGAGATTTTTATTTTTCCTTTTATATTTATTATTTTGTTAATTGTTGAAATTTTTGGGAAATCATGAAAGAAGATGTCAAAAATCTTGTAGAAATTGCTCAATAATTTTTTACTTTTAAAAAGTGTGAACTTAGGAATGATGCTTGATTGACCCTTAACCCTTTAAGGTCCCGATTCAACATTGTTTTCAAAGATTCGTTATAAAATGTTTAATAAAAAATTAAAATGGAGTTGATGTTCAAAGCAAAGTTATAAATATCAATGTGAAGATAGCATCCGTACGGTTGGATTCATCATATTTATTATTAATATTTATTATTTAATTTTGCAAGGTTTTCTCTTGAAATTCAATTAAAAATCCAAAATTAACATTAAAAAAAATAAAAAATATTGTAATGAAATTGGAAGAACATGCACTACAAGATGGTATGGTTTTCACTATTTGATTCTACTTATTATGAAAAATCATGTTTAACGCCTCACTTTTTGAACTAAGAATGAAACTTGATATAAACCACTTTTGCTATTTTTCAAAAATTCTCAATATCTTATTTTGAAAATCCGTACCGTACAAATGGTAGTCAACTAGCACAAGATTTTTTTTTTTAAATGAATGGATGAAAAACATCACCGTGCGCGCTGAAAGGACGCTTCTGAAATCATCCAGCGTCCAGAATCTGGAGGCTGGCGCGTCAAAGGGTTAACTACCTACTAGGTGTTATTTTTTGAACAATGTATAGATTTCATCTACGTTTTCTCCTTCGTCATGCACTTTTGCAGTGTGGATTTTATATTAAAAGTTTATATGGGAAGTTAGCTTCATGCATGTGTGAACCAATTAGAAAGGAGATGATTTGTGAAAATTTTATGCTTTATTTCATGTTACAATGATTCATCAAAAATATCAAAAATCTTAATTCAAAATAGTTCAAAGTGCTCTTGTAAAAGTCAATTCATAAAATTAACCAACCAAAAATTCTCCAAAAATCACTACATTTAGAGTATTACATTTCAACCAATCACATCAAATTTCATCCACATATCATCAATGTCTTATTCGTAATTGAATTACAAAAGAATTTTGAATTTTAAGTTTCAAATTTTATACAAAAATGTTGTTGATAAATCATAGATTTAACCGCATGGATAGAATCTAAGATTCATAATGTACAACTTTTATACATTCATCAAGTTGTAAAATATACTTCCTAGTTACATTTTATAATGCATCTTTGCAATTCTCCAAATTTGGAGAGGGTACTATATTAAACGTCAAAGTAAAGGTACCCTCTCCATGGGCTTATTTATGAGAGAATAATGAAGAAAAAAGTGGAGGATTGGTGCATTGGAAAGCTACTGGAAAAGCAATCTAAATTCCAAATTTTCGCCTTGTTTGAGAGATTGTGGAAACATTGGCAAACAATCAAAGTCATCAAAATGAGCAGGAGTTGAGGTTGGGATAGCTGAGGTCGTTTTCTGAAAAGTGCCGCAGTGCTACATTGTTGGCCACCAGTGGCCAGCAGAATCGTTTCTTCTTCTTTATTTTTTATTTTTTATTTTTTATTTTTATTTTTATTTTTTTCTCTCCGAAAATTTAGATGCCTTCCTGTCTGCCTCGCCCAGGGCCTCTTGTCGTTTAAGAGTTGAGAAATCTTAGTTTATTGTCTCTGCCCCACCACGCGGGGGACTACAAAACGCTTTGTTTTCAAGAAGTTATATAGCTGAATAATACAAATAAAGTGTAAAAGTAAATCTAGGGTAAATATTAACACAGATTACATGTCTCTGTGTTTCAAAACAAGAGTCCACTTCAAACGTATGTAATTACAGTTACAATAATTAGAAGAAAAAAAAAAGAAAAAAGAAAACTTATTGACATAGATGATTTTACAATACATATTAATTTTGGAGTTGGAAAAAGAAATGTAGTACACATTTGGTAAGAACAATATTTGTTACTAAAATTATTATTGATTTGAGAAATATTGTAATTCACATTAATTTATAAATGCAAATGCTCATAGATAGTATGGTCCATACTATCTAAAACAAAACTACTCCCTCCATTACAAAATAAGAGTCCTAGTTTTTGGCAATTTTTATTTACTTATTATTATTTTTCCCATGTCGTATACTTCAAATGCGAGCCCATCCACTTCAAACGGGTATAAAATAAGAGTGACACAAAAAATACATATTATTTTGAAAGATAGACCAATTTTCGAGTAGTGAGACGACTTTTTTTTTTGCAACAAAGCGTTAAAAAAAATACATACGTTTGAAGTGGACTCTTGTTTTGAAACACAGAGAGTATATGGTACCAACATTTTTCCTAATACTATATCTTTGATTATCTTTAATATCATTCATCTTAGTAGTGTCTCTGTTGACCCTAACATGTTAAACTTCAAAGGGAACCACAACGAAATGGTCGCTAAAACCCACTCAATTCCAAACTCCTAATCCATAAATGCTCAAATTAAATATCAAAAAAATACTTTAGAAGTTAATCATTGATCACATTAAATTCTAAAACATAGTTTTAGTGTGCAATGATAGTAGAACATGAAGTGGCTTTCCAATCATGCTTTAAAATTGAAGGTCACGTGAAAAATTTCTTCAAAATGAAGTTTCCACCTAAAACAATTTCCCTTCTGAATGATAGTTACTAATGATTTTTTTCTTGTCCCATCTTTACTTAATAAAACTAAGAATAATGACATGTACAAACTTTTATTTTACCAAACACCATATAATTTTTTTCAATTTATGTTATACGTCTGCAAAACATTTATTTTATATCCTTTCAACAAAATTTAATTTCTAAATGTATGAATTGCAATTGCTCCAAAATGATTCAAACCTGCATTATGCAACATTTGTCAATTGTCACTTTTGTCAACTGTAGCATTGGATGAGATTTACATGTAAAAGTCCATATACAAATGATGACATTAAACTTTTCAAATGTTTAAAAATTTAGATATACAAGATAAGAACAATTGGATGAGAGAATAACATGCCAAACTTCTCACAAATCTCCAAAAATCCTTCTTCCTCTAACGACCTTCATATCCTTCCAAAGAACAAAGCCCAATCCCAATTAAAAAACGGAACATCATGCATAATCAAAAAGCATAATTTGTAACAAACAATTTAATATTTTAAGGTTTAATTAAATCCCCTCTGGTATTTTTTGTGAGATTTTTCTTTTGTGAAAGTTTCGCTCCCATAATGCTATACTTAAAGAAAGCATAGAAGGGCGTTTGTATAGTACAATCCACTAACTTCTCTTGGTGAACTAACTACATTTTGGTGCACATTATGTGCACTTTCAACATTTTGTTTAGAAAGCTAACTTTCAAACCAATTTGAAAATTATGTAGCAATGATTCAATGAAAATTGAGTGAACCAACTTCTAAATTTATGTACGTATTATCCAAAAAACTAAATTTTAGAATGTTAGAATGGCTTTGTATTGAAGATTTTGAATATCATAACTTCCATTTTAATAACAGTTATACTAATTTATGATCAAATTTTGAATGTAATTATAGTTCATGTTTTATTCTATATTTTAAAATCTATAAATAACCCAAATTGCATAATTTCATTCTCAAGTACATTAAAAAAAACTATCAAAAAAGTTTTTTTAAGTAGAGAAACAATTCATTCCTCCCAAAAATAACACATTAAATTTTTTGAAACTTTAACCAATTCAAAAAAAATTGAAAAAGTTGGAAGATATCTTTTTTCACATATTTGAACACTAGAAAAATTCATAACTTAAAATTACATTCACAACCCTATGTTCTTCTTCTCTTTTAGAATTTAGGGTGCATATTATGCATTGTGGCAATGCACTAGTTTAGCCTTTGTTTCATCCTTCATTAAAATATAATGCTGAATTTTTAATTTTCTATCAAAAATTTGTTCTCCTTAATTGGTATGGTCCATCCTAGCACTTTAGATTTTCAAAGATAAAATAAAATCTTAAACCAAAACGGATATTTCTAATTCTCAAAATCCAAAAAAAAATGTGTACATGGACAAGAATTCTAGTGAACCGTACCATACAAATGCCCACAATCCCTTGTTATAATTGTAGGAGTTTACCATAACCATTTTCAACTTCATGCCACTTGCAATGCCTAAAAAGCCTTACAATCTTGTAAACAATTTTTTGACTTCCTAAAATTCAAATTGCCATTTTAAATGAAATTTTCAATTTGAAAATGCCTTTCAATTTACATGCAATATTTATGTACTTAAATTACACGTTTCTAAATCCTCAAAAATACTAAAGCCTTCAAAAGTTGGATAACTCAAGATACATTTTTACCTTCCATAGAGCTTTTTAATCCTTAAAGGACCAAGGCTGATTCTCCAAGTTCGGTCAGCCTAGTATGGAATGAGTATTGATCCTCAATTATTGAGATTTTTAGTGGTGATTCTACTCTTTGTAACGAAGACGGGATGGTAATTTGCGTACGTAGATGATGTATAGATCAAAAGACACAATCATGCAAAGGTGAAAAGCCTAATTACGGGCAACTCCTGAAAATTTTCATACAATGAGCTATGCATCTGAATTTTTGTACATAATGAGCTAAGGCACCCATATACACAACTATCAAATTCATTTAAGCAAATTTGAGACTAAAATTTGCATTTTGGGCATTTTCAGAAAGTTTCAAACTTGGGCAATAAGCCAAAAAAAAATTGAACCAACTTTGAAGCTTATAATCTCACTATTGAAGAACCCTGAACGGTTGAAATTTTTTAAGTTGTAATAAACTGAAGTTGGTTGAAATATCCTACCATTGGATTGGTCAAAAATGTTTTAAATCAAGAACTATTTGTCTTTTTATGAGAAGGGACACTTTGGTGTGTTTGGAGAGAAACATAGTTGTGGTTCTTTAGGGGTTAACCCCTAAAAGCCCGAGGGGTATTGGACAAAACATAGATGTGTTATAATATGTGCCTTCCATATGTTTGATGAAGGTTGGTTCAATAGACAAAATGTAGAGTATCATCTTTACAAATTATCCGTACGGTCAAACTTCCTAAATAATCTTTAGATCATTTTTTAATGAATTTAAAAGCATTAACCTTCGAAAATTTGTATAAATTATAATTTTCAATTTTAGAGTTCAAAATTTAGTACGATTGGTTAAAGTTGGGCTATCTATCGTAAACCTCAAAAAAGCAAGAGAAACGATGGAGGAATCATCATTACTTTCCCCAAATAGCAAATTTTGTAACACTAAGACAATGTTGAGGTGATCTACTTTGAAAATTTCTCCCGGGTGGAGTTTAACTCGGATTGCCATAATTCAAATTGGGTTGGAAAGTAGACTTGATGTAGTATTTTAAAATATTTTTATTTTTTCAAAAAAAGATTTTTTTGTTCCGGGCAGCCCGTTTTTTCCGGGCAGCGACCAGAAAATGGTCGCTCGGGAGCTTAGGGGTTAAGTTACTTATTTCAACTCTTGTATTAATGAGAACATCTCAATTTTGACCACTTAGGAATTAACCCCTAAATGCCTAAATGAACAAAAGAGTATATTTTCATATCTATAAGACCTCAAAGAATCATTTGAAATTTTTTTGAGGACCATTTCTTGTACCAATAGAAAAACAAAGCAAAATAAAATAACTCTACAATATTGGATGGTATAGATGAATTTAGAAGGTTTCTATTATTAAATATTGAAGTTTTAAAATGTACTTTTCATTTTTAATTTAGGACACAAAGGATTTAATCTTTGAAAGCTAATAGTTATGTGTAGTAACTTTCAAATCATAATTGTTCAAAAATGTAAGAGATGATATCATTCTTCTGATTAGTTTTACCTTCTTTGAAACTTCTTAAACGATTTATATGAACTCCTTTTGAACTCCTACATATATAGTAGTGCCACTTTTGATCCTAAATATATGGTAGCACTATTTTTGACCATTTGGGATGTTAACCTCCAAATGATGGAGGGGTAAAGGGCAAAACATAAATGTGTTATAAAAATTTACTTCTTCAACTTTGATGAAGTTTGGTCCAAAAGAGAAAATGTGGAGCTGGATATTTAGTAATTATCCATACGGTCAAATTTCAAAAAATAGCTTTTTATCTTGTCATAATGAATTTAGAAGCATTTAACTTCAAATATTTATGAGAATTACAAATTTTATTTTTAGAATTGAAATTTGTTATGATTCGTTAAAACTAAACATTCTATTCTAAAATTAAAAAAAGATTTTTTTTCAAAGGAGAGTACATCATTACTTTCCCCAAATAGTAAGTTTTTAAACACTAGACAATGTGGAAGTGTTTGTCTTTGAAAATATCTCCCGAGTGGAGTTTAACTCGGATTCACATGATTCAAATTGGGTTGGAAAGTAGACTTGATTCCCTATTTGAAAATATTTTTTATTTTCTATAAAAATGTTTTTTTTTATCTCGGGCAGCCCGTAAGAAAAGGGCATAGACCATAAAATGGTTGATCCGTCACTTAGGGGTTAACCCTTTAACGTCCCATTTCATCATTGTTTTCAAAGAAGCGTTATAAAATGCTTGATGAAAACCAAAAATGGAGTTCATGTACAAAAAGAACTAGTGAATGTCAATGTGAAGATCACATATGTACAGTTGGATTTATCATTTTAATTATTTAATATTTTTAATTATTTTTTGAAGGTTTTCTCTTGAAATTCAATTAAAACTCCCAAATTAACACAATTTTTTTTTAAATTATTGGAATGAAATTGGAATAACATGTACTATGAGATGGAATAGTATCCATTATTTGATTCTACTATATTGGAAAATCATCTTTAAGGTCTCACTTTTTAAACTAAGAATGAAAGTTGATATAAACTAATTGTTTTATTTTCTAAAAATATTAATAAACTATTTTGAAGATCCAAATTGTACAAAGGATAGTCAACTTGTACAAGAACCAAGAGAAAAATTGGTGGATGAAAACTGTACAATTTGGATGGAATTAGAACAATTGTAATATGTTCGTCGTTCAAAATATGAACACGAGCGTGTCAAAGGTTTAAACAAGCATCCTCAAAAAGAGTTAGGTAGTGCGCCCTATTCATGACATGCAACTATTTGTGACACTTACCAAAACCCTGTTTTATGCCACTAATTTATTTTTTCACTACCACTTTAAAAATATATATGAGAATGGGATATCAGTGACCATTGTAGGTGGAAAAAATGGCGAAGGAGGAACCAATTTTGTCACACCGATGTAGAAAATTATTCAATTCATGTGACCGTTTTGGATTAAACACATAACCATTAAATATATAACTTGTAATTATGAACAAAGGGAAATGATCTCCATTTCAAAAAAACTCCACTATAAGAAGCTCACTAAGGTAATGTGCCCTATTTGTGACAATTTCTAATCTAAGGGCCGCTTCACACTATGGCTGGAGGTTGAGAGGCCATCGATTTCCACCAATCAAATTGCAAGAAATCATGGGTTTGGCCTCTCGACCCTTTACACTAGAGGCCAAAGTCCAACAACCATCGCTCTCCAAAATGCCTACGTGGCATTACTTTTTGACCAAAGCGTCGGCCTCTCGAAAGGAAGTTTGGATCTGACGGGAATGAAAACTCAAACTATGGTTGAGAGGCCGTCGATTTCTTTTCATAAAAATGAAAACTATATTTTATTGCCTATTTTGAGTAGATTTTTTTGGACTCTCAACAAAGTTTAAACTCCCAATCCCACGGCCTCTCGACTTGGACGGCTGTAGTGTGAAGCGACCCTAATACCTTACCAAGGCGATGGAATTTTTCAAAAAAAATTACATGTGCTGAATTAACCCTTTAAGGTCCCAATTCAACGTTGTTTTCAAAGAAACGTTATAAAATGTTAGATGAATACCAAAAATGGAGTTGATGTACAAAGCAAAGTTGTAAATGTCAACGTGAAGATCACATCTGTACGGTTGGATTTATAATTTTTTTCATTAAGTATTTTTAATTATTTTTGCAAGGTTTTCTCTTGAAATTCGATTTAAAATCCCACATTAACACAAAAAAAATTTAAAATATTGTAATGAAATTGGAATAACATGCTCTATGAGATGGTATGGTTTCCATTATTTGATTCTACTTATTTTGAAAAATCATGTTTTAGGTCTCACTTTTTGAACTACGAATGAAACTTGACATAAACCAATTGTGTGATTTTTCCAAAAATCATAATAACCAATTTTAAACATCCAAACCGTACAATACATAGTGAACTTGCACAAGAACCAAGAGAAATTTATTTGGATGAAAACTGTCCAATGCAGATGAGAATCAAATAACTTGAATCTGTCCATCGTCCAGATATTGGACGCAGGAGCGTTCAAGGGTTAACCCCTAAGTGCCCAAGGGTTTTCTTCAAATGCTAGATGTGTCATAATGTCCATCTTACTCAACTTTTATGAGCTTCAGTTTTTTAACCCTTAAACGTACCACTCCTTTGTAGGAAAGTCAAACTACACAATTTAGCCTTCAAGATTTATCAAAATATATTTTGTAATATTTTTCATGCATGGAATTGAATGTTTCCTATCAGTCTTGAAATTTTCAGATTTTTTTGATTTAATACGGCCTTTTTAACAAATTTTTGAGTCAAATACTTCAAAAAAAAAAAATTATTACAAAAAAGCTTTAAAAAATTAATATTTTTTTGGGAGCGCGTACAAATTACAATGGAGAATCACATGATATGTTTTCCATAGAAATTTTTTATTTAAATTTTGAAATTCGAAAGGTGAACATCCTATGTAGTGTAATTCAAACCTTGAGCTACAAAGCTTGCACAAGCAATAAAATACTCAATAATTGGAATTTTTAAGATTTGAAAAGTGGAGTACAAACTAGACTTAATAAACTTCATTTTCTTAGTTGGGTGTATTAGCAACAAAAGTCATCTTCAAGATCAAAATTGGGTTTGACCAACAAACGTCCAGAAACTGGACGCTGGGACGTTTAGGGGTTAACATGCGTAGAACACAACAATAAGACAACATCCATATGGTTAAATTTTGGAAAAATGCTATGAATTATTTAATAATCAATTTATAAGAATTTTCTTTGAAAATTCATAAAAACTACATGTTTGGTCATTTTGACTTGGAATCAAGTAGATAGGTCAAAAACATTGGTTTTATATGGTGGTTACCTTGTTCATGTTAGAACTAATCTTATTTGGTAGAAAACTTAAAGACTCCATTCCGGGCAGATTTTCAAAATTGTGACAATTTGAGATGCTGTCACTTCGAGGACTTTAGAGGAAAATTAGTAAAAAAAATTCAAAAATTCTTTTTGGAAAAGATGCTTAGTTTCAATATCTACAAGTGAAAAAAAATTACGCTCAAAAATTGTTATTTTTGCAAAAGTTATGGGCGTTTGCAGTGGACTGAACTTTTTTTTAACTCTGAAATTTTTGAGCGACCATATACAGTATGGTCGATTAGGCAGTTAGGGGTTAAAACACAATCATAGCGATGGAACTTTTCAAAAAAAAATCATATGTGCTGAATTAAAACACAATCATAACAAGTGAAATCATATTTTTATGACAAGGTATATTATTTTCTTAAACAGATCTCCAGATGCGACACAAATAGGGCACATTACCTCAACAATCGGGTCTCTATCCCCAAAACAACTCAAGGGTAAGAAGCTCACCGCCAGAACTGGGTAGGACTCATACTGAGATGAAAATGGAAACCACGATCACTTCCTGCACATCGACACCGATGCTTCACTTAGACATAGATGAAGAATTTACATAATGGAAACTTTGTATTCCCAAAATCCCCACATCAAGATAACCATGACATATGACTGTCATTGATAATGATCATGCATGTCTTATAAAACCTCACAAATATACTTCTGAGAGCTTCTGAAGTTTTGGAACAGTAGAACATACAAATAAGGTAACATGAATATCTGAGTGCCTGAATGTACATTTAAAATGTATTCTGTACATTTAAAATTTTGGCAGTTACAACTGCCATAGTGTCATACTGTAGGAACATGAAGGAAACCTGCAACTATAATCCTCCCGTGAGGCCAAAATATATAAACAAAATGCAGAAAAAAGTGGCTACACCAACATGCAGTTGCAATGTTAACCTACATGCCGTTAGCATGCCGCAGCTCTGTTGGTAGCAAGAGTTTCTGCTATTGGAACTACAAGAATATCTACAAGAATACTTTAAAAAGAAGAAATCCAGAGTTAAATAACTCTCAACTCCTTGGTGAAAGGGCAAAGCATTTCAACCCTGCTAGATGAAGCTGCCAAAGCCTCAACCTTGCTCCATTTCACTGATGACGCTTCAAGAAAATGCCCGCCTCTACCATCACCCAGGTCAGTACTAGACTGAGCGGATCCGTTTCACTGAATTTGGAGAAGCGCTGGGGCTTTTGTTGCTCCGGGCAGATGACGTTTCAAGAAAATGCCAGCCTTCATCATCACCTGAATCAGTATTGGACTGCGCAGCAGATCCAGTCCTTTGAGACTCTTCAGCATCTCTTCCACCATTGGTGAGGGAAATCCTGGAGACTGCTTCGACGAGTTCTGAGTTCGAAAGATCTTCCATGTTGCCCCCAACTTCTCCAGCTCGGGTAGCACTTTGATAGCTGCTGCCTGATTGGCTCAGAGCAACAAGTTGAGTGTCATCCAATTTTGCACTGCCATCTCTCCCAGACATAACGGAGTTGCTAAGAGACCGAGAGCCCAACATCTGCAGGAAGCTGTTTTCCCCAAACAGAATGCCTTGGTCCAATTGCTTCTTTACAACTTCCACATCTTCGGATATAATTGCCATCTCACCCCTATATCATGCCATCCAACTTTCAGGTTAACAAATGCATTTAATGAAGGTAGGATTTACGAGATACAGATCCAATATAATCCAAACACATTCGACTTTAGTTCAAATACTAGGATCTACTTGCAATCTATGCGACAATCCTCAAACTAAATAATTTAATCTATTAAGATAATTTCAACAATTTCAATACATGCAACCACCTTTAAAACTATTACTTACTGCAATGAGTCCACAACGCTGCCCCGGTTGATCAGGAAGTCCCGCAACTGCAGCAACAGGATAAATATGTTAGTTGATGGAATAAAAGAGTAAATCATGCCTTTCAACATGTGCTTTTTTTTATGCCAGTTCTAACTTTTTTTCATCGTGAAAAAAAACGGTTTTCCCTACCTTGGTGCAAGCCTCCTCTTCGGCATCAAGATCTCGCGACTCTTGAGCAACCTTAGCCATCTGGTCTTGTTCTATAGCCAGCATTGATCGTGCACTTTCTTCTTTCAGACGTTTCTCCAGCTCTGCAGCCTCTCTTTCCGCATTTGCACGGTCAATACGTGCTTGAAGAGTTGCTCGCATCTAGTTTACCCACAGAAATTCACACAAAAATATCAGAAGTTTTCAAATTCATTCCTACAATACCAACAACTTTCTGAGCAACTTGTAGATACATGCACAGAAGACAACAAGCGTTTCAAAATGCAAAAACGTAGTACAAAGACGAGCATACAAATAATTGAACACTGAATCGATAATATCCTATGAGAGCTGCACAAAAAATCGTAACGCACCATCTTAAATAAAGGCACAAAAACTACAAAGATCATATACCTCTTCAACAGCCAGAAAGGCCTTCTCTCTCTCTGCCTTCAGTTGAGCAAGTCGACGCTGGAGCTCTAGAGATTCCGTTTCAAGCACAGCTTTTTCCCCGTACACTTCGCCAGCATGCTACAGATCAATCAAAACCATCAGTATCAACATAATCACAGAAACTCTAGCAACTCAAGGCAGGGATGCTTTGCTACACTATATTATATCTCACTCCGGTGTAGCATGGAAGATATGTATTACGTTAAGCAGAAAACAATACAGGATAGCAAGGTCATCCACAGAAAATTTCTGTGGTAACTTGTATGTAATGAATTTAGAAGCAATTACCATTTAAATTCACCAAAATTATAAATTCTATTTTTAGAATTTGAAATTTGGTATGATTGATTAAAACTAGACATTCTATTCTGAAATTTTAGAACTTCAAGAAGGCTAAACAGATAGTTGTATTGTCTGGAATCTAATGCTGAAAAAGAAACATGATAACCGTACCATCTCATTAACTTCCCGAGCTCGCACCAGCATAGCTTGCATCTCTTTCACTTCAGCAAGCATATCCAGCCCACCATTCATTGCATCGTTCTTTGCCTGTTGTGCAGCTGCTTCAGCTTGTTCAACTGTGGATCTCATTGCTCGCATCTCTTCAATCACTGCTACCAATGCATCCTGGACCAACACAACAGCAATGAATACTGTTACTACATACTCATCGAGATCTGAAAAAACATCTACAGGACAGTCAAACAAATCGAATTCAACCCTGAGTAAAGAGGTACGTCCCCTACACTATAACCATTTTACTCCTTTGCCAACGTCCCAGAAACACAACTTATAAATTGATGATATACCCGTAATGATCCACCGTACTTATTTGAATCAAAACTATCTAAATAAAAATATCAAGGAGTGCACTTGTAAAGATTCCATCAAAAAAATTGAGGAGCTGTAAAAATAAGTTCATACAGAATGCCAAGAACTTCTTGACCCAGAGTATGTGTCAATAGTCAGGAAGAATGCATTTAAGAGACAAACAAACCTTGTCAGACTTTGCGCCATGCACCAATTCGTCAAGGGCATCAACACCAAGCACCTGTGAAGACCCATTCATCAGACTATCGGCACTGGTGGTGAACAATCCATCATACGTCTCTTCCAGAACTGAAGACTCCATCAACCTGCTGCCTTCACCTGGATATCTCGACATTTCATCAAACTGTCCAGAAGGCACGGCCAATAGTGAGCTCTTGGAGTCCTGCATATCTGAATAGTCATCTGAATAGTCGCTGTCATAGGCCCATCTGCTGCCTTTATTACGAATGTGTTTTTCCAGTGGTTTTTCCTCATCGCTCTGCAAGTCTTCCAATCTACTAGCCCCAACATCAGCCACTGCATAATCGGCTTCAGTTGTAACATCCATAACACTCCCGTAGAGAGATTCTGCCAAGTATGTAGACTCGTCCTTAACTTCAACTTCAGCACGTGGTTGAGCAAGATCGTTCTCAACACTAAGATTGTTCCCTTCCAGAAATTCAGAAACAGTACAAACTCCAGTGGCTATCTGAGTCCGACCACTATCTTGATGACAAACCAATGTATCTGGTTCACTTTCGGTCAATGATTCTGACAGTACAGTATCTGAATAACAGAAAACAAGCCGATTACTTCACAACAATCATCCAAGAAACAAAGTACACATCAGATTAACATAAACTGTCGTATTTTTCAAATTTTCACAAGATTACAACACGAAAAAACATAAATTACGATGATCGGTTTCTCAAGAGGAGAAGCTTCTTACAAGGTGACTTGAGCGCATTATCATAAGTGAATGACTCCTGCTCCTGCGCCTGCTCGGTCGTCCTGGCATTACCAATTGGTATATCGATGGGTAATGATTCAGAAGCAGGCGATTTCGAACCCTCGACTGCTTTGTCTGACCGCACTGCCGTAGGACCGTACAAATCAATCAAAGGTGCTTGACCAACAAAGTTGTTTCCGCTCTCAACAGAAGATCCACCGACATTGAACATATCACCGATAAAGTCGAATGGGTTAGGGTCTCGCTTCTTAACATTCTTAGATTCAGCAGAGCGTTTGTTATTCATAGCCGCGGAGGTCTGCACACCCGATCCACCAGCGACGGCCGACCTGGAGGATCCAGAGATGAGTTCTCTCGCAAGTCGCTCATCAACCTTTCCAGTCGAGGGTTGCTCAAGTACTTCCGTAAGGATGAACTCCACAGCTGCATCGATTTCATTGCTTTCAAGCACAGTCCCCTTCAGTATGCGGATGTCCACCTGCACATGCAAATTCATTGGTTATATCATCGTCGCAACAACCAGCAGAGGTTCCAAGAGCAAAAATTACTCCAACATTGCTGGACACTATCTACATACAGAACTTCCACCATCACAACTTGAGCATCGAAACGCCAGACCGACTTTACTTGCGAGTTCATCCGGGCGAATTCCTGAACAGTGACCTCGCTTACGAAATTTATAAGAAAAGCATTACAAGTCACCGACCTAAGACGGAAAACGCCACACATCAACCCTCCCCCTGACAAACCGCAAAAATCATCGAAACGCGCCAGTCAGACAGACCGACTTTCCTGGACAGTGACCTCGCTTTACGAAATTAAAGAGAAAAGCATTACAATTCACCGACCTAAACCGGAAAACGCCACACATGAACCCTCCCCCTAAAAAACAAACCCTAGAATACTCATAAAGAAAGAAGACTAACCCTAGGTAGGTCAATGCACAATCAAACAAAAGAGCAACGAACAACAAAGCTTTCTCACCTGAGGAAACATGACCTTCAACGTGTTCAAGGTCGCACGCTGCTCCTTATTACCCCATTCCTTGGTCTCCTTCTCCATCGCGCCTGCAGAACATCAACTAACCGTCAGCCATCGCACAACTCACCGACAGGGTAATTAATTAATTAATTACGCCGCATCCGCCATACCTGCAACCAATTTCCATCAAGCTAGGCAACAATAGCACATATCACAATTGCGATCAAACAGAACAATAGTAGCCAGCCCCTACGACACGACGCGACGCATCCAGATACAGTATTCTTTTTTCTGACTTACTACGATCACGCAATGACCGCCAGAGGTGCGCAATGGAATATTCCTCCATGAGTCGACGATCAAAGGCATGAAAGAAGACGACCGCAACGTACTCATGCAACTCTCAAGGAAACCCCAACCACCCCGGCAACCCCCGGCCACCTGGATAGCCGACGCAAGATCGAGCCAAAACTCATCCGTTGTCAGCCATCACATGGCAACAATATTTTCCCACCACCAGCACCAGGCACCAAATTGCAAGAGCAGAAGGAGAAAGAAACCCTCACTCGTCCTCCCGTACGTACGCAGGCAGGGCAGTTCCTTCCGTTTGCAACGACCGACGGAGCGAGCGAGCAACGTGGGGGTTGTTTCCAATTATGGCCTGTGACAATTGCTTTCCTTGGCGCCGGCGCAATTGTCACAGAAACTTGGTGACGAAAATAGCTGTGGCGGAAGAGAAGAGTGAATTGCACGCAATTAGACGAACAACCAGCCAGCCAGCCCGCCTGCCTACCCCTGTGCCCCACGCTCGCTCGTCTAAGCTTACCGATTAGATCCTTCCCCACGACTCGCTTGACACCAAATCCCGAGACACACCACAAGAACAACACGGAGGACGGAGAACGGCGATGCGCCCCCTGCTTTATAGCGACGCCTGACCAAGCCCCTCATGCGAGCCGTTCCCCGACCCGTTCCCCCGTTCCCCCACCCGTTCCCCCGTTCCCCGATCCGTTCCCCTCGCGCTGTTCCTTATTGATAATTGACAAAAATGGCACTAAGGTGGAGGCACCTAAAACCGATAACTTAAGCTACCTACACTATTTTTGGACTAGCCATTAATAAGGTGATATTTTTCCCGGGTTGGAAGTTAGTTTTCGCGGAGAATGCAAATTTTTCCATGAATTATTTCCCAATATTGAAATTTGTACAATTTTTTTAAGTGAAAAGTACTTCGGGACCCAAAACCGATAATATGCTCTAATGTACAAATGAGGTACATCTTTTCTTTCAAAATCTAGAAATTAGGCCTGATCGGTTTTAGGTACTTGGTCGGTTTTAGGTGCCTCGACCTTAATACGTATCCATTTATTCAATTTTGTGTGCTAGTGGGCTACGCATGTTGCCCACCGGCGTTCCTTTGCATTGATACCGGTGTATAGTTGTTTGAGATTGTCATGGATATCAAACTATTGCTCAAACAAACCCAACGGGAATCGAACCCAGACCACATAGTATGATACATAGCCTTCCACCAACCGATTGCAAAACTCATGACTTGATGATCTTATAGCCTACCAAAAACCAACTTGTACTCAAACAATTACCCAACCAACAGTTTATGATTACTTTTATTTGTTATTGATCACTAAAGTGTTTATTCTCGGCAGAGGAGAGTAGTTTTGTTTCAATGATCGTTTGTTCGATGGGCACTCGGTCATTAACATTACGAACAAACACTTTATTCATGCCGGCCTTGTTAACAGACCGGAATTTCTATCTATCTGTTTGAGAATCGTCTAAGTAAACTTTTCAAGAGTATAAATTATCAAAAATAAAAATAAGCGTAAATTTTACGTAGGATATTTTACTTTTATGAATTATATTTCTATTAGTAAACTTCTGCTTATAATATAGAACGTCTTTTATATTAAAGTAAAAAGACTAAAAGTAAACACTAATTTCATATAGAATTGTCTTGGTAATCACATGAATACACGAATACACCAAAAAAACATTTTCTTTTAATGTATAAGTAGAATTTTATTTTATTTTAGGATGTTTGATAAGAATAGTGTTTCATTCAAGAATGTCAATTTTACACTTGAGTGTTTGAATTGAAAACATAAATTCAAACTAAGTTGAGGTCATGCAAAACTCGAGTGAAATATTTTGTCACTTAGTGGACACTCCAACCACAACACATGTTCATTCTACAACACATGTTCATTCTCCGCATGTTATTATTTTTATTACTATGTCATGTATCATTGTCACAACTTTAATGCCTCGATTTATATCAAATCATCTTTATTGTTGTTTGTTTTTATAGTTTGTGCATGATTACCTTTGTTGTAGTTCTTGCAATTTATTTTCTATTATTGTTGCATATGCAAATTTCCTTTGTTGTTGTGTATAAAACTTTCTTTTTACTGTAGCATGTGATAAATTTTCTTATGCTATTTGAACATCCATTTATTGCACTATAATACTTGTGTGATTGTCATCACTCCATAGCTGTGTTTTTTTTACATTACAAATTACAATTATTCATGCATGTCAGTATGAGATCGCTAGTAGAAATTATGTTAAATGTGACATGTCTTTAATGATTAAATGTCCGTTGTAACTTGTCTATAGTGGCTCAAAATCACAATTTCAATCACAATGGACAAAATGGACATTTAGCCACTAATGATAGGTCACATTTGACAAGATTTCTACTAAGGTGAACACGAGACAATTAAAACTTTAAGCACTATGCCTATTCATATAAATACAAGGTGCAATAAGATAGTTTGAATGGATTAATATATTGATTCTAAATCTACACCTACTCGTATCATAAATTTTGAAGCTATACCGAATAAGTTATGAATTTTCAAAGTCCAATGTGAAGATTGCCTAAATGTGATAATAGACTTGAGCTAAGATTGACAGTGAATATATCTTGAAGGATTATAAAGAGACTTAGAATAAACATGTTTCTCACAAATGGGATGAATCCAAATAGTGCTTCAAAGTCAAAATTATTTTAGTAATTGTTGGTTTTTTGCACATTGATAAAGTAATTATAAGAGTTTGGTTATCGTCTTCATCGATTATTGACCCCCTCACCTTAGTGGATATCATCATAATCAAAGGTTTCAACCCATACCCTTTGGAAGTTCTTTTAAATTCATTATTTTTTTATGTATGATTTGAAATGGTGTTTGCCGCCCACACACCCTCCCTCAAGGATTTCTAAGCCTACAAAAAAATGCATAACATTTCTTATTATTCTAATTTAAAAAATTTTGAGTACCAAAAATTCTTGGAAGTTTGATATCTTCTCGGATATCTTCCCTCCACAAGTTAAAATTGTATAAAATTTCCTTTGCGTATACCACCTTTTTTAAGACTTTTTTTTATCGAGTTGAGATTGCTCAATATTAGTTGTTTTCTATTTTTTTAAATTAGAAATAAAATTGCTCGGAATTTTATATCTTTAACATCTTAACATGAAATTACTTAAAACTTCTCTTCATACAACATCTTTTCTTCAAGTGCTTTTTGACGGTACCAAATATACACCTATTAAAAAGATTTGAGCAAACTAAAAAAAGGTACAAAAAAGAAAATTAAAAATATTCATTTTGAAAAACTAAATTTAACCGGAGACAAAAATAGAAAACCATGACTTCAATAAAATAGCCTCTTTTAGTTTGTTGGCAAATGTTTTTGGAGTTTAAAAACATTGATTAACAATTTAAACTAAAATTAAAAATAAGATAAGATTTTCATCTTCAAATCACGGATTTTCTCCCTTCTGTCTTCAATTTCTCTGTAAAAATTAACCCAAATTTGGTGTGGCACCTCAATTTGCACCAATTTAACATGGTCGGTTCACTCGGTTAGCACGAACCGACGTTTCGATGACCTTACGTGCTTGAGAAGCAACAACTGAAGTTCAGTCGGAAACTTACCGCCAGAATAAGTTCCGTTCGTTCCTCTGACGATTATCATCCTTGTCCACGTCTAGTCACTTAGGGCTTAACGCTCATCTCCTCAACCGCGAATTCACGAAGACGGTGCGTGTCGGGTTGCTGTGTAACTGCGAAGCTGAGATTCAATTCGAAGCTTTGTAGGTTTAGTTCGGATTTTCTTACTTCACTCTGCTGCCTGTAAGGCTGCAGGTTTTGGTCCCGGGGTATTAGTGCGCACTGGTCTGCGAGTTTTTTGAGGTCTTCGTGACATGTCGACTCTCTGGAGCATCAACTCGGACGGAGGAATGAACGTGTGGTGAATTCAAGATTTGCATAAGATTTTGGAGGTGCTCTCTTGGCCGGTTTATGAATGGCCGATTTCTGAATGCACGCCCTGTCGTAAGGTCGAGACACCTAAAACCGATAACTTAAGCTACCTACACTACTTCACTACTTCTGGACCAGCTATTAATAGGGTGATATTTTTCCCGGGTTGGAAGTTAGTTTTTGCGGAGAATGCAAATTTTTCCATGAATTATTTCCCAATATTGAAATTTGTACAATTTTTCAAAGTGAAAAGTACTTCAGAACCCATAACCGATATGTACAAATGAGGTACATCTGTTCTTTCACAATCTAGAAATTAGAATATATCGGTTTTTGGTCACCTGTCGGTTATGGGTGTCTCTACCTTAATGCAAGTATGTTGGAATGATCGTGTACGAATATCGTGCCTCCTAGGATTAGGGTTAGGTTAAATGGGCCAATCTGTGTATTTTTTTATAGTTTGGTTCAGATATTTCGTTTTGTGAATATCGTAGTCTGACCTGTTAGGGGGAGAGTGTGATGTGTGATGTGTGATGCGTGATACGTGATACATTAATTAATTAACCCCTAAAGCACCAACCGTTCACTTTTGGGCGATGTACAAGTTTCATCCATGTTTTCATGCACTTCTTACAAGGAAAGATTTTACTGCAAGATACTTTCATGTTTTTGTGATTTGATTAGAAATATTGCCAAAACATTCAGGCCTCCAAAAGGTTGCGAACTTAGCCAAATTGCCATGCAAAAATAATATAATATTGATAATATTTAAAAATTCACAAAATTCACGAAAATATTAAAAATTTCAGTCTGGCATGATTGAAATGGTGCCATGTTAAGTTTTTTAATTTTTTTTTGTGTAATTATTATTATTATTATTATTAATTCGTGGAAGTTTTTCTAAATTAGCAACCTTTTGGATGCCTGAATTTTTTTTGTAATGAGGGACGATTTGTAAAAAATTTATGCCTCATTTCATGTTCCAATGATCCACCAATTTTTTTGAAGATTTTAGTCTAAACGTGCTCTTGAAAAAATAAACTCATAAAATTAAGCAACCAAAAAATCTCCAAAAATCACTACACTTAGATTATTACATTTCAACGTATTATAACAAATTTCATTCATAGATTGTCAATCTCTTATTCGTAATTGAATTACAAAATATTTTTGAATTTCAAGTTTTAAATTTATACAGAATAATTGGTGATAGCAATCGCAAATCCAAGTGTATGGATAGAATCTACAATTCACAATGTACAACTTTTACTCATACATCAAGTTTAAAATATTTGTCTTAATTGCATTTTGTAATGCATTTTTGCAAAACTGCCGAATTTGGAGCTAAATTGGCACCTTGTTCGTATTATTGTCTCTGCCCCAAAAGTAGAGACTGCAAAAACGCTTTGTCTTTAAGAATCACACGGTTGAACATTAGAAACAAGTTGTAAAAGTGAATTTGGTGAATACTAAGACACAAACTACGCAACTAGCCACTTGTTATAAAAGAAACATATACGTCACCATATTCAACATGCATCCTTTCTATTCTCCACCTTGCCTTAACACTTTAGTGCTTAAGAGACTACTTTGTAGTTATTAAAGTGTCGTTACTATAGTGTCTATCCTTGAAAGGGGAGAGTAGTATTGCTACAATGGCTCTTTGTCCAGCGGACATTGAATCATTGACCTTAGGAACAGACACTTTATTCACACCGGCCTTTAATCGGGTCCAAAGTTTTTATCTATTAAAGTGTCAAAAACGCAAACAACAAAGAATGTGTGAAGAATTGGATTTTGAATTGTAAAGTTCAGATTTTGAGACTTATAATACACATCTTCTAGAAAAAAAATCAATTTGGAGTTGTGCAACTATCAGTACATGTGTTGTATTTGTAAGTATTTATTGTAATTTCAAGTAATTAACACGCAATTCACTATTTATGCACTTGGTCAAGTGCGTTCATTTCATGAGCAAATCTTGCTTAAATTTTTTTGTGTAAAAATTTCTCTAAAAAACAACCATTTTTGTCGTTCTACAATTACTTTCATTGTAAACAAACAATTATTTAATTTAATTTTTATTCTTATCTTTATCTTTTATTTTCTTTTTTCTTTTATCTTTTCTTTATCTTGTTTCATTTATCTTATTTCTTTCTTGTCTTCAATTTATTTTCCTTCTTGTCTTCCTTCTTGTCTTCTTCTTTTTCTTCTATTTTTTTTCATTCCTCTTGTGGCAGCCGCAAATCCTTCGCCCGCACCAAAGACAAAAAAAGAAAAAAAGAAAAAAAAAATTTTTTTTTTTTTTTTTTTTTTTTTTTAAATTTTTTTTTGGAGTTCGTCTTCTTTTTTGTTTGGGGCTTGTGAACCCTGAAAATAGAAATTAAAAAAAATAAAAATTTAGGGTTCAGCCGCCGGCGGCTGAACCCTAAACGGCGGAGGATGCAAAAAAAAAAAAAAAAAAAAAAAAAAAAAAAAAAAAAGTTTTTTTTTTTTTTTTGTATTTTTAGTTTGCTGTGGGCTAGAGGGTGCGCGGCCGCGCACCCTTTGTCTCATTTTCTCCTCTCCTCCTCTCCTCCTCTCCCTCTTTCCCTCTTCTTCTCTCTCCCCTATATATATGAGGAGAGAGAAGAAGAGGGAGAGAGGGAGAGAGGGAGAGGAGGAGAGGAGGAGAGGAGAAAATGAGGCAAAGGGTGCGCGGCCGTGCACCCTCTAGCCCACAGCAAACTAAAAATAGATTTTTTTTTTTTTTTTTTTTTTTTTTTTTTTGTGCATCCTCCGTCGTTTAGGGTTCAGCCGCCGGCGGCTGAACCCTAAATTTTTATTTTTTTTAATTTCTATTTTCAGGGTTCACAAGCCCCAAACAAAAAAGAAGACGAACTCCAAAAAAAAATTAAAAAAAAAAAAAAAAAAAAAAATTTTTTTTTTTTTTTCTTTTTTTCTTTTTTTGTCTTTGGTGCGGGCGAAGGATTTGCGGCTGCCACAAGAGGAATGAAAAAAAATAGAAGAAAAAGAAGAAGACAAGAAGGAAGACAAGAAGGAAAATAAATTGAAGACAAGAAAGAAATAAGATAAATGAAACAAGATAAAGAAAAGATAAAAGAAAAAAGAAAATAAAAGATAAAGATAAAAGATAAAGATAAGAATAAAAATTAAATTAAATAATTGTTTGTTTACAATGAAAGTAATTGTAGAACGACAAAAATGGTTGTTTTTTAGAGAAATTTTTACGACAATATTTTTAATGCTTCCGGGGACCAAGTGCATGATTATATGGCCAAGTGCGTAAATAGCGAATTGCGTGTTAATTGCAGTATTTTCGTGTTTTGTTCATAGGTATTTTATGCGGTATTTTTTGTGTATGTAAGTTTGATATCTTGTTCTATTTTTATTGGACTGTGTTCTCTTGTTCATGTTTCATTAGTGCATGCATGTATTCGGATCTTGAAACATGTACCGATTCCTTACATATTTTAACGTATAAATCTTTGTCCTAAATCGTATATAGATCAGTCACGCTCACTTACAAAATTCACAATAGTTATGTGTGAGTCTGTTCTTAACAAGAAAGATTGCAACGGAGAGGTGTTGACATAGGTCATTGTTGAACATTTTCACTTTTATTTTAGAAAATCTAACCCAAATTCTATTTAACTTTGAAGTCACACGCCCCACTAGTAGGATTTTGGTTCTTTATAACTGGTCCATTGTGATTTAAATGGTTCAAAACGTTTTCTTTTTTAAAGAATTGACTCAATTGAGTCACAAAAAACCATGTAAGTCACAAAAGACTAGTTATAAAGAACCAAAATCCTACTAGTGACCCTCCAAAATCTCATTTTTGAGTGGGCATTAAACGGTTCAATTACTATGATCTTTTAACCTCTAACTCCTGGGCGACGCAAAATGGGTCGCTCTATTTTTAGAAATAAAAATATCTTGAGGAAGGAGTGCCCGAATGATTCAAAATTTGGGCCAATTTTGTGTAGAAACGAGTTAGCTATCCAATCGTGTAGTCTGATTTGGAGAAATGCACATTGTCAATTTTACAAAAATCCACAAGTGCTGGGTGGTCACAAAACTAAGGAAAAAAAGTCAACAAAAGAGAGTGATGGGCGAATGACGAGCTGCCACGTATTCCAGTTGGGCAAGGCGGCTTGTGGATGGGTGTAGCTACTGAAATGCAAATGTTGCACTTGGATTTCACCTTTTTTCCAAAATTCTTTTTCCCACTATATGTTTTCTTTTGTGTACTTTCAATCTATCGTGTCTGATTTTGCAATGGAAGATCATATTTGTAGGAATTTGTAAGATTTCTCTCAAAGTCACAAGTGAACTAGTAAAAAGTGGATGTCATGTCAAGGCCTCTTTCTCTCTCATTTTTTATCCTAAAAATACAAAACTTGTTGTCATGCGTAGGGAACTTGATTATCTTCAGAATTCTAAACGGCACCAACTTTCTAAAATAGTATGTACCCAAGAGAGTCGGTCAAAGCTCATTTTCAGCAGTGAGAAAACAGTGAATTTCTTGGAGTACCCTTCACTTTTGTGTCCCATCCAAGCAACCTATAACTCGGATTGACATCAAACTTTGTAAAGATGAAGGTAACTTGCATATCTACAAGATCTTACGGTTGATTTTGTAAAAAAATGAACTACACAAGTTTGAGCAACATGTATCCCTAACCGAAAATATCAGGGTCCAAAACGTGCTGAAAATGGTTCAGGAAGTTAAGGGTTAATACCACTATGGGATGATTATCTAATTTTGGCAAAATATCTTCACTCCAATTGAGAATACAATTGTAGCGTTCTTTGAAATTTATTCCATTCAATTTTTGGTAGTATCAATCATAGTGGAATAACCTAGTGAAATCCAATGAACCCAACTTCCATATTCTTGACATCACAACTCCCATATTTTAGATGTCATTCTTGGCATCATCGAAAAGCTCTCAACAAGTAAGGATGCACCCTCTGAAGTTGTTTTGTGGCTTTCGAACCTATAGTGTAAAAGTTATGGATTTTCAATTGAAATTTGTTATCATAAATTGAATTAAGTTATGAATAAATTACTCTAAAATGAAAAAAAACAAAAACAAAAGCACGAGAAACACATAAACACATGGGTACACAGGGATATGGAAAATATGGGGAGCACGGGGACATGTGGAACATCTAGACCAACGACACATGGCCCCACTAGTCATACTTAAATTAGAAGAAATGGAAAATCCAGTTCAAAACTTTTGGAACGAGAATCAAATCCTCAAATGTGTATCACTTGATGATTGCCCATTATTTGCTCTTTTTGTATAAAGCTTGAATGAAGGGAACTGAACAGCGTTTTTTTTAGTGGCTATATTTCGCTAGATTTCTCTACAAAATATGGCATTTATCTTTTGTTAAGGAAAAAAATAAGAAAATTTTGATTTTTTTCCCTAGATTTTCTCTACATTTTTTGTGAAGATAGTCAGATTTTGTGAAGAAGACTACCAAAATATGAAGAAATTCTATTTAAATATGATTGTAAGCTTAAGATTTCGCCAAATATTCTTTCCCAATTTTTTTTACGTCGCCAGTTAGGCTTCAAGAAATAAAACATAAAAAAAACACTGGAACTGAACATTCTGCGCTCCACCCTTCGTTTTGTTTGGCTTCCAACTATGTACAAATTGTTGGAGCTGGCTGATTCCTTTTAAAACTGAATGAATTTCAGACACTCTAGTACCGTAGTAGGAAGGCAGGGTCGGCACTTTGGTGTCAAATAATTAATAAAAGTTCAAAAAGTGGGGTTCGGCATTTTCAAAAATAATTATTAAAAAATTGGCTATTAATAACTAACATTAAAATTTACTAGCAGCTAAACATTTTCTTTTGTTTTTTGTCTACAATTTTTGTTGACTTTATTTTTGTTGATTTCGACAAAATACTTGATAATTTTTTTTTTTTTCCGGCATTTTTTTGGGGAATTATTTTTTGCTGACCCTGCCTTCCTAGTACGGTACTATTTTGTGAGTTCCAGTGTATGCTGCAAAATTATGGTAAGATAATGGTTAATATTGTATGAAGATGAGACACTTGACATTAATAGGGTGTAGGTCCAAAAAAACGTTGAAATTGAGCAATCCTATAGGCCAAGACTAGGTGAAAATTAGACCCAAGGGCTTTACATTAGGATACAATACCAAGAAACTGTTAGTTCCAAGTCCCAAAATGATGTGGTGTCTAAGTGGCGTAGTTTTGGAGGGAACTTTCAGACTCAAACAAGTCCTTGAGGCATGGATAGACAAACTACTCCAACTGAAACTCTTTACCACAATGTTTTTGGGGACAACGTTATGATTGTGTTATTATTATAGAGACGAGATCAAATGTTTTTTTGAGTTAAAGAAATAGCTTGAAATGCTTGTATAAAGCCAGGTTCAAAGCATCAATGTTTCAATTACATAACATCCTTGGACTTACAGTACAACTAGAAAATTATTCATGTTACCGTAAAGAGATAATTTTTGAGCACAAAGATATTACTTTGATTCCAAATTTTTAACTCACCTTGTACAATTTTGTTTCAAATGGTACCACTAATTAAAAGTTGTACAATTTTATTTCAAGAAAAGTGTAACTTATTGAATAAATTACTGTAAACTTTCTATCCAAAACGTTTCCTTTGTTTCCGAATGCATCTAAGCTCGGATTGATTTGAATTTGGAGTCGTTGCAAAGACGGGACAAAATTTCCTAAGAGTTGAAATAAATAAATCTGAATGGCCAAAACTCAGTTGCTATTGCACTCTGGTTGTCCAGTTCATTAGGAATTAAGCTCTTAAATTCATCATCTCTCAGGACTGATTCTTGTCTGACATAATTCAGGGCTAATATGCAAGTTGGGAAGCACTTTGTCCCATTGTTATTGAAGCAATAGAGTTAACCAAAAAAATCAACCCAAAGAGGAAAGTTTTGGCAAACTTGTGTTAACCCTTAAACGTCAACCCCCGCCCCAAGGGCTGGGTTTCTACATAATCTTCTCTGTAGCTCTTCCTGTACTCAACTTTTCACTTATTTTTTGATATCATTCTAATCACCTTCTTACGATGCATTCACAAAGTGCAATTTTACAATTCAAATCACAATTTGTATGAGTGATTTGTGCTTCGAACAAATTGTGGTAGGTAGGTTGGGGTTGCACATAACCTTGTAGGAGGTTGCAAGCTTGTCATTGATTGGTTCAGTCATGATGCCCAAGTTCAAAAATTCATTATTCATGATGCCCAAGTACAAAAGATGCCGTGATCCAATTTCGGGCTGCCCGGCCAGTCCCCTAATTGTCGTTTAAGGGTTAAATTCCTCTTGAACTCATATTGAAACATAAATAACCCAAAAACTAATCTATGATGAGTTGAGAGACAATTTAAAACATGGCACAATTCTTCACACTTTTCTATGACTCCCACACCTTCCACCAAAGCTTCAAGCCCATGGCCCACACGGGGACAATCTATGAGACGACACTATTGAACCCAAATATAGTTCAATAGAGAGGTTAGAAGTAGAGCAAAAAGGGAGATTAGACGCAACGCTTCTTTTTGGTTCATTTAAATGTAATTATAGAACTTAAAACTGTTGATGATGCCAATGAAGAACTAGTTTTAGTTTTCAAGTAGGTATCATTGACCCTTTATCATGTGGGCATCAAATCAAGGGTGGGTCAAACATACACTTTATTCAAACCGGCCTCGAAAGTGATCAAGAGTTCTTATTGTTTTAGGTTACAGGTTACAAATTACAATAGAAAATAACATGGATTGACCAATATAACCAATACGATTTTCGAGTAATAAGTAAGATAACATGTGTTGTAGTAGGATAGTACATTGCATGCAAAATTAATTTTTAATTAGTCGAGTTAGTGCTGTGTAGAAAAGGTATGGTTTGAACCATCCTAAATTGAAGAATGTAAACCCCTAAATGTACCAATTCTTTGAACACTAGTAGACGCTTGCGTCAAAGATAGATATTAGCATGGCTGAGATGTACATGAGGTGTATATGTGAGGACCATTGCAAACATAAAATCTACCCAACAAATCGTCGGGAAGTCTCTGTCGGTGTACGTCGGATATGGTTAGAGTCGGCATCGACGTCCTGCCAGTCTGCACGACTTTCAGAAGCCGACATTCTGAAGTCGGCATATTCCGTGTACCTTCTGTCTTAAGCAAACAAAAATTCTGAAAAGAGTAATGCTCAAGTCGGCATTCGTGATGTACGTAAGTTTGTGACCGAGCGAGCAGCTCAGATGATGAAATGAGCAACCATGGACTGCACAGACGGATTCTCCGAATACTCATTGTGCGAAGAAGAGCCGGATCCGTCTCACCGCTGCGACGATTACCCATTTCCATGCATGTCCCATTTGCCATCCGGGTCGCAACGTACAGGAGATCGACCTCCAGGGCAACAGCTAGCTAGCTCGACCTTAATTTGACAGCGCCATGCATGCATTCGATCTTTGCAAGAATCCAGCTGAAGGACCGGTCATGCCGATTGGTACACTGAACTTGTTTGAGCGGCATGTGCAAGAAGGGATCGGAGAGCGATTTAGATGATGACATTGGGATGTCGTTCTAACCACGTTGTTCTAATGACATTCTAATGTCGTTCTCGCAAGTCAGAAAGACGTTGTTCAGATCACTCCGGCCGGGCATGCGCAGGCTGGCCAAGGCTACCACGTCCGTCTCTGATGGCATTCATGAAGTCGTCTACGGTCTCCAAAGCCGAAGATATATAAAAGGAGCTCGAAGTAGTACTGATTCTAGAATAATGTTGTTTTTACAACATCGTTCTAACCACCTTGCTCCCTTGTAATGTAAGCTAGTTTACCGGTTGTACATAGTGCACCTTGCAGTGCACCTAGCGATCCATATCTTGCCGTGTCTCCCCTGTTGTGGGATTTTGCTCAGAGCGGGTTGCGAAACCTCAGCTGTATCAAGTTACATGACAGGATTTGGCAACTTCTTGTGAAGATTAGTGTTGATCCAGGAATTCATGTACAGCAAAAGCAAACTTTGTAATAGAGATTGATTACCTGCTTGATTATTCCTTGAGATATGATTTGTGCATGCCACATTCAGTGTGTGAAAGCTATAATTGCACTGGATAACTTTAAGGTAGAGGATACGGTACTAAGAACTAGATTGCACTGGATTCCAAAATACAAAGGGCTTTCTAAAGATGCTTCAATCATAAGTCTCTTTTAATTTCTTCACCTTCAATTTTTTACTCCATGTAAATATAACTTTTATCTACCTTAAATATAATTTTTGATATTAAATTTGAAAAAAACATATTTATTTTGAATTTTTACCTTGTTTACATCATAAAATTTGTAAATATTCAAAATATCTTCCAATCATGTTGAAAATTTTGTCATACCTTCATAATGTCGATGATTATCTATGAAAAATTATAAATCATTCAATGTGATATTTAAAGTATGCAAATTATAGTGCTTTGACTTTTGCAAAAGAGGTGAGGACCTTTAGGGGTTAAGGTAGAGGATACTAAGAACTGGATTGCACTGGATAACTTTAGGGTAGAAGATACTAAGAACTAGGTAGCGGCACTGGAAGAAAGAGGGACTTGTACAGTACATTGAGCATGTTCACTCAAATGTGACCAAATTCACTCAAATGTGGCCAAATGCACTCAGAATCCCACTCCAAGCTGAGGTGAACAAGTCTCTCTTTTCTTCCAGTGTGGTTGAGGCACAATTCGTCAACGCTGCATACTTAGGAGTCTGCATAAAACACTTGACTTGTACTATTTGTTGCATTTGGAGTTTTTGGGATAAATATCCAAAAAAAAACTAATATATGATCAATTAGCAGAACATGTATTCTTAAAAAATCATGCCTAATTTTTTTTCCAAAAGTTACACACAGAACAAGTTGATGCAATTGCAATACTAGTTATGTAGATAATTGTATATTTTTATTATCTTTGTGCTTGGAAACTGAAACAAACTGTTTCAAACAAGTGAATTCATGGTCTTTGGTGATTTGAGAAATCCTTTAGTGATATAGTCAAAGTCAAAGATTGCAAAGCCAAAGATCAAAATGTTTGGTATTTATAGCCTAGTATGATTAGTATTTTGATATTTTAGTGTCTATTCCTAATAGAGGAGAGTAGTTTTATTCCAATGGCTCTTTGTTCGATGGACACTAGGTCATTGTCATTACAAACGAACACTTTATTCACGCTCGCCTTGAAAGAGAACCGGAGTTTTTATCTATTTATTTTTTGATATTTTAGTCTGTCATGCCCAAAATACATTCTATATCTCTACTATTATTTTCAAGAGTAAATTTTGATGCAATAGGGGAAACTATAATAGATTTTGGTGAACTCATTCAATTTAAAACTTTGTCTCTATTATCTTAACACAAAAAATGGAAGGTCTTGTGGTAAGTTTTAGTGTATTATTCATGTAAACTCCCGTGTAAACTTCATTATTTTTCATTCTTCATATCAATATAGGTGAAGAACTTTGTAAATATGAAATTTGCAAGCTTGTTACCAAATTTGGCATTACAATTCTTCCTTTAAAATTTTGACCTCTTCAAAAAGTTGTAGAATGAAATTTTCTTATCTCCTTTTTTTAAAAGCCAAATCTAATACCTTTAATCCTTAAATGTCCAATGAGATAATAGGGTATTTAAAATATCCTATAAAATAAAATTAATTCTTTTTATTATTAGTGATATTCTCATTTTTATTCTTGTAATAAATTTTAAGCACCCTATATTACTTTAAATTATTAAAAAAATTACCTTCAAAGATTTATTTGGATCTTATTATTTGTTTGCACATCATTATAGAATATTTGGAAGTGCCCCCCCCCCCCCCCACAAAGTTGCCTTGTAAGGATTAACATAAGTTGCTCTAATAGAAACATCTTCATGCATAATAAATTAGTTTCAGCAAAAAAAAGATGTTTCATAATTATGTTTAAAATCACCACAAATTCTTTACAGCAACTAACAGTAGAGTTGAAAAGTTCTTTTGAGGCAACTAACTGAAGTTGAAGCATTTTGTGTGTCAAAGATATCCAATTAAAAGGAATATAATATCAATTTTAGATTAATCTATAATTTCAAATTGGAAAATTTACAAAATATAATGAGAGTGTCAAAAATTTATAAAATGGCTTGGGTTGGATTTATGCTTGAGAAGTTAATAATCTCAAGTAAAGAATTAACATTTACGCTTATCTAAATGATAAAATCAGAGCAAGTGTAGTTTTTAAAATTCATCTACTATGAGGTAGGAGTACCCAATTGTGACACTTTATCTTGAAAATTGTGATCTATGACTCACATAGAAATACATTTGAAAAATGAAAACCATTCATAAAGATAATTAGGTAGCTTTACCTTAACACTTAATGTTTGGGCCTATCACCATGGAATCATGCTTTACATGTCATACTCAATTTTGCCACTATAAATAAGAAAAGTATTCAATTTTATACTTTTAGTGGATGAAGCCATGTGTCTATTACAAATCAAGAATTTTCCATAAATTTCAATGAAATTATGAAATTGCTATGATTTGTTGAAATGATTGTAAAGAAAATTCATACCAATTACAAAATGTACTTCAAAATTCCGATTTCTTTACCAAAGGAGTAAATCACAATGAAATAAATGAGAATCATCTATATATCTAAATGCGAATTTTCTTTCCTACAACATGGTAATACATGTCAAGCTTATACTCCAATAAAACACTCAATTTTCAAATTTTTCCAAAATTCAAAGTGGAGTAAAAACTAGACTTGGTAAGCTTCATTTTATTGGTTAAGCTCACATGCAATGGAAATCATTTTCATGGCCTAAATTTAGTTTAAGTAGAAAAATCCAAAATACACTACATGGTAAACTGTCATAGCGCAATCCCGGGTAGGGCACTCGCAAAAATTTATTAAACCATGTGAGAAAGAATGTAGGGTATTTTTTATTCATTTGTGAGAAAATTTATGCAATTCTTTGATATAATGAAGGGCCTCTTCAATTATAAAGTTGTGTATATAAAAAAATAAGGGTACCATATAATGCATCAATTTATCAAATTATTTTAATCTAAAATAGGATTGGGAGTAGTAGGTAGAGAAAAAAAATATTGAAGCAGAGGTATACAATGCATTTTATGGTGGTTAAGTTTGTTTGATTTGGACATTGTTTGATGTATGTTTTGGAACAACAGGAGGTCCTAATAATGCTTCAAGTAATTATGTTTTGGTACATTGTTTGATGTCTTCAGTCTACACATGGTTTATTGAATTTTCACTACAAACATTCAAGAATCCTATGGTTCATCATTCATAGGATCAAATATAAAAATTACAAAGAACATAGGGTAATAGAAACTAATTCACGTGCAACTTTATAAATACAAATAGGGTCATTTAAAATGACAAAATTTAGATTTGTCTATACTAATAGGGTGTAAAGAATTCCAATTTATTAGATAAATAACCCCATGATAAATACCCTTTCATCGCAGATGAGTTATTAAATACATGTATGAGTGCCCTACCTGGGAGCACAATAGAGCAATGGGAGCCAGTACCCTTTTGCAATGAGACCACAATCTAGTTACAATTAAAAACGAAGTTTATGTGGCAATGACATGGTAGTCCCAAAATTCATAGAATACTAATGACATTCCTTCATTACTTAGAAATGTGGAATGAATTGAAGATTCTTTTTCAATTCAGTTTTCATAAGCATGCTTTATTGCACTGCTCTATTAAGCTATGGTTTTAACAACTCTTTTGTAGTTGGGACCCCATGTAAAATCCAAAATGACTTGAACGATATGAATTTAATTTGAAAGATAGCATGATCAACAAAAATCCTTCATGAAAAAATTGGATGAAAATCATCCATGTAGCAGTTGGAATTCAATAGCGAGTTACATTCATAAACTTGATTCTGGCCTTCGAGGCATTTAGAGGTTTACCCTTAACTACTCAACCGTTCATTTTTGGAAAGATGTACAAATTTCATCTAAGATTTCTTATCCGTCATGCATTTTTTGCAAAGAAAATAATACTACAAAATTTTATGGCAAGATAGTTTCCTGCATGTGTACTCGGGGGGTGCACTGTACTAAACATGTACAAGTATACGTGAGTGCACAGAAGGGGTATTATTTTGAACACTACCATATTACATATACATACAATAAACACATTTAGAACTGAAAATATTCACGTATACTTACACTAAACATATATTTAAAACGGAATACATCTGTATACAAAGGTATTTTAGACATATAGCCTCTTGTATACAGGGGGTTTTTAGAAGGGGTCATGAACGCACGTGATTCTCAAACATAATGTAGAGTGCACCCCCCGAGCATGTGTAATCCGATTAGAAAGGAGATGATTTGTGAAAAAACTATGCTTCATTTCACGTTGAAGCAATTCATCAAAATTTTGAGGACTTTAGTCCAAATGAATTCTTCAAAAAAGTCAACTCATAAAATTAAGCAACCAAAAAAATTCCAAAAATCGCTACACTTGGAGTATTACATTTCAACCTATCACAACAAATTTCATTCCCAAATTGTTGATATCTTATTTGTAATTGTATTACAAAATATTTTGAATTACAGGTTTAAATTTGTTTTTCAAAATAACTTTTCAATGATGAAATTTTACTTTTAGAGTTATGTAACTTTAATTTTAGTAATATAATTTTAATTTTTGCAATATGAATTTAGAGCTATATGATTTTAGTAATTAATCAATATAAATACAATGATATATTATTGTTTGATATGAATTCGTTTGATATGTTTTATTTATTATATGTTATTACATTTATTGTATTATATTATATTTTATAATATTTACAATGGGTAAAGAGAGAAGTAAAGCACCAAATTGGAGTGAGAAGGAAGATGAGGTTCTATGCCGTGCTTATGTGGCAGTTAGCGAGAACGGAGAGTTGGGCACGTCTCAAAGCAAGGAGAATTTATGGAATTCCATAGAGGTGGAATATAATGACAAAAGACCAAGTAGTGTTTTGCCACGTCCAGCAAAGGGATTTAAGTGCAAGTTACGGAACAATTGCTAAAGACGTAACGAAGTTTGCAAGTATGTATTTGCAGGTAGAAAGGCTGCAACCTTCAGGTATGAACGAAGGCGACATGGTTGATAGAGCAAAAGACCTTTTCAAAACTGAGGAATTTAAAGATTTTAAGTTCCTTCATTGTTGGAGGATTTTAAAAAGGTACCAAAAATTCATGGCTCCAATTTCAAAACCAACGAAATCCATGTATCTGGATACTCATAAACGAAAAGATTAATAAATAAAATAACATTTAACCTAACATTTAACCTACCATTATTTTATTTAATTAATGGTCAATCGTGTGGATCATCATACTGTGCTCCCTCATACATCTCCACTCTCTCTATTTCATCGAATCTATGTGTCCTCTACAGGTCAAGCTCCATAAATCTACTACTCCATCCACTTAGGAGCTTGACTAGTAGAGGACAAATAGATTGGATGGAATGGGGATAGTGGAGATGTATGTAGTTTAAAATGTTAGGTGAAATGTTACTTTATTTATTAATCCTTTCGTTTATGAGTAGTACCTAGATACATGGATTTCGCTGGTTTTGAAATTGGATCCATGAATTTTTGGTACCTTTTCAAAATCCTCCAACAATGAAGGAACTTAAAATCTTTAAATTCCTCAGTTTTGAAAAGGTCTTTTGCTCTATCAACCATGTCGCCTTCGTTCATACCTGAAGGTTGCAGCCTTTCTACCTGCAAATACATACTTGCAAACTTCGTTACGTCTTTAGCAATTGTTCCGTAACTTGCACTTAAATCCCTTTGCTGGACGTGGCAAAACACTACTTGGTCTTTTGTCATTATATTCCACCTCTATGGAATTCCATAAATTCTCCTTGCTTTGAGACGTGCCCAACTTTCGGTTCTCGCTAACTGCCATATAAGCACGGCATAGAACCTCATCTTCCTTCTCACTCCAATTTGGTGCTTTACTTCTCTCTTTACCCATTATGAATATAATATAATATAATATACTAAAATGTAATAAAATATACTCCCTCTGTCCCATAATGGCTGGCACGTAGGTTCTCTCAAATCTACATCTTGAGGTAGATTTCAGAGAACCTACGTGCCAGCCATTATGGGACAAAGGGAGTAATAAATAAAATATATCAAACGAATTCATATCAAATAATGATACATCATTGTATTTATATTGATTAATTACTATATTTATACGGCTCTAAAAGTAAAAGTAAAATTACATGGCTCTAAAAGTAAAATTGTATAGCTATAAAAGTAAAATTACATGGCTCTAAAAGTAAAATTATATGGCTCCAAAAGTAAAATTACATTACTAAAATTAAAATTATATGGCTCTAAAATTACAACAGTGTATTCTCTGTATAGTTCTGTTCACTTGGATGACGATTATCGTTCGCGATTCATCCTTATCCACATCCAGTCTTCATCGTTTAGGGTTTAGGGTTTAGTGCTCATCTACGAGGTGTGAAGGTTTAGAGTTCTTCAGCTCTCACGAAATCTTCAGGGGAGTTCTTCACTGACAGTTAGGTTTTGGCGCACTGGTATGCAAATTTTTGGAGACCTTGGGAAATGTCGATGCACTGGAGGAGCAGCAGCTGGGAGGAATGAATTCAGCGTGGTGAATTCAGGCAGCAGCAACGATGGCTTGTTTAGCTCGTTCGGTTTCGGGATGCACCTCCTGCCACGCTGCGAGGACATTGCAATGGGCCCAGGGAAGTATCGTCTCTCCTTCTTCGATTAAGTTATACGCTTTGCGTCAACCCGTGAAGCAGGAGTTTCCGAAGTACTGCTTTATTAAATCACGAAATGTGGCTTCTGCATTCGGCTTGGCAGATAGATTTAGGGCGTCTCCAAGTAATGTCTTGCTTCGTTTTAGTACTAGGTCAGAGGGTGGCGATAGACGTAAAGAGCTCCAAACCCTAGAATGCATGAACTCACGCTCAGCGGATGTGTCGTACGAGAGACGACGCCAGAAGTACTTGGAAAAGTTAGCTTGTCCTGGTTGCGGTGTGTACATGCAAGACAAGGATCCAAACCGACCCGGTTACTTCAAAATGCCTGCCCTTCTGGAAAAGACAGAGGAAGGTGTTGAAGAGGAATTGGATATGGATGCGGAGTTTGAAGGAAGAGCGGAATTAGACGATTCGGATTTTGATGCAATTGATGAGGACGAAGATGAAGAAGACGAAGAGGATATGGACATGGACACGCGACTGAGCGTTGCAACAGAGTGGAATGAGGTTGGGGGTGACAGCAGACAGGCAGGGAAGGATGCCTGGGCTGAGATTCTCGGTGGGAAGTACAGGCCGAAGAAAGACGATGGCGCAGCCGATGAGGAGGAAGACGAAGAGAAAGTGGTGGTGTGCGCACGCTGTCATGCGTTGCGGAACTATGGTAAGGTCAAGGACGAAAGCTTGGAAAATCTTCTTCCCGATTTCGACTTCGAGCGTGTGGTCGGTGCACGGTTGAAGAAAGCTTATGGCAGACGAGCTGTGGTGTTGATGGTCGTCGATGGCTCAGATTTCGATGGCTCGTTTCCTCGCAAAGCTGCCGAGGTCCTTGCTGAGGCGGACGAAGAACTCGGCACGGCCTGGCAGGAAGGCAAAGCCGGAAACACCCCCAGGTTCAGTCACGTTTTCTCACAACTATCAAAATCACTACAGCCTGAGGAATATTCAACAATGATAGCCATTTTTGCCTCCAGAAGCTCCTTTGATGGATTAGACAAGAATGTTCTCTTCTGGCCATTTGGCTAAAAGTCGTGCAAATTGCGCATATACATCCAAACCGGAACCATTCGATCAACGATAATAATAATTCGAAAGTAGTACCTTCTTTGACCAACACATGCAATGTTCTTCACTAATTCCGGTGATATAACATTCGGTCCCATCTGAATTATATTTTTTCACAATATGATCGATTAAATTTATCATTTTAAAACCATGAATCCTTAGTAACGATTTTGAGACAGAATGCTAGCAATATGGAAGCTCAAGGAGTGAATCATAACATTCTTGAAAGGAGCTGTGAATGCCCTATTGCTATTTCAAGGAAGAATTAGGGTATGCAAGATCTCTGATTCTCTGACATCTTTCTTCAGCGCAAATCCTGTCACATCTGAAGTTGAAGAATGAAAGCGTTATTAGAGTGAACCGAAAAGAAGCCCATCTAACCTCCCATTTTGCTATACTTCTAACCTCTCTTTTGAGCTATAGTTGGGTTGAATAGTGTCGTGTCATAGATTGTCCCCTTGTGGGCCATGGGCTTGGAGGTTTGGTAGAAGGTGTGGGAGTCATTGCGAGGTGTGGAGAATAATGACAGTGGCTTGCTTTAGATTGTCTCCCAACTCATCATGAACTAGTTTTCGGTCTATTTATATTTCAATATGAGTTCAAGAGGAGTTCAAGAGGAGTTTGCTAAAACTTTTCTCTTTGAGTTGACTTTTCAGTTAACTCTATTATTGTCACTGGCCAGGTTGTTGGTTGTGATGAACAAGGTCGACCTGCTGCCGAAGCAAATCTCTGGCAATCGTCTGGAGCAGTGGGTACGGCGGAGGTCGAAATCCGGGGGCGTGACGCGAATTGCGGGCGTGCACCTGGTGAGTGCATTCAAAGGGTGGGGAGTGGAGCAACTGGCAGAGCACATCAAGCAGCTTGCGGGTCCCCGAGGCGACTGCTGGGTGGTGGGTGCCCAGAACGCGGGCAAATCGTCCCTCATCAACTCCTTGGCCAAGTTTGCAGGAGAGAAGCGGAAGAAGACTGTGTTGACGGAGGCTGCTGTCCCCGGGACCACACTTGGGGTTCTCAAGGTGGAAGGTATCCTGCCAGCTAGGGCTCGCCTCTTCGACACTCCTGGTCTCATCCACCCGCACCAGCTTAGCACCAAGCTCAATCGAGAAGAGCAAAAGCTCGTCGAAGTGCGTAAGGAGCTCAAACCAAGAACCTTTCGTGCCAAGGTGAGATTTGGACTCATTTCATCCTCTGCCATGTTCACTCAAGTCATTTTGCTAGCTATCGTCGTATCTCGGCCTAAGAACTACTCCCTCCGTCCCAAAGTTATTGTCATGTTTGAAAGTGCTTTTTTAAGTAGGTCATATTGTAAGAAACATGATTAAAAAAGGTTCCAAATTATGTCACTAGAATGATTGAAGAACATTGCATGTGTTCATTGCAACCTAGAATGATTGAAGAACGTTGCATGTGTTCATTGCAACCTAAATAAAATTAGCCACAAGGAAGTATTTTTTTAACCTACTTAAAAAAGCACTTTCAAACATGACTTTCAAACATGACAATAACTTTGGGACGGAGGGAGTATGTGAAAATTTTGCTGTAATGCTTGCCACGTATAGAGTGTGGTTTTTGGGAGATGTTTGTTGTAGAGCTCTGGAGGGATCACAAGCTCTATTGAGATCAGATTTTTATCTCTATGGGAGGCTGTAGACCACTATAAGTGACAGCAAAGGACCCCATTTCCATTCAAAGATCGGTGATCATAGACATTTTGCGAAGTCATACTTACACTGCTTGCGAGCAAGTCCAACCTAAGTGTATGAATAGATGAGTTGCTGTTGGTAATAGGGGACGAAATCAGGTCCCTAACGGTTTTAGTATCCTTTACCTTACGATCCATCACTAGATTTTGTAGTACTTTCCTTATGCCAATGCTTATTGTGGTGGATGTTGGATCTGAAACAGGTAGGCAGTACGGTGCACGTAGGAGGACTGCTTAGACTAGACGTGGTGGAAGCCCCGTCTGAAAGCATCTATGTGACAGTGTGGGCATCTGCGCAGCTTCCCTTGCACATGGGCAAGTCTGAGAAAGCCGATGAGCTGTTCGAGAAGCACCTTGGTGATCGATTGACGGTATTTCACTCCATATTCTGCTCGAATAATGTTGTTGTTTTCATTCCACTTGCAGCACCTCTTTTTATCACTGACTTTTCTGACCTAACATTTGGTCCCATCTGAATTACGTTTTTCACAATAAGGTTGTTTGAATTTCTCATTTCAAATCCATGAGTCCTTGGTCCGTTAGAGGTTAACCCCTGAATTGAGTCCGCTAACGGATCCTTTTCAAATTGAATCTCATGGTTTAGTAGTTTTGAGTATGTCATATGGCGATTTTTCTTTTGTGCAATTTTATTTATTTTTTCACCAACACATGCAACGTTCTTGGTGATCAATGACATCTGACCCCATCGTAGTTATGAGTTCACCATTGGTTGTCGAAACATGGATTTTGGATGAGTTAGTTGGTCTAGTTTCGTATGTATTTTTTTTCTGGCGCTGTCGTTGAGCTGATAAGAATGGTTCCATGTTTCAATAGCCACCAGCGGACAAGGAGCGAGCTGCTGAGATAGGCCGGTGGGTACCACGTAAGGTGACCGTCACGGGAGACTCCTGGGAGCAGAGTAGTGTGGACGTGGCGGTGGCAGGGTTGGGCTGGGTGGGCATTGGTGTGAAGGGCACTGCAGTTCTGCAAGCTTGGACATACGAGGGTGTTGCTGTGACGACTCATGAAGCCATGGTGTATGACATGGCGGCTATCTTTGAAAAGCCTGGTTTCACGGCAATGAAGTCTCCCGGCAAAGGAAACAAGAAGTCCAAAGACCAGAAACCAAAACCCAAGCAGACGGTACCCATGGAGGAAATGGTGTATTGAAAAGTTTTGCCGATGATTTAGGAGTTGTATTCGTTTATAGAACGTACGCATCAATGTCACATATAAGACATTGATGCATACTGAATTGTCACATTTCACCCAAGAGTTTAGGCCTCCAAAAAATGTGCCTTAATATGGGGGATTTTATGTTATTTTTTCACTTCAATGGAATTTTCACTTCAGGGTTCAGTTTACTGGATAAGGTACTGTCAACATGGGATAAGCAGGGGCTGGAGTGGATGAGCTTCCAAGGAGTGAAACTGGTAATGTCATTGAGAATCATTCATAAGTTCAGTACATTTTGACGAGTATTGAGTGGGAGTTTAGAGCTTGGTCCCGACATTCTTGAGAGCATATTCAGTCTGGGCTAGGTTTCTGGGAAATCTTTGATTCTCATGCCTTAAGTTTATGTGAAGATGGATTCCTTGTCTTGGTTGAAGCGATTAGTTGACAAGTGGCTGTGTGTATGTATCAGCTGTTTTCTTCTCAGGGGGTGTTCATCGCTGAAGAATCTGGTTGTGGAAAGACTACACAGGTTTGCGTACCGGTAGATAAGGTGAAAACATTTAAAACTGTCCCTGCAAGATATAGGGTGAATATCAAAAGGCTTGCAAGATACAATGTGAATATCAAATAACGGTTGTTTTATTTGTTTTCATTTTCAGAAAAGAGAAGTGGCTATTACGTTGCGTGAAAAAAGCACTTGTTATTGTGTTTCCTTCAGGTTCTTAAATACGGGGTACGTAATTGACCACGTATGCACTCAGGAGCCCTGCAGAATTAAGTTATGTGTAGCCATTCCCTGGGACGCATTATCTCCCACGGTCTCACCCTATCTGGAGCTCTTCCCTTTCCTGACCTCGGTAAGATTCTGATCAAGACCAGATGCACCAGAAAAGTTAAGCATGATCCTACTGCTGGCATGCTCTAGGAGGGACGAACTCCAAGATCTGGTGTAGTCATCTTCACTTGCTTCGAAGTTTGGCCCAGCAACTACCCACTAAGGTCGAGGCACCTAAAACCGATCACTTAAGCTATCTACACTATTTTTGGACCAGCCATTAATAGGGTGATATTTTTCCTGGGTTGGAAGTTAGTTTTCGCGGAGAATGCAAATTTTTCCATGAATTATTTCCCAATATTGAAATTTGTACAATTTTTCAAAGTGAAAAGTACTTCAGAACCCAAAGCCGATCACATGCTCTAATGTACAAATGAGGTACATCTTCCCTTTCAAAATCTAGAAATTAGGCCTGATCGGTTTTAGGTACCTGGTCGGCTTTAGGTGCCTCGACCTTAACGCTAGAAAAAAGTTTTTGGAAAGAAAAAAGTTTTTGGAACCAAAGTTTGGAGTTCCCCGCCATCTACAGAAGCTTAGAGCAAGCCCAGCAGTTCCAGAGAAAATATGTCCGCCAAACATTACTTTGAGGGCCATTTTCAACTTAGAGGAATGTTATACAAGAAGTACCCCAACAACATTCCTGGAGCGAACACCAAGGCAACTTATAAAATGAAGATTTTATGAAAGGAACTTAATGACCTTGAAGCACGGGCCGGTGAATAATCTTCAAGCTTGTTATTTAATTGTTGACCTTGAAGCACGGGCCGGTGAATAGTGTTCAAGCTTCGTATTTAATTGTTGATTGAGCATCTTTGCTTGCTTGGTGTGAGAAATTTGTTTGCGCCAGAGCTTCTCTGGATGGCGGGGAAACCTCAAACTTTGGCTCGAAAAACTATTATTTAGCGTTAGTGGGTAGTTGCTGGGCCAAACTTCGAAGCAAATGGAGATGACTACACCAAATCTTGGCGTTGGTCCCTCCAAAACACATGCTGTTGGGCATGCTCTTAGAGCATGTCCATCAGCTCCAGACCAAATATGTCCGCCAAGCATTAACTTGAAGGCCATTTTTAACTTAGAGGAATAATAAGCAAAAAGTAGTCTAGCAACACTCCTTGTGCAAACACCAAAGGCAACTTATAAAAAGAAGATTTTTTGAAAGTAACTTAATGACCTTGAAGCATAGGCCAGTGAATAGTCTTCAAGCTCATTATTTAATTGTTTATTGAGCAAAGATGCTTGCATGGTGTGAGAAATTTGCTTACGCCAAAGCTTCTGTAGATGGCGGGGAAACTCCAAACTTTGGTTCCAAAAACTATATTTTAGCGTTGGTGGGTAGTTGCTAGGCCAAACTTCGAAGCAAGTGGAGATGACTACACCAAATCTTGGAGTTGGTCCCTCCAAAACACCTGCTGCTGGGCATGCTATTAGAAGCTTTGACGCAAAGCAAATTTCTCACACCAAGCGAGCAAAGATGCTTAATCAACAATTAAATAACAAGCTTGAAGACTATTCACCGGCTCGTGCTTCAAGGTCATCAAGTTACTTTCATAAAATCTTCTTTTTATAAGTTGCCTTGGTGTTCGCACGAGGAGAGTGTTGTTGGGCTACTTCTTACTTAGCATTCCTCTAAGTTAAAAATGGCCCTCAAATCAATGCTTGGCGGACAAATCTGATCTAGAGTTGCTGAGCATGTCCAACAGCAATCAAATGCAATAGTAAAATGCCAATATAGTGGAGGTTTGGGGGTAAACATGGCCCCAACGGTAGAAAGGAATCACCAGTCAAACACCAAGATATGTTGATGGTGGCCTTTGTTTGAGTTGGAGACACTATATACTACTCTATTGGCGCCTTTGACATTCTCACGCTAAACAAGGAGTCAACCAATTATCTTTCTCTTTACAAACCCACATACAGTGGCTTTTACACCTGCGTTGCTTTTATTGGTTCTTCAAATATTTATCAATACTTTTGGTTTGACAAAACAAGGTGTTGTTGGGATGGCTTGTTGGCTAGCCCCTTGAATTTCATTTGAATCCAAAATTGACTTGACGTTGGGTGAGGATTTGACCTGGCTCTGTTGGGCTTGCTCTAAGAGCTCTAAAAGTGTTGATAAATATTTACAGAACCAATAAAAGCAGCTCAGGTGTAATAGCCATTGCATATGAATTTGCAAGGAGAATGATAACTGGTTGACTCCTTGTTTAATATGAGAATATCAAAGGCGCCAAGAGAGTAGTATATGGCGTCTCCAACTCAAACAAAGGCCACCATCAATGTATCTTGGTGTTTGACTGGTGATTTCTTTCTCCTATAGGGCTATATTTACCCTAAACCTTTGCTATATTGGCGTTTGACTGTTGTTGGGCATTCTCTAAAGCCCTCACCTTCTCAGTAAACCTCTGCATCAATGTCCCCGTTCCTATATCCCCCGGTGGTCTTGAATGCGAGACCCCTGCGAGACACTGTTCATGCCCCCCCCCTTTTCTGAAATTTCTATTTTGGGCACCGAGACCCCTTTTTTGGCAATTTCTTTTGCAAAATTAGGGCCTACGGCTCCAAATTATCCTAAGGGCACCTATTTGGGAATAAAAAACCATTGGAGGAGGGGGTTGTTTTTTAAGGTGGGCCCTGACAAGGACAAAAATAGGGGGCACTTTTGTCCCCATTCATTCAAGACCACCGGGGGATTTAGTGACTTCGCATCAATATCGTGTAGAGAAGGATAAAGCCTACTGAGTTTAGATTGGGAAGTAACCAATCTCCTGTTGTACACATTGTAGGAGTCAAACCTTGATTCCATACTTTAATCCTTTGACGCTCATGTGTCCAATATTTGGACGACGAACAGATTCAAGTTGTTCGATTCTCATCCGAATTGGACAGTTTTCATCCACATAAATTTCTCTTGATTCTTGTGCAAGTTTACTATCCATTGTATTGTTTGGATTTTCAAAATGGGTTGTTATGATTTTTGGAAAAATCACACAATTGGTTTATGTCAAGTTTCATTCTTAGTTCAAAAAGTGAGACCTAAAACATGATTTTCCAAAATAACTAAAATTAAATAATGGAAACCATACCATCTCATAGAGCATGTTATTCCAATTTCATTACAATATTTTAATTTTTTTTGTGTTAATGCGGGATTTTTAATCAAATTTCAAGAAAAAAACCTTGCAAAAATAATTAAAAATACTTAATAAAAAATATGATAAATCCAATCGTAGAGATGTGATCTTCACGTTGACATTCACAAGTTCGCTTTGTACATCAACTCCATTTTTGGTATTCATCTAACATTTTATAACGTTTCTTTGAAAACAGTGTTGAATTGGGACCTTAACCCTTTAACCCCTAAATGACGGAGGGGGTAAGGGCAAAACATAAATGTGTTATAAAAAAATACTTCTTCAACTTTGATGAAGTTTAGTCCAAAAGAGAAAATGAGGAGCTTGATGTTTAGTAATTATCCATTCAATCAAATTTCAAAAAATAGCTTTTTTATCTTCTTATAATGAATTTAGAAGCATTTAACTTCATATATTTATCAAAATTACAAATTTTATTTTTAGAATTTGAAATTTTTTATGATTTGTTAAAACTAGACATTCTATTCTAAAATAAAAATTGCAATTTTTTTAATGAAGAGAACATCATTACTTTCCCCAAATAGTAAGTTTTATAACACTAAACAAATGTAGAAGTGTTTGTCTTTGAAAATTTCTCCCGGGTGGAGTTTAACTCAGACTGACATGATTCAAATTGGGTTGAAAAGTAGACTTGATTACCTATTTGAAAATATCTTTTATTTCCTATAAACATGTTTTTCTATTTTGGGCAGCCCGTAAAAAAAAGGGCAGAGACTATAAAATGGTTGATCCGTCACTTAGGGGTTAAGGTCCCAATTCAACACTATTTTCAAAGATCCATTATAAAATGGTTGATAAAATACGAAAATGGAGTTGATGTACAAAGAAAAGTTGTAAATGTCAATGTGAAGATAACATCTGTACGGTTGGATTCATCTTATTTATTATTGATATTTTTTAATTAATTTTGCAAGGTTTTCTCTTGAAATTCAATTAAAAATCCAAAATTAACACAAAAAAACTTGAAAACATTGTAATGAAACTGGAATAACATGCACTACAAGATGGTATAGTTTCCATTATTTGATTCTACTTATTATGGAAAATCATGTTTAACGTCTCACTTTTTGAACTAAGATTGAAACTTGACATAAACCACTTTTGTAATTTTTCAAAAATTCACATTATCTTATTTTGAAAATCCATACCATACAAATGGTAGTCAACTAGCACAAGAATTTTTTTTTAAATTGGATGGATGAAAAACATCACCATTTGAGGTGAAATGACACGTTAGAATTCATCCAGCGTCCAAAATCTGGACGCTGGCGCGTCAAAAGGTTAAAGGGTTAAACAGTCGTTGTTGTTGTGTGAATTCCCCACTGTCAGCCATGATTCCCAAAGCCAATACTACTGGGTTTAGCGTTTAGGGTTTAACCCTTAAACGTCAAGGTAAACCCAATGGGTTTATTTAAAAGGAATAATTGGAGAAAAAAGTTTCATTTCTCAACCAAATCAAGCGAGACTTGTTGCGTTGGAAAGCTACTGAAAATGCGATCTAGATTCCAAATTTTCGCCTCATTTGAGAGATTGTGGAATCGTTGGTAAGCAATCAAAGTTATGGAATTGAACAAGTTTTGAGGTTGGGGCAGCTCAAGTTCAGCAGTGCCGCAGTGCTACAGTGCTACAGTGCGAGCCAGCAGTGCACTGCAGAGCCGTTTTTACAAAACAAAAAAAAAACAATTTTTTTTTTTTTTTTTTTTTTTTTTTCACCTCCAAATATTTAGATTCCTACCGGGCTGCCCCGTCCAGGCCCTCTTGACGTTTAAGGGTTAAGGTGCAGCTACCTTAGGTTCGTTAAGTTTGAAGAATGGTGTAGCCTCTAGGGTTCTTTGAGTTTGAGCTGTAACTTACAGAGGAATTTTCCACTCTTGTTGATCCTTTAGTCACAGGTGGAGGCGAATGGATGACCGGGACGAGAGATGAACTTGACCCCTAACTACCCAACCATCCATTTCGTGAACGATGTATAAATTTCATCCACGTTTTCTCATCCATCATGCACTTTTTGGCAAGGAAAAAATACTACAAAATTTTATGGCAAGATAGCTTCATACATGTGTGATCCCATTAGAAAAAAGATGATTTGTGAAAAAATTATGCCTCATTTCATGTTGAAGTGATTCACCAAACATTTTGAAGATTTTAGTCTAAATGTGCTTTTGAAAAATAAACTCATAAAATTAAGCAACCAAAAAATCTCCAAAAATCACTACACTTAGAGTATTACATTTCAACTCATCATAACATATTTCATTCACAGATTGTCAATATCCTATTCGTGACTGAATTACAAAATATTTTTGAATTTCAAGTTTTAAATTTTATAGAAGAATATTGGTGATTGATAGCAATCGCAGATCTAATTGTATGGATACAATCTAAAATCTATAACGTACAACTTTTGCTCATGCATCAAGTTCAAAATATCCCTCCTTGTTGTATTTCATAATAAATCTTTGCAAAACTACCGAATTTGGAGGGGTGAGGACGTTTAGGGCATAATCCTTTAACCCCTAAGTGACGGATCAACCATTTTATGGTCTCTGCCCTTTTTTATGGGCTGCCCGAAATAGAAAAAACATTTTTATAGAAAATAAAGAATATTTTTAAATAGGTAATCAAGTCTACTTTCCAACCCAATTTGAATCATGTCAATCCGAGTTAAACTCCACCCGGGAGAAATTTTCAAAGAAAAACACTTCTACATTGTCTAGTGTTAGAAAACTTACTATTTGGGGAAAGTAATGATGTTCTCTCCGTTGAAAAATTTGCAATTTTTTATTTTAGAATAGAATGTCTAGTTTTAACAAATCATACAAAATTTCAAATTCTAAAAATAAAATGTGTGATTCTTATAAATATTTGAAGTTAAATGCTTCTAAATTCATTATGAGATGATAAAAAGCTATTTTTTGATATTTGACCGTATGGAAAATTACTAAACATCAAGCTCCTCATTTCCTCTTTTAGACCAAACTTCATCAAAGTTGAAGAAGTAATTTTTTATAACACATTTATGTTTTGCCCTTACTCCCTCCGTCATTTAGGGGGTTAATGTCCCAATTCGACATTGTTCAAAAGATTTGTTATAAAAATGTTTGATTTAAAAAAGAATGGAGTTGATGTTCAAAAAAAAGTTGTAAATGTCAATGTGAAGATCACATCTATACGGTTGGATTCATCATATTTTTTATTGATTAATTTTAATTAATTTTGAAAAGTTTTTCTATTGATTTTCAATTAAAAATCCAAAATTTACACAAAAAATCAAAAAATAATGTAATGAAATTGGAGTAACATGCACTAGGAGATGGTATGGTTTCTATTATTTGATTCTACTTATTTTGGAAAATTGTGTTTAAGGTCTCTCTATTTGAACTAAGAATGAAACTTGACATAAACCTGAATTGTGTTGCTTTTTGAAAAATCAAAATATCTTATTTTGAAGATCCATACGATACAAATGATAGTCAACTAGCACAAGAACCAAGATAAATTTGGATAGATGAAAAACTGTACATGATGTAGTGTTGAGAAGGTTGCATTGTTTGTAGTCCATTATATGCACGCATGCGCGTCAAAGGATTAACCCTTTAGTGCCTATAGTAGTGTAGCTTGGTGCATTGGATTTCAAGTAGATTTTTCCACCATGATTGATATTATTAAAAATAGAATAGATTCAACTAGAAAATAACTCTACAATTGTATTCACAACCAGAGTGGAGATATTTTGCCAAAATTAGAGAATCGTCCAATGGTGGAATTGCAAGATTATAGCATGTCTTGGAACTTTCCAATGGCCCTTTGCCCGGGACAATGGATCAGTGACATTATGAACGAACACTCTATTCATGTTGGCCTCGAAAGAGAACCGGAGTTTGTATCTATTTACCTCTTGGAACATTCACAAATGAGATTTTGAAGGGTGTGTGGGTTCTAAGTTAAATAGAATTTGGATTAAATTTTCAAAAAACAAAAATGAAGAGGGTCACGCAATGATCTTTGTCAATACCTCTTTGTTGCAATCTTTCATGTCAAGAACAGACTCATACACAATCATTTGTATGTTAAATTATAAAAGGAGTTGGTGCATGGATCAAGATTGGAATACATACACCAATGGAACATGAACAAGAGAACACAATTCAAAAAAATAAAACAAAATAACATACTTCCAAACACAAGAAATACCGCGTAGTACGTGTGCTATATTTGAAATTATTTAATGTATTTTCAAGTATTTGCAGTATTTTCACATTTTGTTCATAGGTATTTTGATAGTTGCATAGCTCTTAATTAAAAATTTCTTTTTCTAGAAGATGTATATTATAAGTCTCCAACGTTGAACCTCACAATTCAAAATCCAATTGTTCATGGATTTTCCGTTATTCACACATGAAAGACTACAAAGTGGTCACTTGAGCACTAAAGGTTAGCCCTAAATGCCTGGAGTCCTCTCCAAATTCGGAAATTTTGCAAAAATGCATTATAAGATGCAACTAAGAGGGATATTATGAACTTGATGTATGAATAAAAGTTGCACATAATTATGAATTTTAGATTCTATTTATACAATTAGATTTATGATCAATTTCTCAAAGTTCACGGTAGTGAAACGGTAATCATCGCGCTTCATGGTGGCGCCATCTCCTCTCATGTTTGTTATCACCAATATTTTGTCTAAAATTCAAAACTCAAAATTCAAATTTATTTTTGAAATTCAATTATGAATAAGATGTTGACAATCTATGGGTGAATTTTTTTGTAATTGGTTGAAATGTAATATTGTTGAAATCAAACAAAATTTAATTGCAAATGCAAAGCTACAAACCTCTCCAGGCAGGAGGCTCTAAACCTACCACTTCAAGGGCTGTGAATTTATGAGGACACATGGAGAACTGAGCATGATTTTTCACAGGAAGACAAATCCAAGGAAAGACCAACATACTTTGAATCAAAAAAATTGAATGTTCCTAAAATTAGTTATGAACTTCTGAAGTTAGAATGACAGGGGTTCTAAAGTGGTGCTCTTCACCATGGGTACATCCAAAATTTCAAACGTTCATCACTGATAGAGTGCGGGTTTAGAACTATGGCGGGTTTAGAGCCCTCTACCTTTGTTGTTTTTCTGAGGTGTGTGCTACTGAAGGACTGTAATTAACTTAGTGTACTGAAGTGAGATGGTACAAGCTTGTGCTGGACTGCATTTAAAGCTGCTTTGGTGTTGGCAGTAGTTTCCCTGGCCTCGTCAAGTGATGGTTTGTCAGTGTACACCTCTGTAGGAACCTTTGGTGCAAGATATAAGTTATATCACACTGCTGTACAGTCGGGTACAACATGCTTACAAATTGTAAGCATTGAAAGTAGGTAGATCTTATATCAAGCGGCCGCATTGACTCTGAAAATTGCAAATATGGTAAGAAAAAATTCCTACCAGTAGAGGATTAGAGTAGGAATGTCCCTTTTGATTTGTTGGTCCATGGGTGTCATATCAAGCACATTACAATTTAGGGAATGAGTCATGTTTTATGAGGGAGGAGTCAAAAAATTTGTGAGCAACTTCTACTCGACTGTATTGCTGTGAGAACACCAACTGACGGTTTTTTTTGCTTGCTTGACCTAAATAGAGTTAACCTCTAAACATCCAACCGCCAAGAAAGTCGGCGATGTACAAAATCAAACACAATTTTCTCATCCGTCATTGGTTTTTTGCAGTGTGGTTTTTTACTATGTGTTTTTTGAGAAGTTAGCTTCATGCATGTGTAATTTGATTAGAAAGGGGACAATTTGTGAAATTTTTATGCCTCATTTCATGTTGTAGCGATTCACCACAAATTTCGAAGATTTTAGTGTAAAAGTACTCTTAAAAAAGTCAACTCACAAAATAAAGCAACCAAAAATTCTCCAAAATTCACTATGACATTTTAAACAATCACAATAAATTTCATGTACAAAGTTTTTAATATTTTATTTGTAATTGAATTACAAAAGAATTTTGAATTTTAAGTCTCAAATTTTATACAAAATATTGGTGATAGCCAATCGCAGATCTGATTGTATGGATAGAATCTAAATATATAATGTACAGCTTTAATTCGTACATCGAGTTCAAAATATCCCTCTAGATTGCATTTTATGATGCATCTTTGCAAAATTGCTAAATTTGAAGAGGGATGAGGGATGTTTAGGGGTTAAAAACAATGTTTATTTTGACATGAATACTAGTGGGAAGAATTTTACCTTAGCAAGGATCTGTCATATTCTTTTGGCCATAAGAGCTAGCATCCTTTTCCCATGAGACCACAGTCTATTCACAATTAAAAACTAAGTTCATGTGGCAATGACATGGTAGTCCCAAAATTCATAGAATACTAATGACATACCTTCATTACTTAGAAACGTGGAACGAATTGATGATTCTTTTTCAATTCAATTTTCAAAAGCATGCTTTATTGCACTGCTCTATTAAGCTATGGTTTTAACAACTCTTTTGTAGTTGAGACCCCATGTAAAATCCAAAATAACTTGAACGATATGAATTTAATTTGAAAAGGTAGCATGATCAACAAAAATCCTTCATGAAAAAATTGGATGACAATCATCCATGTAGCAGTTAGAATTCAATAGCAAGTTACATTCATAAACCTGATTCTGGCCTCCCAGGCATTTAGGGGTTTACCCTTAACTACTCAACCGTTCATTTTTTGAAAGATGTACAAATTTCATTTAAGATTTGTTATTCGTCATGCATTTTTTGCAAAGAAAAGAGTACTACAAAATCCTATGGCAAGATAGTTTCATGCATGTGTGATCCAATTAGAAAGAAGATGATTTATGAAAAAATTATGCTTCATTTCACGTTGAAGCGATTCATCAAATTTTTGAAGATTTTAGTCCAAATGAACTCTTCAAAAAAGTCAACTCATAAAATTAAGCAACCAAAAAATTTCCAAAAATCACTACACATGGAGTATTACATTTCAACCTATCACAACAAAATTCATTCCTAAATTGTTGATATCTTATTTGTGATTGTATTACAAAATATTTTGAATTACAGGTTTAAATTTGTTTTTCAAAATAACTTTAGAGCCATATAATTTTAATTTCAATGATGAAATTTTACTTTTAGATTTATGTAACTTTAATTTTAGTAATATAATTTAAATTTTGTAATATGATTTTAGAGACATATAAATTTAGTAATTAATCAATTTAAATACAATGATATATCACTATTTGATATGAATTCGTTTGATGTATTTTACTTATTATATTATATTACATTTTAGTATTTTATATTATATTTTATAATATTTACAATTGGTAAAGATAGGAGTAAAGCAGCAAATTGGAGTGAGGAGGAAGATAAGTTCTATGCCGTGCTTATATGGCAATTAGCGAGAACCGAAAGTTGGGCAAGTCTCAAAGTAGGGAGAAATTATGGAATTCCATAGAGGTGGAATATAATGATAAAAGACCAAGTAGTGGTTTGCCACGTCCAGCAAAGGGATTAAGTGCACGTTACAGAGCAATTGTTAAAGACGTAACTAAGTTTGTGAGTTTTTATTTGCAGGTACAAAAGGCTGCAACCTTCAGGTATGAACGAAGATGACATGGTTGATAAAGCGGAAGATATTTTCAAAACTTAGGAATTTAGAGATTTTAAGTTCCTACATTGTTGGAGGATTTTGAAAAGGTACCAAAAATTCATGGATCCATCTACGAGGTGTGTAGGTTTAGTGTTCTTCAGCTCCAAGCTCTCACGAAATCTTCAGGGCTTCTCTCGGGGCTTCTTCACTGACAGTTAGGTTTTGGCGCACTGGTCTAAGCTTCATGGGTAAGGTTGGATGTCCTAAAGCCACCAACTTAAGAAATATGGCCTCAATTTAACAAGGTTATTTATGAGAAATTTTAGCAGTCATTTGGAAGAGGATTTCTCATGGAATGCACAAATTTTCGCAACATCACAAACTTGGCAAACTATACTTTTTGCAATGTTTTACATATGTTGAGATGAACAGGGGTGATTATGTTCAACATACGTTTTACATATGTATATCGTATAAAAAAACATACAAACGACATATTACACACATAAAAAAACACATCATGATAAAATTTGCATGTTTGTAAAATGTCCTTCGTACGTTTTTTTAATGATAAACATACATAAAATGTTTGCTGAACGTAATCACCCTTGTTCATCTCAACAACATATGTAAAATATTGCAAAAACATGACTTTCTAAGTTTGTGATGAATTTAATTCCCAATAGTCGATCAAATTGATACAAATTTTTGAAGTGAAAAGAACTTCGTGACCCAAATCAGTCCTTTAGGTTTCTCCATGTCGACACCATGTGGTACTAGTTTTCACTCATAATGATATCCAAAACCACCAACTACTACTTCTCAATGTTTGGCATGCCATTTGTTTACTTGAATAGTAAAAATGATAGTTTTGAGTCTCCACTGTGGTGGCCCCAAGAAAAATCTACATGTCATATTTGAGGGAGGTGGTGGTTTTAGGACATCCTACCTTAATGCACAACATGTGTTTCCGGGATGTGCATGAGGTCCCTTCTCCCACCTTAGAGCATCCATGCGGCCGGAGGCTCGCCAAGCCCATTTGGCGAGGCTGATGTTTCCAAGGGGCCCCTGATAAATCAAGGCAGGCTACCGCATGAGGGTCGCGGACCCGTGATAACTTTGGATTATCTTTGACAGCTGAAATTAGCAACCGCCCGGTCACAAGAGGCAGTTGCGAGGGCAGTTGAAGGGCCCGCATGGTGGAGAATATCCTATCTTGACCTCGGGGAAATCACTTAGTGTAAATTTTGAATACATATGAGCGTAAAAAAGGTATTTAATGGGGGCCTATGAAATAATTGGAATATTCTACTATTTATACTATATTTAAGGTATATTCTAAGAATATTTTTAAATATTTCCAAATTGGTTTTAAAACACCCTATATTACTTTTATAAATTTTTAGTTTTTATCTCAAATGAATAAAAGGCACCCTATATTTGTTCTCTCATAGTTATTTAAATTCTTGACAGTGAATCCCTTGGGACCTAGACTCATGTTGACGGCACATTAAGCATGATGGCCACGCCTTGACTAATTTGTGACGACCTTGTTGGATTGTTTCCTTCATACAATGATCCTTGGACATTTGAGTTAACCAAAAGGAAGCCCATCTAACCTCCCTTTTTGCTCTACTTCTAACCTCTTTTCTGAGCTATACTTGGGTTGAATAGTGTTGTGTCATAGATTGTCAACTTGTGGGCCATGGGCTTGGAGCTTTAGAAGAAGGTGTGGGAGTCATTGCAAGGTGTGGAGAATAATGACATTGGCTTTTTTTAGATTGTCTCCCAACTCATCATGAACTATTTTTTGGTTTGTTTATATTTCAATATGAGTTCAAGAGGAATTCAACACGAGTTTGCTAAAATTTTCCTCTTTGAGCTGACTTTTTGGTTAACTCTATTGAAAATGCATTTTCGATCGGCAGCCGCCACTATGTTGGGGTTGTAGGAGAAGCTTTTAGAGCAAGCCCAACAGTTCGTCAGTGTGCACCAAGTCCACATCCAAGATGGTGTGAGAGAATTAGCAACTTCCCCAGCAACAAACACTGGTCAGGCATGCCTAGAATAGAGGTCATCAATCGATTTTAAACTACTACTTTTGTCACAACTTGGAACAATCAGAATGATGGAGAATAAGTTTACTAAAGATAACTTCATAAAGTGGGAACATGGTCTTGTCATAGAGTAGGAAAAAGTGCTTGATGTGAAAACCACCTCCGCCATGTGGAGAATATTTGGTGTAGAAATATCAAACTCCAAACTATGAGAGTCACTTTATCAGTCAAAAATAGCGTTGGTGAGTGGAAAGAGGATGCTGCTTGGCATGCTCTTATCACTTCAATGCAGTGCATTTTGTTAGGAGAGTAATTGACCTGCCAACTCTTCATATGTGATACTTTTGGAGAGGACCTTAGGAAGAGTTCACCAGAGAAAAGGCACTGGCTACAATAGAGAAGTTTGAAAGAAATGCAAGTGCATGAGCCAAGCTAGAAGGCCGGCAGAAGTGTATAGGGTGCAGTACGTAAATCCACGTTTCCGGATGTGAATAAGGACCTCTTTACATTAGAGGCGAGAAGCCATGAGGAGAGAAATTTCAGCTAATGAAAGGCCTAGAAACCAAGAAGACCAATTTCTCATTGGCTGAAGAGGCCCTAAGATATTTGAATGAAGGAGACAGACGATGACGTACAGTATCACACATGAGTAGAACGACAACTTGGTGTATGCAGTATAATTGCGGTATAATTTTAGCATAATTCCCGTATATAAGTTATGCTCAAACAAATGTCCTGATGAAGCTGCAGAAACATCTACTGAGCTACTGAGCTCTGCATGGAGTTAACCCTTTAGTGCCCAGGTGACCACTAAGTGATCACTTGATCGCTCGAAAATGAAATGCTCGAAAATCCGTGATCCATCTCAATTCGATGTTTGGAGTTCAGATGTGTAACTTTTGATTTTGCAAATGCTGCAAAAAGAAAATTTGAAATCCGACTTTCTTAGCTATCTAAATACCTATGTACAAAACACCAAAATACAGCAAATACCTCAAAATACAGCAAATACTTACAAATACAATACATGTACCATGTGGTATTTCTTGTGTTTGGAAGTTTGTTTTGTTGTATTTTTTTCGGGATTGTGTTCTCTTGATCATGTTCCATTAGTGTATGTATTCTGATCTTGATCAATGTACCAACTCCTTTCTTATTTTAACGTATAAATTTTGTCCTAAACCGTACATGGATAAGTCACTCTCACTTATAAAATTCACAATAATTATGTATGAGTCTGTTCTTGACATGAAAGATTGCATTGAAGAGGTGTTGACACATGCCATTGCTGAACCTCTTCACTTTTATTTTTGAAAATTTAACCCGAATTCTATTTAACCTTGAAGTCACACACCCCCCAAAATCTCATTTTTGAGTGTTCATTATACGGTTCAAAGACATACTATAACCTTGCAATCCAACGGTCCGATCTTACCAAGATTTAATTGACACTTGTTTCATTAAGCTACGCTTCCATTCATACGGTTGGATACTATTAACCCCTAAACGTCACAGCGTCCAGAAACTGGACGACGAATGATTTCAAAGCCTTCTCACGTTCTCATCAACGCTTGGATGAAACTCATCCAATTTTTTGGAGATTCTTCACCAAGTTGTTGTCCTATCTAATGGCTGGATTTAGTCATACTAGAGTACATATTTTTCTTAAATTACAAATGTAGAAGTATGTCAAGTCGTTGACCGAGCCAAAATTGAATTGACTCTAGTTCAAAGTGGAATCGTGAAAAATGAGGTCATAAATTTAAGAAACACAAAAATTTCAAAGTATCACCACGTTTAAGAGTATTTCATTTCAAACTCATTCCAACAAATTTTACTCAAAAAATATTGAAATTTAGTTTGTAATCGAATTTAGAAGGAATTTTTAATTTTAACTTTCAAAATTTATAATTAAATATTGGTGATTGTATTAGTGAATGGAACCGTACGGATGGAATCTAAAATTCAAAATCTAGAACTTTCATTTGTCTATCAATTCCAGAATATTCTTCTAAATAGTAATTTATAATGCTTTTTCTCAAATTGTCAATTCCAGGGACACCCTGGTACGTTAACCCCTAAATGCCCACAGCCCTCTCCAAATTGGGCAGTTTTGCAAAAATGCATTATAAAATGCAACAAAGAGGGATATTTTGAACTTGATATATGAATAAAACTTGTACATTATGAATTTTAGATTCTATCCATGTGGTTAGATCTATGATTGCTATTACCAATTTCTTTGTATAAATTTTGAAACTTAAAATTCAAAATTATTTTGAAATTTGATTACGAACAAGATATTAACAATTTCTTGATGAAATTTGTTATGATGGGTTGAAATGTAATACTCTAAGTGTTGTGATTTTTGGAGATTTTTTGGTTGCTTAATTCTATGAGTTGACTTTTTCTAGCCCACTTTTGAACTATTTTGAACTAAGATTTTAGAAATTTTCGGTGAATCAATGCAACATGAAATGAGGAATAAAAATTTCACAAATCATCCCCTTTTTGATCGGATCACATATGCATGAAGCTAACTTCTCATAAAATCTATAGTAAAAAATACACACTACAAAAAGTGCATGACGGATGAGAAAATTTGGATGAAATTTGTACATCGTCCAAAAAATGGACGCCTGGGCAGTTAGGGGTTAAGGGGTTAATAGTATTCCTAATTTCATCAAAGAGAGCTTTAAAGAGTAGAACAGAGAGCGGAGAGGCAGCGAGTGAGGATTTTGATTCGCAGTAAGCCATTCTTTAGGCTCTTCTTCGATCTGTACCAGGGAACGTGCAATCTGAACAGTGATACCAGGCGTCGAAAGGCGAAGGATCTTCGGAGGTGCGTCCCCGTATTAGCAAAACCCTAATGGAGTTTTTTGCGTAATCCTAGGGATTACAGTATGGCAACTTACAAGGATGTGCTCACACGCGACGCAGTAGGCCAGGACACGCGCGGAGCAGGCCAGGGTACGAGAGGTGGGGCAGGCAAGGGGAACAGCTCACTGCATCCACCGCGGCAGGTATCTTTCTCAAAATTTGTGGCTTCTGACTCGACTCTTGCTTGTCCCATTCTCTGCTACAGGATTGGTGACGCAGGCAAGTTTAACCCGTATCAAGCAGAACTAGGGGAGCAACTTCCCACAGGGTACGAAAGGAACTACTATGGGTTGCTCATGCGGCAGCTCACAGAGGGTCCCCAGCTCGACATTTCAGTCCTGGAGAGGGAGGCCTCGCAACTCAGAGACACTACCGTGATCGCAAGCTTTGTGGGTAAGAAAATTCCCCAAAGCTCGATAGTTGCCTGGATTCAATTGTTAAACCAGAAACTAGGGTTCAATGGAGTATCTCTCAAAATGGATATGGGACGCGGGTTCATCTTTCTCACAACGTCCAATGCTATCACCACGAGGAGGATACTGGCGCTAACCCCTCACAACACGCCGTGGGGGCAATGCATATACCAAGAGTGGGTGCCAAATTTCAACCCGGATTTCCCGTCAGGTTTGAAAATCCCGGCGTGGATTAGCCTCGTCAAAATCCCGCATGAGTTCAAACCACTAGAAGGCCTGATAGCTGCTTCGCTAGGGCCAGTGTACATGGCTGATCCTCAAAACAAATTCCTCAGGGATCCCAGGTTCTGCGTAGGTTTAGATCTAACCAAGGGTTGGCCTTCGGCTTTAGAGGTACAAGGAATCGGGGGCACGAGGAACACTATTCTCCTTAATTATGAACACGCGCCAGTCCGTTGTCGCTTCTGTTTCTCGTTGAATCACAAAGTAGCAGATTGCCTGGATTTAAAATTCAACAACTGCGCAAGCTCTGCGCGGCACAGACAAGTTCCCCTTAGCTGCTTTCAGGAGCCCGGAAAGCAGGCTTCTCAATCTTCAGCGAGACCCTCAGAGCCCCTTTCACCCAGGAGCCAGATAAACCAAGAAAAAGGAATTGCCTTTCAAAGTACACAACCTCCCTCAAATCATGAATTCACAGAAGTTCGAAGCAAGAGGTCGAGAAAGCCACCGAAGCTCCCTCCTACAAACTTTTTCCCAATAGGTAGCATAGAGAATACTCTCCAAAACAGGGATTGCAACCAGATTGCAGTGCAAGGTCCACAACTCATCCTAACATCAGAGCAGGTGATGGATATGCTAGTGAGTAATCCAGACGCTGAAGAAGGCATGTCCTGGTCACCGGGACGGTATGGGAGAAACCCGGGTTCGAAAAGGAATGCAGGCAGCTCCTCGCAACTTAGCTCCCCAGCCAGGAGTAGTGCCACATCCAAGCGGCAGGAGGTCTCTTCCTCTGGCAACTCCCTAGGTACTCAGTTCACTATCGACGAACCACCAGTAAAGGTATGCATTCTTCCTGACGAACTGCCAGTGGAAGCTTTCAAGAAAATCGACGCAATAAGAAACCAAAATAAAAGAAGTGACAACAACCTTGAATCACATTCCAATCTCAGCCTAGATGACTTCCCCACTCAGCATATAGCTTCTCCCCTAGTTGCGGGACCTGATGGAACGCGTACCTGCTCACTCCGAGAGAATTCCAAGGAGGCATCCATGGCAGTTGTTCCGGGACCCGCCTCGACATCATTATTCGGAGTAGCAAGACTTGGAGGTCTCCAAAACTCCGAAGAAACACAGGAGACAAGTAGCGCGTCAGGTCCAAGAGCCAACTCCATCAGGCTTGCAGCTTCGTATAAAGCGAAATGGAACGCAGTTTCCAGAAGACTCGAGGCAGCTGCAACCAATTCAACAACTGCCGCCCCTCCTTCCAATCCCTCTCACCTTCAATCATGATGTTGTCCATTTATTCATTGAACGTAAGGGGTCTAAATGATCCAGCAAAGGTGCTTAGACTTAGGAATTACTTGCAAAGTTTCCAACCAGCTCCTGACATCTTTCTTATTCAGGAACACAAGCTGACAGGTTCACGAGCTACCAATCTAGGTCGTCAGCTTCATCAAAATGCAAGCTATTTTTTCACAGAAGCTCTGCAAGGCTATGGTCACTTAGGAAACGAAAGTGGGGCAGGTTGTGGAGGCACGGCCATGTTGGTGAATAATCGACTGAAAAGGAACATTGCAAATATTGGCAGCCTGCACCAAGGCAAAGTGTTGTGGCTCATCCTCACGAACATGCCCGGGGGAGACTGTGGTGTTGTAAACATTTACGGCCCCAACGATGCTCAAGAGAGAAGACTGCTTTGGAACAAAATCCCCGGAGCTCTTCCATCGCGATGCAGATGGATTTTTGGCGGGGATTTTAACATGGTGGAGCATGGAGTGGATAAGTCCTCAACTTGCGGCAGGCTAATAGGGGACCATGAGAGAATCCTTTGGAACGCACTAAAGTTATCCTTCAATTTAGAAGATAAATTCCTCCCCAGACAAGGCCTAAAATACTCTTGGGATAATGGTAGGACCTGTGGGCAACGTATTTTGGCTAGACTTGATAGGTTCTATACTTTTAAGGGCTTTACAGGAAGTAGCTCGATTCATGTTACCTCCTATTCTATCAAAGGTGATTGTACACTGTCTGATCACCTACCGGTTGCTATAAACCTAAAACTGGGAGAGGTTTCGCAGAGTCGCTGCCCTTGGAAGATGAATATCAATTACATACAAGAAACTAGTGCAGAAGTGAAACGCATCTGGGAGTCCTTACCAGGTACTCTCTCCTTTTTCTCTAAGCTCAAGAGAGTACTACATTTCTACAGGGAGTATTCTAAGAAAAAAGCTGCATTCCTCAGAGCTAAAGAGACATCACTGCGACAAGAATTGGTTGTGGCTCAGGAACAATTGCAAGAAAACCCATGCTCATTCCCTATCCAGCTCAAAGCGGCGACCATTAAGGAACAACTTTTAGAATTCGAAAAACTAAAAGTGGAAGGGCAACGTATAAGGGCTCGGGTCAAGTGGCGAGACAAAGGGGACTCTTGTAACAGTGAATTCTTCAGGATGGTCCGGGAAAGGCCAAAATCGCAGGCTATCACCCAGCTCCGAGATGGATCGGGACAGATCAAAACAGACAGGAGAGACTTACAAGCAATCTGTAGGAGCTTTTATGAGGAGCTTTATGCGTCACCACCATCCACAGATCCAGCAGTGATTGAGCAAGCTCTCAGTCACATCTCTCCAAAAATCTCCCAAGCTTTGCGAGAAAATCTCGAAAGAGAACTTTCGCTGGACGAACTCAAAGAAGCCGCAAAGGATCTAGCTCGAGACCGTGCTCCTGGCCCGGACGGTGTGAACATTATGTTCTACACTCATCACTGGGATCTCCTTGGTCCGGACTTCCTCAAGATGGTTAATCAGTCTCTTCGCAACAAGCAACTGCCAAGAAATATGACGCAAGGCTTGATCACACTTCTCTTCAAGTCTGGACAAAAAGAGGACCTAGGAAATTGGCGCCCAATTACCTTATTAAACACAAGTTACAAAATTTTAGCCAAAGCTTTACAGAAGAGACTCAAACCCTTACTAGCTGAGATTGTGAGTCCCGATCAAACTGCCTTTGTTCCCCGACGCTTTATTCTGGACAATGTTTTTGTTGCTCACGAAACTATTGATCTGGCCAGAAGAACCAAGCAGCCACTTCTCTTCCTCAAAGTGGACTTCAAAAAGGCCTTTGACAAGGTCAGTTGGGAATTTTTATTTGCGTGCATGGAGCGAATGGGTCTAGGCTCCAATTTTGTAGACATGGTTAAGCTCTTGTTCACAGGAGCAATGGCCTCGGTCACTGTCAACAAGCAACAATCGGAATACTTTGACATATGCAGAGGTGTCCGCCAGGGTTGCCCTTTGGCTCCCACACTTTTCATTTTAGTGGCAGAAGTTCTTAATCTGATGCTCAGGAAAGCCGAACTTGATGGGAGGATAGCTGGTATCAGGCTTCCAAACTCGCAGCAGACTCAGCTCATCTCTCAGTTTGCAGATGACACCTCAATATCCTTAGAGGTCAGTCAACCAAATTCCATCCTAAACCTCATTAGCATTTTAAACCTATTCAAAACTGCTTCAGGATTGGAGATAAATTGGGGTAAGAGTCATGCATATTGGTGTAGTGACAGAGAGAGACCTGGATGGCTCCAAACAATTGGTTGGCAATGGGCGGATGAAAAAGACATTTCTAAGCTGCTTGGTACACCGTTTGGACTGAACCTAGAAACGGAAGATATAGACAGCTTCCTCATCAAGAGAATCAAGTTCAAGCTGGAATACTGGACTTCAACAAAGCTGTCATTAGCAGGTCGAGCGATGATCATCAAGCAGGTCTTTTTATCCTCCTTATGGTTCTTTCTGTCTATTTGGAATGGTTCAGCTAAAGCGATTGCCAAAGTCAAAGCCATGCTTAGAAATTATTTATGGTCAGGCGCTGAGCATTCCACAAAAACTAGGGTTAACTGGTTTGATTGTTGTGCTAAGAAGCACATAGGAGGCCTTGATTTAATTGACCCTCAAGAGGCCATGATAAGCCTTTTATGTAAATGGGTAATCACAGCTTATCTTCCAGGGTCATCCAACCTCCAGGTGCTGCTGCGAAACAAATTATGGCACACTAGCCCTGCAAAACGTTCAAGATGGCCCAGTCATGCGCAATGGGGATTGGCATGCAATCATGCACCTGTTCCGGGATCCCAAGTTTGGAGCAAGGTCCAGATGGCCTGGAAGAAGATGAACAAGAGCTTGAAAGAAGCTCCACCCTCAAACGATGCTGAAGCTTGCCAAGTGTCTCTGTGGTGGGGAGTGGAATATAAAGCTGGCGACTGCAACATATCCCAACAAGTCGCCTTAGCACTTTACAATAGAGGCCTGCGTACAATAGGCAACTTGTGGGATTCAACGACCAAAGGCTTTAAGCAAATGCAACAGCTGGTGAATGAGTTTAACCTTGATGCTCATGAATACCAAGGTGTACTTGCGCTAAAGACTAAGGTTCAGCATCAGTTCAGATCCAAACTAGCAAAAGACTCCCGAATCACTGCACCAGGAACTTGGGTTGGAGGTTACAGGCAATTGCAAGATGACGAGCCAGCTTTTCTTATCGAAGTAAGCAAAAGCTGGAATCCAGGTAATATCAGTACACCGAGTTGCTTACATCATCTCCCATCAGGCTATCCGATTTACACTGTAGGTCAACAGTCGAAGACCTTAATCCAAGACAAAACACGAAATCTGGAACATATAGCCAGAGTATGGCAAGGTCCAATTTCAATAGCTAGGGTTGTCCAGGTGGATAAATCTGTTAAAAAGCAGTCTCTAGTATACTACGGTGTAGTTGGCAAGCTTCCCAATCTTGACCCCCTGCTTTGGCGTTGGAAGAATGGACTTCCTCTTATGATGTACAGTGCGAAGGTAGGGAAGGAGCTACTGTCTGAGAGAAGCCAGCTCAAATCACCAATCGCAGCCAAATGGCGTCATGAAACAGTGATAAATTTTCAACTAGATTGGAAGGAGATCTGGAAGAACAGGTCACAGAAGGAAGCAGCGTTTCTTTGGTCGGTGTGGCACCAAGCCATTGCCACAAATACTTGGAGAAACAAATTTAATCCGGCTGCTAATCCCGAGTGCCCGCTTTGTGGCTCGCAATTTCCCGAGACTTACATTCACAGATTCTACCAATGTCAGTTTTCTAAGAAACTATGGACCTTCGCGTTTACCATCATGCACTGGCTGATCAAAGGGACTCAAAACCTGAGCCTTGCTGCAACTTTTACATTGGAGCAATGTCTGTTTGGTAGGAGAGTCAGACTACGAAGAATGGGTACCCTTAAGATTTGGGCCTTACTTAGGGGAGTAGTGATATGGGGCTGCTGGATCCTCCGAAATGATGCAGTTTTCGAAAGGGTATTCTGGACAGATACCAAGATAAGGAACTATGTTTGGGATTCCCTTTTGGAATATGGTAGAGTAGATTGGATTCGGACTAAGCGTAAAATTAGCAAGGCCAAAACTCCTGAAAAATCTCAGCGTGCCCTGGGTGCTTTTGATGCAGTATGGACCACTAATGATTTGTTGTGTGTTAGATCTGGCTTTTCGGTCACTTGGAAACCCATTCCTCCTAGCATTCCTCTTGTTTTCTGGTAGCTTTTGTTTCCTTTTATTGCCCTGGACCTTGTCCGATGAGGGCCTGTAATCTATTTCTTGCAATGAAGTCTTTCATTTGCTTCAAAAAAAAAAAAAAAAAAGAGCTTTAAAAAACATCACCCAAAACTGGAGTTTCTGCAGAACCACCCTGGGCACTAAAGGGTTAATGTACTGAAAGCAGTGCAAGGCAATCAAATCATGGCTGCCGCAATCAATAACGTACTTATCAATGGCAGTTTTATCACTCCCTTGCAAATTCTGTTTCTTAGGCCTCTCACAGCTTCATGGAAGGCAACTCGGTAGCAATTGTGTGGCTCCAGCCATCCTGTAGAACTTTGCATGTGCTGCATGCATGCATTCACTTTCGTGTTGCATGGAGGTTTGGTGTAATACTGTGATTGTATGGGATGTGATGCTGCATTAAATTGGTATAAGCACAATATGAGAGCAAGCGCATCCTACGCCTGTGTTATCTGTTCACTTTGGAAATTGGATGTAATATCTTTGTATACAATTGAGTTAACCAAAAAGAAGCCCATCTAATTTCTCTTTTTTCTCTACTCTTAACCTCTTTTTTGAACTATACTTGGGTCAAATAGTGTCGTGTCATAGATTGTCCCTTTGGGAACCATGGGCTTGGATCTTTGGTGAAAGGTGTGGAAGAGCTGTTACAATTGTCATACTAAATCCTATTTCTCCTTATGAATTTTGAGGCCATTAGGTATTGCCACCTTTAGCAGTAAAAGTGACGTCAACATAAAAATGAATGTTAAGTAGATTGGTCACTCTAAACAATCATGGTTCACTCGGCCAAATACAGAGAGTTAAGAGTGAACGCCAATAATATATTTAGTTAAATCTTGGTTTGAGATAATGCAATCATGGGGTTGTTTGTTTATTAGTGTATACGTCGTGCTCGGGGGTGCACTGTACTAAACATGTACGAGTATACGTGAGTGCACAGAAGGGGTATTAATTTGAACACTGCCATATTACGTATACATACAATAAAGACATTTAGAATTGAAAATATTCACGTATGCTTACACTAAACATATATTTAAATCGGAATACATCTGTATACAAAGGTATTTAGACATGTAACCTCTCGTATACAAGGGGTTTTTTAGAAGGGGTCATGAACGCACGTGATTCTCAAACATAATGTAGAATGCACCCCCCAAGATGTCGTGGCTTGTGAGTGGTTCACCAACTAAAAGTAGCCTTGATGGGTGCATGTTTGGTGTAAATGGATGGGGGAGTACATCCTTTAGTACGATGATAAATATAGCGTTAGCATCACCTTTACTGCCAAGGGTGGAGATGCTCTAACACTCTCAGAGCCGCTTTACACCTAAAGGCCGGGCCAATTCGTTGTATTAAAGGCCTGAAATTTTCACATGTGATTGGTCTAAAGGGTGAAATCGGCCCCAACCCTTTTACACCTAGAGCCCCAGCCGATTTGGTGATGTGAATTTTTTACTTAAAAAACGCATGGCCCGACATAGTTCAAGCTTGTTGAATTCAGTGCACCCAAAATGGAGGGGCAATTCTTGGCTTTGGGGCAATGTTGGATTTCAATAAACAAACTTTTTTTTATGTAAATGATGATTTTCTTCAACGAACTAGATGCATTGGATTATATAAAAATTTAAATGGCTTTTGTGAAAAGAGAGAGAGGGGCTGAAATTTGCTACATTTATTGCATCGGCTTAGCTTCTTGTCCCCAAGGCCTTTACATATGGAAGAATTGGCCCCATTATAATCTTATTATAATGGGTAGTTGAGGCCGGCCTCCAACCCAATTTCACACAATCAACCTCAAGAGGAATTGGCATGGCCTCTAAATGTAAAGCGGCCTTCATTTGATGGACACAGCAGAGGATTATATAACTTCTGTCCAGAGCATGCTAAATTTCTTATTGTCGTAAATTCTTAAGCCCTAAATGTAACAGCGTTTAGAAACTAGAAGACTAACAGATTCAAACGCACCCCATGTTCTCATCAATGCTTGAATGGAAGTCATGTGATTTTTTGGAGATACATCACCAAGTTATTGTCCTATTTAACAATTGGATTTAGTCATACTTGAGTACATATTTTTCTAAAATTACAAATGTAGAAGTATGTCAAGTCGTTGACTAAGCCAAAATTGCATTGACTGTAGTTCATAAGTGGCCTTGCAGAAATGAGGTCATAGATTTAAGGCACACAAAAATTTCAAAAAATCACCAAGTTTTGGAGTACCTCATTTCAAACTCATTCAAACAAATTTTACTCAAAAAATATAATTTTTTTGTTTGTAATCGAATTTAGAAGGAATTTTCAATTCTAATTTTTAGAATTGATAATTAAATATTGGTGATAGTATCACTGAATCAAACCATACGGATGAAATCTAAAATTCAAAATGTAGAACTTTCATCTGTATATCAATTCCAAAATATTCTTCTAAATGGAAATTTATAATGATTTTTCTCAAATTGCCAATTCCAGGGACACCCTGGTACGTTTAGGGGTTAAGGAAATCTAGACTTTGTAGAGTGAGTGTACCAGTTGAATAAGGCCATCAGCTTTGCTGCAGGAAATCGCCTTTCAAGTGCTTGGACGATCTGCAAGTAACAGGCAATCTGAGCATGTCAATATCTGACCACGACATGGATGTTAAACTAAAAACTGACACTCCACTATATTACTCAGATTTCCAACATTTATAACATTATTACGCAAGTCAAAGTGAGGCTCTCCATTCAATTGTCAATGGGTCAAACAATTATAACATTATTAACCCTTAACCCTTTAACGTCCCGATTCAACACTGTTTTCAAAGATTTGTTATAAAATGGTTGATGAAAAACGGAAATGGAATTGATGTACAAAACAAAGTTGTAAATGTCAATGTGTAGATAACATCCGTACGGTTGGATTCATCATATTTATTATTAATATTTTTAAAGTAATTTTGCAAGGTTTTCTCTTGAAATTCAATTAAAAATCCAAAATTAACACAATTTTTTTTTTTAATATTGTAATGAAATTAGAATGACATGCACTACGAGAAGGTATGGTTTCCATTATTTGATTCTACTTATTATGGAAAATCATATTTAAGGTTTTTCGTTTTGAACTAAGATTGAAACTTGACATTAATCACTTTTGTAATTTTTCAAAAATTCACATTATCTTATTTGGAAGATCCATACCGTACAAATGGTATTCAATTAGCACAAGAATGAAAAATAAATAAAAAATGGATGAAAAACATCCGGTACCTACAGAAATCGAGCTGCTGAAATTCATCCGGCGTCTAGAATCTGGACGCCAGCACGCTAAAGGGTTAAGCGTGCAAGGAGCACTATGGGGACCGACATGTTTGATCAATTTTCAGTTGAAGAATAATTTTCAACTAGTTCCTCATCTCAAATGAAAATGGTCTCAACTAACTTAGGACTGTGTGGGAGATACCTGTTACTTTTTAGTCTAATTTACCGTTCTTCAAAATTGTTAAAACTGCGATTTTTGTAGCCCTATAAAACCCAAAGCCCTAAAATTCCAATATACACTGCAAAAAATGTTTTTCTAACGAATTTCATTTTATGTAAGCTCTAGAAGCATGCCACCTATACTTTGTTGTTCATCACTATTATTTACATTTTCCTTAAAAATTTCATAATATTCTAAGCTTTTTTGTAAGTACTATGATTTTTACAAGAGAAAACTTTGAAAAAACTTATAAAAATCGTTTTTATTTAAATAATTATGAAAAAAATCATTGTAAATCAGTTTAACAATACCTCAGATGAGAAAAACATGTTAAAAAATATATTATATATTTTAAAATGTGAGGAATTGATGAGGTTTGACAAGGTAATTGTAGTGTGAACGCTTATGGATTAACCTCTAAACGTCCTCACCCCTCTTTAGATTTGGAGAATTTCAAAGATGTCTTTTAAAATGTAACTAAGACGGATATTTCAAACTTGATGTATGAATCAAAGTTGTATGTTATGAATTTTAGATTCTATCCATACGAATAAATCTATGATTGTTGTCCCCAATATTAAATTGTATAAAATTTGAAACTTAAAATTTAAAAATCTTTGTAATTTGATTACAAATAAGATATTGACAATCTGTACATGAAATTTGCTGTGATTGGTTGAAATGTAATACTCTAAGTGTAGTGATTTTTGGAGATTTTTGGGTTATTTAATTTTATGAGTTAACTTTTTTGACTTTCACACTGAAATTTTAGACATTTTGGGCAAATCGCTACAACATCAAATGAGGCATGATTTTTTTGCAAATCATTCCTTTTCTAATTGAATCACACATGAATGAAGCTAAATTCCCATAAAAATATATAGTATAATATTCACGTTGCAAAAATTCAATGATGAATGAGAAAATTGTGTTTGATTTGTATATCGTTCACTTTCTGAACGGTTGGACGTTTAGGAGTTAACCAAGTCAAAGGTGAAATTTAGTTATTTATAAATCGATTGTAAGATACTAATATAAAATTTTATCATTTTTATCATCTCTTGTCATTGAATATAGTGACTAAAGCTTTCAACTTTTTTAAGAATACAAGATCCACAATTTTTTTTCCTTTTTTCTTTACTAATAGGAAACACACACAACAACAATCATAAGAATACTAAATGTGTTGACTTTCCATTCTTGCCTTGACGTCCTATTGGTGCTTTTAGCAACCGCCATCCAAAGAACTTAAATCCATTCGTAATTCATTTGTAAAATTTTAGTAAAAAATTCACACTACAAAAAGTGCATGGCGGATGAGAAAACGTGAATTCAATTTGTACATCGTCCAAAAATGAATGATTGAAATATAGTGGTTGATTTTAATGAAGGATTTCAAAAATATGAAAGGAAAAATACCCAAATACTTACGAAAAATTTAAGTGAGTAGCCATATTTTGCCCAGGTATCACCCAAAGTATCACACAGGGTATCACCCAAGTACCACCCATGTATCACCCAGGTATCACCCAGGTATCACCCAAGTATCACCCGTGGATCACCCCAAGGGTCCTGAAAAGAGCTGGCTACCTGGGAAAATTGAAAAAAACATCACTGGTGCGGTGTGTGTGTTTATTAAATTTTTTTCTTGGAAGGAATGAAACAGAATTTCATTGCAGAGTCTCCAATTGCAAGTAAGTTAAGTCAGTGTGACATGTGTGCCGGCAGTCCTTTGACGTGAGCAAGTGGCGGTGTATGAAGTCCTGCAGTGGTGAATTTTCCTCATTAATAACCAAGGCACCTGGCCACAGGGAATCCTATGCTGCCTGCCTGCTTGAATTGCCTGCTCTCATATCTCACATATCTACGCTTCTGCAGTGTCACACCAATTCAATGTGAGCTCCAGCGGCGCCGACATTTCCCACGCACGACATCGCTATGGCCGCCATCACTCTCCCCTGCTCTCTTCCTCGCCTCTAGAAAGACCCACCTCTTTACCCCTTCACTGAACATTTTCTCTTCCCGCTAGCATCGACCCTGTTGCTGGATTACGTTTTAGCTTGCTTGCCGGATCTGAAGTTGTTCGATCACTTTTATGCCAGATTCAGCTCCTCGATTGCTTGAGCTACAGTATGGGTCTCCAGAAGTAGACCGTGCTAGCTGTTCCTCGGTACGCGACCAGCCCGGAGCTTCACTCCCAGATTACAAGGTAAGGACAATTTATTGATGTTGTTAGACTGGTTGAAATGCTTTCACATTCAAGTTGGTAAATGAAAAAGGTTTGCGAAACTGCGTTGTTTGGATACTGTATTCCAAAGCTATGAAGTTTTGTAAGTAGTTGTTCTGAAATTACTTCATATTCATTTAGGGGATTCACGTACAGCAGCTGAATATCTGATCAAGTGTCGCATTTCGAGCAGAGATTGATCGATCATTAACTACAGCATGAAGTTCTTCATGCACAGTGGCGTGACTCTGGCGTTTGCTCTGCTGCTCGCCTCCCAGCACTGCTCTTTAGGTATTTGGTTTGCCTTCACTAGCCTTCTATGGTTTGTCATTGATGAGGCTGCGAAGTAATTATGCTTTGGATATTCACTTCGGAAGCGCTGTACATAATATGTACATTGTTGATTAATTTCTTTCATTAATAACCTCACGTACTGAACGCGCTTGAGTTCGAAGGTCGATGCGGGCCGGATTCTATCTTTGAGCTTTAATTTTTGGTTGCTGTGTACATCGACGTACATCTTCTACGTTCAAACCTCTCAAATGTTGAGTTTCTGAACTTTTTGTATATATATATATATATATATATATATATATATAAAACTATATATATATAACTATATATATAGTTATATATATATAGTTTTATATAGTTATTTGTAAAGGCATCCGGTCTTTTGTCCTCCTTTTTTCATGGACCAGAGCTGGTACCAGAGCTGGCTGACACCACTCCTCCTCACGGTCTCACCCCACTACCCAATTCTTCTCCCTCCCTCCAAATTTTTATGAATAAAAATTTCAATCTACCCAGTGCTCTATTCTGGGTCTACAGTGAGATCATGCCGATCCTGTCCTTTCCAAATTACAGGTCAAAAAGAAGGGTTTTGAGGGACTTTACAAATAACTCTACAGTCTACAAACCTTTTACTGCTTTGGACCTGAAGAGGCCATTCTGAAGCGGTGCTGTACATTTCGTAGATTGAGTAGATAGTCTAGCTTCACGTACTTGAGCTTCTCAGAAGCTAAGCTAAGTTTTCGCTATATCTGTAGTACGTAGAGCCCTGTAAGTACCAGGATCTGAGTCGAACCTCAAGATAAAATAGTCCGTGAGTATTCTCTAGTTAGACTTCCTCCAACTGGTAGATTTTGGTTTGATTACGTTGTGTTCTTTACATTTACAGATAGTACGACTTTAAAGGCAATTTCAAGTTGGTGTCGAACCCTCTGAATATCGTGCTCTGAATACGCGTTATGGTGGACGGGAATTGCCCCCGAAAAGTAGCAGACTCGGTCACGTTTCTGTGAAACCGCAACTTCTGAAATCTAATTTCTATAAACCACTTTAAGAAGTAGCTAAATGTAACAAATGTAACAGGCAAAATTAGAGCAATTACTGTCTAAGCGCTTTGTTTCCCACATCAATTGGGCGTCATTTCCGCGTTCATTTTTCGGTATGGAATCATTTACCCTATCAATCAATTATCTAATTAAAACGAATTTCATATCAGGCCATATTCGTTATATTCAGACGTTTCAAAGCTTTTGAGACAGAATGCTAGTTATTCACAAAAACATTTGAAAACTAGTAATTGGAACCAAAAATATATAATGCTCAAATACTGATTCTATAATGAAATTCTAAAAGTTGATGTTCTTACCTACTTATAAAAAATTAAAACGATTCATCTTCGAGTCGAAGATGAAAATGAGACTTCAAAAAGTCCCAATATAATGAATATGACCTCATCAGGTCGACTGAAATCTCCAAATTGTGCAGAGAACTTTTGATTAATTAGTTTGTAAAGTGTGCTATGATTAACTGGTTTTAAGTTATGATCGATTTGCATTACCAGGAGTGGATGGTTTAAGGCATGATCTCAAGGACGAGAAGACCGGCTCGGGAAGACCGCAAGGGCGGAGGCTTGCCACACAGCAATGGTGTATTGCGAAGCCGAACCTGGACAACGCCAATTATCAAGGGGCATTGGACTGGGTGTGTGGGCCGCTGTCTGGCCAAGGCCAAGTGAATTGTGGACCGCTTCAAGCGACGCAGAGTTGCTATCTGCCCAATACCTATCAAAGCCATGCTAGTTGGGCCTTCAATGTATACTATCAAACCCACGGACAAACCTCGCAATCGTGTGACTTCCAGGGCACAGCAATCCTCACTTCCACTGACCCCAGTGAGACTCTCACTTCCACCCATCCTTTGATGCACAGCAAAATTAATGTTTCCCTTCACTCGATTTCTTCAGTTCACGTCTATTAACTAGTGTTAATAATTCTCGTTCGTTGACTTGGAAATCAATGACAGCTATATAGTTTCTCATGCACTACTAGAAAATCCAATTGTTCTGTTGATTTGGTTGTGTTGATGTGAGACACTTTTATGTTGATTTGGACAGAAATCTGTTGATTTGAAATAAATGCAATCATATCTAGAGAAAAGTGTCCTATCAACAGAAAAGTGTCCCGCATCAACGCGACACGAATCAACGAAACAGTTGGATTTTCTAGTAGTGATGCTACGTTGTTGTTCTTTACGATTCAGGTTTAGGGTTTCGTTGGTCTTCATGCATGAGTCAGTGATAGGCGCAGAGGCTTGCGAGATAGTGATTGTGTGTGGACTCATTACCTTTTGTTCCTATTCCTCTTTTCAGGTACAGCGACCTGTCCATATACGGGGTCCAGTGGGTAAGCTTACTGATCAACTTTGAGTATAGCAGTTTTGCCCCTAAAAGACTGAGCTTCATGTATATGTTTTCAGCAGTGTTTAGTACATCACATGGAGACTGATTTTGTTACCAATACACACAACGTTCTTTCTCTTATTCTAGTGATGTAAAAGTTAACCCCACCTGAATTATAAATTTCACAATATGATCAATTGAATAGTCAGGGGTTAATGGGTTATAGCAATAGATTTCGAAGTGAAACCGGTTTTTTGACTCTTCTATTTAGAACAGATATTGCTGGCCAGGAATTTTAGGGCTGTGTTCTGTGGGTTTCACGATCTGTTAGATGTCATTTTGCAACAATCCGTGGTACCTTGGTACTTGGACATTTTTTTGAAATAACTGGCATTCCAATTACAATCTCACTCATTATGGGAGTCTGTGGTTGCTTTTACACTGTCTCATCAGGGCTAGAAAAATATGTATGCCTTGGGAAAAAAAGTGGATGAACTTCAAGGCTCCGAAGGAAAGTCAGGCTCTCAGAATTTTTTTAGAATCGCAAACCAATATTTGGAAATCTCCGTAGTGAGATACTGCCTATGGATACAAATACTTAAACAGAGTTTGTCATCACAGACAGTAAGGAGCTGATTTCCAAGTGGCTGTTGGTTGTGGCAGGACAAGTTCAATCATATCAGGGAATTCCACAGGCGGGGCTGCTGAGCAGAAAATTAGAAACTCCAGCTCATATCTGTCAGCTCTAGTTTCTGTCATTGCATACCTCGTCACAGCTCACGGTTTTTAGACGCCTTGACTTGATTCAGTTACACTCTGGAAAAGAAAGCTTCACATAATCTCTGTGGATTTTCCCCCAAAGGTGTTCACTGTCTGAAAAAGAAATACTGCCAACCACCGCTGAACAGCAATTGTGATAAACTGGTTGGGATTTTGAGCCAAAGGAGAGGGAGCTGATGCTACACTATATGCATGAAGCAGAACTCAGTAGCTTGAACCGTTTCAATCTATGTAAGAGAGGGGAAAGTTCTAGAGACAAGAAACGAAATATGTATACCCCCGTACCACTGGAAATGGAATCGTAACAGGCTTTCATTTTTTACAGCTCTGGTATTCCTTGTTCATCTGGGTTATTCTGATAATTTCTGTCAATAAAGTCAGTCTTTTGTGTTTTGGCTACACTGTCCTTGGAGGCTTAGACTTGTGGAGAGTACCACCATAGCCTGTGAATTTGGGTACCAAGGCAGTGCACCCTATTTGTGCCTTAACCCTTAAAGGGCTGATGGGGATAGTATACCGTAACACCATAGCAGGTTTGCCACCTGGCGAACGAATATTAATTTCTTTTGAAAAAATAAGGTTCGCCTCTCGAAAACTGAATTTCTCAATTTTCGTTTTTTTAGTAAAAAATCAGTAGAAATGACCTTAAATAGCTAAGAAATGACAAAATATTTCAAAAACTAATCTAATCTATTTTCGTTTTTCTGTCTTCAGAATTTTCTAATTTTTACGTTTTTTATTTTTAGAATTATTTTAGGACGAATCTGCATGGTACTACGGTATATGTTAGCGTATTATTGACATTTTTTGAAAATAGAAAGTTCAAAATTGAGACCCTAATAGCTCATTAACCCTTTAGCGCACCGGCGTCCATATTCTGAACGCCGGATGAATTTCAGTAGCTCGATTTCTGTAGGTACCGGATGTTTTTCATCCATGTTTTAATTTTTTTCATTCTTGTGCTAGTCGAATACCATTTGTACGGTATGGATCTTCCAAATAAGATAATGTGAATTTTTGAATATTTACAAAAGTGATTAATGTCAAGTTTCAATCTTAGTTCAAAAAGAAAGACCTTAAATATGATTTTCCATAGTAAGTAGAATCAAATAATGGAAACCATACCATCTTGTAGTGCATGTCATTCTAATTTCATTACAATATTTTTAAATTTTTTTGTGTTAATTTTGGATTTTTAATTGAATTTCAAGAGAAAACCTTGCAAAATTACTTTAAAAATATTAATAATAAATAGGATGAATCCAACCGTACGGATGTTATTTACACATTGACATTTACAACTTTGTTTCGTACATCAACTCCATTTCCGTATTTCATCAACTATTTTATAACAAATCTTTGAAAACAATGTTGAATCGGGACATTAAAGGGTTAAATCCATGTTATGTGAATTATAACTTCACTTTTGATCTTAACCCCTAAACTCCCCAGCATTCAGAAACTGGATCACGATCAGAATCAAAGTCTTGCAACTTTCTCATACAACCTTGGATGACTTTCATCCAAGTCATCTTTGTAAGCCTATTAAGTTCTGTACTAATTTCAATAAATATCTCGTGATGGGGACCTTTTGATAACATTGGAGAGGCCTCCAACTACAAATATGACAAATTTGTTGGGTAGATTTTAGCCTTGCAATGGCCCTCTCATGTGCACCTCAGGTACATCTCAGCCATTCTAATATCTACTTTTGAGTCTAGGATCTACTTTTGTTTAAAGGATTGGTACGTTTAGGAGTTAAATCCATAGGAGGTATGGACTGTGCCAAATTTTAGTTGTGCCATCTCAATAGTTCCAAAAAAATTGTTACAACAAAAACTCGTAGCAAGTATAATCATATTTTGCTGACATCACATGCATTTTATATGATTTATTGAAGATCCAAAAGTGCCACTTGGGCATTCCACATTAAACAAAATGGCAGCTTGTATAGCTTCTAGTCATTCATAATTGCCAAAATTTGTTGTTTAACCCCTAAGCTCCCGAGCGACCATTTTCTGGTCGCTGCCCGGAACAAACGGGCTGCCCGGAACAAAAAATCATTTTTTGAAAAAAAAAAAAAAACTTTAAAATACAAAATCAAGTCTACTTTCCAACCCAATTTGAATTATGGCAATCCGAGTTAAACTCCACCTGGGAGAATTTTTCAAAGTAGATCACCTCAACATTGTCTAAGTGTTACAAAATTTGCTATTTGGGGAAAGTAATGATGATTCCTCCATCGTTTCTCTTGCTTTTTTGAAGTTTACGATAGATAGCCCAACTTTAACCAATCGTACTAAATTTTGAACTCTAAAATTGAAAATTATAATTTATACAAATTTTCGAAGGTTAATGCTTTTAAATTCATTAAAAAATGATCTAGAGATTATTTAGGAAGTTTGACCGTACGGACAATTTGTAAAGATGATACTCTACATTTTGTCTATTGAACCAACCTTCATCAAACATATGGAAGACACATATTATAACACATCTATGTTTTTTCCAATATCCCTCAGGCTTTTAGGGGTTAAACCTTTAGTGCCCAGGTAACTGGTAAGTGGTGACTAGATCATCAGAAATTGAAATGTTGTAAAATTTGTGAACCATCTCAATTTGGTGTGTGAATTTCAGATGTGTAACTTTTGATTTTGCAAAGACACAAAAAGAAAATTTTGGAATGTGGCTTTTTTAGATATCCAAATACCAATGTAAAAATCACCACAATACTTCAAATACCTAAAATATAGCAAATACTTACAAATACAAGACAAGTTGTATGTGATATTTTTTGTGAATTGGAAGTTTGTTATATTGTATTTTTTTTTTATTGTGTTCTTTTGTTCATGTTCTATTAGTGTATGCATTCTGATTTTATTCAATGTACCAACTCCTTTCTTATTTTAACGTATAAATTTTGTTCTAAACTGTACATGAACAAGTCACCCTGGATACGCAACTCTCGGGGAGGTCATTCTTTGTATCTTTTGAGTATCACATGTGAACAAAGGGTATTTAAAAGTACCCTAAAAATTAAAAATAATTTTTACTATAATAAGTAATATTTAAGAATATTCTCATTTTGATTCTTGTAATCAATTGTGAGCATCCTATATTAATATAAATCATTTATAAAATTTACTTTCAAATGTTTATTTGGACCCTACCTTAGTTCGCATGTTGTTACGTAATATTTGGAAGTGACCTCCCCGAAACGCAACTCCCGTGTTATATGCCCTTGATCATAATCACTTATATTGCATTTTAGTTCAATTTCAAGTGATACAACTTGTTTTAATGTAAAAAACTCTTGTAGCCCTTCTAACAAAGAATCTAAAAATGTAATTATGTACATGAACTAAGTATTCTTTGAAGACAATTTTAGCGTTAAAATCCTAATTAAATGAGTTTTTAAATACATGTCGCATAGGCCAAGCTAACCAACTTTTTGGGATTTTCAATAAAAACTCAATATTTTTTTATTAGAAATAAAACACTGCAAATGACTTTTAACTTTAATTGAAGGCAACTTCTCGTATGGATTTTTAGTAATTATATATGGGTGTTTCAATTCTTTATATACAATGTGGAGCTTTTTTTTTTATAAGTATGCAACCCAACATTTTCAACATCTCGTTTATTTAATTTGGTTTTCACCTAACTTTTTTATCCTTTATAAAAATAAAAATAAATAAATAAATAAATTAAAAAAAATAAAAAAAAATAAAAAAATTTGAGATAATTTTTACAAAAGCCAACCTCTAACTAAAGTCGTTTTAATGCCAATGCCCCCTGCATATAATATAGAAATTGCGTACCCGAGAAAATCACTCTCACTTATCAAATTCACATCAATTATGTATGAGTCCATTTTTGACATGAACTATTGCAATAGAGAGGTGCTAACATAGGTCATTGTTAAACATCTTCACTTTCATTTTTGAAAATTTAATCCAAATTCTATATAACTTTAAAGTCACACACCCTCTGAAATCTTTTTTTTGAGTGTGCATTATACGGTTCAAAAACATACTATAATCTTCCAATTCAACATTCCGATCTTACCAAGATTTAACCAACACTTGTTTCATTAAGCTATGCCTACACTTATACTGTCAAAATCTATTAATAGTGTTCCTAATTTCAACGCAGATTTAAGGGTTGAAGCAAACTCTAATGACCCCTTTAAAATATATTAATAGTATCCCTAATTTAAGGGCTGAAGCAAACTCATGATCCCTTAGAATTTTTTTGTGCTGAAAAAACAAAATGCCTCAGAAAATACTGAGGGCCGCTTCACACTATGGCCGTCCAAGTGGAGAGCCCGTGGGATTGAGAGTCCAAACTTTGTTGAGAGTCCAAAGAAATCTACTGAAAATAGGCAATAAAATATAGTTTTCATTTTTTATGAAAAGAAATCGACAGCCTCTCGACCATAGTTTGGATTTCCATTCCCGTCCAACCCAAACTTCCTTTCGAGAGGCCGTTACCTTGGTAAAAAAGTACTGCCACGTAAGAGCGACGACCGTTGGACTTTGGCCTCTAGTGTGAAGGGTCGAGAGACTGAACCCATGGTTTCTTGCAATTCGATTGGTGGAAATTGACGGCCTCTCGACCTTCAGCCATAGTGTGAAGCGGCCCTGAGATTCGTTGTAGTGTGAAGCGGCCCTGAGATTCGTTGGCAGGGCCTAGTACTTGTCGGTCGTCCAGTTGGTCTCGTCCCCGAGAATGGTTTTCGTTAGGGTTTCGTCCAAAATTCTTTCTTATCTCCGTGGTTATGGCGAGTTCCGAATGTCTTTATCACGTCGTCAATCGATGAAATCCGACTCGATTTCTTCAGACCGGTTGCATTAGGGTCTTCGCGGTTGCTGCAGATTGTTAGCTGCAAATTTTCGAACAACTCGGTTGGGATTTTGGAGGAATAATGGTAGCAGACGAGGACGATGATTACATGGGTGATCTGGAGCGGTTTATACCCAAGGAGAAGCTTCTCCCTTCTAAACCAGCTTCACAGGTAATAAAATAAAATAAATCACTTATCTGAATATTTTAAAACGATTTCAACGATTGCTTTCAGTCGCCATATCGATAGTTTTGTTGATTGACTTCAGTTTTACCGGACAACGGAATACTCTCGTTCTCCGGTTTTAATTCAGTAATAATTTCGACCTTTGTCGGTCTTAATATTTGTACTTACAGCCTAGTAACGGAGTCTTTAAAATCATAATCGAAAAAAATGCAATTGAAAACATTGAAAGTATCCTGTTTTGGCATACATATGCTCGTTGTGTGTCTGTAATGGATTGTCTGTCTTCTTCGTAGGCAAAGTCTAATTTTCGATGGTCTGCAATCCTTGATATTGATGGCCTGGAATCTGAAAGGTAAATGCATTTAGAATTGACGGTTTTCTGAGCTCCTTAGTCGAGCGTTACTCTTAGTATGGCACGTATACAAGCGCCCTCCGTGTATGAGCATAACAAGGTGTTGCCGTATTCATTTGCTTTCATGACCCCTTCCAAAAAAAAAACCCTGTATTCAAGGGTTTATATTTATAGAAACCTTTGTACATATAAATGTTTAATATAAGTAAATATTTTCAGCTCTAAATATGTGTATTGTATGTATACTTTGTATGACAATGTTCAAATTAATACCCCTATTGAGCAGTCACATATATTTTCACAAATTTAACATAGTGCACCCCCCGGGGTGTTGCCGCATTGAACAGATAGGAAAGGGAAAAGGAGCTGGTGCAACGAAAGAGAAGGTGAACTGGAAGGAGAAGCGGAAGTTAAAAGGGGTAGAGAAAGTAAAGAAAGAAGCAGAGCAGCGGCAAGAGGGCCTGGCTGCTGCCATTCCTTCGTCCAATATCGGCTTTAAGATGTTGCAGCAGATGGGGTACAAACCAGGCATTGCTCTGGGGAAGCACGGTCAGGGAGCCACAGAGCCAATAAACGTGGATGTGAAGTTCAATAGGACAGGGTTGGGCAGAGACAGAGTTGTGGCAGAGGAGAAAGTCCTCAATGCGAAGGTCAAGGCTCTCGTTCAGGAGAAGAAGCGACTGAAAGTGGATGAGCTGCGGGAAGGGTTTCAAGAAAGGAGGAGAGGTACTTGGCAGAGCCGGAAACTCGTTAGTGATTACCGCAAGGCTTACACTGCTCTATTGCAGCTTGAAGAGCGATCTTTAGGTTCTGCTCTGGCTCTGTCAAAGGAGAAACCTGCAGGAACTGCTGTAGAGAAAGAGAAAGAGAAAAGGAAAGAGGACAAGGATGGGGATGCTGATGATGAGGCTGAAGAAGAGGAAGAGGTCATTACGGACGAGGTAAGCATGTCATTGCTGATTCTTGAACATGGAACAGACCGAGTTTGGTTGATAGGTTTGACTCATTTAGAGCATGCCCATACATTTATCTCCTGTTATTATTTGAATTGTTTTGGAGTGATAAGTGCTTAGCATGTACTCCCTCCGTCCCAAAGTTATTGTCATGTTTGAAAGTCATGTTTGAAAGTTCTTTTAAGTAGGTCAAAAAAATACTTCCTTGTGGCTAATTTTATTGAGGTTGCAATGAACACATGCAATGTTCTTCAATCATTCTAGTGACATAATTTGGAACCTTTTTTAATCATGTTTCTTACAATATGATCAATGAAATTGGCTCAAAGAAATACTCCGTACCAAGCAAACAAGTTGGACAATAACTTTGGGACGGAGGGAGTACTTTCTTTGTCCCATAATGAGCTTCCTCAACCCCTTTTCAGTTTGTCCCATAATAAGCTTCCTGTTGCTCTAAGCAAGGTGAATGGATTACGTGACAGTTGTCATCTTTCATGTCTGTAACTTACCCGGAGTATCCACGAAAGTCAAAATTATGACTGCAACACCGGAGTTAATTCTTGAATTTTCTGGGTACGAGAAGCTTATTATGGGACAGAGGAGTAGTAAATACAGCATGATGGCTCCTCTTAAGAAACGTGTGCTATGAAAGCTTCATTACTATCGCAATTATCGCAGACTTCCTTTCTCATAGTCCTAATCCTAAAACGATAGAGGCCGGGAGGCTCCATGTCAATGTATTTTTGCCAGCCTGTGTTCTTGAAGTGTTAACAATATTTAATTTTGGAAATATGGATTAGTATGTCATATTTAATGCTTGCTGGTGTGCAAGGCCATTACCTGTCTGTTTTTGCTTTGAGCACGTCAGGAATCTCTTCATTCTTTAGAAAGGTTATTTTATTTCGTCTTGGCTACCGTAATCCTTCACTGTTATTTTTTTGTGGACTCGGGATTTTCTGTTATCTATAAGTCAATGTTGATGAGCTATGTTATTGCGATCATTTTTGTCAGGTTTCAAATACATTAAGATCTTCTACATAATAAATCACTTACCAATTTCTCATGGATAATCGCAGATGTTACAAGAAACTTTGACTCGGTTGCGTGAGGTTTACAACTACTGCCTGTATTGCGGATTCCAGGTTTGCAGAATCCTTTCTAACCTCACAAAATCATAAAATGTTTGTTTGGGGATTGTCTGTTTTGGATAGCGACCTCTAACTTCACTCGATGGACCAGGTTTAACTTGAAGGCACAAGTCACCTTTTCTAGTTCTAAATCCTGCTTGGGTATGTAGCATGTAGATAGTTTACATACATGTGAAGGTGACTTTAAGCTTTTAGTGTCCAATAGTGATATCAATCACCTGTAAAACTGGTTTGAAATTGAAAATTTGAGAAATTCATTGCCTAAAAGTTGTGCATTTATCAGATGAAGGCTAATATTTTTGAGTGGATTTAGACTTGCCTTACTCGGGTCCATACCTCTGACTGTTTTGGCCTCTTGTCATCTTCTTACTGTCTCAATTCTGGAATATTGTCATAGTAAGACGAAAACCAGATCTAAACCTGAATTGTGAATGAAATGTAGCTCTTTCATGCTAAGCTCACGTGTATCAAATATGTTCTATACCAGAAAGTTCCTGGAAAACATGTTTGATTGAGTTTTTGGATTGGCGCAGTATGATTCTCAGAAACAACTTCAATCTGACTGTCCCGGGGAGGAAGAAGATGCACATTGACAATGCTTAGTTTACACAGAAACAGATGCTGTACCACATGAGGTCCTTTTGGGGCACCTATGTCCCACTTGAGTGAGTTCTACTCAGAATATTTACAGGCGTGCCTGGGTAATTGGCAATGGTATTTATATTGTAGTAGACATTGGATATGTTAGTTTGTATGTATTTAAATTACAGTTAAGGCACAGCACTGTGACAAATTGTGCCCCAACTAATGTAGTATACTAGATTTTTCATGTATGTACATACACAACTGTCATGATTTTAATTCTTCGTTTCATACCATGCTTGGTTTGAAGTCACCCTCTATTCAACTTAGTTCTCGATTTTCTCAGAGGATATTTCTGCACTTCAGCTACTGATGTTAGTGCATTGCACTTGGCAGGGTAAAATACAAATTGGAAGACGATTGAAGATTTTCAGAATGGGGCAAGTTTTTATGGCTCTTAGGTCTCCAATTCATTTATGGATCATTATGTAATCTTCATTCTCTACATCCATGTTATTGTCTATTTCTGTTTTAGTACTTGAAAGATGTTGCTAGTTTAATTATAAGTTTTAGTGATAGAAGGTTTGGTCTTTGATTTGCAAACAGTCCATAATTTTGTAGATCAAATATTTGTGCGTTGGATATAGTCAATTTTGCACTCAATTATGAATGTCAACAGGTTCTGATCCATTAGTTGCAGCTTAGAATCCATACACTACCTGTAAACGCTCCCAAGTACAAGGCGAGTCTATTATTATTTGTACTCATCTGCCTAAAATTTAGTGAGTACATCTCTTCATAGAGCGTGGCTTTACAAGTTTGATAGAATCAGAACTCTGGTTTCTGATTGTATCTAGCTGTATGTAAGATGTTCTTGCGCAGGCTAGTCATTGCCTTGAAACTTACGTCATAGGTCTTGCTACTGCGACTTCTTTTGTGAATTTCCCAATCTTGTATTACTTCTTCATACGCACCATTAGCTTTATTTTTCCTTGCTCATTCCGGTGATGCTTACCACTTCCAATAATGGGTTCTGCTATGTATTGCAGGTGAGTGGTACCGGTGTGATTTAGTCAGAAACAGTAGTGAGCTGCTGGACTCGTCAGTCGTGTTGCATTGAGGAACCTCTGCAAGGAAAAGCCCGTTCATAATGACAGTATTTGCTGTTTTTTTCTCATGTCCAAGACACCTTACTTCATTCCCTAACCTTTCCCTCATTGTGCCTTACTTTTTCATATACTAACTTTGATTTTAAGGAACTACTCGACAAGTAGAGTAAGCACGTTTCTGTATATAGGGATGCTTTAGAGGTGTGTCTATTATTGCTGTATTTGGCGTAGAGACTCAGGCTTCTCAAGGGACCCTTTTCAATCTCTTTGCTGTTCACACCATACCAGCTGGTGGATTCATCAAAGAGGCGATAAGCTGATTGAGCTCTACAGACTGTCATTGCAGATGTAGTGAACCCCTGCACCAGGGTCAGGATCTGTGCTAGCGATGGGATTGCGGTCAACTGGTCATCTGCGTGGTTAACCCTTTAGTGCCTAGGGTACTGTAGCTCAGAGCCCTGGATTTCAGTAGATTTTTCCACTGTGGTTGAGACTACCAAAAATAGAATGAGTTAAATTAGAAAGTAACCATACAATTCTATTCTCAACTCGAGAGCACATATTTTATCAAAATTTGAGAATCATCCGATGGTGGGATCGGAAGATTATAGTATGTATTTGAACTGTATAATGCACGCTCAAAAACGAGATTTTGGGGGGTGTGTGACTTCAAAGTTAAATAGAATTTGAGGTAAATTTTCAAAAATAAAAGCAAAGAAGTTCAGCTATGCCCTATGTCAACACCTCTCCGTTGCAATCTTTCATATCAAAAATAGACTCACACATAATTATTGTGAGATTTATAAGTGAAAGTGACTTCTCCATGTACGGTTTAGGACAAAATTTTATACGTAGAAAATTGACAGGAGTGGGTACATTAGTCAAGATCGGATTACACACACTAATGGAAGATGAAGAAGAGAACACAATCCAAAAAAATAAAACAAGATAACAAACTTCCAAACACAAGAAATACTACACAGTACATATGTTATATTTGTAAGTATTTACTGTATTTTCAAGTATTTGCAGTATTTTTGCGTTCTGTTGATAGGTATTTTGATAGTTGTACAATTCCAAATTGAATTTTTTTTTTTCTGGAAGGTGCGTAATGTATGTGGGCAAATCTGAACTTCAAAACTGAAGTTCCAATTCTTCACGGATTCTCTGCTATTTGCATTTCGGACATTGTAGTGACCATAATGTGGTCAGCTAGGCACTAAAGGGTTAATAGAGATCATGACCTAAGGTAACTATATCTAAAAGCAAAGCAACCATTTCCTTAAAGCGTTCCTAGCTCAATCTTCCATAATAAGTAGATTCTGACGCCCTACTATTGATGGGAATGTGCACAATTTGAACATCAAAGTTTAGGGTTGTTGTAAGGTCAACTTATAGTCAACACTTTGGAAATTCATAACGTGTCCAAATAATGCATGCTAAAGTGTGTTGGAATCCTCTTGAACTTGTTATTAAGACCCATTGAAAGTATTTTTTGTTTTATGTGTGTAAATAGGCTCAGTTGGTAAGATGAATGCTTTAAGGTATGGTTACCTTAGTGCCAGTTTTTTAGTCTCGTTTGTCATGTGGGGGTCTTCTCATGGATCTTTCCTCATGGTGTGATCTTCCATTTTATTCTTGATGTTCACTTCTCCAAAGCTTTAAGTTGGAAATCAATATCTTGTTGGTGGCAATGATTGACCTGCGTAAGCAATGGAGACGTGGGTCCATGCAACTTACGAAAAGGCTTCAAGAAATGGTCAAATCTTTCCAAAAAGAAAAGAAAATTGTCAAATCTTTTTTGCTCACATGGCCAGAGGCGATACGCAGTTCGATAATTTGGTACACCGGTGCGCACAAAACTTCATCTGCTTTCATGTTTTGTCATGTTCTACAATAATGCTGAAATTCAAAGGTTTATTTAGAGGATGCTCTAGTGGTCTATTGTTGAATGCACGTGACTACTCAAACCTCTTCCATGTTGGAGCACCACAGTTGGGCATTTTGTGCTATTAAGCTGAGCTTTCCTTCAATAACCTCAGTATCTTATTTCATGTTCTGCACAAACAGATTAACCCTTAAACGTCAAGAGGGCCTGGACAGGGCAGCCCGGAAAGAATCTAAATTTTTTTGCAAATAAAATAATATATATATATATATATATATATATATATATATATATATATATATATATATATATATATATATATATATATATATATATATATATATATATTTATTTATTTATTTATTTTATTTTATTTTATTTTATTTTATTTTTTGCAAAAACGGCTCTGCAGTGCACTGCTGGCTAGCACTGTAGCACTGTAGCACTGCGGCACTGCTGAACTTCAGCTGCCCCAACCTCAAAACTTGTTCAATTTGATAACTTTGATTGCTTACCAACGATTCCACAATTTCTCAAATGAGGCGAAAATTTGGAATTTAGATCGCTTTTTCAGTAGCTTTCCAATGCAACAAGTTTCGCTTGATTTGGTTGAGTAAAACTATTTTTTTCTCCAATTATTCCTTTATACCAAGCCCGTGGGGCTTGCTTTGACGATTAAGGGTTAAGTGTGTCATTTTTCCTTAGTTTTGAATGACATTTAGACATTACAGGTCTTCTAAACTATTTCGTACAAATGTTCATTAAATAATAGATTTGTAGTACGTTCAAATTTTTCTAGGTTCTTGAACTACTTCGTACCAATGTTTTATAAATATTAGATTTGTAGTACATTCAAACTTGTCTAGGTTCTTCAGTACAGGTTCTGCTGAACGTTGACACTTAAACCATATGATATGAATATTTGAAACTACTTTGTACTAACATTCTATTAATAGTAGTTTTGGAGTACATTCAAACTTTTTTTTAATTCTCAAAGTGTATGTGATTATAAAATTTTATGACATTGTAGCGTATATCTAACCATATAAATGAAAGTAGCAACGTTCCATTGGAAAATGTTAAATTCAAGTCCCTCAATATTCATGTTGGATATTTTTCTGGTTGAAGCTTATAAAAATTTGTTGTTCTAGAAGATAAAACATTTCACTGTTTCATTTGGTGAAAAAATGTGAAAGATGTTGAGGGTTTGAATAAAGTACGGTAGTATAACATGTAGAGATTTTGATTCTCAACATCATGGACATTTTTTTATTCAAAGAAACAAATATTCTATCTTGAAGTACATCTTGAGAGGGCAAGCTCATTCTTTAATTCCCTTTGATTCCAAGTAGTTTGTGCACTATGAACAATGTGCCAATTGGATGGACAATGTACCAATTGGTAGACCACACCCTTTTTCTACAATGCCGCTAGTGTAAAGTATTAATAGCTAATGGGGTCTAATGGAATGTGCAAGATATTGTCTACATAGATATCAAAAATTTCTGTAATATCACACAAATGAAATCTTGCAACAACTCTTTAATATTTTACTCCACCCAAAGTAGGAATATGAAGTAAAATGCGTTATTTATTTTATTTTATTTTGTATTTTGGAAAGAAAAGGCAAGCCTGAAATGAAAATGCCAAATATGGGGCTTTTAGAAGGCTATGAGTTCCTATTCCAAAACAATTATGTATATTTGTATATAAATTATTCAGCTTTTATATTTTATTACGTTTTAAATTATAATCAATTAATTAAAATTTCAACATTTTTTTAAATTTTTAATTTTTTTTTTAATTTTAAAAATTATTTGAAAAAAAATCTCTAATTTTTTCTATTCTTGCATAAACAATGAAATGGCCCTTTGGAAGCTTAGATATAGGTTTTTTATTATATTTTATTATATTTTAAATTTTAATTAATTAGTAAAATCCTCAACAAAATTATAATAAATTATAATTTAATTTAATTAATTATTTCAAAATATTCAATTATTTTTTCTATTCTTGCATGAACAATGAAATGGCCTTTTAGAGGCTTTAGATTTATTTTTTTAAATGGATTGAAACCTGAAGGATTGAAACCTGAAAAAGGATTGAAGGCAGAATGTTCTGAAATGGTTAGTACACCCAAAATCAAATTGTAGGTTAATCAAAATAGTTAACAGGTTTGGGATAGTCTAGTTTTCAATTCTTTTCTTTGAAGATTTGTGGAAATTCCATTTAAAAAAAATAAAATCATGAATAAATTTTCATTTTTTATGATTTCTATTTTCCTATGAAAGAAGAATACTATTCGCCTTCTACTCCTACCGCAAGTAGGCTAGAAACCTTAACCCTTTGACATACTTGCGTCCACATACTGAACGTTGAACAAATTCCAAGCGTTCTCACTACTACATCTAATGACATTTTTCATTCTTCCAAAAATTTCTTGGTTGAACAAATTCAAACGGTTTTCACTACTACATCCAATGACATTTTTCATTCTTCCAAATTTCTCTTGGTTCTTGTGCTAATTGACTATCACGATTACAATATGGATCTTCAAAATAAGATATTGTAATTATATTTTATTTTAAATAACAAAATTGATTTATTTCAAGTTTCATTCTTAGTTCAAAAAGTGAGATCTTAAAAACAGTTTTCCAGAATAAGTAGAATCAAATAATGGAAATTACACCATCTCATAGTGCATATTATTACAAATTCATTACCGAATTTTTTTAATTAAATTTGATATTTTTAATCAAACTTCAAAAGAAAATCTTGAACAATTAATTTAAATTTTTTAAAAACAATGATAAATCCAGCCATAGAGATGTGATTTACACACTGACATTTTCACTTTGCTTTGTATATCAACTCCATTTTTGTTTTTCATCAAACGTCTTTGAAATTGATGCATCATGTGGACCTTAAATGAGGGTTAAGGACATTCCAGCTGATGACATTCATGGAGAGGACTTAGGGGGAGGGGGGATATCGTAAGCGAAAGCCTGCGAAAAGGAAAAAGGACCAAGGCATCCCAAATTCCAATGGCAATGATCTGCTCCAACATTCTAAAAGGTTGTCTGGGGTCAGGAACTAAGGAAGGTTGAAAAAGTCATAATAAATCTCTTCCAAAGTGTAGGTCGCTACTCTACAGTATACTATACACCCGCCCATGGACGGTGAGAAATTTTCTCCCTATCCCTGGGCTTTTCCATTTCTGGGGTGTTCCCGCTTTCCCTAACATTATATCACATCCATTGTCACAACAATAATGATTCATTAATATGGACCTCCGCTCCATCAGTAATATGGTTCGTTTCCATTGTGGCCCATTTCCACTGAGAATTATTAAGGTAGAGGTACCTTAACCCCTAAAGGACCGGGGGTGTTTTAGCTTAGCTCCTGTTTTCTTGATTAGCTCTTGTAGCAAGCTCAATTTCTTATTAGTGTGGGGTAATTTTCACGATCGGCACCGTTGAAACTAAAGAAGACTTACATAGCTTGTTTATGAAAAAGAGATCAACAAGATCGCACAATTTTTGAGAAAATGCCACCGTTGAGAAGATTGATGGAAATTGTTATGGCAGGGGGTACTTCGTACTTATGCTGAAATCGGATTGCTTAGAAGTGCTCCAAAACATCTGAAATTTTTACCACATGTAAAGAACATCATGACCCTCATGTGGAATTTTTTTCGTCAAATTCTGAGGTGTGGAAAAAAAGATATGGGACTCTGAAGTCTCCAAACAATGAGATATCATAGTGTATGATAAAGTGAAACCTCGACGCTAGCCTCAAAGAATGCTCTTCTCAAAGAATTCGCCAAAAATCCAATTCTTCATCATTTTCCGATCGGGAAAAACCATTGGATCCATCTCGCAAAAACAGCTAGGGTCCTCTCCCCGCAAATTTGGGCTTCTTTGGAACAATCTCATCCAATTTGCACTTTTCTACATTCAAAAGCCCCCTGGGGGCCTTACGGTCCTTCAGGGGTTAAACCACCACGACACCTAAAACCACCAACTTCTACACCCTTCTTTCATTTCAAGAAGGAAATGAAGACTTTCATTACATGACTTATGCATCAATTGCTCAAAAGTTAAGTCATGTAACAACAACTTACATTTCCTCCTTAAAATGGAGAAAGGGTGTAGAAGTTGGTGGTTTTAGGTTCCTAGTAGTTCTAGGTACTTCCATTGTTTTAGACACCATGTTTTTCCTTAGTGCAACAATATGAGTAACCCTTTTTTTTGCGACACCATATTGTTCGTCACTGCAACTTCTACCTTCTACCAAAAGCTTGGATCCTTAGCAGCTATTGTATTTACAACAAATATGATTTTAATTTTTCTAAAGATGCCTAAAAGTTGACATTTTGACATTGTTTCATAAATCATATATTTTCAATGTGCCAAATTGGCCCAAAAATGCTTCATGTTCAAGCGGTGGTATATGCATAATTTCGTGGTTAGCAAAGTGAATGTAATAAATGTTTTAGTGTGAGGTTGAAAAGTGGAGTTGCAGGACATACTTCTGCCCACTGTACAGTGCAATACATGGCTAAATTGAGTTAAAAAACCCTGATATTGGAAGACTTATCAATCTTGAGATCAAGTTGTCATACCAAAAAACCAGCATTCTATCTGCAAGGGTGTTGAAACAGGTTCTCAAGAAACATCATGGCTTTGGTTCTGAGTTGTTCTCTTTTTTCATTTGCATTTAAGGTAAAAAAAACACACAAAGGGACCAAAATCCCCAATATAGTATTGAGATGAGTGTAGTGCATGCCATGCAATCAACCAAATTACTCTACGATAATACCTAGTTCAACACTAACATGAATAAATCAAAAATTTGGATTTTTTTCATTCCAAAACTACAAATATTTCTCAAGAATCTTTGTTTCGTCATACTAAACCAACATTTATTGAAAAAATAAATTTCCAAACGTTTCAACTTTCATTTTTCGAATTCATTTGTGTCGGACAGTTATTGTACCCACACAACAAGTTCATACAAAAAATGATTTTTTTAGTTTGATTCCAAAAAAATGTGACAAGTCACATTGGCATTGGTTGTAATTCACAAAGTAGTTTACTGTAGGTGGCACCAAAATAATTAACCCCTAAAGGACCAAGAAGCCCAAATTGAGCTTCACAATTTTTTTTGCAATTTTGATTAGGTCCATTCAATCCATTGTGAACTTCCTTTTGTTCAAATTTATTTGTTTTTCAACCAACACATGCAATGTTCTGCACTCACTAGTTCCTGTGATACAAAATTTGATCCTATCTGAATTATGTTTTTCACAATATGATTGATTGAATCATGTATATTTAGGGTTTAAATTAGTTGCCAAAGCTTGGAAGTATCCGTGGAAGCACATATTCACAACAAGTCCTTATCAATACACTGAATATCCCATTTAGCGCGTGGGGGGGGGGGGGGGGGGGGGGGGGGGGGGATATAGTGCATGTGAGAAAGTAGTGAAAGTGATGCAAAATATCGTTATGATGTAAAATTAGCGTGATATGAAGATGTCAACCACTCATTAAAAGTTTCAACTCTCACTAATTTTTGAGATTTGACAAAATAGTGCGTGTCTCAAGAATTAGTACCACATGCACTAAATGGGATAATTAGTGTACTTAAGGTGGTTACCCCATTCCCAACTGGCTCCTTTTACCAACAGCTAGGGGCATTATCTACAATCAATGCTCCAACGGTGTTGGTTGTAGCATGAGTTACAATTGGTAATGGGTTTACAGTTGTTGGTTTTAGTATGTGTAAGTGTGGTTATGGATTCGATGTTGTTGGTTCAAGCATCTTTAGTGTGTGCAATACAAATCTTCTTTAGACAGAAAGAGGTGTACCTACATGACGTGAATGGGATGCGTCATACTTCAACTTTAAAAATTTGTAACTAATTCATTCTTCATCCAAAAATTATGTTTCAACTTGTGTTGGAATCTAATTCTTCTTGGCTATCTCTAAAAAATAATAACACTAAATAATAATAACACTAAATAATTTCAATGCCTCATATCCGTATTTCTTATTCAGTTGGGAATGGGGTAACCACCTTAGCACTCCCTGAACACTGAGGATGACGTTTTAGAAGTTTCTTGTCATCATTGTTATTATCATTATTAATGTTGCTATTGCGAACGTGTTTTTTTGTTTTTGGGCCCCTTGGAAGAGTGGAACCAATCAATTATTGCGAACGTTTGGATGGGGTAGACCTAAAATGAATGAATGAATGAATGAATATATAGGCTCATTTATGGAACATGGGGTCCAAGTGAGGGAAAGGGATTCTCAAAGCTCCAGCTGTTGCAAATGAACATGTTGGCTGTCAATTGGGATTCAATTGACGTGGACATGTCCATGACCACCTCCACATGCCACACGTTCTTCTTTGCCCAAAGCTAACTTAGTAGGCAGCCTCATGCCCATTCTTGTGAGCAACTAGCTGCTGCTGCCTGCACTTCTCTAAAGAATATGTAAAGATCAACAACAAATGGCCCGGCTCTGACTGACTCCCTCACTGAGGCGGCAGCTCAACCACTGCATCACAAGAGCTTTGAAACCAGCCAGGACCTTTTCAAACAATCCTTATCACATTGCCAAAGTACACCGGCATGAAATTTACGGAATTCAACCTTCATGTCAACTCAAACCAGTATAAATCTCAAACTTGGCAAGTCAGTTAGTGAGGAGTTAGCCTCCGGGGCGGCTGCCCGGGCACCCGGGTCCCCCTGGTGCCCTGCTCTTTCTTTCTGTTTGGTCGTGGGTCAGTGTCTTGCTCCGGTTCTTCCCCCTAGGCCGATTCCCGCTGGGGCGGTGTTGTATTTTATTTTTTTATTGCAATGGAATTCGTTCTATTTGTATCAAAAAAAAAAAAACTTGGCAAGTCATGTTTTTGCAATGTTTTATGTATGTTAGTGAGATGAACATAGGTGATTACGTTTTACGTATGTTTGTCGTATAAAAAACGTACAAACAACATATTACAAACATGAAAAAACACATTATGATAAAATTTACATGTTTGTAACATGTTCTTCGTACATTTTTTCTACAATAAACATTCGTAAATCATATGTCAAACGTAATCACCCCTTTCATCTCAACAACATACGTAAAACATTGCAAAAACATGGCTTCCTAAGTTTGTGATGTAATGAGCTCAGTCATGCTGCAATTGGAAAGCTTGCGATGCCAAGGAATACTAGCGCTGTAGGAGATAGGGCTACCTTACGGAAGAGCGTACTTTTCGGTTCACCGAAGGGCTCACATTGAAGAGCTTGCTTTTGAGGGGCTCACATTGAAGAGCGTACTTTTGAAGGGCTTACATTGAATGTAGCGTTATGGGTTATAAACCAACGAAAGAAAATTTGACACGTAGGCATTGACTAGTAAACTTAGCATTTTTATGTTTGGATTTTTATTTTATTTTTTGTGTTGATGTTGCCATAGCATCAAAAACCAAGGTTTAGGGTTTAGGGACACAATGTATGGGTGTCTGGTTGGTGTCTGGTTGGTGTGAGTCTTCAGCCATGTGAAATGACAAGGCTTGTAGCTGGGAATGCCAGCAAGCCAATCCCATTCACGTTTGTGAAACCCCTCCGATTGGAGGATGGTGCACTTTGTCGAAGATAATTCGCAGAAGAAAAAGTCTTCCTCCTGACATGGGCTATTGGTTTTTTTATGAGTTCAATTTTTTTTTGCTTTTCATTAGGCGGTTCAAATTTGAGAATAATGGATGGGTTTCGGGCTGAAGTAATTAGTCTATTTTCACACCCTTCTCTCTTTTTTGGATATTAAAAAAAAAATGTAAAGATGAAATATCCAAGCACGTGCCATGGCAACACTAAATTTCCAACAACTATAAAACTGAACATATCTTTTGTATAAGAATTTAGGATGAACGGTTCATAGGCATTGCCTATTTCAATTCAAGTTTGATCAAAATTACACTTCTACAATGCAAACAATGGGGGATTTAACCCCTAAAGGGCCACAACTATGTTTCTCTCTAAACATTTTACAGCTGCCTAAAAGTACCCTTTTTTAGAAAATGACTAAGAGTTTTTTTTTATCTGAAACCTTTTTGACCAATCTTCTTGAATTTATCATCACTTACAAAATTTCAACCGTTCAGAGTTCCTTAATAGTAAGATTATAAGCTACAAAGTTGGCTACGTTTTTTTCTCGCTCCCTTGTCCAAGTTTGAAACTTTCTAAAAAGGCCTAAAAATACAAAGTAGAGCCTCAAATTTTAGTAAAATGAATTTGGAAGTTTTGTATATGGTGATGTTAGTTCATTGTGTGCAAAAAATTGGATGCATAACTCAATGTATGCAAATTTTAGGAACTACCCGCACTTAGGTTTTCCACCTTTGCATGATTGTATCTTTTGATCTATACATCACCTACATACACAAATTACCATTCCCTTTTTGTTACAAAAACTAGAATCACCACTAAAAAAAATCTCAAAAATTGAGGATCAAGACTCATTCCACACTGAGTTGATTGAACTTGAAAAATCAATTTTGGTTCTTAAGGGGTTAAGGTGCATTTTTTTACTTAAAAAATGCTTCAACATGAAGATATTCACGTTTGAAATAATACGCAACTTTTTTTCTTCTCATTTTTAATATTGCTTTGCACATTTTTTCCATTTTTATTACCTCTAACTAACATTTTTTGCTTCAATTGAAGAAGAGAATTTCCAATCTTAGTAATCTTCAATCCAACTCTTGATTTGAAAATAGTTTGTAAACTTGAATTAATTGTTTTGTAAATTTTGTTTTAAAGTTTAAAATGTGAATGTTTTTTTAATAAAAGAATTTTTTTCATTCAAACAATTAGTAGCTTCGTCTTCATTTTGTGACCTTTCCAAACATATAAGAAGATTATATAATTTGGAACAAAATGTGTACAATACAAATCAATTCTTTCAGGAGTGTATCTTTTTGAGTAATGAGTCAAATTAAATTCATAAATTCTTTGATATATATGTTGTGTTTTTTTTTTATACTTCCTACATATAAGTGTATTTAATATTTTCAATAGAATACATTCCATTCCTTTAAGCTAATTAAACATTTGCAAACTTAATTCTTCAATCAATTCATACATTAGAGGTATAAAAAAACATGGAGGTTGGAAGTTGATAATAATTTTATTTAACTTTTAAAGTTGTGTAGGAAACAAATTAGTTGCGATCTTACAAATTGAAATGTAAATTAAATTTTGAATCTTGCAAAAGTAATTTGAAGCTCTTTTATACCATTTGATCCAAAAAATAAGTTTGAATCAAATAGAGCATGAAACTCAAATTTGATTCATTTAATAGGGTATTGAGTTTGAAGAAATGCAATAATATAGTTGGAAATTAGAAATTAGAAACTTTCATTTATTGTTTTACACCTTATGTTGTGGAATTAAAAATTCTTCTCATTGGATGATAAAATGAGATGAACACTTCACTATAAGAAACTTAGTAAAAAATATTGCACATGTTTCTCACCTCCGGTTTTTAAATCATCCTAGATTATAGATTTAAAACATGTGCAAAATTTCCATTAGCTCGCTGAGAGTGAAATTTTTGGAATTAGGATGCATCTGATATACCTTTGGAAACGCATTTTGAATACCTTTTTTACGGTATATTTGACGCCTCATAATTTCAAATTTTGCACTCGCAATGAGCAAATGTAATTTTTTCACATGTCTTACATCTGCAATTAAGGTTGGTTTAAAAAATTGCATATGACAAACATGTGTAGTTTTTTATGTTGTGTAAAGTACCAAATTTTATAATAAATTTTATTCCATAAGTATATAGACTATATTTATGGCCTTCCAAAATATCTATATTCCATATATATATACACAATATAGATATTTTGAAGGCCATAAATGAATTTGCCCAAGGGGCACACAATTTTATTTTGTTTTTTTGAAACAAATATACGCTTGGGACATGCAGATTTAAATAAATAAATCAATCAAATTTTTCACACAAAAGGAACGGACGTGCAAAGATCTTTAGAGGTATGTTATGTATCTTCATAGTCTACATAGAGAAAGGAGGCACCAAGAGTAGTCCTTGTTATCTATATCAATGAACGACAAATAGTCAATACCACAACGGGCTCTTCATGTATAATAGTCTCGATGTTCATAATATTCTTGACCCTATGTGATCCCAACTTTGTAGAAAATTGGCCAATGCACCCTACAAATACCTTTTGTGCATCTTGATACCAATTTGGTTTCAATTTTTATCTCACCTCATACAATTTTAACTCCAACGATAAACGTATTATAGAGGAATGCAAAATTTTCATGTGTGTAAGTTAGGAGATAAACAAGGTCATAAATGAAGAAGTTTACACTATCTTCTTGAATTTTTTTGTCTTCTTCTTTGAATCCTTTATTGTTTTCTTCTTTGAATTTATTCTTGTTAACTTCTTTAAATCTTCTTTGTCTCCTTAAAAAAAAAGAAAAAAGTGAAGCACTCATTCATGTACTCAAATCTCTGAATACATGAACTAAAAAGGTAAACTTTCCAAGGGTACAGTGAAATAGCAATGATTGGACGCACTAAATTCGGACGAGATATAGCAGTAGGTTCAGCTTGCTACAGCTGCAAGGGAAGTCTAGATCGTCGTTCATGGGGCATTCTTGGTTCAAGGTAGTGCCTAGACTACCTTAATATGTGCACCCAAAATTGCCCCTAAATTGCATTGCATTCATTTCAAGGGGCGGTTGTGGGTGCACAAACCCTGCTGACCGGTGATCCCTAGCAAAGAGGAGCAAAAGTACTGGGATGCATTGAATGCATAACAGAATCCTAAATCTAGGGGGGCCAGCCGAAATGCTATGTTGAAGCAAACCTGCCAAAGGCAAGATTGCAAGGGTAGGGATCCTTTATTTGTGTCAAGGAAGAAAAACAAAAACAATGTGAAAAAAACAAAAAATGTGTGAAAAAGACAAAAACTCAAAAAATTAAAAAAATGGCAAGGGCCATGTAGTGTGAGGACTGTACTAAGTTGTAGGCCTGGCGCCATGCCCCATTTAAGTAAGGTAAGCAATGGGCTATGACACACTGCCAATTCAACCCCACTTTAACTTAAAATAGCGAGGCCAGTCCTACATTCCCCAACAAGCTTGTCAGCTAGAATGTCTCTGTACTTGAATTGTAATGGCGGCAAATGTCTATTCCTGATCACCATTGATAAAACTATAGTCAGTTTCATCCTGACACCTGGCGTAGAATTTTCTGCAATCTGCACTGCCCAGTCATCATTCTTGATAGATTTTTATGCACTGACTTTGGGGGCGGGCTGGCTGGCTGGCCGGCCGGCCGGCTCAGGTGTTCTTTGTTTCAATGAACGGGGAGAACCGGCAGCTAGTGTAAGATGAGCCGGTTGATTCTCTAAAAAACCGATTGGAATTTAGAAGGAGCGGCTAAAAACCGGGTGAAAAAGCTAAAAAAATTCTATTTTATATATTAAATAGAGAAAATAACCGGACTCCACACTTGAAAAACTGGTTCAATCTTGGAATGAAAGGAAAGTAACCGGTAAAGCTCAAAAAACTTCCCGGACTGTGCTTTGTTTGCTCCTTTTGCATATGTTTAGCATTTACTGTTGCAACATGATCATGCCCATTCACCTTCCCGAAATGGAGGAAGGTGAAACCGAGAATCCCAAAAATACTCAAAGCCTTCTTTTTTCTTGCTGCCACTAAGTTACTGTTCAAGCTTTTAGTTTGGTTTCCCTCTTTTGCCCCGTGGTGGTCCCTGCCGCGGTTGCGTTGTATTTTTTTTCCTCTTGCAATTGATTCTTTCAATTTGTGCCACAAAAAAAAAAAAAAAAAAAAAAAAAAACCAAGTTACTGTTCAAGCATTAAGTTATGCAACTGCAAGTAGAGTCATGCTCCTTTTTGTGTTGTTGTTCCTCTTTATCATGCGTTAGAGTAATTTATGTTTGCATATTTCATATTTTTTGGTTGACGACATATTCCCTCTAAGTTACCTGACGTATGCATGCATGCGACAACATTGGCGTATGTGAGCGAGACACAAATTTTTGAACGGCAATGCAAGCATTATTTACCCATGGGCCTCATTTTCATTTTGGGCACCTTAGGATATTTTTTGGGCACTTTAGGATATATTAGAGTTATCCATAAACTAAAGGGTTGAGTGACCTTAGTTTGACTAAAATTTGGAGAAACGAAAACTATTGAGATAAATTCTAAGAAATCGAAAGAATGGGTGAGTGGGGACGGTCTAGGTATATGTAGTGGGAATCTATTGCCAGAAAAGGGACTAGCAATCACCTTCTTCATGTGTGAAGGTGAATAATAGAAACTTGGGTGAGAAGCTTTTTAGCACCAATTTTGGTGCTTTCAAAGTTTGCATCCACAATTTTTTTTTAGTGCCCAACACACGTTCTTTTTTTAGGATTACTGTCACTATTCACCCAAATCATGGTCCACTCACCCACTTTTGAGGGACTTTACGAATAACTCTATTCGTCTAAAAGTACCCCCTCAAGATTTTAAAACCCTTGGAAGAGGGGTTTTATTTTGATTTTTAAGGTGAACCCCTACATTCACAAAATAAGAGGCAATTTTTGTCTTTTTGCATCAATGTTGTTGGGGGGGTTAGAGTCGGAGTACGGTTGTACATTGGGTTCACTCTATTGTACTGTAAACTCATTACAAATGTACTACCAATAGATAGAGTAAAATATTCCTTAGGCACTACTACGGCATGTAGCGGGTGTCTACTATCTCCAACATAACATTGAATAGCCTTCATGCCCACTATTTTTCTTTCATGCACTATGTTTATCACTTTGAGCCTCTACTTATCCACTTAGCTACTTGTGCAATATTTTTGGACGTGGAATATTCCGCACCATCTATTGTCAAGCCAAGGCATGGACAATGCATGCTACTGAATGTTATAAAGTTGTGAAGCACCCACTATACAATGTGGCGAGTCCATGAAGTACTCTATTTAGCATTACCTACAATACATGCCACACATTCGATAGGAGAGTCTTATTTTCAGAAGTACACTATAGAGAGTTGAAAATAGAAATCTTAAATCAAGGATTTTTGTACAAAAATTTCCCGGGGAGGTCACTTCCAAATATTACGTAACAACGTGTGAACAAAGATAGGGTCCAAATAAATCTTTGAAGATAATTTTTATAAATGATTTACATTAATATAGGATGTTCACAATTCATTACAAGAATAAAAATGAGAATATTCTTTTAAATAGTACTAATTATAGTAAATTTAAAAAAAAATTAGGGTGCTTTTAAATACCCTTTGTTCACATGTGATACTCAAATGATACAAAGAGTGACCTCCCCGAGAAAAATTTAGAATATACAAAGAAGATTGTGTGTTTAGGATAGTACATTTTGGACTGTAATTGTATTGCTTAGAAATAATGTGAAGTTGTAACAACTAGGTCTTGATTTCCTAGAATAGGCTATGAAGTATATCATTGAATCGTTGATTTTGGTGTCCATCTTTGTTTTATACAAGTTTATAATAGAGATATCTACAAAGTCCTCGCAATGAGGAAAGTTTTTGCAAACCAAAGACCAAAGTATTTTATCACCAACAATAGATGAAACAAAATTTTCACCTCTTGTTTTTTTCATCGATGAGAAATAGAAGCAAGGTTGGTAGGATTTGAACTTTGGACCTACCCAATGCAAGACCATGTTCATCCAATCCAAACCAATACTCCCCTTCGTCCATCGCATGGTCCCCCACACCCATGGGAAGTTCATCCAAGCCAAGCCATGTGCTCCTTGTGCTCCCATTTAGAATCAAACAACTAATATAAGACTGAAAAAGAAGGTGAGGAAAGGGAGTCGCCCTTCCCACTTTGCGGATAACTCTAATATCCAACCAGGAACTCTATACCCATACCAAGGTTTTTATTTTTATTTTTTCCATTTTCCCACTTTAGCGGAATTGACAATGAACGATTTTTTGTGATGCTAGAGTCGTGATCAAAATGATTTTTATATATACTTTTAAAGAAATTTAAATCTAAAAGGGATTTTTTTTTCATCAATATGTGCAATTTTTATCATCCAAATATGGCAAATAGCTCATGATGGAAGAATAAAATGTGGCAATTTTTTAATCCAAAACTAAAAACATAACAATAGAATATCCTATTTTGATATAAAATTGCACCAATTTGGCAACAATTTTTTGGCACAAACAGAAAAAAGGCCCTTTATTGCAAGAAATAAACATAAACAAACCCACCCCACCTCTACTCGCGAGGCTAGTGGACACCTATGACTAGTTAACAATCTGGCAACATTTCACCAAAAAGAAAAGGGCTATACTAAAGTATCAATACCCAGATATGGTAGTTTCCTCTTTTTAATCCTTAACCTGCTAAGTTTGCAACAATACAATGTAAAAAAAAGTGACAAAAGTAGGTCAATTAATTTATTATATAATTAAACTAAATTTTTGTTTTTGAATTTCATATGGAAACATAAATACAGATGTAATACCTTTTTTGTGACACCATATTGTTCCTTATTGTATCTACTACCTTCAACCAAAATTTTGGATCCTTGGAAGCTTTTGTGTAATTGATATGCAATTTTTTCACATTAACGCCAAGGTTGGTAAATTGACATTGTTTCAACTTCCATCATCTTCTTTGCACCAAATTTGGCACAAAATGAAGTCATACACAAGTTGTATTGTAGGAAAAATTTGGTGATTGTCAAGCCATTGTAGTAAGGGCCGTTTTACACTACGGTGGAGAAGTGCACCGGTCGGTTAAGAATTTGAGCTCAAGACATGGTTATTTGAGGCTAGGAATGGTATGTCAGAGAAGATGAAAAGACTATAAAAAAGAATGCCTTGAAGTTGGAGTTCTCCGGAATCCAAGTTTCTTGTCCAAGGCTTTGAGGTTGTCCAAGAAACTTAGACTCCAGAGAACTCCCTTTCAAAAAAGTGTTGCCATGTTGGCATCTATCTCATTTTTTCATCCATATACAAAGTTCTCCACCAAAGGACTCTTGGCTGAAGTGTAAACCACTACCAGACAAGAATGTCACTATCGGCCAATCATATTTCAAAAATCCCTTAGAATTCATGACTAGTGGATTTATTCACCATGGTGTAAATCGGCTCTAAGTGTGAGAAGCGTTTTAGTGAACAATGGGTTGTGGGGTCACTTTGTATTCTTTAGTTGAATGTACAACTCCTCACTTCTTATTATCTCTGTTAATCACCAAATAAACTCATTTACAAAAATGTGTATTGACTCAAGCATAAAAGCTTCAAATCACAAAATACTTTAGAGAGGTGAAAGATTATTTGATTGTGCAGGTTTTCTTAGTTGAACAAAACTCAAAATAAGTTAGCCTACCATGCACAATTGAGCCTTGATAGTCTATTCACAACACATTTTCTTGCCATGCAACTCATGCACATTCTTTAGAGCCTTATTGAATTTTTCCCATATTTCATGCATAAAAACTTAAAATCACGAAATTCTTTATGGAGGTGAAACTTTTTTTTAGTTAAAAAATTTCAACATAAGATGATTTGCTATTTCTAATTTTTAAAACAATTTGGATGAAATCATCAATTTTATATGAAACTCATCCAAATATGTGGATGAAAATAGTTATACCCAAAATATAGATGATTATTGAAATATTTGATTACACTATTTTATTCAATGTTGCCACTTTAACACTAAATAAATAAATAAATAAAAACCCTGCTACGGTATGTTGAAAAATGAATGGTATCATATAGAGATCTTGAAAAGAAACAAAATATAATAAAATTCAAGGCATTACATGAGTGTCCATGCTCCCAAGAGCTCTGTTACATAATATATTAGATTTAGTTCCTACAATAAATAACATAATTGAGTTATCCACAAAGTGAAGACACGATATGTTGTGCTCTAGCAAGAGTTACGCACTACAAATATACTTTATTGACCACTTTTAAAACAAGTTTTTTTCTTTGGGCAAGCATAAGGAGGGGTCGAGGGGATAATGAGATTCCTCCACGGGAACTAAAAAAGGTTTTTGGGAGCTTTTCTTGCAATGGAAAGGTGGTAGGATAAAATCTTCCTAACAACGAAGTGCAACCTTATTTGTTTGAAAAACAGAGACAACTCATTTTTGTTGCCTTTGAAGTTAAAAAACCAGTTCTACCTAGTTTTTCTTCTTCTAGTAAGGTTTTGCTAGACTATACCAATAACTTTAATATATCCACTAAAACTTGAAGAAAACCAACAAATTCTAAAAGCAATTAATCCATAAAGGACCATGGATTTTTCTTGTTTTTTGAATATCATTTTCCTCTCTCCTTGTTTATTTTCTTGTGAATTTGTTTTTGCTCTTGATGGCTACTTCATATTGTACATTACAGTCAACTTTTTTGGACCAACTTAACAAATTTTTCTATGTCTCCAATCATAGGCAAAAAAGGTCACAAAAGATTTTCATATCATCTTTTCACTTCAAACGCTATAAACTTGCAATATATACGGTTAAATTCTATGAATTTTTTTCCATGCAATCTTTGGTCACTCTATAGCAAGATCCTATGGTTAGAGATTCAAAAAATCATTTTCAAGGTTTATTTTAAGCCCTACCAAAACTAATCATTCTCGCAAAAAAAAACCCTCTTTCTTTCTATAACTGCCACTTACAAACTCGGAATTTAAAACAACTAAATCCCCATTTTTATATTAACATACCAAATCCACGCAGTGTTGTAAAAAAAATATTGGGATAAAAAATGAGACCATGTGAACCTACCCGAACATTGAAATGTCCTAATTAGGACACTTGGTCCATTGGGGATTAAAACACCACAACAATCACAATTAGGTGTAGTAAAAAAATTATATAATGTACTTTAACCTTGTGACATCATGATTCAACATTGTTTTCAATGATTTGTTACAAACTGTTTGATGAAAAAAAATGGAGTTGATGTACAAAGCAAAGTTGTAAATGTCAATGTGAAGATTACATCTGTACAGTTAAATTCATCATATATTTATTAATATTTACCAATTAATTTTGCAAGGTTTTTTTCTTGAAATTCAATTAAAAATCCCAAATTAACACAAAAAACAAAAAAGGGATTGTAATGAAATTGTAATAACGTGCACTACAAGATGGTATGATTTCCATTATTTGATTATGCTTATTTTGGAAAATCACGTTTAAGGTCTCACTTTTTGAAAAACGAATGACACTTGACATAAACCAATTGTGTTGTTTTCAAAAACTGACCATCTTATTTTGATAATCCATACCGTACAAACGATAGTCAACTAGCACAAGAACCAAGAAAAATTTGGATGAATGTAGTGTTGCAATTTGTTCGTCGTTTATTGTATGGACGCAGGCACGTCAAAAGGTTTACCCCTAAATGTATAGAGCCCTCTCCAAATTCGGCAGTTTTGCAAAGATGCATTATAAAATGCAACCTAGAGGGATATTTTGAACTTGATATATGAATAAAAGTTGTACGTTATGATTTTCAGATTCTATCTATACGGTTAGATTTATGATTTCTATTACCAATAATTTTGTATAAAATTTGAAACCTAAAATTCAGAGGTATTGTGTAATTCAATTACGAATAAGATATTGTCAATCTTCAGATGAATTTTTTTTGTGATTGGTTGAAATGGAATACTCTAAGTGTATCGATTTTTGGAAATTTTTTGGTTGCTTAATTTTATGAGTTGGCTTTTTTAAGACCACTTTTACACTGAAATCTTCAAAATTTTGGGTGAATCACTACAACATGAAATGAGGCGTAGAACTTTCACACATCATCCCCTTTTTAATCGGATCACGTGTGCATGAAGCTAACTTCCCATAGAATCTACAGTAAAATTTCCACATTGCAAAAAGTGCATGACGGATGAGAAATCATGAATGAAATATGTACCTCGTTCAAAAAATGGATGCTCAGGCAGTTAGGGCTAATGAATGCTGTGCAATTTTCGTGGGTATAAACTGCAATTGCACAATTTGTATGTGTTAGTAGGTCATCCACCATGCTTGTGATGTCATCAGTTGACCTAGTATACAAATCAAGTTGTGATATATGGAGTATAATTATAAGATACTGTACTGATATCACTCATGTGCTTACATGAACTGCATCATGCACAAGATCTGATGGACTGAGAGCATGGCCACCCTTGCCCTCAACAAGTGGCCTTTTGGCACTGTAGAGTGGCCTCACACTTTTTTCTCTCCCACCCTTGGGTTTGCCAGTGGCCTCTCTTGCAAGGCCTCTGTAGAAATCAGCTTTCCCACGCTAGGTTGTGGAGTCTCCTATTTTCTTCTTGAGCTTGAAATCCGGGTTATTTGTGGGATAATCATCTTCATTAATGGCCTGGACATGCTTTTGCATTGGGAAATGCTACTTCAAATCATGGCCGGCCTGTGACATGGCTTGTACATGTTCAAATTTCAATGAGATCAACCCTGGCCCACTCAATTGCATGTGGGGACTCAAATACATGTGGTGGCTTAAATGCATTTTGCCAGTTTTGAATCTCCACGGTGGGTCTGCAGAATTGTGAAGGCCACTCTCACTGCTACAGGGCCCTCTCAAATCAGTTTCCAAGGCCACTTGTTGAGGCCATGGGTGGGAATGCTCTGATGATCTAACAGCACCCATTCAGTTGACCATGGACTTCACTTGAGTTCTTGTCTTCCTCAATCCTCATCCATTGAATTATGGAGTTTCCCTCATACAAGCTTCACATTCTTGTACGCGAAGGAGTATTGGGCTGCTTTCCTGTGCTGTTATTGGACAGTAACAGGTAAAAAGTCTTGTAACCTGCTTGTAACGGGTGATGCCCTCATATGAGAACCCACTTCAAAAATAGTGTGACTTTCGAGAAATATTCTTTTGATAAGAAGAAAAAATTGGAAAATTACAAAAATTAACCCTTTAACGTCCCAATTCAACATTGTTTTCAAAGATTTGTTATAAAATGTTTGATGAAAAACAAAAATGGAGTTGATATACAAAGCAAAGTCATAAATGTCAATGTGAGGATAGCATTTGTACGGTTGGATTCATCATATTTATTATTGATATTTTTTAAATTAATTTTGCAAGTTGTTTTCTTGAAATTCAATTAAAAATCCAAAATTAACACAAAAAAAATTGAAAAAAATTGTAATGAAATTGGAATAACATGCACTACAAGATGGTATGGTTTCTATCATTTGATTCTACCTATTTTGGAAAATCATGTTTTAGGTCTCACTTTTTGAACTAAGAATGAAACTTGACATAAACCGCTTTCGTTATTTTTCAAAAATTCACAATATCTTATTTTGAAGATCCATACCGTACAAATGGTAGTCAACTGGCACAAGAATCAAGAGCATTTTGAATGAATGAAAAAAATCACCATATGTAGTAAAGGGACACGTCAGAAATCATCCAACGTCGAGAATATGGACGTTGGCGCGTCAAAGGATTAAATGGTGCCATAGGTGCCATGGCTACAACTATATACATGGTGTTTAAAATAAAATTTCTAACACCCATAAAATGAGTTAGACATAAGTCACACGTAGTGAGACGTGTCTCAGCGGTACCCATATTAGGCCATCCCCTTAACAAACCAAACCTTTTGGCTTCTCATTTACAAGTGGTGCTTCAAGTACCACAAACTCCATACCACGACATTTTATTTATTTTTTCATTTTTCATGAAGTGCTAAAGTGGCAAGATAAAATGGTATAGTGGTGCTCCAAATTTCAACATTCATCCACATATTGGATAGAAAATATCACATTAAAAAATATTACACATCTATAATTTAGTTTTCATCCACAGTTTGGAGATTTCCTCCAAGACATTTTTTTAATTTCAAGTTTTTTGGCAAAAAAATTCATGGTTTTTGGCCATTATTTAGCCAAAATTATTTTTTCCTGGTGCAATTTGGCACTATTTTATCCCCAAAAATGCCCTGCTTGAGACGAAGTAACTAAAGGTTCAACTTACATGCCCAGTTTGAGAAGTTGCCTATAGAAATATTAGACAAGAGGAGGAGAAAAGTAGTATTACATTTTGTCTCATATCCAACTATGAAGTGATACACATCTCGATGGACTTACATAGGTGACATTTTGATTAATTAAACCGTAAAGGTCCTCACATGTTTTGTAAAAGTCAAAGCACTAGAATCTGCATACTTGAAATATCACATTATATGATTTATAATTATTCATAGATACTCATCAACGTTATGAATGTATGACAAAAATTTCAGCATGATTGGAAGATATTTTAAGTGTTTGCAACTTTTATTATGTAAAAAAGATAACAATTCAAACTAAATACATTTTGTGAAATTTATTATCTAAAATCATATTTAAGATAGATAAAAGTTATATTTACAAGTAGTCAAAAAATGAAAGTGAAGAAATTAGAAGAGACGTATAATTAGAGCATCCTTAGATTGCCTTTTGTATTTTGGACACTCAAATTTCATATTTCACAACTGTGCAAAATCTTCAAATGAAGTATATCCTCCAATCCCAACGGTCAAAAGATGTATTATAACTTAATTTAAACATTTAATGAAAAGACCAACTCCAACACATTGACTAAAACACTTGATTTTGGGACTTTGACCAAAAAGTAACCATGCCGTGGTTGATTGGGCACTTATGGGTTTGAAACGTGAACAAATTTAACTTGTTAGGGAGAAGTTGCCATGAAGTTGAGGGCTTGAGAACCCTCTATATATATTTTTAATTTTTTTCTCCCTCAAATGCTCACTTGAAATTTAAGAATTGTTAGTATGTCCTAATATTATGTACATTTTTTTTTTTACAAAATACATGCTCTTGTAACTATTATGGAACATTTCCTACATTTCTAAGGTTTAGTAACAAAGTTTGTAATGTTGCAACTAAGAGCTTAATAGTATTAATTATCAAATACATATATGAACAATACATGAATCATAATTGAAAATCAAAGACAAAAATAAACACAAAGGATAATGTTACGTGATCTCAAGGTGGCAAATAATAAGGCACCTTCATCAGACAAGGGTTATAAAAGGAGTATTCTTTTAATTTACACTAAGTTTGAAATTAAATTTGAATTTTTGAATTTTATTTGGTTTTATTTTCATAAATGATTACTATACAAATTGACAATCTCAACAACTTATTTTATATTAAAAGTAAGATTTCTTTTATTTTAGGTTAGCATAAATGAAAAATTTATTGGAGATAATCCTATCAACTACACCCTTCCGTACAATTATTGTAAAGATAATACCAATGGTGCCTAATTGTGCCGTCGATTGAAATATCCTTGAGAGCTAATGATGTCTTCATCCAATGAAGATTTTGTGCTAAGAGGTCATACTCTTTAAATATATCGTGGTCCACAATATAGTGTATTGAAATTACACTGGAGCTAGACTATGACATGGCATATATAATTTTTAATGCCCATTTCAACATGTATGAAAAAATGAAAATATAAAAATGAAAAATGAAAAAACTTCATCACCAGTCTCTATGAATTTTGGAAACAAATACTCACTATATTTATATGTTTTCAACATACATCTTTGAGTCCTATATATATGTGTGTCTATATATATATATATATATATATATATATATATATATATATATATATATATGTTTGTCTTGGGACAAAAGAGAGTAGGCCTTGCATCAACAAAAATTACATAGCTTTGTAGCCACACTTCAAAATAGACAATGCCTCTCTTGGTTTTGTAAGTGCATTATAAAATGAACAAAGCTTCTCATGTATAGACACATGCTTGGTTTTAAAAATGATAGTAGTTCTTCACGTGTATTTTTTTGTATATGCTTAGGTTTTATTATATAAACTTGTCCCATGTTTTGTGGTTGAATAGGCCCCTACTCTTCATAACAAAGCCATTCGCTCAAGATAGATAGAAGATACAGTGACTCACAAAAGTTGTGGGCCGCCCTAAAAATTGCTCTCATAAATTGAGAAATTAAAATTATGAAGTGAAATTTGGACATGTCGTAGTACATAAAGGAATCTACCTTCACGTGAAATTTCACTTAAAATAGACTATTTTTAGACCCATTATTATTTGAATGAAATTTCTATGGAAAAAAAAACTTTTTGTGAAAAGTCAAAATGTCACATTTCTTTTTATAGGAAGAATGTACATCTTGACTTGAGTCACATGTTAAAGTTTCATGAATTTTGGAGTTTTTATTCATTGAGATCTTATTGATTGAAAAATGACCCCAAAATTTTGAAATTTTTATTTTTCACTCCATAAATTGCAAAAAAATAAAATAAAAATATACATAGTTATTTGATGTGATTGTGCATTATTATTTTATTTTTTTGCAATTTATGGAGTGAAAAATAAAAATTTCAAAATTTTGGGGTCATTTTTCAATCAATAAGATCTCAATGAATAAAAACTCCAAAATTCATGAAACTTTAACATGTGACTCAAGTCAAGATGTACATTCTTCCTATAAAAAGAAATGTGACATTTTGACTTTTCACAAAAAGTTTTTTTTTCCATAGAAATTTCATTCAAATAATAATGGGTCTAAAAATAGTCTATTTTAAGTGAAATTTCACTTGAAGGTAGATTCCCTTATGTACTACAACATGTCCAAATTTCACTTCATAATTTTAATTTCTCAATTTATGAGAGCAATTTTTAGGGCGGCCCACAACTTTTGTGAGTCACTGTAGATAGAAACACCGACCCTATAGAAAGGGCCGGCATGAATAAAATGTCCGTTCGTAATGTCAATGACCCGATGCCCACTGGACAAAGGGACATTGGAACAATACTACTCTCCCCTTTCGAGGATGGACTTCACTCAAGACATATACATATAGAGAAATTCATCTCATTCATAAGGCATTAGTTACTTCAATCAAACATACAAGCACTCATACTAAAATCCCTACATAAAATTCTAAATCAATGGGGAAGCTACACCCTCTCGATTATTCACTTTATCAAATTGTTTTTCTTTAAAAGGAATTGTTTTACTTTAAAGGCGTGACAACAAAACATTCTTGAACTATCTTGTCTTGATCCCCTTTTCTACAGAGCCATTCCTAAATAGTAAAAATGACGCCTATACAACAACATTATAATTATTTAATTTTTAAAAAATCGTAAAAAAGGGATCGTAGAACATTGATCGTGCAACAAGACAATTCGAATGTAGAAAAAGAATCACGCTACGGAAATTCATGAATGTTTTGATCACTAGACTAATTTTTAACTATGACTATGATAAGATAAGAACTTTGGAGTTCTTTCGAGGCCGGAGTGAATAAAGGGATTGTTCTAACCAACCATGGTTCAACGTCCACGGGATCTATGACTATGAGTATGACTATGATGTAAGAGCATTCCCACCCATGGCCTCAACAAGTGGCCTTGGAAACTGATTTGAGAGGGCCCTGTAGCAGTGAGAGTGGCCTTCACAATTCTGCAGACCCACCGTGGAGATTCAAAACTGGCAAAATGCATTTAAGCCACCACATGTATTTGAGTCCCCACATGCAATTGAGTGGGCCAGGGTTGATCTCATTGAAATTTGAACATGTACAAGCCATGTCACAGGCCGGCCATGATTTGAAGTAGCATTTCCCAATGCAAAAGCATGTCCAGGCCATTAATGAAGATGATTATCCCACAAATAGCCCGGATTTCAAGCTCAAGAAGAAAATAGGAGACTCCACAACCTAGCGTGGCAAAGCTGATTTCTACAGAGGCCTTGCAAGAGAGGCCACTGGCAAACCCAAGGGTGGGAGAGAAAAAAGTGTGAGGCCACTCTACAGTGCCAAAAGGCCACTTGTTGAGGGCAAGGGTGGCCATGCTCTAAGCTCTGTCAAAAATGTATTGATAAAAGCACATCTTGTTAGCATTGGGTTTGCCCCTCTTGTTAAAAAAAGGAAAAAACACTCATGCAGCTCCGGAACCCAGCCTACACTAACTTGATGGTCAGGTTTGCACCGAAGTCATTTCAGCTGCGTTGAATTCCAAAACAAGTGCACAAGTGAAGGTAATATTTAATAGTAGAATAGTGTGAGATGGCAGACATTTTGCAATAAAAAAAGCAGGCTTTAATTCCAGCGGATCTAGAGAGATTCTGGAAGACAAAAGCAGGATCTCCAGAGGGAGTTGTACGTGGGGGAATGTAAGAGACTGTGAACTGTGAAGGACCCTACAACCGTAGACTGGTCTGGGGCCCTTGTGCACAGTATTGTACTGTAGTACTGTACAAGTACTGGTCCCCAACGATATCTTGAACCACATCCCAATTTGCAACTGATTTCCTTCTTCTTCAGCAATGAGCTTGCCCCTTTTGTTCCCATGCTATAACATTTTTTATTCTATTTTTTGGCACAAATTGAAACGAATCAATTGCAAGCTATAACATTCTTTAGCAGCCCCACTGTTCTAAATCCCCTCCACGTTCATGCAAGAGGACAAAACTTGCCTCCTATTTTGTGCATGTTGGGGCCCACTTCAAAAATTAATTCCCTCTTCCAAGGGTTTAAAATTGCCAAAAAAGTCTATGGAAATTTCAGAAAATGGATTTCATGGATAAATAGTACTTGCATTTACGTCAAGAGGGGATTTAGAGTTGGAGACTATTCATCTTTGGGAGTCAGCATTGCATGCCGTAATCATTGCAAGAATGATAATCTTTTGAAGAATCAAGGCCATCTTTAGTTAAAGATGGCTTGGTAGCTCAATAAACCTCTGTTTTTTCAATAGTTTCTGCATGTTCCACATCATCGATTCCTTGCTCAAATGCTAATTATTTGCACAAGAAAAGGGTGTGTTGCAATATTAACCCCTAAAGGACCAAGTGTCCTAACTAGGACATTTAGAGAATCGGGTAGGTTCCGGTGAACACATTTTTAATCGAATTTTGAAGGAAATTTAATAGTAGATTCCCCAATGTGCCACGAAAATGGGGATTCTTTTTTTTTTGAATTCCGACACCGTATGTGAAAGTTATGAGGGGAAATGTGTTTTTTTCGGGAGAAAGGGCAGCGGGGCAGTAGAGAAATAGTTGAATTTTAGGGGGGGGCAACAAGATGGGCGGTGTGTGGAAAATGGGGTGGACTGTGGGGGGCAGAAGACCACCCCGTTTTCCAAACTCATAAAAAAATTAAAAAATAATATTTTTTAAAAAATTAAAAAATTATTTTTTATAAATAAAAATTATTATTTTAAACTGAAAATTATTATTTTAAATTAAAAATATTATTTTAAACTAAAAGTTCAATTTCATAATTAAAAATATTATTTAAAATTTTGAAAAATAAAATCATTTTTAAAAATAAAAAATAAAAAATAAAAATCGTCCAATGAGGGATTGCCACGTGGCAATGTACCTTGAGAGTTAGTGGGGTCATGAACATTGGAATGGGTTGGCACTTCAATTCCCTTCCTCCAACCTTTATTTCCCCCCTAACCCCCAAAATTCTTAGAAAATGTGCTGCATGTCTTCTAAAACTTGGAGATTTTTTTTTTTTTCAAATTTTTTTTCGCCATTCTGTAGAGGGTGGAATGTACTTGTGTTTCACCGCTCGGATTCGTATTTTAAATAAAGAAAGTCGAAAATATTGCAATTCCAAAAACATATAGTCTTTTCTGAACTTTTAAACCCCCAACAAGTGCAAGGTGTTGTTCAACATCCTAAACATCTCCAAACGCAACAAAAATTGGTACACAACTAAGTAACATCATATAGAATGTGAAAGTGAAGTGCGACAAGTTTCGGTAGTGAGGTTTTTTTGATGTAGCTGTGGTCAAACGCATCTGAAATTTTCGGGCATGTGTTTTTTTGGGGTGTTTTCTTCCATCAAACGCAATTATCTTGCAATCCGTGCGGTCAAAATCAATGAAATTTGTTGTGTATGTTTTTCAAATAGTTTAGGACAAGATCTTACGGTTAGAAGGTAAAAAATAACATTCTTTTGAATTTTTTGCATGGGGGAGTAAAAATGGCAGCATTGGAGTGTTTTTGGAGGAAAAACACTCCGGTCCTTTAGGGGTTAACTAAAGAATGTTATGTGATAAAATAAACAAATATTGCTACATTTATTTTTTTATTTTTTACACCCTTTGATTGTACCGAGACGGAAGAAGAAATGCACAGATGCAATACTGGTACATTCTTGTTCATATGTTATCACTCTTTACTATGCGGTCAGTCAGTCTGATAACATTACCTGCTGTTCTGCATGCTAAAGGGCATAAGTCTATATAGTGTAGGCCACATTGTTTTGAGCATTTTTTTCTTACACCAATCATCTTGGATCCATTTATTTAGAATCTAGTGACTTGATGACAACATTATTTACGTTTCTATGCTTCAATGATAGGTAAGATCATAGGATGTTTACCATATTTCGGAACCCACACTAAATAATAAAAGAAGGTAGTTGATTGCATAATAATCAAACTTTGGTGTTAACATTCATAAAATTGGTTTTGGTGACAAGTCATCCATTGTTTTAAAGTTGAACCACTATTGTTCAATTCAACACCAACTATTTCAATTTGTAATGTTGACAAAATTTAATTTAAAAAAATAAATTGACCTCTTCAATTATTTCTCTATCAACAATGACTTCTTCTATATACTAGTAGTGTTCATTTTCATCAACAATGAATGATGTTGGAAGTGGTTTATCTTTGTAAAACATACTCTAATGAGAACACAACTTTTTATTTATTTTACAACACTAGATACAAAATGGATCTATGCCTACACACCAAGGGGCAAGGCCATATTATGAAAATTACACATATAATATGTGTACTAAGAAGAAGGCTGAACGTTTAACCAAGGGGAGAGAATTTTGTATTACAAGAACAAAAAGCCAACACTACATTCCTTGATGTTTGCACTAATGCAAATCCAAGAAAAAATCGCACTAAGTTTCAGTTGTGAATCTTTAGAGCATTCCCACCTATGCACGCTAGAACTAACTCTCTTAAATTATTCATCAATATTTGAAGGGCCCTTGCACTCACAATCCCCCACCCTTGTACGCCCCTCACATGTCAAAAGTGCGCATCCAATAGTCAATGGACCAATCACAAGTAGAATGTGAGGATATAGTCAACTAAATAGTGATTTGAGGCCCAATTTTTAACACGTTAGGATCGAGAGTCAAGAGGTATTTTTGAGGGCCCTTGGCACTTTTCATCTATTTCTGAAGTGTGAGAGACTCTGGGAGGGCATGGGTGGCCCTGCTTGTAGACTACCCTAAAACTGAAATACAAAACGACTGCTGAATCTTCTTTTGCTTGTAGCGACTACGATGTTGAGAATTGGGAGTCCTGTAATATATTATTAGAAGCGCATTTCCAATACCTTTCCAACGGTATATAGCACGCCTCCCAATTCTCAATATCACGATCGCTACAAGCAAAAGAAGATTCTGCAGTTGTTTTCAACGGCAGTTTCGGATGGTTTAACCCCTAAACCTCCTCACTCTTCTCTAAATTTGGCAGCTTTGCAAAGATGCATCATAAAATCCAATTCAAAGGGATATTTTGAACTTGATGTATGAATAAAAATTGCAAATTATGAATTTTTAATTCTTTCTATGCGATTAGATTTGCGATTGCTATCACCGATATTTTGTATAAAATTTGAAACCTGAAATTGAAAATTCTTTTGTGATTTGATTACGAATAACATATTAACAATTTGTATAAGAAATTTGTTGTGGTTAGTTGAAATATAGTGATTTTGGAGTTTTTTTTGGTTACTTGATGTTAGTAGTTGACTTTTTCAAGAGCACTTTTAGACTAAAATCTTCAAAATTTTGGGTGGAACACTACAACATGAATAGAGGCATAAAAAATTCACAAATCATCCCCTTACTAATTGGATCATACACGCACAAAGCAAACTTCCCATAAAAGTTTCTCTAAAAAATCTACACTGAAAAAAATGCATGATGGATGATAAAACTGATTTCAAATCTCTACATCATGCAAAATATGCATGGTTGAGCGGTTAGGGGTTAAGAGGTGCAAATGTTGTATTTAAAAAAAAAATCTTAACATTGTCACTTAGGTTGCACTCTCACTAAACCAAAACAAATCTTGCAACCCCAAAACCCCACCACCCCACAACCCTTTGTTGTCTTTATGTCACGAATTTTCAAACATTCAATTTTTATGAAAATAGTGTATTGCAACAAGAAAAATAGTCAACCGTACCATGCATTTGCCCTCTTGTTCTTCTTATTTAAAATATGAGGTTGTTATAGTGGTATTCAATAATAGGAAGAATAGGGCAAGTTTGCATGAACATTCATGATCAATTCTAGACTTGGGTTGGGTGAGCCACATGTAGTAGTTGGCACTTGATGCTAATCTTTAAGCTTTTGAACCTTCCATTCACATCCTTATGTAAATTTAGGCTTTACAAACCCAAAATCTTTCTTCTTCCTCTACATTCACTATTACAAGAGTCTATCTTCCATATGTCATATAGTCATATACTTTGAAGATCTTCTCATGTTTTGGTTATTTTACCCTATTATTGGAAGGTAAAATAGGAACACCTAAAATGATTACTTTTTTACTTCTGAATAAAATTATTAATATTAAAATTTTATAAAATTATAAGTAACTGAAAAAGGATTACAAACGTACCACAAAAATGCATCATTTAGAAACCGTATGCAAAATCAAAGTTGTTTTTTTTTACTAATATATGTTTCAAATTTCTTTTAATAAAATGTACACATCGATATAGGAGAAATATGATCAAGTAGCACATTTAGGTGGGTGGAAACAAATTCTACCCGTATAACCTTAGTATCATGTATGATATGACATTCTTGATTCTAAATCCCCCCTCGATGTTAATGCAAGAGGATAAAAATTGCCCCCTATTTTGTGCATATAGGGGCCCACCTTAAAAAAAAAAACCCTCTTTTCCAAGGGTTTAAAATTCATGAGGGGGTCCTCATAGACTAATTTAGTGCCGTAGACCACAAACTTGCAAAAAATTGCCAATAAAAGACCCTAGGGTGCCCAAAATGAAAATTTCAGAAAATGTGACCCATAGGTGAATAGTCCTTGCATTAACGTCAAAGGGAGATTTAGGGCCTCTTTACACTAGAGGCGAGAAGCGGTAAGGAGAGAAATTTCAGTCAATGAGAAATTGGTCTTCTCGATTTCTAAGCCTCCCATTGGCTGAAATTTCTCTCTTCACGGCTTCTCGCCTCTAGTGTGAAGGCCCTTAGAGTCGGGAATATGACATTGGATGACCCTATTTCAAAGAATACCTCAAGAGTGAATAGTCAGACTGAGTAAGTTTCATGTGTGGGTGGGCCTTGCATACACGAATCAAAATAGAAATATAAGAGGAACATTGCCAACAATTTCCATACATGAAACAGAATAGAAGAGGCTATGTAAGGGGGGCAGTGGGTGGAAGGCACTAGAAGACAAGAATTGAGGTCTCAAGAACCACCGATGCTCCACCCATTTCGGTACAAAGGAAATTTATACTCTAGAATCCTCTTGTTTCCAACCATATCGGTGGAGCTTCCTCCTTTGGAGAACCGACCAGCCACTGCCCCCCTTGCATGGAAGTCGGCCCTAAGAGTATGGCTACCCATGCCCTCAGAGAGTCTCTGACCTCGAGAAGTAGATGAAAAGTTTCAAGGGCCTTTTCAAAATAGCTCTTGACTCTGGATTCTTGCGTGTTAGAAATTGGGCCTTCAAAACACTATTGAGTTGACTATTCGATGATTATTCCTCCCATTCTACTTGTGATTGGTCCATTGACTATTTGATGCGCACTTTTGATACGTGAAGGGCGTGCAAGGGTGGGGGAGTGTGAGTGCAAGGGCCCTTCACATGTAGATGAATAATTTGAGAGGGTTAGTCCTAGCGTGCATGGGTGGGAATGCTCTAAGAAGAACATGCACAGGCTGCAAGTACAGGGAGGCATCTAAGTTAACCAGGGGTAAGACAGGGGTCAATGAGACTACACTCAAACCTTTTATAATGACCGTAGGGTTGTCTTACTTGACCACTAGACAAATTGTGGAACACGGTATCGAAGACGTTTAATAGACCCCTCTATGTCAGACAAACATATTTTTGGAATATTCTATAATTTAAAAGAATAATTTATTCAAGTTGTTTAACATATATAATTGACATTTGTTTAATTACACAGTTGCGTCAGACATATAATTCCAAGTTGGAAATTGTCAAACATGAAAACCCTAACACGTGTCCCTCCCATTCAATGGCATTATAGAAAATTTTGCACACTTGTGACACTATTATTGAGTGTAGCATATTTGTCACACATTCAAACTATGCCACAGTGAAAATTTTGAGACCCAAGGTGGTCAAATTAAAGAGGTTCGAGTGTATTAACTTAAGTGCAAGTTCTAGAGAGGAGGAATTACTCTATGTAAACGAGTCATAAGGCAAATGGGGGTACACAGGGACGCGTACAATGATTAAGAGACAAGAAAGAAGGCGTTCAACGGTAGTAAAGTGCATGTCTAGCACCCATTCCCATGGCAATAAGTTTGTAACCAGTTGAATTAGCAACCCCTTGTTGTACGCAAACTTCAAGGTCTCCTATTTTCACACAAATTTTGGAAATCACTCATCGTGCGTACAATTTTGAGGATTAGAAGTTGAATGTAGTCTCTTTTCAAAAATAATCGCAAGGCCGTTATTTTTATACCAAACTCAAGACTTGAGGTTCGTCAATCAACAAAAAACAACAAACCCCAAGTGAAGAATGCCAAATCTTCAAATGCTAACGGCGCACATATTGCTTGGAGGTAGAACATGGGATTAGGCTCTTTGAAATCTTCTCGAGCTATACTACAAGATAGACTGTTTGAAATGCTCAAAACATCAAGAGTCAAAATCTCATTACTTACATGCTTGAGCGTGCAAGTTTTGGCATAAGGTGTTGCTTGAAAGGGCCCCTATGAACGCTTTATACAGTTGGACACCCAGTTTAAAGTAGAGCGCCATCGCATGGGCCGTTCCATCTTTAGGGCGCCAACGATGAGTAATCAGTACCGTCTCTCTTGTATGAGTACGACGACGGCGACGACGACTGTGACTGCGACTGCTGTGGCGGGCGATACTTTGTTCTCTCCCACAACGCCTTCACCCTTGAGTTCCTTCCTGGCTGCTCCATTCCATTCTATTCTCTGGCAGGCAGGCAGACAGCCAGCCATCGTGCGCATGCGAAATTGCTGTATGTTGCCCGCCCCCGGTGGTAAGTACGGTGGCTTGGCCTGGAGCTCCTGCAGCACAGCATGGACAGGTTATGGCGTAGCTTAGGTGGAGATTCTGTAAGGTAAGTAAGGTCATGTACTACAGTGGCTCCTTGTGGCCGCGAGCTTCGTTGTGGTTCGCTTGGGGTTACGTACGCGTCCCCGTCTCTCTGTGTGAGTGAGGCGTTATCTTACCATTGTCATGTGTGGCAGGGGGAGTGGGAGTGACAGAAGAGAGTGAGCACAGTTGAGCATGTACAGGAGAGAAGTACTTGCCCATGTGTGCTCACTCTCTTCCTGTCACGCCTCTTCCTTGTCGTAGTCTCATTTTTTTTAGTGATTAGAGAGGAGGAGAGAGATAGAGAGCGAGAGAGTTGTGATGAAAATTCGGCCTAAGCATTTCTGGCAAGTATCCAGCCGACGCGCCACGACTAACTTCAATACGGCGTCCATGTAGTACGGTTGCCGAGTGCGCGCGCGTGACTGCAGGAAAAGCCTTAAGATGATTCTCCGGACGTCATTGCAATTAATCTATTGCACAACTCAAGGTCGACGACGGAAACTTTTCTTGGAAAGCCTTTGAGCTTTACCGATTGTGTGCCGTTGGTGAAACTGTGCAATGGTAGAATCATTCAACAATCGCAAAACAGCCTCTGGTTGTTCGGTGATCCAATGGCGTGGAGAATCAGAATGGTCTGATCAGCATATTCTGAACTGGAGATGATGCGCATAAGAAATCTACTCATGTGTCTTTAAAGAAAGTTGTGCAAAACCGAACGTTGTACGTGTTCAAGCTACATCTTACCTGTGTGACTGAACAGGTATGAAGTGCTTGTTGTCTGTTGGAGAACACCGTGCGATCGAAGAACAGCTGATGGCAATCCAGTTCTTACTGACCGTTAACTCTAAGCTTGAAAGCTTTCGCACTATACAACCACATACCGGTATGCTTCGTCCTGGAAGGCGTGCGTTATGTTCAGGACAATTCATCCGTGCGTGTCTTCGTGAGTATTTGGAATAGTTCCTCTACATTAATCACTTTCAGTCAGTTTACTTCCTCGCCGCCGGGATGTTTGTCATTCACCTCCGTTGTGCTGTCCCTGACTTTGACAAGTTGATTTGTGTTTTCAACAGGAAATGAGCAGTTTGCTGGTTAGATTGGCGACAAATGCTGAAAGATACCACATGACAGACTTCTACAAAGTTCGAGGAAAGCACCGCTGAGCACCGTCGTTAGTTCGTTGGGAGATCTAAAACTGCCACACGACAAACATATTTGCCCTATGTTCTGAGTCTTCTGAGAAACCGAGTTCTGGTTATCGTGAGCTGCAAGTTGAATGGAAGATTCTGAGTCCGACATGCTCTTAATTTTGAGGAGTCTGGCTTTTCTAAGCTTTATCCCGCAATTAGGGAAGCAAGCTGCTACCGCAGAGTTTGAAGCTCACTCTAACCTTTGTTTGCTATCTTCGTATGTTCAGGAGGCACGCGGAGGCTGAGCTGAACGGATGACTCATCTTCGTAGGATTGCGACTCAGTAGCTTCCTAGGGGCCACGACGCTCTGACTTCGGCATTGGTCAATGAATATGAAGGGGTTCGTGGAGGATCGAATAAACTATTCGTGCAGCTACTTTGTCAATGTTCTCGCACCACACATCTGGAGTGTTTCCCGCAGCAAGGAAGATGCACTAACGGCCAAAAGGTATTTAATCAGATTCATACTGTTCAGCTTCCGACTCCTTAGTAGTTGACAGAAAAGAATGTGTCATGTGTTGTAAGTTGGAATTTCAGGAAGAATTTCAGCATTGATTACAAGAATGAAATCTCTTTCGAAGACCGCGCCTGCGAAAGTTTCTGGCATACGTGGATTCCCTGCGAGTGCCTTTAGCCGTATTTCTCGTCCGGCTAGCTCGTAAGCACCTGGACTACATCTCATGGAATGTTGATTTTTCAGTTGTGTAAGTAGCTCTCGTACCTGTTCTCCTTAATATCCAAAGGTCTTTGAGAAGTACTTGATCTCTAGTTACCTGATTGTTTTCGGGACTCCCTCACTGGATAATGGTCGAACTCAAGGAAGGTAGGGACTGCTCAATCTGCTATTATCTTGTCTTAGTTTTTGCTGTGATAAAAAGTTATTAGGTGTTGGCTGCTGTCATCAGGTGTAATACCGTATTCATGTGTGGAGGTTTAGTTTAGCGCGGTTCTAATTCACTAGCTGTGTCACTCGAATGCCTGCAAATCAAGGTCTAATGTGAACCTCTGATAATAGTCACTCGTGCGCCTTGTATTCGATTGTACGTGTATCTGATTTCCAAATCGTGCGTGTCATCATCCTCAAGCCTCGGGCCCTGGATCTGCTTAATATTTTCGAGTAGTATGTGTCGACGGCTAGACAGTTGTCAATCATTTTGACAACGTGATTGATGAATCGTCTTGAAAAATGGTGCAGCGTATCCAGGCAACGGGAGAGTTGAAAGTTTCGCAAGCTCTAACTTGACGTGGCGGATGTATCGGTGAAAGAATTTGAAAATCTGTGGAGTTGGGCCGCGTTTCCATTTACTCGTTGGACCAGTCCTCAGATGGAGATTTTCCTCATCAGTTGAAATTTTCCATTCCAAGATGAGATCCAGAGATTCTTCCAGATCTCCATGTGGAGACTTGTCCAATCCTTTTTTGCTATTGCAGTCTTGAATGATGTTATCCTCCAATGATCCAATTTCGAGGTGAAGTACACCAATCTCATAAAATTACTAGGATATTTCTTTGTGAGTACTGTCATAAATTCGTTGCGTGAACTGTCTTGGCGTCTGCTAATGATTTGACGTACTGATAACACTTGAGCTAACAACGCTGACATTCTTGACTCGAGTGCTCTTATGTTTTTCTGAAAGCACTTTTGTGCTAACTTATTGGTCATTGCATAACTTTGCTAGGAATGCATCTGGATTCAGCAGTCTTCGATGGTTGGATCAGAGTGCGATGTATTGCCATAAGTCGGTAATCTTTCTGGAATACTCGAATAGGGGGTAGAAACTCAACTAAGACTGGTCCCGTGGGAATGTTTCGATATTGTGAAGGAAGGTCGCATATGTCAGGGTTTCGGTAGTAGTTGATTTAGTATACAGTATTGATTCGACAGCCTTACTGTAATGCTCGAGTGAAGCTGTGGCAGATAGAAGTCGGACATTCATTCCCACGGGGCCGATCTATGTATCGCCACGAGCTGTTGACTGTTATGCAATCATAAGCATACATTGCCGTTTGTGGTAAACACAACAGTGGTTTAGCATGTTACGTCCCACAGCTTACAGTTACTGGAAAATAACTCAATAATGTAGACAGGGATTCTACTCTCTTTCAACCATGGTATTTAGCAAGCTCCAGACTTTCAGTAACTATGAAGAGTACACAACGTTTCAACATCTTTACACTTCTAAATGAAGTATTCACTTGTTTGTTGTGAAAGGACATCACAGATTTTCCTTTAAGGAACGTTCTAAAGATCGTTGTGTCTTGATGAGTTCGATTATGCTTTTGTTTTGAAAAGCACTCATCTCAATTGTCGTCAATAGATATCTTGACATGCATGAGAGTTCTTATGGCGATCTAACAGTTCTGAGCAACCGGGTCTGTCTTTGGCTTGCGCAGTGATACTCGGAGTAATATCTGATTTCTGCCTCATGATTCTTTTCCATGCATGAATCACTTGGAATCAACTTGTTTTTTGTTTATTGAAATATGTTGGCAGACGGGTTTGATGAAGACACCGGTGCGATGTGTACTCCCAAGAGATCCTGCCCATGACACGCCAGATGTAGACACGGCTCGAACTCAGGTCCAAACTGATCTTTTCATCTTTTATGTACGTCTCGTAAAACGTTTTTCTGGTCGGATATTTAGGTCAGCAATGTCCAACCATGAATAATGAAGCGCATGTTTATGCGTGATCCTGTTTGAGTTTGAGCCAAATGTTCAATAGTCTCCAGGGAATTCCCTGAGATGGCTCAATTGTTCGTGTGCTTGGTAGTCGGTACGTCGTCAGATAAATCGAAGCATAAAATGTGACTTTTCGTTCAGCTGCTGAGGTTTCACTATTTCTGGGATTCTTCTCGAGTGTTGATATTGTTTATACAGTATGGTGGCAATTACTGTGGATCTACTCTGTGGTTTGCTTGTTTTAAGATCACTGCACCTCAAGTTTTGCTGCAATTTGAGCCAGGCACAAACTCGACAGAAAACGACGCTCACCACTTGTGGCCAGAGTTGCTGCTAGACTACCAAGGACCCTTGACGTTGTTGCAGCCCAGATAGACCCGACAGAGTTATATTCAATAACGCGATGGCCACCTGGTTCAGTAATAGATTTGAATGAGTATGTTACCATCGCCCTCAGATTGAAACTGGCGTCCGGGATTGGAGTGTGCACCCTGAATGGTCCTAGGGTATGTTGGCAGATACTGCAAAATACTGAGTCTTGAGGACACATATTCCCTCCACCTTCCCAATAGCGGTACAATCATAGAACAAATTGACCAGTAACAAGGTATAGAGTTCAGTGGAAGATCATTCTGAAACTTTACGTTGGCTCTTTTCAAGTTCTTCCTAGAATCATGTCCTCTAAAGCTTTCTGAAGTTGCCTGATGCATTGACACTGAGAGAACATTACATCATACAATATTATATTTATAGCCAAGTCATCACTGCATTGGAATTCAACTGCAGTTCTTTAGACCACCCTCAAAGTGCAGCGAAAAACGACTGCAGAATCTTCTTTTGCTTGTAGTGATTATGATATTGAGAATTAGGAGTTGTGTAATCTATTGTTGCAAGCGCATTTTCAAGACCTTTACATCGGTATATTACATGCTTCCTAATTCTCAATATCATAGTCTCTACAAGCAAAAAAAGATTTTGCAGTCGTTTTCGTCAACTATTCAGGGTGGTCTAAAGAACTACAGCTGAAATCTAGTGTTTTCTCTCCTTGGATTTGTATTAGTACATGATGTACGGATAAGTAGATGTGTGAGTAGTTGAACCATTAACCCTTTGACTCTTCACTGTCCATATAATAAATGATGAACAAATTGTAAGCCTTCTCTTGACTACATACAGTGACATTTGTCATCTATCCAAAAATTTCTTGGTTCTTGTGCTAGTTGACTATCATTTGTACAGTATGGATCTTCAAAATAAAATGTTGTGAAGTTTTGTAAAATATCAAAATTGGTTTATGTCAAATTTAGTTTTTGCTTCAAAAAGTGAGGTCTTAAATTTTATTTTTTTAAAATAATTAAAATTAAATAACAGAAATTATACCATCTCATAGTGCATATTATTTTAAATTCATTACTAGAAATCTAAAATAAAATAAAATATAGTTTGGGACTTTTAATTGCATTATTTTAAAAAAAAAACCTACAAATTTTAATTCTAGAATATCAATAAATATATACGATAAATCCAATTGTAAAGATGTGATTTACACATTGACATTTACAACTTTGCTTTGTATATCAATTCCATTTTTGTTATTCATCCAATATTTTATAACACATTTTTGAAATCAATGCATCATCTGAACCTCAAAGGGGTTAAAGAACAAACTTTTGAGCATATACTAGCTTTTAATTTAACTTTTGAATGACTTGAAATTCCCTTTCAGTCTTGTAATTTTTGCATATAAACATGTGATTTCTAGGGTGATTGCTACCATATTTTACTACATTATATTGGAGCACCCTTGTACAATACATAGGGTAGTTAAGATATGTACACACCCAACATTTTGCAACTAAGACAATGTAGACAATTGTTATTTCAAATTAGTGCTATAGGATCGAAAGTTCATCAAATTGTGAATCATAAAGTGGGATTGAAAGCTCGTATATTTTACTTTCTAGTTCTTAAGAAATTTCATGCTAAGAATTATTAAAATATATTTATGGATTTTAGTCAAAGCAAATGTTTTTTCTTTGCATAGCAACACGGGAGGTTGAGAAAAATTGTCCATATCTTAATTGTTGGGTAGTGTACTAGAGTATGTGATGTATTTGGGTACACCATCGCATTTTAATACATGAAGTGGATGATATAAACAAAGATATGGTGGTTGTATATGTGGAGCTTAAAGAACATTTAGGAGTTAATTCTTTCTACGTGTACTAGGTGAAAATTTCAATTTGACATATTCTAATAATTACCAGCGTGTTTCTACTTAACGCATATCAGATATTAAGTGAAGCAAATACTAAATGCAATAGTTATTCTAAACCCAAGACTAAAAATCTCCAAAAGTTCTCTCCTCATGGCATTCTTCACTATACACACACGCATCAATCATTTAAAAGTAAGTAAGCCTATAAACAACATGTCCTAAAAGGAAATTTAAAATGAATGGTTTACGAAAGGAACAACATATCAGGATGGTACTAGATCATATGGATGTGTCATTAGTGTACCAATACAAATAACTTCTTATTTGTAAGAGATATAACACAGTTGTCATCGAAAAATAACGTGAACAATTGCAAGCTCCATTCATGTCTTTGGTGTCATAAATAAATTGCTCCAACAATCTCTTTGGAAAGACTCTTTTAATAATATAAACATTCAATTGGCATGCCTCCATTGCCAAATGAACTTGTACGTTTAGAACATGATATTTTACACAAATTCTACATAAGACATGATGGAGTGATGTATTTTGAAGTTATAATTGGATTGTAACACAATATAGCGAAATTAGACATTGTGACAATAAGGTGTCTCCTCAAACAATGCACTACTAATATAATCTATCTCTAGCAACCCAAACATTCCTCTTCTTTTCCAAATAAACCAAGATAGAATTATAGAAGACATGCATGTTTTGCATGATTTAGCTTTCTAGAAGTGGATCTTGAATCAATTCATTTACTCCAACTTGAATTGATTGCTATTTACATCCTATAATTTTTAGTATTTGAAAACTATAGATGATGGCATACCTTTGAGTTATTATATCTTAAGGCAACCATTGAAGCAAAAGCAAAATATGGCAAAGAGATTGATTTCACTTTTGATAAGAATTCTTTGCAACATAGAGTTCTAGAGTACTTATCGCATATAATCAATTCAACAAATCATCAAAAAATAAAAAGTAAAAAATAATTTTCAATATCATCAAAAAGTTCAAAGCTACGAGAAATTACATTGACTTTCATAAAATTGAATTTTTTTTGATGATATTGAAAACGACACAAACAAATTGTTTAATTGGTTGATTGATTATGTGCGTCATGAACTCTAGACTTCGTATAAAAAAGTTAGACCAAAAATTTGCATCATATAGCTCTAATATATAAATTGATCGCATTGGCCTATTTAACAACTATTTCAAATGCAAGGGAATTAAGATGTAACAATGGTTCATGTTGCAACCTATGCTCTTTATACAATGGCCAATGCAATCCCATGCTGTCAATTCCAAAAAAGTATTCAAATATCGTGAGAACCAACATCATTTGCATGTTTGTCAAATTGTGAATATTTTAAATTCTATAAATGTCTCCGTCCTTCAATTTTTGTGTACAAAAATCTAAAATGATGTATACCAACATGCCAAAGCACAAAAAGTTTTTTTGAAGCTCTAAGAAAAAATTGACAAAATTTAAAGTAGTTCCAAATTATAGCGCACAAAACCAAGTTTTAGACATGGTTAACTTTGAAATTCATTTTCTTTCAAATCACAATTGAGTTTTTCTTCAAACTTCCATAGTAATGTCTTATATGTCGCAAACTACAACTTTTGGATATCCACTTTAGGACTTTTCCCATTGATGCTCATGGTATGGTTGTTTGAATGGAAAAGTTTCAAATCAATACTCAATTTTGTTCATCACTATATGCTAAAAGGATTAATAGAGTTTTGTTCTTAACCATAAATCTATGAGAGCAACTATGCTAGGAACTGCATTGATTTGAACAAGTATTTAGAAATAATGATCATATTTTATTGGCCAAAACTTTTGGGCATCTGATTCAAATGAGAAATTAAAGTATATGCCTTTATCTTTTACAATTGTATTGCATCATATTAGGTTTGTTTGAATTGTTTTGAAGTGTTTTTGGATCATTTCAAAACAAATTTTGAGGTGTTTATAATATAGTTTTTCCATTTCCATGGCTTTTTCATTTCTATCGCTTCTCCATTCCTATGGATAGGCTAAAACTTAACTTTGTAGTTGAATAAATGTACAATACAATGGCAAGTCACAAAACCAATATCTTTTGAGAAATCTATAAATAAAATTTCAAAACTTCAAAAACTTATAACTTATTTTTAGGGTATTTACATAAAACATGCTTTGGTGCATTGGAATCCTCTCCAAAATAGGCACAATATCCACAATAGTTTTTTTTTTTTTGGTCTCTCTTACAATAACCCCTAAAGGACCAAACATTAATGGTTTCAAAAGGACAAATTCAATTGATCATATTGTGAGATATTTAATTCAAATGGGACTAAATTTTGTATGACCTATTCAAAATTGATTAAAAAATACGTGAGGTCCAATTTGGGCTTCTTGGTCATTTAAGGGATTAAAAACAGTCATTAGTTGAAAACCACATGATCTCCTATTCAGATCATTTCTTATTCATTGGTAAGTCTTTTAGTAACTTAGTTTGAATTTGATATGGTTGTGAGTATGAAGAGCACAATATGATCAATACATCCAGTAGCCTTGTGATTATTGCCCTCTCCCAATAAAATAATGTGGAATATTCCACATCACATTAGCAGGTATGGGGGCAAGTGGCATTAAACAAGAGCAACTAATCAACCATGATGAACAGTAATCAAAAGCACTTGCTTAGTCACAATTCAACAATGTCTTGCAATTGTTTATTCGATTCAATAGCCCATTCAATTACAGATTACTGGGCACTCCATCTATAAAGGTGGATGAAACTAAAAGGCAACCTTCTTGAAGGCTACTGAATATTATGTTGTAAATGTCACATAAGGTAACTATATCTAAAAGTGACCATTTCTCAATCTTCCATAATAAGTAGATACTGACACCCTACTGTTGATGAGAATGTGCACAATCTGAACATAAGAGTTTAGGGTCGCTTTAAGGTCAACCTATAGTTAGCACTTTGAAAACTCATAACTTATTCATACGCGTCCAAATAATGCATGCTGAAGTGCGTTGGAATCCTCTTGAACTTGCTAATAAGACCCGCTGGAAATATTTTCTGTTTTATGTCCGTAAATAGGCTCAGTTGGTAAGGTGAACGCTTTAAAGTATAGTTACCTTGAGCTTACTGAAAATTCATACAGACTCTCTCAGTTCATGCAGTCAACGAATATGTTGATTTCCATGTACAGTACAGTACAATACAACTGAATGAATTGAATTGGTCCATATTTTTCTGTGCAGTATCTTTCCCCTTGAGTATGCAGCATGCAGCAGCCGCATCATTAACAACCTCATGTTCTTTAATCATACAATGGATCTGGAATCCCCAAAATAATTGAAATTTTAAGTCTGTTTTGCTTGAACACAAAACCCAGAGATTCGTTGTGACGAGACGAGGCTGGCCGGGCCTCTGAATTTAAGGAAACCAACCACTGAAGGAACATCATTCTACAGCTAAGCTAACTGAATGCATGGCTTGGCTATACTATACTATAGATGGGTCACAGATCAGAGAACATTTTGACTAGACAAGATTCCACATTGGAGAATATTGTAATTAAACTTTGCAACCTCAGTAGCATGTTTACCAGAGTTTATTTTTTGTTGACTGACACGCATCTTGATATGTAGGCAGGTAAGGAAAACATGGATAGAATCATCCATATTAATATGTTCATCCATATATTTAACTATTATAAGGCACTTTCATCCAAATAGTGGCGATTGTGGTTTTATTGTGAGAAGATTTTGGCGATTCCAATCACTTTTTTGTTCAATTTTTCTAATGTACAAGTAGCCACATCCAAATTGAGGTAAGATTTAGGCGAAAATTCGCCAGCAAATTAAACGTTGATGTTTACACTTAAACCTTTTTAATCTTATCACCTCTAGAGGGTCTAAACTTTTTTTCACTATGAGAACATGTCCACCAACAATCTAGATAACTCTCTGGTTCTTGAAAAATGAATGTGCTATGAGTTCGTCAACAATTTATGTGAAGTGTGACACTTGATAGTGTAAACTACTCTACCCTTGAAAAAAGGCATCCAAGGTAGCATGCGTCATTGTGGTTTTGATGGCCAAGTTAGTAGCATTTTCCCCAATAGACTCTTCATTCACGGTGGCCCTCGGGGTCAGAGTTACTCACTCTCTCTCTTTCTAAAGCAATTCAAGACCCTCAAGTTAGTGTATTTTCTCTTCTTAATTCCACTTCATGATTGCACAATCCATGTGTGGTGACTTGTAAGTGGCTTAATTACTATTTTTAGAATTTTAATTGAGTGATGTTGGTGGGGGACTACACGGTATGTCATGCAAGTTTTGGATGACCTTCAGAGTGCAATTCAAAGTTGATGGTGGAGATGCTTTGACTGTAACATAGTTTGATTGCAAGACAAGTGTACTATACCATACTCAGCTATCAAGATCGGCAACACCTGGAAATTTTTTATTTTGCCGAAATGATGTGAATATTCTCTAAAATCTTCCTTTTCACCATAGAATTTATTTATTTATTTTAATGGAAAAATAATTTCCTAAAATTTGGGCTTCTCTTTTTATAATTATTTTTTGCCAACCCTCGCAGCCGGGTACGATAGTGGATAATAGGGCGGCAAGTGTGCATGATACTCTTAAATGTATGAGTGCATGTAGACCTTAGTTACCTCGGAGTTCGTAATAATACCTCTTCAGTTAGCTGGGGCCAGGTATATACCTCAATAAACAGTAAGTTGCTGAGCGTTACGTGCATCCCATGTATTTGTATTGTGGGTAGCTTGAATATTGCATGAGGAAAATTTGCCAAGGTCAAATGCGAATTGTTGCCTGTAAGCTGGTAAGTACTCATTTGTTTATGTACACATGGGATCTGTCCTTGGTTTTGTACTTCATGGCTCGTCACAATTGTATGAGATCCCGGCTATACTAAATCATGTATAGTCTTGCTTAGTTCAGGTGCATTTTCAGGTTATTTGCATTCGTTAGTGCATTTAAACACTTTTTTATATTTTTATATTATTTTTATACACATGTTAAGCTTGAGGCTTGAACTTGCAATTGAGAGTAATACAAACATTAATTTGGATTTATGATATCCTCTTCAAAATTATAAACGGGTTGGTAACCACAAGAAACCAATGCATTCTTTGTTTGTTACTTCCTTGGCATAAACTTTCTTCACCTTAAATCACCATTCTCAGTTCACAGGGCAGAATTTCAAGAAATTGGCACTTTTTCCAGCCCTCACTACCTCAGATTTATACTGGTCCTAGTTTTTAAAGCTTTGTGCACGTGAATGTCACCATTTTGGTGCTTTGAAATATACCACAATTGTAATGAATATGTACCACAATTGCGACATATTAAAACCCATGCATGTTTATATACAGTGGTTAGCAAAAGTGTTTGGACAGTAATGACAATCTCAGTTTAGTAGTAACACTTGTCAAGTTTGGTAGGTAGGTGCTGATTTTTTCAGCTAATTATAACTAAAGAGCCATTTGTAAACTAGAAAGAGTACCATCATTGACATTGAGCCACTTGCAAGAGCAGCAGTTCATGATGTGTCAATCATGGGTGTCCAATTCATTATGCACACAAGTTGTGCATCTAAAAAATCTTGAGAATGAACATGTATTTATGGAGACCTCTTGCATTTCATGATTCATTGTGATTGAGTAAGATTGCTCTTGATTAGCTATGGCTCCTAGAAGGTCTCTTGCTGAACGTGAGTTAGTTCTTCAGATGCATGAGAGAGGGAATTCGTACTCTGAAATTTCAGCGGTTTTAGGCATCTCTCGAAGCACTTGCCATGCTATTGTGCGGAGGTTTACAATGAGAGGTCATTTGAGAGATGCTCCTTCACAAGGGAGACCTCGAATTCTTGATGAACGTGGTGATCGTGAGGTTGTAAGGTTGTTGAATGCACCATCTAATGGTACAGCTGCAGCAGTGGGTAGAGAAATGCGATCTCAAGGATTGGATTTGAGTGATGATAGTAGTAGAAACACCAACCCAAATAAATGGGCCGGCGTGAATAAAGTGTCCGTTCGTAATGTCAATGATCCGATGCCCACGGGACAAAGGGACATTGGGACAATACTACTCTCCTAGAGTGATGATACAATTAGAAGATGTCTTTGGAGGCAGGGATTGAGAGCACGAGTGAAAACTAAGAAGCCATTCTTGTCAAAAAAGCACAAAGCACGTCGATATGCATGGGCAAAGAAGTGTAGGCATGCAAGTTGGATGGATTGGAGTTATGTGATTTTTTCAGATGAGTCAAAATTCAATTTGTTTGGCTCAGATGGGAGGCAGTATTGTTGGAGGAAGAGAGGAGAGCATCTTTTAGATCAGCATGTGCAACCTACTATCAAATTTGGGGGTGGAAACATTATGGTTTGGGGATGTATGACTTGGGAGGGAGTTGGCAACCTTCGTCTTATAGAAGGGAACATGGATAAGTTTGTGTATCGGGAAATTTTGGAGATGGAGCTCATGAATACTATACACATGCATGATTTAGGAGAGGAGAATGTTATTTTTCAGCACGACAACGATCCCAAACATACTTCTAAGTATGTTACAGATTGGTTGTTAGCACAGGAGTTTCAACTAATTTGGCATCCGGCTCAATCTCCTGACTTGAATCCTATAGAACACCTTTGGAATGAAGTAGATCGTCGTATGAGAATGTCGGAGAAGAAACCCACTAACAAGAAGGATTTGTGGGAGAAATTGCAAGAAATTTGGTATAGCATTGAGATTGATACCGTGAGGAAATTGATCATGTCTATGCCTGAGAGAGCTGCAGATGTTTATCAAGCAAAAGGTGGCTATACACGATGGTAGTCATTATGATTGTACATTCAAGTTTTTAGGTAGTCGTCATGATTCTACATTCAAGTTTTTAGCTTGATTTTGTAGCTCATGGCTTTGTTTCCCATGTAAATAGATAACCACTTCACTTTTTGCATAAAGAATTGGACACCCACATTATGTGATTTATTTTTGATTGATTTCTTGATTGACATTTTTGATTATGAATGTTATGTTACATGTTTGTTGTAACTATGTGATTGTATGTTTAAATTTTTACAACTTGAATGTGAGTTATGTAGGAAAACTAGCTCATATTGGAAGTGGAAGCGTCCTGCCCGAACACTTCTGCTGACCACTGTATGCTTGCGTAAAGAGTACTCCTTTTGTCCCATATCCACTTGTTATGAGAGTACTAGAGCCTACACTTAGCCCAGAAAGATACAGAAACTCTGATAATCTTTGTCACTGCAACCGATTGGGTAAATTATTGGATAGATTGATAGTATGTGTCATACCACATTAGTTCCAGCACACCAGTTCCAATGGCGGAACAATCTTTGGGAGCGTGCTTGTGTTTGGTCTGGATTATCTAATAGATAGGCAATTTGAGTTCAGAATCTAGTTAACCTTTAACTACCCAGGCGTCCATTTTTTGGATGATGTACACATTTCATCCACGTTTTCTCATGATCTATCATGCACTTTTCGCAGTGTGGATTTTTTACGACATATTTAATGGGAAGTTAGCTTTATGCATGTATGAATTGATTAGAAAGGGGATGATTTGTGAAAGTTTTATACCTTGTTTCATGTTGCAGCGATTCACTAAAAATTTCTAAGATCTTAATTCAAAAGAGTTCAAAAGTGCTCTTGAAAAAGTCAACTCATAAAACTAAGCAACTAAAAAATCTTCATATTTGTAATCAAATTACAAAAAAAATTGAATTTTGAGTTTCAAATTTTATACTAAAATATTGGAGATAGCAATCATAAATCTAATCGTACGAATAGAATCTAAAATCTATAGTGTACAAATTGTATTAGTACATCAAGTTCAAAATATCCCTTTTAGTTGCATTTAAAACTACATCTTTGTACTTCTCCAAATTTGAAGAGGGCTCTCCAAAGACCAAGAATTCATGGATTTAAAATGACAAATTCAATTGATCATGTCATAAAAAAACATAATTCAAATGAGGCCAAATTTTGTATTACCTAATTAGTGAAGCACATTGTTTTTCATCCAATATCCAAAAGGCAAGGCCTTTTTAGATTCTCTTTACTTGAAGAGAATCTAAAGAGGCCCTCCCTTTTGGATATTGGATGAAAAATTGGGACAAAATCACTCTGGGTTTTGTAAATATCTTAGGTATTCAAAGTCTTCAAATCAAGACTGGAAGCTAAGTTAAGATGAATAGTGCCACGGATTGAGTCAAGTTGGCACATGTGCTGGCACGTGATTAGATCATGCAAAGTAAAAGTGTTATTTCATTAGAAGAAATACGGGTTTTGTGACTAAACCATTATGACTAAAAAAATGTCCATTGTGACCAAAAATGTTTGTTATGACTAAAATTTAAGTTATGACTAAAATTTAATCATGACAGATATTTTCTAGTCATAGCAGTTTAGTCACAAAAGCCTGTCTTTCTTCTAGTGTTGGAGAAGTACGACTCAAAATGACATTGAAGAACAATACGACTTTGTGTTCTTCAGAGTTTGTCCTTTTTTCAGAGTTCTGATGGAGATGCTCTAGTAAGAGTTAACCCCTAAACGTACGAGGGTGTCCCTAGAATTGATAATTTAAGAAAAATCATCATAAAGTACTATTTAGAAGAATATTTTGGAATTGATATACAAATGAAAGTTCTACATTTGAATTATAGATTCCAACATGTATGGTTCGATTCACCAATACTATCACCAATATTTAATTATTAAATTATAAAGTTAATATTAAAAACTCCTTCTAAATTTGATTACAAACAAAATTTTAATATTTTAAAAGTAAAATTTGTTGGAATGGATTTGAAATGAGATACTCTTAACTTGGTGATTCTTTGAAATTTTTGTGTTCCTTAATCTATGACCTCGTTTTTGCAAGGCCACTTATGAACTACAATCAATGCAATTTTGGCTTAGTCAATGCAATTTTGGCTTCAACAACAACTTGACATATTTCTACATTTTAATTTTAGAAAATTATGCACTCTAGTATTACCAAATCCAACCGTTGAATAGGAAAACAACTTGGTGAAGTATCTCCAAGAAATTGGATGACTTTCATCCAAACATAGATGAGAACGTAGGGTGAGTTTGAATATGTTAATCTAGAAACTGAACGCTATAACGTTTAAGGGTTAAAATACACCAAGTTATTACCACCATGTATCCAATTCTGCTCTCATGTACATACCGTAGAAATTTTTGGTTCGGAAGGCACATAACCACGAAAACTAGTGGGCGGAATTAGAAACATAATGTCAATGCAACCTAGAACTGTAGGAATTTGCAGGCAACCACTCGATAAGAAGGACAAGATCATTTCCAATAACCGAGGGATGCTTTAAAGTTATGAAGACTTTTGTGTGACCTTTGATTAATCATCATTGAAGAAGACTCAACAAGATCCAACCATTGATGTTATGTCACTAGTAGCAAACGTCTTGTTTTTCATTCCACACTTCGTGGAAATAGTGAACAATAGTTAAATATTATACTTATATTTATGTCTTCTTGTGACCAAAACCACTCACCAACACTGACACATAGCGCGGTTTCATTCCTTTTTCATTTTTAGTAAGTGAAAAACAACACATTCCTTACTAGTGTGTTCTGGTAATGTGCAAGCGACCCTTGGTTATGATAATAACTTGTCTCGCCACTCCTGTGACTCAACATGATAATTTTTCATAACCAGGGGTTGCTTGCACATTACCTAGTCTATGGTGGTAATAGATTGGGATAATAAGGTTGATTGTCCTAAAACCACCAACGTAAGCAATATGGCCTACTTTTGGCAGTGCTAAATTCAAAAAAAAAATATGATCGCATTTGAAATAGATTTTGATGAGGACTGCAAAAATTTGCAACATCTGATTCACATTTGTTAATTTTATACAAAATTCCAAAGTGGAAAGTAACCTGTGGCCCAAATCAAACCTTTAGGTTTCCCCATGTCCACACCATGTGGTACTAACTTTCACTCGTAATGATACCCAAAACCACCAACTATTTCTTCGTAATGCTTAGCATGCCATTGATCTACTTGAATAGTTAAATTGGTTATTTTGGGTCTCAAATGTGGTGGCCCCAAAAAAGGTCTACATGTCATAATTGGAGGAGGTGGTGGTTTTAGGACATCCTACCTTAAGGTAACTATATCTAAAAGCGACCATTTCCTTAAAGCGTGCATAGCTCAATCTTCCATAATAAGTAGATTCTGACAGCCTACTGTTGATGAGAATGTGCACAATCTGAACATTAGAGTTTAGGGTCGCTTTAAGGTCAACCTATAGTTAGCACTTTGGAAATTCATAACTTATTCATACGGTGTCCAAATAATGCATGCTAGAGTGCGTTGGAATCCTCTTGAACTTGCTAATAAGACCCACTGAAAATATTTTCTGTTTTATGTGTGTAAATAGGCTCAGTTGGTAAGGTGAACGCTTTAAGGTATAGTTACCTTAGTGGGAGCACATTGAGAACGGGAAAGCCTCCACCAAAAGGAAAAGGGAGGGAGAGGGTTTGCTGATTGCAGAGAGGCATGAAGTTCCGTGTCCCTTGACAGCTTCTTCCTTTCCTTTCCTTTCCTTCCTTTGCCTTTCCTTGCTTGTTTTCAATGCCCTAAAACCCCACCCCTGCCTCTTCCCCACCCACCAACAAATTGCTCACAACCTTTAATTCTTATTCGTTGCAGCGTCAGCTAAGCCATGACGATTACTTCAAAATTCAAGCCCAAGCTGTCATATTTTCAGATTGATGATCATATTTCAAGCCATGCCTCAAGCATCCATCCCAGTAGATTCTGAATCCCAATCGTGTTTTTTATTTTGCGGATCCATGTTTCAATGGTACCACAATGTGAATCTTCCATGGCCACACCATGTAGCGAGCGTGCCCAAAGTTTTTGTGGAAGAAGGGGAGGTTTAGGTCGTACAGCGTCCGGAAGAAATAATTCATTATTCAAACACTCAGCCTGAGAGCCAGCAAGATGAAGCTCTCCAGAAAAAATTCAAGCGCAAATCGACGTGATTTGCAGTTGAAATTGAGCAGATTAGCATTGGGGGAGGCTTGATATACATATATATATATATATATTATTTCTACCGGGTTCTTCTGGCGGATTGATTACCTTGGTGCAGTAATTAACAAATGGGGGCAGCTATAAGCTACTGCCACCCTCAACAGGTCCTGGACGCGGCCATCTGTGGAGATGACGGTAAAGGCCCTGATTACATGCACTTACCATGTCCCGTGAAGTATGACGACATCACCCGCGAAGCATACAGTAAGTAGATATCCCTTGATCCTCATCTCTTTTGAAAATGTGCACCGAACTACAAACTACAATAAGCCCACCTTTGATGAATGGTCTCAATGTACATGTCAAGTTGAATTCACACTAGCAGGAAATGTGTCGTTTTCACTTACTATAAATGAAAAGGAATGAAATTGCGCCAAGCACATGGGCTATGTCAGTGTTGTTTTGGTCAGAAATATAAGCATAATATTCAGCCATTGTTCAGTGTTTCCCTCAAAACGGGGAATGAAAAACGACAGGTCTTCTACTAGTGTCGTGACAAAAGAATTGGTGATTTCTATGCTCAAGTTGATGCCATCTGGCATTTTGACGTCCTTGAAACAGAGTGTTTTGGTAACTTTCAACTCCTGCAACTCATTTGGTGTACGGTTTTACAGTGTCCTTGAAGCCGGAGCTCTTTGAAGGCTTACGCTTTGACGTCACAAGGGCATTAAACAATAAATTTTCACTGAGCAATAGGTGAGGACTTCAAGCAAAAGAATTTGATTTTGCCCCATGCAGCTTTTACACGTATATCCTCATATTTTTTTGGATCACACCAGTCCTAGTTTTTAGAGCTTTGAGTGTCACAAGTTTGAAACAAGCCATAATTTTAACAAATACCAACATGGTTTCATATCCTGTGCTCCTGATCCATTCTTGTCAACATTCTGAATTGATGTTGAAGTTTAACAAAAACCTCTGCTTATCAATGGTACTTTGCTTACCTACACATGGTCATTTGATGCCATGGTAGATCTAGATTTCACAAAAGTGCATATCATTCAGGCACAGTTTTCATTTAGAGATTAATGTGCACTCAAGTGGGATTATTTAGAACTTTGGTGCATAATCTTAACATTAATATTTTTTTCATTTGACAAATTTTGGTTTGCAGTTTGTTTATGGGTTCGGTAGACATGCCTGGGAATGGTGGCCCTGTGGAGAAAAAATCAAAGGCACACTTTGAGCTTGGTGCTAATCTTATCGATCAAAAGGTCAGGATTGCAACCAAAAATAGTTCAAGCGCCATCGAATTCAGTTGTATATATGATTTCTTCATCATTACTAACTAAGATCATACACTGTTTTGTTAGCAAAATTATAGAGAAGTAGCTAGGTATGACAATTCCAGTTCCTAGAAGTTGCACTAGTAGGAAATGTGTCGTTTTTCACTTACTATAAATGAAAAAGGAATGAAACTGCTCCAAACACATGGGTTATGTTAGTGCTGGTGAGTAGTTTTGGTCACAAGAAGACAAAAATATAGGTATAATATTCTGTCACTGATCACTGTTTCCACAAAGTGGGGAATGAAAAACGAGAGGTTTGCTACTAGTGTTGCTTAAGAATCAAGTTGTAAAGTTGCTTGAGTTACTCCTTTACATTTGCTAGCAAACGTAGTAGAGTATGATCCTAGTAGTAGTAAGTGTATAGCTAACACCAAAAACAAGGAAGATTGCTTGATGCAGCAAGCTTATGTACTTTACAAGATGGGTTAACTTGTGTCGTTTCCAATGTGCAGGGCAAGATGGATATCGTCATGGTGATGGGGCGTATTCTTTCAGATGGTAAAATGTCAGCCCGCGTGAAGTATGATGTCAATGATCGATTTTCCATTAAAGCAAATGCTCAGGTTGGTTTCTTTCAATAAGCAGCACTGCGGTCAGTGGATTTCATTCTACAACAGAAAACAAGCTACCGTAAGCTGATAGCAGTTCCGGCACTCTTGGAAAATGATGTCAACTTTTTGACCTCCCATGTCGACTCTTTCAAATGTCAGAACCAATCAAAAAGCGACACATGGCAGATTCTTGAAACTTTGAACTAATTTGTACTAGAACTGCTATCAACCTATGATATTGATAGTGGGCATGATTTCAAGAAAATTGGCAATTTTTCTTGAGGTTTGTCTAGATTCTAGAGCCTAAGATCTATACAAGTCACAATTTTGTGCACTTGAATTTTACAAAATCAGCACTTTGAACATACCATTCTGAGGCCATAGATTATTATGGAGTTGTTTAGAAACATTGGTGCTTTTAAACATACCACTTTTACAAATATGACTATAGGTTGCTATGGAGATGTTTCTAAATTTGAAACTAAGCATTAAGCAAATACGGTTTGTCTCAATGATGTTAAAGAAGTTTTCTCAATCTCATAAAATCCCAATCTCATAAAATTCATTTGCTCAGTATGTTATTGCTACTAAAAATAAATAAAAAATATAGATCTTGTGTCCATTTTCAAAAGGATTTTAACGCACTAAAATATATGTATATATGTGTACATATAATATTTATATATATATATATATATGTATATAATATTTTCATATCATATGAATAAGTTATAAAGTTGTGCATAAAGCTTTTCCATTTAGTCAACCGTAGGTTTATTTTTTCTAACTCCAAATTTATATTTTAAAAGCTATGCTTTTGGAGAAACTACTTTATTCTCATTTAGACATATGATGATGTGTGGTTTATTCCATCAACCCCCAAGGAATGGTTGATGTGTTTTGGTATAATTTAGGCAATGATTGTAAATGGGATTTTTTCCTTGCATTCTTAGAGTAACATTATTTCAAGATATATGACACATGACATGCTTAGTTAAAAACTTAAATTTGAATCATGTATACTTCTCCTCGTGTTCTTTAATGTTTTTAACAATTAATTTATTAAAATTGCAGCTTACGAATGAGCCACATTTCTCTGTTGGAATGTTCAACTTTGACTACAAGGTTTGTAACTCCATCCATTGTCATTAAAGACAAATGTTTTCTATGTTTTTGTCAAAGAGTTGAGGAAATTTACAAAGTCAAGTAAGGCTCACTCTACATGAAAATTTGATTAAACCAATCCAAACGTCCATTCTGACATGTTTATTCATTCACATTGAATCTATAAATAATGAAATAAAAGAAATGAATATAAAAATAAATTATCAAGTAAATTATACAAGAGTGAATTTTTAGGACTTTTCTTCTAAATATGTTGGTGCAAGTTTTTTCAGGGAAATGATTATCAAGCTCAACTAACAATGGGAAACAATGCTTTCTATGTTGTAAATTACATGCAGGTGAGATCCATGATTGTTTGTTATTTTAAAACAACTCTATTGAAGATCATTATTTCAAAATTATTTACATATGTACCGATCATTCAAAAACTTTACATTGATCAAAACATTTAACACTAATTTCATTCATTTGTTGAAAATTAGTATTATTAACAATACATGCTAATATATTATATTATACACAGTATAATAAATTTACTCCAAAATAATCTCTCCCTAAAAACACATTATAAACAATATAGAAACTAAGAATGTTATAAGTAGTGTTGGAGCAGAGTGTGACACGTACACTATCATTTGGTGGAGAAGGGATATGGTTTGGTCATCTACGAAAATCAAGCATGGGTTTGGCAGCTCGCTATCAAACTGATACTGTGGTAAGGTAGTTGTATCTAACATTATAGAAGAAAAAAACTTCTAGTGTAAGAAAAATCAAGGTAGGTATAGGCCATTGTAGACCCAAATAGATTATCCACATAATCTAAAAACTCTGATTTATATCAAAAGGCCTACCATTCTACCATATTAATTTTTATATTGTGTATCAAGAAATATCTAGTCGTTGTGTATGAGACATTATCTTTTGTTCACTTCTCTAGCCATTTTTTGTAGTTTGTATAACATACATAATAAAATATATGAACAAATTTATAAACCTATATGTTTCACTTCTTGTTTTATGGACTTTTTGCACTTCAATTTTTATCCTAATAGAAGATGCACAAACAACTACTTTTGTTTGTTTAATTTATATTTTATAATACATATCTTGATTTTTATATATCTTTCTTGAAATATTGACAAAACTTTGTGAACATCTATATTAACATCTTTGTTTTTCAAAATGACGTTTTCATTTTTATGTCATTGCTCAAATCTTGCTTCAAATGCTCCCCGTTACAACAAGTTTTTATATGCATATATAAAACTACATAAGCATGTAATTAATCAATCATTTAATAATCACATATGATTTTAAATCAAAGAAAAAAATTATGTAGTAATTTTTGGGATTAATTTGATGTAGTAACTATCTTTCTTTCTAAACATCACAATAATGGTAATTGTCCAGATTGCTACAAGTCTTGTGAAATCTGAAGGCGACATAAATTGTACTTATGTTCAAAAGTTATCCGATAAGGTAATGTCTATCAAACATGACATTCAAAAGCATTTGTATATATAATGAATATTTGTTATGAAATTGTAGAACCTCAAATTTGTTAAATAAGAACTATTCCATCTTTGAATGGCATCATATGCAAAATTTCTTACATAATATGTTAAATTTTGGTCATTGACACAACAATAAGTGTAAAATTTTAGAATTTCTATACTCCTAATGTCATGTTGTTTAAGTATGTGTGAAGCGACAAATAAAAATTATTTCAAGGCAACAAAAAATGGATTTAGAAACATCACTTTATGTGTATCAAAATCAAATACTAAATTATTTTTAAAATGTCAAAAACCACATAAATCAATAATCCTTGACCCTATTACGGCAATAAAATTCTTCAATTTCCAACTAATGAAACACATGTTTTGAACTCTAAAACTAAATACTGATTTAATGTTAGGTAAGCTTACAAAATTAAAAAAAACATGATCAATTTTGGTAAATATTAAGATTATAATATTTTGATATTTGAAAAGGTAGTAAATCTTTGAGATCATCGTTTTAGTGCATTTTCTAACATCTTTTAGTGTCTAAAAATTACAAAGCATGTAACTCTATACCTATGATGCTAGTAATATTTTCATAATGAATAAAAGAATAAATCTTCCATTAAAAGACTTTACAAAAAAAAATGAAACTTATGTATCTTAAAACAATCTTAGTAATGTTAAATGAAACTTCCTTTTTATATTATGAAAATCCATGATTGTTTTAAAATATCCTAATTAGTATATTGAATTACTTTTTATGTTATAAAACACCACTTAACAGTTAATTAAAAATAAGTTAGAATGTAAATTTAAAATGGCACTTTTTTAATTTAGATGGTACATTCAATTATCTTGACATGTGAGAGAAGGAAAATTCAAGTGGTCAATCATAAATTGAATTGGTTGGTTGTTCTAGATATCGGTGGCTGCAGACTTTGTGTATAATTGGAATAGTAGAGAAGCAGTGACTAGCGTTGCTTATGACTATATTATTCGTCAGGTATTTGCTATTGAATTTATATTCTTTTGTTATACCAAAATACATTTTTCACTAGTAAAGCATTACATTCTTATTTAAAAAAACTTCATTTAGCTGGAAGACCACTTTCTAGTCTATGTACTCATTAATGTGTAAAAAATTGAGCTTGTGCAAACTAAATCAATAAAATAATCAAATTATATTATGTATGAGTCTTCAATTATCAACATAAATAACCATTTAGAATATTCTCATTAACCCCTAAATGTTCGAGGGTGTCCGTAGGATTGACAACTTGAGAAAAATCATATAAAGTACTATTTAGAAGAGTATTTTGGAATTGATATACAAATGAAAGTTCTAGATTTTGAATTTTATATTCCATTTGTATGGTTCGATTCACCAATACTATCACCAATATTTAGTTATAAAATTAAAAATTCCTTCTAGATTTGATTACAAAAAAAAAATTAATATTTTTGGGTAAAATTTGTTGGAATGGATTTGAAATGAGATACTCTTAAACGTGGTGATTTTTTGAAAATTTTCTGTTCCTTAAATCTATAAGCTCATTTTTGCAAGGCCACTTTTGAACTATAGTCAATGCAATTTTGGCTTGGTCAACAACTTGACATACTTCTACATTTGTAATTTTAGAAAAATATGTACTCTAGTATCACCAAATCCAACCACATTAGATACAACAACAACTAGGTGAAGTATCTCCAAAAAATTGGATGACTTTCATCCAAGCATTGATGAAAACGTAGGGTGAGTTTGAATCTATTAGTTGTTTAGAATCTGGACGTTGTGAAGTTTAGGGTAAAAATGTCTTGCACACTTATTATTTTTGATTTTAATTCTACTTCAAATCTACTTGTTGCAAATGTTTTAAAATTTTATTTTGTTGGTTTATTGGCAAAAGATAGAAAGCAACAACTTCTATCTATCTACCTATATACCAATGTACTAAAATTTATACTTTTATCAATACTTTCATTTACTCCAATCTTATAATATGTGAATTCGATTTTTAATTTTTAATTTTGATTTTTTTTTTCATTTAGTTTAACATATAGTTTGATAACTACAATTTTGTGCAAAACTAATGTTATGTATGGTTTATTGTAGTGTCGGGTGAGAGGCAGGGTAGACACTACTTTTTGCACAACAACATATATGGAAGAGAAGTTTTCATCTGGCCTTATTTTTTTGCTTTCTGCAGAGGTTAGTTTCATATTCATCTTGTATAATCCACATTAATCTATTTGAAAGTGTATATTATATATTTAACTTTACTTCACATACAAAATGCTTCTATGAATATATATATATATATATATATATTTGGAGCTATTTTGAAATTAATTATTTTATAAGTCATTTGAATTTAATCTCAAATTGAATTATGACCCCTTTCATTTCTATCATGTGGTTTTTGAGAATTTCACACTGATTCCCACAAGTATACTATTTTTTTAAATGCATGTTTTCAATCTTATTTAATTAAGACACCAAGATAAATAGAATAAAAAAAATGTAGACCAATAAGTTTTATTTGTTCTAGAAATTCATAGTGGTGTAACCAAGGTTTAAGCCCAAAAAAATGTATAATGTCTTAATACAAAAATTCAAAAACACCAAATTATCAAGTAGTGTTCATTTTATGATTGTGACTCAATGTATTTTACATATTATTTGTATTTGGAAAAATATTGTTTTTGGTAGTTACTACAAAGCTATAGGTGGTTAGATTAACACAATGTATATTTTTTTACAGCTTGATCATAGGAAAAAAGATTACAAATTTGGATTTGGTATGACAATAGGAGAATGATGACGAGAAATTGTACGACCAACTCAAATTCAAAGATGGTCTTGTATTATAAACAACATAGAAACGAAAATTAATAATATTTATTTGAAGGTCAATATTGTACTCCCCAACAATAATGAAAACCTTAGTAATCACACCAAGCACAAAAATGTGGTTATGGGTTGGACTTGACTAAGGTGCAAAACAAAAATGTTCAACACTAATTTCATAGCAATTTTATGAAATGTATTTTTTTTAATGAAATGTAAAAATGAATTTGGTTTATAAGATATTCACATAATTCATATCAAAATACATGCAAGAATAATCAATATTTTAAAAAACAATGTTTGATTTATCTTTTCATTGTAAGGTTTTCAAGTTGATAGTAGATAAAATAAGAATTTGTGAATATACATCATTTGTTTAGCTTAATTGATTGTTATTTAGCTTATATAGTATCCAAATATGCTTCTTTTGTTACCATACACATACATAAAAAATCATTCTTTAATAATGATTAATGATTATTACATAGTTGTCTAAGAATTTTTTATTTTTTATTTTTATTTTATATATATATATATATATATATATATATATATATGTATATTTCATAAGCTATACTATAGCCCTCACTAATAACATCAATCTCCTTTAATTTTAAAATGATATTAGAATTCACATTATTCAAGACATACTGGAATTAATGACATGTTTACTAAATTGCTTCATATTGGAACTACCGAGGGAACTACTAGAATTTATCATTAAAAATTGTGATTAACATTAAACTTTTCACTTTCTAAAAATCTCAAAGTTATTGTGTTACTTTGGATACTCAAAAATTGGGTTGGAATAAGGTCTTTCTATGTCACACATGCTAGAATTCAAAGTTTTTTCCAAGTGTAAGAACAAAAATTGATTTTGCTTTACTATAATCTTTTTATTATGCACATCAAATAATAAAAGTAGATCTTTGTAAGTTTTGCACAAATTCACTCACGTACCTTGTGGCCAAAAGTAAAAGATCATACAAAATCATTATGAGCATGGCGAGAAAACATAGATGCACGTGCCGTGTGGTCAAAGGTGTGATGATGAATGTGGTAAAAAAACAAAATGTAGGTACATGTGATGCATGGAGAAATGAGTAGTGATGAGTGAATTTATTGGGAGACAAAACGAGGCTATTAGGTTTAGTATATAACGTTATGCATATGGTTATATGAATTGTGACAAAACTCATACAACATTTTGATCTTTCATTTCAATTTTCTATTCAATAAATATAAATATATAAATATATATGGTTGATATGTACAATTCAATTTCTTCAAAATTATGCAAAAATTTGAAACTTAAAAAGATGCAATAGTTTCAAGTGTAATTTTTTTTTAAAATAAATTGACAAAACAAACCAACCAAGAATTTAATCATTTAAAAACTAAAATTCAATAAAAATTTAAACATTCAAAACATTAAAACATCAAAAATCCTCAATGCTAAATTAAACATTAACTTATAAAATTGAAATTTTAAAATATAATTACAATTTAAAATGTCTATTTTACAAAACTTGAATGGTAATGCTATAAAATTGAGTTTTTTTTGAAGTGCATTATGCAACTTTTTTTCAAAATTTCTTGCTAAAAATGATGTGCCCATTGGTGTTCCCTACATGTTAGCGGAATGAAAATTTAAGAATTCATTATCAACATTATTAAATCATTTTTAAGTAAAAAAGTTAAATATATGCTATGAAATGATTTCTTTTTAAAAGCTAAATTTGGCATTCTTGATCGAAAATGCATAATTACGATATTCATCTTGCATTACAGATAATGGCTATTGTAAAGGGACAATTTTTCTTTTTTTCAAAACACAAATGTTTGTATATGCCGAATAATGTAAAGAGCAACATAAAGTAATTAAAAAAATAAGTGATGTGTTTATCTCTGTATGGCCACGTGAAAGGATATGAAAGGCCATGAAAGTGAAAGAAGGTTAGGTTACCTTGGGGGTTCAATCCTCATAAAAAATAAGGAGATAAGTGCAAACAAGAGGTATTTTATGGGGGGCTTTTACTTTGTCTTCAATGTTTTTTTAAGGGGCTAATGTTACATAATTTTATAATATGCATTATTAAAGTGGGGGCTTATTGTAAATTTAAATTTTGGTTCAAGTTGTTTTGAAGATCTATACCGTACAAATGGTAATCAATTAGCACAAGAATCAAGAAAATTTTGAATGGATGAAAAACATCACCGTATGTGGTGAAAGGACGTGTTAGAAATCATCTAGCATTCAAAATATGGACGCTTGCGCATCAAAGGGTTAATAATAAAAATAATAAATAAGACACCCTATATTCCGAAATAAGAATCACCTCCGAGCACTGTCTGGGAAGAACCAGCAGTTAGTTACAAGTCAGCCGATTGATTTTTCGAAATAGCTAGTTGAATCTCAAGAATAGAGGCAAAACACCGGACTAAATGATTTAAAATTAGTTATTCATAGATGAAATATACGGAATATATTCTTAAAAAACCGGTTTCTTTTGAAAAATAAAGGAAATTGCCTGATTGGCTCAAAAAGTATTTCAAACAGTGCCTCCGAGAATTCAATTAAACTCAACACAATAGAGTTAACCGAAAAGAAGGCCTTAGAACATGCCTTTTCAACCTTCTTTCAAACGTTCTTTTGAGCTCCTTTGAGCTATGTTTGGGTTGAATAGTGTCGTGTCATAACTTGTCCCCTTGTAGGCCATGGGCTTGGAGCTTTGGTAGGAGGTGTGGAAGTCATTGCAAGGTGTGGAGAATAATGACAGTGGCTTGCTTTAGATTGTCTCCCAACTCACCTTGAACTAGTTTTCGGTCTATTTATATTTCAATATGAGTTCAAGAAGAGTTCAAGAGGAATTTGCTAAAACTTTCCTCTTTGAGGTGACTTTTCGGTTAACTCTAGTGTTGAGCATTATACTGAATTTCGGAGGTGCTTCCTATGTCGGAACAGAGGGAGTATAAAGTATAGCTGTGTAAACGCGGTTCCAGCTGACAGCCAGGAAGTCGCAAAATTAGATGAATATAATTATCATTCATCCATCAGCGAGGTCCGTCTCCTTCCTTCCTTCCTTGCGTCCCCAAGTCTTCGCAGTGCGGGTCCTTTAAATCGCAAACGTACTGCCCGTCTCGCCATCGCCAACTCCCGAGCTCCCTCGTAAGTTATTCCCTCGTCGAGACCTCTCCTTCTCTTCAGGATCCCAGCACTTCACGCGTGCAAGTTTTCACACCTTTTTTTAAATTTAAATTTAGTTTTTAAAACGCTTTCAATACTGTTGTAGACGCTCCGTAGACCCGCCAACAGCCTGCTCGCCTCACACTCTCTCCCTTTGCCTCCCCCGCCCGAAGGGAATACGGATTCGTTCTTTTTCGCGGCTTAGTGCTTTGCTTTTGAAGTATTCTGTTCTTTCTAGCTTACCGACTGATTTGGAGTTGAGGCCATTCGAAGCTGGTGTGAAGCGGGGATCCCGATTGCGAGGCTTTGGCAATAGTCGGTAGGATGATCTTTCGAGCATTGCGGAATTGGTTGGATTGAGCGGGCGGGAAAGAAGAATCACGGGAAAGGAGTATATAGTCGGTAGGCGCGGCTTCCGATATCCTGATCCTTGGTTGTGGTGAGTCTCTTTTCTTTAATTGCTTCCACGTCTCTTTCTTTGATTGTTTTCCATGTCTTTGAGTAGATCCGTTGAAACCTCAGCGAGGTTGTCCTGTTTGAAATTTTTCCCGAAGTTGATTCTTGGCCAGCTAAGTGTTGAAATCGACTACTGTCGGCTTGTGTTGAAGTGAGCGCTATTAAATGGAAGCCTGATTTATTTTTTCATGTCCTTTCGATGTGTGTAAATCTGTCTCTATTTATCCAATTCATTGATTTGCAAGAACCTCGAGCTTTGGACCCTAACCTTAATGTTAAGTATATTTAGGGTTACTTGTTGTGGTATATCGATTTCTAGAGTCCAGGCGTCCACATTGATAGACAGGCTTCATCATTAAGCTATGAATTTCCTGATTGTTGCCGCCTACAAAATGTGTCGGTGAAGAAGCTCAAGAGCTAATTTTGCAATTCTCTAATTTTTCACTTTTTAAAAGTAATTGTGAACTTCTATATCAAGTGCACAATTATTTTTAGAAGTGAAAAATTAGTGAGACTACTGATAATCTTAGCGAAGATTAAGGAATTCCTTAGTTCTCAGTCTCATTTAGATAGTGATTGTTTCTTTCAATTTTAGATCAAGCAGTGATTGCTGCCACTGCTTGTTGTTTCCACTTTACGTGGCGGTGATGTGCTATAATACGTTAGGGTATGGAAAGACAGCACGATCTTGTTGTAGCACGACCTTGTAATTGACGGCACGATCTTGTTGCAGAAACGGTCAACGGCTGCTACTTCAAAGGTGATGCTTGAGGAGATTATAGCAACCTCAAAAATATGGCTTTCTTGAAAGGTCCGAAATTCGATTTTCACCTGCATCGAAAGTTTAGCGGGGGAAGCGGCAATGCAGCCCTGGATGCAGCTGAACAGCAAAGGCATCAGGAGTTGGAGAGGCTGTACACCTCCACGCGGGCGGGAAAGCACTTTCAGAAGGATGTTGTAAAAGGAATTGAGAACTTTATTTCTACAGGACACAAGCAACTTGAAGTTTCAAATAGGCTTGCAGAGGATTGCAAAAAGTATGGTTCGGAGGGTCCTAGTGTTAAAGAGGCACTCAAAAGAGCGACTCAGCAGTATGGAGCGGCAAGGAATATGATGGAGAAAGAACGGGATAATTTTCACCGATCTCTTATTAGTCAAGTCGCCGAGCCTTTGAAGGCGATGGTGCATGGGTCGCCTTTAGAGGATGCTCGGCACCTGAAACAAAAGTATGACCGTTTACGCCAAGACGCAGATAATCAGGCTTGCGAGGTGAACAGGAGGAAGTCAAAAGACGCGAGCAGCAATCCAGATCATGTTGTCAAATTGCAAGCTGCTGAACAGAAGCTGGACGAGATCACCTCAGCAATGGACTCAATGGGCCAAAATGCTACATCAGCTATGAGTGTCGTTGAATCTCAACAACAGATCACCACCCTTCAAAAGATGCTCGCCATGATTGATGCTGAAAGGGCGTATTTCCAGCGGGTCACTTCCGTTCTAGACAAGCTTCACTATGAAATTGAGGCTGAGGTACAAAAAAGCTCAAACTCTTCTGCTTCTCGTAACCCCTCTCACGGTGCAACTCCGTCTCCACAAACTCCTCCAGCCACTCCTCCATTTACTGCGGCGAGGCAGATGTCTGTGGACCCTCCAGATTCATCTCATCACACGTCAAATGGAGGCTATGACACAGGCTATTGTGAGGAGCCCATGGGAGGTTATCAGGAGAGTGCTGGTGACAAAGTGCCAACTCCTGCCGAAACGAAGAGCTTCTATGCCACGGCAACACATGATTTTGAAGGAGAGGACGAGGGGGAGCTGACCATATCAATTGGTGATGAAGTCCTCGTACGCCAGGTTACTACCTCTGGCTGGTCGGAGGGTCAATGTAATGGGCAATCGGGATGGTTTCCTTCCTCGTACGTCGAAAAGAAGCCACCTGTGCGAAGAGGACGAGGCAAGCCTGGGAGCAGTCATGGGAGCAGTCATGGCTCAAGATAAGTACATCCCTAGACGACATTTTCAGGTGCCATCTTTTAATGTTCATGCCACCGTCTTTCCATATATGTTATTGCTCTCACGCGATGTCGAGATATATTATCTTAGGACTGTTGTAATCCCCCCAATTTTCCCTTTCAATCTCAAGTTGACTTTGAATCACATTCTTTCATACTCTTTAATCCCTCATTGTTCGGTTTACTTTATTTCCTGCATTTGCTCATCGATTTTCCAGTTTGTGGTTGTGTACTGAAGTTAGTGGAAGTAGTTATAGAAGCCCTGAACTAATCTGTTCACCATAAGAGGAAGTGAGTGTTTGATTTTGAGTCTGCATATAAGTTATCATTACCAAGTTTTCTACAGCCACAGTAGTAATTCACTTTTGTGAAAACTCAAAAAACAGTACAATTCCTAGACTACCGGTGTTTTGATTCAATGAGATTACATCAGCGAGGGGTCAAAGCCGACCCTGCCCTCCACCTATGGCATTGTTTCAGTTGAGTGTTGGCAGTGCATTCAAGCGTGCAGTAAGCCTACCCCTTTCGCATCCTTTGTATTTCAGAAGAGCTCAATGTACTCTTTGGTGACACGTGTGGGACGCGTGAGGAATGTAGGCAATTCTTTAGGTTCAAGGATTCCAGGCGAATGTTTTATGCAAAACTGTGAGCATTATAAAACTCTTCCTAGAATGACAGTTACATGGACTTTCATTATTCTGTTTCCTTACACTGGGCATATGAAAACTTTCAGCCTTTGCTGATATTTTGCATCAAATTGATTTTTAAAACACACACCTCATCTGGTAAGGTAGACATGCCAATGACCGCACAGGTAATACTCAAATCCTCCCCCACGACAATGTAGAAACTTACACCGTCTCAAATTTTGAAAGATATGTCAAGTTGGTTGAAAAAATCACACTAAAAAATGTTTTGTACAAAAACTTTTATTGTGCGCCAAATACATTGGGTATGATTTTTAATGGAAATTTTCTTGGAACCTTTTCACCACACGGCATGTGGTGATTGGGCAGTACTTTACATTTCTATTAGAATTGTGCGGTGAAATTGTGCAGTCGTTGACATGTCTACTATGATTGGAACTGTGCGGTTATTGAAATCGCATGGTCATTGGCATGTCTACTACAGAACTCCGCAAGTTTTTTATCGATAAGAGATGTACAGTCTGTGAGCTGTTCTCTACCATTCATCATTCTTTTTTGGATGGTAGTGCTCTTTAGTGCCTAGGGTACTATTCAACACCCTTTGTTGTTTTTACACTTGAGTGATGCTCATAAAAATAGACATATGCATAGTTTCCAAGCTTCAATCAATGTGTGCAATGTGAAAAAACAACAAGAATTAAACGGTGCATAGATGAGATTATAAGAATAATACAAATCGTATTCTTTCTTTGAAAATGAGACTTTTGGAGTGCCTCATTCAAATCATTAGTTTGAAGAGAACATTTTCATAAATTGTGAAACGTGTACAATGTTGACATCTATACATGATTTATGAAGTGAATGGGGCTTCTTGGTAAATGGTCAAGTGCATAATATTGTATATGACATTCATCAAAGTAATTACAATCGGTAACTATAAGCAATTAAATTTCATAAAAGTACAAATGAAGCAAAAGATTTTTTAATTTTTTAATTTTTTAATTTTTTATATAAATAGTACTATATGCTCCAAAGTACAACTTTATGATTATTTATGTATATCCATGTATTGGTGTAAATTCATGTGTTAGGAGTATATTCACAAATTGCAGGATTTTTATGTGAATGACAACTATCTTTTTGCATAAGGTATGTAATCATTGCCTTCAAGTTTAATCTTCATAATTAAAACACCATTTTATCATAGATATTGAACTATTCCTATTTTCAACAACCGAATGACCAAAATTTGGTCACTTGGGCATTAGCTGAAAGGGTTACTTCCTTTGTCTCATAATAAGCTTCTTGGTTCCCTTTTCAATTTATTCCACAATAGGTTTCTTGTTTGCTCAAACTAATACTCCTCGCTCTAGGTGCACACCATTGGACTACAACATGAGAGTTCATTCTTCAATTTTCTAGGTGGAGGAAGCTTATTTACTATACATGTGAGCGTGAGTTTGTCTCACTCAACCGTTCCAATCTGGAGCTAGTCAAATCTAACAACCCATGCTCAAATGTATAGTGTAGTATATCCCTTATACCAACATCAGCATGCTCAATGACACGGGTTCCACTACACTAAATAGGTAGATTAGTGTTAGATAATTATGAGATTTGAAAATATTATAGATTTTTACTCTCGACAAAAAAAATTACCAAAGACAATGATTCCAATACTATTGAAAGATCCCCATCTTGACCAATATAGAGGGTAAAAAAATTGGTTAACAGTAAAAACTTACAACATGTTTATGTAAATTAGTGTATCTAACACTAATCTACCTATTTAGTGTAGTTATGAAACAAAGAAGTAATGGTGAAGAGCTGCAGAATAAGTTCAGTTCGGTTGGAATGGAATGATGTGGGGGAGACATCATTGAATGCAATAGTGAAAATTTTCAATAGAGGGAGGGGGACTACATCTCAATAGGTAAGGAGGTTGGCACCGAATCATCTTAATTGCATTTCAATGCACCATCATAGCACCATGTTCACATGCCTTGAAGTTTCTGATGTAAGGTTGAGATTTGTTAGAAGGTTTGAACTTTCTTGTTGATTTGAAATTATTTTCAACCCAGAGATTTGTTAAAAGGTTTGAACATACTTGTTGATTTGAAATTATTTTCAACCCAGAAGCATAGTGTGCAACTATTTTCAACCTGAAAAACTTAACCGTATATACATTTCTCCTTTACTGGCCAAATTGTAGAGTACATAAAAGTGAAACTTGACTTTTCTGCAAGAGAGGAACATCTTGCAAGGTCACATGCATGCATCATTCTGGTTCACATGTTCGAAGCTCATTCCAACTATTTATCAGATACCTTTGGGATAGATGAATTAAAAACCTTCATTTAAAACCGACGAGCAGCCAGTCACTAAGCTATCCAACAATGAACATAGCAAAGGTAATGCCCAATAAAACAAAAATTGAAAGCTTCACGTTCATACACAAACAAGTACAGGATAAAGTACGGTATTCAAGTTAACCAACTTGTTCAGAACAAACTGCCTTCTGACAACACTGAAAATTCTTTCCGACCAGTAACATCCCTAGCACCTACGCACCCGGCTGTATTGCAAACCCATATCGGTAAGTTTAATTACAAAACAAAAGGACGTCTCTACATGGACGCCTTCATGCTGAAGTGGGAGGCCAATCTCTGCCCCAACGACTTGTCACACTGCAAAAACCACAACATTTAAAACGTTAAAAACCGACCCAACAATAAACATGCATGATTGCCATTCACATTGTAGCATTATAAATACACTTTGAATCTTTAAGACATATTGCAAGTACCTGGGAAAAGTATGAAACCCAAACACTCCGAACTTCGTGAGTCACCCTGGGGTCTGACAGCATCTCAACCATACGCTTGATGAAACGGTCTTGCCTAGCAGGATCAAAGGACCGGAACCTGACTCCAGGCTGTTGGAAATTGTTCTCCTTGTGAATACCAGCCTGTAAAAATTCAACATCAGGGTAATGTGTCAGTCAAGAACAACGACGAATAATCGGAACATATCTTAGCCTCAACACCAGAACTCCACAAATGGTGATTAAATCCTACAAACTCTCATCCAGTGTACAAAGCTCTGCTCCCTCTCTCATTCTACACCTTTGTATTTCAAGGCGGCGTACCCTAAGAACTGTTATATATCGCCCTTTTAGTAACCAACGTACATGTTTTCAGAACTTGACATGTGGAAAGTGTACAATCACAGTAGCAAATATTCACTAGAATGTGATATTGGAGAGTGGGATGATAACGAGTCCAGTGTATATTACCTTCTCCCTCACTCCTCCAATCCTGGATTGCGAAATTGGGACACGCTCGGAGTGGCGAACAGGGTCGAACCGCGATGGAAAGTAGTTCACCTGAGCATTGACAACCTCAGTTCACAGAACTTCTATGCATATACACATAAATATAAACATAATCATATATCTAATTGTACATACAAATATACATATATTCATATTACACATGTAACTTCCAATACAGACAGACGCGCGCTATCACTGCAAAGCATATACATGGACAGTTGATTCACTCACCTCCTCATCACGATGCATGAAGTTCATGAAACCCTCATGATGATTGTTGTGATGTGCGCACTTGGGCGCATTGACAGGTAGCATGAGATAGTTCGGTCCCAAGCGGTGACGCTGGCTGTCAGAGTATGAGAAAACACGTGTCTGGAACATTTTGTCATCACTGTAGTAAATTCCAGGCACTATCACACCAGGGCAGAAGGCAATTTGCTCATTCTCAGCGAAGAAGTTGTCGATGTTCCTGTTCAAGACCATCCTTCCCACAGGCTGCATCCACCACAAACATTCAAGGTCAGTGGCCTCAAACTCAAAATCACAAGAGATACCACAATAACCCATCAGATTACACTAGAAATGAATCTCATTAAAACACAAATTTTCGGTACAGCAATCAAAGTAAAGCTCATCTCAAAAACACCAGACAATACCAAACTTGGGGAATTAGTGCACACCTGCAGAGGGAACAAATCCTCAGGCCAGATTTTAGTATCATCGAGAGGATCGAAGTCAAACTTGTCCTCATCAGCAGGGTTCATGGTTTGAATCATGAGCTTCCACTCGGGGAAGTTTCCAGAGGCAATAGAATCTGTGAGGTCCTGGGTAGCATGGCTGTGATTCGCACCTCCAACCATAATAGCTTCGTCTTCCAGCAGATTCTTTACGCCACAAGTAGGCTTCCAGTGAAACTTCACGTAGGTCTCCCTGCCAGCCTTAGTGATCAACTGCACACAGACAAACACTTTCCTCGTGAGCACGAAAGAACATCTAGTATACTAGATCCGAAATGCAGCAATAGATCTAACACACTGTGTTGTTTGCTTAAAACCCTACCTTGAAGGTGTGCACACCGAAACCTTCCATATGACGATAGTCGGACGGAATACCAATATCATCAAACAGAAAAGTGAACATATTCATAGCCTCGGGGATGTGTGAGAAGAAGTCCATGATACGCCAGGGCTCCTGGATATGGGTCTTGGGGTTCGGCTTCAAGGCGTGAACCATGTCAGGGAACTGCACGCACACACACACACACACACAATCAGTGTCGATACAGTGTGCTTACCACTCCAGAAACGCACAAATAACTAATTCAGCTGATCATATTGCGAAAATCAATAACTCAGATAGGGTCAACAACATCAGTGAAGAACACTGTCAAAAAAAGTCAAAAAGTCTCTAGGTGACCGACTCAAAACTGCTAATTAGACAATTAGCATGTCGGATACAATTGTCATGGCATCTATAACACGAAATGTGCTTACAACTCCGGAAACACACAGAGAAGAAAAATGACCATTTCAGCTGATCATATTGTGAAAAAACAATAACTCAGATAAGGTCGATTTTTTTATCAGTGAAGAACATTGTAAAGAAAATTGATCCAAAAAAAGTCTCGAATCAAAACTGCTGATTAAACATGAGGTAACATGTCGAATACAATCGTCATGGCTCCTATAACACGAAATAAAATTATATGATTTTTAGGCAAGTAAGTACCTTGATGCCATCGCGAATGAAGAAGACTGGAATGTTGTTGCCGACCATGTCAAAGTTGCCCTCGCGAGTGTAGAATTTAACGGCGAAACCACGAGGGTCACGCAGGGTCTCAGGGCTGCCTCTCTCGTGGATGACAGTGGAGAAGCGAACAATCACCGGGGTCTGCACACCAGGTGCCCTCAAGAAATCGGCACACGTGAGATGTGAGATGTCATGTGTCACTTCGAAGAATCCCTTGGCGCTGGCGCCTCGGGCGTGCACCACGCGCTCGGGAATACGCTCCCGGTCGAATTGCGCCAACTTCTCTACCAAGTGATAGTCCTCCAAAAGCACAGGACCTGGAAAAAACCCAAACACCAACACAAAAATCAATCATCTCTGCCACAAAGACACAAGAATGCTCAATTGGAAGAAAAGAAAAGAAAAGAAAAGTACCTCGGGGACCGACGCTCAGAGAGTTGTTGTTGTTCCATACTGGCGCGCCCTGGTTCGTGGTCCAGAATGGAGTGTCGTACTGGCTGGATGGCCGATACTGTAACACCAAAAACTCACCAACAGTGAGAAAGAACATACATACCCAGCTTAGCCTGTCGTGACCTAAACGACTTTCTTCATTAAACGCTTGCCACAAAAAGCAATCGAAACACAACACGAACACTTGAGATCATTCTCCACGATTCTCACAATACAACCGCGTGCCACTTTTAAATTCTCGTAACCCTTATCGTCAAGGAAAACAGACGAATTCCAAGCGACGGGATATTCACAACTCCCGATCGACTGGACGGCTAATTCACAACAGAACTTTCATGTAAACGGTAGGTGAATACTTGTTGCCTACACGACAACCCAAAACAGAAGGAGATGAGAAATGCGACGGAATTGCACCTTGTAGGGATCCATGATGGCCAACGGTCACTTCCACTGGCTGCCAACTCCTGCCAACACACGAAAGTCAGCTCTCCACGCTCACAAAACCGCCAGATACAAAACCAAGGAGACACAGCTGCAAACAAAGCGAGGAAAATTGGGACCTGGAGATGCAGGGGAAGAGGCTTGTTGATATTGGTGGCGGTGGTGCGTGTGTGTGGGAGGAACAAGGAGGAGAGTTGCGTGTGGCGAGAATTGAAGATTGGTGATATGGGTGGTATGGTATTCCTGTGCGTAGATTGATGATCGCCCTTTGGCATGGAAAAGCGGGATGATCGTCGTCAGGATGGGAAAGAATCGCAAGCTGACCGAACATCAAGCGTGGGCTGGATTATGCCACCCACGTCCACCGCGCGGCTCCTTCTCCACCGCAAATCTGGCAACCGCCCGGCTTGTTCTTTTCTTTTCCCTCCTTGTCTGGCGAGTAAAACCCCTCCTCCGTGGGATTTTTACCGCTACAAGTTGGAAATACTTTCTTTGCTCTTTCTTTTCTTCTTTTTTTATTTTTATTTTAGGACACGAAATAGAAGATTTGGGTACTACGATATCCGTAAAGTTCTTTAGCCCTTATGAGCTGTACCTTGCAATAAGAATTGTTGCATAAGAATAGGTGTAGTGGATTCTAGAATATTGACCATGCCATGTCATTATTTGTTTACCTAAAGAATGATGATGGAGGGTCGGAAGTCCACAGTGCATGAGAAAAGTTGGGTCAGACTATTTTGGTGTCATTTTGACACCACATGCTGCATACAAGTCATTTTAGTGTCATTTTATTCATACCAGGTTGGTATGAAGGTTGGCACCAAATTATCTTAATTGCATTTCAATGCACCATTAAGGCATCACGTTTACATGCTTTGAAGTTCCTGATGTAGTCTTGCCTCAAAAGGGTGAATCATGGCAAGGGTTGTAGAACATTATGCCAAGCCTTTATATATTTGGATTTGAATGCAAGGTTTTGTAAAGGAAACGGACCCGAGATGAGGGTTGTAGGGAAATAAAGAACCCGCTAAGGTTATAGGCTGAGGAAGGTTCTTTATTCCTCCCGCAACCTCCATCGAGATCATTGACCGGCATAAAGACTATCGTCGAAATTTATTTTTCTTTCTACGGCTCAGATCACTTGAAATTTGTGGAAGAAAGTTACAAAATGTAACCATCCACTCATCTATTGTCACTTGTAAGGTAACCTCCTCACTCGTTTGTGAAATTTCCGTGATTTAACCAGCCTTGGTGTTGAATAGGAAAGGTCCGTGTCCACCCCAAGGCGAGCAATTTAATTTAGTTATTTTAACTTCATTTTTTTCATTTTTTTGAGTACCGTAGTACCATAGTTGTGTCGCTAAAAAATAATTCCCAAAAAAAACGTAAAAATCGGAATCCAAAAAACAAGAATAGAAGAAATTAGTTTTAGCTATATTCAAATATTTCTAAGTCCTTTCGGGCCATTTTGGGTCATTTTGAGCCATTTCTAAAGAGTTGTTTTGCTCATAAACAAAAATCAAGAAATTCATTTTTTGAGGAACGATTTTTATTTTTCAAAAAACATTAAATATTCATATGTGGAGTGGCGACCCAATTATAGTACTATAGTACTAAGGTATAATCATCCACCTCCATTCTCAACAACCTCAACCCAAGGAACCTAGATAACCAACCACTTGTGATTCAATCAAGGGCTTCTAGAGTGGGCAAAATTGGAACTTCTAAGATACAATTCATGATACGATTTGTGTTTAAAAAAACACCACATATATGTCACAAGAAGAATATGACTATCTTTTCACTTTCAAAATTCATATAAATTACATTTTATATAAATTATTTATTTTTCATTCTTATTCATGAATTTTTATTTGTTTATTAGCCAAAATAGTCTCAATTGGATTTTCAAAAGAATTCAAACAAAGCAGTTTAAATTAGGTTGATCTTTGTTAGAGTCCGGCACGATGGTTTCAACAACGAAACCATCTTTGCATGTGTGCATGTTCTATATTATATAATAAATGAAGTTGGTCTATGCCGAAGTTGGACAATGTAAAAGCATTCTACGTTAGTGGAACACCAAGCCAGATGATATTCCTACAAATGGTTCCTACAAATGAATAAAACGTTAAGATTTTTTTTAAGCATTTCTACTAGCTCTCTGCAAAATGAACAAACTCTGAAGAACACAGAGTCGTTTTCAACTGTAGTTTTCTAACAACAAATAAGTATTTCGCTATGTATGATTAAATCACGCACCACTACATGGGCCAACCATAACATTCTTAAGCCTAGACTTTGTACCCCTACTAAAATTTCCAAAATTTCCTATGATGCTATTGGATGCTTTTTGTTTTCACATCTTAAGTATGTCTTACTTACTTGATTCCTACTAAATTCACTCATATAATGGCAAGTGCTATATTTCATTCCATGTTCCAAGGAAAATTGCTATATTAGTAAAATGTCAGCCAAATAGTAGGCGGTGAATATCCTACTGCTTAAGAATGTCATGACATGTGCCAATCCATATCAATATTATTAATTGGTATCATTTTCATTTGAAATTAGAAACTAAGTGAAAATCAACGTTTGACTAAAAACAACCATACATAGCCCCATAGTGCTCTTTGCACGCTCAAGGGTTAAGTGGTGAGTTGAGGACTTTAGATATCTAAGAGATTTACAGGGCCCAAGGTGATTTTGTGTCAGCTTTTCATCCGTTATTCAGAGCGCAGGGGCCTCTTTAGAGTGTTGCTGGAGATGCTCTTAACGATTGTACGATAATGACATCTTTATATAATTCATCCTCTCATCAAACTCATCATCTCTTCGTCAGTTACTCACTAACCCCTAAGCGTCAGAGCGTCCAGAAAGTGAACGACTAACATATTCAAACCCTTCTCACGTTATCATCATTGCTTGGATGAAAGTCGTCCAATTTTTGGAGATTCTTCATCAAGCTGTTGTCCTATTTAACGGTTGGATTTAGTCATACTTGATTACATATTTTTCTAAAATTACAAATGTAAAAGTACGTCAAGTCGATGACCAAGCCAAAATTGCTATAGTTCAAAAGTGGCCTTGCAAAAATGAGGTCATAGATTTAAGAAACACAAAAATTTCAAAAATTCACCACGTTTAAGAGTATCTCATTTCAAATTCATTCCAAAAAATTTTACTCAAAAAAATATTAAAATATTGTTTGAAATTGAATTTAGAAGGAATTTCAAATTTGAACTTCCAAAATTGATATTTGAATATTAGTGAGAGTATTAGCAAATCGAACCATACGGATGAAATCTAAAATTCAAAATCAAGAACTTTCATTTCTATATCTAAAATATTCCAAAATATTCCTCTAAACAATAGTTTATAATGATTCCTCTCAAATCGTCAATTTCAAGAACACCCTGGTACGTTTAGGGGCTAAAGTGAAGAAGTTACCAGTAACTTAGAAGTAGCTACAGTGGTTAGTCTGGGAGTAAGTTAGCAGGAGAGTAACGGACGGAGTACCGTACTAACAGAGCAACAGTAGGGCAACTTACTACTTTCTAGTGACCGGACGGACGGACTACAGCACCTACTCCGGATTGGCCGGAAGGATCAAGCGTAGCGGTGCCATCGTCCAACTCATCAAGTCAATGGTCCCCGCCACCTCACTCCATTTGGAACGTGAACAATTACATCAAAATAAAAATAAAAATAAAAATATGATCACTGGAACAACACTTCATCAGCACACTAAGTTATTTGTGACATCAGCCAGTGAGGGACGGGCATGGGCATGAACCGAAGCAAGGGATAAGTGAACCCAATACCGCTAAGCACACGTGGCCCAGGCTGAGGTGGAGGCTATTGCCGTGCGATTGGGAAGTGAATAGTTCAGTTGGCTAACGAAGGGAGAGCGGTGATAGGGTAGCCAAGTGGTCCCCCACGTCGGTCATCCGCGGTGGATTTGAGTGCGGTAAGTTATAGCGGTGAAGAGGCATAAGTTAAGTGAGGACTGGCAGTGGCGTAGCCTGAGTGGCGCAGAGGACGTGGCACGCACGGCATTGGAGGTGTGGCCACGGACTGTTATCTTCTTCTCACCCCTGTTCCACAGCCCGGGGAGAAATTTTAGGTTAAGTTACTCATAGATAGATAGATAGATAGAAACTCCAACCCTTCTACAAGGTCGGCGTGAATGAAGTGTCCGTTCGTAATGCCAATGATCCGATGCCCACCGGACAAAGAGTTCTGATGGGATCTGGTGTAGTAGCCTTGGTATGACCGCATCACTTAAGTTACTCATAACATTCAGTAGCCTTCACCTAGCTGGTTCACACTTCCTGCAGCAGCAGGCAAATAACTGCAGATTTCCACCAGCTGGAGCAGGCCACAACAACACTGATGTGAAAATTGGAGCTCGTTTTTTCTTGTTTTGAGAAAGTCCTTGGCTCCTGCAGCAGTATGTGTGAATAACCCTAGGGTAACTAAGGTGGTTACCCCATTCCCAACTGAGTAAGAAATACGGATATGAGACATTGATATGATTTAGTATTTTATTTTAAATTAGGCAAGAAGAAATAGATTTCAACACAAGTTGAAACATAATTTTTGGATGAAGAATGAATTAATTATGAATTTTTAAAGTTGAAGCATGACACATCCCATTCACGTCATATAGGTAAAGTTGTTTCTGTCTAAAGAAGATTTGTATTGCACACACTGAAAATGCTTAAACCAACAACAACGAATCCATAACCATACTTACATACACTAAAACCAACAAGAGAGAACCCATTACCAGTTGTAACTCATGCTAAAACCAACATTATTTCCGCCATGGTTGGTGAAAAATGCCCCTAGCTGTTGGTTAAAGCAATCGAGAGCGGCGTTGTGCACTTTCCAGGGTTGAGGGGAACTGACAAATTTTCGAGAGTCCAGAGTCAGCTAACTCATGATCCACGCATTTGTGTGTGTACTTTCAAATGCTGGCTTACACACATTCCAGCCACTCACAGTGTATGTTTCTGTGCACACGCACTTCTGTTGTAGTCCCTGAACTGAGGTCTCAGATACACTTCCTGCCTTATCCAACTGAACTTTTTATTTTATTATCAATTTATTTATCCCTCAAAAGTCAGAGCGTCCAATCATAACATTCTTAAGTCCTAGACTTTGTACCGCTACTGGAGCTTCCAAGATTTTCTCCGGTGTTCTCCAATGTTCTTGGATGCTCAAAATTTATAAACATAAATTTGTGTCACTTGCATTTCTCACATAGCACATAACATTCATTAGCCTTTGTGAGTGATGCCTTCCCCCAACACAATGATGTGGAATATCCCACATCATTTTATCCCCTCAATGAAATGATGTGGGATATTCCACAACACATCGATAGTTATGGGGGCATGTGGCATTAAGCAAGAGCAATCAACCGTGGTGAGTAGTAATCAAAAGCACTCACTCAATCACAATTCAGCAGTGTTTTTAATTGTTTATTTGATTCAATAGTCCACTCAATCACAAAACACTCATCATTCCATATATAAAGGTGGATGAAATTAAAAGGTAGCCTCTTGGAAGGCTACTGAATGTTATGGCATGACTCTACATTTTTAACAAAAGTGGTGCTAATGTCAAATTTGAAATTGGGCCAACTTATCATTCAATAGCCTTTATGCCCACTACCTTTCCTTCATGCATTATGCTCATCACCTTGAGCCTCCACATGTCCGCTTAGCTGCTAATGAAGTACTGTTGAGTGTGGAATATTCCACATCATCTACTGTAGAACCAAAGCAAGGACAATGCATGCTACTGAATGCTATAAACAATTGAGTCCAAGGGCTTTCTATTATAGACCAAGTATATCAAATTTGAAAATGGAACAACAATTGCGCCTAAAGACTTTACATTGAAAAGCAAAGTAAATAATTATTGGAATTTGACCATCAAACAAGCCCAATAACTCTATTTTAAAGGGCCCAATTTTAGACCTCATTGATGAATCGCTGAATTGAGAATTCGGCTAACTTCAAATTGGGCTCATGCTCTAATATAAAGTGGCACTACTAGAGAGTGCGTAAAAACCAAGACAAAACCAAGACACATCTGTTGAAACCAACAGAGAATGGGTTTAACGTAGCAAACATTTAGTCATCTGCACAGAACCAACAAGTTCCTGTTGATTTCTGTTGGAACCAACAAGTTTTCTCTTGGAAAAAAAAAACTGTACAGAACCAACAGGTTCTCTCTTAGAAAAAAACACAGCTCCAGCCTTCAAGATTTTGTCAAAAAAAAAAAAAATTCAAAAAAATTTTAATTTTTTTCTATATACAGAAAAATCCCTGCATATAATACTGCAGAAAAAAAATTTGAAAAAAAAGTTTTTTTTACATCGTTAAAAATATTCAAAGACTGCTGGGAAAAAAAAAACAGCTCCAGCCTTCAAGATTTTGTCGAAAAAAAAAAAAATTCAAAAAAATTTGAAATTTTTTCTAGATATAGAAAAAAAACCCTGCATATAATACTGCAAAAAAAATTTGAAAAAAAAGTTTTTTTTACATTGTTAAAAATATTCAAAGACTGCTGGGAAAAAAAACAACTCCAGCCTCAAGATTTTGTCCAAAAAAAAAAAATTCAAAAAAATTTGAAATTTTTTCTAGATACAGAAAAATCCCTGCATATAATACTGCAAAAAAAAAATTGAAAAAAAAGTGTTTTTTACATCGTTAAAAATATTCAAAGACTACTGGGAAAAAAAAAACAGCTCCAGCCTTCAAGATTTTGTCCAAAAAAAAAAAAAAAATTAAAATCTGAATTTTTTTGTACATACAGAAAAATCCCTGTATGAAATAGTGCAAAAACAAAATTGAAAAAAAAAGCTTTTTGTACATGGCAAACGAATCGCCAATGGTTAAGTTCTCTTATAATTAACAAGATAATTCTCATACTTGCATGAGCGTGTGTATGTGGTGTGGTGGTTTAGTAAGTGGTTGGGGGTTAGAAGGTCTTGTGTTCGAATCCGGCCGTTGGGAATTGGTCTTCGGTTAGCCATGGTGGGCCCTACGGTGGTGGTCGGGGTTCTTGGCCCTGGCTGTCAAATTTTTTTCCGGGCAGCCCAAAATTTCCGGGCAGCTACTTTTCCTCGGGCAGGCCAGAAAAAATGAATGCTAGATTAGAAACATTCTTTATCTGTATACTTGGACATTGAAGCAACACCGAACCAAGACATTTCTATTGATTGTGATCCGGAATCAACTGTTCCTAACCCGCACACGAACCAGCAGAATTTCTGTTGATTTTCTCTTACACCGGAACCCCATTTCTCTAGTAGTGTGGGGCAAAGAAAGTGGAATACCCAACTAACTTAACCTCGAGTTCAAGTCCCCCACCCTCAACATATTAAATTTGAGTTCTTTAATAACTATGATATAGTGAATTAACGTGTGCTATAGTGAATTAACGTGTGCTATAGTGAATTAATGTGTGCTATAGTGAATTGATGGAATTAAAAGTCGGGACTACCAAATTAATTCGTGACTACTAATAGTTGTGACTACTAAATTAAGTCACCCTCACTTATAAAATTCACAATAATTATGTGTAAGTCCATTCTTGATATGAAAGATTGCAACGAAGGGGTATTGACATAGGTCATTGTTGAACTTCTTTACTTTCATTTTTGAAAAGTAAACACAAATTCTATTTAGCTTTGAAGTCACACACCCTCCAAAAACTCATTTTTGAGTGTGCATTATACAATTCAAAAACATACTATGATCTTCCAATTCGTTGGATGATTATTTAATTTTGGCAAAATGTCTCCACTCTAGTTGAGGACACAATTGTAGAGTTACTTTCTAATTTAATCCATTCTATTTTTGATGGTATCATTCATGGTAGAAAAAATCTACTGGAATCCAATTGGCACCAAGCTACACTACCATGGGCAGTAAAAGGTTAAGTTAAAATACATATTGAATGCCAAAATTGAATGCCAGAGGATAATCTATTAACCCCTAATGCATGCAACAACCTCAATGTGCTCTACCATTCTCACTACCACATTTGTACAAGAAATTCTTTTAAGATCTTCCGCACAAGAAAATTTTTTGAAAATTTTACAGCAAACTGAAAAAAAATTGGCCCGATAGGATACGTTATGTTGTATGTGCACCATATGAAAGGGACAACCTCCTTTACGGGTTAATAGTATTACAAGTCTGTCTTTTGGTCACCATCTTCTTGAATCCTCTATACATTTTCTCTCAATGTTGACCTTCAATTGCATTGTTCTCCTTTATGCCGTAGACCAGATTCTTTTTATACATGGTGTATTAAAAATTCAACCCCATGGCATCTTTGTAAAGAAACCCCATCACTAATTCAATGACCTCAATGCATCTCATTTCCGTAGTGGAGGTGAAAATTAACATCTATGCATTGGATATACAAATTTTATAGACGTTTTCTTCTTTGGTGTTGTAATGTGATCCATCAAATAACCTTCAAGAATGAGAAGAAGTTTGGTTCAAGTCCTAGTATAAATCTGTTGGCCCAATTTGCCATATCTAAAAAAATCTTATTGGTTGAAATTTGTGAACTTTGTATCACGGTAACAATCAGGCCTTCACCCTTAAACATCAAAACAAGCCCCATGGACTTATTTATGAGAAAATAATGGAGAAAAAGTGGATTTCTCAACCAAATTTGAAATGAATTAATACTTTGGAAAGGTGATGAAAAGAAAGGTTGAATTTTAGCAAATTCGCTTAAATTAAACAATTGTGGAACAATCCACAATCAAATGAAGGAATTGAGGAAAGAAAGAGCTATAATCATGCAACACTTGTGGAGAGAGTCAAAACATTTATTTTATTTTAAAACCGAAAAAACGCTAGTCAACAGTGACAATGATAGAGTGCATAATTGGGTCTAACGGAATTAGGTGTGTCCACCTTAGGGCATGCTTTTATGTGAAGATCGGTTGGGTGAAAGGCACTAGAAGACAAAAAATGAGGTCTCAAGAACCACCCATACTCCACCCATTTTAGTAGAAATGAAAAACATACCCCTAAGTACTCCTCAATTCACTCATTTCTATGGAGCTTCCACCTTCTGCGGACCAACGACTCATACATAGAAGCTGGGCCTTAGACTCAGGGCCGCTTCACACTATGGCCGTCCAAGTCAAGAGGCCTCTCGAACTTCGGCCATAGTATGAAGCGGCCCTCAGAGGGGCAGGGAGCACCCTAGCAATGAAGTTCTTTTCAGACTAAATGACATGCAACTTCAGACAAATTTAATGCTACATGGGGATTTGGTATATGATTAAATTTGTCAGTGATGCCATGCATTTAGAGTTACGCTATATTTAATTTCATGTTGAAACTCCAAATGCATCATACAAAATCACTTCAGCACTTGCATTGAAGATGTTGGAATAAAATCATACAAATGTTGGAATAAAATCATACAAATGTTTGGAATAAGTTCAACCAAAGTTCATGCTAAAGGAACAAAATGCACAATTTTCAAGTACTCATTAGGGGCATTAGAGTGTCACGCTGAAGGAGATTTGGTGATGGGAATTGAAAACCCAATCGATAAACAAGAACTTTGAAAACCTCATAATTCCAAAACTGCAAAACACGCAGGGTCCTGAAAAAGACCACCAATGTCACAATTCTCTCATGCTGCTATGGCCAAGTAGACTAATAAAGTGAGATGTGAGAACCCTAGATTGCTTGCTTTCTAGCTCTCATATACTGTAATAATACTCTGGAGAATTCACCTACGGTAATCAACTTTACTTGAATCTAAAGCTCATCTTTCAAATCTGTCTCTACTTCACTTTCACCTTCTTCCTCAGCTTCCTCCTCGGGGATATCCAGCGCTTCAAATGGCACTTTCGCATTGGACTTCAAGAATTTAAGGATGGCAACTGCTTTTCTCTCCGTGTCGACAGGAATCTGATATAACCACACAACAGCTCAGACAAGTTATATTACAACACTGAAAACTGGTTATTAACCCCTAAAGGACCAAGGATTCATGGTTTTAAAATGAAAATTTTAAATGATCATATTGTGAAATATATAATTCGGCTTGGACCAAATTTTATATCTCCGGAATTAGTGAAGAACATTGCATGTTTTGGTCAAAAAAACAAACAAACTTGGTCAAAATGAAGTCTACATAAAACCTACTAAAAACTGCTAAAAAAACATGAAGCCCCCTGGAGGCCTTATGGTCCTTTAGGGGTTAAGCCATAAACGTTTTTGATTACACCAACAAATGCCAAAGTCATCAAGTCACTAAAACATACGAACTGTCAAAAGCAAAACTTACCGGCGCAGCGCTCTTGTCTCCTGCTGGGAAGAAAAGGAGGGTAGGATATCCCTCAATCTGCAAAGATGAATCCCGTTTAAGAATTTAAGAACCATATGATATGCTCTGTTATTATAACAATACTAATTTAAAAGTTGGTAACGGTTGAACTCGAAGATCAACATCATGAAAACAGGAAGTAATCCACTACAGTACATGAATGACAGTACCTTGACACGCTCATGCTCATTCTTGGTGCCATCCATCTTTGCCAACGTTATCGAGGAAACATCCTTCAAGGCTTCTCCCAACTTCTGGTACTCTAGCTCCAGAGTTTTGCAGTGACCACACCATGGAGCAGTGACCTAGAGAATCAACACATAAGAGGTCGAGCTACCTTAAATACAAGAAGAGAGCAATACTAACCTGAGACTATTATCAGTCTATTATCAGTACGTTCGTAAACCATTCTCTACTTAGCCTTTTGGAATGTTGGATAGGAATTCATGAATACATGAGCATTCCTAGTGCTAGTTGCCTTGGATAATATTCATGACACAATGTAACACAAGCTTCTCAGTTGCAGAAGTTTTTTAAATTCATGCAGAAATTATAGGAACAGACGATGTCAAACCATACATCAATAGAGTCTTTCAGCTAAAATCCAGAGAGAAGTGACTCAAGTTAAGCTAGTACCGCAAGCATGACATCCTTCGATTCGTCAAGGACGATCTCTTCAAATGTTGAGGTTACGACAATTTTCAAAACTCCATCATTCTTGCATACACCGATTTTCCAACCATTAGCTTCACTTGATTTAATATAAACAGCACAGAAGGACATATTAGCGATACCCATGTAGTATTGAAACAATTACTTCCACAATTCTGCAGTGAACAGTGAACACAAAATTCATACATAAACCCAAAGACTCATTCCCAATCATACACGTGCCTTACCTTCTCAGGCGCTTTCTGTGACTTGAGGTACTTAGGGAGTTCTCCAGCCAAAAACTTCTCTGAGAATTGCTGCAGCAATGAATTTGAAGTTTCGTAAATGCATTCTTCCAGATGTGACACCAGCATGAAGCTTTCAATGTTTATAAACTCTCTCTCTCTTAGTGTATATCACAAGTCTTCAATCCATTTGAATCCAATTCAAAGCATACATGTCATCTCGAAAATGTCCTTGTGAACTCACCTTCAGTGAATCAACACTGTAATCCCCATCATACAAGTACTTCGCACCAGACTCCTTAGACGCAAATCCCAGGAGCTGCATTGAAAGCCAGGGACATCAGCATTGCACTCCAACACGAAGTATTCCAAAGAATCAAGTCAAATAATACATACAAACTACGTCAAGCAGGATCGAAAACCATTCCGAACAAGCTATTCAGGAACATTATAAAAATGTAACACAAACACACAAAACAAAATAAACCACAATAAAACCATTACCCTTGTCTTCGTGCTATCAAGTGCAAAGAAATCCAGAACGGGAGTGGCTACATCCATGTCCGATAAATCCACGAGGACAAATACAATCTGCACATATCAAGTATTTTCACATCATGCTCCACAGTTTCAAGGTAACCACAGCCAACTGATTCATAATTCCACGGCTTCCTGTAACAACACATACCTTCCCCTTGAAGGACTTGGCTGCTTCTTCATAATTAGCCCGGAGTTTCGTGAACTCGTCAGAATCTGCAAACAACAGCAGCTGTCACCAGACAACGCACAAAGGTCAGATTCACCATAACATTACTTACACTACCATAAAATTGGGGACAGTCCCTGGCTAAGCTACAACCAAATGCAACAGTGATCTCAGAAACACTTTATGACATTTACAACATTATGCGACCTCCCACATAAATGGTATCTACTTTTGCTACCCAGTGCATACAATACTCACCATACCTCTATAATATCCGGGAATACCCTTGATATAAAGGTGATACCATGATGATATCCGCAGATATCACCTCATGAAGTTGCTACACATTTATATCATGATGAGCATTCTCGCTACATTTCAATTTTTTTTTCATTTTTTCTTTATATGTTTAGCAGCCCCATTTTTTGGTAGAAATCCAGCTAATTTTAGCCAGTTTTGAGATCACTGAAATGCAAGCAGCATAAAAAGTTACCTGTCTCGAGATGCCAGACTGAAATATACGTGCTGTTGTCTCACGAGAGAATGTGATAATGAGGGGTAGCTTGTTTGCCGACACAAACTCGTCAAGAGCCTTCTTCTCAAATGTGCCATCTGTGCATACCAGTTACATTTCAGCATAATGCATGATCCAAACATCGCAATGTGGGGCACGGAGTATTCCAGGGTTTAGGGTTTAGGGTTCAAGGAGTGAAATGCCACGTACCAAAAGTAACAACCTTCTCATTCTGCTTCTTCAGCAACACAAGAGCGGGGGACTTCTTGTCGAGGCCGAACTCGTTGGCAATTTGAGCATCTGCGGTCATGTAGAACTCGACACCATCCTGCTTCTTTGCCACTTCACTCAACTCCTCCGCATCCTTACCTGTAACGCTATCAAGGTAGGCAACAGCAACAGGGATCTCCTTTTCCAACACGTCTTCAGCAGACTGAACGATGCTGACAGCAGGTCCAATTTTTTTCTTCACCCACGTGATAATGGCATCGCTGCAATTGTACATGAGTAAATTAATATCTGACCAAATCACGAGTCACAGGATGAACGCTCAAACAGTAAAAACAATCCAGCCACAACAATAGCATTGCTATGTCCATATAATTATTATAAAATCCATTTCGAAACGAGCACCCAGAAGTTGAATGATTTTCTAACCCTGCACCATAGACTAAGACATTCTAAAGCGAGATTTCCCATTCAAGCAGCGAAATTTTAATCTGATTACTTTTATACTTCAGCTGACATTTAATACCACAAAAGGATCGCTTAAACCCTAAAAACCTGACACTGTTGCGTGATTTGATAGTAATGGCGGGAGTTTTTTGACGTAATGAAGAGCCTTAAAACTCATAATTAACCCCTACGGGACCAAACATTCATGGTTTTAAAATGACAAATTCAATTGATCATATTGTGAAAAGTATAATTCAGATGAGACGAAGTTTTATATCACTGGAATCAGTGCATTGCATGTAATCAGATTAAAATTTCGCTGATTCCATTTGAATTAAAAAAATGACGAAGTTTTCGCTGATTCCATTTGAATTAAAAAAATTCGTGCATTCCAGTAATCAGATTAAAATTGGAATCAGCGGAATGCACGAAGTTTTATATCACTGGAATCAGCGAAATTTTAATCTGATTAAAAAAATTCCAAATAGGACCTGCTCAAAACTGCTAAAGAAAAACATGAGGTTCAATTTGGGCTTCTTGGTCCTTTAGGGGTTAAGAGTTTTGAAGGGAATGAAAACGAGAAAGGAATTGAGACCTGGTTCTTCCGCCGGTGTAAGGCTGCTTGACGCCGTCGACCAAGAAGTAGAGAGTCGGGTACGCCTCGACGCCATACTCCGAGGCAAACTCGTTGTGCTCGACGGCATCGAGCTTCGCCAACACCACGCCCTCGTCTTTCAGCGCGGTGGCCGCTTTGCCGAACTCCGGCTGCAATGCGGTACAATGTGTGCACCAAGGAGCGAAAAACTCCAGCAACACGTACTTGTTGCTACTCACAAGATCCTCGAGATCCTCCGGCTGCTCCACAATCTCCACATCGTCCTCGCCTGCCAACCTTCCCGTTTGCTTCAGAGGGTTGTAATCTTCGACCTGCTCTTGCGTCAACACCGCCCGCTCCTCCGGCGTCAGATCCAAATCTTCCAGATCTTCCTCGGTGAACGTCGCGGATTTCGATCCTGGGAGATTGGTCACCAGAAACAATGTGCCCAACAAGACCAACAGTGCCGTGCGGCTCATCCGCCCCATTGCAACAGGATTTGAAGCTCAAAGACCCCCGATCTCGAACCCGATCTGAGATGCACAAGCGAGCTGCCCTGCTTCCTCCCAGCTGCTTCACGAGCGAGGGAACCCAAGTGTCACGGTAACCCATGCCCGTGGCTGGTATTTCGGTTGTGATCCTACCACCGCCCATCAACCTTAACGAATGACTTTGCTATCTGTTCACGAGGTGGGATATTCAGTTTGGGAGTGAACAGATAGAACGTTTTTTCGTTTGTACAAAAGATTTAGAGAAAGATTTGCATACAACGGAAATGCTCAATGCGTTTTCGTTTTAAAAGGATTTAAGGTGGTTACCCCATTACCAACTGGCTCCTTTCACCAACAGCTAGGGGCATTATCCGCAATCAATGCTGCAATGATGTTGGTTGTAGCATGAGTTACAATTGGTAATAGGTTCTCTCTTGTTGGTTTTAGTATATGTAATTGTGGTTATGGATTCGTTGTTGTCGGTTTAAGCATCTTTAGTGTGTGCAATACAAATCCTTTTTGGACAGAAACAACTCTACCTATGTGATGTGAATGGGATGCGTCATACTTCAACTTTGAAAATTTATAACTAATTCATTCTTCATCCAAAAATTATGAATCAACTTGTGTTGGAATCTATTTCTTCTCACCTACCTCTAAGAAAATAACAATACTAAATAACATCAATGTCTCATATCCGTATTTCTTATTCAGTTGGGAATGGGTAACCACCTTAAAGAAACTTCGTTTGTGAGTGAATCTGTTTGATAAACTTGCGGTTTGTAAAGGGCTCAACAACTCATGGTGAGCAGCTGTGCAGATGAGGGCAAGTATCTGTCACGCCGAACGTTTCTCTGGAGCGCTTTTCTTCTTGGAAGCAATAATGTCGCGGTGAAATTGTTCCTTTCCAACATCGAGGCGACTCCTGTTCCATCTCCAGGTGAGGTTTTCAGTTTGAAAATCAATCTTGTGTTTTATTAGCACTTTTGTGTAGGGGATACGGGGAATTAGGTTTGTCCAATTTTCTTTATTTATCGACCGACACATGCAATGTTCTTTACTGATTCTGGTGGTGAACATCTTGGCCACATCTGAATTTTTCACTTATGATCATTTTGAAATCATGAATCCATTACAAAGGAGTGACACTTTGTTTACAATTCACTTGATCTGTACTCTTAGCATCGTGAAGCACTGGTCCTACAAATTTTCTCTGATATTTAGGGTTTAAGTTTGAATGAGCCTCAGACGGTCAGGCTGAACAACCCTGTTAAGCAATCAGTATATAATGTTGCAAGTAAGTCATTCACCAGCTTTTGTTGAGTCTTGTCATCATCCTAATTGTGTAAAATTTAGAGTATCGTCAATTGTTCAGTACTTTCAAGGAAATGCTCTAATTCTTGAACTGCTAAGAGGTCCATAGCGCAGCTCTTTAAGATATTTTGTTGGTAAAATGATCACTCCAGTTGCTGTAAAAGTGAACATAGATATCCCCCATAACATGTGTACTATGTCTTGAAAGTGATGGATATTAAAGCACGAGGTTCGCATTGTTTTAGCATCTTTTATAGGATTATTGTCTGAGCTAGGGCTGGCATACATAAATGAGAACCGGAGTTTGTTCATGTGCAGGATATATTTGGCAGTCTATGATGCTCAAGGTGAACCTGCATTGGATGCTGTGAGTCCCCCCTTTCCAACTCAATATCGAACTTATCTCGTTGCTCAAATGCAATGCAGGAAATACCTCAATGCTCTATAACAATGACCAAACTTAATCCTAAGATGGGAACCCACAATTTTCTAATCGTTGAAAATTTAGCGCTTGTCCTCATAATAACAAATTCTTGTGCAGGATTAATGTTGTGAGATTAGAGTTTTCCGCAAACTCATGGGGGGATTGAGTCTCAGTTTGCCAAACTTCTTGGGATATGAAAATTGGCCTCAGAAATTTATAGGACCATAAAGTACAGATGAGTTCCCGGTTGGTGGGGAGCTGTCAGTTACTGCTTTTGCTATTTCAGTGAATGAGCTTTCAAAAGTTTTGGTTTTTTTAAAATAGACCCAAGGAAGACTCACTTCATGTAGATGCGTGTCAAGCCAAGGAAGCCCATGTGACAAAGCATCCCTGAGAATAGAAATTGAGGTTGCAAAAAATTTGGGCACCGTTCTTGGTGCCTTGAAACTTCAAATCTCTAGTTTATTTAAAACATCTTACGTGTTTACTTTTATTGGGTTCTCAATCTCTCTTTTCACAAACTATGGTCCAATCACCCCACTGTGGACCACTTTGCGGATAACTCTATTGTGTTCTTGCTTGTGAACAATTAATTTGATTCTATACTTTAATATCTGTCAATCTATTTCATAAATTCGGTCTCAGTCTCTTTTTGTTCTGTGACTTGATCCTCAGGGAGTGAAGAAAACGGATGAGCTGGAGCTAGCAGTGTATCCACAGTCAATGTTGTCCTGCCTTACCTTTGTTGCAAAGGACAGTACACTATTTGAACCAGCCTCTAGATTTTAGGACCGCTTTTGAAGCAGGAGGTTGTTCATTTAATATAGTTGTACAGACAGAGATTTCTTCATAACATATTTCGTACTGCTAAGTAATGTACGATCAATTTTCATATTGGATACAAGTCCTCAGATTGAAAACAATGTACGATTTTTAAATGGAATTTTTTCATGTAATTCTTTTGTACTTCCTACCACTCTCAAACTTACTCTCTCAAACTCTTTAATTTAAATTATTTTATAAAATATTAAAATAACAAGCACAATAAATATTAGTTTATTAAACATGATATAAGTATTTATAAATATTTCTCACAATAAATATTAAGCATCCTTGAATAAATAGGTTTTCATTTTGGAACTATAATTATTGCCAGTATTATATGTCTTTGTTTATTATCAAGGTAATTAATATAATAATTTCATGGTTTCTACTTTCCATTATATATCATTTGTCACTGGTAGTGTAAAGAGTAGCGAAGCCCTGATTGATTTTAGTAGTGTGCAAATAAAAGATAATAGGGTTAATCAAAATTAAAGCCCAACATAATTTGAAGAAGATATGATGAGCACGAAAAATGGTGGTCTATGTGACACAACGAGTTGGAAGACAGTCTAGTTTTATGATATGACTATCTCCCTTTCACGATAATGAACTACATGAGATAATTAACTATATGGCATAAATTAACTACATGACACAACTAGTTGCATGATATAATTAACTACATAACACAACTTGCTACATGATATGATTAGATGTATCACATGACCAGCTCCATGGCATGTTTAACTATATGACACAATCACATAATACAACTAGATGTATAACACGAGTATCTATACAGCACGATTAAAATGTATGACGCAACTAGCTACATGGCACTTTTGAATGTATGACACAAGTTCTAACACAAGTTCAATGATTGGGGTGGCAAGTCACATATTCTAAAGCCCCTGACGCATGTTTTCTCTATAATTGACAGAAAAGAATTGTTGAAGAAACAAGTCCTTAAGAATACTCCAAGTTAAAAGAGGTTGAAGTCCACAATTCTCCTGGTCCCTTTTCAAAGTGTCGTACCAAACACGAGCTTTGTCTTAAAGACAAATCACCATCGCCTTAATCTTGTCATTATCTTGGTACCTAAAAAAAAAAGTCCTCCAAGATGGATATAAAAGATATGATTTCTTCAGGCTTGGAAATTCTTTAACAAAGCTCGTGTTTAGTACGACACTTAGAAAAGGGACTGGGAAAATCGTCGACTTCAACCTCTTTCAACTTGGAATATCTTTAAGGACTTCTTTCTTCAACGATTCCTTTCTGTCAATTATAGAAAAAACATGCGTCAGGGGCTTTATGACTTGAGACAGGGAAGTTTGCCTGTCAAAAAGATGTTGAACTGGACTCTACTTCTCTTGACTTAGATGGTGAAGATGAAGGAGGGGTTGGGTTGTTAGGAGGAATCTCTCTAGGAAGAGGTAGAGCTTCAGGTTGTACAGAACCTTGGGTCTCCCTCAATGCTACCATCACTGCTCTCACAATCCTCTCTTCCAAACCCTCTAGAGAATCCATAACGGCTCTGATACCACTTGTTACAAACCTCCCACAGGTTTGCCACCAACTCTCACAAATACTGTACAATACTAACAATCAAAGCAAGGATGAGTTGAAAAACTCAATATATATAACATAATAACTATATACAATCAAGGACCAAATAAACTGGTTTGAAGCTCAACCACCCAACCATGGAGAAGAGATCACATTCTACCTTCTCACCCCGAGCCTTATATATTAGTTCCTTCCCCAAAGGAACTAGAGTCTACCTCTAGTCTTTTTAATTTCTATTCCAAACTTAGATCCAAGTCATAGATCTTTCTATCATTTGCTCCTATATCTGGAGTAATCTTATCTCTTTACTACTTAAAAATGTTAATTTCAATGCACTTCGTTAACTCCAATGCACCTTGTTAATTCCAATGCCCTCGTTAAATATAGAATAGTCTAATTCTAGTGCACCTCATCTTGAGATGTTTAACTCTTGTTCACATGTTTTCAATTTGGAGTGGTTTAACTCCAGTGCACTAAATATGGAGTTGTATAACTCCAGTGCACATGTAGTCAACTTGGAGTTGTTTAACCCCTAAAGGACCGGGGGGGTTTTTAGCTTAGCTCTTGTTTTCTTGACTAGCTCTTATAATAAGCTCAATTCCTCGTTGGTGTGAGATAATTTTGACAATCGGCACCGTTGAAATCAAAGAAGACTTACATAGCTTTTGTATGAAAAAAAGATCAACAAAATCGCACAATTTTTGAGAAAATGCCACCGTTGAGAAGATTGATGGAACTTGTTCTAGGTATTTTGTACACATGCTGAAATTGTATTGATCAAAAGTGCTCCAAAAAATCTGAAATTTTTACTGTGAGTAGAAATCATCATTTTAAAAATGTGGAAAAAATTTCAAATGATTTGGAGGTACGAGGAAGAAGATATGAGGGTATGAAGTGATGTCAAAATACCCACCGTGTAACTCAAAAAAATCACCAAAAATTGCACACTTCATGAAATTTCAATCAAGAAGTACTTGCGGACTTAGCTTTCAAAAAGAACTAGGGTCTCTTTGTTGCTCACTTTACAATTCACGATCCAACAACTGGAAATTCTTTACTTTCTAGTTCCGGAAGCCACGTGGTGGCCTCGTGGTCCTTCAGGGGTTAACTACACTTTATCCATCTTCAACTAGGAGTTGTATAGCTCCTCTCATCCTCTGCTTACACGTTGTCATATGTAATTAGAAAATTCATTCATCCATCAAATATCTTTAGTTATCTCATACATATGTATGATATAAACATTATATGAATGTGCGAAAACAGTATAATATTATTTTTAAAGTATTAAAATACAAAATTATACACACATTGCATGTATTAAATTTTATACAAGTACGTTATATATACAATAAGCATATTAAGCATTGGAAAAAACATAAAGAACTTTGTAGGCTATTTCATTTTTGTTCCTTAAATCCATCATTGCTAAAGCAATAAAGTTCGTTTCAATGATGTAGGACATGCTTATTTGGAGTGAAATTGTTCAAACAGAAACTTGTTAACCCCTAAAGGACCAAGTGTCCTAACTAGGACATTTAGAGAATCGGATAGGTTCCGGTGAACACATTTTTAATCAAACTTTGAAGGAAATTTAATAGTAGATTCCCCAATGTGCCACGAAAATGGGGACTCTTTTTTTTTTTGAATTCCGACAGCGTATGTGAAAGTTATCAGGGGAAATGTGTTTTTTTCGGGAGAAAGGGCAGCAAGGCAGTAGAGAATTAGTTGAATTTTAGGGGGGGCAACAAGATGGGCAGTGCGTGGAAAATGGAGTGGACTGTGGGGGGCAGAAGACCACCCCGTTTCCCAAACTCATTAAAAAAAAATTAAAATAATATTTTTAAAAATTTTTTAAATTATTTTTTTATAAATAAAAATTATTATTTTAAACTGAAAATTATTATTTTTAATTAAAAATATTATTTTAAACTAAAAGTTCAATTTCATTATTAAAAATATTATTTAAATTTTTGAAAAATAAAATCATTTTTAAAAATAAAAAATAAAAAATAAAAATCGTCCAATGAGGGACTGCCACGTGGCAGTGTACTTTGAGAGTTAGTAGGGTCATGAACATTGGAATGGGTTGGCACTTCAATTCCCTTCCTCCACCCTTTATTTCCCCCCTAATCCCCAAAATTCTTAGAAAATGTGCTACATGTCTTCTAAAACTTGGAGATTTTTTTTTTTTTCAAATTTTTTTTCCCCCCATTCTGTAGAGGGTGGAATGTACTTGTGTTTCACCGCTCGGATTCGTATTTTAAATAAAGAAAGTCAAAAATATTGCAATTCCAAAAACATATAGTCTTTTCTGAACTTTTAAACCCCCAACAAGTGCAAGGTGTTATTCAACATCCTAAACATCTCCAAACGCAACGAAAATTGGTACACAACTAAGTAACATCATATAGAATGTGAAAGTGAAGTGCAACAAGTTTCGGTAGTGAGGTTTTTTTGATGTAGTTGCGGTCAAACGCATCTGAAATTTTCGGGCATGTGTTTTTTTGGGGTGTGTTTTTCCATCAAACACAATTATCTTGCAATCCGTGTTTTGGAGGAAAAACACTCCGGTCCTTTAGGGGTTAAAGTTTTTAGATTTCACCATTAAGACATCTAACTAAGTCATGGGTACTAAAAAAATTCCAAATGAGGTAAATTTGATTCCAAAATTTTATCTTACCATATACAACTATATCTCAAGTGGTAATTGTATTAACCTTTGAACGCCCCATGAGGATAGTAGATACGTTTTCGTATAATTGGCATTTGCTATCAACAAGGAGTTTTGAATTGAGATCTTCATAGCTCACTACAACTTACCGCATTGATCTAAACTTCAACTTCTTTGTTGAACTCAAACCCATTACAGATGTGGATCCATTCCAAATACAAGAAATATACATTGTAATCTACTTGCGTCAAAGGCATTTTCAGACGTTTAGGGGTTCAAGAGAAATGTAAAAAGAACTCTTTTTGAAGAAAACGAACTCGGAGACAAAGGAAGAATTTCACATCATTTTATTTTTTTGTCTTTGTTATCTTCTTCATTGAATGTTCAGATCAACTTCTTTGAATCTTTTTCTCTCTTCTTTCTTGAACATTCATATTTATAAAACAATCACATTAGAATAAAATATGAAATATAAAAAATTTCTAATGTGATTGTTTTATAAATATTAGATAGTTCTATTTAAGAAAGGCTAGCATTCAACTTTAGTTCAATGTGATTGTTTTATAAATATTAGATATTGCGTAGGCTTTTAAATGATAGTTGTCACACTAGGATAAAAATTTCACGTATAATTATTTACGCTTAAATTTTAGAGGGTAACTTTGACCTTGAGGGTCGATATGAATGAAGAGTCTGTTGGGAAAAGTGTTGCCAATTTGTCCACAAGGACGAAGTTCAAAAGTGCTATTGTTAATGCCTCTTTTGGATAGTAGACTTTTGGGTACAAATTAATTCAAAACAAAAAAACAAACAATTGAGAAATTTTGGAATTTTATATTCTTCAAATAATTTGGTTTCAAAAAGAAAATCTTCAAAAATATTTGAAAAGCTCTAAAATTGAAAAAGTATTCAAATATATAAACTAAAGTTGAATGCTCTAAACCTTTCTTAAATATGGCATATAGACTTTTCTTGGAACCACCATAATTGAGACTCAAAACCACCAATTTCACTGATATTAGCAAGCCAATCGCATATCAAGCATTATGAAGAAGTAGTTGAAAGATATTTTTATGGTCCAATGGGTAATTTTGTACAAAAACTAGTGGGAACCGTTCTATTAAGCACGTTGATGTTGATATAGTGGATATACATTTGAGCACCCGTGTTAGTTCAACCGATTATGGACCGGAACAGCCAAGTGAGAGAACCCATGCTCAAATGTATAATAGACTAGTGGAACCCGTGTCATTGAGCATGTTGATGTTGATATGATGGATATAATATATTATGCATTTGACATGGGTTGTTAGTCAACCAATTCCGAAAGAGAACGGTCGAGTGAGACAAACGCATGCTCAATGTTTAACCCCTAAATGTACCGATCTTTTCAACAAAAGTAGATGCTAGCCTTAAAAATAGATATTAGCATGGATCATATGTACATGAGGTTTACATGAGAGGCCCATTGCAATCATAAAATCTACCCAGAAAATTTGACTTACTTGCATTTGGATTCCTCTCCAATATTATCAATCTCCCCATCACAAGAAATTTACTTTAATTGGTAGAGAACCCAATAGGCTTGCAAATATGACTTGGATGAAAGTCATCCGAGATTGTATGAGAAGGTTACAAGGCTTTTAATCTCTTCGTAATTCAGTTTCTGGACGTTGGGACATTTAGGGGTTAACCCCTAAACGTTTGAAAATGCCTTTGCGGCAAAGTAGAATACAATGAATATTCTTTGTATTTGGAATGGATTAACACCTTTAATGAGTTTAAGTTCAAGAAAGAAGTTGAAATTTGGATCAATGTGGTTTTAGTGAGTTATTAAGGCCCTCTTTACACTAGAGGCGAGGGGCCGTGAGAAAAGAAATTTCAGCCAATAGGATGCGTAGAAATTGAGAAGACCAAGGAAGGTCACTTTACACCCGAAATTTTCAGCCCAAGGGACAAAACGAGGAGAAAATGACATGGACAACACTTTTGTCCTTGGTGGCAGCAAAAAAGGCACATTTTTGAAGACCCTCGGATTTTGCGTCAGGCTCACCTCAAGAGGTGGGCCTGACGCAAAATCCGGGGGTCTTGAAGCCAAAGTTCTCACAGCCAATCATTTTCATTTTTTAATAATTTTTCAGAACGGCCACTTTTACTGACGGCCAATTTTTTGACCCGTTTTCTACCCAACAACTATTGCTATTCATTCCCAATTTTCGTCCTTTTACATTACAAGTCATTAGTGCATTCATATACAAGCATATGATAGTGAAATCATCCTCAAAAATGTCAAAAAAAACAACTGGAAGAGCCTCATTTGAGGTCCTAAAGAACGAGGACAACATAGTAAGTGGCCAGTAAACCCATAATGTTTGTCAAGACACGTGTCTGCTAGGTATAAGCCCCCCCCCCCCCCCCCCCCCCCCCCCCCCCCCCCCCCCCCCCCCCCCCCCCCCCCCCCCCCCCGACGCGCGTGTAGCCTACCGTAGTGTACAGTCTAGAGTAGGTGTATTAAAAAAATCAGCACATTCTTTTGTGGCCCCTTCTCACTTTACACTATATCCAAAGGACGTCAAATTCAAAGTTTGGCTTCTCAAGAATGAGCCATGGCCCTTGGCCGGTTTTCTCCACGACTTCTCGTTTCTAGTGTAAAGAGGGCCTAAGATCCCAATTTAGAACTTCTTGTTTGTAGCAAATGCCAATTATACGAAAACGTATCTACTATCCCTATGGTACGTTTAGGGATTAATAGATAAAATTCTGAAGGTGGCAAGAATGGTACTATAGATGATGAGCTCATCCACCAAATATGGATGCCAACGTGTCACGAAGGATAATTCCCTCCGCGGAAACTGCAAACCCTAACCACTCCAGCCCCAACTTAATAGACCTATTACCGCGTGAGGAGAACTTGCACAGAATTCTGCAAACCTCGAGGTCCGTCACATGAATCTTTCCTTCACAATTTGCTTTGACCGTGTACACTCACCGTCACGCAACTTCGTCATGGCAGATTTCCGGAGATTATTCTCGAAGCTCGGGTTCTACGAAATCAAAGGACTCCTCCTAGGGCCAATCAAACAGATATTACTGGATCAGGCGAGGGATTAGTTCTACACCAGGTCGGCAATGCAGAGTCCACTGAATCAATCCTCCCGAAAGCGAGTCGAGCAGGATTCCGTTTATGTGATTTTCTCGACAAGAGTCACACGTTCAATGTGTTTGAGGAATAGGTTTAGTGTGTGCATAAAATACTGTGGATTTCCTCCGACATGCGTCAAATGGATGTTTCTGGTGAGTCACCATCAATTACGGTGTCGGCGTTGCCGTGTCCACAGTTTCAGGCTGTTTAGATGATCGACCGGAATTCTGGACTTGTCCTGCTTCGTGACATCGTCGATCGAGAGGTTTTAGGGTTTGGTCAATGGAGAACACGGACTGCAGGACGCGTCCCCGCTTTCCGGTACTTGTCAATCCACGACCTGCGTGCTTCACTCTGTTGCAAGAATCTTGAATCCCTGAATTAGAGTAATGTGAATCTGAAATCCCTATATATTCTGAAATACAAACATTCTCTATCTAGGTCCACAAGGTCTAATTAAAACCATAGTCAGTATAGTTAGAACTATAGATATAGTTAGCATAACTACTCCACCAGGCATATTCGGAATCTAGAGTGGATATTCTCGCTTGATATTAAGAGTGGCATATTCTCAAGAGTGGCATTAGTGAGTTTCTTAGGAATGAATTTAGGTTTACCTTACTTTGGATTAGATTCACTCTTATATGATCTTTCCTAACCTTATGTGTGGATATATCTTTAGTATTCAAATTATTCAAATAGGTGTGTAATTTAACATTACAAAGTTAACAATTTGAATGCAGCGCATTTGTCACATCCCATTCAAAAAGATGCTTGAACATCATGGTAAACCCAAGGAGAGACGTTTTGTACACGAAAGTGAGTTTTTCTACAGTGGTAGAGGTCATACAACTTCGTTGTATCTTATTGTCACCTAAGCAATATATTCGTCTATGGAAGTGTATTCTTTTTTCAATTATTGTCAATTGTAATAGTTTAAATCCATGTCAATTGCAAAAAAATCAAACTACATTTTTATGTCCAATTTTGCCTTTCAAATTATTCAAAATAATTTAATGCTTCAAAACATATGTCCTCTATGAATCTTGAACAATTAGACTTTTTATTTACATAAAGAAATTGAAAATTTTACAATCTTTTGTACCCAAATGACTTTGAAGTATTATATGTTTTCCACAATCTATTCTTTAAAAAGGAACTAATATTTTTAAGAGAGGAACAAACAACAATGAAGAATTGTATGATACTTTTTAACCCTTAAAAACTCAAATGACCACTTTTTGATCGTTGCCCAAACCTAACATGTTGTCTGGAAGAAATATATATATTTGAAAAATAACAAATATTTTAAAATGCTATATCAAGTCCACTTTGGTCACAATTTAAATTATATCAATCCAAGTTAAACTCCACCAATAAAATTTTTCAAAGTGGATCACCTCAACATTTTCTTAGTGTTATAAAATTTGCTACTTAAAGAAAGTAATGATGTTCTCTTTAACGTTTTTTGAAATCTACAATAGATAAACAAACTTTAACTAATCACGCTAAATTTTAAACTCTAAAAGTGAAAATTATCATTTATACAAGTTTTCAAAGGTTAATGCTTTTTGATACAAGAACAAGCTTATAAAGAAATTAAGTTATGAAAAGTGATGCATTCATCATATTTTATAAAATTTATTTTTATAATTAGACTTGATGGTATGCATACTTATTTTCAAAGACGATATTGGAATATACCGTTGAGCATTTTCTATGTGCATGTTTGGGTTTTCAAAGATTAAACAATGTGTAGCATGCAAGCAAAATCTTCATTTTGTGAAGATGTGTTCAATTCATAGTCTAAAATAACTTTGTAGTGTGGTCGTTATCTAATTTCAATTTCACAAAATTGCTTACGCCATGAGTGAACAAATATTTACCATAGATTGAAACGATGCCATGAAATGATGATCACGGTGATGTGAGCACATTGAAACTTGCATGAAACCAGAAGTTGTCACCTCACCTGTAACTCCAAGTGATTATTCTAACTCTAAGATCATCTCCACTAGCATCTGCGAATTGCACTATGAAAGTAATTCAAAAATTAGAGGACATATCATGTAGTTTCCCACCAACATCATTCAATTCAACTTTGAAAATAGTAACTAAAGCACTCACAAGTCACCAGGTATGAATTATGCGATTATGATGTGCAATTAAGAAGAGAAGATACACTATACTAAATAGTGCATTCAAGTTGCCCCTCATTAAATTTTTGACATTTTGCACTGTATAAATGGTGACTTTTATTGTACAAGGATGTAGTAATTTTCATCAATAATTATTGCAGTAAATATTTGTTAGAAATGAAATTAGCAAATCCTAATCTTAAGAGTAAACTCAAAGTTAGAGATCCATTTGCCTCCAAGTGTACAAGTGGTTGCTCATATAATTACTTTTTGGATAAAGCAACCTAAAATACACTATTTAGAGTACAATAAATGGGCTATTTAGTGTTTAGTGAGAATTGAAGTTTTTTACTACAATTCGTTCAAAAATGAGGAAGAATAGTGTCTCCACATTACATATGAATTTGCTACATGCCATTCTAACTTTCATTCAGTGCGTCATGTTCCATCCAAGTGATGAGAGTGATTAGAGGTACATGCCATGTTTATTATAAAATTTTTGTTTGTCATTAGAACAGTACATTGAGAAGGTTTACTGGACGTTTTTAACATTAAAAAATTTACAATAAAATTTCTCTTATATAAAAAATATATTTCAAAAAATCAAATAGTGTCCATATTGAGAAATAGTGTCATAGACACTAAATAACCCATTTAGTTTAGCTCGATTCAATTTATGGCCCATAAACTCGGTTGTTGTATCAGTCAAGTCCCTAAACAATGCTAGTTATCGGTTTTAGGTGATGACTAAATTTTCATTTTGAAAATGTTTAGAAATTATTTTTCAAGCTTATTTCCGACAAACGAGTTTGATAAGTCATACTTATTTGTCAAGCCTATTTGATTTCATTGAGACAAATCTCAATGTGAACTTATTAGAGGCGTAGCCTTATAGGTCATGAGGCTTATGAGGATTGCGGAAGTCATCCAAATGAAACGCGAATGGATAACACAATCATACATATGATGCGGGAAAACATGTTTGATTACTCCAAGTTGGCTTCATATAAGACTACAAAAGAAGTTAAACACAACTTATTTTTAGCTCAAACTACCAACCTGCTAAAGGGTTTCGATGCCAAATGGACAAGACAAGGTATTTTATTGCACTATAACAAGTTTGAATATCAAGTAGAAGTTTAAGCCCTCATGCAAATATTGTGATTTGTTTGCCCGATGTTTTACAATATAGAGAAGATCCCCCCTCTTCCCCTCTTAGTTTAGATTCATTTGTTCCTTGTCATTGACCAATGAGGAATTGTATCTTTCTTGCTATGTAATGACTTTTCATTCATTTGAGGTCCAAAAAAAATCAAAACACACACAAACAACTTTTAGACCATCTCAAATTCGTGAGCATGTGATTCCACAAACCGGCCTAAGTTGCTTTTTGGAATTGACCAATATAGGTTATTTACAAGAGTTGATTGGTTGACAAAAAGAATTTACACAAGTGCCATTGAGTATATTTATTAACCCCTAGACGCTCGAACGACTATTTTTTGATCGTTTCCCAAATTTAATACGCTACGCGGAAAAGATTAAAATGTTTTAAAAATAAAAAACAAAAAAATCTTCGTCAAGTTTACTTTCCAACGCAATTTGAATTATGTCAATCCGAGTTAAACTCCACCCAACGGAGAATTCTTCAAAGTAGATCACCTCAACATTGTCTTAATGTCATCAAATTTGCTATTTGAGGAAAGTAATGATGTTCCCTCATCGTCTCTTTTGCAATATGAAGTTTACTATAAATAAACCAAAGTTTCATGAAGGGGCATATTATAACACATCTATGTTTTGTCCAATACCCCTCGGGCTTATAGGGGTTAACCATTATGGATCATCCTATATTCTGATTTTGGGGACATCATCGGTTATGGGTGGTTCTACATGAGTGTCTAACTCCAAAGTCTTTGCTCTAGTATTTACACCCTCATATCTACTCTTACAGCGTGTGTTTAGGCCTTAAAATTCTAAATTGGCCATTCTGGCCAGTATTATACGCCCATATTTCATTGTATTTAGAATGGTTCTACACCTCCTATGAATTTCATATCAAAAGTGAGGTTAAAATTCATGCCTACGTGGTCTTAAAAGCTATTAGGATCTCAATTTGGAACTTTCTATTTACAACAAATGTCAAATATACAACAACATATCTACTATTCCCACATACCTATAAGGGTTAGTATGTAGCCGTGTAACTCCTGAAAACGAAGCATTATCATGGTGTAGTTTCTCCCCTTGTGGGCAACTTTTTTTTTTCTAACGATTTAAAGCTATGATTGGAAGTAGCTATCAGAAGCTTTACATTTGAGCTAACCGAAAAGAAGGCTGTCTAACCTCCCTTTTTGCTCTACTTCTAACCTCTCTTTTGAGCTATACTTGGGTTGAATAGTATCGTGTCGTAGCTTGTGCCCTTGTGGGCCATGGGCTTGGAGCTTTGGTGGAAGGTGTGAGATGTGAAGAATAATGACTGGCTTGTTTTAGATTGTCTCTCAACTCATCATGAACTAGTTATTGGTCTATTTATATTTCAATATGAATTCAAGAGGAGTTCGAGAGAAGTTTGCTAAAACTTTCCTCTTTGAACTGACTTTTCGGTGAACTCTATTGCCAGAAAATAAAACATTGCTTTTGAGGCAGAGACAATAAATTGCTGCCATGCAAAATTCCTTTTCCGGGGCTGGAGAGCAATCCAGAGTGCTGGTGGAGATGCAGTAGTGGCCACGGTACCAATTCTCGCTGCTGCTTTAATTCACACGTGTCTTCTTCTCAATCGACTGTTTTGAAAGCACATGCCACAAATGCCGGCGAGCGCGCCAAAGGAATGCTTTGAATTTGGAGGGATGGATGAATCTGGCGCCAGGCATTCAGTTCTGTTCAATTGGTAATTAGTGTGTGCATCATGTCAGAAATGACACGGCGATTTCAGATCATTTTAAGGGAACTGCAGTCCTTACAGAAGTTGACTAGAGCTGAATATTCTCAGCCATCTTTCAATCTTTTGAATCTTTTTTTTTTTTTTTGTTTTATTCCATTTTATTTCCACCCATTCTAAATCTTTTAATTCCGACACGGCTGACTTTTTATGTCATTTTCTTTTCCCAACAAGAAGGAAACAATTGTCAATTTCCTGGCAGATTTGTACGCTGAATTTCTTGCTCCTTCTGCTGTAACTGTTCAGTTTCTAAGCAATGAAGGTGAGGAATTTCAGCCTCTATGGCAATATTGGCATAGATGTGAAGATTTGATAGTCAATTTTGGCAATATTGGAAGAATTCATCCCGCTTAATAGTAGTGGCTAATTCCCTTAGATATAAGTAAAATTTAGCATCAATCATATTCTTGAAGCCACTTGGCTAAAATTTACACAAAACATTTGTATTGTTTCCAAGTCTTAAGCCCTCTTTGCACTAGAGGCAAGAAGCGGTGGAGAAAACCTCGCAAGGGCCATGGCTCATCCTAGAGAAGCGAACCTTTGAACTTGACGGCCTTTGCATATAGTGTAAAGTGAGAAGGGGTCACAAAATAGAGTGATGATTTTCTTAAATAAAGTTCTTACATATTTCTTAAAAAATAAAAAATGATTGATTGTGAGAATTTTGGCCAAATGGTCCCCCGGATTTTGCGTCCGACCCACCTCGTGAGGTGGGCTTGACGCAAAATCCGGAGGCCTTGAAAAGTGTCGTTCATGTCATTTTCTCCTCCTTCTGTCCCTCGCACTAAAATTTTCGGGTGTAAAGTGACATTCTTTGGTTTTCTCGGTTTCTAAGCCTCCCATTGGCTGAAATTTCTCTCTTCACGGCTTCTCGTCTCTAGTGTAAAGAGGCCTTTATGAGCATTCCAAAGACACTTAGGAAAGTAAAGAAAGAGGAATATTGGTATAAAAACAACATGGTATCGTTTAACACGGTAACATGGATGGAAGTTATTCAATAATCATACAGGTGTCATAGAGAGAGTGAATGGATTCCAAGCACATGAGTCAATACAATTGTATCACACTACTGTAGAAGTATAGAATTCATTATATATATATATTGTATTTTATTTATACGAAATTTAAATATATATACATATATATATATATATATATATAATTAATTAATTGACAAAGCTGTTTATGCACTGTACAAGTTCAATACGGTCCATTGTGTCTATACTGAATGTATACAAGAATGACAAAGTCTACAATATCAAAAGGTGCAGTAAAGTTGGTAAAGTTAGTATACAACTTCTATCAGGTATGTCACTACAAGAATTTTCTTAGTGGAAGAAGAAGATTTTTAATCCAATTTGTAATTGATTTTTCTATTTAAATTTCATTTATCTTTCAATAGTTGTTGATTTCTTTTATACCAATAACAAAATTCTCTGCAATTCATAATAAGAGTCCATCTTCTTTGGCATTTTTTTTCCTAGATTAGGTCCTATGTCTTGTACTTCAAACATCGCAAACACACAAAATTTTGGGATTTAAAATTTGTATAGGATCTCATTAGATTTGTCTCAATATTTTGATTTTTGATTTTGTATGGCCCAACTACTATAAGGAAACTTGGTAAAAAACAGCCACACATGTTTGTCATCTGCAGCTTTCAAACGACCTTGGAGTGCATAACTAAACCATGTGCAAAATTTTCATTTTCTCACTGCAAGTGCGATTTTGGAATTTGGAGACTTATAATATACCAGAGTTATCTGCAAAGTCCTTCAAAGTTTGAAAAAGATACCTATAATTTTTCTATTATATAACTTTATTTGGTTACTCCAAATAGTTAAAAGGTATGAAATAGCTTAGTGGTCTACAATTATTAGGTGTGTAAGAGCATGCCTAGCAACATGTGTTTTGGAGGGACTAACGCCAAGATTTGGTGTAGTTATCTCCACTTGCTTTGAAGTTTGGCCTAGCAACTACCCATCAACACTAAATAATAGTTTTTGGAGCCAAAGTTTGAGGTTTCCCTGCCATCCAGAGAAGCTTTGGCGCAAGAAAATTTCTCACACCGAGCAAGCAAAGATGCTCAATCAACAATTAAATAACGAGCTTCAAGACTTTTTCACCGGCCCGTGCTTCAAGGGCATCAAGTAACTTTATATAAAATCTTTGTTTTATAAGTTGCCTTGGTGTTCGCTCCAGGAATGCTGCTGGGGTACTTCATGTATTACATTCCTTCATATTAAAAATGGCCTTCAAATTGATGTTTGGCAGACATTTTTTCTATGGAGCTGCTGGGCATGCTCTAAGAGCTTGGTGGTTTTCAAAGTCACGTGAGACTTTTTTGGGCACCAAAAGAGAACCGTACTAATAAAAAAGTTTTTTATGTTTATAGAAAATTTGTTCTTTTTAATTAGTATGGTCCATCCTACCACTTCAAATTTCACAAAAACATATTTTTTTCATTCTCAAAATCCTAAAAAGAGTGCACATTGACCAATTCTAGTGGACTGTACTGTGAAAATGCGCCACTAAATTGGAATAATAAGAGAACCTTTACTAATTTACCAACATTTTACACTATATAAATATTCATGTCATATTAGTGTCAATTTTTTTTTGTTTACTATAGAAGTACACCACACTCGACCAAGTTTACCATGAGGTACATTTTACTTGATAAGCACTCGTAATTTTTCAGTTCCTTTAATATCCCTATTTAGTAGAAAAAAGAGAAAGAGCATGCAGTCATGTAGTATTGTACACTTATTTGTTGTGTAATGTTATGTGAAGGCAAGATTACACAATTGTTGCACGAGTATTATACGGCTCATAGTGAAATGAATCAATAAAAATCATTATCAAAAGTAGTGAGCTTTGAATGGGTATCTAGAATGATCCATTGTAGCAAACTTGGTCCTAGTGGCCATATTAGTAGTACTTCTTCCAACAAATTCTTCATTCACTATGGCCCTATCCGCTAGAGTTACTTTATCTTTAAACGCTTAAGCGAGCCTACTACAATTAATCAATTAAATCTTATCAATTCCTCACTAGATTTTTGAATATATTATAATTTATAGTATTTTTCTCATTTAATGTATTGTTAAACTGAATTATCCAAAAAAATCATAATCATTTGAATAAAATATATAAATTTCATAAGATTTTTCAAAATTTCTTCTTGAAAAAGTCATATACTTACAAAATAGTTTAGAATAGTATGAAATTTTTAGGAAAAGTGTAAAAAACAATAATAAACAAGGTGTAGTAAAAAGAAATCCAATAGAAAACTTTTCTTCAGTGAATATTGGAATTTTAGGGTTTTTAGCTTTAAAGTACTATAGATAATGCAATTTTAATAAATTATAAGAATAGTAAATTGCACTAGAAAGTAGAAGGTACGACCCAAAACTTTTTTATTTTGGGGCTAGTTTCATTTGAAATTAGGAACTAAAAGAAAATCAATATTAGAGTCAAAGACAATCAAACATGACTCTGCGGGATTCTTTGCACGCTTATCCCTTTGACTTGCATGCGTCGTTAGAATGGATAATGAATTGTAAACCTTCTATTGACGTACATATTTTCATCCATCTAAACTTCTTTGGTGCTTGTGCTAGTTGACTACCATTTTTATAGTATGGATATTTGAAATAAGATACTGTGATTCTATTTAAAGTTTCGATGAAAAAACTAGTTTATGTGAAATTTCATTTTTAGTTCAAAAACCAAGACCTTAAGAACAATTCCCAATACAAGTAGAATCAAATTATATGAATTATACCATCTCATATGATATACTATTCCAATTTTTTTTTTTTTATTTTCACAAAAGATTTGTTAAGTTGGGATTCTAAGATTTTCTCCGATGCTCTTGGATAGTCTTTGTTTTCACATCTAAAATTTGTATTACATGCTTGACTCGTACAAAATACCCTCATATAATGGCAAATATCATCTCTCACTCTATGTTCCAAAGAAGGTCTTTTTCCAGTAAAAAGCCAACTAAGTAGTGTGGTACCCTACTGCTTAATCTCTAAACACCCAACTATCGAAGAAGTAGACCATGTAGAGAATCAAACAAAGTTTTCTCATCCGTCATTGATTTTTTGTAGTGTGGATTATTTACTATGTATTTTATGCAAAGTTAGCCTCATCCATGTGTGAATCAATTAGAACTAGGATGATTTTTGAAACTTATGTGCCTCATTTCATGTTGTAGTGATTCACCCAAAATTTTGAAGATTTCAGTGTAAAAGTGGTCTAAAAAAAGTGAACTCATAAAATTAAGCGACTCGAAAATCTCCAAAAATCACTACATGTAGAGTATTATATTTCAACCAATCACAACAAATTTCATGTACAGATTGTGAATATCTTATGCGAAATGAAGTTACAAAAAAATAATTCAATTTTAAATTTCAAATATTGGTGACAACAATCATAGATCTAACAATATGGATAGAATCAAAAGTTCATAGTGTACAATTGTTATTCATATACCTAGTTCAAAATACCCCTTTTAGTTACATTTTAGAAGACATCTTTGAAATTCTTTGAATATGGAGAAGGATGAGAATGTTCAGGGGTTAACCTCTAAATGCTCAAATGACCATTTTCTGGTCGCTGCCCAAATCTAACGGGCTACTCGCAACATAAAAAACATGTTATTGAAAATATAAAAGTATTTTAAATATTTCAGTGGAGTTTAACTCGGATTGACATGATTCAAATTGGGTTGGAAAGTAGACTGAATTTTCTATTTGAAAATAATTTTTATGTTTTACAAAATTACATTTTCAATCTTGAGCAACCTGTAGAAAAACAGCAGCGACTCGATAACGGTCGTTCAGTCACTTAGAGGTTAAAAGGTGAAGGGTTAACCATCGAGGGAGGTTTCACTGTAGAAAGATGGTATACCACTGGATTATACAGTACAATAGTACAATACCGACGTATTAGGTCTAAAGCATGGTTACCCGCTGAGGCGTAGAATATACTGTTCTGTATCTACCTTAATCTGACAGGAACAGAAAGTATGTCTGAATTGTGAATTGACCCCATACACTGCACCTTGATTGAAATTACAGTAAAGGGCAAAGAATGAATGCTGTATGATCTATCCAGAATTTTCCCAATGCCTTCCCAATGCATTTCTGATGCATTTCTGATGCATTTTCCCATCTTTCCATTTTCCTCCCTTTGCCCATTTTTGCATTTCCCCATTTCCCCTACTTTGCCTTTTGAGCTCATAGTTCAAGTATTAAACAGGCTCAAGTTTTCAGTTCAATGCATCTAGTCAATTTCAATCCACATGAGTTCAATGCATACAGATTCAATGCACCTAGTCAAGTGCATTGATAAAGTAATGGAACTATGGCAAAAGGTTCAATAAATTTCCTTATTTTGGATTCGATTGTACGTTTTGAGAACATCCATTGTTTACACATGAATTCAATGCACTTAGTTAAATCCATTAATAATGGATGAATCACAAAATCGTCAACCCTTAGAAGTCAAAGGATGCGCGTGTTCTAAGATGTATTCATCATTGCCTTAATAATTCACAAACATGGAGTTGTAATACAAATATATTGACGTGTATATATCATATATTTGGTTGGATTTACTAGTACTCGTTACCATTTTTTAAATTATATTTTTCTAATAAAAAATCATTGAAGTTCAATTATAAATTTAAACTGTAACTTTTTTTTAATTGAGTTTTGTAATTGGTCAAAGAGCAAAGATATTTAAGATGGTAAAAAAATTATGATGATATTTTATTTGATTTAAAAAACAATTTTGAGGCCTCATTTTTTGAACCAAGAGACTCCCTTCACATCAACTTATTATGTTATTATGTTAAAAATGACATTAGTCTAATTTGAAAATCCATGCCCTACAAGTTATAGCCAACAAACACTAGAATCAAAAGAGATTTGGATGGATGAAAATGTATGTCTATGTGAGCAAGCCAAGCATCGGAATTTGTCTCGGGAATTTGTTCATCATTCAGATACTATATACTCTGGTAGTTAAGGGTTAAAAAATGTCATCATCACCGTTAGGTATATTCATTTGAAACATTGATTGATCTTTCTACAACTCTTTTTTGAAGGTTAACCCCTAATGGACCGTAAGGCCCCCACGCGGCTTTTGGAATTAGAAAGTAAGGAGATTCGGGTTCTTGGGCTTTGAATTGTAGATTGAACAATAAAGATACCCTGGCTCTTTTTGAGAGCCAAATCTGTAAGTACTTCTTGAACGGAAACTCATTGAATGAGCAATTTTTGGTGATTTTTTTTGAGTTGCACAGTGGATATACAAGTGTCACTTCAAACCCTTATATCTTCTTCCTTACACCTTCAAATTTTTTAAATTTTTTTCACATGTTTAAAATGATGATTTCTACTCACAGTAAAAATTCCGACTTTTTGAAGCACTTTTGAACAATCCGATTTAAGCATGTGTACAAAATACTCTAAACAAGTTCCATCAATCTTCTCAACAGTGGCATTTTCTCAAAAAAATTACGATCTTCTTGATTTGTTTTTCATAAAAAGCTCTGTAAGTCTTATTTAGTTTCAACGTGTCAATGTCAAAATCACCCTACACCAATGAGAAATTGAGCTTGCTACAAGAGTTAGTCAGGAAAACAAGAACTTAGTTCAACACCCCGGTCCTTTAGGAGATATGATAAAAAATTAGTATATTAATTATTTGAACGAAGGGTTTGTTGAAAGGAGTTTTTATTAATCTCTAAATATTTAGGACATTTGAACATAATTTAAATGTATTCTGAAATGTCACTTCTCATACACTTTTGAGTTTCAATTTTAATCAAAAATTGTAAAATATAGTAATTACAGGACATTACAATCAAATTTAGAAGTTAACCCCTAAAGGACCACGAGGCCACCACGTGGCTTCTGGAACTAGAAAGTAAGGAATTTCGAGTTATTGGACCGTGAATTGTAAAGTGAGCAACAAAGAGACCCTAGTTCTTTTTAAGAGCTGAATCCGTGAGTACTTCTTGATCGAAATTTCATGAAGTGTGCAATTTTTGGTGAATTTTTTGAGTGGCACGGTGGGTATTTTGGCGTCACTTCAGACCCTCATATCTTCTTCCTCGCACCTCCAAATCACTTGAAATTTTTTCCACGTTTTTAAAATGATGATTTCTACTCACAGTAAAAATTTCAGATTTTTTGGAGCACTTTTGATCAATCCGATTTCAGCATGTGTACAAAATACCCTGAACAAGTTCCATCAATCTTTTCAATGGTGGCATTTTCTCAAAAATTGTGTGATTTTGTTGATCTTTTTTTCATACAAAAGCTATGTAAGTCTTCTTTGATTTCAACGGTGCCGATCGTCAAAATCATCGGACACCAACAAGGAATTGAGCTTGTTATAAGAGTTAGTCAAGAAAACAAGAGCTAAGCTAAAAACCCCCCCGGTCCTTTAGGGGTTAAATTGACCATACAAATTTAACAAAATGGCATTCTTGACACTTTCAATTTAAATTTTATTATTTCAACTTTAATCATGTTCCAAAAGTTGTGAATTTATTTAGATGAATATGATTATTATGGTCTGGAAGAGAAGTCTTGCAATTTTCCTAAAAGTAATTTTCAATTGTATCAATAGATAATAATTTTATTAATTATACACTTTTGGCCAATCATTTCAAAATTTAAACAATGAGTTTATTTTTCATTTGCAATATAACAAAAAAATACAATCTTCTGAATAGAAATTTCATTGAAAATAATCCTTGATTTTGCCTTTCAAGGTCTCTATACGAGGAAGTTGTTATGGAATAGGTCACGTGTGTTTTGTTAGGTCCTCTCTAATCGCAAAGATGAGTCCTTAGAGCACAGTCAATAACACCCTTTCTGACATCCTATATTCTTCTTTTGGATGATAAAGGTTTGTTTAGAGTGTGGAGCTTGATTCTAGCTCGCCAAACATTTGCACTTTAGTTTTAGCACATCTAATGGTTTGTCATGTTCCCTTACAAGACCATGCTATTACTTCATGAAGCTAAAAGTTAAGAAAATTATTCTCTTAAATTGATGTTTGGAATTTGATGCCAAAGTGGTGGTATGTAATTTGTCCATAAAATTTATTTGAAGCATATTTGGTGTTTGTTGTTATGAAAAAGAGAGTTTTCGCATTATATTTTGGACATGAGTTTGGCATGTAGGGACTTGATATTGACAGTGGTTTTAGCTCACATTCTCTGGGGCTTTTCTCCAAAGACTTGTCTATTGGGTTATCACTTATACATCTAATCGTGAGCTTGTTTGACTTTAGTGATATTCTCGGTGATATTTAATTAAAATTCTAATAGTTTATGATTGAAGAAGGTCTTTAACAATTATTGAGTACCATCTTAAATAGTTATGATTTTTTAAAGTTTTGTATATGAAATGAATAAAGCTATAAATAGGATATTTTCATTAGTTGCACACCAATCATAATAATTATTATTGATGCATGTTTACAGGTAAATTATAGAGAAGTTAAAATTTAAAACAAATTTAGATATACTTAGTGCAACAATTGAAAAATCTTGCTATCAATACATATGAACTTGCTTTAATCCCTAAGTTCCCAGGAGACTATTTTGTGATCATTGCCCAAGCCGAAAAGAATAACTTGTTACAAAACAAAAATATTGATGTCAAAGGTAAACTAGTCTTCTTTGCAACCCAATTTGAATTATGTCCATACGATCAAAACTCCATTTAGGGGCATTTCTCAAAAAGAAACACCTCAATGTTGCACGCAACTTCAACACTTGAGGTAAGTCTGCACATAAAATCTAAGTCAATGAGATTCATTGGGCACTTTGGAGCAACTTTTATTCAACTCACATAGATTACATGCCATGAATTGTGGGCTTTACCAATTGGAGAAGAGTTAAAGGATTCATCCAATTTAGCCAAATTTTTTTTTGCTTTCTTTCATATCCCCACGCATTACAAAATCTATAAAAAAAATGGTAAAAAATTGAACATCTTGTTAAGTTGAGTCATGCATATTGTTAATTGTCTCATCTCGAAGATGGTAAAAAATGGCACATTGTTTCAAAAAAATTGGGTTTGACGACCCATCCAGGCAAGGCAGCCTAGATTTTTCAAGGCCTAAAATTTCAAAATTTTAACTTCATTTGCTATTACTTTGACATCTATAAGACCAAATATTTTAAAATTTTGATGGATGGTTTATAAAGCCTAGGAGTACAAGATCCTCTAGTTGGAATGTGAAAAAAGATTTTTAAAAGCATTCAAAGAACATCAACAAAATTGTCCAAAATGAGGCAGTTTTGGATGGGGGACCTCTTTTGGGCGTTTACGGATTAAGGCAAAAACACCAAAAACCATTAAAATTAATAATTCAACATACTTGGGGGAACTCTCTTCAAGATGTTAGTTGCTTTAAAAGTACTAACAATCAGAATGATGATTTTAAAAGAAATATAGAACCTGTGGATAAACCATGCAATGATTTTCCATGATAAGAAGAATCAAATAGTGAAAACCATACCATCTTGTGGTGCATGTTATTCCAATTTCATTACAATTTTTAATTTTTTTTTTATTAATGTTAATTTTGGATTTTAAATTGAATTTCAAGAGAAAACCTTGCAAAATTAATTTAAAATTATTAATAATAAATATGATGAATCCAACCATATAGATGTTATCTTCACATTGACATTTCTAACTTTGCTTTGTACATCAACTCCATTTTAATTTTTTGTCAAACATCTTATAACGAATCTTTGAAAACAATGTTGAATCGAGACCTTAAAGGGTTAAACCATTACAAACACTTGGTATAAACCAATCTCTATAAAATCCAAAATCAACCAATAATATTAATCATAGGGATGATTTTAAAGCATTTTATGAAGTAATTTAAAGAGCATGAGTGGATGCATTGATAAAATAGGTGTTTCTACTTTAACCTTTAAAGAATCAAGGATTCATGATTTTACAATATATTTCTTATTTTGTCGATTGCTTCAACATTTTACTTGCTCAATGATGCCCAAATTAAGTAGCACTCAATGAGCATAGACATTACATTCTATAATAATAGAGTTATGCACCCCTTACTACTTTTTTAAATTCTTCTTGATATAATAACTTTCCTTCAAAACTTGTCATTCTATGAAGGAACTACTGTTAAAAAAGGCCGACTAAACCAAAAAAAAATCAACAATTTTTTGATCTTCGAGGCAATAGTGGTCACAACTTGATAAATTTAACTTCTTGCGAAAAGTTCAACAAACGTCTCCTAGTTTTTGTTGGTTTTACAAGTACAAGAAAAATTGTGACCAAATCAACTAAAATCCAATAAGTTTTATAAATTACCAATTTTGAAAATATTGAAAAGTGCATCATGAAGCATCAATTTTTCAAAAAACATGAAATACTAAATTGTTAAATATAAATTTTAAATTAGCTCTATGAAAACAGAGTCAATAAGTTCATCACATATAATAATGTAGTAATACTATATATATATATAAACAAAATAATAATATAAACTATAATAATATTGTCATACTTATTTTGAAGCTTTATTTTAAAGTTTTGATTGTGATGCAATTCTAAAAGTATTAATCTTCAAAATGGTGAATGGTGATGAGTCAACATCATTTTTCACGTAACCCTTACATGATATGTTTTTCATGATTTTCACATCCAAATCTCATTTACACTACTAAAATAACACTGTTATTAGAAAAGAAGTGTTGCATGTATCTAACCACGCCTATGGGGCCCGCCGTGATATGACACCAAGGTCCACCAAACTTGACACAACTCGGACACAAACTTGACACAACTTGACACACCTCATGCATGTAAACCATAAGCTCAATCCAACATACACTAGTGACTCTCTTTCTTTCAATGTCCCTTTGTCCTGTGGGCATCGGGTTATTGACATTACGAACAGACACTTTATTCGCGCCGGCCCTTTCTTTAGGTCGGTGTTTCTATCTATCTATCTCACTCTCTTTCCACATAGAGGCTCTACTTATTGTTATTTATTAATGTTGACCTTCAAAATTTGAATAATTTTGGATTTGAGTGCACTTTGGTGGCGACTTTCTCCCTCGTACGGTGTTTTTTTTTTCAAATAAAGTTGTTGAGAAAATAGCGTCTTCAAGTCTAATTTGTGTGAAAAATATCTCACTTCAATCCAAGATGTTAAGAATTTCTAAAATTAATTTCAGTAGAAGGGGGTTTAGCCAAAGATCACGTTTTCTTTTTAAATTCTTAAATGATTTTGCAACACTTCTTCCACATTTTGACATTTCATCAAGTATGCCTTTGTGTTTTAATTGAAGATTCTTGATTTTATGTTCGAGAAAGGAATTCAAGGTTCTAAGAAAAAAATGTCTAAAGTAAAACCTTTAATATTTACCTTCGAAATCAATTGAAGTAATTAAAGAGAGGTACATAGAATGAAAGTAAAAACTAACCAGAGAAGTGCATTGATAAAGGATTGAATGAAGTCAATTCCATTGGTCATAACAATGTAACCAACAATTATTCCTTTAGTGCCTAGTAGACCACATTGTGGTCACTATTGTGTTGAAAACGCAAATAACGGCAATCTTATGGACAATTGGATTTTGAATGGTGATGTTCAAAGTTGGAGACTTATAATATACATCTTTTAAAAAAATAAAATTTCAATTTGGAGTTGTATAACTATCCAAATTTATATGAACAAAGCGTAAAAATACTGCAAACACTTGAAAATACAATAAATACTTACAAATGCAACAAATGTATTACGTAGTATTTACTGTGTTTGGAAGTTTGTTATTTTGTTTTCTTTTTTTGGATTGTGTTTTCTTGTTCATGTTCCATTACTGTTCCTATTCCAATATTGATCAATGTGCCAACTCCTTTAATATTTTAACCCTTAACCGTCCACACTACATTTACCTCGTCAAAGCTCATTAATTTCTAACCTTTTGAAATGTATCATACTTTTTTTTGTATTTTTTTCATATAATTTATTTTAAAACTAATTTGCACCAATTTCTCATATTTTTAAAAATAAAAAATAATTACGTGAGATTTTTCAAAAACAATTCTTCTAATAGTCATAGTTCTTACAAAAAATGCGTTATGAGTATGAAATTTCTAAGAAAATTGTAAATTATAGTGATGTAGGTATAGGTGGCATCTTTCTCAAGATAACATAGAACGAAATTCAATTGAAAAACTTTTTGTGCAATGTATATTGAAATTTTAGGATTTTGAGCTTTAAAGTGTTGTAAAAAGCGCAATTTTATTAATTTTGAAGAACCATAAACTAGACTAGAAAGTAGAGGAGAGTTCCCACAATGTCTTAGGTGATACCATTTTCATTTGAAATTGCAAACTAGGTGAAAATCAAGGTTTGACTAACAAAAACGATCAAACATGGCCATACGGGGCTCCTTTCACACTTAGGGGTTAACGTATAATTTTTTGTCCTAAATCGTATATAGCTAAGTCACTATCACTTATAAATTGACAATAATTATGTGAGTCCGTTCTTGACATGAATGATTGCAAGTGAGAGGTGTTGATAGAGTTCATTGTTGAACCTCTTCACTTTGAATTATGAAAATTTAACCCAAATTCTATTTAACTTTGAAGGCACACACCCACCAAAATCTTAATTTTGAATATGCAATATATGGTTAATAGACATACTTTAATCGTTCAATCAAATGGTCCAATCTATCTAAGGTTAAACATGCTTTCATTTACACAAACTAAAAACTATTAATAGTATCCATAATTTGAACACAAAGAGTTTTAAGAAAACTATCTCCATAAACTTTGGGATTTTCTATAACTAGTATGGGCACAAAAGGGTAAAAAGCTTTTTCAAATTTATTATTTGAAAATGTTGATCAGATTGAGTTAAAAGAAATTTAGATATTCAAGTCAATTTAATTTGTATTGCTTCAAGAGACCACTTTTTGGTTGATGCCCTATTTTAGGAGCTGCTCAACGTCAAACAAATATAATTTTGAACAGATTAAAATTGTTTTTTGATTGAGCATTAAATCCGCTTTTCAACCCAATTTATATGAGGCAAATTCAAATTGAACTCCACCTAGAGGAACTTTTAGAAAACAACACCTAGACTATATTTTTTGGTGTTACAAAATTTGCTTTTTGAAGAAAGTAATGTTGTTCTTTTCATCAAACCTTTTCCCTTTTTTGCTTCTAGGATGAAAGTTACGATTCTAACATATAAAATGCCAAATTTTGATTTTTAGAAATTAAATTTTGATTTTGGAGATTCTTTAGTGTTAAATGCTTATTAATCTAGTAAACGAGGGTCTAAAACTATTTTGCAAAATTTGATTGAATATATAATTTTCATATCATGTTTTTCATTTTCTATATTAGAATATAACTCAACAAAGTTATGAAAGTCACAATTATTAATACATTTTAGTTTTAATTTATGCACTTCTAGCCTTTAGAAGCTCAAAGAATCTTTTAATTTACAACACATAAAAGTGTAGATTTAAACATTGAGTTCAATATCTAAAATTTTGGTATATGAATATAATATGTATTTTGTAGCCAAAATAGACATTTAGATCTTTTAAGTGTTGCAAAGTGTTCAATATTTTGAATTTATTCCGTATACAATGTGGATTATAAATTAGATTCATTCTTTAGTAATTGAACCTCGAGGGATCACTTTCAAAAATATTAAAATCCACGTGAGATCAAATATAAGGTCTATCTTATTCAACATGAGGTAAAATTTATATCTAATTATAAAATTTTAGATGTAATATAGGATGCTTCAAATTCAACTAAAGAACAATTTGAAAATCTACATGGAATATACCTATAATATTTAAGAATATACCTCAATTATTCCAAACACGTTACAACCCGAATTTAAATACATTTGCAATACATGTGGTTACACCAAATATATATTAGTGATCCCCTCAAAAATTGAATTTGAAAGTTATGGCATCTCCCTTTTAAACAAAATATAATCCACCACCATTCACCATTTTGATGGATAATACATTGAGGATTGCATTACAAGTTTCATGTTCTACTAAACTTGAAAATAGACATTATAATATTATGTATATTATGCTCTCAATATGTATATTATTATTTTAATATTATATATTATCAATATGTTGTCTATATTTTCATAGAATTAATCTAAAATTAATATTTTGCAATCTAAGTTTTCATCTTTTTGTAAATTTGATGCTTTTTAATGCACTTTTCAACATTTGTGAAATTGGTGATTAATGAAATTTATGTTGATTCAATCATGGATTGTTTTGATAGTGCCTAATCCAACATAAATCAAACAATTTTTTTGGTTGCTCTAACAAAAAGTTTGAAAATTGTTGAAAATAGTCACTATAGTGCACAAAACAACATAAAATTGTTGATGTTTTGTCCATTCAATTACCATTTTCTAATAGTGTTGAACTGCATTTTAAATAGGATTCTTTTTTAATTTACTTTTAAAGAAATATAGGTGCATGAAATATGCTCGTTTTGGCATTTTAAACAACCTATGTGATACAACAAAGGAGAAGATTCTCTCCAAAGAAAGTAAGCTCGTAAAATCAAAATATGTAGTTCATTACCATAATTGAAAAAATTAGAAAGTTCTTTTCATCACTACAAAGTAGGTCATCAAAAAATGCTCACAGAACCAATTTTGAGTTTTTCTTATCAATTTAAATGACAACCTGAATCTAAAAGTAGAAATTTAAAAAAAAAAAACAGTTGAAATATTCATTTGATACATTTGAAAAAGAATAACATTATGAAAAAAGTATTGACTAATTGATAGAAAATTTATTAATTGAATAATATTAGTCATTTTGGAATGATCAAAGTTTAGTTGACTTCAAGATATGTAGTAAAATTAGATGTATATCGCACTTAATATTGAATATATGAAGAAACAAAAAACATATTTAGTGCAAAAAGGTAATTAAAAAAAACTTCATAGCAAAGACGTTTTGGTTGATAATAACTCAAATATAGATTTGAAAAATGTCAATGTCAATTGTGATAATGTTCTAGAAGGCAATGTACACTATATTTTTATTTTGTTTTTAATAATTTTCGTTTCGAGCTAGGAAAAATTACATCAAAAAGAAATAAAATTCAATTTTTTCTTGAGATTTTATTTGGATGTACAAAAATGTCAGCATGATATACCACATAAATGAATTAAATGAAAAGCCATGAACATTGCAAAGAATATCCAAAATCTGCCACAAAGAAAATAAAGATTATTTTTTAACTTTGCTAAAATTTTCCAAGCTCCTTGTAGAAAAAGATAGCTCCCAGCCATCACAATTTTGTCAAAAAACATTAAAAGGATTGCATGATCTACTCCAAAAAAAATTAGAAAAAAAATTGTTGACATCACTAAAAATATCCAAAGTTCAGTTTGAAAATACAACATCTCTCAACCATCATCATTTTGTCTACAAAAAAGCTCAATATTTCTCTAGATGTACAAAAGAACTTGTATGATACAATGCAAAAATGAAATATTGAAAAATAATAATTGATTTGATATTTATATGGAAAAAAATCCCCAATGATGATACACATTTATAATTAACAAAATTTCACAATCACTTGCAAAAGAAAATTAATGTGTTGTGATGGTTTAAAATAAGGTTTGTAGATTGAAAATTATGGGTTGTAATTTTGACAACTGTCAACAAGGATAGAACAATTTGTGGTTGACCCTGTGGTATTGTTTCGGGCATAGCTTGAAGTTTTGGGCACCATAAATCTTTTACAGTTGGGCATATCAAAATCGATTCCAGACGCGTTTGATATATTTCATGGAGAATATTTTTATTATTTTAATGTATTGAATCAACATATCTCTATCGGCTAATAACTTGAATAATGTGTTCAAAACAACTGGCGCAAACAACAATTTTCAATGTAATATTTGTTGTTTTGAACACAACTTCTGTAATAGTGAATTCAATAGGAGTCAAGAAAGTAATAATAACCTAACATGTAAAAATAAAGAGCATTCAAGAGCATCAAAGAGAATCTTAGAGACTTTAGTATCGTACAATGTCCAAGGTTTAACAGTGTATGCTATAAAGTATGTTTCTTGTTTGAGCTTTAAAGCCAAAAAGCAACACTGGACCAATTTTATTTGTTTTCCATCTCTAAGAATAATTTTATTCACTAACCTAATATTTCTTGATTTAGTATGCTTATTTCCTAATATTTGAATTCTATGAATCTAAAATGTTCTTTTGCATTGATATTTCATAAGCTTTGTTAATTATAATTTGAATTGTTTTCTTACTCTCTTTTTAATATATTTTTTAGAAATGAATTAAAATCTAAGTAAAATTAATTTTGAGCTAATTCAAATTTATATCATTTTAAAATTTCAATCCCCTTACTAAACATTTAACCAAAAATAGTCAAAACTTGATTTATAGTCAAATTTTAAGAGAATTTGTAATTTCTGTATTTATTAATGATACAATCTGTACACTTACTTTTTAATTTAATATATAGCTCGTTACATACAACCTTTTCAAAATATTTTTGCAAGATTTTCTCTAAAAAAAACTAATTTGAGAATAATACATTTTTATAAATCATTAAATCTTGAAGTACTCTATGGTTCAGTTTGAGGATTGATTCCTAACGATCACTTCAAAATGTGCAAAGAACTTAATCAACTATTTTATCTGTTTATTCAAATCAGATGAATGTAACATTGGCCCACATTTCCCCTAATATTTCACTAAAGTGTCTATTCCCAATAGTGGAGAGTAGTTTTGTTCCATTGGCCCATTATTCAATGGGCACTGGTCATTGACATTACAAACGAACACTTTACTCATACCATCCTCGAAAGAGGTTTGAAATCTCTATCTATTTAATTGCATGACTTGCAACTCATGTTTAGATTATGAACTCTAAAATAATTTAGATTATTGAACTCCACTATTTAATGAATACTTGAGTTAGAAGTATTATTTGAGTCCTTGGAAAGACCAGGCAACACACTTTGGAGAATTATATTCAGTGAGATTAATACAAAGTCAAAGCTTTTGTCAGACTCATAAGAAGAAAAAAATGATCAATGGCTAATTTGAAAATAAAAATGGTGGAGCTTGAAAATCAATTACACTTCTTTCATTTATTTTGTTGTTTTTCAAAAAAATTGGCATTTACTAATCCCTAAATGCCCACAACCCTCTTTAGATTGTATATTATTAGTTTTGCAACTAAGAGGAATATTTTGAACTTAATGAAAGAATAAATGTTGTACATAATGAATTGTAGATTCTATACATGTGGTTAGATCTATGATTGCTATCACCAATGTTTTTGTATAAACTTTTAAACTTAAAATTCAAAATTATTTTGTGATTTAATTACACACAAGATATTGACAATTTGTAAATGAAATTTGTTATTATATGGTGAAATGTAATACTCTAAGTGTTGTGATTTGTAGAGAGTTTTTAGTTATCTTATGAGTTGATTGTTTTAAGAGCACTTTTGAACACTTTTGAACTAAGATAAGAGACATTTATGCTGAATTGCTGCAACATGAAATGACGCATAAGTTTTCAAAATCATTCACTTTTTAATCGGATCACAAATGCATAAAGCTAGCTTCCCATAAATCTATAGAACAAAAAGTGTGTGATGGATGAGAAAATTTGAATGAAATCTATACATCATCCAAATAATGGACGCCTAGAGAGTTAGAGGTTGGTGTGTCAAGGCTGTCATATTGTGTTGCATTGGGTGACTACTTGGCCCTTGTGTTGTATCCTTTACAATTAAAGAAGAAAATTATAAATAATATAATTTTATTGTCTGTTTGTACATTTGTAAAATGGGTCGGTTGAAATAAAAAGAATACAAGTCCTGTTTCAAAACAAGTTTGTATTAAGAATCAGTTCATTCAAGAATGAATTTTTAATTCACATCATTATAAAAAAGAAATTAGATTTCTCCTTCTTATGTGTAATTATGTCCTATGTAATTTATAAATAATTAAATTTAATTAAGCTTTATTTATTTTAATTATTTTTCTATATTTAGGCATGTAAAGGAAAGTAAGGTGAAGGGTAAGGTTTAGCAACAAGCCACTAGTTGCGTATATTTACCTTTACACTACTATGCCTTTGTATTTACCTATATTTACCTTCACACCTTATTTATATTGTTCAGTCATGTAACTCTTTTAAAAATGTGGGACAAAGACAATAATGTCAATCTTAATCCCTAAAAGAGCACAAGGTCACCACGTGGCTTTTGGAATTAGAAAATGAGAAATTTCGAGCTGTTGAACCGTGAATTGTAAGTGAGCAACAAAGAGACCCTAGTTCTTTTTGAGAGTTGACTCCCTTGATACTTTTTGATCGAAATTTCATGAAGTGTGCCATTTTTGGTGATTATTTTGAGCTGCAAGGAGGTTATTTGGGTGTCACTTGAGACCCTCGTATCTTTCTCCTCACAACCCCAAATTATTTGAAATTTTGTGCTCATGTTCAAAATGATGATCATTATGCATAGTAGAAATTTCAAAAAGATTGGAGCACTCTTTGATCAATCCGGTTTCAGCATATGTCCAAAATACCCTTAACAAGTTCCATAAATCTTCTCAATGGTTGCATTTTCTCGAAAGAATTGTGATTTTTTTTATCCTTTATTCAATCAAAAGCTATGTAAGTCTTTTTTAATTTCAACGTTGCCAATTGTCAAAATTAACCCACACCAATGAGGAATTGAGTTTGTTATAAGAGCTAGTCAAGAAATCAAGAGCTAAGCTAATTTCAGCTCATTTGATATCTACATTTCAATTTGATTGGACGAGCTTTTCCAATTTTAACTACTTAACTTTACTATAACATACATAAGTATTTATTGAAGATGAAATTTGAATTTTTTTGGTAACACTTTGTTAACCATTGTACCTTTCATTTTGTTACACAAAAAATCACAAAAAATAAAATTTTAATGAATTTTTGGACCTTGCATTATCGGTACCTTATAAAGATTGCAAGTAGTTTGATTTACCATGCTTTCACGTAGTTGGTTAACCCTAAAGGCCCAAGGAGTTTTGGGACCTCCAAAACCAAAAAACTGCGATTTTTGAGCACCTTGTGGAAGTTGATGTATGTTTCAATATGTTTTAACTTTTTTTGTACTTCCAACCGTAAGATCTTCAACCCAACTACTTGCACTAACACCATGTTAAATTTCAACCGTTGGATCTTTACCATTTGTGAGTTTATAACATTCAAAGTTGATTCAAAAGTTTTTTTGGGCTTTATCCAAAAGGCATAGTCTAAATGGTGCAAAGGGGGACTTGATGATTATTACCCCAAACATTTTGCTCATATTTTTTTCCATGTAGGTAACAAAGTTAGGCACCTCCATGCAAAATTTTAGTGACTCATTATGCTTTTTTGGCCTTCATGAAAATTATTTTCCAGAAGAAGGTTCAAAATCCACAATATGGTAAAACTTGAATAACGTCAAAGGTTTTTGGTTTAGTAAAAAAGTGAACGGTGAAAAGTTACATCTATGAGTTTGTGAATTTTAGAAAAAAAAAAATCGAGAAATTCCTAAATCTCAAATTTTGACAATTTTTGAAAGAAAAAAATGTAAAATTACAAAAAACTTTGAAGCTTGCTCTTGTAAATTTTGAAGGCTGCCTATGTAAAATTGTTAAAACTTTCAACTTGGATTTTTTTTAAATGTGTGTAGTAGTATTATTATAAACATATTTCCAAAAAAAAAATTCAAAAAAACACTATTTTTTTTTGTTTTTGTTTTTTTTTCTGCCCCAGTTGGGCTTGAAAACAAAATTTTACATAATAAAATTCTAAAACTTGAATTTGGCTGCTCAAATTGTACCACACATAGTATGTATGTATTACCACACCCACACAAAATTTCAACCCAAAATACTAAAGTTAAACTCGTCATCTAGGCTGCCCGAAACAGCAAAAAGCCATTTTGGCTTTTATGGGCCTTTTTGGGGTTAATTATTTGGAATTTTCAAAGGATGCCCTCAAATAATAGTATGACATTTATTTGTATTGCCATGGAGCCCAAAAACCACCTTACTCATATTTTTGATTGGGTGAAAGCATGGTAAACTAAACCACTTGTCATCCTTGTGAAGAAGCAACTATGCAGGGTCCAAAAATCCATTGTATTTTATTTTTTTTTCAAGTTTTTTAGTGAATAAAATAAAAGATACAATGTTTAACAAAGTCTTACTAAACAATTGAAAATATCATGTTCAATAAGTATTTATGTCCGTTATGGTAAGGTTAAAGCACTTAAAATTAGAAAAGTAGTTTTGACTAAATTAAAAAGTAGATATATCATTTTGAAATTGCACTAAATACTTATTTTTTTAAGAATTTTTTCTTTGGGGCCCTAAAATGCACAATGAACTTATGAAACATATAATTTATATTTATATTGAACATGATTCAATTCATTAGATTCGCTCCCGAAATTTGTTTTAGACATCCATTTTCAAAGTTTACGTTTAGTAATATTTTAATTTGAAACTTTGGATTGAAGTACCTAATATAACTATGGAGGGCTCTACTAAATTAGAACTTAAATATGTGAATTTGTAGTCATAAATTATAGCCTTTAACCAAGAAAATTGTAATTTCAGCACTAAGTATGACTTTAACCCTTTAGCGCGCCGGCGTGCAAATTCTGGACGCCGGATGAATTTCAGCAGCTCGATTTCTGTAGGTACCGGATGTTTTTCATCCATTTTTTTTTTCATTCTTGTGCTAGTTGAATACCATTTGTACGGTATGGATCTTCCAAATAAGATAAACACTCAATTCGCTATTTATGCACTTGGCCAAGTGCGCTCATTTCATAAGCATATTTGACTTTAAAAAAAGTTGGTTAAATAGTTCTCTAAAAAACATCAATGTTGTCTTTCTTCAATCCCTTACATTGTAAACAAATAATTATTTTAATTAGTTTTTATTCTTATTTTTATCTTTTCTTTTATCTTTTCTTTTTTATCTTCATCTCCCTCTGCATCCCTTCTCCGTCCTTTCTCCGTCCTTTCTCCGTCCTTTCTCCGTCCCTTCTCCATCCCTTCTCCATCTTTATCTTCATTTCCCTCTCCATCCCTTCTCCATCTCTATCTTCATTTCCCTCTCCATCCCTTCTCCTCTCCTCTTCCCTATATATATGAGGAGAAGGGAGGGATGGAGAGGGAGATGAAGATAAAAATGAGGGAGATGAGAGGGCTTTAGAGTGCGCGGCCGCGCACCCCAACGCTTAAAAATATAAATTTTTGAAAAAGTCAAAAAAAGTCAAAAAAAGTTTTTTTTTGGCGGCAGCGACTGCCATTTAGGATTTAGCAGCACCCCACGGTCAAGAAGAAGAGAAAAAAAAACTTTTTTTTGGGGGCAGCTACCATTTTGGGGTTTAGTAGCACCCCACGGCCAAAAAAAAAAAAAGAAAAAAAAAAAGAAAAATAAAGAAAAAGAAAAAGAATATATATATATATATATATATATATATATATATATATATATTGGCTTACTTCCATTGTTTAGGTTTCAACACCCCTAACTGAAGAAAAAGTAGAAGAAGAAAAAGACAACGAAGACAAAAAGGAAGACAAAAAGAAAGACAAAAAGAAGACAAGAGGGAGACAAGAAAGAAGACATGAAAGAAATCAAGATAAAAAAGAAAAGATAAAAGAAAAGATAAAGATAAGAATAAAAAATAATTAAAATAATTAATTGTTTACAGTGTAAGGGATTGAAGAAAGATAATAATTGTCGATTTAAAAAAAAAAAGTTACACAATAAAAATTATGCACTCGGGGACCAAGTGCATGATTATATGGCCAAGTGCGTAAATAGCGAATTCTGTGTTGATAATGTGAATTTTTGAATATTTACAAAAGTGATTAATATCAAGTTTCAATCTTAGTTCAAAAAGAAAGACCTTAAATATGATTTTTCATGGTAAGTAGAATCAAATAATGGAAACCATACCATCTCGTAGTGCATGTCATTCTAATTTCATTACAATGTTTTTAAAATTTTTTGTGTTAATTTTGGATTTTTAATTGAATTTCAAGAGAAAACCTTGCAAAATTACTTTAAAAATATTAATAATAAATATGATGAATCCAACCATACGGATGTTATCTACACATTGACATTTACAACTTTGTTTTGTACATCAACTCCATTTCCGTTTTTCATCAACCATTTTATAACAAATATTTGAAAACAGTGTTGAATCGGGACGTTAAAGGGTTAATGGTTTAGTTTACCGTGCTTTCACCCAATTGTAAATTTCTCAATTGATGAACAACTAAAGTTAGATATGAACTCCGGTCCTCTTTTGAGGCCGGTGTGGATAGTGTCTGTTCGTCTTGACAATGAGCCAGTGCCCCCCGGACAAAGGGCCATTGGTACAGAACTACTCACCTTTTTCGATAATAGACACATTAGTGACCAGAGATAAATACTAGTAACACTAGTGAAATTCATTAGTTAGAACTAGCATGGGTATAAATTGGTGTTTGTTTTGCTGGTGGTCGCCAAGTCATAGTTCCAGGGTTGGTTGGAGAAGGACGTTTATGTTACAATTGTACGGTCCGGGTTCGATTCTCATTGAGTCTGTCTGAGCATTTATTGTGATATACGTGGCTTGGTGCTGCTAGTGAATTAATCATAGGCATGAAAGTTTGTACCAACCAACCAGCCTTGTCCCATATACCTGAGACAAGTGTGTACTTTGAGCTAAACAAAAAATACAAAAAGGAATAAGTAGTGGTCTTCACCATTACCCTCCTTTTCTTTGATAGTTTTGTTTTATTCAGTAATCTATTGGTAATGGTTGGTTATTTTCTATTTTTCTTTTATGTAGAATAATTGATCCGGCATGATGTTTAGCAATGGTATTTAGTTCTTTGAATGTGTGTTTAATGGCGGTTTCTGGTTGAACAACTAAATACCAAATGAACCATGAAAATCACATCCAAATTCTTAATTATGTGACATAGATCTTAGAAATGATTGTTTTCACGCTAAGGTGTCATAGTTCTAAAAAAATAAGGTTATTAATGTTCTTAAAGCATTTGTAATAATGACGTAATATAATAAATAGAGGAATACCAAGAACGTTTTGATATAGCTAAATGGAATATTTGGAATCTTTTCAAACTATTTTCTATTATTTTGGAATTTTTTGGAACATTTTTGTATCCTTTTGGAATATTTGTGTTGATTTCATTTAATATGCTTGCAAACCACGTCAATGCATATTTCAATCACGCCATTGGCTCCGTTTAATTAGTCAAACTAATAATTTTTTTAGGGGATTTTCCATTTTTAAGGGGTGTTTAATATAAAGGAACAAAATTTGTCGCCATAAACCTCTAATATCCACCTTGTTCACAGAATCTTTTAGAATCTTTTTTGAACACGATACCATTATGTTATAGGAATTGAGGAAAATCATTGCCATCACTAAATCTTTAATGAAATGTATCAATTAAAGCAATAATGTATTTATACTACGAAGTCACCAAATGCAATGTATTACATTTTGGTTCAAATATTATTTTATATTGTTTTAAAATTATTAACTTACATACAATCGTAAAATATCTTTTCACTATGGTTAACTTTATGCCATAAATCTAATTTCAATGACCAATAGAAAATGGTTACCATCACATTTGGCAATGTCATACTACAAATTTTAAATACCCTACTGTAAAAACAATCAAATCGCTATACAAAAACTCTGAAATTCATACGCTACTAATTTTATTTTATTTTTTGAAAATGCCAATATATTTAGAAAATGAAGAAGAGGAAATACAATAAGACAACAACACAACATAACACTTCTAATTGATGAGTGCTAATGAACTCTAAGTTATGCTTACATGCAAAAGAGGGATCCATTTTGCTAATTTTATTGTAATTGTATAATAATATTATTATGTTAACATCGTTACATTGTAATATAATGTTATTGTTAATGTAGATGATTGTCATGATTAGTAATGTCAATGAGATGTGAAGACCACCGCTAACTATCATTTCCTCTTACACAAATGAATATCCATTTCAAAAGAAGAAGTTAACAGTGGCAACTCTCACCTTGTACATGAATGGCATCAGCTCGCACCTTGTAGGTGAATAGCTAGTTAGAAGCGAACGACATCAATTCACACGAAATCACCTTGTCTCAAAAACAAACTATTACCTAATCACCTTGTTACCTCGTACGAGAACATTCACTTAGAAGAGAAGAGAATAAAAGACCATGACCAACCGTTATGTCATACACTAATAACCATTGCCAATGTAACATTAGAAATTGTCACCTCAATAAGAGTGTTGTACAGTACCCTGTAACAAGTGTTGCAACACACTCTGTTTTTCACTTAAAACATATCCCATGCCCTGATTTAGAATGATGGTGTTCGCATGATAATCATCACATCTCCATGAGATTTTTTGCATTATGGAAGGTGTTCCAGTTACCTTCATACATTATGCATTTTCTAAATATAAAGAGGCATCCATTGCCATGTGTCTACCAAAATTGCCATCATGCTTAAAAATCCTGGAAAAGGGTACCCTTCTTAATGTAATCGCTTCTTCTCTGGGATATCAGATTTTGAGTATGTTTGAGCTTGGGAGGGTCCAGAGATACACATACTTGTTTGCAAGTCATCTTGATGGTACACATTTCTTAAAAAAATTGTGTGCAACAAGTCCTGTTTGTCAAACATATCGTTTCTGTGTTGTTGTTAGGACCTTTTTTATCAAACTTTTTGTGGATGTAAGTGTTGTTTGAGGATTGTGCACCATGACAATGAGTTATGTATCAAATGATATATGACACATGATAGTTGGTATGCAGAAAGCTGGCATGTCAGTGAGTGAAATTGGAAACATTGTAGGAAGGCCAAAATCGATTATTTCAAGGATTCTCAAGCGATTTAGAATTAGTGGCTCTGTATTGCCAACAAGTAGGTCCGGTAGGCCGCAAAACATGAGTGATCGAGATAGGAGAAAGCTCCATAGAGATCTTAGTAGTAATCGTCGTGCTCCTCTTGCAGAATTGTGCAGCAATGTGACATCTTCCGTGGGCATGTCAACTTTACGTAAAGAGCTTCATGAGCTTGGTGTTAACAGTTGCATTGCAGTGAAGAAACCATTCTTGAGTGACATACACAAGGCAAAGAGGTTGGCTTTTGCAAATGAGCACTTGCATTGGACGATTGACGATTGGAGTAATGTGATTTGGACCGATGAGTCATCCTTTGAAGTTGGGAAACCATCACACCAAATTCGTGTATGGCAAAAAGTATCTGAATGCTACAACTACAATTGCTTAGCACCTACATTCAAATCCGGAAGGACTTCAATTATGGTATGGGGTGCTATCACTGGCTCTTCTAAGTCTTATTTGGTGTTAATTCCTCCTAATAGACGCACTGCCAAAGACTTTGTAGAGATAGTATCTCAAGGAGCATTAGAGCATTATTATTGGCACTATGACCACTATGAGCACCTCATTTTAATGGAGGATGGTGCTCCAGTACATGGTAGTAATATACAAAAAAATTGGAGAGAACAACTTGGATTGAAAAAGCTTGAATGGCCACCAAATTCTCCTGACCTTAATCCTATAGAGAATGTCTGGAAGCAAGTTAAAGATCAAGTGCAACAGAGAAATAGACCACAAAACAAAGACGAAATGTGGACATCAGTCAATCTGGCTTGGGAGGATATACCTCAAGAAAGCATCAAGAAGTTGATTTCAACAATGCCAACCGGGATGAAAGCTGTAATAGCAGCTCAAGGTGGTAGCACTCGATGGTAGTAGGTGTTCCATTTTACTGTAGAATATTTGTTAGTGAGTAAGACATATTGTAAACTTCATATCATATTAGGCTTCTATACTACTATAGCTTTGTAATGATACCTTATTTGACTTTATTTGATCAAATCTTGATTTAATATATGAGTTTGATTTCCTTAGCCTAGAATATGAATGAATGGAAACTATGAAAATACTTTAGAGCCACATAGAGGAGAATTTTACCTACATAGTGTGCATCTTTGTAATACCAAGAATGTGAACAATGATATATCCTATAAATTGGTGCAATCAAATTTTTAAAAATCATCATATAAATTTCTTAGTTAATTTTTTTTGAAATTAAGCGAATAAGATAAAATAATTCACCAAAAATAGAGATTTCATTTTTTAACATTGACATTTTATGAACACGTGAAGGGTCCGTAATACAGAAGATTTAATAGGATAAATTTGATAAAATCCTCCCATATTGAAAATGAATGAGAGAATTTCAAGAGTTCACAAAATGGTTGCAAGACATGTTGGAGGGTACTGTACATGCAAGTAGTTTCTTTTTAAACAGTCTTCAACAAGTGAACGTGTTAGTGTACTATCCATGCTACTGGATATGAACAAATTGAGGAACAAATACATTTCAATGAACCAATAGTGACATTGATACTAGTATTAACTACTAACCATTCAAGACCGTTTTTAATTATGGACTTGAAGGTTCAAATCGGAAATTTTGTCTCTTGGGAATTTTCCATGCAAGAACCTTCTTCTATGCTTTCCATGCTTCCTTTTTGAATATGACATGGAACAAAATGATAAGGAATGATGACCCACATTCATAAGGTCGAGTCATTCTTTGCCATGTGTCACTTCAACGAGGAACTCTCTATGTGTCACTACAACGAGGAACTCTCTATGTGTCACTTCAACGAGGAACTCTCTATGTGTCACTTCAACGAGGAACTCTCTATGTGTCACTTCAACGAGGAACTCTCTATGTGTCACTTCAATGAAAAACTCTCCATCTGTCACATTTTAGGCCTACAACAAAGTGATCTTCCAATTTGCATTCCAGGTTTGTCTTATTGGGAGAATGGAACTCTAGTTGAACTTTTCAATTCTTAATGTGGCACGGATAGAATCAATAGGAACGTCTAATTTCTCTATGAAGGTGCATACGCTCAAGTCAAAGCCACCCTTACAACCTTGATCATTATCCCGTACCGTATTTGAATAATTGATCGAATAATTGGGATTTTCACGGGATGCTCCTTCATAGTATTACATTAATTTTTGGCAAGAATACTTGGAATTCTCAAGAGATACTCCCTCATAAAACGACATTCATTTGTAGTTGCTAGAGAGGCCAACAAGCACTTTGTTCATATCGTTGATTGCCTCTCAATTGACGAACAAATATCAAAGTGAACCATGATAATCACATGCAAATCCCAATCATGTGATGTAAGTCTTATAAATGGCAAAATAAAAACTTCAAAATTCACACGCTACTAATTTTTTAAATTTTAGTCTGGAAAAGTGACAATGTAATTATAAAAAAAAGAATAAGAGGAAATACAATAAAGGTATTATAGCACTTGTAATTGATGAGTGTTAATGAATTCTAAGAGCATCCGCACCCATGCCCTCCCAAAGTTGAACACATAATAACTAAATGAAAAATGTTAAGGGCTTTTCAAAAATGCTTCTTAACCCTCAATCCTAGCGTGTTAAGAAATGGCTCTTGGGTGGTTGCAAGCTACGGTCACCCAAACTTTTTGTTGCGGTCTACAAATTGGTGCACTTACCCAATCTTTGGAAAATCATCAATAAATATTGGAATGGAATTTTGTGACCAAACAAATTGCATTGTTTCTAGAATTCTAAAGTTAAGATGTCTACTACAATAAAGTTTGCAAAATTTCAATATTTCTATCCAAATTAAGCATTTCTACTTAGATTTGGTAGCGTGTCGCTTGTCAAAAGTGCACCTATTTTATGGGAAATGCTAGAAGGGGGTCAGATTTGAACTTCAAAAATTTATAGAAACATACCACAAGTGTGTACAAAGCTACCATTTTTATTTTTTTTGGTATTACCCTTACTTATTTTTTAATTAATTGTTTTGTGATGTTTTTGTTTTTAAGATTTTCGTGCACTTAAAAATTTCTTTTGGATTTTTTTTGGAAATGAAATAATGGTTCAATTTCATAGGTGGGATATGAAATTCATTTTTCATAAAACCTAGCTAAGGATGTTGTGTAAAAAAGGCTCTAATTACCCCTGCTCGGTAAAGAACAGAAAAGGCTATTGAGTAATGCCCAAAGTCTTGAAATTAACTTAACAGTTGCTAAAGTGAAAGTATTAGCATAAACCCTGTTCGGGATGGTGAAATTTTTGATCTAATTGAAAGTTGAGAGGTGCGCATTACTACGCTAGTGCACGAGCTGCACGACCTTTAGCTGCACAAGCTGCACTCCCCACTTGGTAGACCGTAGCTTGCAATCACAAGATTCAAATTTAAGTTTAGTTGATTGTATTAGAGTTATCCGCAAAGTGGTCCAAAGTGGGGTGACTGGACCATAGTTTGTGAAAAAAGAGGTTGAGAACCCAATAAAAGTAGACATGTCAGATGCTTTAAATAAACTAGAGGTATGAAGTTTCAAGGCACCAAAAACGGTGCCCAAAAATTTCCCAACCTCAATTTCTATTCTTATAGATGCTCTGTTACATGGGCTTCCTTCGCTTGACACGCATCAAAGCTATTGAAAGCTCGTTCACTGAAATAGAAAACACAGTAATTGACAACCCCTCACCAACCGGGAACTCATATGTACTCTATGGTCTTACAATTTTTGAGGTTAATTTTCGTATCCCAAGAAGTTTGCCAAACCAAGGCTCAGTCCCCCCATGAGTTTGCGGAAAAATCTATTGAACATTCTACTTGTGATTGGTCCATTGACTATTTGATGTGCACTTTTGATGCTTGAGGGGCGTTCAAGGGGGATTTCTCTAAATCCCCTGGTCGTCTTGAATGAATGGGGACAAAAGTGCCCCCTATTTGTTGTCCGGTTTAGGGCCCACCTTAAAAAACAACACCCTCCCCCAATGGGTTTTTAATCCCGAATAGGTCCTCTATAGAAAATTGGGGCCATAGGTCCTATATTTGCAAAAAAACTTGCCAAAAAAATCATCGAAGGTATCCAAAATGAAAATTTTAGAAAAAGGAGGGGTGGATGAATAGTGCCCCGCATTCAAGACCACCGGGGATTTAGAGACGGGGCGTTCAAGGGTGAGGGAGTGCAAGTTCACGAGCTCAATGAATGATTTTAGGGAGTCAACTTTAGCGTGCATGGGTGCGGATGCTGTAAGTTAGGTTAAATTTACAGGGCAAGGGAGGGAACCCAAATGGCCGGTACCTCGGTTACAAGAGTGCCAAAATAAGAAATGTTATCATTGAAATAAAAATTGGCAAGATACTGCAAAGATGCTGAATGAGGTTTCATTGATTGACGGCCTTTCACGCATGGGTCCCGGCATGTTCCAACTGCCTGAGGGGGGGGTGCCCAAGGCCGCGGGCCTAAGACCGCGCGCGTCTAGGCCGGCTCGTGCGGGGCTGCAGGGGCGGTGTGAACAGGGCAGGGGTAGGGTAGGGCAACTCACTCTAACAGGGAGGGGGGCATATTGCAGTGCCGGAATGGAAGGAAGGGCAACAGCAGCGAAGACGACGACGACGATGGCTATGGCGTTGATGGCGACCCTGATGGCGACGATGATCCCTGCTTCCCTCCAACGCAACTCCCCATAGCCGTCTTCGCAGCCTTGGTTGCGAAGTTACAGCGGGATCCGTCTTTACGGCACATGATGTGGCGCCGGATTGAAGGCAGGGGCGGTTGCGGCAGCGCCGGTTGCGGCAGCGCCAGCGATGGAGTGAGGGAGAAAGACTCAACGACAGTGCCATAGACAGACAGAGACAGACACAGACAGACCGAGAGGATTTGCTCTTTATGATGGAGTTGCGGAGCTTGTGGCGGATCCAGGGTAAGGAGGACCGCGAGACGGAGAAGGCGTTGCTCGTGGTAGATCAAGTGGTGTGGTTGTTACGGCAGCATCGGTTTGTTATGCATGTAGAGCCGGGCTGGGGTCGTAGCTCTACCGAGGGTTTGTAGTGAACGTAGGGGACGTAGGGCGGTGGAAACTGGTTTGGTGTCAGCGCAAGGGTTTCGAAGTAGGTGATGATGGAGGGAGCTGCTCGTCGGTCGCCGAGGTCGCCGTCTTCGGTTTGTTATGCATGTAGAGCCGGGCTGGGGTCGTAGTTCTTCCGAGGGTTTGGTTAACGTAGGGGGCGTTGGGCGGTGGAAACTGGTTTGGTGTCAGCGCAAGGGTTTCGAAGTAGGGGATGATGGAGGGAGCTGCTCGTCAGTCGCCGAGGTCGCCGTCTTCGGATGGCGATTACAGCAGCGAGGACGATGAGTCCAATTCTGTCTTGCCGAGTGGCAGAAACCGTCGACCTATGTATCCGGTGCCGCAATCTCATTGGTTTCCTCGATCAATTTCGTTTGGGGCTTATGTGAAACCAAGGCAGCGGATTGGCGCCAATGTACCACCGAGAGTGGCCAGGCAACATATTGGAGTCAATGCACCACGGCTTCATATCCAGGTCACTCGTCCGGTACATTCCTCGCCTCGGCTGTATTGCAGTTCTTGCTTACCATGTTTGGCAACTAACTAACACGGGAGTTAGTTTGTGGCTGCTATTATACAATAGCCTGGAAAACTTCCTTTCTTGTCGCAGCATTTCGCATTGTTAGATCAAATAGTCGATACTTTCTCGCAGCTACCAATGCATGCATTCACTCGGGTGTTAGGTCTCGTGATTACAGGATTAGGTCGTTATGCTAGCACTTTTTTGGTGCATGAGTAGCTCTCTTAGAGCATTGCCACTGCCTTAACTCTATTTTGTCATTAGCCTGATTACTTGCCCATGTTGATGACGCAGTTGGTGTACAAGCTCACGAAGGATATTGTTCCGACTTACCAAAATTGCAACCCCGAATTTGCATTTTCACCTGATCTGAATCCGAAGCGATACCTGACTGCGCCTTCTACAATCGTGTCTGAGAATGGTCTTGACAATGAAAGGAACGACCTTGTATTGTATTTCAATCAGGTCCTAGCAAATGATGATGGGACTCGCAGGTTGGTACAGGTTTCTTTATATGAAAAGCATTCTAGGTTTATGTACTTTTAATTTACACTTGGAAGTTGTAGTCGTTATTTAGTTTGTTCAAGTTCGGGTTTTTGTTTCTTTTGATATTTTGTTTTTTTAACTTTCTGGATTCTGGATCCAAATCAGGGTGTGTTGACATTCTTCTCGGGTTTAAATTACTTGTAACGTATCAGAGTTTCTTTTCTGTAGTGTGTGGATATTGATTCGGTTCTAAGAAACGCAAGGAAAATAGACAGGACGGGAGATTACTCTGCATGCATGGGTTTGGTAAAACGACGCCTCTAGCGTTTTGAATGCGTTTTGTTACTTGGCTTCGATTGCAGGTATGTTGTGAAGGATCTTGTGGGTTCGGGTACATTTGGGCAGGTAGCAAAATGTTTCACTGAGGAGACCAATGAGTTTGTTGCAGTGAAGGTCATAAAAAACCTTCCAGCTTACTATACTCAAGCACGGTTTGAGATCGGAATTTTGCACATGGTATGGCATTCTACTTCAGTACAACTACTCCTTGCTGTCTCCTGGGAATTAAGATTGAAGAAGATCGTTGTAGTTCATTTCTTTATCAGTTGGAAGGAAATAATATTGGGGTGCCAAGCGCAGGCTAGTTTAATATTTCTGATGAAGGACTAGGGTAGATGATTATTTCTGCAAATTTCTCGCAGCCAGGATCAACCTCGGTTGTTTATGATCATGTAGATGTCTTCACGTTACTGAAATACCATCTGAGAGATGTGCAAATTCGTAGATATGTTGATTCACGGCTTAATGTGGGTGAAAACTCTAACTTGGGGCTTGTGACTGTCGTTGACAGCTGAACAAGGAATACGATCCAGATGACAAGTACCACATCGTTAGATGCATTGACCATTTTCAGCACCATGGCCATCTCTGCATCGTTTTTGAGCTCCTTACTGAAAATCTGTAAGTATTAGAGCTCACATGATCAGTTGGACTGTACATGAGTGTGCTGGATTTTTATTTTATTTTCTGGTACTTCTAGACTCTGCTTGTAAATTTACTGAAAATCTCTATTGCGTCCCGAAGTGTGCTATATCCCGTGCTCATCTTGTGAAGATGTTGGTACCAGACCTTGGCACTTACACATCTTTAAACCTGTTCATTCGTTTTTGTCATCCAGGTATGAGCTTTTGAAAAAGACCAATTTGAAGGGCATGTCACTGGTATTAGTGCGAATGTTTACCAAGCAGGTACTCAATCTTGTTCGCATTGAGACTAATTACCGAATTCAAATTGTGCCTGTTTGGAACTATTGCTAAGATGATATGGTTTGATTCTCAGATGGTCTGAAAGTTTTCTTTACTCTCTTTATAGAAGTGTGACGTTGTACAAATTCTTGTCTTAGGCTTCTAGTTTGTTTGAAATTATCATACATTTGAATGGTCTGATGTATTTTGTTCTCCTTGTGTGCAGTTGCTGAAATCACTGAGTCTGCTCCGGGAAGCTAGAGTTGTTCATTGTGACTTGAAGCCAGAAAATATTCTTCTTATAGAAAGGTAACCATTATGAATTCCATTTTCTACTTACCAAAATCTGTCATTTAGACGGACATCAGTTAATGTGAGGTATCTCGCTCTGTGAATGTATCACTCGTTTACCTTATTGGCCAGAGGGTATAACAGTGCGGACTCAACTATTTGATCAAAGTTACTAAATTGTCTTGACTAGTCCTTTTAACTTTTTGGACCGTTTTGATGCCTTCAGTTCAAAGGCATTGTACCCTTGCAATGTCTTGGTTCACAGTTTTGGAAGTCTTCCCTTGTGACTAATGTTCTTAAAAACTTCACTGAAGTGTTTGCATGTGCCTAGCTAATCCATTCTTTTGCTTCCCTCAGTTTTCGGTCTGCGGATTTGAAGCTTATTGATTTTGGTTCAGCGTGTAAGGAAGACCAGACTGTGTACACTTACATACAGGTAAAGGACTCGTTCACATCTGAAGTAATGTAGGTTTGTTTTCTCTGAGCATTTCTGTAGGTTTGTATGTTCACAATTTGAGGTTATCGTTTCAGTGCTGTTCATTATTAACTGACTGCTTCTTGACTCCAATTGCTGTTTGTATCCCTGCAGAGTCGGTTTTACAGGTCCCCTGAGGTACTACTTGGTCACCGGTACACTACAGCTATTGATATGTGGTCTTTAGGGTGTGTGGCGGCTGAGCTTTTCCTGGGCCTGCCACTCTTCCCTGGAGCTTGCGACTTTGACATGCTACTATTTATGAAGGAGAAACTTGAGTACGATAATTTCTCTCTTGATCCTACGGTTTATGTTTTCATGTTCTGCGCAATTTAGTTTTATCCTCGTATTTATGGAGTCAAGGCTTGTAAGTATACCTATTTGACTTTGTACCGTCAGATGTCAGTGCTGATGGACCATCTGAATGGACGTTTTCTGTCGCTTTGAGCATTGATGCCTGGTGCATACGATGATGCAGGAGCCAGCCGGCCGATAGTATACTGAGGAATGCGAAGTATACGAACAAGTTTTTCAAGCTCCTTACAGCTGCCCCCCATTCTGATCATAATCACTCTGCGTATCAGCTACTTACACTTGAGGAATATGAAGCTGTATGTTACTTAATGCTTTTGACTGTTGGGATTTGGTGAATTGATATTTGTGTTCTTGACAAATTTATATGTGCATTCTGATTTGATTCTGCACCTTAATTTCATAGTATAATGACTTCACATGGTCGATTGCTGCAGCGTCATAGGAAAAAACCCGAAATTGGGAGAAGGTACTTTCATGGTACTCTTTCAGAAGCCATTATGGGGTATCCCATAAAGCCCATGTCAGCGGCCGAGCAAATGAAAGGTAGTGGACTATTCTATTTTTAGTTCTTCATAGCACAGACCTGCTTGTTTTCTGATGTAGCTAACAGGTTCCCGTTGCGTGTCTGTTTTCATCGGATTGTACGAATGCATGAGTTTTCATCGTCATGATTTGTTTCTTGGCAGTCAGTCTTATGGTCTTATGATAACTTATTATTTATTGTTTCTTCAAGAGCTAACTTGGGGATTCGTTTTCAGAAATTCGAGCTCGAGAAAGCTTTGTGGACTTTCTCAGGGGTCTGATTGAATGTGATCCAAGAAAAAGATGGTCACCTCAGCAGGTTGTTGTATTTCCTGTTTCTTACTTTTGTTAGTTGTGAGAGCACTAAGTTTCTTTGTAGCATTTATCACGATGAGTATATCTTGTCTGTCTTTTCTTAGATATACCAGACTTCGGAGTCAGATTGATACTTTTGTTGATGTATTCATGACATTGTAGCCTGAATCTTATAGCCTGAATCTACGAGTTCCAGTCCCATTTTATCGGTGTTATTCATTTTGGGTTGTCTTGATTCTCCTCTACAGGCGGCACAACACCCATTTGTAACTGACGAGCCTTTTACTGGACCTTTCGATCCTGTACCAGAGACTCCAAGGACGGTAAGTATTGTCATAGACTTCATATTATAGAATAGCAATTAGTGTAATTTGTTCATATTTTGAAGTTGTAATTTTGTAAAATCAATGTATAAGTCGCCTTATCATAGAAATGGACATGAACAGCAACGACCAGAAAGCAGTAATCACAATCGAAGAGAGAGAGGGAAGAAGAAGGAAAAATCATAAGAAAATCGAAAAGACCACTAATATGTGTTGTTCTGCAGCCCGTTAATCAAAGTCTTCTTATAGACCACAGAGGTGCAGCAGGTCATTGGGTCGGTGCCGGCCTTTCTCCCCAGGTAAGCTGCTTTTACTTCCCCTACCTGACCCTTGCAAACGAACAGTACACATAAGCTTCTATTTGAAGCATGATTTATAGAATGACTTACAATTTGATTGATTTCTCCAAGCTCTTATCTAACCCAACTTATTTTGAAAGGCAAACTCATTCGTGGTTATGTTCTTCAATTTCTTGTGATTCACATCCTCGTCTTGAATGGTTTTGTTCCTTTAGTATGCATTCTGCAATTAACCGAATTAATCACTCCCTTTTACAAATCAGGTCGGAGGCATGAACGTTGGTCCTCGGTATGCTGCAAGTCCACACCAGCACCCAAGTCATTTTTCACGAGCAAGTAGTAATGGCAGCGCTGGAAGTTTTGGAAGCTATGGAGAAGGTCTGACAACCGATGGGAACTTTGAAAGTTATGTGGACGATTCAGGAGTTTATGCCATGGGAATGAATGGTCAAGCATCAACTGTAGGTAGCTCTCCGGAATCAAGTTGGCAAGGAAGACCATTTGTACCCTCTTTGCATCCTCAGCATCCAATCTTGTGCCAGATGAGAACTTTGAACCTCGGAGCTGGTCCAGCTTTGAACCTTGGTGCGAGTCCATCTCAATTCGGAAACCAAGGTCTATATCAGCTGTCTCCTGGTCCTTATGGTGTCTCACCAGGAGGTTCCTTTCCCTCATCTCCAGCATCAAGTCACTTTCAATCTAATGGTTCGCAACAAGGTTCTCCTAATCGGTATGGACCAGCTTCTCCTGCACGTCTGTTGGAAACCGCAGTTGTGAATGCAACTGCTGCACATGGACATTTTCATAGGAGGCGGCCTTGGCAACCACCCCCTCCTTTGAGTGGACACGGGCAGCAGCAGCAACAGCAACAACAACAACAGCAACAACAACAGCAACAGCAACAGGACTTAGCACATTGGTCTAGGCTTCAGCATGGGAATGCAAATGGGAATGTGGATGCAGGCTCCACTCTTACTGCTGACGGTCAAGGTGGCCTACGGAGGGGTGCCCCTCCAGTACCTCACACTCGGCCTGTGAGGAATGGTGGCAATGCAGGGGCATCACAGTTACCACGATCATCGGCATCTTATGCGCCAGGCACCTTGGGTGCCTATCTATCACCAGGGAGTTCGATGGATGCTGGAGACGAGGATTCTGGATTAGGGCCTCACTGGGATCCTGATTTTAGGTGAGATTTGGGTCACAAACCATTCCTCTACGCTTGAATCTTCATTTTATCAGTAGTTCTAGCTTGTATCCTAGATATGATGCGTGAATTTGGAGCTTTTTTGTTTGATTAAATCAACTTCTTTAAATATTTATACGGTTTTTGGGTATATCTGCCAATTGTGTGACGATGCTGAAGGTCTGGCACGGCCACTAGATACCCCTTCATATTTTTGGCTGAACGGTTTTCTGATGTTCTGGAATTTTTGGCCAAGTACTTGAGTTCAATATGAAATGCCGTTGTTTTCTCTCAGTGGGTTTGTTTTTGTTGCCGTTGTGACTTTTGTCGATAAAAGGAGCAGGCAGGCTGGGGCATTGGTCGTGTGAAGTAGGATTAGTATCATTTGCAGCCAGCTCTATTCTCAGTTTTCTGAATTGCTTGCAGTGAGGAACTCCTCCATGAAGACGCCCATGATATCGGTGCTACATCAAGAAGGTACTGGCTTGATATAATTCTCCACCCTTGGGGCCTTACTGAACTTTCTTGTTCTGACACTTGAGCTTGACTACATTTTAGGACTAGTTACTTCCAATTTCTTCATCTTACTAGTAGTTGGGTTCTGATGCGCTTCAATAATTTGATTATTATGTATCTTTGATGCAATTTTGAATTTATTGCTATCTATTGGTTGTGTCTGCAGGACATCACAAGGTCGATTGAGTACCTCGTCCAGTTTGGATGGAACTAGTCCTGCGTCATCACACAGTTCGCAATCAGGGTATCAACGTCAGAAGCCTGGTCAATTCTCTTCACAGACTTCTCCAAGTCGACTCGGGCCCCAAATATCTCAGAATCCTCTGCAGCAACGTCAACAAGGTCACCACCAACAGTCACAGAATTTGAGACAAAAAGTCTCTCCAGAACAGACCCCTCTACACCCACAGCATGGGGGAAGGAGGCAAATTCCTGGGGATGTTGGTACTGCAGTATCTGGATCAGTGTCTTTCCAACAGCATCAGCAGGCTTTTCAATTTCAACAGCAGCAGCTGCAGAATTCGTATCACCAGCCACATTTTGGGATGATTCACCCACACCCAGACGCACAGTTTGGAGGGATGGTTATGGGGAACCCAAAGAGCGATGCGAGAACACATGGTAGCCTTTTGCCATCCCCTGGAAAGGATAATAGGTTACCACATATTGGGAGTATATATTCCTCAAATGCTAGGTTGAACAGTGTACAAGCCGATCCAAATGCTATTTCTCCCTCTGCAGCAGGGTTTGCAATGACTGCCGGTATAGGTCATCCGATGCATTCTGTCCAGCATCAGCGTTACTATGGTGCAGAAGATCTCCATAATCAGTGGCCCAATTCGGGTGGATTTCTTCCTCAGAATCAGTACTTTGCAAATGACCTCTACTTAGCAGGTGAGCAGTTGAGTTCTCGGAGGTTTCTTTTGTTCACTTCTTTTTTAATGTATGTCTCTTGAAGGTTTTAAATGCCCCTCTGCAGTGCATGATATTGAAATATTCTTTGCTGTTCAGGGAACATGCCGAAACCTCCAATGCCAGCTCGCCGATAAATCCGGGCTCTGATATGCCGCATCAGACTAATCACTGTGGCCTTGTAACATTTTGATGCTTGATTAAGTACAATTATGCGGGAGGTTGAAAACTGAGACTGAGGAGCTTGTGAAATTATCCCAGGCGGTTATGACAGTGTGACGTTCGCTTTGCATCAATAATGGACCTCCAACATCTATATTGAACACTGCTAAAGGTATGCTAGCGAAGTTGTATAACCCTTTTCGCGTCATTTTCAAATTAGTCACAATTCGGCGACTTATTGATTTTTTGTTGTGTTTTGTAGGCTACTTGACCACTTTAGATTGAAGACGTCATCCTGTGATGCCAGCCCAGCAGAGCAGCATTTCAGACTTGTTGCGCTTTGTTCTACATTATCTGGGCTAAAAGCGGGTCCAGATTTCCATTTGGTGGTCGCAATGCTCTTCCTAGTCTGTGCTCGCTCTTATCACTGAATGCTGTGTTTGGATATTCACCTAGCATATCTGCTGTAAAACAGCTGATTGTCGACTATGTCGTTATGGGTTTTTTAGCCCACCCCTTAAGAAATTCAGAGTTAGTCTGGACGCGAAGCTCTTACAAACACCAGCATTTGGATGATTTGTAATCAGGCATGGGTCTATTTTAAATTCTGGGACTATACCGGTACTCTATTGTTATCCCCTCACAATTCTTCAAGTACCACGTGGTCTGTATTATTTTGGTGTCGGTAGCGAATTGTAGAAATCGATTCCAAGTGGGATCACGATCACTGGGTAATGTACGAAATGGATACATATACTCGAAGTTAGGTTTCTGATCCTAATTATGGCACTATTTCAGGCGACTCAGTTCTGTTTGTTGATCCTTCATGATTTGTGCTTCAAACAATTTTGTGTGCTGGAATGTCCGAATGTCCGAAATGCCGACTGGCTCATGAAAACGGCTTCATTGCTGTTTCTGACAGAATTTCTATGTTGAAAGTGCTTTTGTGATGGATTTGGATAGGAAGTAGTAGAAGCAGGAATGCCTGTATTCATGTGTTGGTATGCAGAGTTCACTTTACAATCTCACTTGGTTATCCCCTGATTGTTGCATTATTTTGTACAGAATTCAAACATGTCGTTTGAGTACCGAAATTCATTTTGTAGATTATTGTGTCAGTTGATACTAGCCACTGCTCAAGCGTGAATTGGATAGTAATTTTTTTTAGGTAAGGTGGTTACCCCATTCCCAACTGAATAAGAAATACGCATGAGGCATTGATATTATTTAGTAATATTATTTTTTAGAGGTAGGCAAGAAGAAATAGATTCCAACACAAGTTGAAACATAATTTTTGAATGAAGAATGAATTAGTTACAAATTTTCAAAGTTGAAGTATGACGCATCCCAGTCACGTCATATATGGTTGGTTGTCCTAAAACCACCAACTTAAGCAATCTGACCTATATTAAGCAATTAAAAAATCCACCCAAAAATATTCTAGTCTTTAGAATAGGATTTCATGAGGAATGCAAAAATTTCCATCATGAAATTTGCAATTCTCAATTTTATAGAAAATCTCAAAGTGCAAAGTAATGTGTGACCGATTTCTAACTTTGACTCTCCTATGAGCAACAATACTCGTTCTTAATTTTGCTCAGCATCAAACCCAAAACCGTACACTATGAGTCTATGATTGTCACAGTTCACCCACTAGCAAGGTGACCAGTAAGCAAATTAGTCCTCAAAATGAGGACTGACAATGCGGTTTTATGTCTCCTGGAGGTTAGTGTATCTCAAGTCAACTGAACCATTTTGGGGGGTGTGATGGTTTTAGGGCAGCATACCTTAGGTACACCTCTTTCTATCGAAAGGAGATTTGTATTGCACACACTAAAGATGCTTGAACCAACAACAACAAACCCATAACCACACTTACATATACTAAAACCAACAAGAGAGAACCCATTACCAACTGTAACTCATGCTACAACCAACACCATTACATCATTGATTGCGGATAATGCCCCTAGGTGTTGGTAAAAGGAGCCAGTTGGGAATGGGGTAACCACCTTATACACAGAATGGTCTGTTTTTTTTCAAAGAGTGTCTCGAAGTGGAAACTCACCTCAATAAAGATTCATTTCAAAAAGATGGCAAAACTATCTTGCACTGCTCGCGGGAGTGGAACTGATGATCTGCCCAATGCTAGAAGTGAGTTCTCACAAGTTCCCCAAATTCTAAGGGGCTATTCATGAGGGGACCAAGGAACTATACATGCTCAATTTGTGTAAGGCATGGATAAAATTGGGTGGTAGTCTCTTCAGACTCAACACCTAATTGCTGTTTTTCGGTTAATTCAAATATCTTTTTAAAATCTCATTCAAATTTAATTTTTTTGGTTAAGCAAACGAAGATTATAACTTGTCATCTTTGGGGAAAAGGTAAACCGTCCTATTTGTGGTGCTTTGTGGTCTCTCTACATTAGCATGGTTGTGAGGAGTTTCTCAGCCTTTGCGTGATCTTCTGCAATGAGTTTTTGAGAAAAGCTTGGGCAGTGTCTCGTTGAAGTAGAAGGCAATTGTTGTGGTGAGTGTCTTGCAATGTGAGTGTAGATCGTTGACACCAAACACGTAGGAAATGTGTAGGAGAATCTTGTCTCATGAGCTTGTACTTTTACTCTCTCTCATGTCTTACATTAATTTTTTTTCCATGATTTCCAAATTATGGCACAAATAGGGTAGTTTATCTAATAGTTTGATAACTTGTCTTATTTAGATTGATAAATTTACATTTTTTTTGGCAACTGTTGGCAATGTACTCATACTTATCACCTTTTATAATGAAATTTAAAGCTTCTTATTTGTTGTAGAAATATACTGGGCAATTGTTGGTCATGCTTCAACATTTGTATGATGTAGATTTCTATACACATACTTTTCTTTGCATTCATTCTATAATTTAAAAAGCTCATATTTGTTTATTTAAAATACCAACTTCTTTACTTCAAAATATGTTCTTTTCGATACCAACTATAATACATGTAATGTAAAAATGTGAGAAATAGTAATAATTAACACTTTGTACTTAAACTACACATTTGTTCAAAATTGCAAGAATTTTGAGGTAGTCTTGATAATACATAAAGTGAACTTTATTAAATTTTGCATGGTTCATAATTAGATGGATCACATAGTGTTTCCATGCCCTGGGGAGGATTAGCCCCCACACTCGTACCCTCCTGGATGGACTTGTGGCACTTCATCCTCATCCTCCTAACCCTGGTCAACATTCTCACTACCCTAGTCACCCACCCTTGGTTAGGGTTTGTCTTCTTCTCATCTTCTTATAACCCCTTCTTCCTCCCTTGCTGCCCCTCTTTTTGGTGCTCCCTCCCTCACCCTCCCTACCTCACCCTCCCTCCCTCTATTCTTTGGCCTCTCTTTCACTACCTCTCCCTCACCATTTCAAGTGTATCTTCTTTGCTTCTTCTTTCTTGGTTTTTTGAATCTTTAGGCTTTCTTACAATTGTTTTTTTGTCATTTCTTTGCTCAAATGTTTCTTGTTGTATTATTGCAGGATTCAATTTGGTTGAAGATTAAAGAAGGTGGAAGTGGTGCAACTTAATGTGTAGGGAGCAAAGAGAAATTTTCTAATATGTAATAGTTGATTTGCAATATATATTGATACGAAGTTGTTTTCATATTTGCCTTGATGATTCTTTTGGACTTTATTTCTTGACATTGAAATTGAGTATGTTCACATGTATGTGTGGATTTTGGATGATTTGAAGAGTTAGGGTATTGTATTTAGGACAAGTGTATTTGAGATTGCATTGAGGTAGTGAATTGCATGTAGAACGGATTAAAAGTTTATGTGTAGGATTATAAAGTGTGTCTTGTTAAAAATGAGGTTGTTTGCTATTAAGAAGGAGGAGGAGAAGAGAATGAGGTAGAAGATAAGAGAATTAGATTACAGATTCTATGAGTGGTATATTTGTTTTTGAAACACCCTAAACCCTATTTTTTTAGGAGATCATTTTGTTGTTTGTACTTCATTTCATTTAATTTCTTCTGTGATGGAATTGAATGTCTAAAGATGCAATGCATTTTCAAAAAAGAACATAATTTTTTTATCAAAAAACTTGTTAGTGATGGTTATTTTTTTGGAGTTGACACAAAAACTTTAATTCTTTTGTGATGGTATCATAAGGTTGAACCTTGCAATGTGTTTTCAAATCAGAGATATAATTTTTGGACAAAAACTTCTATATGATGGATATTTTTTGAAATCACATAATAACTCAAAACCTGTGGGATGGGTATTGCAAAGGCCTCCAAGGTCCCAAAGGCCTTCCAAATCAGAGATATAATTATTGAGTCCAAAATGAGTTCGTGATAGGTATTGCACTTCACTACTTGAGATAAGTCTAATACCTCTTCGTGATGGGTATTGCACTTCACCACTTGTAATAAATCTAAAACCTCTCTAAGATGGGTATTGCACTCGGGTTCCCCAAGGTTCCAAAGGCCTTCTTAAAATAAAGATGTAATTATTGATTCCAAAATGAGTTCGTGATGGGTATTGCACTTCACCACTTGTGATAAATCTAAAACCTCTCTAAGATGGGTATTGCACTCGGGTTCCCCAAGGTTTCAAAGGCCTTCTTAAAATAGAGATGTAATTATTGAGTCCAAAATGAGGTCGTGATGGGTATTGCACTTGCATATAAGTTACAATTACAAACACCTTTGAGATGGACATTAGAAATCACAATGTAAACAAGAATATGTAAAGAAGTGGGTTCATATCAATTATTGCACATAAGTCCAAAATGCACCATTCTTCCATCAAACACAAGTATGCCAAGGTAACCATGGTTAGAACCTCGGGCCTCCATGGATTCATGACGGATGAAAATCCGACGAACTCATCCAAGACTTTCATCCAACAAGATACGAGTGTGGGGCTGATTCTCCCTGGCCGTTTCCATGTGTCACAACATAGAGAAAATGCCACATGTCACAATTATTGATTGGACATCCAAATGTATTTACCACAAGTTTCTTTCGTACTTGAAAACACTTAAGTTTATATAGCTACAAAAGAAGTCTATATAAATGGTGAAGAATAAATGCTAATTTTAGTATTTGAAACAAGAATGTGGTACACACTTGATACACACCAATTATTTGTTACCAAAATTACTGTAGGTTGAATTTAGAATTACTGTCATCGATTAATTCATTTTGAAATGTGGATACTTACAAGTGGTGTGGTCTGTACTATTTGAAATAAAAAAAAGTTGTGAGAATCACAAGTATTTAATTTACAATCAATATCATAATGATTTAATTTTTTTTGGTCTACACAATTTTATTGATAAATACTGATTAGTGCGATGAAAGATTCAAGCACACAGATGAGTCATAGAGCACAACTTTTACTTGAAAGTCATCCATTTTGAATTCTCCTGATACGGTACTTGAAGACCCATGGTTCATTAATAAAAAAAATATTTAGGTCATTTTCCCAGGTCCCGTAAAGTTCTATAGGAAAAATAATCGTTGTAGCGGATTCTAGAATATTGGATATGCGTGGGACTCTTTGAATTCTAGGATTGGCATAGATTCATTGGGCAATTTCGCATTGAATTTGTGCTAATTGTAGATTTTAAAAAGTCCTAAGATGGTGAAAAGTCCCAATTAAACAAATATCGAGTTTCCGCCTCTCGATGATGAGTGATGGGTTCTTTTGAACAATCTATGCAACTACCTCCAACTCCCCTCTGATGGCAGGCCATAGATGTAATTCTTTACCTGAAGAATGATGGTGGAGAGTTTGAAGTCTGCACTAGCTCCACCTCAAGAATCACATGTTTTGAATTTTTTATCTTTCATGCACATGGTAAGTGAGAGCCAAAGTGTGAACCTTGGCAAGGGCTGATGAACCTTATGACCACCCAACTTCTTTAGCTAAAGATAATGTGGACTTGCCATGATTCACGGATCTGCTACAATGATTCAAGACAAGTGGTTAGATTTTGAGGTGTTGCAAAGAAGAGCTAGAGAACCTTATACCAACCTCCATCTCTATTGATTAGATTTTTTAATTTCCAATGTGAGATCTCTAATTTAGAAGGGTGAGTCATGCAGTTGCTCATGGCCGGTTCAGACCAGTCACATGCGGCAGCATGGTAAGTGGGTAGGTTAAATCAAATATGATTTAACGATTTCATGAAATGGAATGCTTGGAAGAAAATGAAACAAATGCAAAACAAATCAGTTGAAAGTTTGCGGTTGGAAACTCAATCAGTTTGAAGTGTACCGCAAACTTCCAACTTCTAACAATTTGTGTGTGAATGAGACAGTCATGGTCGCTGTGAATCTTTTTGTCTGTCTGTCATTTGAGCAGTCTTCTGTGAGTTTGTCTTTGAACACGAAATTCGTTTAATTGGGACTTTCCATCGAACTTGAATCTAATACATTCATGCCTCTGCAATGTCACAGACTTGATGCTCAGAATGCACTATGCAATATTAAAGAGGTTTTGCGAGTTCCTGAATATCAGAGGATGGGTATTGCTGAAAGGAGGGTAGGTATTGCTGAAAGGAGGGTGGGTATTGCTACAAGGAGGGTGGGGTGGGTATTGCTATATGTAGCTGGATTTGAGATACTGGCCGGTAAAGGTACGACCTCAAATCCAATAGCAATCTACATTTTAAAAATCTATGATCATTTCTCTCCTATCACCAATCTATTCATATTTATTGTTATGTGTTTAATGATCAATTTAAAAAATCATACTAACTTCAAATATTCACCAAAGTTCAGGATAACGTTATGATTGACAAATTTGAGTTATCCGTAAAGTGACCTTGTGTTTGGGCTGGAAATCAATGCACTCTTCATCTATAATTTGAGAAACGTAAAGTATCCCTCTTAAATTCCAGGGCACTAAACACCCGCCCTTGGAGACATGTTTGGGCTAAATTTGGAACTATGGCCCACGTTCCAGTGCAACAGAAACACAAGTTAGAGAAGCCAAGATCCTCAGCCAGCTGCTTTTTTGAACTCTGATACAGGTGGAAGTTGCTTTTTTTTTGATCTCCGGTACAAGTGGGAGGGCCCGATGTTGCCCACGTTGCAGCTGTAAGTTACAGCCCGGCCAAAAGTCCGGGGCGCGTTTGAAATCCAGGAGCAAAAAAAATTTTGGACCAAAACCAGTGCCTTCAAAGATTTCTGCCTATGTTTTTTTATAGCTACAGACACATGCTCCACTTTTAGGGCCTGTCACAAGATTTTCTCAAACCCAAGCCCAAAACACTCTCTTCAGCTCACTTTACGGATAACTCCATTGTAGGCGACAAATGACTTTGTTTACTCTAAAACTAAACTCTCCTGTTATTATATAGTACAGAATTGAGTGCAATTGTAAAGCTTAATTTATGGAATATAACAGGCCTTTATTGGGTTAATTTGCAAACAATCCTTGGCTTACAATTACATCTGGAAAGCAAATATCCACAAAATTTAATTAAGTGCTCAAATATGATACCAATCGAAATATTCATATACAATTGAGTTAACCAAAAACAAGCAGGGAGGGATGTTAACCCTTAGACGCGCCTGCGTCTAGAATCTGGACGATGGATGATTCTGGATGCGTCCCTAAACCACGCAGGGGATGTTTTTCATCCATTCAATTTTAAAAAAAAATTCTTGTGCTAGTCGGTTACCATTTGTACGGTACGGATCTTCAAGATAAGATATTGAGAGTTTTTGAAAAATAGCAAAAGTGGTTAATGTCAAGTTTCATTCTTAGTTCAAAAAGTGAGACCTTAAACATGATTTTCCATAATAAGAAGAATCAAATAGTGAAAACCATACCATCTTGTAGTACATGTTATTCCAATTTCATTACAATATTTTTAAAATTTTAAATGTTAATTTTGGATTTTTAATTGAATTTCAAGACAAAACCTTGCAAAATTAATTAAAAAATATTAATAATAAATATGATGAATCCAACCGTATAGATGTTATCTTCACATTGACATTTATAACTTTACTTTGTACATCAACTCCATTTTAATTTTTTATCAAACATTTTATAACAAATCTTTGAAAACAGTGTAGAATCGGGACCTTAAAGGGTAAAATCTATACAGAGTCTCCGACCTTATATTACCAATTTCTGACAAAGATTCCTCATGAATAGTGCCTTGGTCTCCTCATAAATAGTCCTTTAGACGTGGGAGCACTTGTGGGAACTCTCCTTTAGCATTAGGAAAGTCACAATGAAGTTCCACTCCTATGGACGGTGGAGGGCCTTGCCTTAGATTATGCTCTAACTCACCAAGACAGAAAAACCATGATTTTCATTGAAAGAACAGTTTTTTCTTGTATTGATTTCAATTTTTGTTCACATAATCATCATTCTCAGATTACCCCAAAATTTCTATAAAAAAATATCTATTTATCAGTCAAAAAATCCTTAGTGAGTCATTAAAACCACTGATGACAGAGCTAGTTTAGCGCTTTTAGTACCCAAACTTGTACGCGCGTCACAATACCACCATGTCCACGACCTGCATTAATTCATTTATTGTCTGCATGCACAGCCACTCGCAGTGCTTGCTCCCCAACATGAGGAGCCATGTCCTACACTGCCAGTCTTCGATTGCCACCTTTTTTTTGGATGAATAACGCATAAACTAAGTTAGTCACTGTAAACGATCATGTTTCAGTTCATCGTTTTAGAGCCGGTTTCCATGATCGTCTGCAAATATTTCCTAAAAACGGTTCCATATCAGGCTGGATGGATAGTCTGCCACGGCTGCGGGCAGCTTGTTTGTAGGAAACAGGCTCTGAGTAGTTTCTACACATTTATGGATGTAAGTACTAGCTTCATCGTTTCCGTCATAAATGATTGCTATCGTGACTGTGACTATTATTTTTTATTTTTGAATCAGTGTAAATTATGATTCCGTGTTCAAATCTCTTCCCCAGAAACAATCTCGCCTTGACACCAGTGTTGTACTGGTATCAAATTTCGATACCATATGAATGCTAATTAAATACTGGTATCCAAAAAGTTTATTCAAATACAACCAGTGAAACCACTGATTTCAACCCTCACAGAAGTCCAACTGGGTAATATCGGAGCAACATTGTACGGGTCTTGTAGGAGTGTTTAGATACAGGTAAAACAGTGTCAGTAACAATCTGGTCATTGATACCAGTATAATTGATTATATTGATAACAGGCGGGATAACAGGCCAACAGACCAGAACAACACTGCAGTGGAAGCTTTTGAACTTTTAGCCCCGGCTAAACTGATCCAAGTTTCCAGCTGGTACGTGTAAACGAGCCTTCCGTAATGTTGGTTACAGATCGATCTCCACTTTGAGAAAGAAAACCACATCCACCGTTGCTTTTGACAATCCTGCGCAATACCATCACATGCAATTACCAGCTGGTAGAAATTCACAAGCACAACTTCAGTTCACGCCAATACATTCCAATTACTCCTAACCAAGCGCACGTACGCATGCAACTGAATCTTCTAGTCAGTCGCCTACTTGGAAACCTTCGCCCTCACCTCGGACTCATCGTATACGTCAAGCACTCGAAGTTTTCTCCAGTACGTGTAAGCTGAGGACCGCTTACAACAAAGAACGTTCCATCGGGGAGCTTTATGAAGAGAGATGTATTCAGGAGCCTGAAATCAGACAAAAAATACACAAGAACCCCGCTGATTATATACAGTGGTGTAACTGGTCCTACACTAAGTGTGAGTTCTAATTAGCATTAATGCATCTGAACTAATCTAACCTGTGAGGATACGGTGGTTGGCTACACCGTAACTTAAATGACCGGCGATACGCCCTGATTCTGTGTGATCGTATCTACTGTAAAGAGGCGTGAGGCCCAAGATGGCAGAGCAACAGTGTTTGACTCAATTGGAGTGAGACTAATCTCATCCATTCCAACACCCTCCCTCGCTTCAGGAAGATTCCTTTTCCTGAGTGCGTTCTTCGTTGTGATGAGATGGCGACTCCTTCGCGACAGTCCTTGAGAGACTTCTGTGATTCTGTAGTGAGGGATCTCTCCTTGTGGCAGACATTCCTCCTCTTGTTGTGGTTGTCGACCTTGTTCCTTCAGAGGTTGTCGGTTGAGGTGCTGGGTTTTCTTGAGGAGCTTTTCTTCAGCACATTGGTCGGTGAAGACTCTGGTACTTCTGCGGGTTCTTCAGACAGTGAAGATCAATCCAGGGATACAGTAGTTAGTGGTCGGGATGAAGATCCTTTGGCGGACAGTTTGGTGCATTCGGTTGGAAGGCTTATACCCTCCCTGCCTGACGAATTGGTGCGAAAGCACGTGTGGCCTCGGTTGATGAATCCTTCATCTGTACAGCTGCTCTTTCACCTTCGCCTTTTGAGTTTGTCATGGCGTCGTTTCTTGAACTCTACTGTTGAGTGGAGTACATTGTCTTTTGTCCGCCTGGATTGGCCTGGATACTTACAATATGCTATTCTAAGTAATGAGGAAGTTTTATCTCTGGCTGATCGGTACCAGAGGGAGTTGGCGAACTACAGGGTAGTGGTAACTGAAGACATGAGTGAGATAGAAGCTAGAGTTGGATATACCAGGCTGAGAGAGAGGTCGTTGCCTTTCTGCTTGGCACTGGACGGTTGTCCACCAGATGTAATTGTGGACCCTGAGTATTACGGATTGTAGTTACAAGCTTTTTGAATGCAAGTGTTCTATTTTTACTAGCCCTAATCTATCTCTCAGTCTCTCAAAAGAAACTCTTCCAAGGGCCTTTGTGAAGATGTCTGCTACTTGGTCTATAGTAGGTATGTACTTTAAATTTATTTCTCCAGAGACTATCTTTTCTCGTATGAAATGGTGTCTAACTTCGATATGTTTAGTGCGACCATGGTAGACCGGGTTATGTGCCAGGTTAATACTTCCCTGATTGTCCCCGAAAATAGTTGTAGAATTTTTATCATCTAAAATGTTGAGCTCACTAAACATCCTTCTCAACCAAATGGCTTCCTTGGCACCCTCGGTAATTGACATATACTCAACTTCTGTTGATGAGAGTGCCACGGTAGGTTGTTTTTTACTGTTCTATGTAATGGGACTTTTTCCTAGCATAAAAAGGTATCCTGTGGTAGATTTTCTGTCTTGGGTGTCTCCTGCCCAGTCAGAATCAGTGAACCCATAGAGACTAATTTCCCCCCCTCGCTGATACTGCAGGGCAAAATTGGTCGTTCCTCTAAGGTATCGGTAGAGATGTTTAACTGCTTGGGCATGAACTTCTAGTGGTTTAGTCATAAAACGACTCAAAATGCTTATGGCATAAGAGATATCGGGGCGGGTGTGGGTGAGGAATATGAGCTTACCTACCATTTTCTGATAGAGTGTGGTGTCGGTGGCGGGGGAGTCCATGATAGCCTCCAGCTTGTGCTTTTCCGCCATTGGTGTAGAGACAGGGCGACATTTGGCCATGCCAAACTCGAGCAACATGGTTTCAATGTATTGGCGCTGGGTAAGGAGTATCCCTGACTCCTCAAACAGAAACTCGATGCCAAGACTGAAGGAGAGGCGGCCAAGGTCGGAGATGTCAAATTGATGCTTGAGGGTAGTGCGCAGAGATTCAATCTTGTGGGGATCGTTGCCGGTGATGTACACGTCATCGACGTACAGCAGCAGCAGGGTGATCTTGCCCTTGGCCGAGTGGATGTACAAGTTTTGATCAGCTGCGGATTTGGACAAGCCCTGGCCAAGCAGAAAAGTATCGAAGGTAGTGTACCAGGCTCTAGGTGCCTGCTTTAGACCGTATAACGCTTTCTTTAATTTACAAGCGGAATGTTCATGAGGAGAGAGGTCAAAACCTGGCGGGGTAGTGACGAAGATGTCTTCTTGGATCTCTCCATGGAGGAAAGCGGTCTTGACGTCCATATGGAATATGGGCCATCCTTGGTTGCCGGCGAGGGCGACAATCCCACGTAAAGTGTTCCACTTGACAACCGGTGCGAAGGTTTCGTTGTAGTCCTGTCCCGCCTTCTGCTGGAAGCCGCGGGCCACGAGTCGAGCTTTTAGTTTTGCCACTGTTCCATTGGCGTGAGTTTTCACTCTGAAAATCCACTTTGTCGAGATTGGTTTTTTGCCAGGAGGAAGTGGGAGAACGTCCCAAGTGTCGTTTTTATGAATTGAGTTGATTTCGCTTTCCATTGCTTCACGCCAGCCAGGGTGGGCAAGTGCAGCCTCTGTGCTGCTTGGGAGCGGGACCTGGGAAGGGAGCTCTGCGGCATGGATGTAAAAATCTTGAAGGTGACCGGGAGGGCGACGGAGGCGACTGCTCCTTGTGGACGGCAGAGCATCTGCTTGGGGAGGCGGGCTGGGGTCCCTGCGACGACGCTGATAAGTATGGAGAGGAATCGTAGCTCGATGGGATGCATCTGGGACTAGTGGAAGCTGCACGGAGAAATCGTCAACAGGATTGAGGTCAGACGAAGTTGGATTGCTCGCAGGTACTGGCGCCGGTGTCGAGTGCACCTGAAGTGAACTGCTCGAGGTGGAGATCCTAGGACTTGTGCTAGTAAGCTGTGGATGTGGGATAGGAGAATCGGGAACGCCGTCGATGAATTCAGGTGGATCGACCTTGGGTGAAGCTGGACCGGTTGCAGAAGACAGAGGGTCGCTGCTTCCAAGATCTTCGACTGAGCTCCATGGATCTGGTGATGGCTGAGGCCTGGAAGTACTGGAATTGACCACAAATGGGAAAAAGGTTTCGTCAAACTTGACATCTTTCGAGATGATTACCTTTTGTGTGGCAGGATGGAAATTTCTCAAGCCAGTGGAATTGGAATCATGGCCGAGAAAAATGCAATCCATAGCTCGGGGGTCCTACTTGTGTTTGGAAGCGGTGGTGTCGAGGACAAATGTGCGGCACCCGAAAGTGCGCAGGTGGTCCACCTTTGGTTTGGTGCCAAAAAATCGCTCGTAAGGAGTGTCCCCAGCGTTGGCACGGCTCGATGTTCGGTTGATGAGGTAATTCGCAGTGGAAATTGCCTCCGTCCAGAGAGTGGATGGAACATTGCTCTCGAAAATCATGCATCGGGCTTTGTTGAGAAGACTCCGATTCTTTCGTTCGGCGACTCCGTTTTGATGGGGCGTCCTGGCTTGAGAGAATTGTCGAATAATGCCTGTGTCGTTACAAAACTCGTTGAAGGCATGGGAAACATATTCCCCCCCTCGGTCTGAGCGAATGGCCTCGATTCGCAAGTCTGTCTGTAACTCAATCATGTTTCTAAAATTTTTGAAGCACGACAGGGTGTCACTTTTGTTTTTCAAAAAATAAACCGAGGTAAAGCGACTTGCATCATCGGTGATTGTCAAGAAATACCTTGAACCAGAGGATGAAGCTGGCATGGGTCCACAAAGATCTGAGTGGAGTAACTCCAGAGGCTTGCTGGGGCGGAGCTTGGTAGCGGCAGATGGAACGTTGCTCCTCACAGTTGGCTCCTTCCTGGAGATTCTCGTGCGGCATTGTTTGCCCAGGTGGCAGGTACTGCAGTTGAGAGGCTGGGTTGGCAGGGTGAATTATGGAAGACCTATGACTTTAGACTTTTGGGCCATAAAGAATAGTGTTCCCCAGCTAGCATGACCTAGCCTTTTGTGCCAAAGCTGTAGAAGCTGTGTTTCCTGAGAAATCTGATTTTTCTGATCTTCTGTAACACTATTGACTGACTCGTTTGGTGGGCGAAATTTATAAAGGCCATTTTTTGTGTCTCTAATTCCTGTGGTAACTATGTGTTGAGGAGCTAGTGACGGAAAATTTCTAAGTATCCAAACTTTGCGTGAATCAAAAAGGAGTTTGAATTTCTCACTACTATCGGTAATAGTACCAACTGATAGAAGGTTTTTTGTGACACCGGGGACGTAGAGGACATTGTCGAATTTTATTTCACCGAAGCATGTTGAAATTTCAGTCATACCTCTTCCAGCTACATTTAGCTTTTCCCCTCCCGCTGTACTGATTCTAGAACTGCTACTTAGTTCTAGATTTTTGAGAAGGTTGCGAGACCCAGTGACATGCTTTGACGCCCCGCTATCAACATACCATTCTTCTTTTCCACGCTGGTCCAGCAGATTGAGTTCGACTTCACTTGGGCATTCTTCGTTGTCGCACTGGTCCAGCAAGTTGAGTTCGAGTTCACTTAGGTTCACTGGCAGTTCGTCTTCCAGTTCCATGATGTCGTCATCTTCGGATTCTTCTCCTGCGAAGTTGTCCACGCTGTCGTCAACGAGGTTCACAGAGGTCCTCCGTTCTTCTTTCCGCTTCTTGATGTCTGCCGCTAGCACCTTGCAGTTGCGTAACCAGTGATCGCGCCCACCGCAGTAGTGGCATTCTCCGCCTTGTTTCTTGATCTTTGTCCGGTTCTCGTCACCTCCGGTCGATTTGTGAGCGTGGAAACTAGCTTTCCCTGTGCTCCTTGTCAAAAGAGCCTCTCCGTCTCTTCTTTTGCTATTACGAATCTCACGTCTCAAGTTCTCCTGCATGAGAATCTCTGTCAGTTCGGTAATTGAAGGGAGATCAGGTCTGTAGATTAGAGTGTTAACCAAGCTTTCGAAGCTTTCAGGCAGGGCCATCAGGGCGTATTCTACGACTTCTTTGTCTATCAGTGTTTCCCTTGTGCACACAAACTCATTAATGAGTTCTTTGAGGCTCTGGAGGAAATCGTTCATGGATCCGCCCTCTTCTAATTTCAGATTGGTAAGTCTACGTCTGAGCAGCAGCTTCCGCGAGTTAGTGTTGTTGGCATACAGACTTTTCAAAACGTTCCAACATTCAGCGGGATCTGAAATATTGACTATGTGGGGAATGACATTGTCTCTCACTGAGACTGCAATCATTGACAATGCTTTGTTTTTCTGAACTTAGATAGCTGCTAATTCATCAGGATCAGTGGGAACTATCATTCCTGCAGGGGGGTCAATAAACTTCCAAACATCCTCCCTATTCATCATGTTTCTAAGTTTGAAACTCCAATCACTGTAGTTTGGGTTTCCTTCAAGCTTGGAGGCCTCTCCTATGGACAACTCTCTAAGTGCCATTGTGACTCCTTGTAGTCTGTTTCTACTGGTCTATAGCTCTATTCAACTAGACAAACCAAGGTTGCCTTACAATAGGTCTGCTATTCTCCTAGAAAACCTGCTCTGATACCATGAAGAGAGATGTATTCAGGAGCCTGAAATCAGACAAAAAATACACAAGAACCCCGCTGATTATATACAGGGGTGTAACTGGTCCTACACTAAGTGTGAGTTCTAATTAGCATTAATGCATCTGAACTAATCTAACCTGTGAGGATACGGTGGTTGGCTACACCATAACTTAAATGACCGGCGATACGCCCTGATTCTGTGTGATCGTATCTACTGTAAAGAGGCGTGAGGCCCAAGATGGCAGAGCAACAGTGTTTGACTCAATTGGAGTGAGACTAATCTCATCCATTCCAACACTTTACAGTTGGGAGGATGAAATTTGACAAAACACATGTATGTTCTTTACGTCAGGTGAGGCCATTTGACTGGGTGTTCCCTGTGCAAGGGATTTTACCCTACACAATTCGATGCAGCATCCGACCTCCGTCACCAAACAGTAGTGAGTCAGACACTGCAACGTGAGAGAGAGAGCGAGCTCTTCAGTGAGATCGATCATTGGCAGGGTTGGCAACGGATTGAGCAAGTGATTGATTGAGCGAGCGAGGATGCAGAACCCGGTGAAGGAGATCGAGGAGGTGGTGCGGGGGCTGGTGGAGAAGCCGACGCTGAAACGGCAGGCGGCGGTGCTGCAGAAGTACTTCACGGAGGACGTGGAGTTTTACCACTTCTACATCAACACGACGGGCGGCGTCAAGGACCTGACGGCTATCTACCAGATGGCGGAGCTCATCGTGAACTACCAGAGCGTGGAGTTTCAGAACATCGTGTACGATCGCAAGGAGAATGCGCTCGTGCTCCGCATGACGGTCTTCGTGCGCCCGCTCGGCATCATGCCCCTCGCGGGCCTCAAGTTCCTCACGCTCCTCGAACTCCAGGATCACGTAGACGAGGTATATTTTATCACATTCTCGTGTCTGCATGGACTGGAATTTTCCATGTAGCTTTCCCATTCTTTTGGCTTGGCTTGGCTTGGCTGTCCCAAACAACAAAAGTTCTGAAGTTGGAAAAACTAAATCTCTATACAAGCAAAAATTCTTAACTTATTCTTTCGGTATCCCAATTTAATACATCTTACAAATCTGCAATTTATTTTTGTCGGTCTAGTAATAGTAAACACTGCGGAGAAAATACCTTAAAAGCTTCTCCCTTGCAAAAGATAAAGCAAGCAAATATGCACATTATTGAGTGTATGGCAGGGTTGGTGGCACATGATATCATGCATGACTGAAAATAGGATGGATGAATGAATGACCTCTATGTATGTATGTATGGTGTAGTTTGGGATCGTAGTGCTTGCATGCAACATTGATGTGGCTGATGACATGAGTGTGACCATGGATACATATGGATGGATGCATGGATTGTAATTGAAGGGGGGCAAGACGGTGAAGAAGATCAAGGTGCAGCGGGATTACTTTGAGCGGTCGCCGCTGTTGCTCATGATTCCTGTGTTTGGGCGCATCTATGACTCCGACATGCTGCGCACCTTGATCGGCGGTCTGCAGGCTACCACGTTTGATATTCTGCAGCAAGGCCTGGGTGTGCTTTTGGGCCGCACTCACCATTTCCAATCAGTTTGGTGAATATTATTCAATCTATAATTTATTATACTCTTTTATTTCTACGACCGAGCTAGGCATATATATACTGTAGTTATGCTCTCAACTCCTTTTTCTTGTCGTATTCTGACATCTGCATGCATGCATGCAATTATAAACATTGGATGATTTTTGTGTACATATGTGGTTGGAGAATCTCCACATTTCATGATGCCAAATGTGTGACATAAAAAAATATTCATCGTGAATTTGGCCAGTGCGAAAATCCACTCTACTTTGATACCCCAAAGAGCTAGACCTGCATGCAGTTGTTGCCCATTCTTCCACTGAATTCTGTTCATAAATTTCTTTTATTTTTGGGAAGTGGATGCTTCATTCCATTGAAAGACAAAAAAGAATTTTGTGCATGAGAGCATTCCTACCAGCGACTGATATCCTCTAGTTTCTTGCTAAAAATCAAGGTCCCAACTGACTTGGGATTTGGGAATTGAAGACTTCTTACCAACTAGAGTGTTCCAGGCTAGTATATTGCTTAATTGTTACCATAAACCAGTCGACTAGACTCTTCTTGTTTGGAAAAATTTAGATCTACCTAGGATGGTATATCAAGTTTGGAAATTTAGGGATACCAAACTCATTGTTGGGCATGTTCTAAGTTTAGCAAATACAGTAGCAATCCTACTGGCAATTTAGTCGTCCAACTAGGCTCATGTCTATTATATTACGAATATGTATAGACTGATGATGGGAGAGAAATGATCATAGATTTTGAAAATGTATGTTGCAATTGGATTTGAGGTCACGGTACCCTTACCGGCAGTTGTTACGTATAGCAATACCCACCCTCTGGTATTCAGGAACACGCAGAACCTCTTTAATATTGCATAGTGCATGATGTTTGAATTTATTCAAATAGTCAGTAACTAATTAGTTACCACAGCCACCAGCAGTGAAATTGAAAAGACCATTACATATTATATCTACTTCGTAAAATATTTCATACATCAGTAGTCCTCAGACCAGCCGGCCATACATCAGTAGTCCTCGAATTCGAAGATCAACTTCTATATATAATTATTACAATAGTACTTGATTTATAATCTCTAGACATTCACTGGATGGACGCATCTGTTAGTTGATTTCAGCATGAGCACTCTATTACGACAATGTACTTTAATTTGCTTACAGGACATTATCTTCAGTACATACATTACTTTAGTGTTAGCTCATGAATATAAAAACCGAAGATAAATCACAGGGAGATAAAATCAAGTTTCCCATATGGGAAACGCAGATAAACTTCTCACAATTCTAATTTTCCTAGATCGAAAATATAATACAATCATCTCAAGAAAGTTACAACTGTGGAAATTTTGTCCCACTTCCCATATGAAATCCCACGTTGGAATGTCTTAATCTCTCCTTATGAAAGATTGAGACCCAGCTAGAATTAAGATCGTTCAATGAAAGCAAAATTCCCCACAAGAGTTGGATTGACAATGGAAACCATGTACCTAGATAGCCATGACGAGTCAAGCCATCAACTGTAATTTAACCTTTAAACGTAGCTGCAGCCATATATTAGCAGATGGATGTAACTGATCAAAAGTGAACTGAATTATTATAGAGTTGATGAAGGAATTTTCATCCAATTCTTTTTGTAAAGGGTCTTCATTGATCATGCTACCTATTCAAGTTAAATTAAGGTCATTCAAGCTATTTTTGAATTTACACAAGGTCCCAATTACACAAGGAGTGGTAAAAATGGTTCACCATGTAGTGTAGGATTTTTTTGTTCTTTCTTATATTAACTAAATTTAGACCATGATAATGAGTTTTAGTGCATTTGAGATTAACCCTTTAGTGCCCACGGTACTGCAGCTAGAAGCACTGGATTTCAGTGGATTTTTCCACTGTGATTGAGACTACCAAAAATAGAATGGATTAAATTAGAAAGTAGCTGTACAATTCTATTCTCAACTGGAGAGCACACATTTTATTAAAATTTGAGAATCATCCAATGGTGGGATTGGAAGATTATAGTATGTATTTGAACTATATAATGCACACTCAAAAATGAGATTTTGGGGGGTGTGTGACTTCAAAGTTAAATAGAATTTGGAATAAATTTTCAAAAATGAAAGGAAAGAAGTTCAGCTATACTGCTATGCCCTATGTCAAAACTTTCCGTTGCAATCTTTCATATCAAGAATAGACTCAAACATAATTATTGGGAATTTTATAAGTGGAAGTGACTTATCCATATACGGTTTAGGACATGATTATATACGTTGAAAATTGACAGGTGTGGGTACATTAATCAAGACCAGTTTACACATACTAATGGAAGATGAAGAAAAGAACAAATCCAAAAAAATAAAACAAGATAACAAACTTCCAAACACAAGTAATACTGCATAATACATGTGTTGTTTTTGTAAGTATTTACTGTATTTTCAAGTATTTGCAGTATTTTTGCGTTCGGTTGATAGATATTTTGATAGTTGTACAATTCCAAATTGAAAATTTCTTTTTCTGGAAGGTGTGTAATGTATATGGCAAAATCTGAACATCAAAACCAAAGTTCCAATTCTTCACGGATTCTCTGCTATTTTCATTTTAGACGTTGTAGTGACTATAATGTGGTCATCTGGACACTAAAGGGTTAATTAACAAAATGAAGCTTACTAACTTTAATTTCTATTCTACTTTGAACTTTTGGAAAAATTTGAAAATTAGGTGTTTTATTGAAGTTACGAGTTTCGTGGGCTATAACCATGGTGTAACAATCTTCTAATTTTAGATACAAAGATGATTTTCATTTATTGTTCACTTTTTCATTGTAATATATACCTTTGGTAAAAAAATTGGAATTTTTTAGTATATTCTGTAATTGGTATGAATTTTATTTAACCACTTCAAAAAATCATAGTAATTTCAAATTTCATCAAAACTTGTGAAAAAATCACGGTTTGTAGTACACACATAGCTTCATCTACTAAAAAATTTAATTTTAATTTTAATCTTATCTATTGTCGCAAAACTAAGTGTGACAGATACAACTCGATTCCGTGGTCATGGCCACAACATTTAACCCTTAAACGTCAATATAGGCAAGAGGGACTTGATTTAAGATCCAAGGGGTGCATTTAGTGTTAAAAGCCCCCTATCTACGGTTTTTCTTTCATTAAAAAAAATGATATACATACATACATACATATAACAAAATTATAGAAGCCTTATGTATGCATGCATGTTCAAAGTAAATTAAAAAAATCAAAGCCTAACATATGTGTACAATGAAAAACATGGCCTAAAAAACAGGCCTAAATTTTTTTTCATTACAAAGGTACTCATTTATCATTGATAAAATCAGTAAACACTTTTAACACCATATTCATTATTTTGGGAGATTTCCAATCTCCCAATTTAATGACAGTTTAGGTCTAGTCGACCTAAATTGTACCCACTAAGTGGGTACTTTATTGAAACTGAACAAAACAACCAATCATCAAAAATTTTGAATGGCCATAACTTATTCAAATTTTGTCCAAATTGAGCATATGAGGTGTTATTTGACATCTCCATGTGATGGATGAACACACAACTCATATGGACGAGATGTGTGAGGAAGTGAGACAATTCCGGTTGGATGAAGGGTATGTTGAAAATAGACAAGATGATCTATTCACTGAAGTGAAAAATCTCTTCATTCAAAGTAAAAAGATATAATTCCTTTTGATTGGTTGATAAGTAAGTTTTGTGAATAAAACTAAAACACAAAAATAGTATATTTTGTGTATGGTTGGCAATATAGTGAGTTCTATGATGAGAACCGAAGTAAGATACTAGAAGATCTTTTAGCTAGAAATAGTTTGAGATTCTAGTTTTAAGTATGGAAAACTAAGAGTCATTTTGGAATATAAATACTAGGCTTCGGGGAGAGGAGAGCTATTTTTTTCGCGTGCTCTCCTCTAGGGTTGGAGGAAGAGCTAAGTACTATTGTATCATTGAATTTTATTGTATTATATTGAATTGTATTGTATTGTGATTAATTTTAGTACTGAACTGTTAAAGGTTCCTTACAAAAGGATTGGTTTTCAGACAAGTATATGAGATGATTTAAGTAGTTCAAGCAATTTTCACTTTGAAAATTTATATTAATTACATGACTTATCCAAAAAAATTGTTGTTATTTCTTGTAAAATCATCATTTTCAAACGCTTTTACTAGAAAATTATTCTACTTTGGAAAAGGTGCCTCCACCTTTATTGAATTGCTTATAAATATTGTTTTAGGTTTTCTACGTTATAGCTTATGACTATAGAGTAAAGTAATGCTATATTTGACTATTAAAACAACATTCGTTTTGCTAATTTGAAGTGAAATTAATATGCTAACTCACTCACACCAGTGAAGGCCCTTATAAGCACCCATAATGGGAAATACATCCAAAATCAATGTGTAGATTGACCCATTATCCAAACTCAATGCCATTTATGTAGAAATTTCTGTCAACCAATCAACTTTTTGTAATATTACCTATATTATTCAATTTCAAAAAAATACTTGTGCCGGTTTGTAAAATCATATGTTCACAAATTTGGGATAGTCTAGTTATCGATTTTAAATGATCACTAATTTTGTACTTTAAAAATTTGTAAAAATCTCATTTAAATTGAAATGAGTGAATGCAAGAGTATAATTTCTATTGCTACTGAAAAGGGTGGACCATTGGTGCTTTTTGAGACCTCAGCTCTTGTATTCCAGTGGCTTTCACCTGCCCGATCTTTACGTGAAAGTCTGTTATAAGGCTCGGTTTTCATATATGGGTGGCCTTGGTTCCAAAAGGTAGAAGCTCCACTGAAGTGGGTGAATTGATGAGAATCTAGGAGTATGTTTTTCATTTCTACCAAAATGGATGGAGTGTGAATGATTCTTGAGACCTCATTTCTTGTCTTCTAGTGCCTTTTACCCTACCCATCTTCACATAGAAGCCTATCTTAAGGGTAGGCTTCCATGATCACCCTGTCTCCACTATTGCCACTATAGTTCCCACCAAAACTTTGTAAAGAAGGCGAGCGGGTGTGTACATGACTATATGTGCAACCTACAATCTTTGAAATTTTCAAAAATAAACTTACGTGATCCAATCTAATATTGAACTAAATGAATGGACAAATGTGCCCATTGGTTGAATGTTGATTAATTAGGAGAAGACACAAATTTCAAGGATTCAGAATAGACATTATAAGAACCCACTCAACTTTGTGGGCTTGCTATATCCTTGCTCCAAGCCCTTTTCAAAAATAGTGGGTACACATTATCTTCTTGATGGGTTAAAAAGACATGGAAGTGTTTTTCCTCACCCACTTCCCACTCAAAATATTGGAACGGGGAGCAAGTTTTTTATATTGGTTGCTTTTTATGACCATTTTGCTATAGAAATCCACTGGAAGAATCACCGTATGGAAACATAATGAGAAAAATGTCACCTCATGTTAGCCACCAAGGGAATCACACTTGCTTGTTGAATGCTAGTCTAAGACTTCTTGAGTCATACGTAGTGAATGAAAAGACCAAGATGTTGAATGAAAAAGACACTATGTAATGAAAAACTGTCTAAAGGCCAATATGTTGAATGATAAAGATTGTACGTATGAAAAAATAGAGATCTATCACGAGGTTTTTCAACTAAAAATATGATAAAATTAGAGATAAAAAAGCCACCCCATTCACTTGCATACCAGCTTTGTAGCCTAAAGTTAAACGACCCCGGAAAAAAAAAAAACAAAAAAAACCTGACTGGGAGAGCATGGAATCAGGCCCAAAGTTATCGGTTATTTTACGGGTGTCCCTCCTTATCCACAGCAGCATTTGGACAAGAGCAGCAATCAGCGGAGCCCTTTTGTGTAGAGCCGAACTGCACTCGGATGTCAATCCACGTGTTTGCACAGGCAACTTCCTTTCGATGAGATTCACGACACAGCAAGTGACATTTGTCCCTTCAACGGGATAAATCTCCTTTGCACGTTACAAGTGGGTCCTCTCCATTTGCCCTCTATGAGTCCTCACCCCCATCTCTCAACAAATTCAGGCAACTGCTTTTCACCTTTTGCACACACTCATGCACCGGCGACACTGGCACTGTAACTTAAGTACTCCGTACCTCAGTTGATAAGGTCTTGGTAAACATCGATCCTTCCTAGTCTGCGCCATGCACAGAAATTCGTTCCTCCAAAACAAATTTGAAAAAAGAAAACATAATCCCAGAATTCCAGCCACTGATTCAGTCAAACTGCACAACATGAAAAACATTCCCATCATGCTAAGTTACTCATTGAACCTTCGGTCCGAACCGTATTATCTTACCCAAATGCATGTGTGCATGCATCCTAAACAATATTTTATTAAATGTAACAATATTAATTATATCCAATACTAAACTCTTCACAAAAAATCAAATGCATCAAATGGTTGTGATGTAACAGTGGTAGATTGGGCAGTGTACAGTATTTTCATGTTGGCTAATTAGTAGTATTAAAGAACTGGTTCGATGTAGTGGTGCCTGAAAATATCCACTTTAACATTCAGTAGCCTTAAAAGAGACTGCCTTTTAGTTTCATCCACCTTTATATATAGAGTGACCAGTGATTTGTAATTGAATGAACTATTGAAATAAATAAATAAAATTACAAAACATTGTTGAATTGTGATAGAATCAAAATAAACAATTACAAAACACTATTGAATTGTGAATGAATCATATAAACAATCACACAATACTGTTGAATTGTGATTGAATGAGTGCTTCCGATGACTGCTCACCATGGTTGATTGCTCTTGCTTAATGCCACTGCCCCATAGCTACTGATTTGATGTGGAATATCCCACATTATTTCATTGGGAGAAAGAAATGATGTGGGATATTCCACATCATTCTGTTAGCAGAACGGAGGCTAGCAGTCACAAATGTTACGGTGCCTGAAAATATCCACATCATGAATTTTCGAAGATTCCGAACTTGTAAAGTAATCTGGGTAGGATAAGTGCACGCCACAGGAATTGCAAATTTCTACTGTTGAGTAGTCATAAATTACTTGGAAAAACAAAAAGTCCGCGATTCTAGACATTCGGAACATCATGAGAAAGAGCGATTCATGGTTTGTCAAACCCCAATCGTCCACGTAGGTTTAGTTCCCCGTACCGACACGTGGTGGGCTCACATTGACGAACTGTCGCTTGGCGACCCGCCTTCATCAGTTGTCACGATCATGAATCCCGCCCCCGCCCACCATTTGAATCCTTCGTGCCCATCTCGCTACCCGGGATCCTTTCGTCTTAGAAACCTTGGAGAGCATTGGGTGGTACAGGAGCTTCATTTTTTCGTCGATTTCGTTTCGAATTCTTTGAGCATTTTTTGGTGGTTGTGATTGTGGACGAGTATGCTAATTGATTTTTTTGCGTCGGGGCTTGAAAGTGGCGCGGGATCCGGGACCCCTTGGATGGCGATTCCTCGCGTGCTTGTGTTGCTATTGCTACTTGTAGTAGGCGCGGTCGTGATTTTCCATGGGAAGTCTAATTCGAATTGGAAGGTGACACTGTCGTCCACGCCTGCGGGAGCTTGGCTCTTGTCGCAATTCGAAAAGGACCCCGTGCACACGCTGAACAAGACCGCTGTGGAGAGTCTCGCAAAGGATCACCGGCTCAACATGGACTCTGTTGCGGCGCGGCGCTTGTCCAGAGACAAGTTCCTGGAGCTCCACAGTGAATTTGACTTCAGCGTTCCGCCGGTGCGCCATCCATGTTGCATAATTTGGTTTCTCTTCCCAGAGTTTGTACATGCAAGCAATGGATGAATTAGAAACGAATTGCTAGTTTTAAGGATTAGAGAGAAGACTGAACTGGTGCTAACATTTGTGTTCTTTTCGTGTTGTGATTTTGGCAGCATAAAGATAGAAGTATGGGATTAAATGTCACTGAGGTATATATCTTGATTATCCCTGCTGCATGAATATTTATACTACTTTGATGTACGCACATGGAGGTGTCGTATTTGAATTTTGTAAGATTTTTGAAATGTTTTGAGAATGCTATTGAAGTGATCCATTGCTTGTTTTGATGTTCTCAATTTTTTTCTCAGACCTATGTGAAGAATTCTCGTAATTTGGAGATTTTCGTGAAAAGTTGGGTGCCAGCGGAAGCGCGCCCCAAGGGTCTTCTCTTTATTTGCCATGGTTATGGCGACACTGTCACATTTTTCAACGAGGGTGAGCATTGAGCTTGTTTCTACAGTATTGATTGATCCATTTGGTTTGTACACGTCGATGATACCGAGGCGGCTCATTCTCCATTAATCCCACTTCGTGAAATGAGAGCAACTCCTCCATATTCAATGATGCATGTGAATGTGTGTATGTTAATTTAATGGTTCGTGGACTGTTGTGTCTCCCAGGATTGGCTCGAGCTCTGGCAGTTGCTGGTTATGCAGTGTATGGCATGGATTATCCTGGCTTTGGTCTCTCGGAAGGATTGCACGGATATATTCCCAACTTCGACGTTCTTGTGAATGATGTGGTGGAGCAGTATCGATCTATAAAAGGTAGAGTTTCATTTTTATATCTTACAGTAAATCACCGTACATGACAGGATTACATGACAGAGAGTTCGGGGTTCCAACAATTCGCAGCAAAGTCAATCTGAGAGAATCATCCCTATGATTCATGATACCCATAGGGAGACCTTTAATAAATTATTGAGGAAGATTCTTTGTATGATGTTGTCTGAAAGTTCTGAAACAACATGATTTCATGAGAGGTTCTCTTTATGATGATATCCCAAAATTCCTGAACAGTCTAATTTTACTCTGAAAATCCTGTTGAATTTTTGAGCCCTTGATAACATGTGTTGGAATCGTTTTCAATAGTTACCCTCCTCGTGATTTCTGTTCAATTTTATATGACTAGACATTGTCAGTTTGCCCATTGAATATATTTACCATTTTTCTAACAGTGGGTTTGATTTGCACCAGAGCGTCCCGAGAACAAAGGCTTGCCTTGCTTTCTGTTCGGAGAGTCCATGGGAGGGGCGGTAGCTCTTAAAGCTCATCTGAAAGAACCCAGCATGTGGGATGGTGCGGTACTGGTAGCTCCCATGTGCAAGATTGCGGATGCTATGTACCCACCTTGGTATTTGGTGCAAGTTATGATTGCACTGGCCCACGTCATACCAAAGGCGAAACTTGTTCCCCATACTGACATTGCCGAAATTGGCTTCCGAAATTTAGAGAAGAGAAAGAGAGTAAGTGTATTTTACTCCTACTTAATTAAATACAGGTTCTGAGCTTTTTGTATCATTGACAAGAAAATGTCAGCATTTGTTACTACATAGAAATGAGTATTCATTTCTGGAGTTCTTATGTGGATTATTTCAAGAGTGACGGTTTTAGTTGGTCTTGATGTTGACTGTTTGGATTTGGCAGGCTAATTACAATCCTGTTGCGTACATTGGGAATCCCCGACTTGGAACTGCACTGCAGTTACTGCAGACAACAGATTATGTCGAGAGCAAGTTGGCAGAGGCAAGTCACTCTTGTTATACTTTGTGACCTCATTTAGAAGTGTCGCATCTCTGAACTGTCTCTAATCAAAGAGTCACGAAACTACGTCAAAAAGACCTAGTATTTTGCAAAACTTTATAGAGAACCTCTTGAATCTGATTCTACTGTTGCGTTGGTTTGTTTCTGCAGGTTTCGCTACCATTGCTTGTGCTGCATGGGGCTGCTGACCAAGTTACTGACCCATCAATCAGCAAATTGCTTCATGAGAGGGCCAAGAGCGAGGACAAGACAATGAAGCTTTATGATGATGCTTGGCATTGTCTTCTACAGGGGGAGCCAGATGATGTGGTGAAGAAGGTCATGAAGGATATTGTAACCTGGCTTGATGCTCATGCTGCTTCCAAGGGAGATTTTGATCAGCAGAATGAGACCGAAATGGAAGATCGTGTGTCCTCAGCCGCACCAAATTTGATTGAGTTTGGTAAATTTGACGCAGTCAAAGAGTTCTTGTAGTGATCGACATTTGGTGTTGTCAAAATGGGTGTTGTCGAGCAATTTCATACTACATTTCGAATCAAGTGGTACAGACCGTGAAAGCTCAGCACCTCTTATTAGAAACGTTAGGTGTGACTTACTTTCATAACTATGAAAGTCTTTATTGGTCATAAGCGCAAGCTTGGACAAAAATTCTCTCTATTAAGTTAAATTCCTTCTAGGAATAGAGATTGACGTTGTAGAAAGATTCACATGGAGAATTATTGGTTGAGCAACTTTAGCGTGAAGTGTTAGTTTTCAATTGGACATGCTCAGTGGTTGTGATGTGCAACGTGTACATATGTAATTGAATCCTGAAATCAGAATCGAGCGCATACCAATGCAGTTTAACCCCTAAAGGACCAAGGTTGATTTTCCAAGTTTGGTCAGTGTGGAATGAGTATTGATCCTCAATTTTTGAGGTTTTTTGTGCTGATTCTACTCTTTGTAATGAAGATGAGATGGTAATTTGCGTAGGTAGGTAATGTATAGATCAAAAGATACAATCATGCAAAGGTGAAAAACCTTATTGATAAAGTTTCAAAAAAAAAAGTGCAGCCAACTTGTAAGCTTATAATCTTATTATTGAGGAACCCTAAATAGTTGAAAATTTGAAAGTGCCAATAAATTCAAGCTAGTTGAAATATCCTACGGTTGAAATACTTTTGGACACAGTGCTAAATGGGGTTAAAAATAAAGCCAAACCATCCACTTTTTACCCGGCAAAAATGTTTGGGACCCCTGTGCAAGCGGCACCATTTCCTTCGATGTCTGCAGCTGATCCGGAATCGTATGGCTTCGTACCAGTGTGCATAATTACACACTAGATCCAGCCTTTCAGTTTTTTCGTCTTAGTATTTGTTGTGTTAAAGTCTCAATGCACGTACACTATCGGAAGTTTGGTTTCTGGTGCAATAGTTCGAAAGGAGCAACATGTTTACATCGATAAATATTGAATTTTCAAGACCCAGCTCAACATGGATAATTATAATTCTTGGCGTGCTTCGTTGCCGTGCAATTCTCGGCAAAAAATAGTAAGAACATAAGTTTGAAAAATGATCTTATAGAAGGTATGTTCAGGTACACCACAATCATAAATAAAGAAATATAGAAAATTATCAAATTAAGAGTTGGAATTAAACATACATACAACTCAAACAGTGTTTAAGGGCATTTGTATGGTATGGTCCAAGTGCTAGAATTCTTGTCATTTTGTACTCTTTTGAGGATTTTGAGAATTTGAAAAATTCATTTTGGAGAGTAAAAAATGCTTATGTAAAATCTAAAGTGGTAGGATGGGTTGTACCGATAATAGAGAACAAATATTTGATAGAAAATAAAAAAATTGGCATTATATTTTAATAGAGAATGAAACAAAGGGTAAACCCCGAGAATGCTACTCCTATATTATACGCAGGGGACATCGGCATTAAAGCGGCTTAGAGGCTGGCTTTTGTTAAAATTATATCAAATTATATAAAATAACAACAGACCAAAAAGTTAGGTGAAGACCAAATTAAATAAAATGAGATGTAGAGAATGTTGGGTTGCATACTTATCAAAAAAAAGCTCCACATTGTATATAAAGAATTGAAACACCTATGTATAATTTTTAAAATCCATAAGAGAAGTTGCCTCCAATTAAAATTAAGAGTTGAAGCAAGGTAACTTCTCACAATTGCTAAAGAATGTAATGAACACAAGAAGAAGAACGATTTGAATAATCCTAGTTCCAATTGGAATCATACTCTAGCTCCAATGAAATTTCAAATAATATTTTACTACACATTTTACTATTGAATAGATCAATTCAGCATAGCTGCTTCATCACACAACCAAGGCTACACGTAAGATGTTTCTCAAAAGAAAAAGCTATTACAGCATGGGGAGTAACTAAGTACATCAATCTGGGCTAGCTAGCAATGAACAACACTCCTTATTCTTAACCCTATATGTAATAGACGAAGACTCTCATTAATACATCATTATTATTTGAATTACTGACAGTGCAACAGTGCAACATTGGCTAATAGGCCTAACTAGCGATCTTTTGATGGAATAGTGCTAGCTAGTGCACTTGTCCATTATTGAGTCACCCATTTCTAGAGGATGCTGCAGCAATGACATTAACAAGTCAAAGCTGGGAAAAGAGACGCTGGTATAACCTGTAGAAATTAGTGTAGTAGGCTTAAGTTAGGATGATCCGCAACTGGTTGTTCTCGTTCATGACCTGTTGACCACCTGAGCGAGATTGACCATTGATGGATGCGGCACACGTGTTGGTCAAGGTGGTCACATAGTCGGCAACCACGCTGCAAGGTTGGCTAGCCACGGCACCGCAAATGCCAACACTGCAACTGCCGACGGTGACCAAGGTGGTGCAATGACTCCCAAACACAAAGGCATTGCTTTGAGCGCAACTAGCTGCTCCCATGTTTTGCAAATCGGTGATCGTTAGCGCACAGTCGACGGTCAAGCCACTAGCGCCTGAGGTTTGGCATTGTGGTTGTGTTAGTTGCGCAGTAGCACCTGGTGCATCAACCATTCAAACTAGTAAGTAATCAACTTTATGATTAGTGGCCAATACACATGAGTGGTAAATAAATGATCATTTGTGGCCGATACGTATGCAATTGATACTTGAACTGGACATGATTTCCACTACTAACACGGATTATGCCCATTACTGTGAGTCACAAAATTAGTGTGAGATTTCCCACCAATCCTCAATTAGTGTGAGACTTTACACACAATCCTCACCACTCACAGTGAGAATTCTCAATCACTGTGAGGCACACTTTGTTCTAATACCACAATTACTGTGAGAATACTGAACTACTGTGACTCACAGCAATGGCAATAATCGGTGTCACGGTTTGATGTGCAATTTGTGTGTGTACAGGATATGGCACATAGTATTGGTCAAAATTATGCACTAGACAGTGAGTATGAAGTTGGATGGAATGATGAATTGAGGAGAAGCGGCAGAAGTTGTGGTACCTGTGAGCACGAGCTGCAGCAGAAGCAGGGCGCAAGCAAAACGCGCAGCCATGGTCATGGTGAATGTTGACATGCTAGAGTAGCTCTGATCTGATCAAGGTTGTGCAGGATGGAAACGGGGCGCGGCTCTGGTTTTCAGCAACACCTTGAATTAGGAATTCTCACTGGCTAGATGGCTATGATGGCTGAAGAGTTAGAGATGAGACGCCAACGAAATTGAAGACATGAAATGGATGGGTTAATTACATTGAATGAGCTGCAGCAGCTGCGTTTATATACTGTACGTAGGCACCACTTTCCTTGCTAACAGCTCTCACTGTTTCTGAATCACCGTGCAAGGCCCCCAAAACCTAGTTGAAGCAACACTACGTTGAAGAAACAACACATGTTGAAAATTTAGCGTTCCAAGGCTGGGATGTTTGTTTCAACACGTACTGACGCGTTGGGATGTTTGTTGAAATTAATTAAATTGGGGGACCAGTGCGATCGAGTCCTCAGCCATCACGCACCGCGGCCGCCGTGAAGCAGATCGATATATGCAGACTGCAACCCCAAGGAAATCGTGTACAGCGAGAGAGGATTTTGAGGCCCTGCCGCCGCGTTCGACGCTTGCTTTCAGGTACATCATCCTTCTCGAAGTCAAGTCAACCCCCAACTGAAAGACTGTTGCAACCGAGAAGACGAAAATCCACGGTGCAAAAAAGTCCGACGGTCCGACCCGCAAAAAGCTCGGTCCCTGGCGCGGACCCCAACATCCACTCTGCTCTTCCTTCCTCCAGGACACTGTTCGGGAAGATTTTTGAGGCAGCCAGTCAATGTCCTTTATTTTCCAAAAGCAACCGGTTTTTAAAGATTATATCCCGTATATTTCGTCTATGAATACTAAATATAATTATTTTTTAGTCATTTAGTTCGGTGGTTTGTCTTTACTCTTGAAAACCAACCAGCCATTTCCAAAAATTAATCGACTGACTTGTAACTGACTGTCAGTTCTTCCCAGGCCCTGCTCCAGGAGTAACGTAGTTCGTGACCGGTGGTCCCTCGCAACGTGCACTTGCTCCTGAAGTGCATCCGTTTGCTCATTCTAGGCATGAGTATCATGGTGTGTAACTGTGTATTTTAACTCCTAGGAAAGCCCCATGGGCTTATTTAAAAGAGAATAATGAAGAAAAAAGTGGGCTTTCTCAACCAAATCAAGGGAGGATTGGTGCGTTGAAAAGTTACTGAAAAAGCGATCTAGATTCCAAATCTGCGCCTCATTTGAGAGATTGTGGAATCGTTGGTAAGCAATCAAAGTTATCAAATTGAACAAGTTTTGAGATTGGGGCAGCTGAAGTTCAGCAGTGCTACAGTGTTGGCCAGCAGTGCCCAGCAGAACCGTTTTTGCATTTTTTCATTTTTTCATTTTTTTTTTTTTTTTTTTTTATTATTATTATTTTTTTAAAATTTATTTTATTTTATTTTTCCGTCCAAAAATTTAGTAGCCTTCCAGGCTACCCCACCCAGGCCCTCTTGACATTTAAGGGTTAATACTGTCACTCCCTAGCCCTCCAATGTAAACTATGTTGATGTGACACTACAAAGAGAAGGCGTTGCTTGAGTCAAACGGCGCCACTACGCACTCACTGCCGAGGCACTCAAAACGTGAGTGCGATTCATCGACTAGGACAAGTGTGTACAATGAACTATAACATTGCTCTGAGTGAGAATATGAGTGAGAAGCGACGCCTTTGCTAGTAGTGTGATTCCTTTTTGCAATCAATACGGTCTGATCATATTATCTAGTCTGGGCCAATGCCTAGAGCCCCAATCACAATCATGGGGCCCACCACGATCTATCCAAGCTCAATCGCTAGTAGCGGAATTCGAACACAAGATAGATAAATAGATATGAACACCGGACCCCTTTTCGAGGCCGGCGTGAATAAAGTGTCTGTTCGTCTTGACAATGAGCCAATGCCCACGGACAAAGGTCCATTGGTACAAGACTACTCACCTCTTTCGAGAATAGATCGAACACAAGTCCTCTTAGTCTTCAACCAAGTATTAAACCACCACACTACATAGACACATTCATACAAGTGATTGAATTTTCTTATTAATTATAAAAGAACGTAACCATTGGGGATTTTTTTGCTATGCAAATTTTATTTTATTTTATTTTTTCAGTTTTTCTTACCCTAGATCATGCAGACATTTTTCTATACCCATAAAAGATTCAAAAAAATTTGAATTGTTCTTTTTTCTAACAAAATCTTGAAGGCTAGAGTTTTTTTTTCCTTTTTTTTTTTTTTTCCTTTTTTTCCTAGCGGACTTTGAATATTTTCAGCAATGTAAAACATCTTTTTCTTCAAATTTTCTTTTTGCACTATTTCAAGCAGGGGTTTTCTGCATCTAGAAAGAAATTCAATTTTTTTTGAATTTTTTTGACAACATTTTGAAGAACTTCTTTATTGAGGTCGCCATGATGTGATCCATCATTGCTATTGTCATGTAAATTTTTCTTTTCAAGAGCGGGGAGGTTTGAGAAGGTTCTAGAACAGAATGTGAAGTTGTACTTTTGAATCAAAGATGTCTAAGAGTACTCTCTTAACCATTAAAGAACATACTAAATAAAGCCCCACGAATTTTACCTTATTTTTGGGAAATTTAGCTCATAACTTCTACTTTGTCAAACCAAATAGGGTTTTGTAAATCCGAAAACAAACATATTTAAGGCATTTCAGTAAATTTTCTAAAAAAAAATATCATACTTAAAACGAATTTTAAAAGAGATTTTGGGTGTGGACTCGGGTGTGGGAATCAGGGATGCCATGACCAATTTACGAGGAGTACCGAGGTTTGCTTACGAGCTATCCAAATTTTTTTGGAGATTTCAAAATGAGTTTGCAATAAATAGAATGAGGTACCGATGTTAAATTGTCGAGGTTGGAAATAGACTAGTTCAAGGGAAAATAGTCCGGCAATATGGCCGGTTGAGGCATCATAGTTTGGGATATTTACCGAGAGTAATTTTTTTTTGAAGGGAAGTAGCCGAAGAGACTAGGGATATGACGGAAAAAATTACTAGGGTAATATTGGAGTTATAAGGTCAAAACCCATAGATATTAATTTATGGTTGGTGGGCCGATTACTGAGGAACTGTGGGCCGATTAGGGTTACGGCTTCAAGCTGCAAGGCTGGCAGGGACCCTTTTCGCAACTCAAGAGTATAAAGAGTGTCTCGCTCTTTGAGCAAAGTACTTCACTTCCACGTTCGAGCTTCTGCGTCTGCTTGTGTTCTTCGCTTTCGCAGTCCCCTTGTGCTCTTTGTTCGCTTCAGCTCTTAGCTTGCACTTATGCCGCTTCTACTTTTGGTTTTTTCTTTGTTCTTAGTTCTTGTTGTGCACTTAGCTTTCGATGTATAGTGTTTTCAAGTTCAGCTTTTCTTTTAGTTTCCGCTTTGCTGTTGGCTTCTGTTCCAATCTGTAGTGTTTTCTAGTGTTTTCAAGTTCCGATCTGTAGTGTTTTCGAGTTCAGCTTTGCTTTTAGTTTCCGCGTTGCTGTTAGCTTCTGATCTGTAGTGTTTTCGACTTTGCTCTTAGTTTTTGCTTTGTTGTTAGCTTCTAATCTGTAGTGTTTTCAAGTTCCGTTGTGCTCTTAGTTTCCTCTTCGTTGTTAGCTTCCTATCTGTAGTGTTTTCAAGTTCCGCTTTGCTCTTAGGTTTGGCTTTGCTGTTAGCTTCCGATCTGTAGTGTGTCCAGTTCGGCGGTGTTTTTAAGTTTCGGAGGTGTTTTCAAGTTCCGAGGTTGCAAATTCGGTAGTGTTCAAACTTAAGAATCCTTGAGTGGTGTTTCAAGCCTGCTTTCTAATTCCAGGGACTTTAGCAAATTCAAACGGCCAATCTGCACTCTTTTCTGTAAGCACGTCAACCTCATCCTCTTATCTTTTTTTTAATCTTGTCTTTCAATCTTGTCTTTCATACTATTGTAACTTCTATTCCTTAAGAGCTTTTCTTAGAATTCAAAATACTAGGTCGATGTGCTTTTGTGCTTTTACATGTTACATTTGTTTTATTGTTGAGAAGCTCATGGTATTATATTTTGAGTTGTGACACTTGAAAATAGACAATGTATCATTTGTTTTTAAAATCAATGCCATTGCACAATCATAGACGCTTCATTAGTTGATGATTCATTTGTTTTATAATCATGCAATAAGTTGGAATCAATTCAATATTTGTGTTTGTGAAAATAGTACTTGTTGTGGGTTGTGACGCTTTGATTGATAGTAATTTGCTTATATTATTGTTTTTTCATTTAGTTATCATTGTTTTCTCAATTTATCGTTTCAAAGTTCAATTGCTTTTCCAATTTGCTTTATTATTTCACTTCACGTTTTGTAGTCATTTCAATTGTTACACCAATGAAAGAATGAATGTGTAAAATGATGATTGAAAATCTCCATTGAATTCTTACAGTAGCTATTGTTGTTGGTGGTAGGTTGGACTTGGTAAAAAATGGCAAAGCGACAGAAATCACTAAGGGACCATTTCTTTACCAATTCTCGAAATAGTGACATAATCGATTTAGAATCCTCACCATTTGAGACATCTAAATTGGATGAGTCCCATGTTGATTTGCCTCCCCTTCTCAAGCCGAGATTGCACAAAGTATGTGGAAAGATCAACATTTGGTATAGCCAATTTGATTGGTTAGACTTTTCTCTTGATTTGGGGAGAGTGTTTTGCAAAGTTTGCAAAGAGAAGGGTGGGCGACCTGTCTATGCCAAAGTAGGATCAAAATTTTTGAAGGTAAGCGCATTTCAAGAACATGGGAGTTCTAATAAACATAGGAGGCTTTCATGGGCTTTACATAGTGGTGGTAGAGTGATGGAGAAGGCAATCAAGCAAGGACAACGTGCATGTGATGAATCATTGGCAACACTATTTCGTGCGGCCTATTTTACAGGGAAACAATCTCTCCCTTATTCCAAATTTCCTTCTTTGTGTTCATTGCTTGTTAGTGTAAAAGCTCCTATCACTGCATCTATGTACCACAATGAGAAATCATGTGCTGATTTAGTTGCATACATGTCTACTGTAATTCAAAAAAAGATTATATGTAGAGTTCGAAACTCTCCTTTCTATGGTATCATGATTGATGAATCCACGGATATAAATGTTACTGGCCATCTTGTTGTGTTTGCTACAATTATAGAGGAGGGTTTGCCTGTGACTGTCTTTTTAGGTTTGTTAGAAATTGAAGGTGGAAAAAAGGATGTTGTTGTTATCTTTGATTTGTTAATCAACCACTTAAGAAATTGGGGGCTAGATTTATGCAAGTTTGTAGCGTTTGGTAGTGATGGTGCAAGCACCATGGTGGGTTCACATGGTGGAGTAGCAACACGATTGATAAACAAGGTAAACCCACTCCTATCTTGTCATTGTGTTGCTCATAGGACTAATTTGGCCGCACTTGATGCATTTAAGGCACCAGATTGCAAAGTAGTATCTAGTGAGGTTGATACACTTCTGAATACAATTGCTTCTTTTTTTAACAAGTCAAGTAAGCGTAAACATGCACTCATAGCCTTGCAAGAAGAGCTCTTTGATGCTAAAAAAACCATGAAACGCTATCATAAGATACGATGGCTTAGTAGATGGCAAGCTGTGACTACCTTGTGTGATTCATTAGAATCGGTCTTATGTTTTTTTCGTGATGTGAAAGAAAAGAAGGACCTTGGGCAAGCAAAGTCAATTTGTGCCAAGTTAAAACAATTCAAGTACATTTACATTTTGTATTTTCTTGCCGATATCTTGCATTCCTTGGCTTTGTTGTCAAAGGTCTTTCAAAACAAATTTGTAGATGTTACAACTATTGGTAGCATTGTTAGAACACAGATAGCACAAATCATAATGTTATTCATTGTTGAACCAACTGATTTGAATGTTGCTACATTCAATGAAGATACTGGCTATCATGTTATTCCTGAGTATGGCCCTCTTGGGGGTCATCTTAGGAAGCTTTCAAGTGAAATTCATGGGAAGATGTATCATGGGTTTGAGATGGATCGGTCTAGGTTAGGAGTAGACCTTGAGGAAGCACTTGAATTCCAATGTGCATTTACTGAGGCTGTTTGTGCAGGTTTGGATGCTCATTTCATGTTTTAAAATCCTAAATCCTACTAACATGCCTTCAAGGCAGATAGGACTCCAAAATTGGGGTGTGATTGAATTGGAGAAGTTACTAGCTCACTATGGACATGATCGTTCACAAGATGGTAAAAAGTTTCCTTCTCTTGTGAATGTGATAGCATGTAAACGTGAGTTTTTAGCCTTCAAATTGCAAGCCACAACCGAATGGGGGGATAAGAGTTGTAGAGAATTATGGGACATGATCACATGGAATCATTCTTTGCAAACACGGTATCCTAATTTGCTTGTCCTTGCTGATTTGGCTAGAGTACAATGTGTATCAACAGCCACTTGTGAGAGAGCGTTCAGTGTCCAAAATTTGATCAAAACGCGAGTGAGAAATAGGCTTGGAAGCAAAAATTTGGAAGCTATGCTTAGAATTGCTTCGGAGGGGCCAGATGAGAACTTTGATAATATCATTGAAGAGGCAATTCCTTTGTAGAAAAATGGAACTAAGTACCGGTTCCTATATGCTAACCCTTCACGTTATATGTCTTCTCCAAGTGATGCTTCTTGTTCGGTTATGCTTTCCAATTCTGTGAATGTTGATTAGTTCAAAGGTTGTATGTAGATTAGTTTAAAGGTTGCATGTATTGTTGTACTAAATAGCCTTTAAAAAATGTATGCACCCTCTTTGGATCCATACAATTTTCAAAGGCTAAATCCTTGGCCCCAAGATGGTGGGGGCTTGGCAAGGTTCAATTCCTTCCAAGGATACTTTGGATTTCTTTCAACACAAATTCACATCCTTCAATGAAAGCATAACACCAATCTTCTTTTTAAAAATAAAATTGGAACCAAAAAAAAACCGACTTAATATATATAACTTTGGAAACAGACCGAAGTAAAATTTAGAAATTAAGAAAATTACTGAATAGTAAAGGTAAATGTAAGAATTAAACCGAGAAAAAAACCTGGCTTTTGGTGAATCTGTCTAAATCCCCCCATTGAGCGTGGCTCGGAGGCCAGGTTCGGGAGAGGGTGGCAGGGGTGGGGTGAAACCTGCCCCCTATTTTTAAGTTGAGGGGGCCCTTACTTGATCTCATAGGGGGGTTTCTAAAGTAATTTGCGGCCGCAGGCCCCAAATTTAGCAAAAAAAAACCAAAAAAAGTCCCCAAGGGGCCAAAACGGGGAGGGCCAGAAAAATGAACCCCACCGAGCTTGGCATCCGAGCCACGCTCGATGAGGAGAAATAAAGAGACCCACTTTTGGTAGCTTCCGAGTAAAAATAAAAAGATCCGAACCTCTTTATAAAAGGTAAGAAATGAACTGATTTTTATATAGAACTCCCCGGACTGTGGCCATGACACATCTGTGTTGACTGGTCAACTTAACATTATGTTGACTTTAGTGCAGGCAAAGTTTCCAGAAGGTCCGTGAAATTGGCTTCAGGTTCAACAATTTGGCCCTTGTTGCCATGCTCCACCCATGATGAAGGAACTCCATAGATAATTCTCATAAAGCATGCAGTCTTTGGATGAATTTGTTTTTGAATCAGGTGCAGATTTCAATTAGTGTTGAATTCAATTAGTTTTGAATTCAATTAGTGTTGTGCCGGTATCTGATCATTGGAGTGATTGTATTATGCGAGGCAGTGTATATAGCTACTGTAGCTAGGGACATTAGAGTTATCCCCTAACTCACCTTGAGTTTGAATAAGATATCATTATTTATTTATTTTTTATATACTCTTATTTGTTCGCATCAAATGGTTATAAGGTATGAGTGAACTTAGCGGTCTCTCATTAGTAGGTGTATAAGAATTTGGTGATTTTTAACTTTAGGAAAAAAACATTTGCCATTAAAATAAATAAGTTTTTGAGCTTTCCTTAGGTTTACAGATCACAAAGCTCTTTCACACTTAATAATGAGTGATCACCAAGTTTTTCCATACCTTATAACTATTCGGTGTAAACAAGTAAGAGTATATTGAAGCAAAATTCATGATTAGATATCTTATTCAAACTCAAAATGAGTTAGCAGATAACTCTATTACAGCGCAGCAATCTCATTGTGCTGAATTTTTTCAGCAGAAGTTCTTCAAAAGAGAATATGAAGGACCTCGTGTTGTATAGAGACTTAAATCAAGAGCATGATTATGGCATATGCAATGTAGAAGTAAGGTAACTATACCTTAAAGGGAGTATTCACCTTAAAACTTGCTTATCTACTGTTATGTGATGTTTTTCTTTTACAATGTCGCACTGCACTAGATACTCATGTTTTAAGTAAAATTCTCCCTTTAATCTCTAAAAGACCATGTTCATCCCTAAAATTTTATTGCCTTCCCGTGATGCTTTCAAAAAGGTAGTTATGTCTTATAATTGGTGTTTATGTAGAAAATTGCACCACTAACCTTTAAATTTATGACGGTTTTTGCTACAAAATAAATGTGTTATAATATGTGTTATTTATGAATTTTTTGAATTTCATAAAATATGAAAGTTGTGGTGTGTAATCTTTAAATTTCATCTATATAGTTGAATATCATTAAAACCGTTCAGATTTCTTATAAACAAATTTCGAGAGAAAAACTTTGAATATTCATAAAAATACATTGTTTAATATTTTTGGCTGAATTAAACTATCATTACTTAAAAGTGAAAAATTTCATCACACGGATAGAAGTTGCCAAGATTTAGGGTTTATAATTTGTCTCAATGTCAATTTAAACAACACTACCTAAGAATAGTATAGAGTTAATAATCTAAATGAAACAAATTTCAATCGGTATTTAAGCATCTTATTAACTTTGTACTTTTAACCAATCATACCAAAATTCAAAGATAAATAAATAAATAAATTATTTTATTTTATTTTCATTTTGGAAGTTTATTAATTGAGTGCACATTCAAGCCAGGCTAGGGCATCCCATTTAGCACTGATCGGTTTGAGGCGATTTTTGCCTTGCACTTCTTGCACAGATTACGGAAGGTGTTTTATACATATTACAAGTGGGGTGCTATGTATCTAGTGCCTAGGGTATCCATTATGAGTATGGTAACCGTCGAGTTCCCGGTAGGAGACGAGGGAGTTTACACGACGTAACCCATGAGTTGATGGATGGAATACTTCTATAACAGGTGACCAAATGGATGAGAGATAGTTGTAGTACTAGTACAGTAGTGTACTTGATGGATGAATAATGCACTTAATGGAGGAGAAAAATGCATGGATGATGAATGGAGTTTGAGGGCGTCCTTCACGAATGGGTTAGAGCATCCTCACCGCAAGGGTTCCCGTATCTGTATCTGCATGAAGTTCATCCGTTTAGCAGAAAAAACCCTCGCACCGTAGTCCCGTATCGGGAAAAAACTCCAGGACTGGATCCCAAATCGTGCATACTTGCTTCGTTTTCCAGGATTGAAAGTTGCTATCAGCATCGCTCTTTTTACCAGATTTTTTAACTTTTTTTCACCTCCGCGACAATTTCGAAATGTTGAATTTGGATTTGAAAAAAGAACATGCTAAAACAAGGTTTGCAGTTTTACTGTTACAGGAGTCTGCGGTGCAGCGTCTAGTACTACATCTGGAAATCCGGAACACATTCATCTGCAGTGAGGATGCTCTTACGTCGTGATTGGGATGGCAATGCCTATTGCACTCTTTTGAAGAATTACGTAGCGGAGTTCACTCGGATTACTTCAAGCAGAAATTGGAGTTCCGGTGTCCGAGTGCACAGAAGAGGTTCAATTACACACTAGAAGGAAATGTGTCGTTTTTCACTTACTATAAATGAAAAAGAAATGAAACGGCGCCAGGCACATGGGCTGTGTACGTTAGTGCTGATGAGTAGTTTTGGTCACAAGAAGACAAAATCGTAAGTATAATATTCTAGTATTATTCACTGTTCCCACGATATGAGGAATGAAAAACGACAGGTTTGCTATTAGTGATAGTCAATCAAGCAGCGTACTAGTAGGAAATGTGTCACTTTTGACTGCCGTTAGAGGTGCTCATTAGTCTGGTTCGTCACAATAGAGTTAACCGAAAACAGATGATGAGTTTAACCTCTCTATAATCGTGGAAATGAATTTCTGTGTGGTGTTTGAGAGTAGCCAAAAACAAAAGTGAGGTTTCAAAATTCTACTTCTCCATGGAATTCGGGACTGTCAAATATCCAAAGTGGATAAAATTACACAAGTAGCGAAAAGGGTGAGGCCTGCCACTCTTCTATTTCAAGGCTGTAATCAAGTTGACAACGAAAACGGACAAGCTGGCTCTTCTATTTCAATGCTATAATGAAGGCGATGAAGTTGACAGCGTGGGAGTCTGACAGCTTGTGTAATATTTTTTGAGTAAAGCCATGAGGCCGAGAGGAAGGGGGCAACTTGCAAGTGGCTTTCTTCAGCCACTGACATAAAACTCCTCGTAGAATGAGTTTTGCAGTCTTTTTGACGGCAAAACTAGTTCACACTCCTTTCTATTTTGGATTCTTTGGAAACCATGCCAGTTTGCTTGGCTGCCTTAGATACAGGTCAGACTCACCTCACCTAACATGTATTTTCTCTTCTTTTCGATTAACTCTAATAGACAAATAAAAGTGGTGCTTGTCAGTCGGGTTCGTCACAACAGACAAATAAAAGTGACACTTTTCCTGATTTTCAGTCAGTCAGAAGCGTCACTTCTGCTTCACGTCTGCTTCCAGTGAGCGATTGAACAGCGGAAGCAGAGAAGTAGCCAAGTCTAGGAGCCAGAGGCAGCGCATTAGGTTAAAAGCCCGGACGAGCGACCAGCGTTACAAGTGGGTGGAGCATCACACCTGGGATGTCACGGAGGAGAATCCGATCGTTCCTCCTCCGCTGCAAGATCGAGTCGCTTGTCGAGGTCGCCAGATTCGGCAACGGGGACTACCAACTGTTCCCCTGCACCGATGGAAACCGGTGTAGCGGTGGCCGGTTGGGAAGAGGTTCAGTATTTTCTCAGCTTGGATCTGAGATCTTATGTAGAAATTAGTTAATTGCAGACTATGACTATGAGGCACACGTGACTCAAGGTGATTTAATTCCTGGTGGTGGATCCGGCAACCCGAGTGGCAGCGTTGCAATGCTACGAATCCAAAGATGGTTGTCCGTCATCGTGTGATAATGGTAGGGTATTCAGGGATTACTGAAATCTGTAAATAATCAATAGAATTCTCCGTAAACTCCAAAAGTTTTCAACTCCAAGATTTCAGCATGAGTATATAGTAGCAGTAGCATGAAGTGAGATTTAATGCGTATGTTTCGAAACTTTTTGAAGGATAACTCGATGTTTTATAATAAAATTATATTCGGTTTCAGGAAATCCTAAATTGGATCCCGCACTAAGTTAGTGATCACCATTTGCCACTCTGCCATTACAAATAGAATACAAATTGAAACTCAGCACTAGTGAGTTCCACTCTTCACAACAGTGTCAAGAGCCCTAACTTTCTATATTTGTTGTCCAAATTCCAAGGGAATTAATTTATACGAGGGAGTGCTATGTGCATACACTATTGCACTCTACAATTGTGTTTTTTGACTGCCATCTACAGTGGAAACTTGTTGCACTAGTAGGAAATGCGACGCTTCTGACCAACGGAGAATCCGGGTTTTATTTGTCTGTTGTGTCCTCCCTGACTGACAAGCAACACTTTAATTTGTCTGTTGTGTCATTTCCGACTGAAGAGCACCTCCAACGGCAGTCAGAAGCGTCGCTTCTCCTTCCAGTGTTGAGAAAAACTGCATGCATGAATTCTAGTAGCTACTGCAGCTTCCTCATTGCTGAAGGAAGTCAATACTGTCAAATGTATTGACACGAAATACATAATTTCAGAGACCGACTGGGTTGTACTGAGTTGGTCAATTGGCATCTCTTTACTGAAATGGTGTGCAGGCGCAATCTCAGAAATTTTTCACCCTCGGTCTCCAAGCACCATGTTATACAAGCTGGATTCCATTCAGTCAGTTTAGGAAGACTTCATTTATTGCAGTGCAAAAAAACATAACGTCATTCCATCCACCATGCATGTCATGGAATGCGCCATCTGTTATATCACACCATGAAACCAAACCATTATATCACACCATAAAACTAAATCACTAGATCACACTACAAACCTAAATCATTATTTGCAAATAATGAGAATTTACGAAGGAAAACACACAAGTTGATTGACTGATCTTCGGTTGGGTGAATGTGAGAACTTTGGCCATTAGGGTTGGTTTTTGGGATGCCTAGACTAAGCTAAGCGTAGCAGAATCGTAGCCATGTGAGCGAGAAGACCTAAGCGAAGCGAGACAGTAGAGCTTTCAAGTGTTGGTGCTTTGAGGTGGTTTTGAGTATTGATTCAACAATGGCGGGGAAGACGGAAGGGGACAATGACGACGACGACGAAGAAGCGGAACTTGTTGTGCGATGGCGCGTCACGGACGGGTCCTCGGAGGCGGAGGTGCACACGGCCACCAATGTGCTCAACCCCGACCGCTTCCGCCTCTGGCAGACGCAGCTACCGTGCGAGGAAGCCTGGTTAGTCCTGGAGCCGCGCCCTCCCACGGCCTTCTCCCGCGTCGCGATCGTCAATGCGGGCTCCTCTCTCGTGGAGATTCACGGATTACGCGACGACAATGGCGACTATGAGCTTCTGTTGTCGCCTCAGCAGGTCGGTCTGACCCCATTGCTTCCTTCATCGTTTCCTCTGTTTTAGGGTTTCCTGCTCCTTCTTTTAGGGTTGCGATCTAAGAGAATTGGTGATTCTCAGGTCATGACCGTGAAAGACTTGATGAGCAAGGCTAACCGTAACCGAGCTTTGACGTACGACATTGACTCGAATCGCAAGCTCTCGCCAGTTGCAGCTCAGGAGCGGTAAGAATCGGTCTCCTGTAATCTTACCACCTTTTTTGCCTTTGAATGTGTGTCAGTTCATGATAGTGTGGTAAGTGTGCAGGAAAGTGGTTTGAGTGTAGTGTCAATGGTGTGAGACTTTCTTTGGCTGCGTTTTTTTTAGGTGGCGGAAGCTGCGAATTCACTGTCGGCAACCATTTGGTACAAGCGAGCAACGTGCTTGCATAGGTCTAGCTTCAATCGATTTCACGACGTGCAAACCCAGAGGGCTGCAGAATGGCATTCATGGGGGAGCGAAACGAAAAGAAGTATCAGGCACTGAGGGAACACATCAGAAGAAGCCAAAACAACAGCAAAACAATGTGGAATATCTGAAACGCAATGTAAAGCCTGAACCGCAGGACTATGCATCACTTCCACTTGAAAGCCCTCGAATAGATGGCAGCATGTCCGAAATGAAGAAGGACTCGAATCCTAGTATTGGGAAGGTTATGAAACAGGAGACAGTGGTTAAGAAGGCTGTGAAACCCAAGTTAGTGATTGGAATGGGGGCAGCAGCAACAGCTGATCCTGCAGAGTGCCAAGCATTTCGACTTGCTTCCTCCCCATTTCCTAGAAAGGATCATGGCAGTGTGTCCAAGGTGAAAAGCAGGAACCAAAGCCCAGATCGGAATGCAATGGTTGGGAATATGAAACCGAAGGTTGAGGTCGTGCAGGCACCTAAATGGTCAGATAATGTCCAGACTTCTGTGGATAGGACTCGCAAGAGTGGAAAGTCTGAGAATGTTGATATTGGGGTCAATGCGGCTCAAGCAGTAGGAAAGTCACAACATCAAGTTCATGCCAAAGGATGTGGTGAAGCAGCACAAACGAAATTGAACTCTCCACAGGAGTTCGGAAAGGCTGGTCAAGGTCCAATAGCTTCGGGTTCTATGAAAACGACAACAGGAAGCGAGGTCTTTGCAAAAGTCTTGGTAAGACTAACATAGAGTTTGATTATTATATATTTGAGGTTTGTATGAAGTGTCTGTAATTGGTAGTTTTCTTCGCCAACCATATTGTTGTCACGTGGAATTTTTGAGCATTTTTGGATGTATCGATGTTGCAGGAAGGCGTTGTTTTTGCCATTTCAGGAATACAGAATCCTCTTAGAGCCTTGTTTCGAACTCAAGGGCTGGAAATGGGAGCACAATATCGGCCGGACTGGTCAAGTGATTGCACCGTCCTTGTTTGTGCTTTCAAGGATACCCCAAAATTCAAACAAGTCAAAGCAGATGGTGGCTCCATTGTATCCAAGGTTTCATGGCACCTTTTTCTCAATTATATCCCTCAGTGGACTTATTGATCCATCATTAGTCACAATTATTTTCGATAAGCTAAAAATTTCAGCTTTTACATCCTCAATAGTGTCATGCTTCTTTTCGTGAAGATGCTTTGATGACTATGTATTGATGCTGAATCGGGACAAGCTTTCTTGCATCCTGCGTTTTCTTTGCTATTCCATGGTAATCTTCTGTTTTGAATTTATTGAGTCCTCACTGTACCGCTGATGTCTTACAGGAGTGGATATCAGAGTGCCACACGCAAAGGAAACTTGTCAGCATAGAAAGGTATAATTCACGTCTATCACATTAGCTCATCCGTTGTATCAGATTTTGTGTAGAGGGTTGACATACTTCTTGCATTCCGCTGGTTAATAGAATCTGTTACTTTGTTCTTATGCAGGTTTCTAATGCATAAGGGAAGGCCATGGAGGAAACCAGGTAGAATTAAACGTAATAATACTTCTTGTTGTAATAAGTCTATCTCTCTATTTGGTTACACAGTATGTGCTCTGAACTTCCTTGTCCGCCTTGTTGAACGAATTTCTTAGTTTGAAGTCACAACGTGCTTTATTGCAGTTTACAAAGTCGACTGCGGATCATTAGAAGAAGTTCAACAATGGGTATATGATGATCTGGCATCTACAAGCCATTGGTTACAGCAACGAGACCCAAAGGTTAGCCGTATTCTCTGCTTTAACACTAACTAGAACTTTTTCATGAATGAGCTTAAGTTCAACCTGGTGGAATTCCGTTCACTTTTCGTTTCTATGGTTCAGCTGTGAAAGTTGTGTGTTCTGCAGCCTGAACCGGAGGAGTTGGAGTTTACAGCTGCTCAAGGTATCATGGTCTGTTTTGAAGATACCATCAAGTGTATCCAAGATAATCAGGTGAGTGCAGAAGTCTGTTTGTAGGCCTTCAAGTTGAGAATTCTCTACAATATTTTCAGTAGTGCCTTGAGTCCAGAACACCTGTATCTTTATTTTGTTCGGTGGCTCTGAGGATAAGCTTGACTTTCAGTGTCCTGCAATCATGGTTTTGTCTTGTGTTGAAGATTCACCTTTGGGTGTGAAGCAGTATTTGCTTCTGTTTACCAGAAGTACACGAGGAAGCTCAAAGAAAAGAAAACTGGTAGTCTTGTTCTCAATGGTCCTTGTCAGAAATCTTCTAAAGTTTAGGTTTGCCTCTTCATAGATGTAGAGAGTAAGGTAGGGGACCCGTTCCCACGGTTTTCAGCTGGTTTGAGTGGTTTCCATCATTAGAATGGAGTTTTTGTGTTGCGGATCTTGTCAGTCCCCAATTTTGATAGGAGTTCAACATGTATTATTTGGAAATTATATGAAATGGGGTCCCTACCTGACAATGGTCATTTGGGTGTGTTTGCCAGGGTGTAAGCAGCATTATTGAGAGTTGGGGATGCCTACCCCGGGCAATCCAGGAGCTTGCAGCGATGGAGGAGGGCAGAGAAGGATACAAGAAGGGCACCCGTAGTCACATGCTTGGAGAAGCAGCCAGACTGAAACATGTGTATACCGACATTTTGAATCCCATCTTTGTTGCTTGTTCTAAAAGGCCCGAAAGTTCCATTAACAAGAAGAGACGGTGAGGTGTCTGTCACTCATAGGAGCATGGTTCTTTGGTTGCAAATGATGCCAAAGCCTGCAGCATCAATGATTTTCGAAATCATGGACACTTGGAATTCAGCTTATCAATATGAGCTTTTTGTAAATACAGAGCAACTGCTTGTTTTCAGTAATTGTGCACTACCTCACACCGACCACTTGTTCTCCTCTCGTTTTTCCCATGTATGAGCTCACAAACCTTTCTTGAGCTCACAAACCTTTCTTGAGGAGTTTCCTCAACACCCTTGGATTAAAGAATCCAGATTTTTTTTGGTGCACAATCTTTGATCTCGTACCCAAAACAACACTCTCGTCACTCACCGAGTCTCTTTACAACATTCTGTGTCTTTTTTCAGTCTCCATGTACAGAGGAGAAGGCTGAATTCTCACAACTGCTGAGGAATGTCTCATGTCGATAAAATGAAATGCATATTTTTGGTCACATGCACTTGCCAGCTGTACAGTAATCCCATGCGCATTTCAAAGGAAGTAGTAACATATAAAATGTCCGAATGAGACCAGCCTAAGGTAGCAGCATCTAAAAGGAACCAAAAATGAACCCTGATAAGTTTGAAAGCTGTCTGCAGCTTCCCATTTGTTGCTTCACAATTGGTTCAGTTCAATGTTGCTTCACAGTTGGTCCTTTGTTTCTTTTGCGTAAATCTAAAACTTAGAATATCCTTGCTTCAAAAATTCGTGTAAAATTGCTCATGCTTCCAAAAAATTTAATTCCAAGGCCTGACACTTCCTCCTAGATTTGCTAAGACATTCATGATTCCATTCCATGTTGCCTGCACTCCCAAGGTACCACATCTCTTATATTGTCATGAATAGGTGTCTCTACCCTATTATCATTACTACAACAACGGACATGGACTGATAAACTTCACAGGTGGTAAGCTAAAAGAGGCTCGATTCAGTGCAACGTTTGGAAAGCAGCTTCGATGGAAGGATGGAGACGGACAGGAACGCAACATCGAAAGGAAGAGGCGCAAGAAGAAGAGCCGGGGGCAGCAGCAAAGCCTGAGGTAGAGGAGCAGGAGCAGGAGCAGGAGCAGGAGGAAGAAGAGGAAGGGGAATTGCTTCTGCAAGGAATTGCCTCCATCGCTCTGTTTCCCTCGGGCTCCCTGTCGGGCCACTTCCTGCACACCGCCTCGTCCACTTGCTTGGGATTGTTCGGAACGGGTGCGTGAATTGCTTTTTTCTGATTTTTTTCGCGATTCGATCCGATCGTTAGTTGTTTTCTCTTCCCCGGCGGGCGTTGTAATTTGGTGGTTGTCGTGTTTCTTTCTCCAGCACTTAATTTAGCCTGTCTTTGTCGGATTTTTTATAACCGCAGAGATAGCCTGTGAGAGGGAATGCAGTCGAGGCGAGGATTACCGCTTGCTCAATCTCACCATCGTCAATTTCAAAGTAAGTCGCAACGGTCCGCAAATTTCAGTTCCTGCTGCTGCTTCCACAGGGTTTAGGGTTTAGGGTTTAGGGTTGCACGAGTGTCACTCTACAGGTAGCGCTGTAATGTAATGTGAAGGCATTGCATTTGCCAGCTACAGTATCTTCGCCGTTGAGAATCAGAATGCCGGTTGGAATGTGAATAATGGAGTTTAAGGGTTTTAGGGTTGCTTCATGATCTGAGCAGAGAGGCTTGTGGGCCATGTGAAATGTACAGACGAAGAAGGAAACCACGGTTGTGGTGGAGCGCAGAGGAGAAGACGCTGCTCGCCTTTCCACTACATGTGACCTTCATGGGTATGGTTTTTTCCTCATATCCTCATCTCCCTTTAAGCTCTTGAAACCACATTCACTAGGTTACAAAAGTCCTAAAGCTCTTGGTTGGTCCATCTTAAGCTTGTAAAACTGTACTCCCTCCGTCCCAAAGTTATTGTCCAACTTGTTTGCTTGGTATTTCTTTGAATTAATTTCATTGATCATATTGTAAGGAACATGATTTAAAAAGGTGATAAATTATGTCACTAGAATGATTGAAGAACATTGCATGTGTTCATTGCAACCTAAATAAAATTAGCCACATGGAAGTATTTTTTTTGACCTACTTAAAAAAGCACTTTCGAACATGGCTTTCAAACATGACAATAACTTTGGGACGGAGGGAGTATTAGATTGCACAGATTGAAGTAGCAAGCTCGAGATAAAATCTATTGCTTTTACCTCTTTACCTCTTTGAGGTGGATTGGATACTTGGTGGTCATAAGGTGTCATAAATGCTTGAAGCTTATCTCGTTGCACAGGATGTTGGTTCGAATTTTAAACTTGGTGATCTAAAGTGGCCCTGAGTAACTGATTCTCATGAAGAAACGATAGGAATTGTGCATGGGTAATCTGGAATGCTGCTGCCATGTTTATCAGGTGGGACGAGGAGGTGGTAAACAAGGCGAATGAACGCCATAGATCTGGTGAAGCTTCACCAGTGATCTCCTTCGAATGTGAGACGTTGAAAGCAGACACCGAAGCTGAGGAGCATGTCCAAAAGTTCCTGCCGTCCTTGGTTGGACGTGACGCCGTTGGTGAGCCTGCTCAACCCTCAAACGTCATGCAGTTTTTCTCAACCATTTTTCAGGGTCTTTTTCACGGCTTTCCTTTCATTTTTTGGAGAAATTTCTTTTTGTACACCACATTATACTGTACACCAAATAAAGCCAAATATGTAATAATTTATTACCTTAATTGGTCACATTAGAAAAAAATTAAAAAAGTAAAAAAAATCATTGCTCCAAAGTAGGTCATCAAAAAGTGCTCTTCAGACCATTTTTTGTTTTGGATGATGGGATGAACCTAAAATTAGAAATTTAAAAGATTAAAAAAATTACAAACATATTCATTTGACACAATTTGGAAAAAAAATAACATGATTGAACAAAACCTCATTATGCATGGTCAAAGTTTTGATATGCAGAGTTAAAAGATGTGTACATCTTACTTACCATTGACTATTTTAAAAAATGAACAATCCCAATGGATGAGTTGGAAAATTTTGGAGGGGGTGTTCTTATTTTTATTTTTGTTTATTTTTATTTTAAAATAAAAACATCATTTTGGAGCTCATTTTGTTATCCACCAGTCCTAAGAGGGCCAGTTTGCCCCTTAACCCCTAGGAGCCCGAGGGATATTAGACAAACATAGATGTGATATAACATTCATTACGAACGGACACTTTATTCACGCCGGCCCATTTCTTTGGGTTGGTGTTTCTATCTATCTATCTGATATAACATGTGCCTTCCATATGTTTGATGAAGTTTGGTTCAATAAACAAAATGTAGGGCATCATTAACCTTTGAAGAATTGTATAAATTACAATTTTCACCATTAGAGTTTAAAATTTAGCGTGATTAGTTAAAATTGGTTTATGTATTGTAAACTTCAAAAAAGCAAAAGAAACGATGAAGGGAACATCATTACTTTCTCTAAATAGCAAATTTTATAACACTAAGACAATTTGGATGTGATCCACTTTGAAAAATTCTCCTTGACATAATTCAAATTGCGTTGGAAAGTAGACTTGATATGGTATTTAAAATTTTATTTTATTTTTCAAAAACTTATTTTTTTTCTAGGCAGCCCATTAAAAGAAGGTAGTAGTATCTTGGGAGCTTAGGGGTTAAGGGTTAAGGGCCTCTTTACACTAGAGGCGAGAAGCCGTGAAGAGAGAAATTTCAGTCAATGGGAGGCATAAAAACCGAGAAGACCAAATAATGTCACTTCACACTCGAAATTTTCAGTCCAAGGGACGGAAGGAGGAGGAAATGACATGGACAACACTTTTGTCCTTCTTGGCAAGAAAAATAGACATTTTCAAGGCCCCTGGATTTTGCGTCGACCCCACCTCAAGAGCTGGATCTAACGCAAAATCTGAGGGCCGTTTGGCCAAAATTCTCACAACCAATCATTTTTATTTTTTAAGAAATATGTAAGAACTTTATTTTTTTAAATTGGCACTTTATTTTGTGGCGCCTTCTCACTGTACTCTAAATCCAAAGGCCGTCAAGTTCAAAGGTCAGCTTCTCAAAGATGAGCCATGGCCCTTGCGAGGTTTTCTCCACGGCTTCTCGCCTGTAGTGTAAAGAGGGCTTAAGTTACATTTGAAGGTGCAGCCGGTTAATGAAAGCTTTCAAAATGTTTTGGCAGCTAGCAGGACTTTGTCGGTACTAATATCGTAATTGGATTGGTTTCTGTGGATACTCCACATCATGGCAGTCAGGGACTGTCAGAGTCAACTCATGATGATGTTCGCTGTGTGCGTGGTGAGCAAGGTCATTAAATGCCACGCGCTGTAATCAATTCAATTGGGGCTGTGCAGTGAACATAGGTCGTATGACCATAAAGCACCTGAGCCTGTCAGGGAAGGAGAAACAACTGGGAATGGTGGACTCGCAAGTTACTCGTGTTAACCCCAAACGAAGTTTAGAGGACACCCTGCGCCTTGTGTTGGGCGATCATCCTGAGATATCACCTTTACTTTCTGCACAGAAAAGGCAAAATATCTCTGAATCAAACGAGCTCCAGCGTTTCATCAAATCTACACCAACTCATTGTGCTCCTTGCGACTTGAATGATGACTTTTGAATTAGGTACCGTCTTTTTATACCCAGAGACGTAATCAAACCGTGAGTGAGACGTATCATTTGAAAGATCAGGATTTAGAAAAAGAAAAAACTGAAATATAACAAAGACTTGGTGCTAATGCGTAGACCTTGAATCATTCAATTGTATACTGCTCGGTATGCAATGGAATGAAAAGTCCCATTTGTGTTCAAAAAGAAAATTTAAACGTATGTTGCTCTATTGTACATAGTGTTTCGATACAAGCATACAATATTGATTATTTTCCTTACGGCTCTAGAGGAGTGTTGAAAGGGATCTGAAGAATCCTTGATTCAATGTCTGGATAAAGGCAGTCTAGAGAATTTGCATAATACTACCGTAGAGATCAGTTGTCCTAGACAAGTTGTTGGTAACAGGGGTCAGTATAAGAGGCCGGATCAGGTCCCTAATGCTTTTTGTATCCTCTTCCTTAAATTGAATCCAGTTTTTTACCTGCAGTACTCAGCATGTTAAAACTGCATTTGTAACCTCTTGCTTAAATTGAATGCAGTTCATTAGAATCATTGCCTCCAGTAGTCAGTCAGTATGTGGAAAAAGAAACGAAATGCCTGTGAGTGCACGTGAGTATGTGACTCTTGAGGCAGCATTGGGTTGCCTGTGGATATTCACTGACTCAGCTTTGCAGGGCAAGTGGGCAGCCATTCTGAAACCTAAATTGATGCACTGAGGACGACGACGACGACAGTGCCCATCATTGTTCTGGAGATGACCATCATTGTGTCAGCTCAAACAGATTTGCAGGCTTTGTTTCATTTAACTTTGATTTGGACCCATATCCTCCATTGTGAGTTGATCACCAAACAACAAAATATTGCATGGATGCAATTTTAGGGCCTGCTAAAATTCAATCATTTCATGCATGGGACCCCGTCATGATGTGTGTCATGTACTCACGTGCATGTGAACATTAATGCTCTATCACATGGGACAGTTATGTATCAAACTGTCTCGTTTGTGGCCTGGATCAAACATGCCCCATGCTCGTACAGATATGTATGCTTTTTTTTCATTTATTTTTGAGCCAGTCCCGTCTGCAATTTTCCAGTATTTTGATTGGACTTTGGGACTTCAGAAATTGTGGTACTATAGTGGATTTTCTGTAAGCCTTAGAGCAAGCTCAGCAGTTCCAGAGAAAATATGTCCGTCAAGCAGTAATTTGAGGGCCATTTCTAACTTAGAGGAATGTTATACAAGAAGTAGCCCAACAACATTCTTGGAGCAAACACCAAAGCAACTTATAAAATGAAGATTTTATGAAAGTAACTTGATGACGTTGAAGCACAAGCTGGTGAATAGTCTTCAAGCTCGATATTTAATTGTTGATTGAGCATCTTTGCTTGCTTGGTGTGAGAAATTTGCTTGCGCCAAAGCTTTTGTAGATGGCGGGGAAACCTCAAAAGGGTTAAGGACCGCGCATCCAAATAGTGAATGTTTGTTGCTCAGAGCCAATTTTGACTTTGAAGATGAATTTTTTTGCTATTGCTTTCAATTGAGAAAATGAAGTTTATTGAGTCTAGTTTTCAATTCACTTTTTAGATCTTATAAATTTCAAGTATTGAATGTTTTATTTTTCTTGCAAGCTATGTAGCTCAAGGTCTGAATTACACTTTATAGGATGTTCACCTTGTGAATTTTAAATTTTAAATTAAAAAAAATTTCAAAAAATATATCATGTGATTCTCCATTGTCATTTGTACATGTTCTAGATATTTTATATTTTTTGAAGATTTTTTGTATTTAATATGAATTTTTTGAAGTATGTGAACTAAAAATTTGTATATAGTTTATTTTGTATCAAAAAAATTGGAAACATACAATTTCATGCATTAAAAATATTAAAAAAACATATTTCAAAAAATCTTGAAAGCTAAACTATGTATATAAGTGTAGTTTGACTATTCTACAAAGGAATGGGACGTTAAAGGGTTAAGGATTAAAATATGCTAACACAAACATAAGTGTTGAATGTGTGGGTCACACTAAGGGGCGGTTTACACTATGGACCAAGAGCCATGACCATGGAATTCTAAAATATGTGATTGGCCCAAAAAGAGCTCTTGGTCCCATTTGGCTTTACACTACCTTGAAAAAAGGAGAATGACCACTAACTTTGAGGTCCCCAAAAATGCTAAAATTTCCCAAATGGATAATGTTTTCATGGTCTCCTTGATTATAGTTGAGTCGAAGCAAATGCCTCGACTCAACTATAATCTAGGAGACCATGGGGCTCAAAAATCATTGATTGGCTAGTGTTCAATTATTTAAAGAGAAAGGAGGAAAAAAGGGAGGATAAAAGAGAGAATGATGAGCTTAAACTTGTCCCGGTCTAAATCCACTTTACACTACAAAGAGTGACCAAGTCATTTAAAATTGCATTTTTGATTTTTCATGGTCACGGCTCTTGACCAAGAGCCATGACCATGAAAATGATTTAATTTTCTTTGTCATGGCTCTTGGTCCATAGTGTAAACCGCCCCTAAAGAACTTGAAAGGTATCTGAACTGTCACAAGGAAAGAACACAGTCATCTGCATGCACAGGTGGCGGTCAGTCACACGGGCAGCCAAAACCTGCGGGCATCTGATCTAGGGCCATTGTAACCGTCGATGGCCATCGACGGCTGTGATTGGCCGAGCTCTCGCTCAAACTCGATGCTGCAGGAACCGCCAAAGCAAGGAGTCCGTGAGCTTTTGCCCGGCGGATCTCCTCGTCCCTAAGTCCCACTCGGGGAAGGGACTGCGCCTGCCTGCCCACCCTGGGAGTCTGCCCGCCGTTCCCTCGTTCTCTCGTTCCCGTTGCCACGCTCCGTTCCGTCGCGAGCTCCGTTCCCAGCCGAGCTCCGTTCCCTCGCCACGCTCCTCGCTCCGTTCCAGCCGCGATACCAGCTGTTTTAACCCCCGTCTCATTGTCTTTGTTCCAGCCTACTTTGAGAATTTTGTAGCTGAAGAATGACACAGGTCAGATGGTGCATTCGATTTTACTGACAATTTCATTCTCTACATGTCCACTTTTGGATTCTTGAAATGTGGAGATGAGTCAATCGTATAACTTGAGATTGAGAATCCGCAAATTTTTATTCTGAGAACTGTAAACCCTAGCTTTACCGCATGGCAACCGGCCTACAAAAATTACAACTTTAGTCACATTGGGACTTGTTGAAGATCACATCAATGTATTCACAAGCGAGTGGACACACAAGGTGTATTCCTGTTCTTAAGAGGGGCTGCTGAGTATTTTAAAAAATTCAAGATTGAGCTGCGTAAGAATGTGTTTTTTACGAAAGGAATGCGAAACTTTTTCAATTGTGCAATTTACCTATTTGCACTCAAAGCTTTCGGTTCTTTCCGATCAGGAGTGAAATCGGGATTTGATGTGTACTTGGATGTGTATGCTCTGGTCTGAAACAATGACACTGCATAATTATGTTAGATTGCAACGTTGCTAATGTGCGAAATGTGCAATAAGATGCAGGCATTGGCACCAGCATTGATTCGTTCTATGAGTACCTTCTGAAGGTCAGTTGTTATACGCTCTCCTGTGTCCTGAAATTGTTTTTATGTTGTTTGAATAGGGTTCTTCATTTTCCAGGCCTCTCTAGGTTCGACAAAGAGCTGTATCATATTAAATCCATAATCATGGCTTCATAAACTGGATATAAAAACATGTTGGCTGGTTTGTACTCTTGTTTGTCAATCTTTTTGCCTATTAAAAATGATTGCTTCGATTTTCGGTATTTAAATCAGGCCAACATTGGAAAGCACTTGCAGAAAGTATTTATATGAAGTTTCTTGTGCAGTTACGTGATTCTAGTTATCTAAGAGCGTATCTTGTGGGTATGGTACATCCTGCTGATTAAGTATCTTTGTTTGAAAGCATACTTGCTTCTGGGAGATGAAGAGTACTTGTTTATATTCAAAGAGGCTTATAAGTTTGTCATGTGTCATCTCCATAATGACCCCTGGTAAGCAAACATGCTAAGCAATATTGTTTTTAATTCTTGCTCAAAACACGCCTGTCAATTCAAAATCAGCCCTTTGCATAGTTTCATTAGCAGCATTTAATTAGTGCTTTCGCTCAATACACATTTTCCTAATTTTTGGTTTGGTTTATTCTGTGCTAGGTATTTGGAGGTTAACATGAACTCAGGAGTTTTTGGAGGTTTCTGTATGTGATCTGTACTATGTTGATGAATAATTACATCGTATTGTTGTCCTAACTTCTACTTGGAGTGACGTTGCACAATTATCTTGAAGATTATTGTTCCATTTCTAAATATTGGGACATTCGTCTTTCTTAGAGCACATCTTTACGGAAGGGTTATGTAATGTGCAGCCTGGTCAAAGGAGCTACCCATTGCGCCCAGAACTTGTAGAGAGCACTTACATGCTTTATAAAGCCACTCGAAATCCTATGTAAGAGGACCATTGCAATGTCACTTTGAAACCTTGAATCCTTGGCCCTTTAGGGGTTAATCAGTTTTCTGGACATAAGTGTTGTGTTCCTATGAGGTTTTGCAGGTTTATACACGATGTGTTCTTCGCTTCTTGAACATTCGCAACGTCGATTTTGCTATGTTTGCTCCACCGTTGGAAACAAATAGCATAGTTTCATTGAAAGAGGCAATGAAGTGGTCGTTGATTTCACCTCTTGAGTCGAGGCTGGTACGTAACAAAACTCGCAATTACTGCCTTGTTAAATTAATGCAGGTCCAACATGCGCATAGAGAACCAGACTTTCACTGAGGGATGCAATCGATGTACTCATATAATCTGATGGTTATTTGAACTTTTGTGAATTTGCAAAACGAAAGGAGAGAATAGTCTTATCACTTTATAATTTTTGTAGGCTGGTTGCCATGCGGTAAAGCTAGGGTTTACAGTTCTCAGAATAAAAATTTGCGGATTCTCAATCTCAAGTTATACGATTGACTCATCTCCACATTTCAAGAATCCAAAAGTGGACATGTAGAGAATGAAATTGTCGGTAAAATCGAATACACCATCTGACCTGTGTCATTCTTCAGCTACAAAATTCTCAAAGCAGGCTGGAACAAAGACAATGAGACGGGGGTTAAAACAGCTGGTATCGCGGCTGGAACGGAGCGAGGAGCGTGGCGAGGGAACGGAGCTCGGCTGGGAACGGAGCTGGCGAGGGAACGGAGCGTGGCGACGGGAACGAGAGAACGAGGGAACGGCGGACAGACTCCCAGGGCGGGCAGGCAGGCGCAGTCCCTTCCCCGAGTGGGACTTAGGGACGAGGGGCGGATCTCGCAGTCCCACATTGAAGCGGAGGTCACGCGCGTCACCACATCCTTCCCGATCCACAATCTGCCAGACTGCCATAGCTTGCATCACCACGGCGACGCTGCCCGCGCATGCAGAAACTTAAACAAATTGACGGAAAAGAATCCACTAAACAAGACAAGACAATTCCTGCTGCACGGCTCTCCAGTCTAGTCAGTACCTTATTCTTCTCCTGGCCGCCCACATGCCCAAACCTCTACATTGTAGTAGTTTGACGACTCTCTACTCTGACTTCCCACATTACACACTAATAAGTTAGTCGTAGTCACTTTGCACTGCCACACAGCGGTCCATTTACGAAGCTCACTCGATCCCAGCATATGCCCACTTGCACATGAGGATATCCTGCCTGCATGCTAAACCCAGCTTCCAAAGATCGTATACATCAATGTGGAATTCCTCCTGCCGGCGCTACGTACTAGCTCTGTAAGTTTTCCCTTCTCGCTAGCTGTGCTTGTAATGAAGGCGCTAATAAGCTTAATTTGTACACCTGTGAGTGAGAATCGCGGTTGATGAATTTCGACAGGGTTTAGGGTTTAGGGTTTAGGGTTTTGAGTGTTTTTTTTAACCATAAACCTCGCCAGCGTTGAGTCACGTTCGTCATCTGCCACATCTGAATCCGGACGGCGTTGCTTGCACGGCATATATGTTGATGGTTTGGATGTTCTACACGCTCCGTTGATCACTTGATTTATTTTAAAGTTTGATATTATTCTGTCTATGCTTCATTCACTCAGCAGATAATTTTTCTGTTTAAAATTGGTTTAGAGAGTACAACGATAGTGAGTGATTAGAGATGGCTTACTTCAAGTTTCTCAGTAGTACTTGTAATGTGACAAACCGAGGGGCTGTTACGTCAAACCCAAATTTGAATTCTCGGTGAGAAGAGGACATTAGCGAGAGGTTGGACCATTTCAACTTTGGAAGAATGGTATATTCCTCACCTGAGACTCCTGGAAGAGAATCTAGGTCCCTATGGCGGAGTTAGTAGAATCACTTCAACAGATCCTAAGGTTGGAGCCCGGGTTGGAGTTGTTCTTCTTGAACTCTGGAGGTGATGAATATACGGTCTTTCCTCCATTTCAGTGACTGGTCTAATTAATGTGATTTTCCATTATTTCTGAAGAATGAAAGGGGTGGAACTTGACCGAATTTGTTTGCCCATCAATATACACCAAAAGTAAAAGTAAACCCCCAATGTATACGTATGTAGAAGATTTCTCTTAGTTGCGTTATCTTTTACTTTATATTTTGCATAATTTATCTTTTACATTAATTAGATATATTTAAGTCAAGTTCTAGGGAATCATTTTAGTGCATCTCATATTAATATAAGCAGGCACTTCTGTTCTTCCATTATTGTCAGAATTGGTACGTTTCCAGCTCTTATGGTTTTAGTATCTCCTTGCGCCTTTCGGCCTTGGCTGTGTATGAGAATCAAGTGTATGTTTCTATCATCAAGTTCGATCTTATGATATTGAGAAAATGAGATCTCAACAGAATTAACCATCATCAATTCTTACAGTCTGCATTTCGATCTCTAGAGAATCTCAAAGTCTCACAATTGCAAGCTAACCCTCACTTCTGTTGGCAGTGAAATGAAAGGATAGTTGGAATGCAAGTAAAGCGGCATCGAGGGCTCTTCCGAATTGTGACGGTGGCAGCTATGGAAGGGGGTGACTTGAACGCTCCTTTACTGAAGAGCGAGGATGAGAATAGTCCTATTGAGCAACAGCGTGTGTGTGAGAGGCTGTCCATCGACAACATGCTGTCCAAGTACGTGGGGGACTTCGGCCTGGCGCAGCTCGTGCACTTCGTAGTGGTCAGCTTGGCGTGGTGTCTGGAGGGCTTGCATACCTTGGTCATGATCTTCGCCGACAGACAACCGGAGTGGCAATGTCGACCAAATGACTTGCAGCCTTTTACTTCTGCTCTCTCCAATTCAACAGGTGCATGCCCTGCCTCATTCATTCTCCCTTTCTGATTCTTTTTCCTTTTCCATGATTGCGATGAATTCCAAGTGCCTGAGACAGGGTTAATATTTTACAGATGTGTCGACGTCGTGCACACCGTCGTCTTCTCTCTGCGCCATGGACCCCAGCGTCTGGGAGTGGGTGGGAGGAAAAGGCGTCTCAACTGTCTCAGAGTGGGGCCTTATCTGCGGTGACGAGTACAAAGTTGGTCTGGCACAGTCGGCATTTTTCGTGGGCGCTTTTATGGGTAAGCCTCGCTCACTCACAGCCGCAATGAATTAGTGTAAGAGCACAGCACTGCAATTATATTTGAAAACAAAATTCCCTTTCTATTAACGATTTGTTGCGATGAAGAACTTCTGCTTGTAGTAATTTACGGAGTAGAAATCTAGTGTAGAATGCAGCTTGAAGTCAAAAAGTGGGATAGAGAGATAAATCTCTGAAAGATGCATCATGGAATTAGATACATGATTGCGACGATTCAGTGAGTTGATGGTGTGGATGTTTTGGTGGGCAGGAGCGGGGGTATTCGGCCATTTCTCAGACTCCCGAGCAGGGCGAAAAGGTGCGCTCTTGCTGGCTTGTGTAGGCACAGGGCTCGCAGGCCTGATGACAGCCACAGCTCCCAACTACTGGGCGTACGTGGGCTACCGCTGGTTAACGGGCTTCACGGCCAGCGGCATCGGGCTGTCCAGCTTCGTGCTGGCCACGGAGCCAGTGGGGCCAACAAAACGGGGGCCAGTGGGCATGTCGGCGTTCTACTTCTTCTCCCTGGGCATCATGGCGCTGCCTCTGTTGGCCTACTTGTCCACGTCCTGGCGCCACCTCTACATCATCACGTCCCTGCCGGCTCTCGTCTACTGCGCTCTAGCACTGCCCACAGTCTGGGAGTCTCCCCGCTGGTATGTCGTCCAGGGCCGCGTCACCGAAGCCATGAACGTGCTCCGGGCTTTTGCCACCCGGAACGGCAAGCAGATCCCCGAGGGCGTGGGCTTGGAGATCGAAAACCAAGACGTGGAATCAGAAGGTGAAGACGGAACCCAGGCTGCTTCGGGGAGCTTGGTGACGGTGCTCAAAAACCCGGCCACTCGGCCTCGGATGCTCATCATGGTGGTGATCTGGTTACTGACTGCAGTTGTGTACTATGGCATCAACTTGAACGTGGCCAACTTGGGGACGAATCTGTACTTGGGAGTTTTTCTGAACGCCGTGATCGAATGGCCTGCTTTTGCCATCACGGCCGTGCTGCTGGAACGGATTGGGCGGAGGTCCATGCTCGCCTCGGCTATGCTGCTCAGTGGAGTTTGCTGCCTTGCTGGCAGCTTTTTAACAAGCGGAGGCAGTGGTGATCTTAGCAATGCATGGTCAGATGTGAATAGTGTGATGGTTTCTGGAGGAGCTGGCGTGGGGGTGTACAAAGTGCTGAGGATTGTGTGCAGCGTGGTGGGGATCTTTGGAATGGCTGGGACGTATAACCTGATCTACATTTATACGTCGGAGCTCTTCCCCACTGTGGTGAGGAATGCGGCACTTGGGCTCACCACTCAAGCGGGTGGAGTTGGCTCCATTATTGCGCCGGTGGTGGTCGTTACAGGACGTTACAATTCGGCTCTTCCTTTCGGTATTTTCGGGGTTCTGGCCATTCTGGGCAGCGCTTTGTCGTTGGGCCTTCCGGAGACTTTGCACCAGCCCATTTTTGAGACTCTGGAGGGCCTTGATAAATGTGAGTCTGAAAAGTTTAACAGACTAAACTAGAGTGCTTTGTGATGTAATGTAACAGTTTCCTAGTCCCAATTTTGTACTCTTCTCGAACCCTTGGAATCGTTAGTTAAAGTAGACATCGGCCTATACATATCAGCATCTGGTACATATCATGAGGAATCATAGGCTAGCTTAGCGAGGGGGGCACAGACCGGTTTTGTTCTGAAGAGGTTGACAAACTGCAACTTCACATCCTTTCTGTAAAATTGAATTTATCACATATATATAATTTTTTTTGACAGTTACATTGCACTAATGATCCTAAACTGAAGATTCTAGTGTGAATGCCTGGATGCACTAAGCTGTTATCTCTGCGAGCTGAGTTCACAGTCGACCTGGTATGCAAGTACCGGTCTTCCTTTCAACGGCGGGCTTCTTGTGATTAGCTGATGACCACATTTTCAATAATCTTGCGTCATACTTTGCCAATGCGTTTAGTAACAATTGCATGTCAAGCGAGTGTACACCTTCTACAGAGTGTGGGTTATCAAATCATGTAAAATAACATGATGCTTGATTACAGGAGCCACAATAATTATACTTGAAATCTATTAACCCTTTAACGTCCCAATTCAACACTGTTTTCAAAGATTTGTTATAAAATGGTTGATGAAAAACGAAAATGGAGTTGATGTACGAAACAAAGTTGTAAATGTCAATGTGTAGATAACATCGGTACGGTTGGATTCATCATATTTATTATTAATATTTTAAAGTAATTTTGCAAGGTTTTCTCTTGAAATTCAATTAAAAATCCAAAATTAACACAAAAAATTTTAAAAATATTGTAATGAAATTAGAATGACATGCACTACGAGATGGTATGGTTTCCATTATTTGATTCTACTCACTATGGAAAATCATATTTAAGGTCTTTCTTTTTGAACTAAGATTGAAACTTGACATTAATCACTTTTGTAATTTTTCAAAAATTCACATTATCTTATTTGGAAGATATATACCGTACAAATGGTATTCAACTAGCACAAGAATGAAAAATAAATAAAAATGGATGAAAAACATCCGGTACCTACAGAAATCGAGCTGCTGAAATTCATCCGGCGTCCAGATTCTGGACGCCGGCCCGCTAAAGGGTTAAAATCTAAAATTATGTCGGTTTTTCAATTAATGTGGATTCATGTTCTTCCATTCAATCACATAGGTCCCAAACGTTTTTGCTGGGGTAAAAAGTGGATGGTTTGGCCCCATTTTTTACCCCATTTAGCACTGTGTACAAAAGTGAAGATTGGGAGTGGGGGTTCAAGTTTTGACTCCCTTTTCAGAACCTTTTATCGGGGTAAAACATGATTTACCGGGATAAAACAATGATGCTTTTGACTCGCATAGGGAAAAAAAAAAACTGCCACGGGGTTAAAGTCCCTCATTTTTACCCCACCTCAAGCTTAACACCGGTGTCAAATTGTGAGGGTTCCTTGTAAATATTGATAGAATTGCAAGGATTTGTTTCCTATCTAATTAGCGTGGGTGTCTAAAGTACCTTAAACAACGTGGCTTTCTTAATCCAAGTTAATATAGGTGTTTTCAAATAATGTATACTGCTCCCAATAATGTCGTCCACACTTAGTAGAATAAAAGGCGGAGTTCAAGAACCCCCGGGCAATATAGAAGACTACAATTACTTTACTTTAATTCATGGGATCAAGGGGTTCAATTCTTCATACATTTCAGCACAAGAACTGATATTACAACAACTATATATAGGGTCAGCTAGAATTTTCAGGTCCCTACCCCCCGTACGTCACTCAATTTCATTCCATCAAATTAGGCTGGAGAGTTCGGTGCACCCAGAATTGCAGATCAGCACCCCAACAAACAAATGAATTAACAGTCAGTATTCGGAAATCAGTAGACCACGTTACTCACAGGATCAGGTGCAGTCGAAATTGTATACACCGGGAACTTTGATTGGTTTAGCCGGGGCTAAAGTGGGGTGGTTTAGCCCCCTCTTTAGCCCCCCTTAGCACTAATTGAAAAATGGGGGGGTGCTAAATTTTTGTACCATTAGCCCCCATTTTAGCCCCCTTTTTGTACCATTAGCCGGGGCTAAAACACAAATTAGCCGGGGCTAAAATGGAAGATTCGGGTTTAGCCGGGGCTAAACTGAGGTGGTTTAGCCCCCCCAAGCCAGTTTAGCCCCGGGGGCTAAACTCTCCAAAGCTTCCAGTGATAGTACGGAATTGAAGACTCACTGTAATCATTTGGGCTATGAACATATGAATATATTAATCAGAGAGAGACAGTGACTGTCAAGGTTGCATGTGAATCTCCCAAAACGCCCACGCGCACTGCAGGAACGGAAATGATTGAGAGCATGCAAGGATGTTGTGATGGATGGTCCACTGGCCAGCTAGGCCAGATGCATGCATCCCACGTCACACGTTCACAGATATATCGTTGAACAACTCCAGCCTAAGTAACTTGATTTCCATTACTAACAGTGAAACTCAACAATGAAACCAACGCTCTCGATCAACCTGTCATGCATCCGTAAGATGACATGACTCACCACGTCATCTCAGGCTCACAAACGTGAGAAAGCAGCTAGACTCATGCATCATGAAGTTTTAAAGTTGCGTCTAATCTTCGAAATTCATTAACATTTCGGATTCATTTCACTGAAACTCGAGCCAAGCCGATGTACACCAAATGAATTCCCTGCGCATCACAGTATCAAACCAGCCACTAATTTTCAATGCACAAACAAACTTAACTTAACAAAAAGAAGGTGCGAGACAGTCTAATATCAAAAGTACGTGAGTCCACAAAATTAATAACTGGTCGCGGATTGTGAATGTCGAATTAACTACACAGTGTCTTTGAAGAGTACGTACGTATTGTCGCTGTAAATATATCCAGAGCAAGCTGAAGATCTATCAATAGTTATACATTTCTTCGGATTGAATTGCAGGTAGGGGAAGTGACACAGAGAGCTGTGCAGACTGTGAGAGAGGAGGCCAGAGGCGGCACAAATGAATGCAAGGAGCATCATCGCTCGCCCTCGCTCAGAGTCTGCACAGCTCTCCATGCCACTGCCCCAGTAGTAGCATATATATATGGCTCCTCAAGAGATCGGACAACGTCGAATTCCTGCAGCTCTAGCTAACTATATGTGCAGCTTTGGCTAACTAAGCTTTGGGAGTTCAAGGGGACCGAACGAGGAGGTAAGCTAGCTAGACTCGTTCACAAGAGTGAGTGAATGATGAAGGAAACAGGATGGTGCAGCCCTGTTTATACTCGTTGAGATCGCCTCACGTCTGCCCACGGCTTCCATCACACACTCCGCATGACTGGAATCTTCTATTCCTAATGATTTGATTCCTCTTGCACCAGTCAACTACCGTATCCTTTTCTTTTTTCCCATTGAATCCAGCTTGCATTATAATATCTACCTATTTTGTGAGTGTTGCCACTTGAATTGGCTATTGAATTTGTACTCTGCGCAAGCTTGTCAGTTGTCAGACCATGTCTCATTTGTTTATTGTCTCTGCCCCGCTAGGGGAGAGGCTACAGAAAACGGGAGTTACTTGACTGAACAGTGTGAAGGGTAAGTTAAATCTAGGGTAAATAGAAATGCAGAGACTTGTTTTTTTGTGTTATCATGTGCTCAGTCATGTGTCATGAGGTTGGCCAACTTGACACTCATGCATTAGTCATAACCACAGCTATTGAATGCTTACTTCGGCGTTGAGTTTCAAGAAGTACATGATTTAAAGAACAAGGACTTTGGTCCCGTTTTTTTAAGACTGGTGTGAATCAAGAGTACGTTTGTGCGCACCTGACAGTGGGAATCGCTGGATTAAAAACTTAGCAGTGCAATACACACCTCAGTTTTAATATTTTAGGGCCTACAGGGAACACAATGACAATGATTTTTGTCATTGGCATATACAAGGAGTTTCACGTGATGAGGCCACTTTTTGGATTTTAAATCTTATGTGATGAAAGGAAGGTGGAGTGACATGGTAGAGTAGGAAAAAATTACTCTTCTGTGAAGGTTCACGTAGAGATCGTTTACATATTACATACAATTCTACTGTTTTACATCAATGTCACATTTAGAATTCCCTTGAAGCTTAAGCAACTCATTTTGGCCGATAGTTTGTTTTCAAGTGTCAAGTACACATCAGTTCATGAATCCTTTTCAAGCAAGCAATTTATGTGCGTGTACGTCCAAGATTTTTAATTATACTTCCTTAAACCTCTACAGGACCCAGAAACCCGAATTGGACCTCATGCTTTTTTAAGCAGATTTGAGCAGGTTCTATGTAGATTTCCTTTATTCAACTTTGTTGGTTTCTTGCCCAACATGTGCAATGTTCTTCATTAGTTTTGGTGATATAAAATTTGGTCCTGTATAAATTTTAAAATTTCACAATATGATCGATTGACTTTTTCATTTGAAACTATGAATCTTTAGTCGGGGTTAAAATCCAACTAGAATGCAGAAATAGGACGTTTAATTTCAAGGTCATGACTAAGGATGTTTTAGGTGATTTTTTAATCATTTGGGATTATAAGACAATGTACTTTATCATCACATTGCAACTTTGAAGTTTTTGACCATCGCAAATCGGGTCTCTAGGCCCCTGTTTTGCTAAACATTGCCCAAATGTGGTGAATCAGATTTGGGTTCCAACTAGAAATTTGTGCACCTAAAACTCAAAAAAATCATGGTGATTTGTCAATTTTTGGACACACATATCTCTCTCAACATATTGGGTGGATTTGAGCATGGAAACATTCATTGAATTCATAATAAAATTTACTATTACATTATGAGAATTCCTTATTCATTTTAGAAAGGGAAAAACATAAGAAAGAAAAAAGCCCCAAAAAGTGCAGATTTTATGGCCTAAATTTTATAATTTTCAATCAAGATGTATTATGATCTCCCTCACTATTCAATAGATTTTCATTAAATTTGGTATGTTGACTAATTGAAAGGTTCGTAATCCATTTGTACAATTTGATTTTCCAAAAACTTCACAGATTTGGAATTACAAAGTTTCAACCAACACGTCTTCAAAAATGAAAAAAAAAATCTAAAAGTGGTGCTTGACATTTGGGATTAAGGTGTTTGATGTTTCCAAAATCATCTTGCATTGAGAGAATGTTTTTAAAATGGAATTCACCCTTGCAAACTTTCAAATTTTGTTTTTTATCACAAATTTTGGAAGATTCATAACCCCAATGGTGTATATAAAACTTTCTTCCTCTAAATCAATTATAAAAAAAATAAAAACAAAAAGCACCAAAAACAAATCACGTCATTTTATACTAGAACTTCACCTACTAGTTCAAAAATATAAATTGCCGTTTTTAGCACATTGACTAAAGAAACACTTTCAACAATAGGATCTTGTACTAGACTACTGTGAAAACATGTGGAGTATAGATCTTAATATATTAGCAGTCAAACTGAAGGCAAATGGGCGTCCAAGTGGGTTGAATTTTTTTTTGCAACTTAACCATATTAGCACCTCTACATCTTTGATAAGAGTTTCAAAAAGATGCATTTTAAATTGGTTTGGTGCTTACATGGCTCTTATATAGGATGTTAAAAATATTTGAGATAACAAGGTTTCAAGCTACCTCTTTGAGATGGGTTGGACAAGTATTGCTTTAAATGCATTATAAGATGTCATAAATGCAATATGGTAGAATATTTTAAACTTGCTATCTCACCCCAAGTTGTATGTGATGTTGATTTGAATTTTAAGCAATGCTAAGTTGTTACTTATACCAATGCAATCCAAAGTAGCATTAGGTTAAACAACTTAGTAGTCCTAATCAAAAAAAAAACGAATATTCACCAAATGAATTTTTTGTTGTCTTACAATGAACATGTTATTTTGTAGAAGCTTTATATTGTACAATGTCCCTACTCTATATTCACAAGAGCCATTTCATTTTTTAATTTAGTTTTAGAAGAACCTTTTTTATTCTTGCTTGCAGCCATCTCAAGAACACTCCAAAAATATTCTCCCTCCATTTGATAATACATTAATAGCTAATCACTTTGGTTTCTTTTGTCTTAAACTAGACCAAAAAAAATAAAAAATAAAATGCTCTCAATGCACAAAATATTTGAGGTAAAAAAATGAGTTAAGTATTTTTGAAATCCTCTTGAAATATATTGCAAAATAGAGTTCTGATCATACATAAAGTCATTGGTAACAAGAAGTTTCCTCATCACCATAGTCATCACTATTGTAAGGAGGGAAGTCCCAAAACTACTACGAAATGTTCATAACGTTCTTCGGCCCTTGTTGGACCACATCTTTACGTTGTATAGGAACTGAAAATAAAATAATTCAACTCTTTAACCCTCGTTGCTTGGCCCAGCTTAAGTTAGAAAAAATGCTCCGCTATTCCTCCGATTTGCTTGAGATTCGGAGGTGCAACATTGGGCCTCTAAAGAACGTATGAATTCCATTTCACTCAAAAACAGGGGAAAAGAAAATGAGCACCGTCCACAAGTAAAAAAGAAGAATCAAATTTTCATTTTATTTTTTAAAAAGCAAAACCAAATTCATGGTTGCTGCCCAAGGAGCAGGTACAAGTGGGTGTGTAGTTCTTGGTGCAGTTGGTGAAGAAGCATGTGCACTATGGTAAAATTGCTCTTTCACAGAATCATACAATATTTTGAGATGTAACTGCATTAACAATGAGGACAATTGGTATGGGGTAGTCCACAAGTTTTTATGCTCATTCGTACACAATGTCACCCTCATTGGGCCCCCAAAGGCTACGGGTAAAGCAACGTATTCCATCAAGCAGATTCGAGCTCTTTCTTCACTTGTACTCATAGTCACTGTATTCCAGCTCATTGTGACATGTCAGAATTCAGTAAACTGTTCATGGTAACATTCATAATGTTCTTCAGGCCCCTACTGCTCACCTCAGGCGATCGGAGGAATCGCAGAGAATATTTTCTAAAACTTCAGCTAGATTAATTCCTAAGCGTCCCTAGATTTTTTGGGCTTAAAATCATCATTGCTTTTGATGTGTTATAGGTCTAAATGTAAGTGAGGTATGGGAATCTCAACCATACAATCTTGTAATATTCATGTTGTAGATCATGTGGATCAAAATTGGGGTCATTTGGCCATATAGATTGCAAGATCGTAGTGTTTTAATGTTAAGAAGGATGTTGAAATTTTCCTAGCAACACAATTAGAGGTGAAATTTGTTTTCAAAATTACTCAAATGAAAAAACTTTCAACTATAAAGTAGTTCAAAATCATCACATATACACATTGGTACCCAAAAAAACTCATGAATTTTTTTTATGTGCCCTATAATTGCAATGTCAAAAAGTAGCCGAAAAAGTGACCCATTTAACCCAAAAAGCAAAAAGTGTCCAAACTAAACATGTGCACTAAAATGACTCCCAAACATTCATAACAAGATAGATTGACATGAAAATTTTACTATGATAACTAGACTTCAAGGGAAATCCAACCCAACAAGTTTTATGGAAAACGGACATGGGATGAAGGAGATACAAGCCCCCAAAGTTGCAGCCATCAAAATGCACAAAAACTGCCCAAAAAAAAGTTACCTACATTCAAATGATCACCAAACATTCAATACATCTCGGATTGATTTGAAATTTTTACCACACATTCTATATATCATGCGGGGGGTTTTCCAAAATTTCATTAGAATTGGACACGTTTTGGAAAAGTTAGGACTCTTCAAAGTTGAATGTACCCCAAAAACGTCCAAATATGAATGTCGGGATGGTTAGGGGTTAAGTAAAGAGAGTTTAATAGTTAAATTGTTTTATTAGTAGTTTCTCTACTTTGTAAAGGGTGTGATCTAACAAGGGCCAAAGAAAGTTATGTTCTTAGTTTGATGCCTTTTCTACAAAATTTTGTTTTAAGTGATTTGAAGGTTTACAATGCTACATCATTTTTGTTGTTGAGAAATACGGTACCAATATACAGAAGGAACCAAGCCCAAGGCAGGTTTTTTAATCGTTGACCATTTTTAAAGGGTTTCCCAGATCAAAAAAAAACTTGAAAAAAAATATGTTTTTTAACCCCTAAAGGCCCAAGGTGTTTTGGGACCTCCAAAACCAAAAACTGCGATTTTTGAGCACCTTGTGGAAGTTGATGTATATTTCAATATGTTTTAACTGTTTTTTTACTTCCAACCGTAAGATCTTCAACCCAACTACTTGCACTAACACCATGTTAAATTTCAACCATTGGATCTTTACTATTTGTGAGTTTATAACATTCAAAGTTGATTCAAAAGTTTTTTTGGGCTTTACCCAAAAGGCATAGTCTAAATGGTGCAAAGGGGGACTTGATGATTATTACCCCAAACATTTTGCTCATATTTTTTTCTATGTAGGTAACTGAGTTAGGCACCTCCATGAAAATTTTTAGAGACTCATTATGCTTTTTTGGCCTTCATGCAAATTATTTTCCAGAAGAAGGTTCAAAAACCACAATATGGTAAAACTTGAATAACGTTAAAGGTTTTTGGTTTAGTAAAAAAGTGAACGGTGAAAAGTTACATCTATGAGTTTGTGAATTTTAGAAAAAAAAAAATCAAAAAATTCCTAAATCTCAAATTTTGAAAATTTTTGAAAGAAAAAAATGTAAAATTACATAAAACTTTGAAGCTTGCTCTTGTAAATTTTGAAGGTTGCCCATGTAAAATTGTTAAAACTTTCAACTTGGATTCTTTTTAAATGTGTGTAATAGTATTATTATAAACATATTTCCAAAAAAATTTAAAAAAACACTAATTTTTATTTTTATTTTGCTGCTCCACTTGGGCTTGAAAACAAAGTTTTGCATAATAAAATTCTAAAACTTGAATTTGGCTGCCCAAATTTTACCACATATAGTATGTATGTATTACCACACCCACACCAAAGTTTAACCCAAAATACTAAAGTTAAACCCGTCATCTAGGCTGCCCGAAACAGCAAAAAGCCATTTTGGCTTTTAAGGGCCTTTAGGGGTTAAGATACTACATCAAGTCTACTTTCCAACCCAATTTGAATTATGTCAATCCAAGTTAAACTCCACCTGGGAGAATTTTTTAAAGTGAATCACTTCAACATTGTCTTAGTGTTACAAAATTTGCTATTTGGGAAAATTAATGATGTTCCATTTATCATTTCTTTTGCTTTTTTCAAGTTTACAATAGACAAACCAAATTTAACCAATCATGCTAAATTTTAAACTCTAAAAGTGAAAATTATAATTTATACAAATTTTCAAAGGTTAATGCTTTTAAATTCATTAAAAAAAGATCTAAAGTTATTTTTGGAAGTTTGACCGTACAAATAATTTGTAGAGATGATGCCCTACATTTTTCCTATTGAATCAAAAATTAATCAAACATATGGAAAGCACATATTATAACACATCTATGAAAAAGGATCAAAATTGTAATCTTTTTTTCTTTTGAATTTCCTTTAATCCCTAAACATGCAAAGAGCCCCATGGGGCCATGTTTGGTCCATCTTTAGTCAAATGCTGATATTCACTTAATTCCTAATTTCAAATGAAATTAAGAAAGTGTGGGGGCTATCTTCTACATTCTAGTCCAATTTACCACTCTTCAAAATTGTTAAAATTGCGTTTTTTACAACACTTTTAAGCACAAATTTCCAATATACACTACAATAAAAGATTTTCTATTAAAAAAAAATTATGTAAGCTCAAGAAACATGCCACCTACATCTTGTTCATCAGTATTATTTACATTCTCCCTAAAAAAAATTCATACCATTCTAAGCATTTTTGTAATTACTATGATTTTTGCAAGAAAAATACTTTGAAAAACACTTGTTTCATTAAAAGTGCACATAGCCATGTGCACTATTTTTTTAGTGGTATGTTCATTACATTTCTTTTTATTAAAAAAGGGAAGGGGGGTGGAAACATGCACACCCCTTTTAAAATTTGCATTACATTTCTTTTAATTTTAAAGGGAGGGGGGTGGAAACATACCCACCCCCTTTTAAAATTTGCACTACATTTTTTTTATGTAATGTACATTCAATTTTGGCACTTTATAGGTGAAATATGACTACACTTCTTTCAAACATAGAATATTTCAGCATGTGCACTTTTTACAGGGAATGTGCACTTTTGATGAAACAAGTGTAGTTATGAAATTTCTTTTTATTTAAATAATTATGAAAAAATGAGGGTAAAATGGTTTAACAATACCTTATATGAGAAAAATACCATAAAATTGTAATATATTTTAAAATGTGAGGAATTGATGAGGTTTGACCAAGTGATTGTAGTGTGGACGCTTAAGGGTTAATAGGAATAAGTAGTTTTGGAATTGGAATAAGGAATGAGAAAGGTTTGCCCGTACACAAATAATCATGTTCAGTGTTAGTGGAGCTAATTATAAATCACTTAAACTAAATGTCCATTACCCTACGTGCTAAATGCCAACATTTCACACAAAATTCAAACAGTGCACATCAAATAATGTCACATCTGAAGTACCTTTCAAACAGGGCTCACCAAACAATGCTTGGCACATCAAACAACAAATTCTGAACACATATCAAACAACACATAACTTAAAACAATCCATATGCACTCAAGATGCATTGCTGCAAGGCCAAAAATAAACATGAGCAAAATGAAGTCATTTCAATAAATTTAACTATGCTTAGGTCTTGGGAATTGGGTACCTCTGCCATGGGACCTGTCAGGTTTGCCGTTGGCCAATTACAGTCCACCCTCTATAAGTGTTACCTCTATAAGTGTTAAAATTCCATAAGTGTTAACATTTTTTCTACTCCCTACTTGGGGAGACTACAATAACGTTAAGTGTTAAGTGTTAACTGATTGGCTACTCCCGTCTTTGTAATTTTGCCCTCTATATCTGTTAACTTATTATTATACTATATAATACCATACAATACAATATACTGAAACATAGCACATGTAATATACTGTAACATACTGTAACATACCCCCCATTTAGAAATTATTAGGTGCAGGATATTGACTGCAAGTCCCTCCCTCGTCAACTCAGTTTACCCTAGCAGGTTGAGCCAGTCTACCAGCGTTCGAATTTCTGAGAATGTTGTTTTCGAATTTCAGACTTGTAGGGCGAATCACATACCATTAGAAAGCTATTGAGGAGACGATTCCAATGGTAGTAGTTTTGTCGAATTCCGACTTCTAACGAGTGAGTTATGGTTGGCCGAAATCTGCCTTCCAAGTCTCCTGCGGCAGCGGCGGCGAGTTTTGCGGCGGCGAGTTTTGCGGCGGCGAGTTTTACTTGTGTTACATTTATACGTGTTATGTTTTGATTTGTTAAACTCTATATTTCTGTAAGTGTTAACACTCTATAAGTGTTAACAATATTACCACTCCCAATTGTTAACACTTATAGAGGGTGGACTGTAATCTAGAAACCACGCACATTTTAGCTCATGTATCTAGAATATAATATAACAGGGTTAAAAAAGTAGCAAATACCAACCAACATGTCTCGGCTGCCTGCCTGTGTCTCTAATGGTGTATCATAAATTACTAACTGTGGTGAAATACTCATGTTAGCAGATCAAAGTGGCTAAGCGGAATCTGGAAAAAAAAGAAGCTGCAAAATTATATTTGAGAAAGTTGTTGCAACAAAATCATATAACTTAAGACAGAACATTAATCTGCTTCCAACACGAGATGACAAGCAAACAAAAAATAATAGATATTTACAGAGCTCCAACAAGCAAAATCAATTAGATTCAAATGCCATCTAACCCAGCCTAATCCTCAGCAGCGCTTGCAGCACTCAAATCCACACTCAGATCCAGGACCTGCATAGAATCCATTAATTTAATCCAGGACAATACAATGAACAAGCAAGATCATGGAACCCACTCTCCGTCTTCTTTAGGCCATGAAAGAAACTATACATGAATAACCGCTCACAATTCTGGATCTTGAGAGAACACACACACACACACACAGATATATATATATATATATATATATATATATATATATATATATATATATATATATATATATATATATATATATATATATATATATATATATATACACACACACATATATGCCAGACCATGAACCTCTAACAAAGAAGTCACAGACAATGCAAGTAATGCCATATTGGTTAAATTGGCTAATCAGTGTAACAAATTACAGGTTACAATAGAAAATAACAGGGATTGTTTAATTTAACCAATATGGCGTTAACTGATTCAATCATAAATCCCTGAAATGAACAAAAGACTACATATGCTTCAAAAATATGTATTCATACACATTCGCATTTTTATATAATTATACCGGTATACATTCTTTTTTATGCGCTCAAGGAGACCAACCTTTCCAGTGATACGTGTATACATTGCGAGTACATCTTCAACAGTTGTCTCAAAGTGTGTGGTCGGATCGTAGCTCTGCATAAAATTCATGTAAAATTCTGATGTAAAACAAGCACAAGGTGGGCATAAAACCTGCAGCTAGATCTTTCACAGCAAAGAAATGGTGAGCATAGGCATTAAACAAGGTTTTCAGTAACATTATCTGACTGAACATTTCAGGAACTTTTAGACAGCATGATAAAAAGAACCATCACCATAATTCATAGGGAGGTCTGACTTCCTATGGTCACAGTGATTATTCAAAGGCCTCCCCAAAGAAGTGGTCACTTCATTCTTGGGGAGTTTACTTCCAAAAAATTACAAATGGCGTGCAAGAAAATATAAGGTCCAAATAAATCTTGAAAGGTAATTTTTATAAATGAATTACGTTAATATAGGATGCTAAAAATTGATTACAAGAATAATTATGAGAATATTCTTGAAATAATACTAATTATAGTGAGAATTGCTTTTATTTTTAAGAGTACTTTTAAATACCCTTTTTTCACACATGATACTAAAATATACAAAGAGTGACCTCCCGAGACTTCATTGACATGTGAAAGGAGAGAAATACCTTGGAGATAAAGCAATTGTCGAGAGTCGAGTCATTGACAGGCTCATACATGTCATAAATGTCTACAATCATCTCATCAATTTGTCCGAGCAGTGCAAGCCCTGGTTCAAGCTCAGCCTCCGGAACATTTGTTTCCACTTCTGCAGAAACAAATGCTATGTACTTGCCTCTTGGTGCCACATTGTGAGAGTGGGAACAGCAAAATACGTACCTGCCAATAGGGTACCAGTATGCAACCAAGTAATTAAAGCCAACGTCAATTGTAACAGGACTAAGCCATGCCCATGACCACCATCACATTTGTCTAATTAATCTACACTGAAGTAATGATTTTTCACAAGGTGCATAATACTTATCTTTAGCGATCCCACCCATTCTGCTGATAATAGAAAATTTCAGGATAAGTCTATGCTTAATAAAAAACCTAGCAAACTTCTTCCCTAATGGTATAATCTTCATAAAAATCATTTAAAAAGGTGACTTATATATCCGATCTACGGCCAAGTTGCTTCTGAGGAAGAATGATTTGAACAGAATCACTGTCATCAGTGTTTGGAATTGGATGACTCATGAAACATATTGCTCGGACAACCTTCTCAACTCTTCTGACGTGATCAATTGTACAAGTAGAATATGAGAAACAGACTAAGTCCGAGCTCCAAAGCGTTGAAGAATTATTTGAAGTCAGTCTCAGAAAGATGAAGTTACACCATGTGGATTTAATATTAACCTTGTTGGGCAAATATGATGGATCACAGACTAGTTTTTCGGCCCTTGCTGTCTCACCCTCCGATGTAACTCCTCTGACTTGACCCATTTCATCAAATTCAACCTGCCATGCCCCACCATGAAAAAGAAACACCAGATCCACGAAGATTATCAACACCACACAGTTAAGAGAAACCAACGCCAGAAGCAGTGATCTCAAAACTGGCTAAAATTAGCTGGATTTCTACCCCAAAAAATGGCGCTGCTAAACATACAAAGAAAGAAAATGAAAAACAAAAATGAAATGTAGCGAGAATGCTCATCATGATATAAATATGTAGCAATTTCATGAGGTGATATCCGCGGATATCATCATGGTATCACCTTAATAAATCAAGGGTATTGCCGGATGTTACAGAGGTATCGTGAGTATTGTATGCACTGGGTAGCAAAAGTAGATACCATTTATGTGGGAGGTCGCATAATGTTCTAAATGTCATAAAGTGGTTCTAGGATCACTGGCCAGGAGGGTGAAAATGCCTCGGAAAGGAAAGGGTAAAAGTACTCAATCACTAGATCAGAAAAATATATAACATGGTATTGTAATAGTGTCGGTACCCTGCACTCAGGTTTGGCAAGCATGTAGGTGCCTCCATACACAGCACTAAGTCGGGCAAACCCCTGCAAAGGATCAAACCAGTCAACAGACATGAGAATGATAATGAAGCCTCAACCTGTTTAAGAACCGAAATTGATAAACTCGAATGAAGCGCATGAAAGCACCAGGAATATGATATCATCGTACACTGACAGAGAGGAATTTTGATATTACCTATATGCAGTAGAGTACTGATGACACAAACCTGTGGCAACTCCCCAAGCCCATAGAGCGGGTAAATATACGGGGAGCCCCCTTGAAACCGGGCCATTGAGTCCGCATACAACTGCACATGCATGGAACATGGACAGGCTTGGATACATGTTTCAAACAAATTTCACGATTGGTTCGGAGAAAGTCCATGAAGTAAAATACAGTAAGTCTGTACACTGTCATGTTCTCATATGCATTTTCCATATGCAGGCTATTCAACATGACTCCAAAAATGCTCATTTGGAAAGGAATGATATATCCCGCTGTTTCGAGATAGAGCAACGTACCTTCACTCTGTGCACAGTGTCCAAAGCTGGCTCAGACAGGAATCGGTCATCCCGATGCAATGCCAATGAATGACCTACAAAGTCGATTGTATTGTCATCCAATCCGTGTTTGCTGCGTCAGGACAATAAAGAAGGTTTTAGAACCTTATGAAATTAATGCGGAGATTGAAACCCTAGCTACTGGTATATGTCCAGGCCTAGCTACTGAGAACCTTGACCACCTCTATATCTACATCTTTCCAGTTAAGAACTTTTTTTTGTCTTCTTCACAGTACTACGCAATTTGAAAATAGTTTCTAAGGCTATTGAATGCCTGCATTACTCGAAAAGCTCCTTGGTTGTGACTGTACGCAAATCCATGCTGTCATGTGTTGTAGGGTCGTTGTCTTCATAACTCTGCACAAATATGAAGAACTTCCGAGCACGTCTCTTCTCGAAAATTCCCATCAGGGGAGATCTCAATGCCTCCACGTCATTTGATGGAACTTTATAGATCTGCGAGACCAATTCTCCATGCCAGAGAATTTCAGGAACATGTAATCCTGGGACACCCTAACGTCTAACTTGTAAATCACGTGAACCAAACACAGGTTTGTTAGCTGGTAAAACATGACATCACATACAACGATTTTATTCATTCATCAACAACGTACATAAACTAATATTTCGAAAAAATCCCAACAATTTGCCAACTCTGAGCTTCTCAAACCAAAAATACAAATAATTAGTTAGTTATTGATTAAATAACTAACTAATTAGTTAGTTATTGATTAAATAACTAATTGATTAAATAACTAACTAATTATTTTTATTTTTAACTGCACATGCATGGAACATAGACAGTTAGTTATTTAATCAATAACTAATTAATTAGTTAGTTATTGATTTAATCAATAACTAATTAATTAGTTAGTTAAAAATAAAAATAATTAGTTAGTTATTTAATCAATTAAATATTATTCTCGATCCATTCTGAAGACAAAAAACAAGGAGATATTGACAGCACTCTCTCCCGAGAATTATCAATCCAGTGACATGTACAGCTTCAGGCTCTGTCTGTATTGCAGTAAGCTTAACCCCTAAAGGACCAAGAAGCCAGAATTGGGCCTCGTGTTTTTTACAGCATTTTTGAGCAAGTCTTATGTGGATTTCCTTTGGTTCAAATGTATTTGTGTTTTGACCAACACAGACAATGTCCTTCACCAATTCCAATGATATAAAACTTGACCCCATCGCAATTCTGCTTTTTACAATATGATCGATTTGAAGTTAGCATCTTAAAACGATGAATCCTTGGTCCTTTAGGGGTTAAACTGTAACAGAGAATTCAGCAACACCGGCCACTCGATTTGCCAGAAACAGGTACAGTAGCTTTGACTTTCAGAAATTAGGCTAATGTGAAAAGTTGAGTGAAATCCAAAGAGCAGTACCTTTCCCTGCTTGTATACGTAGCTGCCATCCACAGCCTTGAACAGCAGGTACTTTGTGACATCCGTGTGAATAAGAATTCTCACAAGAGCGCCATTTGCCATCATAAACTGCAATTCAGACCTTGCATTAATGCCTGCAGATTGTGGTTTTCAATCTTAAGCACAGATTCATCACTCCATGATCTAGGACGACCTCATAAGCTGGAACGGAGACACTCCGAATACCATCAGTTGTATTAACCCCGAAAGGACCAAGGATTCATGGTTTTAAATGATAAATTCAATTGATCATATTGTGAAAAATATTATTCAAGTGAGACTAAATTTTATATCACGAGAATCAGTGAAGAACATATGAGGCCCAATTTGGGCTTCTTGGTCCTTCAGGGGTTAATCGCTCAGTAATGAAGGGAGCGTCGATGACTCTCTGAAATAGCTTTCTAAAACACCACAAGTTAGAGTTCCTTGACCGAAAAGCTCATCTTTCTGTCTGCATCAATCAACACTTCTCGCAGTACTTAGGAAATGCAGAGCACCTTGGGAACCATGTCCACGTTGTAATCCTTGCTGGACCCCAAAAACGCTGGAGGCTTTTCCTGACCCCTGAACTTCTGCCATAGCTGAGAAAAAACACCAAAGGGTAAGCGTGAGTCTTTTAAAGGTGAAAATTTGCAACTTTTAGGGCACACGGAACTAACTGCTCTTTGGCTTCAGATAAGTTAGGTCGACCCATGAAGTTCCCTCAAATTGATTTTACAGAAAAAAACTAAGACAAGAATACACTCAGACCTTCGCTAAAAACAATGTTCTGGAATATCCCACACACTTGTCACATTATCACTGACTCTAGCACACTTGTCACACATTCAAACTATGTGATATTCATTTTTTGGGAACCCAGGCAGTCAGATTGAAGAGGTCAGGGTGTAGCAGAAAATTAGGGTTCGGCATTTCGCAATTCCATCCTAGCTTAAGATCTTGGATGCGGCCCCAAAAGTGAACATGACTCAGAAGCACACGAAAAGAGGAAGAAAGAGTCCCTGAACAGCAATTCAGCGTGTACGTGAGTTGTCAAGATGTGTGAGCTAATAATAATAATAATAATAATAATAATAATAATAATGTCAACACACAGCTTTGATGCATGGTCTGAAGGCCAAACAGAACTCAGACATTCCACGACCTAAACTACAGCAAAGTCAGATTCCGTGTTCCACCGACCAAAGAAGCAGCAACAGAGCGACCTACCTGGTTGAGATTTAAAGACGCGGCAGCTCCACCGTAATAGTCATTCCTGTCCATATGAAGCACCTACATGCATCCCCAACTGTATACATCGTCAGCAAATCCATTAATACCCTTGGAAAGGAAAGCAGTCCATGGACACAATCTATCTGGTCAATCGCTCATCACTGCCTGCGCGCATCAAACAAAAGAGATCGATGCCCAACACGATTCCTGACTGCTAATTAGTTAGTAGCCAGACACGAATTTCACGCACCTTGAGGCCATCCACGGAAAGGAGACCGCTGAGAATGCATTCTTTGAGGCCAGTGCCGAGCACAATTACGTCGTACTCCTCGTCCATGGCCGGTGCAGTGGACGCTACCGGAGAAATTAACAGATCGCGCGACGAGTTCTGGACGTTGAAATCTCAACTGGCTGCAACGCACACCCGTAATGAGTCTTCTGAAACTGATGAGTATCAGTACGTATTAATTTACCTTACAGATCGGAACATGTACTTGGGCAAATTAGTTACTGGATTCACGCTCTTGCATTGGGATTTTCACACTTGATTGCCCACATGTGCTCGATTTGAATCCCCAATGCAGAGTTAGCGGATTATTTAATTTGGAACTGTCAACAGCTGCATTGCATTGGTTGCATGACTTGACTTGACTTGTAGTGTTGTTAATATGCATGCCGGTCTATTTAGAAAGAATATATCCGTGAAGTTCGGTGCAAACTCACGACTCGGAAAAGATGTCGAATCTAAAGTTTGGTGTAAATACAGAAAGGTTTGTCGCTTTACGCCACTGAATACCGGTAAACATGTAAAGGTCAATTTTTGAAACTAGTCGACAGTCAATAGGGTTGGATAACCTATTACCACCAACTTAAGCAATCTGGCCTATTTTTGGCAGTGCTAGATTCCCAAAAAAAATATGACTGCATTCGAAATAGGTTTTGATGAGGATTGCAAAAATTTGCAACATCTAATTCGCATTTGTCAATTTTATACAAAATTCCAAAGTGGAAAGTAACCTTTTACCCATACATCACATACCAATTTCCTAAGTTCACACTTTGTTGTTCCTAGATCCGCTCATGAGCTAACCCAAAACCACCAGCTATTTCTTCGCAATTCTTGGCATGCCATTGGTCTACTTGAATAGTGAAATTGGTGGTTTTGGGTCTCAATTGTGGTGGCTCCAAGAAAGTTGTACCTGTCATAAATGGGGGAGGTGGTGGTAATAGGTTATCCAACCCTAGAGCCATTCAGAGTATAATTATCAAAGCTCTCAAAATTTACTGAGAGAAAACACTTTTAGCCCTTGAATGTCCTGAAGTCACTTTGCGGCCGAATAGGGTATTTTGTATATTTGATGGTATTTCTTCGAAATAAAAATGACCAAACATTTGTCAGTACAAAGTAAAATCAATAATCGTGATTATATGTACACAACAATATATCACAATTCATATATTATTTAACCTCAAATAGAAGAATTATAAGGCTAAATATGGATTGTAGAGAGCGACCTTTAACCCCTAAGAGCTCAAACGACCATTTTCTGGTCGCTGCCCGTTTTTAACGGGTTGCCCGGAATTAAAAAATAAAATTGAAAAAATAAAAAATATTTTAAAATACTACATCAAGTTTACTTTCCAACCCAATTTGAATTATGGCAATTGGAGTTAAACTCCACCCGAGAGAATTTTTCAAAGTAGATCACCTCAGCATTGTCTTAGTGTTATAAAATTTTCTATTTGAGGAAAGTAATGATGATCCCTCCATCGTTTCTTTTGCTTTTTTGAAGTTTACAGTAGATAGCCCAACTTTAACTAATCATACTAAAATTTGAATTCTAAAATTGAAAATTACAATTTATATAAATTTTCATAGGTTAATGCTTTTAAATTCATTAAAAATGATCTAAAGTTGTTTTTGAAAGTTTGACCGTATGGATAATTTGTAGAGATGATACTCTACATTTTGTCTATTAGACCAAACTTCATCAAACATATGAAAGGCACGTATTATAACACATCTATGTTTTGTCCAATACCCCTCGGGCTTTTAGGGGTTAAGGGTTAGTATATAAACAATCATCACTACTTCTTGAATCCACATTAAAATCCAGGTTCTGCATAGAATCCACTAATTCAGGACAATACAATGAACAAGCAGATACAAGCAAGATCATGGAACCAAATCTCTTCTTTAGGCTATCAAAGCAATTGTACATGAATAACCACTCACAATTCTGGATCTTTAGACTGGAAAATGAGAGAACATATATACCATAGACGAATGGCAGGTTGGGCAAAAATATCTAAAAACAGAATGCCAAAATTTTAGGAAACTTTTTCTCAAAAAAAATTGCAAAGAAATAATAAGGATTTCAAGGAATATTTAAAGTGCCCAATTCAATTACTGCTCTTAAATTAATTATTAGACATTGATGTGCCCAACCTATGCTTTGGCTACGATATACCAAACCGTATATCTCACCATTTGCCTTAAACAAAGAAGTCAGAGACAATGCAAGTGATGTAATCAAAAATTCCTAAAATGAACAAAAGACTACATATAATTCAAAATGTGTATTCACAAACATTTGCATTTATATATATAAAAAAAGTTTTTTTACACTAAAAGAGACGAACCTTTCTAGTGATACTTGTATACATCGCATGTACATCTTAAATAGTTGCGTACATAAATTTAAAAGTTGGTTCACTTTATTTTTCATTGTATCATTGCTACATGATTTTTAAATTGATTTAAAAATTAACTTTATAAACATAATGCACAATGTGCACATATGAGCACCAAAAGCCACAATATTGAACAATTTTAAATTCCCTCAATGTGGTGAACCATATCATGCAAACATCTACAATATCTCTTTAAATTATTTTTTAAATAATACTAAAAATGTCAAAAAATACTTGATTTTGTAATTTCTATAATTTATCATTAAAAAATGATTATTTTTTAATCAATGTCTTCTACAATGTCACTTGAATCTCTTGAAATGTGTTCATTGTACAATTCTTTCCCATGGACTTTTTGACAGAAGTAAGCATGCCCTCATTTGCCTTGCGGTCAGAAAGGTCCACTTAGGTGCCATCACAAAACAAACAAAACACTAAACTTAATATATAAATGCATATAGAATGTTGGAGCACATGTGTAGTGAATTTGTGGTGGTGTCATGGCCCTTATACGTTTTTTTTAAACCTTACCTATTTTTATTAGAAAAATGTGTCTATATGGGAAAATCAATTCTTTCTATTATATCTCATATTGAAAGGCTAAATGATCAAATGAAATAATAGGCAAACTAAAAATAATAATACAATGAATACAACAAAAATATCAAGATGAATAAACCAAAAAATATATATATATAAACTTAAAAGCTAATTTTTTTAATAAACAAAAATATTATAAAATGAAAGATTTTGAGACTTGTAAATGAATGAGAACTCACATATGCTTAGGTTAAGAAATACTATAAGTGCCTATTGTAATCTAAAATAACAAATTTGATTCCAATTCTAAAATAACAAGAAGCTTCTAAAATTCTAAAAATACTAGTAAATTTTCAAATTGAAATAATTTGAGGAATGACAGTTTTAGAACATTTTTTTCATAGTTTTGTGAGAGGATATTAGGATAAAGAAAATATTTCTTTAGTTATAGAAAGAGTGTAAAGCAAAGTTAACAAAAATAATGAAAATATGTCAAAAGGTATAAAAATTATAAGAAATGGAAGAATTTAATTCTAGTGACGACCTAAGTTAGAGCTGATTAAGCATGCATAGGATGGTAGGTTTGTTGGCATGACATTTATGTTTCATCTCCATGACTGATTCTATTTTTGTCTCATCACCAAGACTATCCCTACCTATCTTCAACACAAGACACAATATTAGAGTTAGGGTTTCAAGTTTGGGTTTTGAATGGTTGGGCCCCGCAAGGAGCAATCCAAAAAAAATGGGTATGTCCAGCACACGATATTCTTTAGTAAAAGGCGAAAGAATTGTTCGCTTTGCGCTGAGCACTCAGTTGTGTGAGGAAGGCAAGCAAGTTTTATAGCAGGAGTCTTTGGAAGAGCTGCTAAACGAGGTGGGATACTTAGGAGATTTAGCCAACGTTGATTTGAAGCTTTAGGGTTTGTGGCGATATGATTATTCAAGAAATAATTGTCTCAAGTGGAACAATCATGCCATGTGCGATTGTCATTTTTCCGCATCAACAAGAAACTTTTGAAAGATTTTGCTTCGCAAGAAATCTTGTTTCGCATCTTATAGGGTTCATGCAAAGCCTGCATTGCGTAAAGTCCACAATACCATTGTAGCTCGAGGAAAGCTGGAGAGTGTCAGTTGTGAGAGACGCCCTGTATTTGGTGTAGAATTTCTCAATTGACAGTAAAAGCAAATAAGAGCGGGTGTTACTTGGTGATTTTGCAAGTTATATTATTTTGCAAGTGATTCTTATATTGGGTGGATTGCTTCTCAGGGACATGTAGTCTCTAAAGAGGAATGTATTTTATATTCCAAGCCTGCTTGTATCATCACAGGGGTATGAACTCACATCCTCATCATGCACACACAACATTCTTGCTTAGTCTCAGTGTGAGTCAATTTGAAATTGTATGAATTGAGTACTCAAGACAAGAATCTGTAACATGCTCAGAATCATCATCAGTTTGGTGTTTAGGGTTGTTTCGGGTTCAGGGTTTAGGGTCTTTATCATGTGACCTCTAGGACCTCCTGTTAGGCTTCATAACATTCAGTAGCCTTCAAAGAGACTGCCTTTTACGTTTCATCCACCTTTATATACAGAGTGACCAGTGATTTCTAATTGAAAGAACTATTGAATCAAATAAACAATGACAAAACACTATTGAGTGAGAATCAATCAAATAAACAATGAAAAAGCACTGTTGAATTGTGCTTTCAATGACGAAACACTATTGAGTTGAGAATCAATCAAATAAACAATGAAAAAACATTGTTGAATTGTGCTTTCAATTACTGTGCACCATGGTTGCTTGCTCTTGCTTAATGCCACGTGCCCCCATAGCTACTAATGGGATGTGGAATATCCCACATCATTTCGTTGGAAGGATGAAATGATGTGGGATATTCCACATCATTCCATGCAAGGGAGGGCAGCAGGCTCAAAGACTACTGAATGTTATGTTTGGTTTTGGACTTGTGTTTTATGTTGTCAATCTAATGCACAATCACTTTTACCGAAAACCACAATCAATTTAATAGAGCTAATTTAACTATTTATGATTTAATAAATCAATTCTACCACAAACCACAATCGATTTGATAAGTTATGTATAGTGATATTTTTATGTTTTTGGCAAATCTTCATGTTGACTACACAAATAGCTTTGGTTTTTCTTTTTTGGTGCTACAAGTAGGCATTAGAGTCGATGCTCACTGAGTCGTATGACTACATTACAATTTTTACCGAAGCAATTATGGCTTTAATGTTATTTTTTTCCAGAACAATCTTAGGCTTGAGATCAAGACATGTAGTGACCATTTTGACTATCAAAATAATCACCTTCATACATCATTAACTTCATAATTTTGTATTATGAAGCTTTATTAATTTTGGCTGTAAATGAGCAATTTTAGTAATATCAAAGACTAAAAAGCTATTACTAAACGCACAGATAGATAGATAGAAACACCGACCCTAAAGAAAGGGCTGGCGTGAATAAAGTGTCCGTTCGTAATGTCAATGACCGTATGCCTATAGGACAAAGGGACATTTGAACAATACTACTCTCCTCTTTCGAGGATGGACACTATAGTAACCAGAACAGAGTAACAGTAACAAAGGAGAAAAGCGAAGTATTTTTGGATGAGTGCTAGTTTGTATAAAGGTATGTTTAGTGTTAAGTTTTATCGCCAAGTCATGAGTTCTTTAGTTGGTTCGTGAAGGGCGTTGTACCACAATTATGTGGTCCGGGTTCGAAACCAGTTGGGCTCGTTGAGCAGTGATGTGGTACATATGGTTTGGTGCTGCTAGTGAGTTATCATAGCAGGAAAATTGTACCAACCAACCGGCCCTTCCTATCCCCTGAGACAAGTTGAGCTAGTTGTTTGAAAAGAGTGGCTAGCAATGGTTTTCACCACTACCCTCCCTCTTTTAATGTACTACGTCTGTTGGTATTGTTTGATTATTCTCTATACGTCTTTTATGTAAAAGGATAGATCTGGCATACTATATGGCAATGGTATTTATCGCTTTGAATGTGTGTTTTATGGAGGTTTCACAAATGTTGAATTTTGTTTCTAGTTGTTTCATTGAGGGGACGTGTGTGGTTCCTCTAGCTCCAGCTGTAATGACTATGATGGGATCTACTTTCCAACCTTGTTGTATGATGTTTTTAATTAGAGGTTGGTATTTTAAAAAAATTCTGCCAATTGTTTCTGGTGAAAATCTGTCGTTTGTGTATGTGAATTCTAAGAATTGTATGGTTAGGTTATCATCGGGGTTTAGAGGAGGTGGGCTTTGGTATGGGAGGCCTTTAATGCATAGTATATCTGGTTTGAATCTGGCATTACATTGACATCTTTGTTGATTACAAGAGCATGGTAACAACCATGGAGGAACTGTGTTTTCTTGTGGGTTATTGTTGAATGTGCCCGCATTCATGAGAGTATAACATCTTGATTTATTTGAGGATAGTATTAATTTTCTTAATTCCCACACCGCTTTATTGTGTCCTTTGGTTCTTAGTGCATGTATGTGGTGTTGTTTGCATAGTAAAAGTACATGTAGCCATGTATCAGCATCTTGTGAATTACAGATGGAACATGTTTTTGAGGGGAATCTTTGTATGCCGAAAATTAATTGCTTTCTGGCATATCCATGTATTGACCGGTTCTAAATTTTAGTATGCTTGTTTTTTGTGCGTCTGTTATTTCTGGATTATTCCAAAAGTCATCGGACATTTCGTTGTCTATAATGGGGTTAGTTGTCCATTTGTTAATGTTGGGAAAGTCTTCTGCCGGTAGTTCTAGGTTATTTTCTCGGTCATGTTTCTTTATGTATTCTTCCAAACATCTAACTGGTCCTTTGTCTGGTCGTTTGATACGACCGGGCCATGTGTCTTTTTGGAAGTAGTATGGTGTGGTATGTGCAAATTCGTGTGGGTTTGCTGCAAATTGATAACCTCTTTTCATGGTTTCTTCTTTTGCGAGTTGATCTGCGTGTTCATTCCCGTTAATTTTAGCGTGTGCCTTAACTTTGTATGTTTTGTTGGGTTGGGTGTTTTAGTTGTGTGTTTAGAACATGTATACAATTGAGACAATCAGTAAAAATATGTGCAGGTTCGTTTATGTATTTAGTGGTGATTAGTGAAAGTATTTCATGTATGGCCATTAGTTCTGCTCTGAAGCATGTTTGTAGTTCAGGCAGTCTTCTTGATATTTGTACATCTAGTTTAGATGAGTTGTAGATTCCATATCCTGCTTTTTCTTTTTTCCAATGGCCATCATTAGCTTCTTTAGGTGGTAAAAATCCATCTGTGTAATAGCTGTATTGTGGTAGAAATTTTAGTATAGTGTTTATTTCGAAATTTGGAAGGGGATCTACCCACATGTTTTGTAGATTGATATGGGGTGGGTATATGAGTTTGTTCCATTTTGTGCTTTTGTTAACTTTTGTGTTTGGTAGTGTGGGTGGTGCTATTTGTGTATGGTATCAAAGGTCAATTTTATTCAATTTTTTTTTAAAGTTTGATGCTCACTCTTTTCATTTTTTATGCTTTTAGGCATTTAAATGCCCAAAAATAAATTGTTGTTTATATGTAAAAACCATAATTAGTGCCACTATTACATGTCTTCAATATAAAAATTTCATGGTTTTTACTTTCTAAATCATCATAATATATCATTTGTCATTGGTAGTGCAGAGAGCAACAAAGTCCTCTTTACTTATGAGGTTTAAATATGAATATACCTATATGGTAAGCTATTTTTAATTCAAATTAATATTTACATGTATATATATAGAAACTTATCCACCAAACTGAATGTATTGAATTAACCACAACCAACCCAAACAAGCCCCAACTAATCACTAGTTTTTAAACCAAGTTTGAAAAGTACAGCATGGGCACAATGAAAAATAAAATGCACTATGAGTACACATCAATTGTATGTGAACCATATAATTAAATTTTAGTTTCTCAGAATTGATCTATCTTAAGAAAATTTAATTTCAAAACTAACGTTCTATTATCATTTTGACCAATTTCTATTTGAATTTCTATCAAAACTTTGATTTTTAAAATTGTCCACATTTAATTCTAAATTTGAATATTCATTAAAACCCCACTTGAAAATTCTTATTTTGAAGACCATCCAAAAATAATAATAATAATAATAATAATAATAAAATTGGATAAAAGCATCAAAAAAATCAGTTTAAATACTTTAAACTTTTTTTTAAAAACCCAAAAAAATCCAAAATTTTTGAGGATGTTTACTTTAAAAAAAATTAATATTAGAAAATTGTATAGATCAAAATTTAATAAAATGCCATTTTTATCATGAAATTGGATAAAATTGGGGTGCACTTTAGTACTGGGACATGCACTGTTTTTAAGGAATTTAAACTATCTACAAGAATATAATCACTATTTTTGAAAAATTTGGTTTTGATAACACAAAATTAACATTCCCAAACCACCTACAATTAATATTACACTTAAATTAATTCTACATATTTGTTTATGATTTTTTGAAAATTTGAAAATTGCCATATCTAGTGCACCGGGACTAAAAAATGGCTTGATTCTACCTTGCATTTGCCCTCAAGTGCTATTTTCTCACAATCTATCAAGTCAAAGTTGTTGAAAATTTACCACATACTTGTATACTAGTTGGGTAGAAGATCCTATAATTAAATATGGGAAAGCACTTTTTAACAATATTTTGGCTCAATATATTAGAAATGTAAGATTTGATATGTATTTGAAGCAAAAAATATTTCCGGTCCTTTAGGTGTTAAACCTATCCACAATACCCTAGGTTGACAACAGTTGTGGAATAAATTAATTCAAAACTTCAAGAATCTGCGACTTGTTGCTTTCTAATTGACTATGACATTTAAAATAGTCGGTGTAACAAGCCAAAAAGTGAGTCAAAAAACCAACATCATTATCCAATAGTGTCAAAACTACTATCAGCTTACACTAATAGGAAATCTACTTTACTTTTGATTGCCTGAGACTTAATTGAAGGAATTAGGATTTATCATCAATTCGTTTTTGTCTTATCAAAACGAATTAACATTGCATTTTTGAGTTGGGAAAATCAAATGAAACATAAAAGGTTCATCCCTTTGAATCAAAATGAAAAATTAATAAATAAGGATTACACAACAAGTTTCCTATATTATCAACATACAAAGGTAGTTTTGTCAATTTATATAACATTCTTTAGTAGTTGTAAGAAGTCATATTTTGCTACAATTCTCCACTATTGATGACAATCAAAAAACAAAGACTAGAGTGCTTACATTCACTATATAAAGCATGCGCATGGCACTCCCATGTAGAAAACTAACCTAATTCATAAATTGGAATTTGCTTAAGATGAACAAAAAAGTAAGTACAAATGAAAATCTCAAAGCATGATTGGAGGTTTTGGCACTATTGATCATGGTATGTCAAAAAGTTACAATAGAATGCTATGTAAATCTGCATTATTGAAAGGTCTGTAGTTTTTTGGATTAACTTTAAGATGAACAAAAGCAAGAATACATTGTCATCTCAAAGAGCAGTTGAGGTTTATGGTACCGTTGATCATGATATGCCGAAAAGGTCTTATGTAAATTTCTACTCATCGTTTGAAAGGTTTACAATTTTTTGGATTAACATGTCACATGAAAGAGAAAATTGAGAACAACTCGTCCAAAAATGAAGAACATAACATTCAATAGCTTGTATTGGCTTTGCCTTTCCCACAGTAAATGGTCCAGCATATTCCACACCCAACAAGACCAAATCAGTAGCTAAAAGGACAGGTGGAGTCCCAAGATGATGCATGGAGAAAAGGCCTTCATGTTACAAAGCTACAAGCTCGTGTCAAATTTCAACATTGCTTCCATTGACTCAATTCTTGAGACGACTATGATGGAGGGAACAAAGTCTTGATTTATGGAGATTTAAAAAAGAAGCGTTGCCGTGAGCATGCAGTTGGGCGACGAAGTTCAAGCCCCGAGATGCGCTTTCAGTATGAGATTTTGGCAGTGGCACAACTTGACTCTGGAGAATTCGTCAACTCAGAGCCTCCCATACGCAAAAATCATTTGTTTGCAACGAAGAGCTTATCGGTGTGCTCATGCAAGCAATCCTTCCCAATGATTTGAAATCAAAAAAGTAACATCTCGACCAATTTCATCTTTCCAAAACTTTATCAGTCGGCAATGCAGAGATTGGACGGAGATCGTCATTGCAAGTTGCAACCAATGATTTATTTATTTTATTTTATTTTGGGGGGAGGGAGCAACCTATCGCTAGGCAAAGCAATACAATTTTTTTTGGAAGGAATATTTAGCAAGAGACTCTCCAATTCTGGGTGGATGACATTGCTCAAATGCTCCCAAATCTTGAAATGGTATCTAATTTAACTCTTAAAGGGCTGATAGGGATAGTAAATACATTGGTGTATATTTGACATTTGATGTAAATAGAAAGTTCCAAATTGAGACCCCAATAGCTCACTCAATCACGTCGACGTGAATTTTAACTTCATTTTCAATCTTAAACCCATAGAAGGTGTGGAACCATGCCAAAAACAATGGAATAATGGTGTATAATACTAGTTGGAAAGGGCTTCCTGGACCTTTAACGGTTAAGATGAATGGACAGTACAATTGTGGAATGATTAAATACGGTTTTTCTCTTTTCTTTTCATATTTTACATATTTAATCCATACATATAAATTGCTTCATCGTTCGGACTACACTAAAATCACCATATATTGTGGCCCATGGTATTTACAAGAGCCTTTAGTAATAACCATATAGTGATAAAATCATCCAAATGGATGAAATTTTATTCAAATTGGATGAAATTTTGTTTGAATGGATGTATGTACCCAAGCCATTCACCCACAGACCACAGTATATGGTGATTGTGGCGTAGTGAAGATTGCTTTCTACGCTATGTAAAATGGTACAAACAAATAAAAATTCTGGTTGCAACTTGGCCGGAGTGTGGATCTTGGACGGCAAAAGACTGTCAACTTTGTCACATTTGAATGTCAAGCACCCATTGATATATCTTCTCCCCAAATCTCAAATTTTCAACTCATGTCGGTCACCACGATGTCAGATAGGATACATTCTTTCCTGAATGTGGGCCTGTGGGGACCAGTTTTATATGACACTAGGCCTGGGATCATCATCATGCAGATTACCGACAAAATGGAGAATTTCTTATGTGGCATTGGACTTCTTGACATTTGAGCGCCCACTATACTGTTTGTTTGCATTATTGGGAGTCACAACGAGGTTATAGGAGTACGGAGAATAATCCAAAGAATCTTCTATATTTATATGTAGTTTGACTATTTATGAACATACCCAAGTGCACAAAAATAAGTTTTAAATATGTAGAGGTTTTTATATGAATATATGGTTGGAAAATTAGAGTATAGAGAATATTTTTGAATTTTGACATTAATCCCTATGTGACCAATTGACCATTTTCTAATCGCAGTTCAAACAATAGTAACTGCCTATGGTCAGGAAATGACATCATTCAAGTTTTGACTTTTTGTCAAAATTGGGGGTACAGACTATGTTCTAATGTTGTTTGATACATTTCATTTGTGATATTGAAGGAATTTTTCAAAAACAAAGACTTCAATATTGTCCTAGTGTTATAAAATTTACTATTTTGGGAAACTAATGATGTTCACTCGTTTGAAAATTATGCCTTTTTAAATTTTAAAACAAAATGTCTACTTTTAACCAATCATACCAAATTTCACATTCTAAAAATAAATTTTGTAATTTTGGTGAATTTTAAATGGTAAATGCATTTAAATTCATTAAATGAGTATCTAAAACTATTTTTGGACGTTTGACAGTATGGATAATTATTAAACATCATGCTTCTCGTTTCTCCTTTTGAACCAAACTTCATCAAAGTTGCAGAAGTTACATTTTATAACACATTTAGGTTTTGTTTTTATCCCCTCTATCATCTAGGGATTAAAATTGAATCACACGAGTATTAAAATTTCACTCCAATTATATGTTAGTCATTTTAAGAGGCGACTCAAATATGGTTGAGTTTCAATGTTCCTAAATTTTTATTCAATGAAGATGATAGTTTTTTTGTTTTTCATGTTCTCACAACAAATGTAAAGTAGAAGTAAAAGAACCCAATGGCCCTTTTTGTTGCAACTTATAATTAAAACTTTATTTTTTTTATGAATTTTGAAATTGAAAAGAGTCTTGTAAGCACGTGCATGTACTGTACATTGCACTGTTTTTTGATAATTTAACTAGATTAACTAGAAATGACCTTAAAAAATTTAACCACATTAAATTAGCAATGCCTTCATGCCACATGTTCTTTTAATGTTTTTTCATACATTTATATACTATGTATGTTGATCACGTAGTCTGTTGTCAAAAATGTTTTATGACAATGTGTGTTGTAACTATTAACCCTTTAAGGACCGCGCATCCAAATAGTGGACATTTGTTGGTCAAAGCCAATTTTAACCTTGAAGATGACGTTTTTTGCTATTGCTTTCAATTGAGAAAATGAAGTTTATCGAGTCTAGTTTTTACTTCACTTTTCAAATCTTATAAATTTCAAATATTGAATATTTTATTTCTGTTGCAAGCTAGGTAGCTCAAGGTCTGAATTACACTGCATAGGATGTTCACTTTTTGAATTTTAAAACTAAAATTCAAAAATTCTACAAAAATATATCATGTCATACTCCATTGTCATTTGCACATGTTCTAGAGATTTTGTATTTTTTGAAGATTTTTTGTAATTAAAATGAATTTCTTGAAGTATTTGACCTAAAAATTTGTAAAAAATTCATTTTGTATTAGAAAAATCAGAAAATTTTAGGACTGATAGGAAACATACAATTTCATGCATGAAAAATATCAAAATATATATTTTAACAAATCTTGAAAGCTGAAGTGTGTATAAAAGTGTAGTTTGACTGTTTTACAAAGGAATGGGACATTAAAGGGTTAAAGGGTTCAAGACATAATGCAAGATAGATAGATAGAAACTCCGACCCTTATTCAAGGCCGGCGTGAATAAAGTGTCCGTTCGTAATGTCAATGACCCGGTGCTCACTAGGCAAGGGGACATTGGGACAAAACTTCTCTCTCCTTTCGAGGATAAACACTATAGTAACAGTAACAAAAAGAAGCAGTATCAGTAACATAATATAGTAACAAAGTACTAATGGTTGGGTATTAGTTTGAATAAAGGTGTGTTTTGATAATCGTATTATCACCAAGTCATGAGTTCTTTGGTTGGTTGGTGAAAGGCATTGTATCACATTTATGTGCTTCGGGTTCGATTTTTAATGGGCTCGTTTGAGCAGTGGTGTAATACACATGACTTGGTACTGCTAGTGAGTTATCATGGCAGGAAAGTTGTACCAATCAACCGGCCCTATCTATCCCCTAAGACAAGTGTTTGTGTTAAGCTAGTGTCTGTTGGTATTGGCTGATTATTTTCTATACGTCTTTTGTGTAGAAGGATTGATCCAGCATATTGTATGGCAATAGTGTTTATTGCTTTAAATGTGTGCTTTATGGAGGTTTCTATACGTCTTTTGTGTAGAAGGATTGATCCAGCATATTGTATGGCAATAGTGTTTATTGCTTTAAATGTGTGCTTTATGGAGGTTTCGCAGATGTTAAATTTTGTTTCTAGTTGTTTCATTAAGGGGGCATGTGTGGTTCCTCTGGCTCTAGCTGTGGTGACTATGACTGGATCTACTGACATAATGCAAGACATAACATTGCAAGAATTCAAAGCACTATAGTCACCCTCCTTTTTTCATGGCATCATTGTTGGAATCACTAATTTAGTGTAAACATGTATGTTTTTTGTAAGTCTATATTAATGAAGTGATGGCATGTGCCAATTTGACCCTCAAGTTTTTTAAAAATTTAACCTAAAATATCCTCGAGATTCAAGGCTTGATTGGGATTGAAATGACATGCGTGATTTCAAATTGCCATTATTTGAATTTTGAAATGAAGAAAAGAATATAAAGTGTACAATATTAGTAAAGTATTGAAATTTTACTATTAGGGAAAAATAATGATGTTTTTATAATCAAATTTTTTACTTTTTCTTCTAGTAGAAATAAAATGAACTTTTAGCCAATCACGAAACGTCCTGTGCTAAATACATAAATTTTGTTTTTGGAAATCTCTTAAAGAGAAATGCTTTAAATTGGTTTGACTATATATATATATATATATATATATATATATATATATATATATATATATATATATATATAATTTGACCATATAGGAAATTTATTTTTATTATACATAACACAATCTTATATGCTAAAAAAAAATTAAAAAGTGTAAAACATGTATTTGTTTGCACACTAAAGTTTCTTAAAGATTCCTTGAATCATTTGGGATTTAGAGAAATTCTCCTCTATTATACATTTCTATGTACTTTTCAATTTTCTTTGATTTGTACATGTATATAGCTAAATTTATGCAAATTTTATAAATTATGTCCAATGTATACGTATAAAACCTAAATTAATGTCTCAAATAATATATCTTTGTAAGATACATATGAGTTATATGGCGTTGGTTCCCTAAACAAAAATAATGCACAAACTGGTTGCTTTTGGGTTGAGATTTCTTGATAGAAAGAATTATGAAAATTAAAGATTGTAACTAAAAAATTGTTTTCTCGCCTTGTAGAGAATACCAAATAAAAATATATACTCAAATTTTTTACCATCTTTAAGAAACAAATCACTAGTAGAAAAGGTGGCGCTTCCCAGGGAAATGTAGAGGCAAAATCACTGTGCATGCGTGGAATTAGGCACCACTTGCCTAGGCATCTACCTCAGCAATGCCACCTTCTCTACAATTGAATGTTCAAAATAGAAAGTATTTCTTTCATTGAATGCCCAACATTTGGTGTCCCTTCACTTTTAAATTCAATGAAAATTAGGAGACGTGGAATTGAATTTTATTTTTTTGGTGCAAAATACATTCTAGCCGGGTTGAAAACTAGTGCACCAAAATCAAATTTTGAATCTACACTATGAAAGAATTACATTTATTGTATTGTTATAATCCTACAATAAAGGATAAGAGGCTCCCTAACATTAAATCCTCACCAAATGTTCAAAAGTTAAAATATAAACAAAATATTATAAAAGAATGGATTTTATGAACATAAGATTGTGAAGTGGTAAGAGAAAAAAATTAACCAAAAATCAACCAAAAATCAACCAAAAATCAAAATCTGAAGAAGTTATAGCATCTAAAAGGAAGCCTTGACCCTTAAATGTCTACAGGTTTTGGACAATACCAAAATGTATATTAAAACGAGGCTCCTTAAACTTTTTGAGCTTCAACTCTAAGAATGTATGTAAGCCATTCTTGTTAAAAGACATCTATAAAGTTTAATTTGAAATAAATGCTTAGATTTTTCAAATAATATTACAAAAAAAAACATTGAAAATTCATTACAATTTTAATAACCTCATTTTTTTAGTTCATTAAGATTGATTGAAATCATTATACTTCAATAGTGGTGAAGTTGTTCATATAATCATGACAATTAGGAATAGTATCACGAAAAACTTGGCATTTATTTTAAAGGTTGTTGTCTTGCTAGAATGGCTACAACTAAATCATCAAAGAGAGTAATTCTAGTCCGAAGGGTCAACGTGAATGAAGAGTCTGTTGGAAAAAATGTTGTCAACTTGGCGACCATGACCAAGTTCACATGTGGTACATGTCTTTAATGCCCCCTTTCTAGGGTGGACTCTATGATCACAAAACAAGTAACAAGTATTTGAAAAACAATAAGGAACAATTAATGTTGAAAACAACTTATAAAAAATACCATACAATATAATTTGTGCTATTTTATATATATTTTTATTAAAAATAACCCATAGATATTTTACATGGATAATGATATCCTATTTTTATTAAAAATAACCCATGGATATTTTACATGGATATTTTACATGGATAATGATATTCAGGTTGAATATCTTGGAGGCTAAAATTAGATGGATGAAAATTTTCATTTTTTTAATGTTGGACAGTTGTGTCTCTTAATATAATAACTTTCAGATTGAATTCTACTTTCTACTTTCATTTACTATAATCACAGTCTTATTGGTGTAATTCCGTCGACGAGGAACTCGGAGAGGGTTTTACCCTAAAAAAATATGAAGGAAAATCGTCAACGTGGTGGTGGTGGTGGTGGTGGTGGTGGTGACCGTCGTCGTCATGTCCTTTGGTATTATTGGTCCTATATAGTCGTGAAAAGAAAGAAGAGATTGCACTTGGAGTTGGAAACTTGAAAGGTTGTTTGAAAGGTTATATAGATGGCTATTCAAAAGGTTATTGCAATAGTTATTTCAAACAATATTTAAAAATCAATTGACATATTTTAAAAACAAAAGCAAAGATCGACTTCATTCATTTTTTGTGTAAATTTTATTTTATTTCATTTTTATATGAACACCTTTCGTTTCTTACTTGTTAGTTTTGATTTTTTTGGAGTTTTTTTCACAAAGTGGTCTTCAAGCAATTTTCAAATTTACACACTTCAAACCATCATCCAAAAAACGAGTAACTTTGTTTTTAACTTTACTTTAATCCTGTCGACAAGGTACTCGGAGAGGGTTTTTACCCAAGAAAATTACAAAGGAAATCGGAAGGCGTAGGCGTCGGCGTGGTCATCGTCGTTGGCATGGCTCACGACTTCCTAAATATACATATAAATATAGATTTATTTATTTACTTCCTAAAGGTGAACAATTCAAGAGTGTAACTCACCCTCCAAACTTCTCTAGTGTGTGCCGCAATAGACACTTCATTGTAAAATAGTTTAATTTATTATATTCAAATTAAAAAATATGGAGTTTGTACCATAGGGCATGATAGATTATGATTTTCGTCGACGGTTGTGCGCAGCATCGCGTAGCCCTAGTTTTGTTTGATTGTGTTCTCCTCTTGCCATACCACAACAATGCAATTCTTTTGTTAAGAATGCCAATTCACGATTCATCCTCCTACCCCCTTCCACAATCCAATATCACATAACATCACAAAACCCATTTACGTTCTAAGCTTACATGGTAAGCAAATAATTAAACCGAATTGCAATATCACATAACATCACAAGATTGTTCACATTCTAAACTTACAAGGTAATCAAAGAATCAAAACACAATACTATATCACAACAAAATTCGTTCATGTTTGAATCTTACAAGGTAAATAAAGAATTTAAAAAAAAATTCCAATATCACATAACATTAGAAAAAAAACCGTTCATGTTCTAAACTTACAGGATAAGCAAAGAATTAAAAAAATAAAATCAATATCATATAACATCACAAAAGTGTTCACGTTCCAAGCTTACAATGTAAGCAACTGAGAAATAAAATAAAAATCAATACTACAAACCCTAAGTGCAAGTTTTACCTTGGGATTCACTACAGCAAATTGTGATACAAGAACTCCATATACGCCAACTTGCTTGGAAAAGATCGACAACCACAAAAGAAAGCTATAATAGCAAAATATAGTGATTTGCAGGAAAGAACAAAACCAACAAACAAAGCTCTAGGTCCAAGTGCGTGCATTGGAATTTTGAGAACTTCTAAAGAAATGGGATTTCCTTATCTCCCCTCATTTATACGAACTGATTGAAGGTATTCCTCACATGTGCCCATAAAAAACTCGATAAAAAAAAACAAACCGGTAGTTAGTTTTAAGTTGTACACGAGGTGTCTCCAACATACCACTACTTGTCATTGTATATTCACAAGAGAAAAAAACAAAGGTAACAAATACAAATTAGAAAACAATGTTTAGACGGACCTGACGAGCAATGTATATGGGACGTGTTGTCCGCTACACTATGACCCAGGTGCCGTCATTTCTAAACTCCCGATCCACATTCACCACAACTGGAGCACCAACAATTCTTGACAAACATGCAGCCATGAAAAGAGGCTGCTTGAGGGCTTAGGGTTTACCTAAGTAGATAGATAAGAACTCCGGTCCTGCAAGAGGGCCGGCATGAATAAAGTGTCTGTTCGTAGTGAGAAATGAACCGATGTTCTCTGAACATTGGGTCATTAGGACACTACTACTCACCCCTTTCGGGATTAGACACTCTAGAAACCGAGGACAAAACTAACTAAAAATGAGGGGGGGGGAGTGTGTTTTGAGTGTGAGTGAGTGTGTTGAGTTTGAAGAAGAGAGAATATATATATATATATATATATATATATATATATATATATATATATATATATATATATATATATATGTATATATATAATTTCAGGGTGGGTCAAAGTCCTGTGGCAATGCTTGGTTATTTTCAATTCTTCTTTTGTGGAGTAAAATGGATGCAGCATGGTGTATGGCTATAGTGTTTATGGTTTTGAATGTTTGTTTTATAGCAAGTTCTGGAAGTTTAAGTTGTGTTTCAAGAATTTTCATTGAGGGTGTGTGTGTTGTTCCACGAGCGCCAGCTGTGATGACTATAAGTGGTGCCCTAAGTTTACCTAAGTACCTCAAATGCATCTATTGAGTTGTCGTGGATTATCGCCGCTTTGGAGAAAAAACAATTTCAACATTGATTGTTGTTGCATCATGCATATATGGTACGTTTAATGTTTATAGCTTAACACTCCGCCAATTTGATACAATCTACAGGAGTATCACGAGAGTGAATCTTATAACTAAGGCGTTCAAAGAATATTTGAAATGTGGAGGGAGGGCAGGGTTTCAGCAACCCAATCTCCTCTATAGGAAGTTGGTACTCAATAATTAAGCTCATAAAATGAACCCAATCCTCAGGAAGCAATCCATTTTAGTATAAATAAGTTCACAAAATGAACTTAGTAAGTAAACTTACGTGTACAGTTTAGTTTGAACAACAAGAAGAATTTCTAAGCTTAGGTTTCAGAAACCAAAGCTAAATCTTAAAAAATTAATTTAAAATTGGCTACCAAAAAAGTTCAAATAAAATAGGGTATTTAATATTGAATGTATTCTTGATTTCTAGTTTAGAGTATTAAAAAAATCAAGCTCAGTAGATTCTTTTTGCTTAAAGAACGCTAACATTGACATTAAGAACGGACATTTTATTCACGCCGGCCTTGAAATAGGGTTGGAGTTTCTATCTATCTGTGTGATTGTTTTATTTTATTTTAGGGGACTACCATAGTAGCATAGCTGGGTCGTCACCCAACAAACAAATATTCAATAAAAATAAAATTTGTTCCTCAAAAAACAAATTTCTTGGTTTTCAAATTTTGAAGAAAAAAATGATTAAAAATGGCCCAAAATTTCCCAAAATAGCTTAAATGTAGCTAAAAATAATTTATTCCATTTTCCTTTTTTTGGGTCCACATAATTTCCAATTGTTTACGTTTTTATTTTTTGGAATTCTTTTTTGGCAACCCAGCTATGGTACTACGGTAGATCACCATGTTACCGGTGTACGCACAAAGCAAAACAATGGGTAGGGATTGATTTCTAAGAGTGGTATCCGTCATAGCCATCATCATATGAATTTTGAAGTTGTGGTATTGTGAGAGGGCAATAATCCCAGTTGGGGCAAGCTGTTGGGATGTAGTTTTTCCAATTATAACACCATGATCATAAGTGGAAGGTGATGTGAAGTGGGAAGGGGAATGGGTAATTTCTTCTACACGGGAAGGACAGGGAAGAGTTACCCCATTACCTTCTACTCGTGTACAATGGTAAGTTTTGGTAGGGTGGTCGGTACGTACTCCATTGGGTGACAATCATACGCCCCCGTATAGGAGTCTAGGTGACGCAAATTGACGTAAATTGGGCACTTGCCAACCGTATGAATGTTCGGTTTGTAAGGGTCAGGACAGTATTTACCCAATGCCCTTGAAGTTACTACCTAGACACCCACTGTTGTGATTACTCCTACCTCTGCCCGCCTTGATTTTTTACCCTCTCCATCTGTTAAGTACCTCAAGGTGAGGTCTCCTGTCTAGTGTATCATACGTGGCTACTGTAGACGTAATAGTTAAAATGTAGTGTACAATGTCCCTTGTTTTCTTTTTTCTTAGCTGCTTGGGATGGCCGTCCTTCCTCGAAGTTCCTGCTTGGGTTGCCGGGACCTATTCTAAGCCAAAAAAGCAAAAAGAGGGAGGGGAGGAAAAATAAGGGAAAAAAAAATAGAATTGGGTGTCGAGATCTCGTCGACCATATATTCATCAGTCATGTTCATTGTACCGTCGAAAAGCTCTCGACAAGGAGAGGTGCACCAAAGTCGATTCATCACATTGCGAGAGTTATGGGTTTGTGAGTGATTTGTGATGTCATTCTTGGAATCGTTGAAAAGCTCTCGATGAGTAGGGGTGCACCAAATCATTTCGTAACTATTAAACCTATAATGTAAAAGTTATGCATTCTTAATCAAATTTCCTCACAATAAATTGAGTTGAATTAAATTATGGATAAAGAATTAGAATAAAGAAATTCACAAAAACGCACAATATAACTTTCAATTTGAGTTAGCATCCTACAATTTTTTTCAAGTTGATTAATTGATTTTTAACAATGTTATAGAAGAGAGATTAAAGATTTGTTTGCACATGGTTGCATTAAATACATTGAACGAACCCCCAAGACTAATGAGTATAAATGAACGTATGTATATACAAAGGCTTTTGTGAGGATATTTGGTCAAGTTGTTTTGAACTATACAACAATCTTTATTTTCATAAAATGTACATATATTACATTTAGTACACATATACATTTTGTATGCATGTGAATGGCATTCTACACTGAATAGGGGTCTGGAGGGGACCCATACTGATTTGTTGACATTTCACACTATAAAAATATTTACCATTCCTATACAAAAAGATGGTATTTTTATTTTTATTTTTTGACACAAATAGTCAGACAATCACAAATTTTATTTTATTTTTGTCAAACGGTTTTCTTTTTTACAACCACATCATCATTTTTACAGGGTAAGTCCCTTTAATTTTTTGGTCCCCTTGAGATCCCTATTCAATGTACATATATAAATGATTTCATATTAGAATTGTGATTTTTATACTGCATGCAATGAAAAACATATACTTTATAAAGAAGATTGTGTATAAAAGTTCACAAAAAACAGTTCCACTACTGGAATTGTCATGCCGAACTCCGACATAGACTTACCTATCATATTACTTACCATGGCCTCTTATTTGCCTAGTAAAATTTATAAACTATAAATATTCCATTGCCTTGAAATCGAGCCAGTTGGGACTTGGGACTGTCCATAATGGAGGCCGGGGTGCCAGTGACCATTATGTCAAACCAGACTTGTGCATGCAAACAGACCAGCCTGACTGGCCACAATTTCGTTAACTCTTGGAGACAGTAAACGCAAAACCATAAACTAGTATTATGTGACACTTTTTTACATTCTATGGATGCCTGGCATGTGGCCGTTACCTGAAACTTGAAAGGAGACCAAGTTCATTTTCATACACCGCCCATTCACATACACCAATGTTGCCGCATGCATGTGTCCAGTAACTTTGAGGGAATCTCTTGTCAACCAAGAAATATATAATACCGTAATTTACTAGCAGGTTTCGCACCTTGCTGCCTAATAATTAATTATAATTCAAAAAGTAGGTTTGGCACTTTAAAATAGTATATTTTTAATTTCGGCAGTTTTCTTTTTTAATTTTTAAAAAATTCGGCTTGTTGTCAAGTCCAACTCATTTACATTGGTTGACATGCAAGATTTGAGTCTACAGGGGTAGGAATGTTCTGTGCTTCATACACGTGGAGTGGAGTTGTATCCAACAATGCACATGGAATATGTGAACTTTGAGGTGAAGCACCTAGTTAGTCTTTATTTCTATAACACACATAACTTTTGCATAAAGTCTTCAAATGACATAAAATCTGTTGGAGGTGAAAGATTCCTTCATTTCTAAACTTTTCTTAGACCAAACAAATTCCAAAAAAGTTGATCTTCTATGCACAAATGAGGAAAAACTGTGAGGAACGCATTTTGATACATTGACCTTTACAATGCTGTGCTGTTTTGTCCATATCTTTTGCATAAAAACTTATTTTGACACAAAACTTGTTGGAGGTGGAAGAAGACTTGATTTCTCAACTTTTGTTAGTTGGACACAATTCTATAAAACTTCATCTTCTATGCTCAATTGTACTCCAAAAATCTGTGTACAACACATTTCAAAAGCCTCACCTAGAGTCTTGCTACTTAACCCATATTCTTTGTGGACTAATGTAAGTGGGCTTGATTACAAAAGGAGCACCTTCTCTCCAATGTAATTCACACAAGCCTCCCCACTAAGTTAAATCTTAGTGAAAAGTAAAAAATTCTCACTTTTCGGCAATTTTGAATTATGAATTATATAATGTTCGGCAAAAGATGCCAATAATTTCCCAAAACTTTAGGCATCTATTTTTAGAATTATTTTCTACCGAATCTGCTAATAAACTATGGTACGCAATCAAAAATTACTCTAACGCAAGACAGAAAGGAACGCATGCATAGTGCTTGAACGATAGTTGCATCAAGAAAAGGCAAGGCTTTCAATGTTTTTTTGTTTTTCGGTTTTATCTTCTTCCATTTCAAGAACGCAGATGCAAGTGTGGCATGTGCTTGGTGTGAATGGGCCACGAGCAGGTGTTTGTGACCACAGAGCGATCAACAAGGTCTCTATCTGCAAATGATAGTTTTAAAAGAAGACGAAAAATTGATTAGTTATGTCCAAGACTTCAATCTTTTGGAGGCCAACTATTGCGTGATTGGGGTGCGAATGCGGAATATTTTGGAATGTTTAGTTTTAGAATTTGGGATTTAGAGCGTAGAATTTGGGGAATATTTTTATTAATATTGGCGAATATGTAGGGAATATCTTGCACCCGTACCCCACACCTGCACTACTACGCACCATGCAATCATTAGAGGGAAAATAGAGTTATTTGTAAAGGCATCCGGTCTTTTGTCCTCCTTTCAGTTTCATGGAACAGAGCTGGTCGTCCTCAATCTGACACCACTCCTCCTCACAGTCCCACCCCACTACCCAATTCTTCTTCCGCCCTCCAAATTTTTATGAATAAAATTTTCAATCTATCCAGTGTTCTATTATGGGTCTACAGTGAGATCATGCCAATCCTGTCCTTTCCAAATTACAGGTCAAAAACTCAGGTTTTTAGGGACTTTACAAATAACTCTAATGAGGTTTTGAGAGGCCCTCAAAATGCCCATTTTTTCTGGTCATGGTGCCCATGAGCATAGCTAATGACATGTTGCTATGTCGAAATTCACTAATTGTGCCAACATGGCATTGATACCACGGAATTTTCTTTTAAACAAAACAAAAGCCCAACCAAGCCGGCCACAGCGCAAAACCCGCTGCAGTTTTTTATTTATTAAAAAACCCATCGCTTACGAGCATCCGCAAGCGCAGAGGACGCGGTTTTTATATATATAGAAATTGCGTTAGTGGCACCCGAATGCACTGCAGGATTGTTTTTTTCGTTTTTTTATGCATTGCGGGATTGTTTAGTTGCCCCTCTTTTCAAAGGCATTGGGCCTTCTACAACCCCATTGTTCTTCTAACAAGTTGACTCCCAACCCCAGTCGGCTTTGATGAAGAATTTTTTGGAGTAGTATCAGTAAATGGGTCATATGGACAAAGAGAGCAATTGCATTATTTGTGGTATCAATGCGGGGCTATTTGTGGTATTATTGTAAAAGAAAAACGGATACTTTGCTACCAAGAGCTAGAATACTTTACCTATCAACAACTTTGTTGTTTTCATCTGCAAAAGAGCAACATAAACTCTGTCTTCTATGCATCTTACTACTTTATGTTGCAAACTTTTAGGCATCTCCACAGTCTGTTTTTCAATTCATTGCCATTCCTACAAATTTTCTATAGTCTAATGCATTTCCAGGCTTGTTTGAAATATCGTACTTTGATATCAGTTTTAGCACTCTTGGGAATTGACGTCAACTTTTTGGCTTGCCACATTCAACCAAGCAACACGAGGCAAATTCCTAAAATTTTGAATTAATTTGTGCCTTCCATTCACTTCGAGTCTCATTACTGTGGAATGAATCATAAGGTAACTATATCTGAAAGCGGCCATTTCCTTAAAGCGTCCATAGCTCAATCTTTTGTAATAAGTAGATTATGACACCCTACTATTGATGAGAATGTGCACAATTTGAACATCAAAGTTTAGGGTCGCTTTAAGTTCAACCTACAGTCAACAATTTGAAAAAAATTATCTTATTCATGCGGTGTCCAAATAATGCATGTTAAAGTGTGTTGGAATCCTCTTCAACTTGCTATTAAGACGCATTGAAAATATTTTCTGTTTTATGTGTATAAACAGGCTCAGTTGGTAAGATGAACGCTTTAAGGAAAAGTTACCTTACTGGTCGAGGAAAATTATACACTAAAATCAACCACAATATTGACAAGAGCCTGCACAAACAAGTGTTTTTCAATAATGTTTTGATGAAATTGGTTGGAAAGTTGTTCAGTTGGATGAAAATATGTACAAATGAATGAATATATGTTCAGATGGATGATTTTGACATTTCTATTTTAAAATGTTTTCTGCCGGCCCTGCCATCCAACTATGGTAGTAAAGTTACCAATACGGTAGTAAAGTTATCAACTACATTCACAATATGTACAAGTCCAGCATTTATAAGTACAGCTAGTAAAAAGGATAGACAGACGGACAGTAGCGGCTGCATGGGAATATAGACTACAGTAATTAGGTAGCTACTATTCAGTAGGTCTTATCAAAAAGTTCAATCCAGAAATTACGGGTGATATGCAAGCACATTGCATGGATGTTTTTAATAGGCTCCTTGGAAAACTAAAAAAAGCGCATGCTAACTTAGGTTTAATGCATGCTAACTTAGGTTTAATTTATGCTAACTTAGTTTTAATTATGCTAAGGTTGCTTATCCTAAAACCACCAACTTAAGCAATCTGGCCTATTTTTGGCAGTGCTAAATTCGAAAAAAAAATATGACCACATTCAAAATAGGTTTTGATGAGGATTGCAAAAATTTGCAACATCTAATTTGCATTTGTCAATTTTATACAATATTCCAAAGTGGAAAGTAACTTGTGACCCAAATCAAAACTGTAGGTTTCCCCCGGGTAGGGCACTTGCGAAATTTTATTAAACCATGTGAGAAAGAATGTAGAGTATTTTTTATTCATTTATAAGAAAATTTATACAATTCTTTGATATAATGAAGGACCTTTCAATTACAAAGTTGTGTGTAATAAAAAAATGAGGGTTTCATATAATGCATCAATTTATTTAATTATTTTAATTTAAAATATGATTGGGAATAGTAGGTAGAGAAAAAATATTGAGGCAGAGGTATACATTGCATTTTATGGTGGTCAATGAATGAAAAAATATCCATTTTCAATCCAAATTCTCGAATCAAAAATTTGAATGACGAGGGTTTTTGGTCAAGAAATACTGCCACGTAGGCATTTTGGAGAGCGACGGGCGGTGGACTGTGGCCTCTGGTGTGAAGGTCGAGAGGCCGAACCCATGCTTTCTTGCAATTTAATTGGTGAAAATCCACAGCCATTAGAGCGGAAACCAACTTATCTTCCAAAGCAAAATCCACGTCCGCTTGAATTCCATTTCACAAAACATGCAAGAGCAGGACGTTACAGAGACTCTACAATTTTCTGGTTTTTTCATTTTCCACGTCCCTTTTTAAAAATTAAAATTTCTGATTTTTTGGGTGATTTATGTCTGTATTTTTTAATTATGTAATCGGGAAATTTTTGTTTCAAATGATTTGAAGGGAGGTATAAGGTGTTTTTATGTTCTTGACTTCTGTTGATATCGTTTTCAAAGCCATTCTAGGTAAATTAAGTAGATAGTGAATAGGAACAAGGTAGGAGCACCCAATATTAATAGTTATAAATTATTCTATTCATCATTCAAAAAATAAGTTTTGGAACATTTAATGGTGAATCTTTTAGTGCCAAGAAATCACTTTTTAAACGCTTTATATGTTTGAAGTGTAATAGTGTAAATTTTGTAAAGACATGACCTTAGGCTAGTGTTTTGAAATATGAATTTTTGTAGTGCCATTCTCTATCTTTTGGAAAATAAATCACCACTAAATTTTTAGGAAGGTTTCTAAGTACTATAATATACGGCCTTGGATGCCAAAAATACCACATACAATTATATAATTCTTGCAGGTTTTGAGCAAATTTACCTTTTTCATAGTAAAATATATTCATTTACTATCGTTGCTTTGAAATGTGTTGTTCAATTAGATTTGAATGTATGCATAGACTATAGCAAGAACAAAAACATATATAGAAACTTTTTGTCTCTATTTTAAAAACCTACCAAAAAAAAAAAAAAAAAACCATCAATGTTGTGTGTGTTTTTGAAAAGCTATTGAAGTGTGGTTTTATGTTACCCAATATTGATTGAGAGGCTCAAAAAATGAAGATTCTATCTATAGTATTTCAATCGTAGGAGTGCATAGCAATTTTGTGATTTCAAATACTTCTAAATACTTGTAATTTCAATCATCTATTGTTGAATCTTTTCCATTTTTTTTACAAGAGGATGAAAAGTCAATTGTTAAAAAGATTCCCAAATTTTAACATTTTAATAATATATTTCCCAAAACATATTCTATAACATATTTTCATATTTCAAAAAACAATGATCGTAAAACCTCTCAATTTTTATTTATTTTTGAATAGCACTCTGAATACTAAAGGATTCAGAAACAAACATTTCAATCATTTCAACTCCAAAGTTCTTTGTTATGTTCACAAAATATAGTAGTACGTATCAAGATGAGATATCGCAACAAAGATTCAAGATTATAGTTATTGCTTGGTATTTTCAAAAATTCCTTTAAATTTGTAGGCTAATTCGGTGGAATCTCATGTGAGTGATATCTCATTGGTGCAATTCCCGGTGCAAGTCTCAAAGGCCCACAATATTTTGGAAACCGATATCTTTTGTGTTGAAAGTATGATACTAGCAATCTCCAAATTTTTGTGGATCTTGAATGTTGCACCAACAAAAATATCACAAAGGTAGCCTACATAGTATCATTATTATTTTAAAACAATAACTGTTAATTAAAACCTTTTACCTCTATTCGATTAACTTGTTGTTATCTCATTGAATTCCACATTATAGGAAACTTCAAGCTCAAATTATAAGCCAAAATACTCACATGAAGAATGTGATTGAATTTTATGAAACATGTGTACATTAGAGATCTTGACAAGTGCACCGTATCATTATTATTAATAGTCTCTACAACACCTTCACCTTTTCACTTACGTTTGTGCAATCAACCAACGTCTCTCACAACTACCAAACTACCTTACTATCTCACCAAGTTGATGTAGATAAGGTAAGTCACCCTATTTGTGCTACAATTTGGAAGTCACATTATTCCTACGACTATGAACCACTACTGTAGTACCATAACAGGGTCGCTACATTCGTGAACGGATATTTAAAGTTTTTGACAAATAAGGTTCGTTCCTCATAATATGAATTTTTTAAATTTTGGTTTTCAAGAAGAAAAAGACAATTAAGTATGGCCCAAAATAGAAACAAAAAGTTAGAAACAATTTATTCTATTTTCAATCTTTTGTCCTCGTAATTTTATTTTATTTTTACGGTTTTCTTTTTTAAATTATTTTCTGGCAAACATGCTATGGTACTATGGAATATACCAATAATATATCCATGAAATTTTTAAATGTAATACACTACTTGTAGTGATCACATATTTAGTGGCACAAATAATCACACGGGTGGTTTATCTATCCAAGACTAAGTGAGAGTCTTGAAAGCAGAATATCAAAATTCCTTTACAGTACCATAGATTCCTAGCAGCTTGGTCAAAACATAAAATAATTAAAAGGATGCCTAAATTTTCATATATATATATATATATATATATATATATAAGCCAAGAGTCTTGATATATTTTTCTATATGCTACTATCCAATTTTAATATACAATTTTTGGTGATGCCTAATTGATTTTTGCACTTTAATTAATTATCAGGCGGAAGTTGCCCAAACTGCTAGGAAGCTACAATAGGTTAGGAGGGGAAATATAACTAAAAACTTTTCAAAAAATAAAATAAAAAACTTGTTCCAGCAATACCCAATTTTTTTATAATAAATATAACATCCTTTGTTCCCAAAAAACAATAAAATTTATAAAATTTAAAAAAACTTATAAATCCCATTACAAAATTAACACTAGAATTAAAAATGCTGCAGATATCTCCTTTGGTTTTTGGTGTGTACGACCTTCGTTAATTCAAATGGGGTTCATCCTCTTGTTTCAAAAAGAAATAAAAATAATAAAATACAATAAAGTCAACTTACACATGCCCACCCAAATCCCCCGGCCATCAATAACTTACAGGTCGCCACTCCACTGATTATTTGAGAAAAAGGATTTTAGGGATATTCGAGGATGAACTCTGTCACTTCCCAGATGGATGTGCCGGGTCCTGCGCTCGCTTTTGGCAACTTTTGGCAATAATAAGCTAACAGATCTTGGATGAAAAACTGCACAATCAATCCAGTTCCCATCCTAGTTAAAATTTTCCTAGTTGAAATCTGAGTCACCTTCATAGAGGGCTCTTTAGCAAGTAGTGGAGTCCACCCTTTTCATCAGTAGCACTCTAGAAGCTTTAACATTAAATACAACACAATTACTAGCTAATTCACTTTGAATTTCAATAAGATAAGATGAATTTTGCTTTAATATACTCTTATATGTTTATTTCAAATAGTTAACCCCTGAACGTTCAACCATGCAAAAAACGAAGGATATACAAAATCATACACAAATTTCTCATATGTCATTGACTTTTTGCAGTGTGAATTTTTTTACTATGTATTTTATGGGAAGTTAGCTTCATGCACGTGTGATCTGATTAAAATGGGGACGATTTGTGATTTTTTATGCCTCGTTTCATGTTGTAGTCATTTACCCAAAATTTCGAAGATTTCAGTGCAAAAGTACTCTTAAAAAATTCAACATACAAAATTAAGCAACCAAAAAGTCTCAAAAAATCACTACGCCCTTAAAGTATTACATTTAAACCAATCACAACAATTTTCATGTACAAAGTGTGAATATCCTATACGTAATCAAATTACAAAAGAATTCTGAATTTTAAGTTTCAATTTTTATACATAAATATTGATGATAGCAATCATAGATTTAATAATATGAATATAATCAAAAATTCATAATGTACAACTTTTATTCAAATGTGTTAATGGTAAATTTGAGGGTAAATTAGTAACTACCGGTAGTTTACCATTATGGGTTTTACTACTCCGGTAATTTTACAAGTTACCACAAAAAGTAGATTTACCTTTTTTTACCGATCTGACAATTAGGTCAGATCAAATTGTACTTTGTATAAAAGCAATAGAGCCTAACACATTGGCATGGGCACATTTTTCAAACTACATTTTCTTGTTTCTCTCTTATGTTTTTCCGCCCTTCCAATCCTCATTTCTCTCAAGCATTACTTTCTGGTACTCTGTTTACTTGTTGCTCTCATGATCTGGACTACATGTGCTTTTGATTACCGAGTAGAGATCAATAGTACTTGTAGTGTTAGAATTCCGACCCAATAAAAGCTTCCAATATATTCCTTCGTAGCAATATTAGCTGGGTACTACATACCGAGCAGTGGTAGAAAAGAGACAGCTACCAAAATGTCAAGTTCAAAATATCCCTCTTGGTTACACTTTATAAGACATCTTTGAAATTCTTCGAATTTGGAAGAGGGGTGAGGATGTTTAGGGGTTAAAAAGTATGAAAGAACTTAGTAGTCACTCATTATTAGGTGTGTGAGAGCTTGGTCGTCTTTAAACTCAAGAAAAACTTTAAAAATGTCTATTTTGATGGCAAATTGAGTTTAGATCGACGCCACTGAGCTCTTATACACTTAACCCCTAAGCTCCCGAGCGACCATTTTCTGGTCGCTGCCCGGAAAAAACGGGCTGCCCGGAACAAAAAAATCTTTTTTTGAAAAAATAAAAAATATTTTAAAATACTACATCAAGTCTACTTTCCAACCCAATTTGAATTATGGCAATCCGAGTTAAACTCCACCCGGGAGAATTTTTCAAAGTAGATCACCTCAACATTGTCTTAGTGTTACAAAATTTGCTATTTGGGGAAAGTAATGATGATTCCTCCATCATTTCTCTTGCTTTTTTGAAGTTTACGATAGATAGCCCAACTTTAACCAATCATACTAAATTTTGAACTCTAAAATTGAAAATTATAATTTATACAAATTTTCGAAGGTTAATGCTTTCAAATTCATTAAAAAATGATCTAAAGATTATTTTGGAAGTTTGACCGTATGGATAATTTGTAAAGATGATACTCTACATTTTGTCTATTGAACCAACCTTCATCGAACATATGGAAGGCACATATTATAACACATCTATGTTTTGTCCAATACCCCTCGGGCTTTTAGTGGTTAATAATAAGAAACCACTAGGTTCTTTCATACTCTATTACAATTTGGAGTGAACGAATAAGAGTATATCAACACCTAAACGTCCTCGTTCCTTTCTAAATTCGGCAATTTTGCAAAGATGCATCATAAAATGCAACCCACGCGGATACTTTGCACTTGATGTATGAATAAAAGTTGTACATTATGAATTTTAGATTCCGTTCATTTGGTTAGATTTGCAATTGCTATCACCAATATTTTTGCATAAAGTTTGAAAGTTGAAATTCAAAAATCTTTTGTAACTTGATTACAAATAAGATATCGACAATTTGTGCATGAAATTTGTTGTAATTGGTTGAAATGTTATACTCTAAGTGTAGTGATTTTTTGAGACTTTTTGGTTGCTTAATTTTAGGAATTGACTTTTTCAAGAGCACTTTCACACTGAAATCTTCAAAATTTTGGGTGAATCACTACAACATGAAATGAGGCATACAAACTTTACAAGTCATACCATTTCTAATCGGATCACACACGCATGAAGATAACTTCCCATACAATATATAGTAAAAAAATTCACACTATAAAAATTCAATGTCGAATGAGAAAACTATGTTTGATTTTGTACATTGTTCACTTTCTAAATGGTTGGAAGTTTAAGAGTTAAAGCCAAATTCATGATATCTTATTTAAACTCAAGGTGAGTTAGCAAATAACTCTAATGTCTCACCACCCAATTTTTAGCTAAAGATGATGTAGACTTGCACAGGATTTTGAATATGCTACAATGATTTGAGAATAATAGCCAAGATTTTAAGGTTGACAATAGAAAAGCTAAAAATTCCGGAATTGCACTTTATGGCTGAGATTGTCATGTAAGGCTAGAATAAGACCTCTTAGGGCCAGACTGACAAACTCAGTAATCCACTATTGAAGCTTTGTGATATGAACGAAGTTCATTTAAATATCTTTAAAAAAAATTTAAAAAATTTAAAAAATTAGTGAGGGAATTAGTTTGGGGCTTCGTGATTTTTGTGCAAGGTTCTGAGTTAGTTCATGTTAACCCCTAACTGCCTAAACGTCCATTTTTTGGACGATGTACAGATTTCATCCAAAATTTATCATCCGTCATGCACTTTTGTAGTGTGGAATTTTTATTGTAAATTCTATGGGAAGTTAACTTCATGCATATGTGATCCGATTAGAAAGGGGATGATTTGTGAATTTTTTATGCCTCATTTCATGTTGTAGTGATTCACCCAAATTTCTGAAGATTTCAATGTCAAAGTGCTTTAAAAAAAGTCAACTCATAAAATTAAGCAACCAAAAAATCTCCAAAAATCACTACACTTAGAGTATTACATTTCAACCAATCACAAAGAATTTCATGCATAGATTGCCAATATCTTATTCGTAATTGAATTACAAAATAATTTTGAATTTCACGTTTCAAATATTATACAAAATTATTGGGAACAACAATCATGGATGTAACCGTATGGACAGAGTATAAAATTCATAACATACAACTTTTATTCATATATCAAGTTCAAAGTATCCCTCTAGGTTGCATTTTATAATGCATCTTTGCAAAACTGCCAAATTTGGAGAGGGCTCTAAGCATTTAGGGGTTAAGATGAGATGAAAGGAAAATTATTCTCAAGAGCCCATACCTATTGTACATCTCTTCTTTCGATGCTTTAACCCTTTAGTGCCCAGGAGACCATAATGTGGTCACTTGGTCATCAGAAAAGGGAATTCCGGAAAATCCGTAAAGATTCAAGTTTAATACTCTGAGGTTCAGAGTTGCGCAATTCTTAATGTCATCTTCTGGGAATTATTTTTTTCAATTTGGAGCTGTGCAACTATCAAAATACCTATGAACAAAACATGAAAATACTGCAAATACTTGAAAATACAGTAAATACTTACGAATACGGCATATGTACTATGCGGTATTTCTTGTGTTTGGAAGTTTGTTATCTTAAAAAAAATTGGATTGTGTTCTCTTGTTCATGTTCCATTAGTATATCTACTCCGATCTTGATCAATGTACAAACTCCTTTCATATTTTAACGTATAATTCTTGTCCTAAACTGTACATGGATAAGTCACTATCACTTGTAAAATTCACATTAATTATGTGTGAGTCAGTTCTTGACATGAAAGATTGCTATGAAGAGGTGTTGATATAGGTCATTGCTGAACCTCTTCACTTTTATTTTTGAAAATTTAACCCAAATTCTATTTAACTTTGAAGTCGTACATCCTCCAAAATCTCATTTTCGAGTGTGCATTATACGGTTCAAAGACATACTCTAATCTTTCAATCTGACGGTCGGATCTTGCCAAGGTTTAACAGGCACTTGTTTGATTAAGCTACGCTTACATTTATACAGTTAAATATTATTAATAGTTTCCATAGTTTGAATAAAAAAAATTATAAAAAAACCACCAGAAAAGTTTGGTTTCTCCAGAACCACCCTGGGCTCTAAAGGGTTAAGATCCAACTTCCATGGATAAAGTTTTTCATTAAAAAACTATTTTTTGGGGCTTTGGAGGATCAAGTTCCACATTTCAAGTAAGATTTTGAAAAAAGAAGTTGCAGAGGAAGTTGTCATGGAATATGGAGAGTTTTTAAGCCCAAGACTTTATCGCTATTCCTCGTCAGCCAATCAAATTTGTTCATCTTCCACCTTATGCAAGTTCATGTAAGTGTGCACTACTTCATGTCCGGGTATGAGACAAATTGTAATGCTTGTTTTTCCCTTCCTCTTACCTATTTCTATGAGAAACTTCTCAAATCCGTAGAAGTTTGACTTTATAGAGTTTTTAAAATCAATGCTCATATGTTCATTTGTAAAAGCTACTATAGCATCAATTAGGGGGTGCCAAAGTCAAAGACTCAACCCAACATGACTCAAATAAAAGGACTCTTGAAAACTCCAAGGGCTTAGTTCGAACCACATTAATTACAATTCTCGTTACAATTGAAAACATACAAATTTCTACAGAGAGTGATTTTTTATTTTTATTTTTATTTTTTGTGATCCCAAACTTGTTTCATAATTATCAAAATTGACTAAAAAAGTAAAAAAATATTAATAAAAAAACATAAAATAAGGCAACATCTTATTAACTAGTACCCCTCCACATGGCATAAAAGAAGCCTTGGGTTTAGATAATACCTACCTTGTTTACAAACTCAATCACAAAAAACCTCTTTTTTCTTGCAAAGTATGGAGAAGCAACTACAACATAGATGTAAAAGTGAAGTGCAACACAATCACATTAAACATACAATTTACTATTTAGACATTTAACTAAGTACACACACTTCATGAGAAAATTTGGCTCGATTTTTTTTGGCTAAACAATTATGTAAAAAAAAAACGATATTTGTCTTTCTACAATCATTTACATTGTACACAACCATTTCTTTTATTTATTTTTTATTCTTATCTTTATCTTTTTTATTTTCTTTTATCTTTTTGGCTCTTCTTGTATAGCCACAAATCTCACACTTGCACCAAGGTGATTTTTTTTAAATAAAAATATTATTATATTTTAATAATAATAATAATTTCCCTTCTTCTTTGATAGGGGTTAGCTTGCCATTTGTGGCGCTGAATCCTACAACAAAGAAAAGTAAATAAATAAATTCCGGGTGGATACAACCGCCGACTGAATTCTAAACAACAGTTGTATCCACTTTGAATTGATTTATTTACTTTTCTTTGTTTTAGGGTTCAACGCCAAAATTAAACCCTAACACCACAAATGACAAACTGAACATTAACTAAAAAGAAGCAAAAAGAAAGAAAGAAAGGGAAAAGAACATGAATGAAGACAAAAAGGAGGACAAGAGGAAGAAAAAAAAAAAGAAAAAAAAAAAGACAAAGGTAAGGATGAAAAATAAATAATGCATGATTATATGACCAAATGCATAAATAGCAAATTGCGTGTTATTGAAGTGCTATCTCATATTCTAACGCCTCATATTCCACAAAGAATTGGGTTCATTGAACATTCCATACAAGAAGTATCTCTAACTCCTTTTTGGAGGCATTGTATATTACGAATTTGTATATCAAAGGTCCTACATCATTTCTGATACCACCGTGGGAAATCCACGCCCACATGAATATCGCTTCCAATTAAACTTTAAAAAATAGAAATTAGAAATCACCAATTCTTTGCATGAATTGATCAGTGGAACATATAATTTTCTTTGTAGGAACTTTTGTCTTACTTCTTTCCAACACATAAATATAAAATAGAGGAAAAAATATTGTCCTTTATAACAGAAAGTGCTTAAAAATTTGCTATAGACTATCCATTATCCCCTAACTATCTAACCATGCATTTTTTGTTTGATGTATAGAAGTAGATCCCATTTTCTCATCCGTCGTGATCTTTTTGTAGTATCAAATATCTATGGTAAATTTTACAGGAAGTTAGCTTCATGCAAGTCTGAATTGATTAGAAAGGAATGCTTTGTAAATTATATATGCCTCATTTCGTGTTTCAGCGATTCATCCAAAATTTCGAAGATCTTAGCTTGAAAGTGCTCTTGAAAAAATCAGCTCATGAAATCAAGCAACCAACAAATCTCCAAAAATTATTACACTCAGAGTATTACATTTGAACCCATCACAATAAATTTCATTCACAGATTGTCAAAATCCTATTTGTAATCAAATTACGAAAGAATTTTGAATTTCAAGTTTCAAATTTTATACAAAATATTGATGATAGCAATAATAAATCTAACTGTAGGGATAGAATTTAAGATTCACAACGTTCAACTTTTATGCATACATCAACTGAGTTCAAAATAGTCCTTTTAGTTGCATTTTATTACGCATCTTTGCAATTCTCCAAATTTGGAGAGGAGTGAAGACTTTTAGGGGTTATCCTATCTTTATAAACATATGCAGAAGTAAAGAACAATAATTTCATTTTTAATATCGATGATTCAAAGGTCTTAACAAGGATACTATCTTGTCTACTTAGTTTGTGAAAAAATTGATGCCAAAAAAATGACAAACCAATTAAATTTCAAAATACACAAATTAGTGAGTGTATTAACAAGGGACTCTAATTGGATGATTTATTCCCGATTTGTCATATTGAAATCTTGGATTGAAATATCTAATATTTAATCTTCTTTACAAATACAATTGTGTAGTCAACTTTGATTTCCTAATAATAGAACCACCATGTATTAAAAATTATCATATATAATACATATTTAAAATAAATAAATAAACCAATCAGACAAATTTATGCACAACTACATGTTTTCATTTTTCCATCTTAATTTCCAAATTGATTTTTTTAATTAAATTTTTGATACTAAATTTTTGGAATGATAAAATTCTATTGACTAAGGAATTTACACTTGAATGCATGTCCTTCTAGCTATGTATGACAAATAGGAAGCATGAGTATTTGTCGGTAGTAAAATTTAGTCATTGGTTAGATTTCTAGTATCTTACACCCATTTATTGTACTAATACAACAATCCGGTGGGCACCTGGTCATTGACATAACAAACGGACACTTTATTCACGCTAGCCATGTAAGGGGTCTGGAGTTTCTATATATATACACTAATACAACAATTTAATGATGAATCTACATACATATATCAACAATTTAATTTAACTTTGTTTTATTTACATTCTAGAGAATCACTCTATTCAATATAATATTCATTTCTAATAAAATTGTGCGTAAATTTAAAGTTTTCATACTTCAAATTCGTACTAAGAAAATTTCAATGCATCGTAGAAGTCACTCAATGTTTGTTCTATTTATAGAACCGTTATATAACAAGGTATTTTAATGGATTTTGTGAAACAATACATAACTTCAAGAAAAAATCCATAATATTTTATTAGAATAGGAACAAGAAATATGATAGTATTATACAATAAATGAAATTACCATGAGTGTATATCTAAAATCATTTATGAACTACCTAAATCTTTGCTATTGGTATTGCTAAAATTATGTCCTTGTTATGCTAGCTCATTTTGTTTGTATGACCAATTCAAATATTCAAGGGTTATTTTTTTGAGCTCAATATTGAAAATTAGAGCACAAACACACAATTTTGACATGGAAGAAGTTCAAAGTTTAACCAAAATAAGAAAACAAGCAAGTCTATCGTTTACAGAAAAAAATCATATGAATTTGCATATACCACACCATATAAATTACACTAGAGTGGCTTAGACAGAAGGGATTCTGGCACAACTATTATAGCAAAACTAGCATTTACTTGTGTTCAAAGGATTGGTACGTTTAGGGATTAATCGAACTACTTTGACTGTTAATGAATGACGAAAGAAAAATAAATTATGATTATGTTTTCCAAACATCCTTCATGATATAAACAATATATGTTTGTATTTCTAAAATATACCATACATTTATTTTTAGAGGTCAAAACTTATAAAACTCCAGTACTTTTAGAAACTTGTTTGGCATTTAAAAATAACCCTGAGTAAGCTAGCATTTTCTCAACGAATGATGAACATTTATGGGAGCTTATTGTTAGAAGTGTGTGGAACACACGAAGTTTATTCAAGTATGCTAAAAAGTGGCAAGCCACTGGAGGCTTAGCTCAATGGTTTGAGCTTTGGCACTTTTAAAGGGTGACTGGGTTTCGAATTCAAATGCTGCCCGATTGACTATCACCATAGTTCACTCAACCATTATGAACGGTTTCATGACCTTGTTGTATGGGTACCTTAAAAATGTTGCAGGGAGGGAGAGCATGTCGATTCTTCTCCTTAGTAGTAAGCTTTAGGTAATTATAGGATTCACGTTTGCCAAAAGGCATAAAAGATAACACATGCTATTTAGGTCATGGTAGCAAATTTAGTAGCATGATCTCCAATGAACGCTTCACTAATGACCTTATAGGTCGGTGCCATTACTCTCACTCTCATTGAAACGTGACTTTTGTTTATTCTTTAGTGGTGTGGCTACTTGGGTGACTCAATTTTTTTTGTGTAAAGCTCTAGAGGAGTCCATGTTGAGACGGAAAAATAAAATTAAAAATTAGAATTTTACACAAGTGAAGAGTTTTTTTTGGTTTTTTTTTTTGGGTTGCATATCTGGTCAAGCCAAAATCAATTTGGCTTGAAATCTACATGGCCTTTCCTCAAGGACGGGAGTTTGGATACATGGGCGCCCGGGGCTAATCACAAGGTCATGATTCATTCCCCCCCTAAAACACATGGCACAGCAGATCATGTAAATGCAACTGTATCACCGTTCACACGGCATTAATAAATGCGATGAGCAAAGGTAGTGGCAATCAAATTATCATCATCAAGCACAAGAGTGAGCCCGGCCTAACCTAGTCTAGTACTAACTTACGCCTCCCTTCCTCCAACCACCATTCCTTCATTCATTCCAGCATTCATTTATTCATTCATTCATTCCTGCATTCATTCCCCCATTCATCGCCCGGAGTGGCGAGTCAGCCTGAACGAAGGGGAAGCAGGCAGCGCAATTACTGCTGCGGTGGTAACTTCCAGAACGAATGAGAAATCATTCATCCACGGAACATTCATCCACGGCACATTCATCCATGCGTGGCCCGGTCACCACTTGGCTTAGAAAGCGAGGAGTACTAGTGGCCGCAGTGTGGGGCTGCTGCTGCTCGCTCGCTTGCTGGCTGGGCTCGCAGCGTCGTCCCGTCCCTCGCAACGAAGGTAGCTGGCTGGCTGCGCCGAGCTTTTCGTTCGCCGCCGCACTTTGCAACCCGAGCAGGCCAGCCCATGCCATGCCTAATGGGATGCGCAGGAAAATCCCTTTCCTTCAAGTACTACTTGCACCCTTTTCCCCGCAGTCCTAGCGGTGGTGGTGGCCTGGCTTCAATCCTCTAGCTCTAGGAGCATTCGGTGCCTGCCAGCCTGCCTGCCTATGTATCTATCTATTGTCACCTCTCGCTGCGCCCCCGGGAGGCTGCTCAAGTCACGTTGTAGTAACGTAGCAGTCAGTCAGTCGTCTCCTGGCTCGCGAGCAGGCAGGCAGCGGCATCATCCCAACGCTCGTGACGTCTACTGCTAGCTCTCCGCCTCGGGTGGGCAACTACTCACTAGGCTGAACGGGTTTTGCTCGCGCCTGCAAGCTCACAGACCGTTGCACCTGCACACCCGACACACTAGTTTTGCTATTAGTAGCTAGCTTCCCCCTTCATTCTCACTACCTGGAGAATCACCACAAAGGAAAGAACAATTCTCTCACTGCTGGCTGGCTAGTTGGATGCTGTTTTCTCACTCACGCTTTACGACTCGTCGGTTTCCCTTTCCGGGCGGTGCGTTCCTGGATTCTGGGAGGGAGCTTTCGACGCCCAAGTGCCCAGTCGGGATTCCGGTGGCGGTGTCCAATTGGGGCGAAATTGTGAGCCTAATTGTGAGGGATCCCAGGGCCGGCTGTGTGGGGCCCGAGGGGAATCAGTAGTAATGTGGGCGAATTGATTGCGGGGCGGGGGGGATTGAATTGGGCGGCGATTGAATTGGGGATGCGATCTGGGTGGCGGGGGTGGCAAGCGTGGCGCCGGCGGTGACGAGCGGGGGGGAGGGCGGGGTGGCGACGACGGTGGCAGGCAGGGTGGAGGGTGGAGGGCCGCTCAAGGACACTGGGGATCTCTCACTGGGCTTCGGCTACGCGCCGTCGCGCGTGCCTGCGGTCAGCCTGAGCGACGCTGTGCCCCCGGGTACTCATGCAGGGCTGTGGGGGCGGCCTACTGCAGGTGGGTATCGATTCACCGATGGCGCCCTGGGAATAGGCGGCCAGCAGCGCGAAATTTTCCGCGACATCTTGTCACGCAGCGGGGAGGAGTTCGACTCCGCGTACGCGGAAGCCTTGTTGAAGCAGCGCGACTCGGACCACGCCCTTCAGCAGCACCAACGGCAGCATCAACAGCAACACCAGCACCAGCAGAGTTTGCAGCAGCAGAGGCAACAGCAGCAGCAGCAGCAGCAACAACAACAGCAAGTGAATATCGTCGGGGAGCCTCCGAATTATGGCGATGCGGGGCGAGGAGAGGGCGAGAGTAGCAGCAGCGGCAGCGTCGACAAAGGGACTGGCCAAAGTCATCATGCGGCGGGAGTGGAGTCATGGGCGGCTCGCGCTGTGAGGGACGACTTCGCGGTGCGGGGGATGGATGTGCAGCCGCTTCAAGAATCCCGTCCCCCTCCCCAACACGGTGGAGCTCCGCCCAATGTCGACGCCGCCCAAGTGCATCAGCAGCTCCAACTAGGTTAATTTTTATCTGGCCACCCAATTCTGCACCCTAACTAAACTAAGCTCCATTCCAATTGCAGTACTTAATTTTGTTCGATGATTCAAGTATCATGGCTGCTGATTGACAGGGATCGTTTGGAATTAATTGTAGATGCAGGGAAGCAGCAGCAGCAGCAGCAGCAGCAGAGGGTGCCGTCGTCGGTGCAGTCGCAAGACCCTAAAGTGATGGGCCACGGCTCGACGGCGTGTCAAGAGTGTGGAAACCAGGCGAAGAAGGATTGCACGTTCCAACGATGCCGCACCTGCTGCAAGAGCCGCGACTTTGACTGCGCCACGCACGTGAAGAGCACGTGGGTGCCCGCATCCAAGCGCCGGGAGCGTCAAGCTGCCGAGGCGGCTGCCGCGGCCGCCGGCCAACCGCGGCTTAAGTCGAAGCGCGCCCGCCACTTGGCTCAGGCCGGCGCGGCTCAGGCCGGCGCCACCACCTCCATGACCACCACGTCGGCCAATTCGCCCCGCGGCTCCGACATCAACTCGGGTCATCCGTCTCAACCAGGTGATCGACCGTCTCGTCTCGTCTCGTCCCAATCTTACTCATATCCACTTGAATTTCCGAGTAACCTCTTCAATCCCATCCCAACGTTTTCACTATGAATGTGCGCTAACGTTTTCTCCAGGACACACATAGTTTAGTGTGTAAATGATAGTGTGGATATTCTAGACTGCCATGCCATATTCATTTTCAAAATCTTCGATTAACCTCTTCAATCTTATCCCAACTTTTGTCACTATGAATGTATGTGTGCTAACGTTTACACTATTACATAGTTTGAATGTGTGGATATTCTTGTCATAATAAAACTGAGGGGTGGGGGGTGGATAATGTCTTAGCAGCTCAAGCTCGGGGGGGACTGCCGCCAGAGGTGCGGGCGCAGGCGCTGTTCAAGTGCGTGAGGGTGACGGGCGTGGGAGATGGCGAGAATGAGTTTGCATATCAAGCGACAGTGAAGATTGGCGGGCACATCTTCAAAGGGGTGTTATACGACCAGGGACTGGACTTGGCTCAGCAAGCGGTCACGTCCAATCCGAGCGAGCTGCAGTTGGGCGGGGGTGGAGCTGGTGGCGTGCGCAGCAACTTACCTGCGTCGTCGCCGCTGCTGGACCCATCCGGCATGTATGGGCCTGACAATGCGCTCCTGGGCGGTGAGCCGCGCTGGTTTTCATAGCAACACGATGTCGATGAAGTTAGTATCCACTAATGGTGGAATGAGACAGATCTAGGGTGAAGAAGAACTGGAGAACAAGACAACACAACAACAACGACGACGACTGCGAGTGATGGACTGATCAATCCCAGCGTGGCCCTGTCGAGTGATGGACTCTCTAGAGGCAGTCCACCCAACTGTGGCAGACTCATGATGGGCAAATTTTGTAAGAACGTTAAGACTGGTAGGACTGGACGTTAAGGGGTTTGGCGCTGTACATGGTGTATGATTGAACATGACCTGCATTTACTCATTTCCTTACGTCTCTTTGCTTGTTTTTTGTGCTTGTGCTTGGAGGCTCCTGTTTGAAGCTCCCAGTTCTGGAAGCTCTCTCTCTCTTAGGATGATCAGGTTTGATAAATTCTTTCATGTAATCGTGGAATGGTTCCTAGAGCAAGTCTGTGTTGAATGGTCAAGGAGCCGGCTCTTGCGTTTTTATTTCTGATGTACGTTGGTTCATTAACCCTTTTAAAGGACACACGGGGCTCCATTTCGTTAGTATGTAACGCTGATTGTAGAAGAATAGGTTACGGTACTCTTAGGATTTCATTTTGTGTGTTGGAATGAGCTTGTTGCGGTGTAGAGAAATGAATCTACGAGCAGTAGTTTTTTTTCTGTCAATTGAATGGATTTCTTTATTTATGTATTTATTAATTATTGGGTTCCAAGCTTTGACGTTGGATACATGAAAATCTTTCTACGTTTGAAGTCGGTAGGACACTTTGGTTTTCAGTTTTGAGCGCTGCTAGAGTATTGGAAGAGAGTTTATTATTTGGAGCAACGTAGACAATGTCAAGGTAGTGCTTGCTCGCTTCTACCCCCAGAAGGATACGAGTGTCCTATTTGTCCATGTGTGGATGGCTCTGCACTTGTATGTCAATCCAGAGCTGGTGATCAAATAGGATCTGAGTAAGAACTTGAGCAACCTGTTTGCAGAGCAACCACGGGCATTCTGTACTTGGAAACATCAAAAACTGGGTGCATAATAGTATGATATGACTGGGATCTGTCAAATCTTCCTTGGGTCTCTTCCTGAGAGCATCTGTCAGCTGCTGTGAAATGGCAAAAAAAAAAAGAAAAACAAACAAGGTACTGCTGCTGGCCAAAGAAAAGCAATACAATAGTAGTACACAATGCTGTACTATCACTGCCAGGATTGATATTTTCACCTCTGGTAAGTAAGCAACTTGAAAAGCTACCGCGGGAATACAGGATTAACAGGCTCATAAGCAATTAAGTGTACCTGCTGTGTACTCTCTTCATGTACCACCACTTGGATACATATGTGATCTATGGAGGACGAGGGGATCCATGTTGTATTGTGAGCTAGATGCACAATGAGAGGCATGTAGAACTTTGTCATGAGTGATTTGGGCACATGTGCGGATGTGGGAAGGTCATGTATTTTGTTTACTGGCTGAGCCAGTATTATGTGATTTTTTGGCTAATTTCCTTCCCTTGTGGAGTGCTTCCACTGTCCACTTCGTCAGTCAATCCATCATGGCAGTTTTGGATTCCCTGTGTGTCACTCTCCATCAAACTGTTAGGTCTCATCATCTGTGTGGATGTGACAGATGCATTCACCTGCCAAGTGTGGCATCCAATGTGTCTATCAAGCATTTTCTGTTTATTTTTAGTCCACTTGCAACTTGAAGATTGAAATCTAATTGAGTAAAGCTTTGCAACAAATCACCTAATTGTTGGTTGTTGTATTGTGCAGAAATATCAGGTTGCTTCTTTTCTCAACTATCTCAGACTACATAGTGGCATGTTCTCTTGACAACCATTGCGTTTGCCTCTAAATGCTTTCCCTTAAAAAAATAAATGAGGGAGTTCACTATATTATCATGATATTTGCAATCGTGATAAATGCTTTTAACCCCTAAAGGATGTTGGGGTATTTTATACTCTGGTAGTATCAACATACATGTGATGCTAGGGGTGTAAAAGTGTGAATTTGGAAAGGAGATTTTTTGAGTGTGCATATGGTGATTTTCAAAAGCATTTCCATCTTTTGTGAGATCATAAAACAATTATGTATTTTCCTAGTACATGACTCAAAATACATAGAAAACGTCCTTTGAGTAGCCATATCTTTTTTTCCGCGCCACATATTATTGAGTTTTTATTTATTGTATTTGTAGTTCCCATTTCAAGCTCCATTTTTCATATTTGCAGTTTCTATCAATACCATAGTCTTCTTGGTGAAATACCATCTGGAAAAACACTTGCAACCTTTTTTGGCATGCAACCTCCTTTAGGAATTAACCCATGATTAATATATAAAGAGCCCTGATTAATATTTGAAAAACCTCATTTTCATTAGATTTGAAAATTATTTTATTTTGGAATATGTGATGTAGTAGAATGTCTACAAACATCCTAGGATAAACATATTTCATAAAAAAGTTCACCTTGCATAAAAAGATGTAGCCATTTTAAAACAATTAGTGTGTCTCACAGGAACGACAATAATCGGTGTAGTAGTGTGTTGTATTTAAACTACAAGATGATTGCAAATTTCATGATAATATAGCCGACTCCCTCATTTTTTAAAGCCCAAATCCTTTTTGAAAGTGTAGCATATTTTTGCTTGTATTTTTGTACAAACACATTGCTTATTTCAAGTTATTCAAATTTCACTACAATAGTACAAAATCAATCTAATTTATGTTTTCTGGGCTGGTGTTTTACAACATTTTTTTTAACATTATGTAACATTTTTTTTTAAAGTTAAATTTTTTAAGAGTGTCTAATCATTGCTTTTAATGAATGAGGAATTGTTTGGACAAAAATTCATTCCAAATCATTTTTTCTCATTATTTAGAATATGAACTTTAGAACGTTTATGATTAATCCTTTTAACATCCGGATTCATCCGGATTCAACACTGATTTCAAAGTTGCGTTATAAAATGTTTGATGAATAACAAAAATGAAGTTAATGTACAAAGTTAAGTTGTAATTGTCAATGTGAAGATCACATCTATAGAGTTGGATTTATCACATTTTTTAAATTAATAAATTGTAATTAGATTTTCAAGGTTTAAAAAAAAAATTCAATTAAGAATCCCAAATTAACCAAAATTAAATAAATAAAATTGTTGTAATGAATTTGGAGTACATGCACTACGAGATGGTACTATTTCCATTATTTTATTCTACTTACTTTGGAAAATCATGTTTAAAATCTCAGTTTTTAAATTAAGAATGAAACTTGACATAAATCAATTTTGTTGTTTAAAAATAATTACAATGTTTTATTTTGAAGGTCCATACTGTACAAATGATAATCAACTAGCACAAGAACCGAAAAAAATTTGGGTGAATGAAAAAATGTACAAGATGTAGTTAAGGGAAAGGTCACAATCTATTGGTCATTCAGTGTATGGACGCAAGCGCGTCAAAGGGTTAAGTTTTTGATTTAGTACTGGTCAAATGTAAGCCCTATCCAAATGTGGTAATAGTCTAATGATAATTTGATACAAGTAATATGCAGCATTGCAGCTTGTGTTTTTTTTTATATTGCACAAGGAATGCAATGGATGCGTTGCAACCAACTGGAGCAATACAAGTATGTTTTTACTGACCTCAAAAATGATTGGTGAAGTCAAAAAGTTATTTCTCAAAATAGTGCATTTGACCAATACTGATAAGACATGGATCCTTCTCTCATATGACCTTTAGTCCCTAAATGTCCTCACTCCTCTCTAAATTTGGAGTTAGTACTATTATTAGCATGAACCCCAAAGCTCCTAATCATTTTTTACTAAAAGCAACGCCCCTACTGTAACATGAGGCCTGGGAGCCATTCCCGTCATGCTCGGGGTTCCTATCAAGCATGAAAGCCCTCACAACGTGCATTTGACCGGAATTGAACTGCTGCCCTCTTTGATGCTAATAAGTACTCCTAAGGAGTTCACCTCTTGACTATCATCTAGGTAGTTTAAAGTCATTACAAATCAAGATTTGGAGAATTTAAAAAATGTCTTATAAAATGCAACTAAGAGGGATATTTTGAACTTGATGTATGAATAAAAGTCATACATTATGAATTTTTGATTCTATCCATAAAATTAGTTCTCTGATTGTTATCACTAATATTTATGTATAAAATTTGAAACTTAAAATTAAATATTCTTTGGTAATTGGATTACGAATAAGACATAGACAATCTTTGGATGAGACTTGTTGTGATTGGTTAAAGGTGGCTAGCTAGCTAGTAGCATAGTGTGTAACTATAGTGTCCATCCTCGAAAGGGGAGAGTAGTATTGCCCCTTGTCCGGTGGGCATCGAGTCATTGGCATTACGAACGGACACTTCATTCACGCCGGCCCTTTGCTAAAAAGGGACCGGAGTTTCTATCTATCTATCTGATTGGTTAAAATGCAATACTCTAAGTGTAGTGATTTTTGGAGATTTTTTGGTTGCAAAATTTTATGAGTTGAATTTTTCAAGAGCAATTTTTTACTAAAATCTTCAAAATTTTGGATGAATCACTACAACATGAAATGAGGCATAATTTTTTTTCGCAAATCAACTCCTTTCTAATCAGATCACACACACATGAAGCTAACTTCCCATAAATTATATAGCAAAAAGTGCACGACGGACAAGAAAATTGTGATTGTTTGTATACATTGTTCTTAATATGAATGCTAGGTCCTTTAACCTTTAAACGACAATTTGGGTCCTGGGTGGGCAGCCCGGAAAGAATCTATTTTTTTTGATTTTTTTTGATTTTTTTGATTTTTTTTTATTTTTTTGATTTTTTTTGATTTTTTTGATTTTTTTTGATTTTTTTTTTTCAAAAACGGCTCTGCAGTGCACTGCGGCATGCACTGTAGCACTGCAGCACTGCTGAACTTCAGCTGCCCCAACCTCAAAACTTGTTCAATTTGATAACTTTGATTGCTTACCAACGATTCCACAATCTCTCAAATGAGGCGAAAATTTGGAATCTAGATCGCTTTTTCAGTAGCTTTCCAACGCAACAAGTCTCGCTTGATTTGGTTGAGAAATGAAACCTTTGTCTCCAATTATTCCAATAAACCAAGCCCCTGGGGCCGGGGTTGACGTTTAAGGGTTAACCCCTAAACGTTCTCACCCTTTTCAAATTTGATAGTTTTTCAAAGATGCGATATTCTCAACTTGATGAATGAATAAAAGTTGTACATTATGCATTTTAGACTCTATCCATACGGTTAGATTTGCAATTGCTACCACCAATCTTTGTGTATAAATTTTCAAACTTAAAATTTACAACTCTTTTGTACTATGATTACGAATAAGATATTGACAATCTAATAGTGAATTTTTTTGGATTGGGTTGAAATGTAATACTCTTAGTGTAGTGATTTTTGGAGATTTTTTGGTTGCTTAATTTAGTACTTGACTTTTTCAAGAGCACTTTAATACTAAAATCTTCAAAATTTTGGGTGGAACACTACAAGATGAAATGAGGCATAAAAATTTCACAAATCTTCCCCTTTCTAATCGCATCAAACATACACAAAGCTAACTTCCCATAAAAGTCTTAGTAAAAAATCCACACTGCAGAAAGTGCATGATGGATGAGGAATCGGAGTTCAAATCCATATATCATGCAAAATATGCATGGTTGGGCGGTTAGGGGTTAAGGTTTGAAGTGCACTATGTTCCAAAAAAAATTTAATTTTTTAATTTTTTTAATTTTTAATTTTTATATTTTTGGGTCAATGTGCTCAATTTCGGATTTCTCTAGAACCCCCGGTGGTTTAGAATGAATGGGGACAAAAATGCCTCCTACTTTTGTCCGGTTGAGGCCCCACCTAAAAAAAAACCCCCTCCTCCAATGGTTTTTTATTCCCAAGTAGGTCCTTCTATGGTAACTTGGGGACTACAACCCCAAATTACTAAAAAAAATTGTCAAAAAAAAGCACCAAAGGTGCCCAAAATGAAAATTCCAGAAAAAGAAGGGTGGATGAATAGTGCCCGCTCAAGACCACCGGGGGATTTAGACAATTTCAACCTTGACGTTTCTACAGTAGTACATGATCCTTTCTATGAAATACAATCACTAGAGTTATCCGCAAAGTGCTCTACAGTTGGGTGACTGGACCACAATTTGTGAAAAGAGAGGTTGAGAACACAATAAAAGTAGACATGTCAGATGCTGTAAATAAACTAGAGGTTTGAAATTTCAAGGCACCAAAAACGGTGCTAAAATTTTTCCCAACCTCAGTTTCTATTCTCATGGATGCTCTGTCACATGGACTTCCTTGGCTTGACACGTATCTACATGGAGTGGGTCTTCCTTGGATCTATTTTTAAAAAATCAAAACTTTTGAAAGCTCATTCACTGAAATAGAAAAACCAGTAACTGACAGCCCCTGACAGCCCCACTACGGGCCAATTTTCGAATCCCAAGGAAATTGGCAAAGTAAGGCTCTGAACCCCCATGAGTTTGCGGAAAACTCTACTCACTCCTATGAACGGGGAGAATCAACCTCTAGTTACATATTGACCGATCAAATTGACACATAATTTTAAAACCTTTTGAAAATGGACATGTGTCATGTTGTGATTAGTTGGGATCCCTAAATCAGACATAACAACCGACGCATGACCAAATGATTTCAAAAGAGAAGGGATTATTGCTGGTTCTTTCCAAATCCTGACTGCAGATTGAGGAAAAACCCTAACTTCTGTTGCAATGGCCAATAATGTGGCGAGAATTATATTTTTATCATGTTTGTTGGATACCGCTCAAATAAAGGAAACATGTCAGCACAGTATTCAGATGACTGCAGCACCATTGGAAGGCAAGATGAGATGAGAGGGAGGGCAAGTTTGATACGGCCCGGCACTCACTGCCAGTTGCAGTTTGAATTCTCTTAAGATGAGGCTCTTACACCGGGTTGTTGGTTGCCATGGCGATATGATTAAGAGTCAGGATGAAGACTTGGTAGAAATCATATTATGCAATTAATACCTTCACACATTTCGTCTGAGCAGCTTTCGTGTCTTTGGAATTTAGTGTTGGATTTCTTGGGTAACTTATTCCACAACCCAGTATTTTTTTTTCTTATCGTCGTTGTAAGAAGATGGCAATTAAATCATGAGTGGTCACATTTTCTTGTGTACCCATAGTCAACCAAACTTAGAAGAATCAGTGATAGTGAGATCTATCATTTGGACCCCACTTGCGCTCTGTATTTGTGCGTTTTTGTCCTACTACTTCTACAGTAAAAGAGATCCTCGAGAAATAAGAAAATTTGTATGATTTTCAGGGGCGGACACTTTACAGGAGCCCCAAAAATTCCTCCCATTTTGTCACATGTTTAATGTGCCCAGGTCTGTTATGTAAAATTTGTCACTTATTTTAAATCCTTTTGATAAGTACAAATGTTACTTCCTTCCTTAGTCTTGAAATAACTGTTCAGTTTGGTACCTAGTGGGACCTTTGACTTCTTGGACTTTGAAGAAGTTGTCTTTGAACTCGATTTTTTTAAAACTTTATTTTTTATTTTTTATTTTTTAATGAATTATGGAATCTATTGCGCATTCCAAGCTTGAGGGTGTCATGCTTGAGGGTGTCTTGAGGATTTTAAGAATATAATTTATCGTCATAGTAAAATACTATTTATTTAGTGAATGAAAAACGTATATGACTTTCTTGTTAGCAGGCTTGTTAGCAAAATAAAAGAGGATTTTCAATGCACCAAAGAATGCTTTGTTAGGATACCATTTGCAAAAAATATGAAGAGTCGAACTTTTATTGGTTGATGTAGAACATTGGTGAATGTTATTGGTAAATGTACCACATTGTTCACTGGACACGTGATTCTAAACAAAGAGAGCAAGAAATTATCTATTTGATTAAGTATTCAAGGTTCCTTTTTAATTTAAAAAAAATCAATTTATAAGGTCAAAAACTTGATATTCTAAAAAAATGCATTCAATATTACTAGAAATATTACTATACAATTAACCTTTAAAATCTCACAACCATTTTGGTGCAAAATTACTTTAAGATGATCATTTTTAATGCAATAGATCAAAAATGAAAAAAGTAATAAAATTTTAGAAACCAAAAATAAAAACAAAAATCCACCCAATTGCAAGAAAAAGCTACTACTTGTAGATTCATTTTTCTTAACAACAACATGGGAATGTTGGCAAGTCATATTTTTGAGATGTATTATGTACGCACATACACATACAATAACAATACACTAAACATATATTAACAATACGTTCAACATTGGTAAAGTGTAGGGTGTGTTTATCGTATGTTGAATGTAATGTTAGTGTATGTTGAATGTAATGTTAGTGTATGTTGAATGTACTGGTAATATATGTTTATCATATGCTTAACATATTTTTATTGTATGTACATATGTGTCCGTAAAACATCGTAAAACATATGACTTGCCAACTCTGTGATGAAGCTCATTTCAAAACACACAATGAAATCCTAAGACTACCATTACCTATTCTTTTACAATCAACATTACAGATGCTGGCACCACTGACTATCAGTAAGGTTGGATAACCCATTACCACCACCACACCTAAATCCGCCAACTTCTACACCATTCCTTCATTTCAGGGAGGAAATGTAAGTTGTCGGTACATGACTTAACTTTTGAGCAATTCATGCATAGGTCATGTAATGAAAGCTTACATTTCCACCCTAAAGTGAAAGAGGGGTGTAGAAGTTGGTGGATTTAGGTATCGTGGTGGTAATGGGTTATCCAACCTTAATCCAAAATACATTGAAAGGATAGGCTTCCAAAATGCATTGAAATGCAAATATGTCAAAAAATATAAAATGTTGTAGATGGAAAACAGGCTTCCTAGTATGCCGGGTCTTGACTACCAAGGCAACATCAACTCATAACATGCAGCAGCATGCACTGTTCTTGCCTTGGCTCTACAGTAGATGGTGTGAAATATTCCACACCCAACAATACTTCATCAATAGCTAACTAGACAAGTGGAGGCTCAGTGCATGAAGGAAAGGCAATGAACATGAAGGCTACTGATGAAACTAAAACACAAGGTCTTGGCGAGATTGGATTTTTACATTTCTTATTCTTTGACCGATGCACCGCCAAAGAACTGCTCTCAAGCCAATATCACCCACTTCTTCAGTGGAATGAGCATATTCTATTTCAAGAACAAGAAAATACATTGAAATGAAGCCCACATAACATTCAATAGCATGCATTGTCCTTGCCACTAGTAGAAATCTTGTCTTATGTGACAAGTCTTTAATGACTCAATGTCGGGAATGACAAGTCCGTAATGATACAAAGTGGGACTTTGTATCATTACGGACTTGTCATTCCCGACATTGAGTCATTAAAGACTTGTCACATAAGACAAGATTTCTACTAGTATAATTGCCTGAGCTCTACAGTAGATGGCGTGGAATATTCCACACTCAAAAGTATTTCATCAGCCCTGCATCGGAAAAGTTGGGCCAGACTATTTAGGTGCCGTTTTGACACCAAAGGTTGCATGCATACATGTCATTTTATGGAGGTTGGCACCAAATTATCTTAATTGCATTTCAATGCACCGTCTTGGCACCATGTTCACATGCTTTTAAGTTCTTGATGTGACTTTAAATCTCCCTCTCAATGTTAATGCAACCACTATTTACCCATAGGGCCCATTTTTTGAAATTTCCATTTTGGGCACCCTAGGGAAAAATACCCAAAAACATAATGAGATATAAGTTTAGACGCTTTCTTTGTTCATTGTAAGCTAACTCCATTAAAAATATATATAATAACAAAATAGTTAATATCATGCTCAACTTAGCCTTTATGAAATTTATTAATTAAATTTGAAAAGTTATGTAGTGTACATAATGTTTTTAATGAGTTTTGGTCATTTCCAATAATTTGCAAAATAATGAATTCAAAGTCTAAATTGTTAAAATAATCATGATTACTAATATCACAAGATTTTTAAAGTATTTGGAATTTTTTCTTAATGATGCATAGGGGTCCCAGACATTTTTGCTAGGGTAAAATGTGGATAGTTTGGCCTCATCTTTTACCTCATTTAGCACTGTGACGAGAAAATGCAGATTGGGAGTCGAGGTCCAAACTTTGACACCCTTTCTTGAACCTTTACCAAAGTAAAACCACGGTGCTTTTGACGGGGGTGGGGGCCAAGAAAAATGCCTTGGGGTAAAAATCCCTCATTTTTACCCTCCCACCCAAGTTTGGCCCCAGAGTCAAACTGTGTGAGGGTTCCCTGTGGTAGGTCTTGATGAAAATTTATCCTATGCAATTTTAACCAATTCTTATTTTAGATTAGGATAAAAACAAAACACGTTTTATTGTATACCTTGGGCTCCTTGGAATTTGATATTCAATTATTGTGATTGTAATTTGTCACTTGATTTCTGGATTTTTGAAAAAATATTGAAAAAAGAAGTAAACTTCAGATATTTTCCATCTCACTTTGATTTTTTGAATATGGACATTGAATGAATTTTTTTTCTTAATCAAAGTTGAAATGGCATGGAAAAATGTTCAAAAAATGGAAATTAGCACTATTACTAAACATGGTTTAAGAAAATAATTCATTTTGTTGATTTCTTTTTCTACACTTAAATAGCGTATTTTGATAAATACAATGCCAATATGAGAAAATAGAACCCAAATCTCCTTTTACAAACCTTGAAGCAAAGGTATGGTGCCTTGAATATAACACAATTGTAAGGGGAAGGCAGGGTTGATATAAACTATTTTTGAAAATAAATGTAAAAGTTTTTAGAAATTTATTTTTTCATAAGTTTTTGAATGATAAAAGAGGGTCTTAAAGAATATTCTTAAATTTTCATCTACAAAACTTTTATTTTTATTTATTTTAAAAATCAGATAATTGACATAGATGTGCCAAACCTACCCTCAACGTATGGTATGAAAGAGAGTGGAATTTTGTGGTCTGTTTTGCAATGAGATATTTTCATTTGCTTTAGGAAAAAGAAAAAGAAAAAGAAAAAGAAATTTAAACATGTTTGTTATCAGGACTTCAGGAGGGTACAGGCAGAGGTACAGCTGTGGTAAATGCTGAATTTCTGACATGAAATTCTATGATTTGATTTTGCAATCCCATTGACACATGAGTGAATTTTCAGAAGTGACCCAGATCTCTCCTTTGTAGGATAAATTTGTTTCCATTATTCCATAATTCATTAGAATCTGAATACTCATCATCTGATTTTTAAGGAAAAATAAATAAAAATAAAATCTAAATATCATCTGATAATTTTTTATTCATATGGTTTATGCTCAAGGATTTAATGTTTACTTTTTCCTTTTTCTTTTGTGGCTCGCAGATTATGCCTGAGGAAGTCACTATCCAAAGTTTAAATAACCATGAGAGAATAAAAACAGAGTGTCGTTTATTCATTTGAGGTAAAATTTAATTTTTTTTAGAAGTAAAATAGGGTGTTTTAAAACCAAATTTAGAATTTTTGTGAATATTCTTAGAACATACCCATGAATATACCCTAAACATTCTATAAATGATAAAAAATTCCAATCATTTCATAGCCCCCATTAAATACCTTGTATTTGTTCACGTATCCCAAAATTCACACTAAGTGACTTCTTGAGGCATTGCGGCGAAGTAGATGAGTTGCATTTGGTAACCCGTTATAGAGAAATTCCCATGACGAAGAGTGACGATTTTACAACTGGAATTGAATTGCCAACGCCTTGGGTACCCCTCTAACACTTTTGGGTATCCCTCTCCATCATGTGGTAGTTTATCTCCTAAGTGACATAACAATCATTTTATGGTCGGTGCCTCTTTTTTATAGGTCAAGATGAAAACAAAATTACAAAAAACAAAAAATATTTTCAAATAGAAAATTTAGTCTACTTCTTAACCCAATTTGAATCATTTCAATCCAAGTTAAATATCACCGAGGAGGATGTTTCAAAAACAAAAGACCTCAATATTGTCCCAGTGTTATGAAATTTACTATTTGAAGAAACTAATGATGTTCTCTCCTTTGAAAAAAATTCTTTGTTGAAATCTAGAATAAAATGTCTAGTTTTAACCAATCATACTAAATTTCAAGTTCCAAAGAATAAAATTTGTAATTTTTTGAGAATATTAAATGATAAATGTCTCTAAATTCATTAAATGAGTATTTAAAACATTTTTTTGAAAGTTTGATCGTACACATAATTACTATACATCATGCTTCTCATTTTTTTTTGAAGAAAACTTCATTGAAATTGTGGAAATAGCATTTTATAACACATCTAGGTTTTGCCTTTACCACCTTTGTCATTTAGGGGTTAAGTCATCTTGGAGGCCATAATGTTTAAATTTTGATAGTTGTAAAATAAAGCTTCATTGTTGAAATCATACAAAAGGATTTACACATTTTATCCAAGGTTAGATGAATAAATAGTATACTAGGGCTGCGCTTCACTTCGCACCACTAGCGACAAAATATCAATTGTATACATGGTGTTAATAACTATTAATTTTTTAACATTCAAAATCATAATTATAAACATGGATTAACACTTTATAAATTAGCGATTTACTTATCTCTGCACATAAAAGGCCCCGAAATTGAAAAAATGTGAAAAACTAGAATACTTTACATAATGGTCTTGGGGAGACCATCCAAGGATGTGAAACGTTAAATTACATCATAAAAAACCCTATCCTAGAATTGAGTAATTGACTCGCCAGCTCACTTACATACCCAATAAACATTGGGAATCCATAAGTGGAACCTATAGTCACCAATGCAATTTTTAGAAACCAACTCCAATCTAATGTCATCACTGGAATTTTATACTCAGCTAAAGAATATTTTATATTTATTCATTTTTATTTTTATTTTCAATTTTTGAATGCATTTGTTGTATTTTAAAGTAAAATATACTACTCAAATACAATCTTGTTTTTAAATGTGAAGGTTTTTAAAATGAACACATGGTTAAAAAATTGGAGTAAATAGTATATTCATGCAACCTTGGATTTAATCTTTAGGTTCCTAGGCAACCCAAAATTGGTCGCATCAAAAATAGAAAGCTTGTAAAACATGCTAAAGTGTCTGAATTGAGTGTTTCAAAAGCCTAACCTCTTTGGTATCAAGTTGGTTGTAAAAAAATCTGTTTGGATCAATGAAAATGTTTTATAATTCAAAATAAATATCTTTTTGAAAAATTTAATTTTGAAAATTATATTTAAGGTAAATAAAAGTTATGTTTATAAAGAGTTAAAAAATTAAAAGTGAAGGAGTTAAAAAAATGAAAGCGAATGATTTAAAAGAGACTCATGATTGGAGCATCCTTGAAAGGCCTTTTGTATTTTGGACACTCAAATTTCAGATTTCTCAAAAGTCTAAAATTTTCAAATGAAGTCTATTCTACAATTCCAACGGTCAAACGATGTATCATAACTCAATTTAAACATCTAATTAAAACACTAACTTCAACAAAGCTAAAGCACTTGATTTTTTGGGTCTTTGACCAAAATCCATTCAAAAGGTGGATGGTTGGTCCTTTAGAGGTTAAGGAATAAGATAGTTTCTTCAAAAGCAAGAAAAGTACTGGATTTAAGCCATAAACATAAAGGTGTGTTTGGAGAAAAATAAAATTCATTTGTAGTATAGGATGTATTTGTGGGAAAAGAAAAAGAGGGATGAAGAATTTGGCCCCGTATCAAGGCGCGCCACTATGATGGCATTAAAGCCCCGTCCACTGTAGCAAAATATAGCCTGCCATGCTGTGGATTGTGGGGACATGGCACTGTGAAGTTTGGAACATAGTCAAAAATTGATTTGTATGGTAGTTTGAGCCTTATACTTCGTGGCCCCAAGAAGCCCCATTCATTTCTATTTCAAGACATTCATATTACTGCATACCCCATGTCTTTTTTCTTTTGCTTGTGGCATGAAGTGTACAATTATCTTACAAGTACAGAATTGGCCATGGAAGTACGGCTCATCCATTTACTTACAATGTGGATTTCTCTATTATTTCCTAATGTCTTAAAATCCTCTTGAAAATGGGATCAAGACCCATAGATAATAAGCGGCTAGTCGTGTAGTGTCTGATTTAGTATTCCAAATCAAAAGCACAAGGAACTCTTTCTTTGTGGTCTCTCTTTTTATGGGACAAAGGGGTAGAGACAACAAGGTAACAATAGATACAAAGGGCCCAAGTAGTGTTTTTTATTTTTTTCCTTACAATTGTTTTCTCCAAACTCAAAAAGAATGTTCCAAAAATATCAAGAGTTTGTGAATAAGATTATAGAAAAGAGTATTTCAAAATTATTTTACAAGGTGAATTTGTCATTTTGTATACTCCCTTTGTCCCATAATAAGCTTCTTATTTGCTCAAAATGTCAAACTACTGCTACTAGTTTATAGTCCACACCATTGTGCTCAAGGTTCACACCATTGGACTAGTTAATTCTTTTATTTTGAGGATTGAGGAAGTTTGATAGTCTACATTTCTTGTACATTCACACTTCTCCATTTACCGCCGGCAATTAAGCTTCGCAAGCACTTGACAAGTGCTTCAAGGCATTACAAACAATGCTCATAGCTTAATCGATGGATTTTGCTTATGTTGATAATGGCTTATTGTCATGGATTTTGATTATGTAAACAGTTTCTGGTAGTCAAAATACTCCCTCTACACTCACTCAACCCTTGGATTTGCATCACAATCAAAATATTCCCTCAATAATCACGAGATTAAGCTTAATCCATGGATTTCAATGAATACGAGGTCTTTTTGCAAGACGGAGAGTGTAATATATATATTTAACAATTTATCACAATTCATATAATAAACCACAATTGAGCAATTATAAGGCTAAATACAAGTTGTAGAGAGGGACCCAATAGCCTTTTAACCCCTAAACGCCACCAAGACCAAAAATTGGCTTATGAATGAAGCTGATTGTTCAATTCCGACTATTAAGTGGATGATTTTCATCCAATTCTTTATGTAAAGTCGACAATTATTGCAACGGAAGTGCGGATCTCTCCTTCAAGTTAAATTCAAATCATTCTTGCTATTATTAGATTTTACATGGGGTCCAAACCATAAAAAGAATTGTAAAAACAGTTCACCATGTAGTGTATTTTGAATTTTTTGCTTGTTCTACTTAAACTAAATTTAGGCCATGAAAATGAGTTCCATTGCATTTGAGCTGAGCTAACAAAATGAAGCTTGCCAAGTCTAGTTTCTACTCCACTTTGAATTTTTGGAAAAATCTAAAAATTGAGTGTTTTATTGTAGTTACAAGTTTGGTAGGTATCACCAAGGTGTAGCAAAATTTTCTAAATTTAGATACACGGATGATTTTCATTAACTAAACTTTTCTTCATTGTAATTTACACCTTAGGTAAAAAATTGGAATTTTCTAGTACATTTTCTTTACAATCACTTCATATAACCATAGCGATTTCAAAATTTCACCAAAAGTTATGAAAAATTTATGATTTGTAGTAGACATGTGACTTCAACTATTAAAAATATAAAATTTGAATTCTTGCATCATTTTTAGTAGCAAAATTGAGTGTGACAAATAAAACATGATTCCATGGTCATAGGCCCAACCCTTAGGAGTTAAGGGATAATAGTGTGAAAGGGATCAGTATATTAGCGGAGTGTATTTTTTAAACACGATGAATAGTTCTGCCTAAAAGGCAAAGCCCAATAAATACACTCAGCAGTTGAAAGTCAGGCCAAAAGTCAAGGGGATAACTGGAACTGTAGGGTACTTCAAGACCAATATTTTGCAACACATAAATCATACAATATCTAATTACCTATTATTTATGAAGATAAAGGTTCAACAAAATACCTATATATTCAACATAGGTGCATGTACCTTATAAATAAAAAAGCCGACAAATATTATAAAAAAACAATATGTAATTTAGAACATACCATCAACACAGTCGTCTACAAACTACAAATTTCAGGTGTAAGGTACCTAATTGTAATCCTTACCCAACAAGGATCCTTGTAAAAATTCTTACCTTAAATGTACATAATTTGAACATGAGAACCTAGGAACCATGTAGAGATGCTTATTTGGATGCTTTCAGGTATTCAACAGTAGTAGAAAGCTCACATCTTTGATGCCAGATCAAAAAATGCATCTGAAATAATATGAAGAAGATCTGAATGGCAATAATATGCATAATCGCCTCAGGTACTGGATCACAATCTAAAATTTTACCTGCCATTTGTTAAACCGACCAGATTAACAGCTACTGTACAGTACAGCTGACTTCTACCACTGTTCCCGGGGGTCGTGTTGTATGCAAAACTCTTGTGCAATACTGAAATTGCACAGCAGTTCACTCCTCATCTTGAAAACCTACCCTTGACATCTTCCATTGCTCTTGAATGTTTGATCATGTAATATTATAGCTTTACAGTCTATAAACTGGAAAATCTAAAGAGCTGTGAAATTTTAAAAAGTACAGTACAGCAGCCTACTCGCACTTAATGGCACGGTAGATATGGCGCACAAACAAAAGTGAGGCTCTGTACCCAACCGAACCCAGCATCAAGAAAAACCCATAACAAACGCAGCCCATGTAGCCATAGAAGAAGGATGTCTGCATCAACCCCACCATGCCGGATCGCACATGATAGTAGTAAAAACAGTATCCATAGATGAATAAGCCAGTCGAGCCTCCACAGAATACCGACCTGAAGCCATCCAGTAAAGCTTATGAGAATAATAATAATAATAATAAGAACAGCACTTGGATGTCAGAAAAAACCATAATCAGAAAACATCTTGAGACCCGAGAAATAGAGCGTACCTCCACCACCACTCATGATCCTCCACAGCAAGCTGAAAGTACGTCAGTGCGATGGTGATAAAAGCCGTTACAATGATGAGGATGATGAAGACAATGAATAGAATGCTGTAGATCGTATAGATTTTGTGACCCCAAACGCTTGCAAAAATGTAATATAGCTCAATGTAGATTGCGCTGAATGGCAAGAAACCTGCCATGCACATCTGCCACCACATAGGAGAACAGCCAATTAGCTCAAGAGTCTCATTTGTTCATTACATGGTTTCTGCCCAAGTAGACTATCTATATTAGTAGTCCTGCTCAGTGATCTCAAAACTGGCTAAAATTAGCTGGATTTCTACCCAAAAAATGGGGCTGCTAAACATAAAAAGAAAGAAAATGATTTTTTTTTTGAAATTCAGCGAGAATGCTCATCATGATATAAATATGTAGCAACTTCATGAGGTGACATCCACGGATATCATCATAGTATCACCTTAATACATCAAGGGTATTGCCGGATATTATAGAGGTATCGTGAGTATTGTATGCACTGGGTAGCATAAGTAGATACCATTTATGTGGGAGGTCGTATAATGTTCTAAATGTCATAAAGTGGTTCTGAGATCACTGGTCCTGCTGGTAAGCATATGGATAGAACTTACTACAAAGGAGCTTCTGCTAAAAAAAACCGCTATTCTTAAGAAGTCTGAAAATGTTGTGCATGACAGATTTTGATCTCAATGTTCATAATCATTATAGTAAGCACCTTCAAGTATGACCTTCGAGTAATCGAGGAAATCAATTGAGTTAGGTTACTGATCCTATGCCATATAGACATACCTGTGGAACAGTCTTGCGGTACCACGGCAAGGCAGGAATTTCACGAGGATATTTATTGGTCCGGCATGGGGCATAGAACTCTGACTTGTTATTCTTTCCAGCTATACCTCCAAGAACCTGTGAATGCATGCTCAAAATCAGTAAAAAGTCCCAAGGCAGTGCAAGCTTGTATATGCAGCAAGAAGGAAAATATAAAAATTAGATTCAAGGTGCACTTACAGTCAAGGGGAAGGTCACAACAATCCATATGATGGCTATAACAACAATCGTTCCAAAAGGCAAAGCCTGTGTTGACCGATAACCAATTGCAACAGTGTTGTTGATGCAAAACACTAAGAACAGAGGGCCAGAGAAGAGGGACCCTGTCAATAGCAAATTCCTGACCTGGAACACAGGACAATGATCACGATAAGAAATTGCCCGTATGAGCTCTTGTTCTGGCAACAAACCAGCAGAAGGAAGAATTTGTCAAAGCAGAGTATAAACAAACGTTCTAGCAAAAGGATTATAGTTAGGTCAAACTGCTTTGTAAGAACAAAAGAGAAGCATATAACAAAAATAGTTATATAACCTCTCCTCCCAACCACTATATCCATTGTAGTAGATCTGTCTCTGAGCAAAAGATGTCAACCCCCAAGTGCCATATGGCCAGAAGTGGCTGTTTCCACATCTTTAGGAGTTGAAATAAATCATTCAAAGGAAGGTAACAAAACATACTAACAAAAAGAAGAAATCATACCCATTTTCCAAAGAGGTTCCTTGCAGTTTACAAACAAGGCTTTAAACCAACTCTGCTGAGAATCTTACCCATGCTTCACCACCCATTTGACGGTACAGATGAGCTGACACGTAACCGGAAACTCCAGCAGTCAGAGCGTAGATGACAAGGCAGGCAGTGTTGAGGGCACCGCGATTGTACGGATAGAAAACACCCACCAGTGACAAACCAAAAATGAAGAAAACAAGAACCAGAAGTTGCGTTCCACTCCCAATGACTGCAGAAAACAAACTGCAGAAAACCAGAGAGATGTACACGTGTCAGAACTGGCTGCAGTGAAATCCTCCCTTGAGATCGCACAACAAGATTTTCTGACAATAGAACGGTAACTCAGATCTCAATACTTCTACAAACAACGCCTCAAGACAATGACACTTTTTTGAAACAAACAGCAAGCTTGATAAGGACAATGAAAATTTTCAAATTCAGTTATAATACAAGAAGATGAAACATCACTGAAATTGCACCGACATCTGAATGCACGTCAACCCACTTACTTGGGATTAGGAGGGAATCTGAAGACGTCCCCGTGAATATACTTCCAGCCTGTTTCCTCATGCTCCTCTTCATCCTCGTTTGTGTACCTGATTGTAAAAATTAAATCCAATGGAATCAGATCCCTTTGGCTAAACCATGCATTTATACTCTTTCTTAAAATATAGGCATGAATAAAGATTGAAAGCCCTAACAACAAAAGCTAAAGATGAAACAATGAGTAGGCCGATTTCCTCATTTGAGTCACTCATTCCTCTAATCATTTAAGTGCTACAAGGGACTTTCAGTTCTATTGAGGTGACCTGTAGGATACTTTCAAAACGAGAACAACAAACAGCTGTGGTCGTTGCATAGTACACGTAGTTTAAGAATCGGCAAATGCCATTCAGAAGATTAAGATGATCACACAGACATTCTACTCTGTGAAATTCTGGACTGTTGATCTAGAGAGATGAGGAGGGCAGCGTGCTTACTTGATGAAGTCGTTTTTGAGTACTCGCATGAGAATGGTGGTAAGAAAGCCTGTCAATAGTAGCACAGTGACACAAGAGTTGATGATGGAGAACCAATGAATTTCCAAGTGTTGGGGCAAAAATGAATACTTTTGGTACTTCTCCATTCGCTTCTCAAAGGACTTTGTGGTCGGACTCCACTGAGCTGAAAATGAGAATTTCACCTGCGTGTCCTTCTCATCCGAAATATCCACGGCCTTATTGGGATCAGTGCGTACACTAATTTCCACTACACGGTCCCCATTGAACATCACATCGAAATGAACATGGGTAAACAGCATGTGGCGAGGCTCTTTGTTTTCATTCTCTTGCATCTTCCCCACGAATCCCCACAAAGGAAGATCGTCAAAGAACATCTGCACATCATGCATAAGTGTCTGAATTAGACAGGAAATACATAACTATACAGCCAACTATTCAAATACTGAGACCACCCCCCTGAAATCTACACCTCTGGTACATTCTCACACCACACCAAATACCACAGAGTGGATGGCACAAATCACCAGGCTGTAAATAAGAATTCCTGGTTTTCCAAATGACCAACTCAATTGATTATATCATGAAAAACCAATAATTCAGATGGGGCCAACTTCTAAGCAACCAAGAACATTGCACATGTTGATCAAATTTTATATACTCCCTCCGTCCCAAAGTTATTGTCATGTTTGAAAGTCATGTTTGAAAGTGCTTTTTTAAGTAGGTCAAAAAAATACTTCCTTGTGGCTAATTTTACTTAGGTTGCAATGAACACATGCAATGTTCTTCAATCATTCTAGTGACATAATTTGGAACCTTTTTAAATCATGTTTCTTACAATATGATCAATGAAATTGGCTCAAAGAAATACCAAGCAAACAAGTTGGGCAATAACTTTGGGACGGAGGGAGTATACAATTGGACTAAAGAAAAGTCTTCATATGGCTTACCTGCTAAACATATAGGGCCCAGTAGGGATAAACGAAAATCAGATAGAATTACAAACCTGAAAGTAGTAGTCCTGCTCCACAGCTCTCTTGAACTTGAGAACCTCAGCCGGAGTGAGAGTAACAGTGCAGAGATCCTCCACAGCCTTGTCCACTTTAAAAGTGACATTGTAACGCGTGTTCACCATCCGATCGCCCTCCAGAACCTCTCCCAAATCCTCCGATTTGTGAACAAAGTGCGCAGGTTTACAAAAGGGTAAATCATAATATTGGTATGTCTCACTGCAAAACAACAACAGCAACAACGACAACAAACAACAACCACAACAGAAAGCAAATCAATTAGATATCACAATGAAAACCTCTGGTACATACATACACAAAATGAAGGAAAGTGTACGAAATACAGAGCTTTCTTTCTTGGTTACAATGCGGCTCTCAATTCGACAAGAAAAAAGAAATTCATTGACTCGGAGCCATTGTTGAAACCAACCTGGGATTATGAAACGGGCCGACCTTGTTGGCGAACAACGGCACATTCTCGTTTTCCTGAAAGCGATGATTCCGGGCACTCAAAAGCACTCTGGACTCCACGGCAAGAACGAGCAGCAGCAACAAAAAACCCCGTTGAAGCGCGAACCCCATGATGGAAAACAAAACTCCCTAATCAAGCGCAACCCAGATCCAGAAATTGTGAGAGGCAGACGACGGTGAAGATGGAACCAAAAAACGCAGTGAGAGAGGCGTTTCTTCACGTGATTTTTGTGGAACGCTTGAGAGTGAGGTTGGTTCTTGCGAGAGTGTGAGGGAGTTCTTGGCGGATCCGAAGAGATGGAAAGAAGGAAAGAAAGAAAATGAAAGAGATGATGGGCACTTGAGATACTTACAGTGATTGTTACGATGATGATGATGATGATGGTGCAGGGAAACAGTTTGAGAGTAGGATGTGAGGCATGGACGTGGACATGGACGCAACGTGAAAGCACGAAGGACGAGCTCCAAGTCCAGACTTTTGCAACGGAGCGAGAAACGGAGAGAAGAGGGAGTCGCTGCTTCTTCTTCCTGTCTGCCTGGGAACTCTACCAATTACGCTCCCACACTAATTACCTATTCTTTTGTTCTTTCTTATTTTAGAGGCTTGTTTACTTTGTTCTGTTATTATTTTAGTGCTTGTTATACTGCTTCACTTTGGAAGCTTGGCCCTTTACCATATTACCTTTACAGTTTTGGCTATGATTATATTATTTTTGGAAATGCCATAATTTTAGAAAATTAACACGGATGTTTTACAAAAATTGGGATTGTCAAGTTTTAAAATCAAAATTAACCGTAGTTTACTAGCAAGTTCAGCAGAAAATAATTCTAAAAATAAATGCTTAAAATTTTGGGAAATCTTTTTTGGTATGGGAAAAAACAGATTTTGAAGAATGTTCGATTTTGCCCAAATATATTTTAAAAATAACTAAATATTAGGCAAAAAGGTGCCGAACATATTCAGCACAAGAGTGTTGAATAATTGAAAAGGTATTGTACATGATTGGGTTTGGCCAGAAGGTGCCGAATATTTAATTAATTTTTTGAAAATATATTTGGCACTTTGACTTCTTCTTCTTTTTAATTAAATTAATTTTTTTAAAGTGAAAAAAAAAATCTTAAAATTTTAACCCTTGTTAAAATTATATAATGAGTGCCAAAGTTGATCATGTACTACGGAAGTACGGCATAAGGAGGGTCTCTTACACAGTTAAATTGCATGCAAAATGTTGAGGACCTTTCCAAGTTAGAGGTGGTGAAAAATAGTCAAAAGGTAAACTGTTTTGCATTCATTTGTGGTGATTTCATTTAAATTTAATAATAAAGTGCTACAATTTTTATTTCACTAAACAATGTCACATGTTTGAAAACACTACTAGTAGAAATTTGGTCTTCAGTACAACTACTCTCGTCCCAAAGAACTTGTTCAAAGCAACTTGGTTTTACAAAAAAACAATTTGTTTTTGGACGGCAAGAGGTGTTTGTCACCAGTTGAAAAAAATCAAATTTCTACTAGTGAAAATGAAAAATGGCAGGAGAACCTTTGAATTAATATGTCACGCAACTAGTGGGCCCTACACGTTGGCCACCGATGTGCGTGTGCATTGATATATAATTGATTAAGATAAAAGTAACAAACTCAAAGTAAAAACAAATCTCATGTCAATTGGTGAGCATTTGCATTGATATATTAATTAATCAAAACGTGAATTCCAAGCAATTTCAACCAAAATCGTCTTTGTACTAGTCTAATGCAATGCAAATCTCTAAGAAATACTCTTAGACTTAATGCAATTTGATTAGGTGAGGATTGGGCCCTTTCAAAGGCCCCAATTTCAGTGATATGATGCCCATTTTTAGTGAACAGTAAAAAGAATAAAATATTATTATTATTATTAATAATTCCCAATTTGACGTGAACAACCATAATCTAAAAATCTAAAAATTATTAACAAAATAAAATACAAAATACACTCATAACTTCAAAATTGAAAAACATAACACACAAAGTACATCTTAAAAAATTCCTATCAAATGATGTTTTGGCCTAAACTACATTCTTTTTTGCATAACATTGTTACAACGTTAAAATAAACCTATAGGTCCAAGTGTCCTTTACCTTCAAAAGAAAGCCGCCAACTTGTTTTTCTTTTTAAAGAAGGGCAAATAGCTCTCTTTATACCTTGAGGTCTTGTCATATATATATATATGTATATATATATATATAGATATATCTATATGTATATATAGATATATGTATATATAGATATATGTATATGTATATGTATATATATATATATATATATATATATATATATATATTCCCAATTTCCCCTTGTCCAGTGGGCATCGAATCATTGGCATTACGAACGGACACTTCATTCACGCCGGCCCCTAAAGGGACTGGAGTTTCTATCTATCTATCTATATATATATATATATCAATATAAATAAATAAATAAATAAATATATTCAAATAATGGCTTTTCACTATGTTATTCAAAATTTTGACACTTTAAACTAAGACAACCGGTAAAATTTCAATAGTTTTTTTTTTTTTTTTTTTTTTTTTTTTAAAAATTCCAAAAGGATTGGATGATGAGAGAAACCTACAACCTAGAATCTGCAATATTATGCAAATGAACTTGTAGCAAAAATCACAGCCTATCTTAATAAATTGAAGGTCATTTTCTATAATTCTTTTGTTTATTACATAAAATTGGTTATATAGCATTTGTTGCATCTTGACATCAATTACGATGTTGAAATTGTAGCATTCATGATGTGCAATGGTATCTTTATTACATTAGGCACGCTAATTTTCATGTTGACCAAACACCACGCCATACTAAACAACCATTTGGGGTGTAGTTTCTTGTTCAACACATTGTTTTGTCATTAGACTTATCCTGAAAGTCATTTTGAGTTTGAATAAGATACCATGAATTTTGCTTTAATGTACTCTTATTTGTTCACCTCAAATAGTTTAAAGGTATAGAAGAGCTTGGTGGTCTCTAAACTCAAAGAAAACTAGTTTAGCCGTCTTTTTTGACGACTAAATTAGTTTTCCATGAGTTTGAAGACCACCGAGCTCTTACACACTTAACAATGAGAGACCGCTAAACTCTTCTATATCTTTTAACTATTTGGGGTGAAAAAATAAGAAAGTATGAAAGCAAAATTCATGGTATCTTATTCAAACACAAAATGACTTTAAGGATAACTCTATTGTCTTGCTAAATCCATAACCTCTCTTCACATTGTGTACAAGGGTAATGTGTGTCTATGCCTATAATATGACCAATAGTTATAGTAACACTTGTCTTGAGCCCACTTTTTGAGTGAGTGAAATTTCTAATAAGGGTCGGTTTACACTATGGACCAAGAGCCATGACCAAGAAAATTAAATCATTTTCACGGTCATGGCTCTTGGCCAAGAGCCGTGATCATGAAAAATAAAAAATGGATTTTTGAGTGGCTTGGTCACTCTTGTAGTGTAAAGTGGATTTGGACCGGGACAACTTTGGGCTAATTTTTTCGACCAAAAATATTAAAAGAAATAAATTCAACCAATGGCTGATTTTCAGCCTTACGGCTCCCTTGATTTCCGTTGAGTCGAGCATTTTGCCTCGACTCAACGGAAAACCCGTTGGACCATGGCACATTATCCAAATGGAAGATTTTAGTAGTTTTTGGGGACCTCAAAGTTAGTGGTCATTCTCCTTTTTTCAAGGTAGTGTAAAGCCAAATGGGACCAAGAGCTCTTTTTGGGCCAATCACAGATTTTAGAATTCCATGGTCATGGCTCTTGGTCCATAGTGTAAACCACCCCTAAGTGTATTAGCAAATGGAAGAGAATCACAATGCAAATTATTTCATATTTTTTTGACATTCCAATAGATTTCCAAAATTACTAAGATCATTAATAGACTTGTTATTGACAATTGAACTAACCAAAAATAGAAGAGGAGTTGAAGAGGAGTTTCCTCTCTATAATTATATTTTATGACTATCATTGTTCACGAATAGTTTTCACAGTCAAGACTCTTGGCTTGGAAAAGTGTGATGAAACTCTTCTTTAGCATCAGAGAGGTCACGAGTTCCACACCCCGAGGTGGCACACAACCTTGCTTTAAACTATTCTTCAACTCACCAGAGACTAGTTTTGTAGTCTTTTCGAACTCAAAATGAGTCTAAGGTGAGTTTAAGATTTCTTTCCACTTTCAAGCACTCTTTTTGGTTAACTTTAATAGACTACCTTCAATGAGACATCCTTCAAGCACAAATTCCTTCCACTCCCATTAGATACTTCACATAATTGTTCATTTCTCATTGATTGCTTCTAAAAGCTATTTTTTTTAGAGAGTGTCAACATTCATTCTAAAATTTAGTACTAAATGTCAACATTACTAAGACCGAAGAAGCTAGTAATGAACGTCATGTTTTTTATAACAGTTTTGATCAGGTTCAATGTAAACTTTAGGGGAAATCTGTAGTCACAAAGGGGCCCTGGCCATTGTCACGTGCTGAAAAATTTAGGCCAAACCGTGCACTTTACAAGAGGGCACCAATGGTGCCACCGTGGCTGCCAGCAGTGCAGTTCCGTGGGTCGCGCCAATCGACGCTGCCAACACTGCCGACATTGCCAGCACTGCCAACACTGCCAGCACTGCGGCTTCCGACGCTGTCAGCGGGCAGCGACTGCACCAATGGATTTACATAGAAAATGGTGCCTGGGCAGCCGGTTCACCTAACCCGGTCAAGCTTACAGGGCCCCTTTGGGACCCCATTTTTCCCCTAATGCTTCCTTTTAATCAAATTTATTTGTCTTTTGATCAACACATGCAATGATATATAATTTGAATTATATTCTTCAAACAATGTAAACTTCCTTTCAATCAAATTATTTTATTTGTCTTTTCATCAACACATGGAATGATATATAATTTGAATTATATTTTTCAAAATATGATGGATTGAAATTATCAATTTAAATCTACGAATCCTTAGTCCTGTAAGGGTTAAGGATGCCGGCTGTCTCGTTCAGGATCAATCACCTTATCGAAAAGTATTATTATCAGTACTGTACATCTGAGGCCAAAACAAACATGAAACCAAATGCACTCAGTGTAATCCCCAGTACCCTCTTTCCACCAGTAAGACTGCAACACCGCATTCAAAAAAAAAGAATGCTGCTAATAAAATAGGAAGCAACTCATGTAAACATTCACAACACAAAACACATTCAACAGGGTACAGAGAGCGAACGGCACAACATCTGTCCATTCGACTAGCGAGAAAATGATTTATACCAAAAGATGTAAGCACAAGATTGTCCGAACGTTTTATGTAGAAGAATGAAGCCAGGCCGGAACCGCCAGGTTCACAGGTCACTAGGCACTAGAAAGGAATTACGAGAGATCCAAACAATGTGGACCTCCTGATCATCAAAAATGCAAAAGCTCGGGAGCTACGTAATTTCTACACATCTCTCCGCAGAGCCATTGTAAAGCTACCGACACCTCCATTGCGGGGTGCTTGAACATAATTGCAGAATTCTAGATATAGACAGAATTAAAGAGGGCGAGCTAGTAGTACTGAGTGCCGGCGCCCAGAGCGGCCAAGACGCCGACCATGGGCGCGTTGGTGTACGTCGTGGGCTCCATCTGCGCGTAGTTGCCGCGGTTGTCGTTGATGTTGTCGCTCTCGTCGGGGCCGCCGATGATGGCGCCCGTGGCCTGGTTGGGGTTGCCGTTCCAAGTGTTGAACCAGTCGAAGCCCTGCTTGCACTGGATGGCCGACGGGTACGCGGCGCGGGACGGCAGGGACGCGGCGCGGTGGTGCACCCGGATCGGGTTGCGGCCGAACCCGATCATGTACGACAGCCCGCGCGGGTTGGCGCCCAGGATGTAGTCCGTCTGGCGCCGCGCCTCGGCGTACAACTGCCCCGCCGTCACCTTCCACCCGGAGCACGTCATGGTCTTCTTGTTCGTCGACAGGTACTTGGCGTACACTGTCAGCAGGAACGTCGACGACGCCACGTACTGCATGTTGATGTTGCCGTTGAAAAACATCAATCCGCCGCTCGTGCGCGCAACTGATGACGACGGGCTCACTGATCTCGGTAGCACACTGCATATGAACTGGTCCGCCCGGTCCTTCCACGCTTGATACGCATAGTTACCTCTCATCACACTCTGCAACATTCATAAACACATACAAATGGGTCAATGGCGAATTCGGAAAATTGACGGTCGGGCTCGTAACCTGGAACTGGAGCAGTACGTACGAGATGATTGATAGCCTGGAGTTGCGTCACCTCGGCACTCATCTCAAATCTAGATTTTAGAGCCTTAGGGTACATATCTGTTGCGCTACTAGATCTGAGCACTGGAGAGCCATAATTTTGAGAAGGCAAGACAGGGAGTCAAAGGACATATAGTAAGCCCGACAGGCTTACTTTTTTGGGGGGAAGAATCTTGCCCTTAACTCCATTGAATCAATTGGGGATTTTTAATGCCAAAGCGAACAAACTTAAGGCATCAATAGAACCAAAATAAATTTCAAAGGGAATCATGCTTGAAAGAGATTTGGGTGTGGAAAGCCGTGTTCTTTAGGGGTCAATAATCAGATGTCACAATGCCGAACGTTTGAAAGTCTTAGGAGTGGTTAGGAAAGTGCTTACTTGTGCGACAAGAATTTGTGCGCCGAGAGTTTTGTCGTCCCAGTTCAGATTTTGTTTGGTTTGGGTAACGCCACCCAGATTGTAGGCATTTTTGGCGAGGTACTGGCTATACCAAGCGTTCCCCGAGGCTCGCCACAACCAGGTCGCGCCCCAGAGGAGCTCGTCATTGAAGCCGGAGTAGGAGCAGTAGAACGGGCACACGACGCCGGCCAGGCTGTCGGTGTACTTGCCGCGGTAATTGTCCGCGAAGTAGAAGAGCTGCCCAGCAGCTCGCAGGAGACGCGCGGAGTACACGCGGTCCACGCCGCGGAACGCCATGGACGCGGCCGCGAGCGCAGCGGCCGTCTCTGCGGCGACGTCGGAGCCGTGGTTATTGGTGTCGACCTTGTAGCCGGGGCGCGGCGTGGTCATGTCCTCGGGTCGCTGCCAGCAGTCGTGGTCGCTCCATGGGCTGCCCACTTGCACCCACAGCTCGTTGGGCGCCGTGTGCGCCTTCAGGAAGTAGTCTGTGCCCCATCGCAGCGCGTTCAGCGCGTTTCCGAACTCCCCTGTTTTCTGAAGCTGCGGGTAGAACTCCTGGATGCTCCACGCCAGCATTGTCATGGAATACGCCATCGGCAACCCGAACTTCATGTTGTCTCCCGCGTCGTAGTATCCCCCTGTCAAATCAACCTGCAAGCAGATCCCACATTTACTTTCTTTACCGACACGCTTTCCAACTGTGCTGGAAATCCTCAATAATTAACTAACATTTCCCCCTGTACGTACAAATCATTCGCAAATAAACATCTGCATTCATGAAGAAAACATGATCCCGGTCACCTAGAAAACACTACCAAAACAGAGATCGTATCTCATGAAAAGGTCACATCGACGGGTTGCAAACGAGAAATGCGAGAAGTGTACATACCCCATTGGATTGACCATCGTTTAAGGCGGAGTTTCCCCTCCACCGCAGACGCTGCCAGTTGGGTAGGTACCCGGAACGCTGCAGGTCGTAGAACAGAATGCTCTTGTCGAGAGCGCTGGAGTATTGAGCGGCGGTGAACGCCAGCGTCACCGACACCAAACTAGCCCACACGAGCGCTGCCAGAGGTAGCATATGCAGCACCTTCATGTTGCCCATTTTCACACAGACACCAGTACGTACACTTACTCCCAATGCAAACCACCACGTCTTCGACAAACTAATTCCAACAAATCAGTTGCATAGCGCCTAAATTCTCACAGAACCAGGATTCACACAAAGTTGCTGATCAGCAACTGATCAGAATGTGGTATCCGATCGAGCAAGGAGAGATCGATGAGGTGCAGGTGTTCCGGGGGAGTGAGGGTATATACTGCCATTCAGTTGGCGGTTGAAGTGGCGAGAGCCCCTGTAGTTCGGAGTGGCGCGCCCTCGTTGGTCAAACGCAGCGAGGATCGTGTTGAAGGAAAAGGTGACGCTTTCGTCGGGACTGGCCTTAAATCACGGCCTCCGGCACTTGTTTCCTGCACTAACACATGTACGTTGGACGAACATCACCATTTGTGGAATCATTTGTTTCGATGTAGTTTCGTTTCGTTTCCCCCGTTGACCTTGCGCCGACTTCCGTCGATCAACTGCCCCTCAGTCTGTTCCATGGCACACGTAGAGCTGAAAACAGTAAACTATACATGCATTCTAAATTATGTATATATTTATATCCTTCAAATAAATTCAAATTTTAGGAAGAGCGCCCTGCACTTAAAAAATGTGTAGAATTTGCAGCGCCAAGTCCACCACGAGTCGGTCGTGAGAGCTTCCCCCTTTCTAGAGTTTTCTCTTTTAGTGTTTTTTTTTTTGACGTTCATATTTCAAATTCACTTTTTTACGTTTCATTTCTCCGGAAGGGAATGAAAATTCCGTCCACAAATTTCACGCATCCGGGTACTCGTGAATAGTTGAGTAGGGCATCCAAGGCTTGAAATCCGCTGACTCGGTAATCCAGGATTTCCCTTGCCAATTGATCGTTGGACACAAATAACTTAGAGCTTGGGTTAAGGTAGAGGGTCATATTTCTGACCGGGTTGTATTTCCGACCCCTACTGGTTGGGGGATGGGTGTCAAAAACGAGCCACCATGGTTTCAGATAGTGTCCAAGAGTGTTCTAATTTCGTCCATGCTTGGAAAAATCAAGAGCTTGTGATTGGTGTAGAAGCACTCTATTTTCAGAATCCAACCTCTCATGAAAACCATGACTCTATGAGCGGTTAATGGTCACTCTAAGCTTTCAGACTTAAAAAATCATAGAAAATTGTAGAAATGCTCAAAAAATGTTTTTTTTTTGGGGATGCCTTTGCAATAGCTTTGCAGAGCATCCAAAAATTATAAAAAAATTCTTTCACAAGTCTAAGTATGCAAACCTGAAATTCAGTCGGGAATTGGTCCCACTACCTTAACTTTGGATTGTGGAATGTTCACACACCCGTATTCCAGTATCATCTGGGCTCAGTGCATCACCAGGGCATCAATAAGTGCAAACTAATGAATTTTTATTTTTTTGAAACAAATGGATGCTTTATTTCCATTGCACAACAACAGATTAGAAACGTCACACTAAGAACAAAGAGAGCACATTTCCAATGCTCCCCTGAGGGTGATTTTTTTTGTTTTGGATTTTTTTTCCTTCCTACAATAATTGGACTAAGGTTGAGACACCCATTTCTGACGAGGTACACAAAACCAACCACTCTAGATTCTTGCCTAATTTTTAGATTTTGAAAGGGAAGATGTACCTCATTTTATTAAAAAAATTAATTAAATATGAAAACTTCTTATTTTTTTAGTGCTAAAAGAGGAAAATAATCAAAATATCGATTCATCTATCCCAAGTATAATACATGTCTTATTTGATCAGTTTTAGGTGTCTCGACCTCAAACCCAATGCTCCTAATCATTTCCAATTAAGAGCGACGCCCCCACCATAACATGGAACTAATGAAAAATTTAAACTTAGACAGTACTGGAAGGTGAATGCTGGCCGGGCGGGGTTTTTTACACAATCATGAACAAGGTCCACTAAGGGAGCGGAGTAAGTTATTTGAGCATTTGAGCTGAAGAAGGGTAATTTAAGTGAGAAGGAAAAACAGTGAGGGAAATCAGGTGCAGTGGCTGGCGCCAACACACCGAAAGTGGGTGCAGCCCTACTCGTGATAAATTATTCCAAGCCTAAGTTAAGTTACTACTCTAGGCAAGTAGGCATAATTTTAAAAGAGGTTTACCAGGACTTGCACTACTAACTAATTCGGTACAAGAGAATCTATTAATTCAGCCGACGTGGTTAACTCACAACAGAAAAGTCTTCACAGCTTTCGGACTGAAGTGAAGTGAAGTGAGCAGTTTGCAACTGCATGCAATTACTGTGGGCTAAGTTACACTGAAATCCATAACATGTTTTACATCATCACCGTGTAATATTTTTATTTGCAATAATTCAGAAAAAATCAAGGACTAAATCATACTTGAATTTACACCAATTCCTTCTGTTTTATTTTAATCTTTCAAAAGTGTTATTTTAATTCGATTTTATTATAGTTGGGTGGAAAACTGTAAGAATTACTTTTGTCTACAGTAATTGCACGGAAAAGTGTCCTAGTAAGTTAGGAGGTTGGAGAGGCTTGTTGACAATATGATTTATTAAAGTTGGGTTAGGTTGCACTAATAAAAGATAACCCAATTCCGCACTCTATAATGTTATGAATCCCAATTTTGCTATAGGTTTGCTATAGATTTATTTGTTTTTGTCTTTCTTGTTTGAAATTGAAAAAATCAAAAATTTAGTATCTCTATATAGCAAATCCATTTCATGTCATTGATTGACTTATGCTAGTTTAAGACACAAGTACAGTACAATGAAAGATTTACTTGAACAAAAATTTCAAACCTATTTTTGAATTTCACAAATAAAAAAAGTTCTTGATTATTGAAACATAATAGAGAATTTCGTAAAGTCCTCAAATCTCAGGCTTACGTACTGCGTCAGTAAAGATTATGGCTCACATGACATTAAAAGTAGGAGAGTCGGGCCACCAAGTATGTCGTTGGGGCCCGCCCATTAATGCACCATAAGGTTGAATAATAGTGGCCGCCAAGGTTTGAACCTTGGACCTCGTGAACCCCAAGAGCCTTGTGGGCTTCCAATCTTAACCCGGCACACCTCTCTTGAGCTTGTGTGAGGGACTATTCAGATATCTCAAATATACGGGATGCGGGATTCAACTGTGGATCACTGATCTATAGAGTTTGCGAATTTCTCTAATATCTATAGTGTTCAACATTTATTTTCAAAGAAACGTGAAGTTAGAAAAGAGTTCAATAGAAAAAGAGGATATATTGGCGATCACAAAGCCTTAACCCTTAACTTCCTGGGCAACCCAAAATGGGTCGCTCTATTTTTAGAACTTAAAATATCTTGAGGAAGGAGTGCCCGAATGATTCAAAATTTGGGCCAATTTTGTGTAGAAACGAGTTAGCTATCCAATGGTGTAGTCTGATTGGAGAAATGCACATTGTCAATTTTACAAAAATCCACAAGTGTTGGGTGGTCACAAAACTAAGGAAGAAAAGTCAACTAAAGAGAGTGACGGGCGGATGACGAGCTGCCACGTATTCCAATTGGGCAGGGCGGCTTGTGGGTGGATGTAGTTACTAAAATGCAAATCTTGCACTTGGATTTCACCTTTTTTCCAAAATTCTTTTTCCTACTGTATGTGTTCTTTTGTGTACTTTCAACTTACCATGTTCGATTTTGCAATGGAAGATCAGATTTGTAAGAATTTGTAAGATTTCTTTCAAAGTCACAAGTGAACTAGTAAAAAGTGGATGTCATGTCAAGGCCTCTTTCTCACTCATTATTTATCCTAAAAATACAAAACTTGTTGTCATACATAGGGAACTTGATTATCTTCAGAATTCCAGACGGCACCAACTTTCTAAAATAGTATGTGCCCAAGAGAGTCGGTCAAAGCTCATTTTCAGCAGTGAGAAAACAGTGAATTTCTTGGAGTACACTTCACTTTTATGTCCCATCCAAGCAATCTATAACTCAGATTGACCTAAACTTTGTAAAGATGAAGATAACTTGCATATCTACAAGATCTTACGGTTGATTTTGTAAAAAAGTGAACAACATAAGTTTGAGCAACATGTATCCCTAACCAAAAAAATCAGGGTCCAAAACGTGCTGAAAATGGTTCAGGAAGTTAAAGGTTAAGCCAGTCACAAGGATGTAATTTTTTTAGCCTTGGCAAAGATTTTACCCATCATCATGTTACATAAAATATAAAGATTCAACACAAACATCACAAGATTTCAAATTACTCTATGGTAATATAACAATGTCACAGCATAGTTCAGAACTAAGTTGGCTTTAACTAGATCATAATACAATTAATAGTTGAAGTTCAACTACATTGATTATGGCTATTCATATGTGTGACACTATTTAATTGCTACTAAGTTTTTTACTACGTGACTCTCATTGCCATTGATCTATGTCTTTAATATCTCTTTGTATCAAAAGTAGTGTGTGCTTTTTAAATTTGAAAATGAAAGGATTTCAACCGTAATTTTATTTTTAAAACTTGGTTTTTGTAAGTGAGATCATTTATAAAAGGAAAATTTCATCCAAATCAATTTTCATCACACAATATGAAGTCTACACACTAGTAGAAATCTTGTCAATGTGATTTGGTTTTAACCACTAAACATCCGTTGTGACTCAAAATCACAATTTTAGTCACTACGAACAAGTCACAACAAAATTTAAACGTTAAAGAAAGGTGACATTTGACAAGATTTCTACTACACTAAATGGCGTATTTAACGTACACTCCAATCCACCTTTGATAAATGTTACACTTATAAATGTTAACTCATTATATTTGTTAACAAAATCGTACTCCCCTCATATTGCTAACTAGAATGTTAACTATGTTAAATGTTAACAATAATTTACTCCCCTCTTTATTAATATGCTACTTATAAATGTTAACCTACGAAATACATCCAATATTGTGTGATGACATCTATTATAATTATGATCAAATTATTCATTTGAACTATACTGTGGAGGGTACCGTATGAGGGTTTAGAAGGTCTCTATATTTGTTAAGCATTCAAAAAGCTCCCTTTATAACTATTACAATGTTGACTCACTATAAATGTTAGGAAAATTATACTCGAGAGCCTAACATTCATAAATGGTGGATTTTATTTCTAATCCCAAACACTATTTGATTTTAGGAAAATATAGTGTCCTCGTAAGAAAAGAAATGAATGTAGTGTTCCAATGACATATGGCAACTTTAAAATAAATACGGCATGCCACCTCATGTCACTTTCATTACTTGGAAAGAACATGCACTCTCAATGAAAGTGAGAATGACAAGTGGAAAACTCCTATGTGGTATCAAAGGCACTATTTTTCTTTACTTTTGAACGAATTGTGGTAAAAGACATTAATTCTCCTCCGACACTAAATACGTCATTCAACGTAGTGAAAATTGGTATACAAGCATGAATTTGAGAATTCTTCTAAAATCCAACAATTTTTTTGAGTGCTAGATTTCAAGTTCATCTCTAAAATTCTATTTTCTAAATATAGAAACAAATAATTAGAACAAGTCAACTAATTTTAAAGTTTACAAACAATGTGACACACGTACTAATTTCTCGTGACACTAGTTATCCACACACACTAATTTCTCGTGACACTAATTATCCACACTAATAACCACAATCAATGTAATGCAATAGCTACTTTAATTATTTTGTCTATTTTTTAGAACTAATGCCCGTTTTACATGGGGTGAAGGCAACTAAAAATCCAAGCCAATTGTATGCAAAAGTCAAGCCAATTGGCCTAAAAATTGGTTCCAAAGTCACAATAATTTAATAATTGATTGGGGACATTTCTTCTATATCTACATGCCTGCAAGCCAAGAATTGGAGGCCATGGTGATGAAGAAGAGAATGAAACTATAAAGTAACTATACCTAAAAGTGTGCACGAAAGCTCTAAAGAGCATTTTTGATGAATTCTATTGGTACTCAACAAATGTGTGTGAGGGCAAGTTTATGAGAAGGCCATAGCAAGAGGAATTTTTCAAATCCAATCCAAACTCAGTAAGATATTGAATGCCAAAGTTAAAATTAGTGCCTTAGTGAATATATTTTAAACTGTCACCATAATACCCCGTAAAAGATGTATACTTGAGGAGAGGAAAAGCCATTAATCAACATTTATAGAACCAAAAGATAGGCAAAATTCAACTTTAAACCGTGTGCATGATGTCAATAAATAAACTAATTATTACTGTAAACCAAGTCAATACAATACAAAAAATGCTTAAATTATATTGCAAATTGTGTTAGTAGTGTTAAAAAATCTCTCAAAAAATATTGACAACTAAATATACACAGTAAGTGCATTTAATGTACACAGTTTAGCTTGGAGTTACTGAAGAAGTAAAATCTTTTGCAATGGATTTTTTTTCCATTTTGTGTGGTATTTTAATCCTGAACTTGCGGCAAGCATCAAAGAGTGTATTGACCATGCATATGACAATTGTGTGCTAGTTATTACTAATTAGGATTATTTACATATATAAATTTCTTATTCTATATAAACTTTATTACTGATGCATTTAATATACACAAAAATTATTGAGACACACCAAGTGCATTTAATATATAGTCATCAATTTAAGTATTGAAGTTACCATACATGTCTATAGTATCTTCATAAATGCATGCCATCATGTCCAAATTAGATTTATGTCTATTGCTTTAAGTTCCCAAGGATGTGATAATATCAATCTTATACTTACTAATGTTGGTGACATAAATCACTAGTAAGTACCAAACTCAACAACCAAAATCAACAATTAACTCTTCTAAATCAGTCTATTATGAGTGACATGTAATTTATTGGTAAACATTGCACCATTCAAGTCAATTTATTTGCAATTTTTTTTAAAGGAATGGTCGCTTTTAGGTATACTTACTTTAGAGAAGAGAAGACATGAAGATACTTTGTTGCATCCCACTTCCGTCCTATAGTTCATGCTACTCCAAGAATGATAATTTATTCCAAATATTATATTTTATTCAAATATGACGACAGACTTGATGTGACAAGTTCACCCACACTACAACACCTCTCTTTTGAATTTCAGGTGATTATGTGAACTAAATGATCTCCATTTTGCTAGAATCCGTCCTCATTTGGATAGTGTAAATGAAGCTCTAGAGCTTTATGAAGTGCTTTTGCATTTGAGGTTGATTTTACTAGATATAGAATGGGCCAAGTGAATGGTGGTTTGAAGCTCTTTTGGAAGGAACTAGTAAGGTAGGGACACCCATTCCCGTGACTTTAAGCAGATTATTATACTTCTGAATGAGCAGTTTGTAAGGTAATTATATCAAGGGAAAGGCAATTAGATATTAATCTAGACTGCATCGACAAAGTCATGTTATTGTAGAAATTGTGTACGTTCTCGGTAGTCAAAGCCAAAAAATGATTTGCACATTTTGATTGTGTTTGAATGCACTTGATTCCGTGACTTGGAGAAGCAACTTCTGCCATGAAAAGTTCCTTACAATAGCAAATTTCTTCAACCACCCAAGATCAGAGTTTCTCAGATTGAGGTGCCTTGTATGTAGACGGGAATGGGTGCAGTCACGGGAATGGGTGTCCTTACCTTATGCTTTCGTGGTTTCCTTTCCCAGAGCTCGGGTCGTGTCACATTCTCTCTATTATGCCATATGTTATTCCAACTTCATTTTCCCTCCTTTTCCCTATATAAAACACTTGGAGTTGATTTGCTTCAAACCCGCTTTGTTCCTAGTTTAGAAGCCGAAAAACAGCCCCCAAGCAACATGTAAAGTAGGCCTACGAATGGACTTGGGAAACAACATATGTCAACTCTAAAATTATATATATAACTTGTCTTACTAAAATTTCTCTATTCTATTTGAGGTAAATGAGCTTTTATCTACCAAGAGTGAGTGGATTCTTTGTTGTGACATATACATACGTTCACTTGAAGATTGTGTAAGGCTTATGAATTCCATGCTTTTGAATGTCCTATAGTAACGATGACAAGAATAATATGGTTGTTATAGGAAACTAAGAAGACCATCTTGAATGAAGAGTATGTTGCGGTAGGTCATTTATCTATGGCTCAAGGGTATGGATAGTGAGGTTTATCCTTATTGCGTCCTCTTAGAGATAGCTAGACTCTATGGCAGGGACACATATCTAATATTATGATAAGTGTTTAATATTGAGATGAATATCTAATATTGTAACCAACACCCCGTGGAGCCTTGTCAAGTCATGTTGTTAAAGGATTCTAACTTTTGTGTAGTTGCAAGATTTGGAGGTTTACATCTAGTTTTGAAACATGTGTATGATTGAGTTTGTATGTCTTATTGTAATGTGTGTAATTGCATTTAAATCATTATTTAATTTTGTATAATTTTACGTTGTCATTGTTTGTTCAACCTCTAAACGGCCTTTGGGATGGTTGCAAGCTACGGTCACCCAAACTTTTTGTTTTTTAAGATTTTCGTGCAGTTAAAACTTTTTTTTTGGATATTTTTTTGGAAATGCAATAATGGTTCAATTTCAGAGGTGGGATATGAAATGCATTTTTCATAAAACCTGACTATGGATGTTATGTAAAAAAGGCTCTAATTACCTATGTTGGGTAAAAAACAAAAAGGTTGTTGAGTAAAGCCCAAAGTTGAGTCTTGAAAGTTGAAATTTTTGATCTAAGTAATTGAAAGTTGAGAGGTGTACATTACAACGCTAGTGCATGAGTTGCACGGCCCTTAGCTGCACAAGTTGCACTCCCCACTCGGTAGACCGTAGCTTGCAATCGCTTAGATATGCACGGGGTGCTATCGCCAAGCACGGCGCACTCTAAGAGCAAGATGGTGGATTGGTATGTTTCGTCCCCACCAAATTCAACCTCCCCATTCTTGTGTGCAACCCGCTCATGAACGACTAGAAAACTCTGCCTCTTTTAAATCTCAGGAAAGAGCAGCTTGTCATGGTGCAACTAGTGACGAATGTCGCAACCGGAAGTTACAGAGTGATGCTCGTGGTTCGTCATGGCGGCATCAAATGGCTCTATATGTATACCAACTTATCAAGCGTTCATGCAAGAGAATATTATTACTAATGCTTAGAATGTGAAAATGTTAAAATCGTTTATGAAGGGATTAAAGTTTTGTGTTATGTCTCCTCTAATGTCTGTCCATTTTATTTAAGAAATTTCATTTTCATTTATAGTTACTTAGTTTAATATGAATTAAATTAGAGCTATTTCTTGAAATGATGGTTGATGTCTTAAATGTTGTGTTTTAAAGCATTATTTGGACCCGTGTTCAAAAAAGAAAGGTTAAAATACAATTGTGACTTCATAATTGCAACTTTGAGCTTATGTTTTGAAAAGAAGGGATGGGTAATAGTTGTGAATTTGTGACACGTATCTCTCTTGTGCTAAGTAGAAGGTACAATGATAAACATTACTTTGATTAAACATAAAACATTATGAATGTTTGATTCATAAACTTTGATTGGTTGAAAGGAATAGTGACATACCATATTCTAATTGAAAATAATGGTTTAATGATTATTAGATTTATGTAAGGGATTGTTACAATATTAAATTTATGACTTGTCTGGAAGGACTAAGGTGATAAACTCTCCACTATGTTAGAAACTATGAGCAACAATGATAGGATCATGTCATTAATTTTTGAAAGTAACAATTACAATACTTTGTAGGTTTAAAAAAACAATCGAATCATTTCTAAACTAAATAATGTAGGGTTCACATTAAGCCTTGATATTAGATATATATTTAAACCTAACGTGTTCTAAATCAAAAAAAGAGTGAAGAAGGCAATTGCAAGGTAGGGGATCACTAACTTTCCTTGGAGAGGTCACTTCCAAATATTACGTAACAATGTGCAAACAAAGATAGGGTCGAAATAAATCTTTGAAGGTAAAATTTATAAATGATTTTCATTAATAAAAGATGCTCAAAATTGATTACAAGAATTAAAATAAGAATATTCTCAAAATATAACTAATTGTATTAGGAATTGCTTATTCAGTTGGGAATGGGGACTGATTGTTATGTGAGTTTTTACAAGACTTTCTTCCACTTGGTTTATGGAGAATGCTTTTTGAATTTTCTCTGTTAACTTTTGCAACCTCCAAGCAAATATTTCTCAACTTGCACGATTTGCGGTACCAACATATTCAACACAGTTTGTAGCCAACTGGTTGCGTGCAGGAAGTTTTGGCAGAGCTCTATCACGGAGGCTGCCGAATGCCCAAGGGGATCGCATTGCTGCAATTCTCACGGGAAGCTTGAGAATCGATGATGGCTGCATCGAAACCTTCTGCCACCAGGCAGATCACGCACGTCTTATTCGACATGGACGGGCTACTCTTAGGTAGCTCCGTCAATCCCTCCCTCGCTAGCATCTGAATTTCATTTGTGCAAATTTTTGAGGCTCGCAGAATTGCCACAAGTCTGGATTCTGCCCGTGGATTGGTGGGTGCACGCAATTCGGAATTAGGGTTTAGGGTTTAGGGTTTAGGGTTTGGGATCGAATCAGTTCCTATTGTCGAAAAACGCTTCTGTAATTAGGAAAGTAATTTGCGAACTTGTCTAGCGTGCTTGTGGAACCATATGGCCATATTTTCTTTAACCTCATGTTTTGTTTTAAGCAGGTTTGAGTAGGTTTTCTTTGGTTTGTTTTTGGACCGATTTTCTTCATTGATTCTCGTGATCTGGACTTGGGCCTGAGATTTTTCACAATATGATCAATGGAATTGATCATTTTAAACTATGAATCCTTGTCCCTTTTGGAGTTAATCATTAATAAAACAAGACAGAGAGATGATTGTAAAGTTGGAATTTTCGTTGCTTTTGTTGCAATGCAGATACGGAGAAGTTCTACACAGTCGTCCAGGAGAAGATTCTGGCGGAGTATGGGAAGACGTTTGACTGGTCATTGAAAGCCAAAATGATGGGGAAGAAAGCGCTGGAGGCGGGGCAGATTTTTGTCCAAGACACTGGATTGGCAGGACTCCTTACGCCCGAGGAGTTCATCACACGGCGGGAAGTGATGCTTCACGCCATGTTCCCTGACAGCGACCTCATGCCTGGTAAGTTAACCCCTAAAGGACCAAGGATTCATGGTTTTAAAATGACAAGTTCAAACGATCATATCGTGAAAATCATGATTCGAATGGGACCAAATTTTATATCACTGGAATTAGTGAAGAATATTACATATGTTGCATTAAAAAAAAAGAAAAAAGAAAAAGAAATTAAAAATCTACATAAACCTACTCAAAATCACTGAAAAAAACAGGAGCCACCTAGTCCTTCAGGGGTTAAGATTTAGGGTTTAGGGTTTAGTGCTGGTATGTATTCTCTCCAATTTGTAAGATTGACTCACAGGTGTCCATTTCCTAGTATCTGAGGGTTTCCATGCCTCTTGTTTGGTCAGGTGCCGAGCGACTTATCCGGCATTTACATGCTCATAACGTTCCCATGGCTATTGCAACCAGGTACTTTCTCATTCTGGTGCAGTTCTTTCTGTCTGGACGATGTGCTTTCAGTTAACCCTCAAAGTGGCTGCTTCCATATCTGTAGGACTTGAAATGAATCATTTAGGAAGCTGCAAGGAAGGTAACAAAATGTATCAATGCAAAAAAGAAATCAGACACTACATTTTGGAACGTGGAGTATGTTTCTGAAAGTGGAATAATTGCTTCAAAAGTGGACTTTGTATTTTTAGTTTGGGCACTTAGGGGATGATGGCATTCCTCCGAGCTGGCATAGTTTTGCAAAATATGAGTTAGCATAGTTGAATGCTGAACAATGCATTAGTGGTTCAGTAGTAGTGGTTCAGTATTGAATGCCTGATACAAAGTCCAGTACCGGTAGTTGAATTGATTGCACACAAGAAAAACATTCTATCTTTTTGCTGTTTTGCAGTTCATGTGAATAGTGGAGGCTTTTCAAGGGGATTTGTGTGCTAAACAACCTTTGGCTCCTGCCTCGCAGCTCTCACCGCCGCCACTTTGAGCTCAAGTCTACAAAGCACGGTCCACTGTTTTCTCTCATGCACCATGTTGTCACTGGCGATGATCCCGGTGTTGTTAATGGGAAGCCAGCACCAGACATTTTTCTAATTGCTGCCAACCGATTTGAGGTCTGTGACAAGCTTATCCGTGTTTTTTTCTGATTATGATGCACTAGAAACACAGACAAGGAAGATCTTCATTTCTTGAGCCCCGACTGGCATACCCTGAAACAATGAGACTCTGGTTTGAAGCAGGATCCTGAATTGAAGCTGGAAAATGTATTGGTCTACGAGGACGCTCCATCAGGAGTGGCAGCAGCACATGCAGCTGGAATGTAAGTCTTTTTCTAATCATACGAGTATTCTTTCATCTTTCAAATGCCTTGTGCTGATTATGGCTTTGTAATCACAGGTTATGCCTGGGCACACTAGCTGCTTACTTACCTCGGCCTTATTTTACCATTAGGTGGGCCTAATTGCAAAGACACTGCTGTTAAATTAGCAACTGAATGAATTGCAAATCTGCAACCAGTTCAGTCTCCACTTAACCCTTAAACGTCAAACTAAGCCCCATGGGCTTAGTTATGAGAGAATACTGAAGAAAAAAGTAGATTTTCTCAACCAAATCAAGCGTGGATTGGTGTGTTGGAAAGCTACTGAAAAAGCAATCTAGATTGCAAATTTCCGCCTCATTTAAGAGATTGTGGAATCATTGGTAAGCAATCAAAGTTATCAATATGAACAAGATTTGAGGTCGGGGCAGTTGAGACGCCGCAGTGCTCAGGAGAGTTGTTTTTCCATTTTTTTTTTCCTCCGAAAATTTAGATGCCTTCCGGGCTGCCCCGCCCAAGCCCTCTTGACGTTTAAGGGTTAAATCTGTGTTTCCTGGTCATCAAATTGTTTGAAAAGTATTGGTGTCTAAAGCAGGTTGGGCTGTGTGATGTGACTGCAGGCCCGTTGTCATGGTGCCTGACCCGAACTTGGAGTCATCCTTGTGCCAAGAGGCAGACCAGGTGTTGACATCTCTGAATGACTTTGATTATGCGCATTGGGGTCTCCCCTGCATGTCCAGCGAGAAGTGAGCAAGAATCGAGCATTTTTAATTTTATTTTGTGGATAATTCATTTTACTACAACAGAATCAGGAAGCTGATGTCTTGCAGATTTTTGCTTTTGTGAACATCACATTGCCTGGTAGAGAATCTCACGGGAGAAAGGCATGATAACATCAGGTTGTCCACACTGTTGTGTAATTTTCATGTTTCATTGTTCTGAAAGTGCTAGAATGCAGTAATGATTGGATTACTTGAATTTTGAGCTTTGGTTTTTCTTGTGACGAGCATCATGGCTGGAAATAGTATAAAATTTGAAACTTAAAATTCAATATTCTTTTGTAATTTGGTTACGAATAGGATATTGACAATTTGTATATGAATTTAACTTATTGTGATTGCTTGAAATGTAATACTCTTAAGTGTAGTGATTTTTGGAGATTTTTTGGTTGCTTAATTTTTATGAGTTTTTTTTTGAAGAGCACATTTGGACTAAAATCTTCAAAATTTTGGTGAATCATTGCAACATGAAAGGAGGCATAAATTTTTCACAGATCATCCCTTTTCTAATCGGATGAAGCTATCTTGTCACATAATTTTGTAGTATTCTTTTTCCTTGCAAAAAGTGCATGATGGATGAGAAAATGTGAATGAAATCTGTATATCATCCAAAAATGAACAATTGGGCAGTTAGGGGTTAAAAACGTGGTTTGTAGTAAAATGACTGATTGAAAAACTTTTACATAGTTCTATAGCTATAATCTTTTCTAATATCCATTTGGGGAAGATTTTCTGTGGTCAAGGTGATTATACACAAATGTTTTTCATAGGAGGGTTTGGAAAGCATTGTAATTGGTTGGTAACTGTACCCTAAATAAATTTGGATAAAGACAACGTGATCAAAGAAATAGTAATTTTTATAGAAGAGGAAAGGCAAACAACCATGTTGTCTTGGCTAACTCAATAATACTCTAATCCATACATACTACCTCTGATAGCTTTTTGAGTGTCCATCTTACAATCTTTATATTGGCTTTTAACTAAACTATACATGATGGTTGTTCAATTTATAAACAAGGGATTTCTCCAATATAAAACATATAGTCTTTGAATATGAGATTTCTCCAAAGAGCCCCATGGTGATAAATTGACCAATGTACGCATCTTGATACATATATTAATAGTACTCATGTACAACAAATTTTCTTATTTATATATATATATATATATATATATATATATGGGCTTGCCAGTGGTCCAATTGTAGCAGATTCTGCCTACAGAATGTGGTGCTTTTCTCTGTTTGGGTTTGTACATGGTCCAATTGTAATGGATTGTGCATATAGGATGTAGCACATTCCTAATACGTATTGATGACGTTGGTGGAGCAATCCGCTCTCCAATTGTGAGTGAATTTGGAAAATTGCCACCATGCATAGTTGGAGTCATTGAAAGTTGTCACTACTCCTTTTATGTCATCTTTTTCGACATGGTGACATTGCCAAGATCAGGAATGGATTCATCATAATTTGCAAGCACCACTCATTGGAACTCGCATTGTAAACCAGACTTGAAGTTGTCGCTAGTCATGTGCATGGTGTTGTAGCCGTCCCCTGTGATGGGACGCCAACTGTGAGACTCTATTTCCATAATTGTATTCCTGAAAACGGGCACTGAAAGAATGACGCAATGAGAAGTTGAATGGCTATAATCACACAGAAGGAAGCTATCACCAAAGCTTCAATTTATAGCACTCAAAAGTTGAATGTATTTATGGCATCAAGACTTTGCCCTTACATAGGCCTTGATGTATGCCTCAGTTGTCAAATTTGTCACAAATTGCTCTTGTTTAGCTTCATAAGGCTAATCATCATATGAAATCAATGTCGTATGACAACAACATGGATTTCTTGTCAAAACCCGAGAGCTGAGGCTCAACATGAAAAATGACTCAAATCAAATCTTACTGGAGGAAATTTGTGTTTGTCTTGGAAGTGCAACAATGTATAAAATTATAAAATACCCATGTACAATCAGGTCTAATTTGCTTAAGAATTCCCCTCTACATAATTTTTTTTTTAGAAACTTTGATAAATGCCTGTGTACTCAAAAATGATCTGATTTGGAAATTGTAAAGTGCATTGCAATCACATTAAACTGTACTACAATATCATTACAAATTTACACATGATGTATCAATGAAAATCATGCAACAAGTTATAAATATTATATACACTATCTACCATTGAATGCTCTCACCCTTTGCTTCAATCACACTGTCTATTCTAAAAGGCACATTGAAATGAGCGTTTGAAATTGTTCTTGAAATACTTGAGCCCATACTTGCTGAATGATTTGTATCATTTCCTCTTTTTGATTCCATGGGCTTGTTTTCAATCATCATTGTACCTACTACGGTGTATTGGAGCACCATCTTCCATCAATGTGAGTTGAATAGGTCTATCATGCATAAAATAGTAGCCGATCAATGTATTTTCATAATAAGTTCCACAAAATCAACTACTACTGTAGTTGTTTAGTTGTAGAATGATGACAAGTGGACTTTTGTCAAAACCTGTGAAAGCCCCTACACCATTACAACGGAAGAAATTACAAAGGAGACAGATGAAATGATACAAATCATCCAACATGTATAGGCTCAAGTATCTCAAGAACAATTTCAACTGAAACGCTCATTTCAAATATGTTTTCTAGAATGAACACTATAATTGAAGCAACGGGTGAAAGCATTCAATGGTAAATAGTGCATATAATATTTGTAACTTGTATGATTTTCACTAATACATGTGTAATTTTGTAATGATATTAGAGTTAACCCTTAAACGTCAAGGGGGCCTGAATGGGGCAGCCCGAAAGGAATCTAATTTTTTTTTGGGGAAAATAAAAAAATAAAAAAATAAAATGGCAAAAACGGCTCTGCAGTGCACTGCTGGCTAGCACTTTAGCACTGTAGCACTGCGGCACTGCTAAACTTCAGCTACCCCAACCTCAAAACTTGTTCAATTTGATAACTTTGATTGCTTACCAACGATTCCACAATCTCTCAAATGAGGCGAAAATTTGGAATCTAGATCGTTTTTTCAGTAGCTTTCCAACGCAACAAGTCTCGCTTGATTTGGTTGAGAAATGAAACTTTTTTCTCCAATTATTCCTTTATACCAAGCCCGTGGGGCTTGCTTTGACGTTTAAGGGTTAACCCCTAAATGACGGAGGGGGTAAGGGCAAAACTTAAATGTGTTATAAAAAAATACTTCTTCAACTTTGATGAAGTTTAGTCCAAAAGAGAAAATGAGGAGCGTGATGTTTGGTAATTATCCATACAATCAAATTTCAAAAAATAGCTTTCTAACTTCTTATAATGAATTTAGAAGCATTTAACTTTATATATTTATCAGAATTACAAATTTTATTTTTAGAATTTGAATTTTTTTATGATTCGTTAAATCTAGACATTCTATTCTAAAATTAAAAATTGCAAATTTTTCAATGGAGAGAACATCATTACTTTCCCCATATAGTAAGTTTTCTAACACTAAACAAATGTAGAAGTGTTTGTCTTTGAAAATTTCTCCCGAGTGGAGTTTAACTCAGATTGACATGATTCAAATTGGGTTGGAAAGTAGACTTGATTCCCTATTTAAAAATATTTTTTATTTTCTATAAACATGTTTTTTCTATTTTGGGCAGCCCGTAAAAAAAGGGCAGAGACCATAAAATGGTTGATCCATCACTTAGGGGTTAAATGAAAAGTCAGCTCAAAGAGGAAAGTTTTAGCAAACTCCTCTTGAACTCCTCTTGAACTCATATTGAAATATAAATAAACCAAAAACTAGTTCATGATGAGTTGGGAGACAATCTAAAGCAAGCCACTGTCATTATTCTCCACACCTCACAATGACTCCCACACCTTCTACCAAACCTCCAAGCCCATGGCCCACAAGGGGACAATCTATGACACGACACTATTCAACCCAAATATAGCTCAAAAGAGAGGTTAGAAGTAGAGCAAAAAGGGAGGTTAGATGGGCTTCTTTTCGGTTAACTCTATTGTAGTACACTCCAATGTGATTGCAACGCAGTTTACGATTCATAAATTAGATCATTTTTGAGAACACACGCATTGTTCAAAGTTTCTGAATTTTTTTCTTGCAGAGGAGAATTCGTAATCTGACTGCACATATATTGTATGACCTAAATGTTCAAATAGAAAGCTAAACGAGGGTGCTATTTATTTCAAACGAGCACTTCATGTCGAATGGCTGCTTGCCACTTCACCAACAATCTGCGTATTGAGATTATGTGTACCTTTGGATTCATGTTATGTTTCAACTTAAAAGAATGAACACTTGAAAGAATGAACACTAAACCCTTCGAGTGCTTCCAAAGAAAAAAGCTAAAAACTTGGAAAGAACTAAAAGTTGAACATAGCTGGAAGGGAGTACCGGTACTGAGATAAAGAGGCACCGTGGGCACCTTATGAATCTTCTGCATCGACATTTGAGGCTCCAAACTCAAGTCGCTCAGGTGGCATTACAGGAACTTACAGGACAAAGTGAAGGAATCCTACTTATTAAATCAAAAGTTAGATCTCATCATCAATTTCCAACAATGTGCTAGATTCACAGTACCAAACACTGCCTCAACATCCACAAAGACACAGACCATAGAATCTTCAAGAAAACCGGATTCAGAATTTTTTGCTAGAAGCCAAAAGTCACGAAGGTTTTATAAACGTAGGTCACAGTCAACCTGCTGAGCATGAACGCACATTCATTAGCCAGTAGCTCATCTCCTGGCTAAGCGATACCGCCAGGCAGACATCAAATGTCTTGAGAACTAGTCTTCCGGCCAGGTACAGAACTACCACATTATGACTGCTCTCCTATGTTGAGTCTTTTCCTCACGTGGTGACTTCGCCGTTCCTTCATATTGTATGCTGGAAACCTAACCTGCCGTGTCACTATGCCTTAACTTTAGGTTCGGCCACCACATAGTGGTAGGCAACCAGTAACACAAATATCGTAATGCCCAAAAAGTTGGCGAAGAAGCCCAAATCCGTGTCGTCGATCATCTGCACATAAAAAAAACCAGACCATCGCCATAATTTTAATTAAATTTATAACAAGACATGATTAAAGAAAGTCGTTGCAAGTAAATTTGTTGCTCCAATTTCAGACTTGATCACAGAATGATTGACAAACGCTAAACAGGGCTCTGAGCGATCGGATCTCGACATCATAATATACCCTCCAACGCCATCACAATCATCGCAAACACATGAAATCGACCTCGAATGAAGCTCTAAAGAAATTGTTGTAAGTGATGCGAAGACAACCACATCAAACCAAAACCCCAAGCTCCAACTAGGGTTTCAGTTAACACGTCGAGTCTACTCTAGTTGCATAACGCGGTCCCACTCAATACCTCTTCTTCTTCACGTGACGAAGCTCATCTAAAAATCACCAATTCAGGGAAAATCTGTGCCGCTGTCCCTGTCGTGCACCGAAACCCTAACCCGATCCAGGGCAACGGAAGAAAACACGGAACGGTGATTAACGAAACGCATTGACGTGGTAATGCGGAAACGAAGAGATCGGTCATACCTTGGTGAAGCCGAAGGATCGGACGCGGTGCAGATGTGGGTACGCTACGGAAGAAGAAGCGCTCGCTCGCTCCGTCGGAACAACAGCAATACCAACAGCCCTGCACACAACGTGTTCAAGCACACACTCCAGAGTCCAAGGAGAAAGCGTATATATACGTATTTTTATCACGTATACATGTACATATGGGCCGTGTTTTCAATACCACTACACTAAATAGTATATTTAGTGTGAGGCACTGTAATTGCGAACATCACTCTAAATATCAAAAAACCTACTTTTGTAAGAACATTAAATGTGAATTCTCACACTATTTATGAAGAATAGTAACATTTTGACATTGTGATCTTTTGAGATATGGATATTTAGTGTGAGTAAGGAATGAACCTTGAGATGAAAGTTTAGATGGAAAAACTGAAATTTTAGAAATGGAATGAATCAAATTGGATGATAACTGAAAATGAATAAGATTGGATGATAACCGTCAACACTAATTACCCACAAATTGACATTTAGTGTTAGACAAGTAGTAGGGGTAAGCACATTATTCATCACCTCACACTAAATATACTATTTAGTGTATTGTAGTAAGTTATATACCCGGCTATATATTACAATATTACTGCTATAGTATATTCAAATTAGTGTTGTGAGCTGAAATGATAATTTTACCAGTGTTGTACTAATTTCTAAAAAACAAACTAGTGAATGTTCTTTTATCCTTCAATGTATGGAAATACAATGTATGTATGAATTTTGCCATTCACAAAAAACAATAGGGAATTTGCTCACAATATCTATTATCAATACAGCTCAATTTGTCTCACTCGACCGTTCTCCGTTGGAATCCGTCGAGGAGACAACCCAAGCTAACGTTAAAGTTCTTAACATTAAATTAACGCCAATGTGCTCAACGGCACGGGTCCCACTAGTACATGTACATGGAACATGTAATATACCTTGATTTGTAGTATTACTAATTTCTAACATAAATGTAAATGAATGTCACATGTGCTAATTTTTTTTAGTGGCTCTAATTTTTCACCTTCACTGATAGGATAAATCAGCGGATTGTAAAGACAACCACATCAAATTAAATTCCGTTTATGGTCTTCTGTATAAATGCATTTTTAGCTTTTAAACAACCAAGCTGTTCATTTTGGGTCAGTTAGCAAATTATTTCGATGCCAATTTTTTTTTATCCTACAGTTGAATTCTTTTCATATAAATATTCATAAGAAATACCTTGAATGCAAGGAAAATTCTTGTAAGATTTTGGATTAGTGGTTACAAAATTATATCTAGCCTTTTTCAAAAAAAGAAATTCTCAAAACCATTTTGATATTCAATTTGGAATTTTTTTAAATTTTTGAGCTTATTTTTGTTGATTTTTTGTCAACTAAATTTCAAAGCATAACTATCATCAACTTGCACAAGTTGAGAGAAATGCATTTTACTAGACAATGAAAGATAAACTATTATTTCTAAAGGCATGTGAAAATATGTTTTTCAAAAGTTTGAACAATATGATCTTACAATCAATGAGGTTGTTCACTTAAAAAATTTAAGAGACATACTTAAAAGAATTAGCATAGAGTTCATCACTTTGAAATTTTAATATAATAATAATTTTTAAATATTATTTTAAAAAAATAATAAAAATAAAAATACGTTAAAGAGAAATAACACGTATTTCACATCATAACTCCACAATCACTCAGTCAAATTGAATACAAAATTCATGCCTCGGGAAGTTAATAATTGACCATATATTCACCTTGAAGATTAGAGATATTATGAAATTTTGCTTCACGATGGCCAACTCCAAATATGCAAATGGCTTTTAGCAGTTTATGACATTTAAACCATAAGATCAAACATGCAAACTGTCCTTTCACTTCTTGTAGCCTTTTTAATTGGCAAATATTTGCTATTTTTACATTTTTTTTCCAAAATCAATACATATAAAAGAAAACCTCAGTTTCATATCACCAAAATTTCATCCATTTAAATTATTTATCATCCATTTAACTCACTCTGTGTATGCATTCGCCCCGCACGTTCATTCCCAATACCTCAAGCAATTGTATGCCATCAACCTGTGGTAGGCTTCATAGTGCATCTTAGCCATTCCTCCCCTCCCTCCCCCTCAATCAAAATTTGGCATTTGTATTCAACTCTGAGGATGAAAAAATGAATGAGCAGCTGAAGGCAACGGAAAATCCAAGTGACCAGGCTCGTCTCATCCATCACCAGTGTTTTTATTTTTATTTTATTTTTTATAAATTTATTTATATATATAAATTTTTAATTAATTTTAAAAAATTATTTATTTGTTTGTTTCCAATTTATCGTTAAATTGCTATACAAATTATATCGTTCAAGAGAAAGAAACTCTCGTACAAAGGGTTACTGTGAATGAAGATTTGTTTGGGGAAGTGCTACCAACTTGACCACCAAGATAAAAAACAATGGCGCGTGCTACCCTTGATGCCCTCTTTAAAAGGTAGACTCTATAGTCACAAAGCAAAAAGTAACAAGTAACAATTGTTCAAAAATGGACTATTGAAGTGCAATTAAAAATGTTTTGGATATATAAATCATATTTCGTCCATATATTACATATTTCATCCAAATTATAAAATGTAAGTAGGTTGTCATTTCACTGAAGATCGCAACTTGCGCTGCCAAAAAATATTGGGAAAAAAATCACTTCATGCCACTAGAGCCAATTTCAAGCAGCTCGGTCACGCATCCAAATTTATGTTGAATCTTATTTACAAATGAAAAAAATAATAATAAAATCAACATATCTTAGCATGTATGTTGAACATATCTTAGCATATATCGTAGCATGTATGTATCTCACCATAATGAATAAATTATGAATTTTTAATGTAATGATTACAAGTGAACTTCTTTAAATCACGTTTTCTTTTATTACATTCAACCCTAGGCTATCATGTGCAGAGGGTGTACTGTACATTTCAGGCAAGAATCTACAAGGAGTTGGTTTTGAGTAAGGATCCAGATTTGGTTTGGTTATCTTAAGAGATGGCAGATTTGTGCATGAAACAGAATTATCAAACATAGCACCTCTCGTTGTGTTGAGAACAATCTTCTCTGTTTTCTTACATGTATGAGAAATAATGACCTGGTAGCATAAACTCCCAAGAGCACAGCACACACTGCTAAGTTACCTCCCGACCATCACGAGTGAGCCCATAGTGATGTACTGTACACTACAGGCACAGGAATCGGACGTCGTTGGGTTTCTGCCTCGGTTCAACAATAGGGGTTGTCACACCATTCTCAATCTTCAGAGAATGGGATCGTGGCACGCTCTCCTTGAATGGCGGAGGGCCCATTCTCTGAAGATGAGAAATTTCATTCTTCTCCTCCATGGGTGAAGAATGGGCATGAAGAATGAATAATGGAAATGACCCATGCTTGGAGGATATGTGACCAACTAACAACCTCCATTCTTCATTCTCATTCTCCACATACCACAAAAGGGGTGTCACACTTTCTTCATGGAGAATGTGTCCTATTGGTTCCTCTTTTCTCTCATTCTTCAAAGAAGTTTCATTCTTAGAGGATGTGTGACAACCCCTAATAATAGCTTTCAAAAGATCCATCAAGGGTTTGCTAACCAGAACCATACCTGAATGTGCACTACAGGTGTAGTCGAAACACACGAGTGCATTGCACTGGTTCATAAACCGAACACATCATATTCATATTCACTCAACTCATCATTGGCGCAGCAAAGAGAACATGGCACATACAATGTCACCCAAAGTCAGAAGCGCTCGCAGAAGTATGTAATCAGCTCATGATATACTTACGGATTGTTCTAGACTCATCCAACCTCGCCCCACCCATACCGGAATTCAAATATGAATCTGCGAATCTGAGAACGGGGATAACTCTCGCATAAACCCAATTCCAAATGGCCAATCTAGCACGTCATTCAATCGTTGTACTCGATCCACGGATTACACTTCCACCGTTCCCCATCCCCATTGCATTGCACAGGACCAATCCATTCGCAAAGCCTCCAATCATTTGGGCACAAATACAAAGACAAAATTGTAGACTCTCACATCCGCAATCCACTCATGACTCATGTAATGGAAATAGATTCTCAATTGACCACGTGAACATTCTAAAATACACGAATCACAGTGCAACTAACCAAGCCGTAATCACACAATGTCAATAACAGATTGCATATTTCCCAGTTCAATGTACCGAAACAGTCAAAAATATAAATTTCATTCCTGCTTGTTCGATCGAATACACCTCCTCCCTGAGCCTCACCCCCACCCCTGCACTGTTACGTCGTGAATGCCGCAATTCGCCTCGCGCCTAACCTCACACCCTACTCTCCTACGCAATCTTCGCTACCGGTATGTGTGTGCCTGTGCGTGACCTAAGTTACTGAGGATTGCTGCTGTTACTCTGCTCGTTTTCATTCGGATTCTTCGTTCTACCGAATCGCTCTGCTGCTGCTGATCCCAATAGTTCCACCACTAACGCTCTCCTACGACAGCACGGCCAGGATGTCCGACACCCTCAACACCACGTACTGCGTCCCCTCCTTGCTCTTGAAGTCGTTCCCGGCGTACTTGGAATACAGAACCGTGTTGCCTTTGCTCACTTCCAGCGGCTTCCGCTCCCCGTCCTCGCCGTACGCGCCCGGCCCCGTCGCCACCACCGTCCCGATCACCGGCTTCTCCTTGGCGCTGTCCGTCAGCAGCACGCCGCCCGCCGTCTTCGACTCCATCTCCGTCACCTGCACCAGCACGCGGTCGCCGGCCGGCTCCAAGTCCTTCACGTCGTCCGTGGCCAGCAGCCCCACCACGTCGTCCTCCTTCAGCAGCAGGTGCGGCTCGCCGTTGAACTCCACCTCCGTGCCCGCGAACTTGGAGTACACAATCTGCGCGCCCGTCTTCACGGCCGGCTCCAGCTGCTTGTCGCCCACCGTCCTGCCCGCGCCCACGGCCACCACCTCGCCGCCCTGCGGCTTCGTCTGCGCCGTGGTGGGCAGCAGGATGCCGCCCAGGCTCTTCTCCTCCACCGTCTGAATCTTCACCAGGATGCGGTCGCCCAGCGGCTTCAGCGTCGTGAACTTGGGCGCCACGGCGGTCGCGGCCCGCACGGCCACGCTTCGGCGGGACGAGGAGAAGGCCGCGAATGAGACCTGGCTAGGGTTACGCCCGCCCGCGGCCCGGAGGCCCTGGAACGAGGCCAATTTGCAGCCTGGCGCCTGCGCGTGCAGAGCCGCTCCCACCTGCGCTGCCATGGCGAGCGACCTAACTGAAGGCAATGGGGCGAATTGCAATGGCCCGCGAAGGACAATGGGGAATGGGCCGGGCAATGCAACGATCCCAGAGACGACTGGCGACGCAACAGAATCAATGGAGCGATGCAACGCAATGCAATGCAATGAGATGAGAGAGAGAGGAAATCGTGCAGCAAACTGATTGCAGACGGGTGATGGGGTTTAAGCTTAGGGGTTGGAGCCTTAGTTTCTCTCCGGAATGCTCCAGAAGCCTGGGTAGGATTGCGCGCAACGCGCTACTCTTCTTCTTCGCTTGTGGATAATGTACCTGCCTCTTCGTGTAATGAATGCATGGATGAACGGATGAATGTATGCACTCCCTCATCCTCCTCTCAAACGACCGACTATTTGAACCACAGCGTTATTCATCCAACATCCTGTAAGCCATGGATAGATAGATAGTTATTTATTCAGTACAGATAGATAGAAACTCCGGTCCCATTTAGGGGACGCCGTGAATGAAGTGTCCGTTCGTAATGCCAATGATCCGATGCCCACTGGACAAGGGGAAATTGGGACAATACTACTCTCCCCTTTCTAGGATGGACACTATAGTGACACACTATGCTACTACCTAGCTAGCCACCTAGTGCCTTGAAGATACTGGACATGGTATCCTCCCAAAGGCTTTTGAGGTACCCATACAACAAGGTCCAAGAACCCCCCACCATAGTTGGGTGGACTATGGTGGTGAGCACCACGCCGGCATGGGGAATAGAACCCACAACCTCCTCATTGGGGGCCATGAGCCTCAACCACCAAGCCAAGGCCCGTGGTGCCTTCTGGCTAAGTTCCGGATCATCGATCGCAGTTAGATGCCGGAACACGACACGCACTCCAAACTCGGCCAGTGACGGCAAAGGGAGGCACGCAATTTCAGTACACTAAATAGGTAGATTAGAGTTAGATAATTATGAGATTTGAAAATATTATAGATTTTTACTCTCGACAAAAAAAATTACCAAAGATATTGATTCCAATACTATTGAAAGATCCCCATCTTTACCAAATGAATATAGAGGGTAAAAAAATTGGTCAACATTAAAAACTTACAACATGCTTATGTAAATTAGTGCATCTAACACTAATCTACCTATTTAGTGTAGTGCCTAAGGAAGTAGGGAAGGGGAGGGGAATAGTGAAAATTGTTCCATGGACTTGAAGTTGTGCATGTTTTATGGACTTGTTTGAGCTGAAACATGAACAAATTTGATTGGTTAAAGAGAAGTTGCTATGAAGTCTTGAACTTGGAACTCTTCATACTTCATGACAATTCTTTCATCACTTTTTTTCTCAAAAGCTCACTTGAAATGTTTAACGTGATCCCCGGAGTATCTAAAAGCTTAGTGATATACTTCACCTATAGAATTTGGCTTTAAGGTATGATTGTTCATTCAATAGTAGAAAACTAGTTGAAAAGGTTGATTCTAACTTTGCATACAGGACATGAGGGGGATAGGAACAATGTGAGAATTTTGTTGGAAACCTTGTAATTACATAATTTTCCACTAAGATAGATTATGCTTCCAAAGGGGCCTAAAATATGGCAAAATCGAACCACCATGTCCTTTACTTTATCATTACCCTCGCAATTGCAAGACCTATTGAATGTTTTATTATTGATGTTATTTTTCATTTAATATAAATAAGTGCAAATATATTCAACATGGTGACCCATTGGAAGCGTAAGTGTCAAAATTAAGATAGAAAATTCCAATTCCAAAATACTAACTTGTATTCATTAACCAATGTATTGATCATTGCTTTATCCTAGAATGATGTTTTAACTTTTAAAATTGTTATTTCTAGTGCATGGAGTCAAAATTGATTAAAAAGATGTTTTTCAACATATAATTGTGGGATCTTATAGAAATAAAGAAACTAATGTGAAAACATGTGGTAAAATTTTCAACAACTCAAACCACATAGATTGTGAGATATCGGTGTTTGACCAAGTGAAGAAAAATATTGTCGCCTTTGTGAAACTAGGGCAACAAACTTTGAATTTTCTTAACTTGAATCTATAGAATTTGAAAGTTCAATTCTTTATGTACAAAAAGACTCAGAATGTAAATTATTAATCAATACAAAACTTACAATTTTGGCAAACACATCCAATGTCCTTCCTATAAATGACTTTCTTTTGGATCCATCTAAGTCATACCTTTTAGAATATGTAAAATTGCCCCCACTTTCATATAATTACCATTTATCCTAAGTCCAATTTGATCTAGAAGCCTCGGTGGTACACAACATAAAGTAACTATACTTTAAAGGAAGCATTTACCTTAAAGCATCCATATCTATTGCACTGTGACATTTCAACTAAGAAATGCCACACTACAATAATACAAATGTTTTGGCCCTTAAAACCCCAAGAGCCGTTGGACAAAACATAAATGTGTTATAATATGTGATTTCCATATGTTTGATGAAGTTTGATTCAATAAACAAAATGTAAGGCATCATCTCTACAAATTATCCATACATTCAAACTTCCAAAAAAGCTTTAGATATTTCTTTAATGAATTAAAAAGCATTAACTTTTGAAAAAATTGTATGAATTGTAATTTTCACTTCTAGAGTTTAAAATTTAGTGTGATTAGTTAAAATTGGTTTACCTATTTGTTAAATGGGTTTTTCACATGGAAGTCGTTGATAACAATAAGTGAGCCCAACATGAATTAGGTGAGAAGATGAGAAGGATTTGTCAAGAAAGAGGATTCTTAATTGTAGGGAGACTTGGTTAACTAAAGAGTTTTTAATTTCTAATTAAGGACGTCCCCCGACAATCAATGCCATTCTTGGGAGTTTGATAACTTGGGATCCAACCATGACGTCAGGGATTGAACAACTTGGAAGTAAGCAAGATCACATGTCCAAGTGACATTCTATGTACATAGACATATTTCAGTAGTAGCCAGGATTCCATAGACAAATATGAGAGTACTATACTTTGAACGACCTAGAGCAACAAGGATAGGGGATAAGACAACTAAGATATCTAAGGGGAATAAACAAAGTACGGCTTTACTATCTGGTGAGAAAATTAGCTTAGAGGTTGGTGTCCATCGCTAAACATATACGTGGTTATGAAGATAGTTATTGGGGCAACGGATTGTCAAGAGAAGGGAAGATTCTTGAGTAGATCAAAGAGTAATACAAGAACAATACAACCCATGATAAGAGAAACAAGCGGCAGTGAAAAACAGTGATAGAGAGCAAATAAGGCATCGGACATTCATTCATTGTTTGGTCCCATTGGGAGTAAGACATAGATACGCATCAATGTATACATCAAAAGGTGACCCAGTGTCCAAGTTAAAGGTGACTACGCCCGACAGTCGAGACAAGCGAGTGTCCTCCTTCTAACTCTTTGCGTCCTTTAAATTATTTTGCCCTAACTATGGGCAAGTACTACCAGTGCCACCGTCTAACGTCCATGCCAAGCCCATGATCATATCGAGCCTATGATCATGGAATCTTGCTTTATCTGTCACACTCAATTTTGACATTATAAATAAGATAAAAATCAAACTTTATATTTTTAGTAGATGAAGCCATGGGTCTACTAAAAATCATGAACTTTTTATAAATCTTGGTTAAAATTTGAAATTACTATGACTTTTTGAAGTGATTGTAAAGAAAATTCACATCATTTACAAAATGTACTCAAATTTTCCAAGTTTGTATCCAAACTGTAAATTACAATGAAGAATGTTACAACAAGTGAAAGTCATTAATGTATCTAAATTTAGAATAAATCCCTACACCATGGTAATACGCACCAAATTTGTAACTCTAATAAAACACTCTATTTTCAATTCTTTTCAAAAATTCACAAAAGAATAGAAACTCGACTTAGTAAGCTTTATTTTGTTAGTTAAGTTCATAAGCCATAGAACTGATTTTCGTGGCTTTAATTTAGTTTAGTATTCAAAATACACTACATGGTGAACCGTTTTTACTATTCTTTTTGTAAATGGGATCCCATCTAAATTCCACAAATAGCTTAAATGCCCTTAATATAATTTGAAGAAGTAACATTACCAACGAAGAGCTTCTAGGAAAAGAATTGGATAACAAATCCTTCATTTACTATGTGATACTTTAGTTCACTATATTTAAGTTACATACATCTACCAATATATGGGTGCAACGACGTTTAAGGGTTAATAGAGCAATTGGAGACAACACCCTTTTAACCCCTAAAGGACCACAACTATGTTTCTCTCCAAACTCTCCAAAGTATCCTTTCTCATAAAAAGACAAATATTTTTTTAATCTAAAAACATTTTGACCGATCCAACCGTAGGATATTACAATCAACTTGAATTTATTACAACCTAAAAAATTTCAACCATTGAGGCTTCTTCAATAGTAAGATTATAACCTTCAACATTTTTTTTTTGGGTTTGTTGCCCAAGTTTGAAACTTTCTGAAAATGCCCAAAATGCAATGTTTAGTCTCAGATTTGGTAAAATGAATTTGGCAGTTGTGTATATGGGGGCGTTAGCTCATTGTGTACAAAAATTCAAATGCATAGCTTATTGTATGAAAATTTTCAGGAGCTGCCCACAATTAGGTTTTTCACCTTTACATGATTGTATCTTTTGATCTATACATGATCTACGTACGCAAATTACCATCCTATATTCGTTACAAAGAGTAGAATCACCACAAAAATCTCAATAATTGACGATCAATATTCATTCCATACTGATCGTGAAAATGATCAGTATGGAATAAATATTGAGTAGGGGTTAACTAAGCAAAATGACATAAGAATTATCCGCAAAGTGGTCCCAAGTAGGGTGACTGGACTATAGTTTTCAAAAAGAGAGGTTCAGTTCTCTATAAAAGTAGACATGTCAGTTGCTTGAAAAAAACTACAGGTCTGAAGTTTGGAGGGACCAAAAATGATGCCTTTTAATTTCACGACCTCAGTTCTCCTGCGTCCCAGAAGAAAATAGCCTTGACCTTTTAATTAGCAGTCAGTAGTGAACAATGAACCAATCAGCAAGGGCAAGACGGAGCCCGCGACGGGCCCGGCCCAGCCTGCTGCAGGCCGCCAGCCCGCGACAGGCGGGGTAGAGCAGGCGGCAGGCCCGGCCCTGCTCACTTCTGACACCAAAACCCTTAATATAAACTGCTTGTAAGGCAGCGGGGCTGCCAGGGCAGCATCTATATTCAGAAAAATCCACCCCCCTGCAACGCGCACGTGGATTTTCGATTTCTGCAAAAACTACATTTTGCCTTTGGGACTGACATTCAATTTGCGAAAAACTCTATAATAGTTCCAAAATTCATGGAATATAAATGGAAATCCTTCATCACTTAAATAAGTGAATCTAAGTAAAGATTATCTTTTGATCTTTGTTATAAAAACGGTACTCCATTGCACTGCTCTGTTACGCTATGAAAATGATAAATCGCAGAGTGTAAAGTAGACGACCTGTTTCCGATCAAGCCCCCAATCACGCAGTATAGGGCGACCTATTTTCGTGAATAGGCCTACATTATTTTCGAATTCATTCATAAACGGTGGCGGAAACATGTTTCTTCTTAATATGGAAGGGTTGGCGCCTAGAATGGAAACTTGTGACCAAGTTAGTATGATATCATGTGTTCTCGAAATCTAGTTTTACAGTTCTTGGAAATAGGTCAGTCTATATTGCGAGAACGGGTTGGAGAGAATCTTCACTTTGAAAATTCGTAGTAAATTCGATATTGCCCCAAAATTTGTTCATAAATATGTTACCTTCTTCAAATCTATTTCCCTACACTGCAAAATTATTTTCCTATTTGTTACTCCACCGGAAGTATGCTGAATTGCTTAACCCCTAAGTGACCGAACGACCATTTTATGGTCGCTGCCCTTTTTTTACGGGCTGCCCGAGATGAAAAAAAAACTTTTTTGAAAAATAAAAAATATTTTCAAATAGGAAATCAAGTCTACTTTCCAACCCAATTTGAATTATGTCAATCCGAGTTAAACTCCATCAAGGAGAAATTTTCAAAGACAAACACCTCAACATTGTCCTAGTGTTACAAAACTTACTATTTCGGGAAAGTAATGATGTTCCCTCTTTGAAATTTTTTGCTTTTTTGAACTTTAGAATAGAATGTCTAGTTTCAACCAATCATACCAAATTTCAAATTCTAAAAATAAAATTTGTAATTTTGGTGAATACTCAACGATAAATGCTTCTAAATTTGTTTAATGAGTATCGAAAACATTTTTTGAAAGTTTGACCGTATGGATAATTACTAAACATCGTGCTTCTCATTTTCTCTTTTGAACCAAACTTCATCGAAGTTGTAGAAGCAACATTTTATAGCACATTTAGGTTTGGCCCTTACCCCCTCTGTCATTTAGGGGTTAAGGTGATCGGAAACAGGTCGTCTACTTTAATCGGAAAGATGCATAGATCCTAGAAATGCGAATGACGTTGTCAGGAACTGCGGGCAGGATGCGGATGGGAGCTGAAGGGCGGGGATCGTTTGGGGACTGATCACTTCTGGGAGGAATAGTAGAGTTCATTCATGTATCCAGCCATTCATCCAAATCAAATGGGAAGAATGGGTAGCCCAGGCAGGCAAGGAACAAGGCATTATCCACAAGTGAGGACGAGACGAAGAGACCAGAGCTTTACGTTGGGCAACTGTAATCCAAGGCTCTCATCAAATTCCTTCACTGAGGCTTGTGGAGCATTCCGGAGAGAAACTAAGGCTCCAACCCCTAAGCTTAAACCCCATCACCCGTCTGCAATCAGTTTGCTGCACGATTTCCTCTCTCTCTCATCTCATTGCATTGCATTGCGTTGCATCGCTCCATTGATTCTGTTGCGTCGCCAGTCGTCTCTGGGATCGTTGCATTGCCCGGCCCATTCCCCATTGTCCTTCGCGGGCCATTGCAATTCGCCCCATTGCCTTCAGTTAGGTCGCTCGCCATGGCAGCGCAGGTGGGAGCGGCTCTGCACGCGCAGGCGCCAGGCTGCAAATTGGCCTCGTTCCAGGGCCTCCGGGCCGCGGGCGGGCGTAACCCTAGCCAGGTCTCATTCGCGGCCTTCTCCTCGTCCCGCCGAAGCGTGGCCGTGCGGGCCGCGACCGCCGTGGCGCCCAAGTTCACGACGCTGAAGCCGCTGGGCGACCGCATCCTGGTGAAGATTCAGACGGTGGAGGAGAAGAGCCTGGGCGGCATCCTGCTGCCCACCACGGCGCAGACGAAGCCGCAGGGCGGCGAGGTGGTGGCCGTGGGCGCGGGCAGGACGGTGGGCGACAAGCAGCTGGAGCCGGCCGTGAAGACGGGCGCGCAGATTGTGTACTCCAAGTTCGCGGGCACGGAGGTGGAGTTCAACGGCGAGCCGCACCTGCTGCTGAAGGAGGACGACGTGGTGGGGCTGCTGGCCACGGACGACGTGAAGGACTTGGAGCCGGCCGGCGACCGCGTGCTGGTGCAGGTGACGGAGATGGAGTCGAAGACGGCGGGCGGCGTGCTGCTGACGGACAGCGCCAAGGAGAAGCCGGTGATCGGGACGGTGGTGGCGACGGGGCCGGGCGCGTACGGCGAGGACGGGGAGCGGAAGCCGCTGGAAGTGAGCAAAGGCAACACGGTTCTGTATTCCAAGTACGCCGGGAACGACTTCAAGAGCAAGGAGGGGACGCAGTACGTGGTGTTGAGGGTGTCGGACATCCTGGCCGTGCTGTCGTAGGAGAGCGTGAGTAGTGGAATCATTGGGAGGAGCAGCAGCAGAGCGATTAGGTATAACGAAGAATCCGAACGAAAACGAGCAGAGTAAGAGCAGCAATCCTCAGTAACTTAGGTCACGCACAGGCATACACACAGAGGTAGCGAAGATTGCGTAGGAGAGTAGGGTGTGAGGTTAGGCACGAGGCGAATTGCGGCATTCACGACGTAACAGTGCAGGTGGGGGTGAGGAGGGAGGAGGTGTATTGGGTCGAACAAGCAGGAATGAAATTTATATTTTTTTGACTGTTTCAGCACATATAACGTCCAAATTGCAAATGGTGATTGGTTGTGTCAGTAGTGGATTGGGTCTGATGGTGGAGTGATGCTTGCGGCTTCTCCTGCGCATGCACTATGATTGTGGATTCTGTTTATTATGCTGCATTGATTGGCGTTACTTGGAATCGTTTTTGTGCTCAATTCAGCATTCAGGTTCGTTTCAGGAGTGGATTGCAGCTGCAATAGTTTACGATTTTGTTTCCGGAATGATTCTAGGCTTTGCGAAAGGATAGGTCCTGTGCGCAGTGTAGTGATGATGCGGAGCAGTGGAAGCGCATTCGTGGTTCTGGTACACTTTTTAACGATGTGTCAAATTTTGCGTTGAGGCTCTCGTTATAGAATGTCACGTTGGCAAACTTTGAAGCAAACTGTTGTGTTTGCTAGAGGTGAGAGGACACGTTGCCAGTGCGAGCGGGGTTTGTTTTGTGGGTTTCACAGCTACGTAGCTTACAGAGCTTGAAATTGCTCTGCATTTACTTTACCCGGGCCATGGTGCTTGCGGGAGCGTGTGGACGAGGCTATTGTGTGTGGAGCTGCGGAGTTTCACTGAATTGCGCACCGAGGGAATTGCATCGGGAGGCAGGAAGCATACCGGTATGTATATTTGGATAATGAAGTAGAGTTTGTTCTGCAGTTGGTTAACCCCTCGGGTTGGATAACCTATTACCACCACCTCCCCCAATTACGACCTGTAGATTTTTCTTGGGGCCACTAGAGTTGAGACTCAAAACCACCAATTTCACTATTGAGGTAGACCAATGGCATGCCAAGCATTGCGAAGAAATAGTTGGTGGTTTTGGGTATCATGATGAGTGAAAGTTAGTACCACATGGTGTGGACATGGGGAAATCTAGAGGTTTGATTTGAGTAAAAGGTTACTTCCCACTTTGGAATTTTGTAGTAAATTGACAAATGCGAATTAGATGTTGCAAATTTTTGCAATCCTCATCAAAACCTATTTCGGATGCGGTCATATTTTTTTTTCGAATTTAGCACTGCCAAAAATAGGCCAGATTGCTTAAGTTGGTGGTAATAGGTTATCCAACCTTAAACGTACCAACCCTTTGATCAGAACCCTTTGAACAGAAGTAGATGCTAGCCTCAAAAATAGATATTAGCATGGCTCAAATGTACATGAGAGGTTCATTGCAAGCATAACATCTACCCAACAAATTTGACATACTTGCATTTTGAGGCCTCTCCAATATTATCTACATCCCCACATCACAAGAGATTACTTTAATTGGTAAAAAATCTAATGAGCTTGCAAATATGACTTGGATGGAAGTCATCTGAGTTTGTATGAGAAAGTTACAAGGCTTTGAATCTGTTCGTGATCCAGTTTCTGGACGCTGGGACGTTTAGGGGTTAACCTACATGTTACGGATAGTGATAGCTTCGTGAGTGTTAAATTCCAGTGATGACGAAAGTCGGAGCTAGTTTAGCATGCTTGGGATGGTAGGTTTGTTGGCACGACAATTCCATTTCATCACCATGATTGATTCTATTTCGTCTCCACGCTATAGCTCGTTCCAAGCTATCTCCATGACTGTTCCGGGTCACCGTTGTTTGTCATTGCTTCTCTCGCTCCAGGCATTAGCTTCATCACCCTTCCATCACACAAGATCACCTCTCCGCAAATCCATGTGGTTTTTTAATTGCAACCAATCTACAATGTAATATGCAATGTCCTCGGGGTCATTGTCGTGTTGGAAAATAATGTTCTCTTCTAAATCTTGCATGTGTATAGTATCTGTAAGTTCTGTCCCCATAATGTCTTGATACACATATCTATCCATCTTTCCTTCAATCAAATGAAGCTTGCCAACTCCTTCCCAACTCATACAACCCCAAACCATTATGCTTCCTCTTCTGTGTTTAACTATACATTGCACATGTTGATCTAAGAGACACTCTCCACTTTTTCTCCTACAATATTGCCACCCATTTGAGCCAAAAGGTTAAAATTTGACTCATAAGAGAAAATGACAAAACTCTAATCTATCCAAGCTAGTTACATGGCTATACTTCTTTGTCAAAAGTGGCTTTTCGGTCTTAACACATGTTTGAAGCTTTTGCCTCTGAAGGCTCCTTCTAATATTGCCTACAACTTAGAAGATTATCTGCGCATTGTGCAGGTCCTCTATAAGAGCTAAAATAAATTTTGTGATAAAGATTTGCCTGATGTGTGATTTTTCATTTCGCTTAAATTGATACACATCCTTTAATTCCTGCATGTCATTCTTTACCGATAGGAAGGCAATCCTTTCACTCTAGATGTACGTGATTCCAGTTGGAAAATTAGCAATAAGTGGAATATTGTTTTAGAATATTCAAGGGATCCATTTCCGAGGAGAAAGAATGTTATAAAAACTCTTACGTGTATCTTTTGCTGGTGGCATAGGTTTACATTAAGCACAAAAAAAATATCGGAGCTAGGCAAATCCACAAGTCACTAATCCTTTTGGAATACCTACTGTGAATTCTGTGCAGACAAGAAGCGATTTACACAATTAAAAAAAATTATACAATTAAAAAAACAGTGCTTGAACCACCAATATTTGAAGATGTCATACTTTTCGACAACTGTTGTATTAGTTGATATGAATTGGCCAGAAATCATGAGCTCACACTACTCAATTCATCAAGTTGACTTATCGTGTGAAGTGTGCATATGCAACTAACATTGCATTTGGAATAAATCTCGAAACATCAATATACATTATTTAAGAAATGAGACATCATCTAAGAGATTGCATCACACAATCTAAAATTATGCCATTTTCAAAACAAAACATGATGATTTGATATCTTTTGTCATTGATAGTGCAAAGAGCAACGAAGCTCTAGTTAGTTTATCTTCATTAGGGTAAGTAACTTAAGTGATGGGCTTTAAATGTTACCCTCATGGAACAATTTGATAATCTAAAAATATTTACTCAACATTTTGAACAAGTTAAGGCTTTGTTTCGGGAGAGGTTTCACATATAACATTTGCCGGTAATTCTCACATAACTTCATTATCATTTTTGACATTGCTTAAGAATTCTTCACAATCCCAATAATACGTAATTTATATCTGAATCTGATCCGCATGTATCAAAGCAATTGAAACACCCTTTTCCCGGTAACCCAGGAAATTTCTAGTAAGAATCAAACTTGAAAATTAGTGCGGGCCTGAGCCAAAATATCAAATCATGATATGCTGAAAATATTCTAGTACTAACTACAGTAGAGCTCTGGATAAGAAATCAAATCATAAGTAGGCACATCAATAAATACTTACTGCAACTCTGAATCTAGCCTAAGTAAAGATGTTGGTGTTCAAAAACTCGTTGCGGAACTTTCCAGTGGGATCATACTTGGCTGCGAGATGACGAAAATCGTGCAGCTTCGCGTATCGAGACCGAAGCGGCGACGGCGGCACGGCGAAGAGCTTGCCCCAGTGAGGGCGAGGCTGAAAGGGGGCGAGCGCTGCTTCGATCACGGGCAGCAAGGCGTGCACAGCTGCCAAATTGTCCTTGCGCCAGGTGAAGTGGATGGCCAAGCTGGCGCGGCGATACGCCGTGCTCATCCAGAACGCGTCGGATGCGATGGTGCGAATCTCGGAGATGAAGAGCTGCGGACCGATTTGGTCGCGGAGCCGCTCCACCGCCAGGAACGCCTCCAGCCCATGCTCTCGTGGGACCAAATACTCCGCCTGCGTTTCGTTTCCGAACCAGGGAATTGTGCCAGGGCGAAAATGCGGCAGGCGCTCGTACCACGGGCCCGGCACCCCCAACTGCTGCGTCACATTATCCGCCGACAATCCTAACGGGTGAAGATTCTCCGTCGCGGGCGTCGCGCCGAAGAACGTCGCTGGCGCTGTGTATGCTGGCTCGTCTGCGTCCCGGATTTTGATCCACACCTGATGGCGATAATTCTTCGTTAAATTGGCAATTCTCTATCGTTTTGGCAAAGTTGAATTCGTAGACTTTTGCAATCTAACTAAAACCTTACCTTGTCACACCTCTTCCGAGAAGTTTGATTCTCTGAAGATTGAGAGACTAAGAACCCGGAATAATTATTGTTTTGAAAAGATTTCATTTTGACATGAACCAAATTCTTGGATTCTTTTTTCCCCATAAAAATGGTTATGAAAAAAACTTTAGGTGTTTATTTCAGAATTGTTTTTCTAGTAAACTGCGTAACCAACTAACATTTAGGAACAACTGATCTGGCCACTTACACCGGCCATTATCGCTGAAAGACGGCGTATGTGGGCCGCTTACACCCTGTTTTCAGTGATAATGGCCGGTGTAAGCGACTGAGATCTGTGGTAGTGGGTGGTAATTATATTACCTGTTTGATGGTCTGGTTTTGCCAATCGGTGAAGAGACTGACGCTGTAACCGCTCGACAAAATGGTGTCGAAATGCTGCCTCAATTGCGCGAGAGGCAGATTCTGGTACACGTATTGCCGCATCGTGTAGCGCGGTTGAATGTGGAGTGTGATGCGCGTGATGACACCGAGCCCACCCAGCCCGACCACGGCGCCGTGGAATTCACTATCTCCGTGCGAGTCGCGTGAAAATTGCACCACATCTCCCGCCGCAGTGACCATTTCGAAACCCGCGACGGCGGTGGCGAGGTTGCCGAGCTTCTGGCCGGAGCCGTGGGCTGCAGTGCTGATGGCTCCGGCCACGGTGAGGTCCGTCAGCGACGCTAGATTGTGAAGCGCAAAGCCCTTGCGATCCAGCCACGGGCTCAGCTGGGTGTACGTAATGCCCCCATCGACCGTTACAGTTCTCGCCTCCGCGTCTAGATCCACCACTTTGTGCATCGACAACAGCGACAGCTGGTTGTACGCATTGTGCGCAATCGTGTTGAAGCTGTGCCGCCTCCCGAGCACTGTCACCTATACATTCATTGCAGTTTTCAGTAAATTTGGCAAAGTGTACGTACCGAACTAAAATCTAGTAAGGGCCACGTTTTATGGGTGAAGAATCTCACTAAAAAAAAAGACTTAGTTTTCAGGGACCTCTGGGACTAAGTTCCACATTTCAAGTGATATTTTTGAGAAAATACTGGAGGAGAAGTTGTTATGTAATATGAAGGATTCTCAAGCCCAAGACTTCATGGCAGCTTCTTCCTAACCAATCAAATTTTTTCATGTTTCACCTCAAGCAAGTACATGGAATGTGTACAGCTTCATGGACAGGTATGAAAAAAACCCAAGTTCCACTTTTCCCCTCCTCGTGCCTACTTCTATGGACAACTTCTCAACCCCTTGGTACTTGGCTCTAAGACCTGTTCTATTTGCCGAGAAAAGTTACACTACTTGCGCGTCTCATTTTGGGCAACTGCCATTTTAATGCGTGACTGTACCCATACCTTCTCGTCAGACCGCACAAGGATGCGGATCTTCTGTACCGACGCAGCCACCTGCAAGCAATCTGCACTGAAGACTATGGTGCCCGCCCAGTTGGTCCGATTCTGGTCCAGTAAGTAAGCGGCGTTGGACACCGTCCCTGCAATCAGGTTCAAAAACAACACACAAGATGCGGCCAGCATTGAGCTGAAAACACCGATAGAGTGGCCCATACTGATCGAAATTAAGAGAGCCAAAGTACGTCGATGGAATATATGTAACAATCCTCTGCCTTTCTACAGATGATCATATTCGTAAGCTCATATTCAGTTATTCACTAAAACGGCGGAATGATTCATTGAAACGGTGGATTTCAGTAGCCAAACCGAAACTTCAGATCTACACCAGTCCTAGCACGTTTTGAGATCTGTGGGCAGTTGAATGTCACGAACTTGGTGCTCTGAAACACGCCACTCTAGTTAACGAATATGACAATGCGTATTCAATTCAGAAGCGCCGAAACCCGCGCCGAGATTGTCACGTTTCAAGCTGGACTAGCTGCTAGGTGGTCCCAAACGTCATCAACTGTCACTGCATTTGCACGGCAAGCGTCATCCTGGCCACAGACCGTGCCTGACATGGTCGATTGGTATTTTGCGATCAGTTGCAAAGACTGCAACATATGACAACGAAATCTCGACCAAACGCTAGCACGATCGGAAAGAAAGGTAATTTATATAATGGAGGCGTATGATGTTGGAGGAGCTTGGATATATGCACGGTACACGACTACACACTACAGTTGGGTACAACATGCTTACAAATTTTTTCGTAAGCATTGAAAGTAGGTAGATCCTATATCAAGCGGCCGCATTGATTCTGAAGATTGCAAATATGGTAACAAAAAATTCCTACCAGTAGAGGACTCGAGTAGGAATATCCCTTTCAATTTGAAGGTCCATTGGTGCCGTATCGAGCACAATACAATTTAGGGAAGGGCCTCTGTTTTATGTGGGAGGAGTCAAAAAGTTTGTAAGCAACTTGTACCCGACTGTACAAGGACTCAAGGAGAAGGCGTCGCTTTTCACCCCTGTGAGTCAAACGGTGCCACTTCACACTCACCAATTTTTGGTTGAATTTTGTGAGTGCGATTTGTCACGTAGAACAAGCATGTAGAATGAAAAGTGACAAATGAATGAATATGATCCTCCAGAGTGAGAAACAATGACTCTGCTTGTAGTGCCACGAGACCCGTTTTATTTATGGTCAGTTAAACTGGTGTCTTCCAGAGGGCCAAAAGTTTGACGTTCAAATGCCTGAGATTGGTACGTTGAGGTTTTTTGGTTGTACTGTACTTGTGACTGAAACTCCGCTGAAGTCTGCCATTTGCTTCAACGAATTTGAGGTTGCCGTAGTCTGACTGACTTCTGCATTGTAGATTAGGATTCAGACCTTTCAACAATGTCTGAAATTAAAGCTGAAATTGAGTCAGGGCTGATCCACAGATACATGGCATGTACGGTAACTCGGTTGCGTGAGACACTTTTGAGGGATTGGAAGTGGTAATTATAGATGCTTCCAAACTGTACGCCCACCTTTCATATATCATGGTTACATTAGAGTTAACGGAAAAGAGTGTCTCAAATGGAAAGATTCAACCTTAAACTCATCATAGACTTGTTTTAACTTCAAAAGACTGCAAAACTAGTCCATGGTGAGTTGAAGAATAATCTAAAGCAAAGCCTTGGACCGCCTTGGGGCGTGGAACTCATGACATCCTCAAAACTAGAGGGGAGTTCCTACAAGTTCCCCAAGCCAAGAGACCCGGGCAAGGGGCCTATAAGACTATTCATAAACAATAAATGTTAGAAATTATAATTATAGGAAGAGAACTCCACTTGAGCAGTTTTGTTTTCGGATAACTTTATTAGAGTTATCCATACAGTCAAAGCCAGGTAGCCTATTTCTTGACCACAGTTTTTGTTTTGTAAATAACTTTCAGTATCCATCTCTGACATGAAGTGCCAGCTTGCTTGGTGTGGGTGAGCATGTGCTTGGTGTGGGGGTACGTGGAGATTCTCCCTTGGGAACTCTTGTGAGGTATGTGGGAGCTTTTTTAGCATTGGGGAGGTTCAAGATTTGAATCTCTTTGACAATGCAGAGCGTTCATATTGATCGAAATTAAAGAAGCCAAAGCTCATTGTTGCTGCTTTTCAAACTAAAAATCCCGTTTTGCCTTGTCTTTCCTCTTGTGGAATTTTTTTGCTTGACTTTACGGATAACTCTATTGGGTCAAAAAAATTAGGGTTTTGATAAGAATATTTTGAGAATATGTTTGAATATGCTCAAATGGCCAAAGACTAATCCCGGAGGCGCGGGTAGATGGATAGGAAAGTGGTCTGTCGGGCACCACGACAATATATCATGATGATACACGTACATATATGATGATGATACTGGTGCTTTTCAGAATGCCAAATTAAAGTTTTCATGTTCAAGTGCCCAGGCAGGATTTTCAAGAGCCCATGCTCAAAAGAGTAGAACTGGTATGGAGCTGACTTTTCGGTCAGACCACTGAAATTGCACCAATTTCCTTCTATATTTTTGAGCCAAATGAATGCTGCATTTAACTTGAAACAGTACAAGGCAGAATTCCAAAACCAGACTGGCCCAAGGAAGACAACCCGGTGAAGGAACTTGCACCAATTTCACTGACATGCCGTTTTAATATTGAGCATGACGTTTATTGTGCAAGCTTTGTTGTCTCACTCCAAGCGACTCAACCCTTAAAGGACAATTTGGGTCCTGGGTGGGCAGCCTGGAAAGAATCTAATTTTTTTTTGAAAAAAAAGAAAAAAAAAAAGAAAAAAAAAAGAAAAAAAATATTTTATTTTTTCCAAAAACGGCTCTGCAGTGCACTGCTAGCTAGCACTGTAGCACTGCGGCACTGCTGAACTTCAGCTGCCCCATCCTCAAAACTTGTTCAATTTGATAACTTTGATTGCTTACCAACGATTCCACAATCTCTCAAATGAGGCGAAAATTTGGAATCTAGATTGCTTTTTCAGTAGCTTTCCAACGCAACAAGTCTCGCTTGATTTGGTTGAGAAATGAAACTCTGTCTCCAATTATTCCTTTAAACCAAGCCCGTGGGGCTGAGGTTGTCCTTTAAGGGTTAAGTGAGGGCCGCTTCATGCGTGTGGGCGTTCTCATGGTACGGGTGAGTGAAAGGCCTCAAAATCAAATACTACTATTTGAAGTAGTGAATGTAGTGGTAAAAATGCCTTTAATTAAAACAATATTGTCAATTATAGTTTACTTCTTAACTAATTATGATATTCATCAAATTTCTTTTTCAAAATTACCCATCTTTGATGCATTAAATTTTATTTGTAATAACAATGTATAAAACTTGTTTGTCGCAAAAATGATATTTGAATGGTTTTTACTCTTCCCATACTAATTTTTGATATATAAACTTCATGTTTCACTAAATCACCATATATACATGTGTTTTAAAAATCAAACCCTTTATATGAGTTTCATAATCTTGTACATTTTCCCATTCTTAGGTTTTTGAGGCTTATTAAACATCATGGAATGAAATAATTCTAATTTTAGAATATAACTTTGTAATTATTCAACATTTAGTCACATGAGACCATGTAAAAATTTGATTAATGGAATTTAATTAATTACAATCCTTTTTACACTACATTTAATTGAAACACTACAACGTATTTTCTACTGATAAGTGTGGTCCTAGCAAGACATTGGTCCAAAAATAAACCAAGCCAAAAATTTGATTGTGTGGATATCCCTCACATCCCTAAACCTTCAAAATCTCATACATCCATCATTTACGAAAAATTAACTAGGGCTACACGATGCTTCGCACAACCATCGACGAAGTGAAAGTCATAATTCATCATGCCCTTTAGGCAAGCCAATCGTGCTTTATGGCTAAACTACTTGGAGAACACATTTGATATGAGAGGATGAACTTCAAGTCAAAGTGTCCATATAATTGATGAATTTCAACTGTTGATTTTGGATTTCAATATCATCTAATTTGTACTTCATATTTTCATATAGAAAGTGATTTTTTTGCATTTTGGGGTTAATTGAAATTTTGTAAAGATTTAACACATCACATGTCCCACATGTAGAGTGGAGCAATCTCAAAGCTCCCACAATTGAGTGTCCAATGTATTGATCATTGTGGGAGTTTTTTGAGTTGTCAGATTCCAAAATTCAACTTGAATGAGTAGATTTTGTTTATGCACAGGTCTCGAGAAATTTGAGGTTATGCAGAAAACTTAGAAAAATAAGATGCTCTACCTCCATGCTCTTTACACTATGTTTCTCAACCATTTAAGGGACACTAATATCAAATATAGAATGATATCAAATATAGGATGATATCAAATGTATAAGATAAAATAGGACAATAGTAGACTTAAACATAATAGAATAACTAATACACCTCAACAAAACAATATCACCAGATAGGTAAACAATAACACAACAATACCAAATACACTATCAGATTAACTAATTGGGATCCTTCATTCTGAGATTCCATGCGCCAGACTTGCCTGCAGAGTGAATGTTCCTGCGGCACTTGGCTCATTCTTGCACTGAAAGACAGATCAATGTCATGCATATGTACAATAACGGGTGCTGAATTAAATTGTTACCTCATCTCTTACAACACGTACAAATACACCGGCTGCTTTTAACTGATGTACAAACCTCTAAATCTTAATTAATCTCCTGTAGCGTGTCTCAACAACCCATGATCATGAAACATCTGATTTCCTTGACAAGGATTCTACCGTTAAGTCTTGACTTCTTGCATCTACGAGACCGTTGAGGTCTCATCCTCCTTTGGCAAAACTGGATTGCATTGCAGGAGTGTACTAAATTTTCATGTAATGTATGACTAAATCATCGCTTAGAAATTATCTCCTCTGGGGGCAAGGCATATGGAGCCAACTCACCAATTTCTGGATGATCACCCTGCATGACCAAATATGTGAATAGTTTAATTAGCTGAAATAATACCTTCTATGGAAGAATCACTATCACTATTTTCTATGTCACCAAGTGCAGATTCTCATGTCTAACTTTCAAATAATTGGAATAAACATACCAGCAATTACATTCCACTCATTTCGGAATAGCAACACTGGTCGTCCCCACTGCACAAAACAAACACGCAGATTATTTATAGACAAAGATAATTTCCTAAGTGCGTTCCCTCAGTAGCAATCAATGACCTCAATAAAATTTGATGATGCTCTACAACAATAAACAAACTCAAGGTAAATGGTTACTGGCACGTGTCTGATATTTGTGACATGAAATACCTCGAGTCCCTAAATAAGGAAATCCAGCACTTTTTGCGAATGAGCAGACGAATTGCTGATACTCTATTAGGGCATCCTCAATCTTGCCTCGGCAAGGTGGCACGCCACCCGCAATTGGCGTGTCTGTTTTGGCAGCAGGATGGAAAAAAAAAAATATGCCGTTGAAGCGGCCCCAACCCTGTTGCGCTCTTGTATCCTCATCCTGCGCTCCTGCGCTCCTCGATTGACGTACCCGCTGATCCTGCGCTCCTGCGCTCCTCGATTGCAGCTCCTACGCCAGTTGACCTGCTGTAGTGTGGAGTTTCCAGCTCCGGGAAAGGAGATAAAAGTACCGGCTGATGAGGTTCATTTGGAGTGGCCGTGAACTTACTGCAACCTTTGACGGCGGGATTGGGTCACGTAGGAGGCTCCACCCCGGGAAAGTGCCGTTGGCGGGCCTTCTTGCCGTGAAGATTGAGGATGCCCTTACACAGGTAAACAGAAAGAACTTTTACAACGACTTGCCATGTTATAGGCTGGCCTTGTGCACTTGGGGCGTTTTCAGTGGCATACCTGATCTTTAACTGTTGAACAATTGAAGATGCGGCCAACTTTTTCAAGAGCAGGCCAGCTCCCCGTCACCCACCTTGCCACACTGAAGCCCAATGGTTCAAGCTGGGTCTCTACTCCATATCCAGCCTGCATTCTGTACTGCACAACCTGCAGAAGAGTGGAAGCACTGGCACTAAGATAACTTACATTTAATACGCTCAAGCTGGTATAATGGAACTCTTTCTTATTACAAGATTGAAAATTGTACATGTTAGAGTTCTCCTTTTAACTCAAAAATCTTTGAACCCCACTTTAATTTTTTGAATTTCAACTGAATCGATAAGAAACTAACAAAAATAAGAATTCCCGTTCATATGGAAAAACACATCCCAGTATTAACACTCCAGAGCTCGTGTCGGTAAGAATACCGATTTTCAACAAGGAGATGTACATCATTCTAAGATAATCCTCTTGAAAATTGCACCAGAATGTAGTAGAGCATCAGAATGCATTTCTTTGAAAATATCTAAGAAACTTGAGTTGCTCTGTCCCATATGAAATCTTCACAAGGATCGAGTAGTAGCCCTCTGTATGCTTGAAATCTCATGCATACTCTGACGAGTTTAGTGTAAAGAAATCTTTGATCAATCAACACATTTTAAAGACCAGGCTGGATTAAACTCAGCTACCCAAAAATGTGACGAAAGCATATCAAATACAGCGCTTAGCATACTACCGACTGCATGACTGTACTTTGATTATACTTCTAAGAATACAACTTGTTTGCCGCATCTTCATGATTTGATAACAAGCATCTCATTGCATTGAACACCATGTAGAGCTCACACGTAGAAAATTTCAACCCTACTCAGTACCTGCATAAAGCACTTGTGCTTGTTATTCCAAACCAGTTGCCCACATTCCCGCAAACATTCGTAAAAGATGTCTGCTGTATCCCTCCATGAAAACTTTCCATTCGCATAATTGCCCCGGGGTTGATCTTCCCACCAAATGCAGTCGTGCGTCAACATTAATCTGTTTCCTTGGAGCTATGAGTTACCACGAAACCCTAATTCTTGCTCCTCCCTGACAACAGCAAATTGCGAAAAAATCAATTGCGTACGCCATTGCGACCTACTACATTGGTTGAAGAAATCAATTGAGAATAGAAACCTGTGATAGCGTGTCGTAGTCGACCATGAAGGCAGAACAGAATAAAAGATGAAAGTGTCATACGAGAAAAGCTCATAAGTGGTGAACGTCGAAATTGAGTCGAGGAACAGCGTTGCCGCTTGCTTGAAGTTCCGTGTCGCCATAAAAATAAAATCCCTCATACACCTTCAACCTGTTTTTCCGTTCCCAATCACCCCCCTCGTCGAACAAACTCTTCGCCTTGTCGATGTTGCGCGAAATTAGGGTGAAATCGAGATGGAAAAACCCTAATCGCAAGGTGTGAAAAACGAGGTCCATCTTCTGCCCTACAGCCACGACAAGGAACTTCCGTGATTTTCAAAAGCTCCAGAGAGTTCACCTTGTCGCCGATGCGGATGTAAAAAAGCGCCTTCGCGAGGAGAGCCTCACGGACCTCGCTCTCGCCGAGATTCTCCTCCGCGTCGAAAATTTTCTCATCGAGCAATCCTAATTGAGCGGCGTTCTTCCCGTTCATGGCATCGAGAGAGGCTTGATCGAGCTCCCAACCAAGCTCAAGAGAGCACGCCTGGTACAGCCCCGCCATGTCGTCGGCCTTGATGAGCGCGGAGATGGGGGCCGAAGACGACGACGGTCACGATGACGACGACGCTGACGATTTTCCTTCATATTTTTCTGGGGTAAAATCCTCTCCGAGTTCCTCGTCGACGGAATTAAAAAATTTCAAAGTCCATTTTTTCAAAATCCCATTACTATGAACACTTTCACTCACCCAGGCCATAAGAACAACCATGTGTGATCTGATTAAAAAGAAGATGATTTGTGAAAATTTTATGCCTTATGTCATATTGCAATGATTCAACAAAAGCTTTTAAGATCTTAGTTCAAAAGTGCTCTTGGAAAAATGAACTCGTAATATCAATCAATCAAAAAATCTCCAAAAATCACTACACTTAGAGTATTACATTTCAATACATCACAACAAATTTCATCTATGTATATTGTCAATATTCAATATCTTATTTATAATCAAATTACAAAACAATCTTGATTTTCAAATTTCAAATTTTATACAAAAATATTGGTGATAGCAATCGTAGATCTAACCGAATGAATAGACTCTAAAATTCATGATGTACAACTTTCATTCATAAATCAAGTTCACAATGTCCCTCTTAATTGCATTTTATAATGCATCTTTGCAATTCTCCATATTTGAAGAGGGCTGCGGGCATTTAGAGATCAAGGATTATTGAAAAATGTCACACTACAACAAATCTAATATCTAATATCTACTAAAAAGAATTTAAATTATTAAAACTAACACTTTTCAATTTACAAGAGTTGCTACTCTAGGCTTGAATCTCCACTTAATATATATTTGTACTTGTCAAGCACCTTTAAAATTAAACCATCTGGTGAAAATTTTAAAAACTTAGAAGGTGAGAGGGTGTGAATCATCAACAATTACTGACTTTGATTCTCTAAACGGAGACAAAGCTCTCCATTATCCTCTTTTCGGCCTTCTACACAGGATTAAAACACTTTGTTTTCACTGCAGTCCATGGACTAAACTTAATCTTGTGATTACAAAGGGAGTATTTTGACTATGAATCAAATCTATAGATTGAGTATTATTCATGATTGCCTAAAAGTATATACACGATCAAAATCCATGACAATAGTCCATGATTAGTAATCCAAGATGACTAAAATCTATGATTAGCATGATCAAAATCCATTATGTATTAAGTTACCAGATTGTCTGCAATGCCTTGAAACAGTTGTGATGCCCATCCAAAGCATAATTTCCGACAATGAATGAGTACAATTGGAAATCCGGGTTTTGTTTTGAAACATAATTTAAATATATATCATGGTCTTTAGGAGAACAAAGGGAGTATTGTTGAATGAAAACAACCTAAGCTATTATTGTTTTTTTGGTATTGTTTTTTGGTTAAGAACATTGGTTAATATGAATTTACATTTTGTGAACATGAGTCTCACACTTACAAATGACTTAATCCTTTTTCTCCTAACACTTCTTTCTCCTATTCTTGATCTTAACGTGAATCAAGTCTAGAGTTACCCCACCAAAATCCATACACTCTAAACTCATTATATCCAATATCGCATTGATTTAATTTCCAGTATTCACAAAGACTGATTACTATTGTATACACATACGATTGGACACTTTCCACATGTGAAGTTCTAAATTCATGTACAATGTTCACCAAAAGGTTGATAAAAAAGAGTTCTCAATACCACAACACCAGCCTGGTTGCAGAATTAGCTGGGATCCAAAACTGCCTCCCCCAGCCACATAGTTACTTCCTCAGTATCAGCAATTAATAAGCTATACTAATTGTTCTAATTAGCACCCATAATTCCACAGCCCCAAAGAAACGAGATTGCGGCACTGGCCGTTGTGAGAATAATTTAGCTAGTACGTACTGCATGCATGCATGCATGCAGAAGTACGTCACAGGATGTTGCACGTATTTTGGGCATTATCCGCCTGACGTTGTTGAGCCTCTTCACGCAGTTGCTCCCTCCTGGCCTCTTCCATTTCTACCATAAAGTGGCCAACTCGACCACATGCTGCCTTTGCATCACCGCCACTCGCCCAATAACCGCAACCGAAAACCACACCCAACACAGCAATAAAAACCGCCACAACTATGAGAACAAACGTAACGGTAAAACCCATATTGAATTTACAAAACTGAACATACCCAGCTCTTCTCAGTTAAGTTACTTGTGGCCTTGGGAATCGAAGCCAATTGCAGATTTGAGTACCACAAAAACACCGTACCAGCCCAACTCTAAGGCTCACAGAACTTATACCACACTGGAAGCTTTGGAGAGTTTAGCCCCGGGGGCTAAACTGGCTTGGGGGGCTAAACCACCCCAGTTTAGCCCCGGCTAAACCCGAATCTTTCATTTTAGCCCCGGCTAATTTGTGTTTTTGCCCCAGCTAATGGTACGAAAAGGGGGCTAAAAAGGGGGCTAATGGTACAAAAATTTAGCCCCCCATTTTTCACATAGTGCTAAGGGGGCTAAAGAGGGGGCTAAACCACCCCAATTTAGCCCCGGCTAAACCAGTCAAAGTTCCCAGTGCCAAAGAAGGTTTTTTCGACACTAATTAGTGTTGAAAACAATGACCAGAAGGCTAGGTGTTGAAAACACAATGTTATGTTCTCTTAGTCGGTAATCAATTCAATCACGGCACGAAGGGTACGATAGTGGAGAACTTATACACTGGGAACTTCGACTGGTTTAGCCGGGGCTAAACTGGGGTGGTTTAGCCCCCTCTTTAGCCCCCCTTAGCACTACGTGAGAAATGAGGGGGGGCTAAATTTTTTGTACCATTAGCCCCCTTTTTGTACCACTAGCCGGGGCTAAAAAACAAATTAGCTGGGGCTAAAAGACAAATTAGCCGGGGCTAAAAATGAGAGATTTGGGTTTAGCCGGGGCTAAACTTCCTAGTTTAGCCCCGCAAGCCAGTTTAGCCCCGGGGGCTAAACTCTCCAAAGCTTCCAGTGATAGTGAAGAATCAATGGATCAAAACCTGGGCATCCATTGACTTGGTGACTGCAATTGGTAACTCAACTTGCCTGTGAATCTGAACCGGGGTAGTAGTCTTTTGGTGAAGGCGAGTCCGCCGACTGATAAAAGCCAATCACTCGTTCGATATAAAATATGAAGGTCTCTTTCTTCAGCCTGAATATTCTTAGTATTCTTCTTGAATCAAGTTAACCCCTAAACGTCTGAAAATGCCTTTGCGGCAAGTAGAATATAACGTGTATTTCTTGTATTTGGAATGGATCCACTCCTTTGATGGGTTTGAGTTTAGCACAGAAGTTGAAAATTAGATCAATGCGGTTCTAGTGTGCTATTGAGATCCTAATTTAGAACTTCTTATTGGTAGCAAATGTCAATTATACGGAAACGTATCTACTATAGGGGGTTAACGTGAAGAAATATTGGGATATATACTGCGAGATTTAATTAAGGTTCATAAAGGCATAAGTCCACTGGGTTCCTTACCGACTGGGTTCCTTAAGATCATCCACGCCGTTACTCGCCTAATGGATATTCATACTGGGCCACGACTTCGTGTGGCGTGCTCTGGCATCGCGGAGCTCGCCAAAAGGATATTCATGAGCGGCCTTGGAGAAAACAACTACCAGCTCACCATCTTTCAGGATCATTAGAAGAGCTTGGTGGTCTTCAAACTCATGGAATTTTTTTTTGCCATAAAGAAAGGGAACAAAAAGAAAAATCTCCTTCTTTAGAGACCATCAAGCTCTTTCATACTTTTTAAGTATTTGGAATGAATAAATAAGAATATATTAAAGCAAAATTCATGGTATTTTATTCAAATCCAAGGTGACTTTAAGGATAATTCTCTTATTTTAAACTATTTTTTGAATAATTCTTTTTGAGTTTGGAGAAAAGAGAATTGGTTAGAAAAAATAAAAGAGTATTACTAGTATCTACCAATACCTTGTTACAAGTATTCCTTCTACAAGGTGAGATAAAAGTCTGGAATCAAGTTAATATTAAATTACAGAAAAGGTATCTTTATGATACGTTGGATAATTTTCTACAAAGATGGGATATTGTAAGATCAAGAATGTTATGGTATGGCAAGCTGAAAGTATCAATGTAAGAGACTGGAAATGGGCGTACTGAACCAATGCACAAGCAAAACTACACAAATCATTCAACAAGCGGATGGTAATGAGACCACTCGTTGAATTTGCAGAGGGAAAAATCAGAAACAGTGGAAGCCAGTACTGCAGTTGAATTTCAAGTGCACGGGATTTGTGGCAAAAGAAACTGATGTCTGATCCCAGGTTCGAACTGGGGACCTCTAGTGTGTGAGACTAGCGTGATGACCGACTACACCAACCAGACCGGAATTTTCGTTCCTCCAGTCAGAGGATAGAGGAGACCCCTGCCTAGAACTGTTGAATTTCATGCTACCCAATCAGAAATTTAAATAGATAACAGATCATGACGCCCTTTAATTAGTACTCGTGAACAAATTAAGATACATGCAGTTAGGATTCAAAGTGTTAGATATATAGAAGGGTAACTAATCACCGACATCATAAACGGCAATATGTGCATATTACGGACTAGCAAACACCTTGTTGCAATGCACCAACATTGCATTGGGAATATGGGAATCAATTGGGAACACAAAAGGAAAATGGGAACTTTGGGAACATATTAAGAACTTGGGAACAGTAGGAACATGACGGAAACGCTAGGGAATGTGATGTGAAGCTTTATGTTGTGAATTGTGGAGAAAAATTAGAGAATATGATGAAAATTTGAATGAAAGGCATGAATGTGAAATGTGAATGATTTTGTGACATGGTATCGTCACGAATACCAAGCAAGGTAGAGACAAAGCAAGGTAGAGACATGGTACTGTGTACTTACTATAATAGATTTACAAAGCTAGATATTGAGCTACAGTAAAGCTGTGGGGGAAAATCCACACACTTTCGAAAACAAGTTGCATTTCATACAAGGAAATCGTTGAGCGAGTGCTACATTTGAGCCAGCAGCAATAACTGCCAAGCTCTAAAAACAATTGCACTATGAAAATGCGGACATAGCCGTATAGACATCATGAGCAGATCCAGTCCTGCTACCTTCATTTAAGAGCTAGATTCATTACAGTAGAGCTATTTAGTAAACAGAAGAATGAACAAATTTTCCACTTATAGAACAAAAAAATTGCACATGACCTTGCTCCTAAAAGTCCGAGATCAAAACTGCTACAAACGCTTCAGGCATCATATTGCGGGAACATGAATTCGGCATAAACTGCTGAACTTCGGGTTGAAACCTTAACAGTCCGACCTTAATTCAAACGGAATCTCCGAAAAGTTGCCAGCAGCTACTAGGATCAGAAGGGAGAATGGCTCACGCATAAAATTCAGTAGCATGCACTGTCCCTGCCTTGGCTTTACAGTAGATGGTGTGGAATATTCCACACCCAATAGTTCTACATCAGTAGCTAAGGGCCTCCTTCCATGTATGGGAGGCAGTGGGTGGCCGGTCCTCAAAAGGAGGAAGCTCTACCGAAATGGGTGGAAACAGGAGGATTCAAGAGTATAAATTTCATTTGTACCGAAATGGGTGGAGCATGGGTGGTTCTTGAGACCTCAATTCTTGTTTTCTAGTGCCTTTCACCCAACCGATCCCCACATGGAAGTCCGCCCTAAGTGGATAGGTGGAGGCTCAAGGTGATGAGCAAAGTGCATGAAGGAAAGGCAGTGGGCATGAAAGGCTACGGAATGTTATGCGAGTTGCATTGCGTGATTCTAATCTCTGGCTTGTACACAAACCACCAGTGATTGATTATTACACACTAGAAACTGAAAATGGATCCCAAAGAAACGCCCCCTACTGTTTGTCACTGGGGTGATGGCTTGATATGGGTACCCCTCCAAAAATAGTGTGATTTTTGAGATTCTATTTTTATTTCTTTAAAGAAAAAAACATTAGAAAATTATAAAAATTAGGTGTTAAAGACACCATGGCTGCAACTATATACATGGTATTAAAGACATAATAAGGTTATCCTAAAAGAGAAGTTGTATTTGAACAAAACACTATGTGTTTTGCTTTAATGTACTCTTATTTGTTCACTCTAAATAGTTCAAAGATGTAGAAGAGCTTAGTGACCTCTCATTGTTAAGTGTGTAAGAGTTTGGTGGTCTTCAAACTCATGCACAACTAGTTTACCATGAGTTTGAAGACCACCAACCTCTTACACATCTAATAGTGAGAGACCACCAAGCTCTTTCAAACTTCATAACTATTTATAGTGAACAAATAAAAGTATATTAAATCAAAACACATGGTATCTTACTCAAACACCACTTGATTTTTAGGATAACTTCAATTTCTAACACACATAAAATGAGTTACACATAAGTCACACGATGTGAGACACGTAAAAATGATACCCATATCAGGCCATTCCCCACTGCACAATCATTTATCCAAGCAAATGCAAGCCTACGATCACCTTGTGAGTTGCAGGCGATGATGAACTGCTGCAAGACGCAACCATGCAAGCATAGTCTACTGGAGGTTCACACCGTTGGTTCCCTTTACACATGTTGCATTTAATTTCGCCAAAAAGATATCCAAAAGATGATCCTCCACCTGGGGCAGGATGAACCTTGGTTGAACCATATATTTTATTAATATGGTCATAGCGAAGCACTAATCCAAAAATAAACCCAACCCAATAAGATTGTGTGGATATCCCTCATATCCCTAAATCTTTAAAATCTCATACATTCATCATTCACAAAAAATTAACTAGAATTTCTCAAAGTCCATTTTCTCAAAAATCCATCACTTTGGTTCACTCACCCGTACCATGAGAATGCCACCAATTCTTTAGACGGATAACACAACATAGTGACACCCAATGCTTCTTTTGCTAGCAAAACTCAACCAGATTCCCCTTAAAATCCTCCCTAAAATGTACCAATTATGAAGAGCTGGGAGGTCAACTACCCTCAAGAAGAATGCCATAAAGGAGGCTCTTCCCTTACTTTGAAATACACAGAAACACTTTTAATTGTCACACAAACTCCGTAACTCTTTTAATCGCTCCAATCTCCAAACTAATGTGGAAAAGGGCGTCATGTACATAGTTCCCAAATCTGTTGAAAACATTGGATCTGAAGTCCCTGCAAATACTGTACAAAGACTACGCCCTGCCTGTTTATGCTGCAGCAGATAGCATATCTCCGTTAAGTTCCCTTCCGTTGAACCTTACAAAATCAAAAGGCAGCTCCACTTTCTTAACCTATTAAACAGCTACGCCAGATGATCAGCAGCAGAATGTATCCAGGCCCTTCCATGTCTGCTCTGTGTCGGTGATCTTTTGGAGTCATACTGCCCATTTCACTTCTAAATAACTGCACACTGGGCATTTTGAGAATCAAATGCGAAAGTCCTGTGTCTTTCACCAGTGAACACATTGGTATTATCAGCTAGCCTGAAAAAAGAGTTCAGCCCGCAGGTAAGGCATGGGTCAAACATTCGCAAGTAACAAAACTTGGCATGCATGTTTGAAGATGCTAGCCCAGCACTGAACGTATGTAGGTATACACACCATTAGAGCTCGTAACCAGGAAATCGCGAGGAATCTGGTCTTGTCAAATCCAACCACATGCAGGCTGTTCCAGCCAATCCTTCAAACAAAGAGTACCCATGATCACCGCCATGCAATTCCCCTGAGTCGATCAACTCTTTAGCATTCTTGTGAAGGAAGCTACCAAATTGTTGAGCTCGGAAGAGATGTTGCTTGCCCCCGGATAAGCGATATAAGGATAAGAACACATAGGCATTCCCACTTATGCCATGGCAGAGTCCTAACCGTCTCAACAAACCTCGTTTCCACACAACCTCCCCAGCTTCTATTGCAGCTAGCCGAAACTCCTCACACTCCGGGTAAACCTGCACACCAAGGATGACGTGAGACAGCCTTGTCTCTTGGAAGATACGCATTGCACATAATAAGTTGCACAACATACCTCAAGATCAGAAAGATTTCACGGTAATATCACTGTTCAAAATCACATACCTGAGCAGCTTTACAAAGAGTTAGTGCAAGTCCGGGAGTTCCATGGCACCAGTGGACAAGTCGGTCTCTTGTATTACTCTCACTTGACGGGTAGTTGCCACTTGAAAATCGACCCTTGATCATGTAGCGTAAAGTTCCCTTCACATCATCCATGTCCTCCTGGTTGAGTGGGAAGTGCATTAACACATGCATGATGCCAGCTAGACCATGTGCTGCTCCCCAGTACCGAGTTCCATGCCATTGATACATCAGAGGGCATTGTGTGTGTGAAGCTCCAGCTCTTCCTGCCGCTAGAACCGCGTCAACTACAGGGCCCTGAATGTGCATGTCACGGTTCTTGTTAGACTTATTGTGTGATCTGTTGGAACACTGAGAAGTAAACCCTCCATTCCACAACGGTTACAATTGCCTGCTTGGCTCTAATGTTGAGGTTGGTAACTCTACTATCTCTCAAGGAACTTGCATGTATTCTCAGTATAATTGGCATATGTCGCTGTTCAATTAATATCTGAACTTTGCCTACTATTTGGCACTTGCTCTGCAAAAGCTTTCTCCGGCGAGAGGGTTCTCAGTAAGTCCAGGGCTGAGAGAAGCAAGAAAGGGCTAAAGACTAACCGTAATGCTCGAAGGAATGGTTTCTTCGCCAATGTATTTGTTCACAAAAAGTGCAGCCCAGAGAAATCCAGCTCGTCCATACATAAGTTCATAGGGCATGCCCAGGCCACCCTGTCCCGGCCCGACAGCAAGAACACTCTGCTCCGCAATCTACAAGACACATTAACAAAGACTCATCATTCCTACATGCCTGAGACGAATTTGAGAATGACATCAGCGACACTCAACTGCAACCGCAACAAAATAGAGCTCCTAGTAACTCATCCCACCAGCAAGCTTCAAAAAGAAACTATTCTACCCTTTCTAAGCTGAGAGTAACTTCGGTCTATCAAGGAAGACTTATATAGAAATTTAGTTGCTTGTTGGATTGATTAGCAAAATACTCACTGCTATCCTAGATGAGTCTCTGCAAATGCAGGTTCCAGGAAACGAACAAAGAGAAAATTTATCAAAATCTGCTCTATCCACAGCTAAAGGAACTCACCATGGTAGGACCTATCCGAATGTCCATGGCCAAAAGTTTTTGTGAAAAGATGATATCGACAACGATACACGACTATAAAATTTTCTAGGAAGTTATGTCTATACAAAATTTGGGTCACTAGAAAAAGTACCGCATTGAAAAGGCCAAGATAGCGGTCAAGACGTTGCTGGTCTCCTTTGCACTTGGCAGCTGCTGCTCCTAGAGCATAAATGCCTGGCTGCCCGCATAAAAATGTAACACACCTGTTCCATTGCGTCAGAAAAGTGTTGACCTAAGATGCCCCTCTTCACGAATATCAGCACAATGGAACTGATCTAGATTTGAACCCTAATCTAAACAGTTCACAACAAATGTTGGAGTAATGACCAACAGAATAAAACCGCTTGTAGGTCTTTTCTAATCACCAAACTATTAAGGGCAGAACACAAAACTATTAAGGGCGCCACTAAAAACAAATAAGCTTGACCAGCAATTCCACAGGCCTGCATTTACGCGCTCAAAATCTTGTCTGTAAGTTTGGAGAAGCCATACTGTTTCATAGTTTCTGCCGCAGTTGCACAACTGTCGACAATTTCACAGCATAGATCAAGGTCTTCTTTGCTTCCAGTGGTTTCATACAGTTTGAAGCACAAAAATGCTGTTCCCAGCATACCCACGTACATAGTTGGGTCTGACACACGTGGCCCATGCCGTATCCATGTTGCCCGAAGAACCTGCAATGACGCAACCAGCCATCTAAGAGCCCAGGTATTCACAAAGCTGAGCGTCAATTGGAAGCTGCAAAAAATTAAGCAAGCCCATACAGTAAATCAATCCAACTCTGCCTCTACCCTTGTCAACTAAGTCCATCACAACTGTCTCAATGTCGGATGAATTTCCAGCCACATCACAGACATGTGTTACATCATAAGACTGGGCATGACGCATCATTTGAAGTTTATTCTACATGTGGCGTCTCTATACTGGGGGGTTATTCTCTTGAACTGATCACAAGAAGTAACCTGTGAGCTTATTTCACACGCTGAAGGGTCTCTCTACTACACAGGGAGCTCATAATGGTTTCCCTGTGTGCGTTTCCCTTTTAGTCTCACTTTTCCCATTGAGCTTCAAGAGTTGACACTTGTTAAACTTTCCTTTTACAAGCAGGTGAGTAAACATTAAACTGGTGAATAAGCAGCTTTAACACTCAGTGGGAAAATTGAGACTCGTAGGGAAATCACACAGGGAATCGCACATGAGACCCTGGTGCTACAACTACCAATCATTTGGGTAAGGGCGACGGTCTTCAACAACATCAGCAAGGCGAGAAACGCGCTTTAGAGCTTTCGAACTTGCCAGATGCAAACTACCGATGACCAAAGCGAAGAAGATGAACCATTAGAAGCTTACCTCATCTCTCAAGGCAATGGCAGCCTTCAGAATAACATCCTCAGCTTGTACATGCGCGTCTTCGTTACTGTTTTGAGCGACATAATCGCTCAACGTGTTGGGGAAGTACCGATCCGCCATTATTTCCCTCAGTAGATCGGACAGAGTCGCTCAAATCCTTCAACTAATGTGTTGAAAAGAACAATCAATACCGAGAGAAAGCGTCACTGCCTCATGAGATTGACGATCCCATAAAACTTCTATTGCTCTAAGCGACCTTCAGAAATGAAAGGGGAGAACTCCGTCAATCCGAAATGACTGATTCACAAACCGCCCTAACCTAGAGCTGCATGGGAAGAATGACACTGGACAAAAATGTTGGGATGATTCCGTGCTGCATGAGTTATAAGGATTCCGGTGTCAGTCATTGGTCCCACCAAGGGTCCAACAGTACTCAAATCATTTTATAATGGCACCGTCATCATGTACGAAACCGCGATGATTTCTAAGTTACACGCAGTAAGCCTATCTTTGTGTTCAAGCACAAAAAGCATGTGTTGCCCTAACCCCGAGTTCGCGAAAACTGCCCAGGAAGGCCGTTTTGCACTTTCTTGTAGTCAAACCGACCACAACTGTGTTTGCCCTGACTATATTCAATTACAAGTAGGGACACGGATAATCTCAAACGACAGAAGCGCGAGGGATAATGAGAGCGAGCGCTGTGGTAATGAGAGAATTGATACCGAAACCGAAAAGGAGAAGGCAAGAGAACAGCAATGAGCTCATGGTTGTGCAGCCATTTGGACAAAAATCTCTTGAACAAATTAATGTCAGCTGTTTCAAATCAAAAAAACATCACTGTGATGCTCCTCGATCGAAGTTACTGCATTATTGTTGTCGATGATCTGCAACAAAAGGAATCTATGGCGATAATTATGGGACTTTCTATTTTAGTCTCGTTGAAGATGAAGTGAAACCCTAAAAGCTTGATCCGGTCCGAATGTCCGAAGAGATGCCTGCAGGGGACGACACCTGTTCGGAGCTCAGTGTTCCATTCACACTCAGGATGAGCTAAAGCCAAGTACAGTCAAACCTCGATAAGTGTTAGGAGTTGGGAGCATACTTTTAGTTAACACTTAGACACTAGTAACACATAACACTTATAGAGGGTGATGCCGATGATTTGTAACACTTATAAAAAATAACACTTAGAAGAATTAAAAAGATAAATACACAACATTTATAGAAAAAATGGATGAAATTACAGAATATTGATTCATTATTCATCTAAGTCCATCGAAAGAATGAATCAATAGTACTTTGGCGAGTTTCTGCTACACGCCAAGATTATACTTCCTTTTCTAATGCTTCAATATTCCTAATAGATAACATGGTGTCATTAGGTCTTTGCTCCAAAAACTTCTTCACAGTATGAAGAGCATTACCTACATCTTTAACCCCTAACCGCCCAACCATGCATATTTTGCATGACATACGGAGTTGAAGTCTGTTTTCTCATCCATCATGCACTTTTTGCAGTGTGAATTTTTATTGAAACTTTTATGGGAAGTTAGCTCCGTGCAAGTTTGATCCAATTAGAAAGGAGATGATTTGTGAAATTTTTATGCCTCATTTCATGTTGTAAGGTTGGATAACCTATTACCACCAACTTAAGCAATCTAGCCTATTTTTGGCAGTGCTAAATTCAAAAAAAAATGACCGCATTTGAAATAGGTTTTGATGAGGATTGCAAAAATTTGAAACATCTAATTCGCATTTGTCAATTTACTACAAAATTCCAAAGTGGAAAGTAACCTTTTACTCAAATCAAACCTCTAGATTTCTCCATGTCCACACCATGTGGTACTAACTTTCACTCATCATGATACCCAAAACCACCAAATATTTCTTCGCAATGCTTGGCATGCCATTGGTCTACCTGAGTAGTGAAATTGGCGGTTTGGAGTCTCAACTCTGGTGGCCCCAAGAAAAATCTACAGGTTGTAATTGGAGGAGGTAGTGGTAATAGGTTATCCACCCCTAGTGTTCCACCCAAAATTTTGAAGATTTAAGTCTAAAAGTGCTCTTGGAAAAGTCAAGTACTAAAATTAAGGAAAAAAAACATCTCCAAAAATCACTACACTTAGAGTAATACATCTCAACCCATCACAAGAGATTTCATTATTAGATTGTCAATATCTTATTTGTAATCACATTACAAAAGAGTGTTTAATTTTAAGTTTGAAATTTAATACACAAATATTGGTGATAGCAATCGCAAATCTAACTTTATGGATAGAATCTAAAATGCATAATGTACAACTTTTATTCATTCATCAACTTGAAATTATCCCTATTAGTTGCATTTTATAATACATCTTTGAAAAATTGCCAAATCTGAAAAGAGTGAGAACGTTTAGGGGTTAAAGCCTACAACCTCTTCTACTATATCGTGAGGATTAGCTTCATCAAGATCACTATCTTCGTGTTTACTACCTTGTTGTTGAGATGGAAGCATTTCAATAATTTCTTCATCAATGGGCTGATAAGGGTTATTCAAATCAAACTCGAGTTTGTACTTTAAATACTCTTCAACATTCATATTAGGGCTCTTAGTCTCAGAGGATATCAAACTTAGTTTTTCCAATACAACAACAACCTCCTCTACTGTACCTATCAGTTTGTTTCTAGAATGGACATCTAGAGTCACCTTGCAACTAGAAACTATTACTTTACCTCAAAATTATCTCCCCCCAAGCGATGGCTCTTACAAAAAGCCTTTTTTTTGGAAACTTATCACATACCGAGGTAAAATTAACAAAGTCGGGAGCACGACATTGCATAACACTTAACACATAACACTCCATAACACTTCCTAGTCTTAATTTTAAGGGAGTAGAAATCTCCATAACACATATAGAGTTTTAACACTTATCGAGGTAACACTTATCGAGGTCTGACTGTATCTAGAGTTTTTGTTTTGGGGGACAGAAAGAGGTGAGAGTTACTCTTTTTTTTTTTTTTTTGAAGAAACCACTTTTTTTTTTTTTTTTGGGGGGGGGGGGGGGGGGTTTGTCCTGTACTCCCTGAGTCCCAATATTAACCCTTTAAAGACTGTGCATTCAAATAGTGGATGTTTGTTGGTCAACGTTAATTTTGACCTTGAAGATGACGTTTTTTGCTATTGCTTTCAATTGAGAAAATCAAGTTTATCGAGTCTAGTTTTTACTTCACTTTACGGATCTTATAAATTTCAATTATTGAATATTTTGTTTTTGTTGCAAGTTAGGTAGCTCAAGATCTGAATTGCACTGCATAGGATGTTCACCTTTTGGATCTTAAAATTAAAATTCAAAAATTCTACAAAAATATGTCATGTGATTCTCCATTTTCATTTGCTCATGTTCTAGAAATTTTATATTTTTTGTAGATTTTTTGTAATTAATATGAATTTCTTGAAGTATTTGACCTAAAAATTTGTAAAAAGTTCATTTTGTATTAGAAAAATCAAAAAAAAATTAGGACTAATAGGAAACATACAATTTTCATGCATGAAAAATATTAAAAAAATATTTTAACAAATCTTGAAAGCCGAACTATGTATAAAATTGTAGTTTGACTATTCTACAACGGAATGGGACGTTAAAGGGTTAAGCACCCATATGAGTTTTTCCTGAAAAATAGGGTGGTAAGATCAAATTTAGCGAATGTTGACAAGTCAACAAGATTTGCGGTGGCAAGTGCTCATGAGAGTAATAATTTCCAGATTTTACTCTCAGCAGGAACTAGGTGCAAACAATTGCTTAATATTGGAACAAAGGGAGCAAATAAAGACCCCACACAAAATTGATCGAGTACCATAAACCAACATCGAGTCTACAATCAAAAACCAAACAAGAATGTATAATATGAATACACGCTTTAAAGAAGACGAGAACATTTTCACATATAAGTCAAGCTATCTCTCATTCATAAAAAGAAGAATTCAAAAGTGCAAGGGTTGAGAAAAGACATGAAGCTTTATTATGAGGTGGGTGATTTGTGATTTTCATCCAAATTTGGGTGAGTTTTTAATCAATTTGAATGAAAATATATGAATTTCAAAATCAAGATTATCCTCTGAATTAATTTCCAAATAATTCAAAATACACATCGTATTGGATATGAATGATATTGGAGTTGTTGTCGCTTCAAAAATTACAACCACTACTAGAGAAATGGGGTCCAGTGTAAGAGAAATTCAACAGAAATTCTGTTGGTTTCGTGTGCGGGTTAGGAACACTTGATTCCGGATCACAATCAAGAGAATTTATCTTGGTTTGGTGTTGCTTCAATGTCCAAGTATAAAGATAAAGAATGTTTCTAATCTACATTCATTTTTTCTGGCCTGCCCGAGAAAAAGTAGCTGCCCGAAGATTTTAGGCTGCCCGGAAAAAAAATTGACAGCCAGGGCCAAGAACCCCAACCACCACCGTAGGGCCCACCACCGTCAACCGAAGACCAATTCCCAATGGCCGGATTCGAGCACAAGACCTTCTAACCCCCAACCACTTACTAAACCACCACACCACATACACAACACCCAATTCCCTACTTTTGCACTTGGCCAAGTGCAATCATTTATAAGCAAAGTTGGCGTAAAATCATTTGTCTAAGAAGTTCTCTAAAAATCAACAATTTTTGTTTTTCTACAATCACTTATATCGTAAACAAAAAAATCTTTTATTTATTTATTATCTTTTCTTTCTTATCTTCCTTTTTGTCTTTTTCTTTTTCTTTGAATAAAAGAAGAAAGCCAATAAGTAAATAAATAAATAAATTCCTTTTTCTTCTTCTCCTTTTTCTTTTTCTCTCCCGCTGCTATTAGGTTTCAGCCATCCTAAACTCTGAACAAAAGAAGAAAACCAAAACAAAGAAAAAAAAGGTTTTTTTTCTTTTTCATGTTTTTTAAATTTAAAAATAAATTAACCTTTGGTACGAGTGTAGGATCCGTAGCTGCCACATGAAGAAAAACGAATGGCAAGAAAAGAATCAAGGAAAATAGAAGAAAAAGAAGAAGACAAAAAGGAAGAAAAAAAGGAAAACAAGAAGAAAGCAAAAAGAAGACAAGAAAAAAAACAAGATAAGAGAAGATAAAGATAAGGATAAAAGAAATTAAAACTTTTTTTTTTTGTTAATAATGTAATTGATTGTAGAAAGACAAAATCGCTATTTTTTAAAGTATTTTTGAAACAAATTTTTTATTGTGCCTGGGGGCCAAGTGCATGATTATATGGCCAAGTGCATAAATTAAGAATTGCGTGTTACACACGCTCATGCAAGTGCATGAATTATCTTGTTAATTATAAGAGAACTTAACCATTGGCGATTCGTTTGCCATGTACAAAAAGATTTTTTTTTCAATTTTTTTTTGCACTATTTCATACAGGGATTTTTCTATATCTACAAAAAAATTCAGATTTTTTTGAATTTTTTTTTGTTTTTGGACAAAATCTTGAAGGTTGGAGCTGTTTTTTTTCCCAGCAGACTTTGAATATTTTTAACGATGTAAAAAAAACTTTTTTTTCAATTTTTTTTCTGTAGTATTATATGCAGGGATTTTTCTGTATATAGAAAAAATTTCAAATTTTTTTGAATTTTTTTTTTTTTGACAAAATCTTGAAGGCTGGAGCTGTGCTTTTTTCTAAAAGAGAACCTGTTGGTTCTGTACAGTTTTTTTTTCCAAGAGAAAACTTGTTGGTTCCAAGAGAGAATCTCTTGATACTGTACAGTGAATTCGGTTTTGCAACGTTAAACCCAATCTCTATTGGTTCCAAGAGATGTGTCTTGGTTCTGTCTTGGTTTTGACGCACTCTCTAGTAGTGAATCAACAGGAACTTCTTGGTTCCAAGAGGAAAATCAACAGGAACTTGTTGGTTCCAACAGAAAATCAACAGGAACTTGTTGGTTCCAAGAGGAAAATCAACAGGAATTTGTTGGTTCCAACAGAAATCAACAAGAACTTGTTGGTTTTGTGCAGATGACTAAATGTTTGCTACGTTAAATCCATTCTCTGTTGGTTCCAACAGATGTGTGTTGGTTTTGTCTTGGTTTTTACGCACTCTCTAGTAGTGAACAGAAAGTAAGTTACTCTTGTTATACATCTACTCGTACATCAAAAGTTGAAGAACAAGATTAGAAGGAAGTGCTTTATAAAAAACATTAACTTTTTTACATGTGTATTTTCTTACATACGTTAATGCAAATGGTTTTGGCATTGGAAATACAAAGAACCTACACAACGGGGAAAAACACATGTTTACAAAGTTGAGCAACTTTATACAAGTGCATGTTTTCTTAACTAAATTCTTCCTAAGATCTTCTCCAAAAAATATCATGTATAAAGAATTGGGAGTTCAACTACTGCAGGTTGGTAGCACCTTGGGCACCTCAATGTGAAATAATTAATAAAAGTTGGAAAAAAGTGTTGAACAAAAAAAATAAGGATTTCTCACATTTGAGCATTTGACCATTGAGTACGTCATGGTGTAAATGTTAAATATGATGAATAACTTGAAAATTTTCATTCATCAGTGACGGCTACCCGCCAATCTCTTTCAATCCCTAATTTGTTTCATTTGTTAAACCCCTAAATGACCATACGACCATTTTATAATCGCTGCCTTTTTTTATGGGTTGTCCAAGATGAAAAAAATAAAAATAAAATAAGAAATCAAGTCTACTTTCCAACCCAAGTTAAACTCCATTGAGTTTAACTTTTGAGTTTAAACTCCATTGAGTATAACGAGAAGTTTTCAAATACAAACACTTCAACATTGTCCTAGTGTTATAAAACTTATTATTTGGGAAAAATTATGATGTTCTTTCCTTTGAATTTTTTTAAATTCAAAATAGAATCGGTCTATTTTTAACCAATTTCAAATTATAAAAAAAAAATGTAATTTTGGTGAATATTCAACGGAAAATGCTTCTATAATCATTAAATGAGTATTTAAAACATTTTTTGAAAGTTTGACCGTATGTATAATTACTAAACATCATACTTCTTATTTCCTCTTTTGGACCAAATTTCATCAAAATTGCAAAAGTAATATTTTATAACACATTTAGGTTTTGCCTTTACCCCCTCTGTCATTTAGAAGTTTATTTGTCTAATTTGTCTATATGGTCACTCCAAGTTGTGTGGTTTGGAGATGGTTTATGAAGTAAGAACTTTCTATAAATTTCTTTAATTTGGGAATTATTTTCTAAATTTAATAATTGTTTATTTGACCAAGCATGTGCTGAAATTTCGTAAAAAATTGGGTATTAGTGTTAGCAATTAATTTATGCCCAAGGTGTTCCCAACCTATCGTACTCTTAAAAAAAAACAGCACTGCTACACACATAAAAAGAAGTGCACATGTTGAGTTACTACTTTCCTCCATGTGCATGTCCAAAGGATCACCCGCCTTCATAAAGGTAAACATACTAGAAAGTTGCGTTCTCAGAATGTCTCAATGTCGCTGACCGTGTCCTCCACACATGAGCATTCCGTGTCTGACGACTTCATTCCGTGCTTGTGAGCAATCCAATGCGCCGAAAGGAGCTTTTTGTGTACGAGCTGCTTTAATTACAGCGGTTTGGTATACATTCACATCAGTTGGGCAGCATTCCTCTTCACATTTAGTTGACACGTACCACACAGGCCCAGCTGTTACATGAGGATCACGTTTTTCATGCTTAAAATCAGCAGCCCGGCATCCATTCCACACAATTCATTCCACACAATTCTCATGTTCAAGCAGGGTTCATTCAAGCTAATACGAACCACCTAAGTTGTCAGCAGTGCTTTTTTCAAGGCATTTTCAATGTGATGTTTGATTTAAATTGTAATTAGAGAAGAAAGTGATATGTTAATGTTTCCAACATGTATATAAAACACATAGTACAAGATGAAATCAATATTGTAAACAATTACTAGCTATCAAAAACACTAGAATAGTTCTGTCAATAGTGGTTTTAATGACTCACCAAGGATTTTTCTTAGTGATAAATAACACTTTTTTTATATAAATTTTGGAATAATTGAATGAGAATGATGATCATGTGAATAAAAATTGAAAAAAATACACTACAAAATTGTTATTTGAATGAAAATCATGACTTTCTTGTCTCTAGCTACTCTCCAAAGGACTCTCCAAAGCACGCAAAACGAGGCACCTTTGGTTTGTATCAGCTTGAATGGACCCAGCGGGGCAATGGGCTAATTATATGTTACCTACCAACCACAGAAGTAGGTTTATGTGGAGCAGATTTTGAAAGCTTGACTTTTTTTGTCATACCTTGCAGATAAGGTGCCTGAGTTTCATCTAGACCCCAAGTAGTTGATTTATGAGTCAAGAAGTCATACACTAACTAAGATTCAGACTCTATTAGCAAGGCATTTTTTGTCATGTAGTATATTTGTCAAGTTCTTCCAAATTCAAAGTTATACTGTACAATAGTAAATACAAGGATCTAGGAGTTTTGGATGCCAAATGACAACTTAATTCATAGTGAAGGCAAAGAATCAATCACAACAACTATAACTCATCTCATCTCATCATCTTAGTTGCCAAACTGTTTTAGGAAAGGCTTCTTGACACATACAAAATCATGTTTAAAATGGAGAATTGAAGGCAATAGAGTACGTTACTCCTATTCAATGATACTACTAGAAGTTTCAGGTCATGAATTACACCTACTTCTTTCAAAGGAAATATCTCCTATTCTTTCTATCTTGAGGTTCATAACATTCTAGAGAACTGTTATGGAACACCCTTTGAATGGGCATGAAATAAGAATCGCCAAAACCTTGGTTAATTTGCAAAGTACGTACGTTAAGCTCAATTTAAACAGGTAATAGTTCTTGGAGTTAATAAGCCATTATCTTCACACAAAGCCGTACAAAATGTTGTTTGATCTAATTTGATTTGGCATGACTTTGATCAAAATAACTCTTAGTTGGCACGGTTCTTAGATGGTGCCACGCCACAACTACTCAAGAATGTTGTAGAAGGCTAAATTCTTTGCACTACAAGCAGAGGCGTCATTTCTCACCCTTGAGAATCCTGCTTTTTCTCAATTTCCGGCCCAATGTAGATTCTTGAATATTGTTGTAGCTCGAGCAATTATAAAATTAAAAAAAGCAGGAATACCGAGGAAGGGATTTTGTCAACGAACTCTCTCCCCCGCTTTGCTGACTTCTCCCAGCCTCTCCTCAACTTTCTTGGTTTCTTCACAATTGCACTTGACCTCTCTACCCGGTCAATGATGGAGATTTTATGTTGATACTTTTCTTTTGGGCACTTTGTGATTGTCGTCTGTGCTTGTTTGCTTTTGTGTATTTACGCAGGTGCTACTTCTCAAGTCAAGACGCATATGCAATGAAGTGTAGAAGTGATAAATTCCAGATGTTTTGGTGAGTTGCAGATTTCAATACATGAATTGCAAGTTGACACCATTGTCATTTAAATCGGATTGGAGTTGGGTTTTTTGATCGATATGTTATGCAAGTTGACAGGTTGCATAAGATTTTTCAAGTCTGGATTATCCAACACCAAAACCTGAAGTCTTCTAATACTGCACCATAATTTTTTTGAAGTTGCAAGAACGTCACCTGGTTTTGCGAAAGATCTCATTAAAGAAACGGCATCACAAAAAAAATCGGTGCTAAATTTCAGGAAAAAAATTACTCATCACACAAATATTCCCATGAAACCCCGCCCTCCCATTGGTCTTTAAATCTACCCCAATTCGCAATTCTTACGTGAGTGAGCATGCTGGGTGATTCCTGTGCAAGCTTGTCATTGTGACCGATCACATTCTACAGGGGATAATACATGGGAGGTTCCCAATACAACATTCTACCCCGATCACACTCACCAGATCTTGAGCGTTGCTCAGCTCGCGAGATTTTCTGGCAAGTGCAAAGTGGCGGCGTTTTACACAAGAAACAACACTAGTAGCAGATCTGTCGTTTTTCATTCCCCACTTTGTAGGAACAATGAACAGTGGCAGAATATTATACCTATATTTTTGTCTTCTTGTGACCAAAACTACTTACCAGCACTAATACAACCCATGTGCCTGGCGCGGTCATTCTTTTTTCATTTATAGTAAGTGAAAAGAGACGCGTTGTCCTTGTAGTGTTGATAACATTCACCAAAGAGGCTGACCAAATTTGTTCCATTGGATTAGAATCCCTGGAGGTGAGTTCGAGGGAAGCGAGGGTCATTGGGGTAAATAAAGTCCTCACGCAAACTATCATCATCAACTAAAAGATGCTTTGGCAACAAACCGAATTCCAATTCAGGTATAGGAGCTTGTTTGTCCTCCCAGTTCCGCAGCTGCAGCAACGTGGGGTGAAATACTGGAGGTTTTGGTCGCACCTGCAATGCAAAATTCCATCGTAAGATAGATCCACCTTTCTATACATAATTATTCAATGCCACATGAAGATCTGACGCACTTAGCCAAGGCTAACACCTCTTGTGTTAGCTCCCGTAGCACTGAGTTTCTTACCTCGGAGCTTCTTTTTTACATGTGTGCATGCACCATTCATCACCAAGCATCCATTACCAAGCAGTCAATTGTGGTGACCTCACACGCATATTGGAAATGACAATGTATTGTAAACGTGAACCTAGAGCCTTGTTATGAGAAATAACATGCCAAGCCACAAGTTAGAATGGCAAGTTATGACGTTGAGTTGTGATTTCGAGGCAACTCTACACTATTCTGGATGGCAGGTTCGAAGAAGGTTATTTCTCGTAGTCAAATTCATGAATGGGAGCCCTCAAATCAACGAAAAGTACATTAAGTGGACATTTGTGAACTTGGCATTATTATGTCCAGTAACCTTCTTTAGCTTCTCAACTAACAAAATCTATCTAGTCTACAACAAGGTTGTACAGTATTCTCACATCTCAAGACATAACATCAATGGTTGAATCCTATTCAATCAACAGTCTAAAAAGAAGGACCTTGTGACTCTTAAAAAGCATATTAAGATAATGAGCTATAATCATGCTCTCCATATGCAATGCTTGGTTGTGACCGCTCTAGAAATGGGCTCCATTGAGGATATAAAAGTAAGGAATCTAAATTAACCCGTAAAGGACCAAGAAGCCCAAATTGGGCTCATGTTTTTTTAGTTGTTTTGAGTATGTCCTATGTACACTTCTTTTTGTACAAATTTATTTGTTGTTTAACCAACACATGCAATGTTCTTCACCAATTCCGGTGATATAAAATTTGGTCTCATCTGAATTATATTTTTCACAATACGATCAATTGGATCCTTGGTTAATGAACAAAGAGAACTTACGTAGAGTTCTGGCCGCTTGTAATCTTTCAAAAATGGTTCCGGGCAATCGAGGAAGAGAACTTGGAGATGTTTAGAATCTTCCAGGCCTACCAAAGAGGTCAGCTGGCTACTCCACACCATGAGAGTCTCCAGCTTGAGGCAATTGTCGATAACAAGTTCCTTCAAGTTGCGGCATTCTACTAGTGCCTTTTGGAGCGCCTTGGACCGTGACAGAGATAGCCACTCCAGCGTATGGCACTGCCTCACAAACCAATCTGATAAAGACATCATGGCCGCAACAAATCATTCTTCACATGCTTCTACAAGCCCTATTGATCCACATGATCTTTCTAAATATTCAACCAAGCCGCTCAGATTCAATGCAGAATCATCAAAATTCTCCAACAAAAAAAATACATATATATATATAGCAGACATGCTAATGACCGCAAAGTTCTAATCATAAGGTAACTATACCTTAAAGCGTTCATCTTACCAACTGAGCCTATTTACACACATAAAACAAAAAAATATTTTCAATGGGTCATATTAGCAAGTTCGTGAGGATTCCAACGCACTTTAGCATGCATTATTTGGACACCGTATGAATAAGTTATGAATTTCCAAAGTGCTGACTATAGGCTGACCTTAAAGTGATCCTAAAATCTGATGTTCAGATTGTGCACATTCTCATCAACAGTAGGGTGTCAGAATCTACTTATTATGAAAGATTGAGCTATAGACACTTTAAGGAAATGGTCGCTTTTAGATATAGTTACCTTAGTGGACAATTTCACTTCACTAATTTCACTTCACAATTCCACTTCACAATTTCACTAAGGTATGTCCACTAAGGTAACTATATCATTTAGATATAGTTACCTTAGTGGACATGCCATTTACCTTGTGCAATTTCACTTCACAATTCCAATAGAAATATAAAGCATTGTTCAATATAAAGCATTGTTCAATATAAAGCATTGTTCAATTGTGGTGAAGGGCTCCAAGTAGTTTTCCATTAAAAATCATACCCAATGTACTTGATGTGCAATAAAACTTGTTGTACAGAACATTTTTGAGTGTGATTTTTTCAAGGTGAATCCCAACTTGACATACCACAATCTTCAAAATTCGAAACGATGAATGTTTCTACATTGTGGATTCATGTGCGGTCATTGGCATGTCTACCTTATATGTGTTGGTGCAGTTACAGAGCAATTATATTATTACCTGTATCAGGGCAAACTGTAGCTCGTCCATACACCCAATGTCGAGACGTGTCAAGCCCGTAAGAACCTCATAGGGTGACAACACAAACCTCTTTATGCAATACGCTCCTCGTATGCAGAGAAATTTCTGTACACACAACAGGCTTAGATGTTTTTGAAGATTAATTAGGATTGCTCAAGTCAAACAAACCCTGCCTAAATATGTTACTAAGACAAAATTAACAAGATTTTCCGAAAATTAGATTGTTTAATGAATTTTTAATCCTCATACAAAGAATCTTCCTCTTCATACTCCAATGTTCCAAAATGATTGATAATTTTGTTCCAAAATGGTTGTCCGGTAAGGAATGGGGTACATTTATCTATAGCAACTGTAACTCCTTGGAAACATCTACTAGTAAAAACTTTGATCCTTCATAAATATTGCATTCAGTATCCAAACAATGCATATTTTGGTGTACTAGAATTGTCTTTGGCTTGCCAGCAACAATAGTTATATAAAGATAGGGTTAATCTAATGGTAGTAATATTAACTTCGGGTGATTGAGTGAAGAGCTGCTTGTGAAAACTTTTTGGTACTCTTGTCGCTAATATTTTAGTACCGGTAGGTTTTCCCACCACCTTCACTTGATATTTTGAGCCTTAAGGATTCATGCAACATGTGTACTACATAAATGAACTTTTTTTGCACTTGCCGACTTCATCTAGGAAAAAGAAATCACACTAGACAGTCATTCTGGAACAGAGGGAGTAATTTATAAAAAAATCTCCCTATGGTCACAGGAATCATACGGAGGCCTCCGGATGTGCGTACCATACACTAGTAGGAAATGTGTCGTTTTTCACTTACTCTTAAAAAAAGGGAATGAAATTGCACAAGGCACATGAGTTGTATTAGTGCTGGTGAGTAGTTTTGGTCACAAGAAGACAAAAATATAGGTATAATATTCCGCCACTATTCCCTATAATGGGGAATGAAAACCGACAGATCTGCTACTAGTGATAACGAGCACTCACCAGATTTGGTCGTGGTACACTGAAGAGCTCTTCCAGAAAGTCCCCTGCAAGGGTCTGACTCCAAATCATATCCAACTGCAGACATGCAAAGTCATCAATAATAACAGAGGTTGAAAGTGAGGACACACTGCTTGCATACTTTTCTGGAGTAATTGGAGGGCTTTATCCTCAGTTCCTGTTACTAAAAATGTTCAATTTCTTGACATTTTAGATGCAAGATTTTAAGGTAGACCTGTTTCGATCAACTTATAATGAACACAGGATCTCAGAGCCTAATGAACCATAAAAGAAAACTTACAGTAGAGTGTTAGAAACGGAGTGGTTAGTCAGACCTCCTGAACAGCAGCAAGAAATTCTGTTCGAATGGCACCGAAAGCTGAATTGACAGCGGGATTTGGCAACGACTCAAATGGTCTACTCCAAGTTCCCCATTGTATAGTCTGTTGCAGCACCGTTACATATAATTAAATATAATGAAACTCCAGCCATGATGTACACTTGTGCAGCCAATTGATTTCCAGAGATGGCCAGGTCGACTACTCTTACTACCTTTGCCCAACCCGGATCAGGTTTTCCTTTCTTTCCTTTCTTTCCTTTGCCTTTTTTGGGACCCATCCTTTAGTTACGGCCTGGGCTCAATCCTTCCCTGTATCCTGGCCATAAAAGGATAATATGATCCCAAACGCAGGTACGCTCTACCCCTGTATCAAATTGTGGCAAACTGTAGCATTGGCTCAGACACTTTTTAGAGTAGAAATCTACTCAAACTTCCTCACGTTTATCGTATATGTGTAGTTTTTGTCAATGCAAGGCCTCCCCTTTTGGGTCCAAAGCCAAAAAACTCTCCTCGCCTCACTGCACAAGGTTTGCACAATACTAACATTGAGCAATAAGATTAAGCTCGTTGAACATAACATTCTAGAGTAGTGGTGACTGTCCACCTTAAGTTTTTCATTGTGGTTGCCAAAAACTACAATAATTGCCAAGTGCTGTGAACTACAATAATTGGCAACTACAAAGAGCTTTGAACTCTGTGCATGAAATCTATAGTAACTTCATGGTAGTTTCTTATTGATTCATGTTCAAAATTGTTGATACCTGAAATCAAAGTGAGATTCAAAACTTTTTGAGGTGATAATGAACTTTATTCTCATCAAAAACCAAAACGAGAAATGAAAACCAGAAAATTCAAGCTGAATCGTATCATTGACGCAGTTATGTATTCAAGATTTTCATATCATCAAACGCCATCTTTCCAGAGTCACACGGGCAAAAACTGTCGGTGTACACCCAATTAATTTCAGATTCCTAGAAATCCACAAGTGCTGAATTACAGCAGTTGAATTGAAGTGAGCACTCACGAGGATTTAGCGGCATCACCGACAGACTGCCAAGCTCCATACAAAACATATGGTCCCCAATTCAGAAGGCTGGTATTACCGTGGCAGTTAAGCTGCGCTAGCTAGCTGCAAGTCTGAATCCTCCAGTGAAGTGTGGGACTGAGATTGATGGAAAAAGAACTGCAGAAATAAGCTGAAGACGTTATGAAGGAAAAGATAGATTGAAGATCCAGAGGTAGCTGAGCTGAGTCGGACAAGTAACGAGTGACGGTCCATGGATGGAGATCAGTTACGACGCCTGGCGCTGCTTGGAATCCGAACCCCAAGTACAGTCCCTTGGCAGGAGCTTGTCCAAGCATGCACTAGTAGGAAATGTGTCGTTTTTCACTTGCTATTAATGAAAAAGGAATGAAACCGCGCCAGGCACATGAGTTGCGTTGATGCTGGTGAGTGGTTTTGATCACGAAAAGGCAGAAGTCTAGGCGAAATAGCGAAATATTCTGTCACTCTTCACTCTTCACTGTTTCCACAAAGTGGGGACTGAAAAACTACTAGTGATGTATTACGGTAAGCATTCATAGAGTGGAGAGGGTGTGGCGCTTCACTTCTCCACTTTAGGCATCTTCTTTGACTTCTTAATTCCCACACAACTTTCTTTCTTCATTACCGAAACGAATGAGGGCACGAAGGGCCTGTGAGTTCACATCCTTGAAATTAATTCCGTCGACGAGGAACTCGGAGAGGGTTTTACCCCAGAAAATTATGAAGGAAAATCGTCAGGGTCGTCGTCGTCGTGGTGGTGGTGACCGTCGTCGTCTTCGGCCCCCCATCTCCGCGCTTCTCCGACTCGCTCCTGTGAGTCTCGATCGAACTCGCAAAACCGATTGTAATTGCGAGCGAGAGAACGAGGTCGATTGCCACATTGCCTCTCTTGTCCTCTCTTTCGTTCCTTGCTTTCTTCCCGATCGGATCCAGGGTTACCGAAAATCGGAATAAAACACTCTCCGAGATATTTGAACGTTTTTTTTACGTTTTTCAATCTTTGTTTCTGTAAGAACCGAGTCTTCAAGAGCATGATCGCAAAAAATGCAGCTCAAGGCAATCGAAAACGCAATTAAAAAACGGAATGAAACGGAAGAGGTCATTTTCCGGTAATTATTAATTTGGAGGATTGGAGTAGGACCTAACATTTTCATTTTAGCCCGAAATACTTGTGTCTGTATTGCATTGTGCCCTAATTAAGCTCGTGTGTAAGGTGTTGGTCCTCTTAAATGTGGAGGCTAGCGAATTAGGGTTCTTGAGTGGTATTTGATTGCATTGGCGTGCATTGAAATGAAATTCATCACTGGTTTAGGGTTGGCAGTTTCGGGGTTTGGGCCATAATTGCGAGTTGAATGTTGTTGTGTTGTGTGATCAGGTCACTGCCTCCTTTGGCGAAGCTCTACGTGATGCGTCTTTTGTATATTGAAAATGTTGTTTCCGTCAAGTCGTTGCAAGAGTGGGCTCAACCGGATGCTCTCAGTAAGCATCAAATAGCCATAAACCGGCTGGAGCAGTTGCGAGTTATCTTGGCTGAAAGGTTAGATTGTCAATTATTGATTTGCTTTTGTTGTGCAATTTACTCTCCGGTGAAGTGGAATGAGTTGTTCGAAGCCACAAATGAGATTTTGTGCAGAATGTTCTGTCTGTGAGCTTGTAATTCAAATAGCTTGAGGTGAGTAGCATTGACTGTATGCAATGTATCGGTTTCATATCTTCGCTTTGACAATCAGGTATGCATCCCCTCATTCTTCTTCTGTCCGAGAATGTTGATTTTTTGGGAGTTTAATTGTTTGCGTGCCCTTCATCCTTGAGATGATGTTGAATACAGAAACGACTAAACCCTAAAATGACTGAACTAGTAGCTCGTGGTGGGGATCGTCAGGAAATGTTTATCATTTTGAGCAAATGGATTTGGTTAGGCTGTTTTGTAATAATCTCTTACCGTTTTTTCATAAGGAAAAAATATTGTGGGAAACTCTAATCAAATAGACTTGATTCTTGGCGAATGCATTGGTTTGATAAGCACCAGGTTCCAAGTTTGAATTTCGTCATTGATGGGGTGGAATTTCACAATTTGGAATTAATTGGTGTGACGACATCCACCAAGACCTACGGTATTGCTATTGTTTGTTGACACAGTCTGCAGTACTGCCATTCTCACTAGTGCAAAAATGGTTTTATTGTTGTTCAGAACATTCTCCAGCAATGTCTCCAACAGTCGGTTTGGAGAATTCATTCTTTACCGTGATCAGGAGTAAAAGACTTCATGAGTGACAGTTGCTGGAAGTTGAAACTTTTTCTCAAAGTTATGATCACTTACCTCTGTGAGTCTTTCAGGTGTGCCCAAATCTTTCGTTGAATGCACTGTCTCTGTACATCGTAACAATTGTGACTGAACTGCAAGAGCTAGGCTACAATCTGGAGGTAACCCTTCTTTAATTTTCAATGCTGAAATAAAAAAATTCTCTTTGCTGAAATAAAAAAATTCTCTTTGCTCAAATGCGTGTAATTGATTTGCATTTAATGCGAGAGGCTACAGCAATGTATAGTTTTCAGATTTTGTATGGCTCACTAACGGTGATTTGGAGGGTGCTTTGGAAGAGGTGTGTGCCACCCATATGGTCCTCCTTTACATCATACATCCATGTATGCAGTCATCTCATCATAATTTAGTTTGGAACTGAGCTTGGTGCTGCATCATGGTGGAATAACAAAAATTTGTGGAAATCAGTGATAGTGCTAGCTTGACGTACGTTCCTCTAAGTTCACAAGTATGATTTTCTATGAGTATTTAAAACTGTTCCTCTAAGTTCCCACTCATCTGCAATATCGTTGCAAGTGGAATGAAGATGAATGCCGATTGATGGCCCTTGTATAGGGCATTCTGACGTGATGATCACGTCTATTGCAGTGAGTTACGGTGACAACGAAGGAATCAACAGTTCAGTTTAGAATCAGGTCAGAGGGTGACATCATACTTCTCTATATGCATGTCCTTGTAAGACCTAATTTTCGTTTCATTTGTTTTCAACTTGCAGTTGTATTCTTCTTAGCAATGTTCTGGAGGATGAAATAGATCCTTACGACATTTACTCTCGTCGATATCGAGAGCAATTAGAACAAGAGCAGCGTGCTGAGAGAAGAACTATGCACGCTAAATGGGTAAGTCTTTGATCTAATTCTTACAGATTATAGAATGACACTGAAAATAGTGATAGAGGACCGTCGGCACATGAAAGTGAGCATTACGACGATTTGGTGGGTGGAGCTTGGAAGGAAGACGATGACGAGAAAGAGGAAGAAGAGCGAAGGCCTCCCAGCAGGGCAATGTTGTTGAGCGAAGTCAATACTTTTTTTTTTTGCATTCGTAACCAGCTCTAATGGGCCTTGTGACTAACCTTCAATCAAATATTTTTGTCTGATCTACTCACTATTGACCTGATCTATTTTACTATTGAAGATTGACTTTTTGTGGACCTTATCATCCTGACACGCAGTCAAAATTTTAGCTAGAGGTTTTTCTTTGCATTTAGTTTGAGGAGGTCGAGTCTCTTACACGCCCGTAATCCTCCAGGATAGAAAGACGTGGAGAACGTGAGGAAGATGACAGAAAGCGGAAGAGAAATAGGGAAGAGCGGTCTCCGTCACTTGCCAAGAAACCAGTATCTCGTAGAAGGGTTGTTAGTGAAGGGAGACAAGGAAGAGCGGTCTCCGTCACCGTAGAAGAGTTGTTAGTGACAGCGACGATGACTGACTCATTTGAAACCCTAATTTGCTTTTCCCATCTTGAGGTGGTTGTATCATATGGTGATTTTGGTAGAGCTTTTGTAGAGTATAAGGTAGATATAGAATGTTCTATCAGGTAGATTTTACATGCATGCACTTCTTCATATATTTGAGTAGATCCATTGCAAATCCTCTTCTCTGCAACCAGAAGTGTTCACAAAAAATATTCTAAATGCTGATTTCTGACGCGTCCCTTTACCACATTCGGTGACTTTTTTCATCCATCCAAATTCTTTTTATTTTTGTGCCAGTTGACTATTTCAACATTATGGATCTTCAAAATAAGACATTGTGAATATTTTAAAATAAAAAAACGGTTTATATCAAATTTCATTGTTAATTCAAAAAGTGAGATTTAAAAAATGATTTTTCAAAATAAGTAGAATCAAATGATGGACATTACATCATGTCATAGTGCACATTATTCTAAATTCATTTCAAATGTTTTTAATTTTAAAAATGTTGATTCGCGATGTTTAATTGAATTTCAAAAACAAACCTTGAAAATTTAATTAAAAAATATTATCAAGAAAATGATAAAATCCAATCACACAGATATGATCTACATAATTATGTTCAAGCAATTGATTTAAATGCTCGTCATTCACGCCTAGCTTTTGAACAACCACAAGAAAATTGTATAAATAAATTATTAAAATATGAAGTTTGTTCCAAAAAGCCTAATAGATTATAACCTCATTTCGTCGACGGTTGTGCGTAGCATCGCGTAGCCCTAGTTATTTATTTCCAAATGTAAAGATAATAGGACAATATCATACTGTAGAAATAAAAAGTAAACAATAGGGGCGTCATACCTCTTCTGTGAAGATTAAGAATCTGGGGAGAGAATTGTGGAGCCGATCCTGGCCATTCATTCTCCATGAAGAAGTTGTGACTTCCCTTGATGACTTGTGAAGAATGAGAATCCATAGCCATGGCTTCTCAATCTTCACACCCATTCTTCACCTTTCGAGGAGAAGAATGAAGATTCTCAATCTTCAAAGACTGGGTTCTCCACAATTCAAGAAGAAAGTGCCACATATGCATTCTCTTAAGATTGAAAATGGGAAAAAAGAGGTCACATGACACCCCTAATGAGGGCAAGACTGTAAGTAGAAAGTAAACAATGCAAGCACAAGTATTAACCCTTAATTGCCTAATGTCCATTTTTTTGGACAATGTACAGATTTCATTCACATTTTCTCATCCGTCATGCAATTTTTGTAGTGTTTTTTTACTATAGATTTTATGGGAAGTTAGCTTCATGCATGTGAGGACCGATTAGAAAAGGGATGATATGTGAATTTTTATGCCTCATTTCATGTTGCAATGATTTACCAAAAAAATTTAAGATCTTAATTCAAAATAGTTCAAAAGTGCTCTTGAAGAGGCCAACTCACAAAATTATGCAAGCAAAAAATCTCCAAAAATCACTACACTTAGAGTATTACATTTCAATCCATCACAGAAAAATTCATCCATAGATTGTCAATATCTTATTCGTAATTAAATTATAAAAGAACTTTGAATTTTAGGTTTCAAATTTTATACAAAAATATTGGTGGTTGCAATCATAGATTTAACCATATGGATAGAATCTAAAATTCTTAATGTACAACTTTTATTCATACATCAAGTTCAGAATATCCTGTTAATTGCATTTTATAATGCATCTTTGTAAAACTGGTCAATTTGGGGAAGGTAGTAGGCATTTAAAGATTAATTGAAAGTAGTTGAGTTACAAGCATAAATGTGGCCAAGGTCCAACCAAATAGACAAGTATGTGGAAAACTATGAATCATTGTAAATTACCCCTTTAGTTAGAAAATCAAAAAATTGAGCTTATTTCGTAATTAATATGATTTTACTTTACAATCTCTTCAAAATTCATAGTAATTTCAAATTTCCACCAAAATTTATGAAAAAATCATGATTTATAGTAGTCACATAGCTTCATCCACTAAAAATATAAGGTTAAAATTTTATCTTATTTACAGTGGCAAAATTGAGTGTCACATTTAAGACATGATTCCATGGTCATAGGCCCAAGCATTTAGGGGTTAACCCCTAAATGCTGCCGCGACCAAAACATGGTTTATGATTGAAGTTGACTGTTCAATTCCAAGTGTTGCGTGGATGATTTCCATCCAACTCTTTATGTGAAGGGCTTTGCTTAGTGATGCCACCCCTTAAAGTTAAATTCAAATCATTCAAGGTATTTTTAGATTTTACATGGGTCCCAACTACAAATAGAGTTGTAAAAACAGTTCACCATGTATTGTATTTTGAATTTTTTTCTTGTTTTACTTAACTAAATTTAGGCTATGAAAATGAGTTCCATTGCATCTGAGCTGAACTAACAAAATGAAGCTTGCCAAGTGTTGTTCCTACTCTACTTTGAATTTTTGGAAAATTTGAAAATTGAGTGTTTTATTGTAGTTACAAGTTTGGTAGGTATTACCAAGGTGTAGCAAAATTTCTAAATTTAGATACAAGGATAATTTTGATTTAACTAAACTTTTCTTCATTGTAATTTACACCTTTGGTAAAAAAATCAAAATTTTCTAATACGTTTTGCAATTGATGTGAATTTTTTTTATACTCACTTCAAAAAACCATAATAATTTCAAATTTTCACCAGAATTTATGAAAAATTCATGATTTGTAGAAGACATGTGACTTCATGTACTAAAAATATAAAGTTGAATTCTTGTATTATTTTTAGTTGCGAAATTGAGTGTCACATCTAAAGCATGATTCCATGGTCATAGGCCCAGGCATTTAGGGGTTAAAATCTCACAATCGTAAAAATAAAATAAAAATCTATATAATTCACAACGTAAACATTTGCTCTCTTAGATTACTACAAAACCATGCTTCAAAACCACGACATTTTTTGTATTCCGTTGGCCCCACTTTTCATGAACGTTTTCTACAAAGTGGGATATTATTGAATTCAAGTCGGTGGTCCTTTGCTCTGGCCATGGTGTAAACGTGCAAACCACCCATTTCTCTTCTCCATCTTCTCCTCCTCTCTCTCCCTCGCGCTCTATTTTCCCTTCAGTCACTTCCTCCCTTGTCTTCTCCTGCTTCCTCGCATTCAGGTGTACCGCTTTTGTCTGACCTGCTTCTGCTATCATCGCTCATCTCCTGGTGAGCTTTTCACGTCCTTTCTGGCGCCTGCTCTGTCTTCACATGTAACCTGCTCTGTCTTCTCCATATGGTAGCAGTGTAGGAAGATCTGGGGATGTTAGTTGCTCGATCGAGGAGTGTGTGAGAACAAGGACTAAGAGCTAATTGCGTTTCGGGAGAATTGGTTTTTGTAGGAGGGCCGATCTGTTTGGTAGGGTGTGTCAGATCTTGGTTTCTTACGAGGGTGTGTGTGTGGTTTCTTGCAGATTCAAGAAGCGGGAGCGATGGTGCGCGGTGGAAGCAGCGGAGGAGGACAGAGCTCTTTGGGCTACCTGTTCGGGTCTGATGCCGGCCCACCCAAGGCCGCAGCCAGGGCGCCTGCCCCGGAGCCTCACCCAGCTCCCGTCGAGCAGCGAGCGGCCGGGCTTGCGAGGAACTGTGCCCCCGAGGACAAGCCTCCTGCTGCGTCGCCGGCAGCTCGTAAGGTAGAGGCGGTCGGGACGTCCTTGGACATGGGCGCCGCCAAGCCGGGCAACAGGAACCAGAACAACTATCACCGCGCTGATGGACAGAACAACGGCAACTTCATCACTGTAAGCGTTTCAAATCCCATCACTGAAGCTGCGGCTCCTTAATGTGATGTGCTCGGATTGTCAATTGTGGGAAGGCTTAACATATCTTAATCATCAGATTGTATTAGAGTAGAGTATGCCATATTGTTAGTCGTCAGCAGACGCCGTTCTCATACTTTCTGTTCTGCACTTCCAGTAATCTGGGTTGATGTTTGTGAAAAGGCTGTGTTTCATGATGGTCTTGTGGCTTGCCAGCAGCTTATGAACTTGTTAGGTGCTCATTTAAGAGTTGATCGTGAAAGGCTTGATTGAGTTTAGGTCGTTGCACCACATGAGTGTTGGTTCTGTTCATTCTAACGAGGGAGTGTGTGCCGTACTTTTGGCTGCAGGATCGACCTTCAACCAAGGTTCATGCTGCCCCAGGTGGAGGATCGTCTTTGGGATATCTTTTTGGCGGACATTAAGTATGACACGTGTAAAGGGAATCAACGGTATCTACCCAGACTGTGCTTGTTTACCTTATCTGGTGGAGCAGCAGTGTTCAAATCACAAGGTGTTCATATGCTAAGACTTAGCAACGTGCGCACATTGACAAGCAGCAGGGGTTTTTCTTTTGGGATGCATCTTCAGTTTCTGGATGGTGTGCAATAATAAATCACTTTGGTTCGTGTAGGCCGGTCTTTTGTAGGGGTGGGAGGCATGTAGAATAGCAGACCTCAGTGTATAAAAATCAAAGGTCAATATTATCACCCCTACGGGACCCTAAACCCTAATTTTTGTATTCAATCCTAAGCAAAACATCTGTTTTCGACCTCATCACAAACTGTACTTGCTCCGCTACGTAGGGTTTATGATTTATTGAGGTCCGCGACCTGTACTCTACATGCTAGCCATACAAACCAGCGGGAATTAGAGTGCATTCAGTCTGGACCCTACACCAATGGCCACCAAGGCAAGCACAAAAAAAACGCACCCCAGATATCAGGCAAGGGCAATAAGAAATACCCCCAGAGGTTAGAAACATGCAATGAATTCACGCTCTTCTATGGATTGTGATGATAAATTGAGGCGTTTGTGGCATTTTTGATCTGTGACTTTAGGAACAAGATCGTTTGCAAATTTTCCCTGTAGAATTGTTCAGTCCTCCGTAGTGACGAGTATGATTTCTATGACAGTAGTCATTGTGCAATTGGTTTGGGCGAGCCTGGACCAGTTATTGCTGTTGGCCCACTCGCTTTACGATTTTTCTTGATATGAAACTTCTGCATGAAAGCGTGGGATTTCTTCACCTTTTCGCCATGGAAGCGACGAAGTCATTCTTTGTCGTCTTACTATTCAAAGCCTTTGAATTTGTTCGTGGTCCAGTTTTTGGACTTCGAGATATTTGGGGATTAAGGACAGGATTCCATGTGACGATGGAGTGGGTGAAAGCTGCCAGAAGACAAGAAATGAGGTCTCAAGAAGCATGGATGATCTACCCATTTTGGTAGGAATGGAAATTGTACCCCAGTGTTCACCCATTTTGGGGGTGAATCGGTAGCTTCCACTTTTTCATGGCCCCCCACTGGTTCATGGAAGCTTGACCTAACTCCTGTAGGATCAACCAACCTATTTGGATTGATGGGTGTTCTCACAGTACCATCATTGCTCTTATGAACGATAAATAGCATTAAGATTTCATTCATGAAGCTACTTTTTGCAACTCAAAAAATCACTACACAATTTTATGGCAAGATAGCTTCATACATGTGTGAACTTTGTGGAAAGGGGATGATTTAAGAAATTTTTATGCCTCATTTTGTATAGTAGTGATTCACCAAAAATTTCTAAAATCTTAGTTAAGGTACTCACATTTCATTTAGTATTGAAAAATCATCTCATAAAATTAATCAACCAAAAAATCTCCGAAAACGAGATGGATAGAAACTTTGGTCCTCTTTTAAAGCTAGCTTGAATATATTGTTCGTTCGTAATGTCAATGACCCAATGCCCATGACCTTGGAACAAAACCTTTCCCTTGTCCGGAATGGACTCCAAAATCACTACACTTAGAGTATTACATTTCAATCTATCAAAACAAATCTCATTCCTAGATCGTCAATATCTCATTTGTAACCAAAATTTTACAAAAGAATTGGTGATAGCAATCATAGATCTAACCACTTGGATAGAATATAAAATTGATAATGTACAAATCTTATATAATATCAAGTTCAAAATATCCCTCCTAGTTCCAATTTATAATGCATTTTTCTCATTGTTCAAATTTGCAGGGATGTGGTTTTCTTAGGGGTTAAATTTGAGTTTTCCAGATTCCTCAACTCAAAGGTCCAGTGCTCTCGGCTTTGCAGCGGTGCTGTTTTAACTCTGTTGTGCGACTTTGTTGTGGAATAGATTCACCATTTGCTTCAAAATAGAAGTCCAGTGCTCGCTCTTCCATTGAACTGCTGAATTGTCTAACCAAGTTTCCGCATTCAGCAAGTATATAAGTTAGACGACCTGTTTCCGATCACCTTAACCCCTAAATTTCCTTGTGTTTTTGGGAGCTTGAAACCTCAAAACTGCGATTTTCTACCTCTATGTACTCCCGGGGATGTGAACCAAGTTTTTTTACTTCTTTTAGAATTCCAACCGTAAGATCTTGTACCTAAGCCTATTCATAGCTACTGTTTCAAAAATTGACCGTTGGATGTTTATCATTTGCAAGATCGTAACATCCAAAGTTTGTGCAAAAGTTTTTGTGGGCATTGTTTGGGAGGCATTGTCTCCATAGTGCAAAGGGGGACTTGAAGATTGTTAGTCCAAACATTTTGCTCATATTTTTTTCCATGTAGGTAACTAAGTTAGGCACCTCCATGCAAAATTTTAGAGACTCATTATGCTTTTTTGGCCTTCATGCAAATTATTTTCCAGAAGAAGGTTCAAAAACCACAATATAGTAAAACTTGAATAACGTTAAAGGTTTTTGGTTTAGTAAAAAAGTGAACGGTGAAAAGTTACATCTATGAGTTTGTGAATTTTAGAAAAAAAAAATCGAAAAATTCCTAAATCTCAAATTTTGACAATTTTTGAAAGAAAAAACTGTAAAATTACAAAAAACTGTGAAGCTTGCTCTTGTAAATTTTGAAGGCTGCCCATGTAAAATTGTTAAAACTTTCAACTTGGATTTTTTTTCAATGTGTGTAGTAGTATTATTATAAACATATTTCCAAACAAAAAATTCAAAAAAACCCTTTTTTTTTTTTTTTTTTTTGCTGCCCCAGTTGGGCTTGAAAACAAAATTTTGCATAATAAATTTCTAAAACTTGAATTTGGCTGCCCAAATTTTACCACATATAGTATGTATGTATTACCACACCCACACCAAATTTTAGCCCAAAATACTAAAGTTAAGCCGGTCTTCTAGGCTGCCCGAAACTGCAAAAAGCCATTTTGGTTTTTAAGGGCCTTTAGGGGTTAAGCAATTCAGCATACTTCCGGTGGAGTAACGAATAGGCAAATAATTTTGCAGTGTAGGGAAATAGATTTGAAGGTCACATATTTTTGAACAAAATTTGGGGCAATATCGAATTTACTACGAAATTTCAAAGTGAAGATTCTCTCCAACCCGTTCTCACAATATAGGCTGACCTATTTCCAAGAACTGTAAAACTAGATTTGGAGAACACATGATATCACACTAACTCGGTAACAAGTTTCCATTTTAGGCGCCAACCATTCCATATTAACCCCTAAAAGCCCGAGGGGTATTGGACAAAACATAGATGTGTTATAATATGTGCCTTCCATATGTTTGATGAAGGTTGGTTCAATAGACAAAATGTAGAGTATCATCTTTACAAATTATCCGTACGGTCAAACTTCCTAAATAATCTTTAGATCATTTTTTAATGAATTTAAAAGCATTAACCTTCGAAAATTTGTATAAATTATAATTTTCAATTTTAGAGTTCAAAATTTAGTATGATTGGTTAAAGTTGGGCTATCTATCGTAAACTTCAAAAAAGCAAGAGAAACGATGGAGGAATCATCATTACTTTCCCCAAATAGCAAATTTTGTAACACTAAGACAATGTTGAGGTCATCTACTTTGAAAAATTCTCCCCGGTGGAGTTTAACTCGGATTGCCATAATTCAAATTGGGTTGGAAAGTAGACTTGATGTAGTATTTTAAAATATTTTTTATTTTTTCAAAAAAATATTTTTTTGTTCCGGGCAGCCCGTTTTTTCCGGGCAGCGACCAGAAAATGGTCGCTCGGGAGCTTAGGGGTTAAGAAGAAACATGTTTCCGCCACCGTTTACGAATGAATTTGAAAATAATGCAGGCCTATTCACGGAAATAGGTCGCCCTGTACTTCGTGATTGGGGGCCTGATCGGAAACAGGTCGTCTACCTTAGTTGACTCACTGCTGTATACATGCATGTGTGCATTTCATGAACATGCAATTTTTTTAAATAGCATTTCATTGTCAGGTACTAAGTGAACATGTGCATGAGGCAGGATATCCTAAAACCACCACCTCCCCCAATTATGACATGTAGAGCTTTTTTGGGGCCACAACAGTTGAGACCCAAAACCACCAATTTCACTATTCAAGTACACCAATGGCATGCCAAGCATTGCAAAGAAATAGTGGTGGTTTTGGGTTAGCTCATGAGTGAAAACTAGGAACAACAAAGTATGAACTCTTGAAATTGGTATGTGATGTATGGGTCACAGGTTACTTTCCACTTTGAAATTTTGTATAGAATTGGCAAATGCGAATTAGATGTTGCTGTTGAGTAGAAGGAAAAACAGAAATGCAAGAAGAAGTAAGGAGCCTTCACGGCCCTCGTTTATATACACTCCGTGGTAGGTAGAAACAGATAGAAGAGTAGTGGCGCAGTTAAGAGAGCTACCTCTTAACTGCCGTTTAACTACCTGATGCGGTAGGTGGGATTATCCGCCCCTATCTTTACTCTAAGTCAACTGTGAGAGTATCCTAGTAGTGCACCCAGGAGTCTATCCGGATGGATGAGGTATCCGGAAGCTTCTAAGGTCGCTTATCCTAACACTCCTCCTCGACCGCAGGAACACCTCGTCAAAAACTCCTCCTCGAGCAAAACCCAATGGGAAAAATCCCGAGTGGAGAAAAGAGTGTGTCCCGTGAGTGCTGACAACATGCGGCGGAAGATGGTCGTGCCGGGGTGTCCAAGTCGCCGGTGCCATAGCTGAGCCTTGAGAAGTACCGTGAGGTTGCAAGAGCGGTCATTGGGCGCAGTGGCCGTAATCATCAATTCATAGAGTCCAGTAGTGCCCGCTTTCACCGTAGTGATTACTTGCGTTCCTTTGCGCAATTCTAGTGCCTCATCATCATCGCCTTCCCCAACTGTGGAAGCGTGGATCCCATTCGCTCTCAAATCCCGGTAGCTGATCAGACTCCGGGGGGCGCCAGGAGCAAACATTGCTCTTTCAATCCTGAGGGGGAATCCCCCGGGCAATACTATCGTTGCCCGGCCCTCTCGGAATTTAAAATTCCGGCTTCCGGCGATGGTGAGTATGTTGCACTCTTGCCAGGATCCGCGCATGCAAGTAGACTCAAAGAACTGGGGGTCCCTAAATATCGAATGAGTGGACGCGCTATCGAGGAGTACTAAGTTAGACCGTGGACTCTACCTAGACATCTGGACCATGTAGTTCTCGGGGTCAATGTCATTGAAAGAGGGTGCATCGAGAGTGTGCACTTCTCTCTTCTCCTCTTTCAGTTTTTAGAGTTCTCGGTACATGTCTACGAAGTACTCAGGAGTGCGGCACTCGCGTGCATAATGGCCATGACGACCGCATTTGTGGCACGCACCCCTGGTTGGACTAGACCTATCGGTGTGACTAGACTGACCTTGCGACTGATATGGTTTGTCATATCGTTCGTAAGGTTCGCGGCGGTCATGGGGATACCTGTGGTGATCACGATGATCGTTGGTGTAGTGATGGTCTTGACGGTGCGAGTTGTAACGATGGTCATCGCGGCCATAATAGGAGCGACTGTCTCGACCCCTGCCGCGTCCTCGTCCGCCTCGGGGGTGACACTTAGCCGCCTCCGTACTGTGAGTTTCGCGTGCTAGTGTAGGCTGTGTGGGTGCAGGTGCAGCTGGCGGAGTTGGCGGTGTTGGTGCTTCGGTAACATGAATCTCCCGTGCCGGTCGTGCCTCCGCGTTCTTCAACAGTATCTGCTGTTGCTTCTCTGCTAATAGGAGATATGACATTAGTTCCGAGTGACGTTTGAATTTCATATTGCGGTATTGCTGAGCAAGAATAGCAGTAGCAGGAGGGAAGGTGGAGAGAGTCTTATCGATTAATTCCGCATCCGTGACCTTGCCGCCGCAGAGTCGTAGTTGTGCTGAAATTCGATGGAGTTCGGCGTTGAAGGCTTGAAAGTTCGGAAAATCGAGGACACGGAGATTCGCCCAGTCGTTGCGAGCTTGTGGGAGGAAGAGCGTTTCTTCATGCTTGAAGCGTGCCTGCAGCTGGGTCTAGAGCTTCGCAGGTTCATGTACTTGGATGTATTGCTGGCGTAGCGATGTGTCCATGTGCCGGCGGATGATGAGTAAAGCCTGCCATTTCCGTGGCGATGGGAGTGTCCTTGCGGTTTCGGCATCCAGCGTTCCATCAAGTTCTTCTGCACACAAATAGGTAGAGACATCGTTGTTCCACTCCAAGAAATTGCTACCATCTGGTTCTAAAGCATCGAACATGAGGGTAGCCATAACTATTGGGGATGATGTCCACCCCAATAGTTATGGCTACTTGACGGAAGTAGCCATAACTATTGGGGTGGACGTCATCTAGAGCTAGGTGAGAGAGCATGAAGAAATCTGTTTTTATGTCTATCTACTGCGTCTAGAAATCACGGGGAAAAATCACGAGTATTCTAAGAAGAGCATGTAGAGAGATCGGAGAGGAAGGAAAATAAAACGAGGATGAAGAAATCGAGATAGGAAAATAAAACGAGATAGGAAAAATAAAATCGTGAAACAACAACGGGCTAATTGGGTATACTAACGATGAAGAGAAACCTGCAGTCAAAAACACAAGAGAGAGAGGAAAAAATAAAAAATAAAAAAAAAATCGAGGGATGGCTAATAATTGAAAAACAGACAGGGGAGGAGAGCCTCGGGAGTATCAAGAGTATGCAGCAAGGAAGTAGCGGGAGCAATCATGCACTCATCTATCTCTAAGTTTTTAGAAGGAGGAGAAAAAAAGCAAAAAGTGAAGGAGAGCAAGAGCAAGTGCTACAAAAAGCTACAAAAAGCTATGGCAAAATAGCAAAACCAAAAGAGCTATAAAAAGCTATGGCAGAATAGTAAAACCAAAAGAGCTACAAAAAGCTATGGCAGAATAATAAAACCAAAAGAGCTACAAAAAAAACAACTATTACAGAAGAGTAAAAGCAAGAGCTCTAAAGAGCAACAAAAAAACTATATCAAAGGAGCAAGAGGAATAGCTACAAAGAGCTATGGTGGAAGAGCTAACGGTGCTGATAACGTGTTGAGTAGAAGGAAAAACAGAAATGCAAGAAGAAGTAAGGAGCCTTCACGGCCCTCGTTTATATACACTCCGTGGTAGGTAGAAAAAGATAGAAGAGTGGTGGCGCAGTTAAGAGAGCTACCTCTTAACTGCCGTTTAACTACCTGATGCGGTAGGTGGGATTATCCGCCCCTATCTTTACTCTAAGTCAACTGTGAGAGTATCCTAGTAGTGCACCCAGGAGTCTATCCGGATGGATGAGGTATCCGGAAGCTTCCAAGGTCGCTTATCCTAACAGTTGCAAATTTTTGCAATCCTCATCCAAACCTATTTCGAATGCGATCATTTTTTTTCGAATTTAGCACTGCCAAAAATGACCAGATTGCTACAGTTCGTGGTTTTAGGACAATCAACCATAACCGTCAATGTCGCGTGACGATGAACGACAGATACCACGGACCAACCAGCGTGGTCCTATGTAAGTGATGGCACCAGTAATCCTGATGAAGGTCTGGCAACGATCATCTGAGTTCCAAAGGATCTCCCTCACGCATTGCAGCAACCAGAAAGGGGCCTACCAGTTCCGGTTACAAGGATAAACGGTAAGATTGCTTATCGAAAATATTCCCTAGACTGTCAAAGCCAAGACCATGACTCGACTCTTCCCTCCAAAGAGATTTCAACTCTTTGTCGTAACAGTTTGAAAGGGGCGACACTCAACAATGAAATGACTGCAAAAAGCACGGCCATTAGGATGCATACCGTATTCTATGGTCACTTTCAACAAATGTAGTTAGTAACAACGAATGATACATGAACTGAGATATTCTCGAGTCAGTCTAGTTTTCAGAACTATGAAACTACAAAACTTACATTCTTTTTGACTAATTTTACATCCATTTCACATTTTACTCATCTATTTAGATGAACTGTGGATCCTTTTTGCACTTGTCCCAAACGGCCATCATTTATAACTTTCTCAAAACATCCGGCATCTGATCCTATTATTTGACTACCTACTGTCCAAACGGACCACTACCTGCGGTGACAGAAATGAATAGCTTCTTACAAAACTCTGCTGTCGCTAATTCTAAGTCGCTCAGTACGTGTAGCCCTTCACGAACATGCCCTTCTTCGCTTCCTCCGCTTCGCCCTCGGCCGAGTACTTGCCCAGCTGCGCCAACGAGTTGGCCTTGGCACGCACCAGAAGAGCCTGCTGGGCAGCCTCCACGTTCTCGGGCTGACCCTTCCAGGCCTTCAGCACCGAGTTCTGAAGAGCGCGAGCGTACGAGAACGACACGTGCCATGGGTTGGGGCTCTGGTTCATGGCGTTCAAGTTCAATGTCGCCTCCACCTCCGATTGCCCGCCCGACAAAAACTGCCCAACGCAAAATTCACCCACACATTTCAATTACGAATCAATGCACAAATCGACACATGCCAAACACGAATAGACATACATAGTACACATGCTATGCTCTCTATGCATTCCACACTTTCATATTAAGTTCCTACATCTGGATATCTCACGTTCTGTGCTTGAATTAATCAGAATTGGCCACGACATACTTCGAAGACAAACATCGTCAACAACTCCGCACGCAAGTCACCAAACCACATCCACCACATTGATTGGAGACGTACCATGATGCCGGGGACGGCAGGTGGGACTCTCCTCTTCAACAGGTTCAACGTGTACTCCGAAACCTGCTCGGGAGACGCCCTCACGGAGCACTCGGCGCCGGGAGTCACCATGCTGGGCTTCAGCAAGATGCCTTCCAACAACACGTTGTTCTCCTGCAAGAAGTAAAACACCTTCGACCACACGCGCGACGCCACTTCCATCGTCCGGTCGATGCCGTGCTCTCCGTCCAGAAGGATCTCCGGCTCCACGATAGGCGCCAACCCGTTGTCCTGGCAGATGGACGCGTACCGGGCCAGCCCCCACGCGGCTTCGGTGATGGCCAGCTCCGTCGGACCGTTCGGGATGCTCACCACCGTCCTCCACTTGGCGAATCGGGCGCCCTGCTTGTAGTAGGCGGCCGTGCGCGACGCCAGCCCGTCCAACCCCTGGCACCACGACTCGTCGTTCGAGCCCGTCAGAGGCACCAGACCCTTGTCCACCTTGATGCCGGGCATGATGCCCTGCGAGTTCAACACGTCCACCATGCTCCTGCCGTCCGTCGTCGACTGGTACAGCGTCTCCTCGAACAGGATGGCGCCGGAGATGTACTCGCCCAGCCCGGGGGTGGTGATCAACAATTGCCGGTACGCCTGCCGGTTGGCTTCCGTGTTGTCCATCCCGATGGACGCCAGCCGCTTGCCGCACGTGGCGTTCGACTCGTCCATGGCCAGAATGCCCCGCCCCTTGGTCGCGATCGTGTTCTGCAACAGCACCCAACCCACGTCAGAACGCCCTGCATTTCAATGCAATGCTGCATTCTGCTTCTACAATTCAGTACAAAACACGTCTCGCACAATCTGGGCTTCGTCATTTCCTCCAATTCCTTGCCCTAATTCTAAACTACAGGAGAGGAAGGAGACATACCGCGGTCTTGACGAGCTCTTCATCATAGCCGGCTGCGCGCACGGCGAAGGCCACATTCTGGGCGCGGGGCGCGGCGGAGCTCTGGTTGACGACGGCAGTGCCGCAGAAGTCAGACTTCAAGGAGCAGCTCTGCTTGAGAGCCATGGCAGCCATTGCAGCAAGGCAAGCGCGAGCACGCTCGAATTGCTGATGCGATGAGTGAAGTCTACGATGTGCTGAATGCGGGCTGGGGATCGTCCGCCACTATAAAAGTGTGGAATGGTTGCGAGATGGCTGTTGAATCTGTGGCTCTGGCAGCAGGATGGTGCAAATCCGAAAGGGAAAAAGGGATAGGGATCATGGGGTGGCGAGCGCCGTAGCTGGGACTTGTGGTGGGCAGGGGTCAAGCTTGCCCTTTTTCATTCCATCCACTACATCGGAAAAGCCGGTCGTTTAGAGTGGTGGGCACTATTTCGAACTCCACACTACTCTATCTTGCATCTGTATCGCATGACCCAATTTAGTTTGTAAGAGCTTTTGCAACTAGACACGGGCAACTGACTCTTCCTACATCCAAAAGCAGAGGCCTTTGAATTTGCACTTCCAAGGTGACGAACTACTCACAAGTAACCACGCATGGAGGGGAAATTACAAATGACATCATTGTCAAAATACACAGGGCTCTCTATATTTTCTATTTTGCTTGTGTTCTCTCCAACCACACTCCAAAGGAGCACTGAAATTTGAGTCTTATTGTACAATTTTGAGTCATTAAGGACTATTTTTAGTTGTAAAGTTGTAGTCATAAATAGCCTAGATTTCTTCTAGTGAAACCATTCTAAAACCTTCTAGTTGAAGTTTTGTTTGTTTGGGTCATTATGTTTGTAGGATTGCATGAGTTCATTTCAAACTATAGCTAAATTTGTTTGTTTTGATCGTCAATTGGAGTTGCACAATGCATTGTTTATTGTATGAATGCTTGAATTTGTTACACAAGGCTATGGTGTTTTCTCATACGAGTGTTTTCATAGTAGGGTGTGGTCCAAAATGTTGTCATAACTAATTTGTTTTTTGTTTTTTGTTTGGAAAATTTTATATAAAAAGAATTATACTTGATATGGTATTCAAAATTTGCAATGTTATGTAACATGTGGTCATGTATGTCAATGATTTTTTTCAGCACCTAATTTAAGAAAATGAGTGTTGGAATTGGTATTCTTGTAGAAAATATGGTAGGATATACGGTTATGTGATTTTTTAATATGTGGTGTTTATCCATTGATAAAAATCTCCAAAATCACTACACCTAGAATAATACATTTCAATACATCACAACAAATTTCATCTATGTATATTGTCAATATTCAATATCTTATTTGTAATCGAATTACAAAATAATTTTGAATTTAAAGTTTCAAATTTTATACAAAATATTGGTGATAGCAATCATAGATTTAACCGTATGAATAGACTCTAAAATTCATAATGTACAACTTTCATACCGCATGTGAGGGTCAGATTCGGACAATATTGTGTCGAAATCTAATTTCCACATCAGATTTTGAGAGGTCCACGTCACCATAAATCAATCACAAGATGACATGTGGCACTCTTTTGACAAAATGAATTAATTTATGTCAAAACTGACCACGAGTGTAGTGTAGAATAAGTTTAGGCACCCACACTGAATTGCTGATCGTAAATTCGTAATCATGAGCCATGTGGACAGCACGCCGGCTGCACCGTTCTTTTGTTTCACCCTTAGTTTCTTTTTTGCCCTCTTTCATTTTGCACCAGTGAGTGATACCTTAGTTTTCAACAGTGGTGCCATTGCAATGGAGGGATATTCCTTGCAGGCTACTCAGCATCACCCAGTCAGCACTCGCACACTCTTTGCTTTTTAACCCTTTAGTGCCTAGCAAGCCAGATTATGGTCACTGAAACTTCCGAAATGCAAATAACAGAGAATCCGTGAAGAATTGGAACTTCAGTTCTGAAGTTCAGATTTGCGCACATACATTACGCACCTTCCAGAAAAAGAAATTTTCAATTTGGAATTGTACAACTATCAAAATACCTATCAACAGAACGCAAAAATACTGCAAATACTTGAAAATACAGTAAATACTTACAAATACAACATATGTATTGTGTAGTATTTCTTGTGTTTGGAAGTTTGTTATCTTGTTTTATTTTTTTGGATTGTGTTCTCTTCTTCATCTTCCATTAGTGCGTGTAATCCGATCTTGACTAATGTACCCACTCCTGTCAATTTTCAACGTATAAAATTTTGTCCTAAACTGTACATGGAGAAGTCACTTTCACTTATAAATCTCACAATAATTATGTGTGAGTCTATTTTTGATATGAAAGATTGCAACGGAGAGGTGTTGACATAGGGCATAGTTGAACGTCTTTGCTTTTATTTTTGAAAATTTACCTCAAATTCTATTTAACTTTGAAGTCACACACCCCCCAAAATCTCATTTTTGAGCGTGCATTATACAGTTCAAATACATACTATAATCTTCCAATCCCACCATCGGATGATTCTCAAATTTTAATAAAATGTGTGCTCTCGAGTTGAGAATAGAATTGTACGGTTACTTTCTAATTTAACCCATTCTATTTTTGGTAGTCTCAACAACAGTGGAAAAACCCACTGAAATCCAGAGCTGTCTGCTACAGTACCCTAGGCACTAAAGGGTTAAAAGGTACATTCACATCAAGGTTGATGAAAAGGTGGGATATAATTTTAAAACAATCTCCATCTTCTTTTGGATTTAAATAATCTTACTAGATTCTTTTGTGAGAATTAAATATTTTGAAAATTGTGATCCTAGAGAGAAAATCATAACTTTGAAGAATTCAACCCCTAAAAGCCCGGAGATGTACAGTGCCCTCTAGTAAGTAAGGTAACCCCACTTTCGAACCTCACATTAAAATATTTATCACACTTACTACAAAAGTTCCCCGACCACCAAATTTTGCATACACTACAGTTTGGACATGAAACATTTTTGAGCCAAAATTGTTACTTTGAAAATGCACAGTTTACGAAATAATGCCAGTGTGCCAACTTTTAGGCCTTTGTTTAAAAAAAATCATATCTTCTACATAATAGCTGCCAAGGATCCAAATTTTTGGTAGAAGGTAGAAGTTGCAGTAAGGAAAAATATGGTGTTATAAAAGATAATGGTATTCCTAGGTATTTTTGTGTTCATATACAATTCAATTTTTTAAAATAATACCAAATTTAGTTTAATTATACAATAAAGTAATTTTCCTACTTTTGTCACTTTTTTTGTAACACCATGTTGTCACAATAAGGAACAATATGGTGTCAAAAGAAAATGAGAAAAATGGTCAATTACTTTATTCTGTAATTAAACAAAAAAATTGGTGTTATTTTTAAAATCTTGAATTGCAAGTGGACACAAAAATACTTAGGAATACCACTATCTTTTATAACACCATATTATTCCTTCCTGCGACTTCTACCTTCTACCAAAAATTTAGATCCTTGCTAGCTATTGTATAGCATATATGATTTTTTTTAAACATAGGCTTCAAAGTTGGCAAACATGCATTATTTCAGAAATTGTGCATTTTCAAAGTATCAAATTTGGCCTAAAAATGCTTCATGTTCAAGTGGTGATATATGAAAAAATTTGTAGTTGGCGAACCGTGGCAATGAGTGTGATAAATGTTTTAGTGTGAGGTTTGAAAGTGGGGTTACCTTACTTACTAGAGGGCACTGTACATATGGAGGCGATATAACTTAGATTTTGACTCAACAAATTTTGGACAGAAAATGTTCATTATTGCAAGAATATTTTACTTTTTCTCTTCTTTTTTTTCTTTTTTTAAAATCCCTTCCACCAGTTCAAAACACAATAATCATGATCTATCAAGGTGACCAAGCCAGTCACACCATTGGATAATAGACAATAGCCACATTTTTAAATGAGCTTCATTCAATTCATACAATTTTGGAAATAATGTTCATCATTCATCCCCGGTTCATCTTCTGTATGCCAATTCTTTTTGAGGTTGAAATACATTTGATGTCATGTGCCGTATTGGATTAAGTTGGAAATTTGTCCCCCTAGTGCAAACACTTAAGATGAGTTTAAAATCTTAACATTTTCAATTGTGGATTTCTCCCATCTTAGTATTAAAGAAGGTAGTTTGTTTGTTTTGTTTTGTATGTAATGTTGAGTTCTCCTCGATTGTGCACTCGCTTATTGTGTTTTTGGTATCGTCAAAGAAAACTCTGGACAAGGAGAAGTGCATCAAAGTCATTTCATCTCTTTTGAACGTACACAATGAGAGTTTTAGTGTGATTTTTTTGGATATTTTAGTGATTTTGATCACCATAAATGGAATTTGATCATGGAAAATGGAATATGGGAGTTTTTGATGTCACTCTTGTCATTGTCGAAGAGCTTTCAATGAGTAGGGGTGCACCAAAGTTGTTTCGTCGCTTTTGGACCTACTGTGTGAAAGTTATAGATTTTTAATGAAATTACATCATCATAAATTGAATAAAATTATGGATAAATTATTTTAAAAATCAAAAGCAAAAGTAAAAGCATATTGAACATGCGGAACATGGGAACGCACGAGAAAGCACAGGAACCCCGAATTAGAACACGATGAACAAGGGGAACACCGAGAACCGACGAGGAGCATTATGGACATGTGGAACACGAATAACATCCAAACCAACAACATGAGGTTACACTAGTTAGTAAAAATGTACCTTTTGATCGTCCTACACTATTCTTCACGTTTTATGCTAATTTTCATAATTATTTAAAACAATAGAAAAGAAAACTGTAATTTCCAATTATGCAATTAGATTATAAATATTGAAATCTAAATTCAAATTACATACTCATAGATTAGATAAGGAAAATTAATTTGAAGAGTCACATGAGTGTACAAACTAATTAGATAGTCCTATGCTATTTTCTAGTTATTTTACACTAGTCTATATAATCACTCACAACAATAAATTAAACGATTTTGAGTTTTCATTATATACATGTCTATATAATTGAGGGTTCATACATGGAGGGCCCTCTAAAAAAAATAGAACATTTGTATTTGTATGGTAGTGTCATTGTACGTTTGGTTTTTTATCCTACTTTCATCCCATATAAAACTTTATATTTTAACCGTTATACTATGAAGTTTTATATAGGATGAATTTAAGATGAATTTATTTATGATTAACTTTCTATATCATTTGATGGTAGCCTTAGAAATAGTAATTTTATTAGCTACTATGGCGTATATTATAGAATTTGACACCTATGAGTTACAACTAAATAAGGAATTTCTTTTCAATGACTTTATCAATTAATGTTAGGATTTTTCAGCATTACACATATGGTAGGGATTGATTGTCACCTAAAAGCGAGCGTAAAAGGAAAGATTAAAAGTTTATTTGTATACATATGATGCTAAAGACTTTATATTTCGGGAGGTGCATTCTCTTATGTGTGTGAAGAATTAGGTTAGTGAAGAAGAGGGGGATTAATTTGAACACTACCGTACTTTGTATGCATACAAGAAGCATATTTAGGGCTGAAAATAGGGTTGTATATTTGCATTAGATATATAAACATGAACAAATATAAGAATAAACTAACGTATACAAGGGTGTTTTAAAGGGGGTCATGAATGCACGTGATTCCAATGTTTAATAAAGAATGCACCCCATAGGCTTTATATGAAAGGGTTTTCTTGTTTTTATATACATATTGCTATTTTATATCATTGTAATTGAATGTGTATTACTTAATTCTATCATTAAAAACTTGTGTATAGGAGTTTTAAAGTATGCTACAAACGCATGTGATTAATGAATGTGCATCTTTTGGAGATTGTGGATGTAGCAATCCAAAATTTTAAATTGTGCCACTGTGCTAACCCCTAAATGCCCACAGTCCTCTTCAAATTTGGTAGTTTTGCAAAAAAACCATTTTAAAAGGCAACGAACTTGTCTATTTTGAACTTGATGTGCAAATAAAAGTTGTACATTATGAATTTTAAATTCTATCCATACGGTTAAATGACTTAAATCTATGATTGCTATCAATGATATTTTTGCATAAAATGTGAAACTTACGATTCAAAATTCTTTTTGTAATTTGATTACAAATAAAATATTAACAATTTGTGGATGAGTTTTTTTGTGATGGGTTGAAATGTAACACCCTAAGTACAGTGCTTTTAGGAGATTTTTTGGTAGCTTAATTTTATGAGTTAACTTTTTCAAGAGCACTTTTGAACTATTTTGAACGAAGATCTTAGGAAATTTTGGTGAATCAGTGCAACATGAAGTGTGGCATAGAAATTTCCCAAATCATCCCCTTTCTAATTGGTTTACACACGCATGAAGTTACTTTCCTATAAAACCTATAGAAAAAATGTCACACTACAAAAATGCATGATGGATGTAAAAACGCGAATAAATTTTGCACATCATACAAAAAATGAATGCCTAGAGAGTTAAGAGTTAATTCCTCATGCGGCTGAATGTTGTTCAGAATGGCCATTTATTTTTGTTTTCCTTTTTGGACATCTCGCAATTAAGTTTTGAAATTTTGAATTCAAATGAAATGTCCGTCATTTGTGTCAAAAAAATAAAAAAAAATAAAAATAAAAAATAAAAAAAATAAAAAATAAAAAAATTGAATTCAAAGTCAGAACACACGGTCCTAATTAATGGTGCGTGGGATGTGTCATGTGGAGGAATTTTGAAGTGTTGACAATTATAAAATAAAAAATATTCTTTTGACTCAGGGCCCACAAAACCTATATGCATGATTTCTTTTAATTTTTTAATACTTTGCTCGAATGGAGTGTACACTATTTTTTGAAAATTATATTGACAATTATATTTTAATGAAGGATGAAACAAAGGGTAAACAAGTGCACTGTCACAAGAAGAATATGCACTCCAAATTCTAAAAAAGAGGGTTATGGATGGAATTTTGAGCTATAAAATTTCTAGTGTTTAAATATGTGAAGAAAAGTAGTGTTATCCTAAAAGTCAATCGATGTTTAAGTAAGATACCATGTGTTTTGATTTAATGTATTCTTATTTTGACAATTAAACTAATTGTGCATGAGTTTGAAGACCACCAAGCCCTTACACACCTAACAGTGAGAGGCCACTAAGCTCTTCTACATTTTTAAACTATTTAGAGTGAACAAATAAGAATACATTAAATCAAAACACATAGTATCTTGTTCAAACACAACTTCTCTTTTAGTGTATTTTGGACTTTTATGTTTATTCTTGCTTGAAGTAAATTTAGACCATAAAATGAGTTTTATTGCATTTGAGTTGAACTAACAAAATGATGTTTACGAAGCCTAGTTTCTACTCCATTTTGAATTTTAGGAAAACTCTATAATTTGAATGTTTTATTAGAATTACAAGTTCGGTGAGTTTTACCATGGCGTAGGGAATTATTCTAAATTTAGATACACGGATGATTCTCACTTAATATACTATTCTTCATTGTAATTTATACCTTAGGTACAAAAATCAAAATTTTGAGTTCATTTTTTAATCAATATGAATTTTATTTGACAATCATTTCCAAAAATCATAGTAATTTTAAATTTTCACCATAATTTATGGAAAGTTCATGGTTTGTTGTAGACACACCCCGACTCTAAATCCCTCCCTGGACGTTAATGCAAGCATTGTTCACCTATGGCCCCATTTTTTGAAATTTCCATTTTGGGCACTCTAGGATTTTTTTGGCAATTTGTTTTCCAAATTTGCTCTACGGGGACCCCATGGGAGATTTAAACCCTTGGAGAAGGAGTTTATTTTTTAAAGTGGGCCCCTACATGCACAAAATAGGAGGCAAGTTTTGTCCTCCTGCATTTAGAGTCTTTTGTAGACACATGGTTTTCATCTACTAAAAATATAAAGCTGAAATTTTATCTTATTTTATAGTACGAAAACTAGATGTGAGAGATATAAAGCAAGATTCCATGGTCATAGGCCCGAAACTTAGGATTAACCCCTCAAAGACCAAAGTTGATTTTCCAAGTTCGGTCAGCTTACTGTGGAATGAGTATTGATTCTCAATTCTTGAGATTTTTTGTGGTAATTCTACTCTTTGTAGCTGATGTATAAATCAAAAGATCTAATCATGCAAAGGTGAAAAACCTAACTGCAGGTAACTCTTGAAAATTTTCACGCAATGAGCTTGGCATCTGAATTTTTGCACACAATGAGCTAAAACCCTCATGCACACAATCACCAAATTTATTTTACCAAATTTGAGACTAAACTTTGCATTTTTGACATTTTCAGAAAGTTTCGAATATGGACAGCATGTCAAAAAAATGTGCAACCAACTTTGAAGCTTATAATCTTACTATTGAAAAACCCTGAACGGTTGAAAATTAGTAGATTGTCATAAATTCAAGTTGCTTGAAATATCCTACGGTTGAATCGGTCAAAAAGGTCATGGATCAAAAAATATTTGTCTTCTCATGAGGAGGGGTACTTTGGAGTGTTTGAAGAGGAAATAGCTATGTTCCTGTTAAGGGTTAAATTTAAAATGCACAGCATTCAGGAAAAAAATTGTCTGATCCCAGGTTCGAACTGGGGACCTCTAGTGTGTGAGACTAGCGTGATGACCGACTACACCAACCAGACCCTGCACCGACAGGCAGGAAACGACGACAATTTTCTGTAAAGTTTCAGAATTTGAAACCATCGCAACAGAACAACAGAATCCGAAAAAGGCCACGACTTCCTCTCTACAGTTGGGATTAGGTTATAGGATAGATCGATGTGGGCTGCATATACGCAGGAGTAGATGCGCATTACTATTGATTAATCGGCAAACTGTGCATCTGAACATTAGAAGAAAAGAGGGACGTGTTCACTCAGCCTGGAGTGGGATTCTGAGTGAATTTGGCCACATTTGAGTGAATTTGGTCACATCTAAGTGAACATGCTCAGTGTGTAAGTCCCTCTTTTCTTCTAGTGGAAGCATAACATTGGAAGAAATCCCAAACTTTCGAGAACAACTTCATGGGTAGAATGTTGTATCGGGAACCTCCTGTGTATTATCCCCTGTAAAATGTAGCCAGGGGTACATTTGCCGAGGTGAGGTTCCCGACACTACATGTGTCCCAAGTTCATGTCGCACAAGAAAAATCATTAGACGAGTGCTACATTAACTACCCAGCTGTTATAAATGATACTTGGACTATGAAGATGCGGTCATAGCCGTATGAACAACATGAGCAGATCCAGTCCAGCTACCTCGTCTACGAGATTCACTACATCAGGGCTAATTAGAAAATAGAAGAACAAACAGTTCCACTGATAGAACGAAAGAAATGCCGATGACCTTGTTCCTAAAAGTCACAGATAAAAACTACCACATGCACTTCAAGTATCAAATCGCGGTTCATAAGAGATTGAACATGAATTCAGCATTAACTGGATTGAAACACTACAAGGAGTAGGCCGGTGTCGCCTTTCACTGAGTAGGTGAGTGAGTCAAACGGCGCCACTTCGCACTCACTACCCAAGCGCTCAAGATTTGGTGAGTGCAATTCATCAAGTGTATAGTGAACTCTCACACTGCTTCCGAGTGAGAAGCGACGCCTTCACTAGTAGTCACAGGGAGCGCATATCGTTCCCCTGTGTTGATTCTCCTGTGAGTGCCACTTTTTCCTGTGATTTCGAGTTTTGACATGTGTACAAAATCACGTGCTTAAGCTTAGTCACCTACTTGTAGAAGGAAAGTTTTAACATGTGTCCAGTTCTGCAGCTGAGAGGGGAAAGTGGCACTCTCAGGGGAATCACACAGGGAAACCATATGAGACCCCTGTGAGTGAAACCGTAACTGTCGGACACTAACTGAAACGGTAGCTCCCCACAGCTTGGGTCATAAGTTATGTAAGGATATTGGCTAATCACGAGTGCCTCTGGGTGTTCTTCTCGCCCTTGCCTTTATCCGGGCCCGGTATCTGGGGTGTTCTCTTCGCCTTGCTTTTGTCCAGTGGAGATACAGAGTCCTCAACGAACTCTTAACCCCTGCTGGCCTCTACAAGAGACCTGAGTTTTTATTCTAACCACGAACCACCAGTGATTTATTGTTGCACGCCAGAAACTGAAGATGCATACCCAAAAGAAAGACCCGGCCCCTGCTGCCTGTCAATAATGATGTGCGCACGTTAATCCAAGCCAGTGCTAGCATATGAACACCTTGTGAATTGAAGGCGATGATGAACTCACTGCTGCACCGGCCACCAGACAAGTTACACAAGCACAGTCTCAGTCGATACCATTGATTCCCTACACACTTAGTTTCCACCAAAAAGATAGTATCCCAAAGATGATCCTCCACCTGCGGCAGCATGAACCTTGGTTGAAACTTGAAAGTAAGGTACATAGTCTCTCATTAAGGTAGGATGACCCACAACCGATGAGTTAACCCCAAAAGGATTGGGGCCGTTGGAGCCTACTCTAAGCCAAAAAGGTAAAAAAAAAAAGGGGAGGGGAGGGAAAAAAGGAAAAAAGAGGGGAGAAGGAAAAAAAGAAAATTGAGTGTTGAGATCTCCTTGACCGTGCGTCTATCAGTCACGTTCTTTGTACTGTTGGAAAGCTTTTAACGAGGAGAGATGCATCAAAGTCTTTTTGTTGCTTTTAAAGGTACATTGTGAGAGTTATGGATTTTTGAAAGATTTTTGACATCATAAATTATGAAAAATGAAATTTAGGAGTTTTTGATGTCATTCTTGGTGTCGTCAGAAAGCGCTCAATGAGTAGTGGATTCACCAAGGTCATTTTGAAACTTTTAGATCTGAAAAAGAGAAAAAATAAAATTCTTGGTTTGTTGTCTTAACCCTTAAACGTCAAGAGGGCCTAGACGGGGTAGCCCAGAAAGAATCTATTTTTTTTGCAAAAAAAATATAAATAAATAAATAAATAAATAAATTGCAAAAAAAATATAAATAAAACTGCTGGCTAGCACTGTAGCACTGCGGCACTGCTGAACTTCAGCTGCCCCAACCTCAAAACTTGTTCAATTTGATAACTTTGATTGCTTACCAACGATTCCACAATCTCTCAAATGAGGCGAAAATTTAGAATCTAGATCACTTTTTCAGTAGCTTTCCAACGCAACAAGTCTCGCTTGATTTGGTTGAGAAATGAAACTTTTTTCTCCAATTATTCCTTTATACCAAGCCCGTGGGGCTTGCTTTGACGTTTAAGGGTTAAGCCCCTCTAAAATTTGTCATTCGCCTATGAACTTGTTCCAAGAGGCATGCGGACTTGGATAATTTATACCAATGATTTATGTTGCTAACTTAAGCGAAGTTGCAACATAAAAGTTGGGTTGGCGAATTGATACAATGGTTTTTTGAAAAAAGAAAAAAGAATAACACCATATCTGGGTGTTTGTATGGTACGGTCCACTAGAAGTTTAAAGGTTTTAAAATTTTCTATGTCATACTACCCGATATTAATATATTATTTTTTGTGTTTCCTAAATTTTTTTCACACTTTAATTAATTATAAAGAAAAAAGCCATCTAAATTGCTAAGAAACTATAGTAGCTAGATTTCCTACATGGAGATCAAGATGTGCAGCTTGGCTCTATAAACCTAGGCATCAGCCAAATATTTCCTAAGTAGCACCTAGATAGCACATATGTATTGCCATGATATTACCAAAAAGAAGATATTACCGAAAAGTGGAATGCTTTTTAAGCTATAGAAAAGAAGAAAAAACGCTAAATTATTTCTTGACAAAAAATAAAATCATTGACCTATAGTTTATACTGCTGGGAAAAAAGGAAAATGATCACATGCGTTAAGGTCTCCAAATATGTCTATAAACTAATCTAATGGCTAATGTTTCGTGATACAAGTTGTTTTGCGGTTGGTCGAGCAAAAAGACCCTTTTGCCACGAGACCAAGATATCATAATTCACTTGGAAAATGTTGTTTTAATTTTATATATATATATATATATATATATATATATATATATATATATATATATATATATATATATATATATATATATATATTCCAACATTATTGTAGTTGTTATAGTTATGATACATTAATATAATAAACTCACTCTCACTCTCTTTTTGGTGCATGGTTATTCCTCCTAGTCCAACTTTAGTTTTATATGTAGTGAGAGGCCATAGAGGCTTTAAAATATATAATTATGAAAAGTGATCATGAAATGTAACAATGAGAATAATCCATTTTTTTGTCAGGACTCTTGGTCTATATACTAAATTATCCCTCATACAGTGCACACATTGCCAACTACAACCTCAAGTAAATCTTTCACAATTAATCCTCAAATGAACAACCATCACATGCGTATAGAGACTACAGGCAGTGGAGGAGCAAGCTTCAACACTCAAAAGTTGGCTAACCTAATTTCGACCATTTAACTCCTAAATCTCCTCACCCTTCTCCAATTTGGGTAGTTTTGCAAAGATGCATTATAAATTGCAACTAAAAGGGATATTTTGAACTTGATGTATGACTAAAAGTTGTACAATACGAATTTTAGATTCCATAAGGTTAGATGTGCGATTACTATCACTAATAATTTTCTGAGATAATTTTCTATAAAAATTTTAACCTAAAATTCAATATTATTTTGTAATTTGATTGCAAATAAGATATTGACAATTTGTGGATGAAATTTGTTGCGATAGGTTGAAATGCGATACTCTAAGTGTAGTGATTTTTAGAGATTTTTTAATTGCTTAATTTTATGAGTTGACTTTTTCAAAAGCACTTTTAGACTATAATTTTCGAAATTTTTAGTGAAACACTGCAACATGAATGAGGCATAAAAAGTTTCACAAATCATCAATTTTCGAATTGGATCAGACATGCATGAAGCTAACTTCCCATAAAAATTCAATAAAAATTTCACACTACAAAAAATGAATGACGGATGAAAAAACAAAGTTTGCTTTTGTACATCATGCAAAATATGCATGGTTGGGCAATTAAAGGTTAAGTCGTTTGGATCCTAGAAGGCTCACTCATTGAGTTGAAAAAATGTATACGGTGTGAGAGATTAGAGCATCCACATCTTTACTTCTTAGGGTTGGTTCATACCATGGGCATATGATTGAGAGGACTTTGAACAACTAGCTTAAAATTGGTCAAAAGAATATTGTAGAAGCTCATTAAAATATAATGAAGTTGGTCGGTTTTTGGCTAGTCATAGTGTGAAGGTCCAAACCACAAATGCACTGAATGTGTTTGCAAGGACCTCATTCATTTCACACTTCTTTGAACACCTTATTTTTTGAAATTTTCCTCTTTTACTTTCTTTAACTATGGATCTTAGAAAAGAGCACGCTATGTTGTTTCACTCTCAGTTTTCATGATTATGAAATAAGTCATTGTGGGCATTACAAATTTTCAAATGTATCATCGCAATGCTAATGCTAAGATAATGACAAATTTTGAATATTTTAATGAATAAATGAATGTCTTCTTGGTAAAAAATAAAGCACACATTCTTGTCTAGCCCGATTCTTCATCACAATAACAATGGGCCTCTTTAAATCACTACTTCAAACCTTCTTGTTTGTTCATTTTGGGAGTCCTATGGGTCGTTTTGACAATTTTGAATTCTAATTTGGGTTCTATTATTTTTCAATGCACCTTTAGATGCCACCTATGGAATTTTGTAGGCTTAAATAAGTTCAAAATAGGGGTCAAATAGTGAATATATTTCATAAACATGCCCGCTCTCTCTTTCCCCTAACACTTTGGATATAATATCATATATAATATCTTGTTTTTCCTTGGAGTTGATGCAAAATTTTATAGCATCTGCACCGATGTTTTAGAAGGGTTTGATACACAAGAAAATTGGATGAAAAATGTTGCAAGCCGTTCCATATAACTTTTAGGCCCTCAATCATGATGTGTTAAGCAATGACCCTTCAAATTTAACTTTGGTTGAATATATTCCACATTCTATTTGTGATTGGTTCATTGACTATTTGATGCACACAATTGTGTGTGCAAGATTAGGGAACTAGAAGTTGAAGGGCTCTTAAAATATAGGTTAATAATTTTAGTGTGTGCATTTTAGTATGGAAGGGTGCAGGGGTGAAAGCATGGTACATTGAACCAACTTTGATCTTTATAAAGAAGCAACAATGCAAGGTCAAAAAAACAAGTTAAAAATTCATTTCTTTGGTAGAAATGAATTGTTCGTAAAATAAAAGGCACGATGTTCAACAAAGTGGCATAAAGAAAATTGAAAAGATCATCTTCAAAAATTATTTATGTATTTTTTAGTGACGTTGAAGTAGTCAAAATTGTAAAAGTAGTTTCAAATCAAATTGAAAAGTTGACATAAAACAAGCTGAAAATGCATAAGATATTAAATTTTTTCATAATTGTTTTCTTTGGAGCCTTCAAAAGCATAACTGACTCAAAGAATATAAATTTTATATCCATATCTAATATGATTTTGTTCATCAAATCTGCTCTCAAAAATATATTTTGACATTTATTTTTGAGTTCTACTTTTAGTGATTTTCTCAATGATTCTTATTTTGAAACTTTAAATTTGAGTACTTATAAAAACAACAAAGAGCGTCATGAAATTAGAACCACTAAAAAAGACGATTTGATACTCTTACAGCCCTTGACCAAAAACTTTGTAATTTCAACAAGCCAGATCAAATTTTTGGTACACAAAAGCATGCTTTCATCTGAAGATGTTCTTATAGAGTTACTCCGTATTTGATAACATGTGTATGATACCAATGTCGGAGATGAGTCACCGATGAGGAGTAAAGATCCCTTCGGATACCTGGAACTGAAGTTCTTTATGAACTTGGAGGGCGCAGATGGGGCACCCCAGATCGGACGGCGTGCGGGCGGCGTCCGGACGTCCCCAAGGCCTTCCGTTTCGAGCTGCTTGCCCACCACAAGTCCAAGCTACGGCCCCTGGCCACCCCATGACCCCTATCCCGTTTTCCCCTTCGGATTTCCACCATCCTGCTGTCAGCACCACAGACTCAACAGCCATCCATACTGTCTTGCATTCTCGTTGCAAACCTTTATACCTTAGCCAGCCTGAATACCCCAAACCCGCATTCAGCACATTCTAGACTTCACTCATCGCAACAGCAATTTGAGCGTGACTACTCGCGCTTGCTTTGCTGCAATGGCTGCTCTTGGGATGACCACTGGCATGGCCTTGAAGTCTGCCTTCTGCGGCACTGCCGTCGTGAACCAGAGCTCCGCCGCGCCCCGCGCCCAGAATGTGGCCTTCGCCGTGCGCGCAGCCGGCTATGACGAAGAGCTCGTCAAGACCGCGGTACGTCTCCTTCTTCTCTCCTGTAGTTTAGAATTAGGGCAAGGAATTGGAGGAAATGACGAAGCCCAGATTGTGCGAGACGTGGTTTGCACAGTGCAGTGTGAATTGTAGACGCAGAATGCAGCATTGCATTGAAACGCAGGGCGTTCTGATGTGGGTTGGGTGCTGTTGCAGAACACGATCGCGACCAAGGGGCGGGGCATTCTGGCCATGGACGAGTCGAACGCCACGTGCGGCAAGCGGCTGGCGTCCATCGGGATGGACAACACGGAAGCCAACCGACAGGCGTACCGGCAATTGCTGATCACCACCCCCGGGCTGGGCGAGTACATCTCCGGCGCCATCCTGTTCGAGGAGACGCTGTACCAGTCGACGACGGACGGCAGGAGCATGGTGGACGTGTTGAACTCGCAGGGCATCATTCCCGGCATCAAGGTGGACAAGGGCCTGGTGCCTCTGACGGGGTCCAACGACGAGTCGTGGTGCCAGGGCTTGGACGGGCTGGCGTCGCGCACGGCCGCTTACTACAAGCAGGGCGCGCGATTCGCCAAGTGGAGGACGGTGGTGAGCATCCCAAACGGTCCGACGGAGCTGGCCATCACCGAGGCCGCGTGGGGGCTGGCCCGGTACGCGTCCATCTGCCAGGACAACGGGTTGGCGCCTATCGTGGAACCGGAGATCCTTCTGGACGGAGAGCACGGCATCGACCGGACGATGGAAGTGGCGTCGCGCGTGTGGTCGAAGGTGTTCTACTTCTTGCAGGAGAACAACGTGTTGTTGGAGGGCATTTTGCTGAAGCCCAGCATGGTGACTCCCGGCGCGGAGTGCTCCGTGAGGGCGTCTCCCGAGCAGGTGTCCGAGTACACGTTGAACCTGTTGAAGAGGAGAGTCCCACCCGCAGTCCCCGGCATCATGGTATGTCTCCGATTAATGTGGTGGATGTGGTTTGGTTGCTTGCGTGACGATTTCTGTCTTCGAAATATTTCACGGCCAATTCTGATAAATCCAATTACAAATCGTGAGATATCCAGATGTAGGAACATAACATGAAAGGGTGGAGTGCAGTATATGTAGAGAGAGCATAGCATGCGTACTATACAGGTCGATTGGTGTTTGGCATGTGTTGATTTGTGCATGGCTTCGTCATTGACATATGTGGGTGAATTTGCAGTTTTTGTCGGGCGGGCAATCGGAGGTGGAGGCGACATTGAACTTGAACGCCATGAACCAGAGCCCCAACCCATGGCACGTGTCGTTCTCATACGCTCGCGCTCTGCAGAACTCGGTGCTGAAGGCCTGGAAGGGTCAGCCCGAGAACGTGGAGGCTGCCCAGCAGGCTCTTCTGGTGCGTGCCAAGGCCAACTCGTTGGCGCAGCTGGGCAAGTACTCGGCCGAGGGCGAAGCGGAGGAAGCGAAGAAGGGCATGTTCGTGAAGGGCTACACGTACTGAGCGACTTAGAATTAGCGACAGCAGAGTTTTGTAAGAAGCTATTCATTTCTGTCACCGAGGTAGTGGTCCGTTTGGACAGTAGGTAATCAAATAATAGGATCAGATGCTGGATGTTTTGAGAAAGTTATAAATTATGGCCGTTTGGGACAAGTGCAAAAAGGATCCACAGTTCATCAAAATGGATTCATGGGAAGTGTGAAATGGATGTTAAGTTATTAAAAAATGGATATAACTGTAGTAGACTTTCCAAAAGCTAGTCCGAAATGAAAATGAGTCCGGAACCTTACAAATGTTGAAACTGCCACACCGCGCGGTATGCATGGTAGCAGCCTGATGGCTGTTTAACTTAATGTGCAGCCATTTTACTCTGGAGTATGGCGTCTTTCAGACAGTCTTGCTAGAAGTGATGAGTCGAGTCAGGGTCTCGGGCTTGAGAGCCGAATGGCTATTCTTGTCGGACATATCTTATAACCCGATGGTACATAGAATTCACGGTATGCCTGTAGTGATTCCAGCCTGATTTAGTGAAAACATGCTCCTAGTGGTCATCAACATGAGACTTAACCCTTTAGTGCCTAGGGTACTGTAGCAGACAGCTCTGGATTTCAGTGGGTTTTTCCACTGTTGTTGAGACTACCAAAAATAGAATGGGTTAAATTAGAAAGTAACCGTACAATTCTATTCTCAACTCGAGAGCACACATTTTATTAAAATTTGAGAATCATCCGATGGTGGGATCGGAAGATTATAGTATGTATTTGAACTGTATAATGCACGCTCAAAAACGAGATTTTGGGGGGTGTGTGACTTCAAAGTTAAATAGAATTTGAGGTAAATTTTCAAAAATAAAAGCAAAGACGTTCAGCTATGCCCTATGTCAACACCTCTCCGTTGCAATCTTTCATATCAAAAATAGACTCACACATAATTATTGTGAGATTTATAAGTGAAAGTGACTTGTCCATGTACGGTTTAGGACAAAATTTTATACGTTGAAAATTGACAGGAGTGGGTACATTAGTCAAGATCGGATTACACAGACTAATGGAAGATGAAGAAGAGAACACAATCCAAAAAAATAAAACAAGATAACAAACTTCCAAACACAAGAAATACTACACAATACATATGTTGTATTTGTAAGTATTTACTGTATTGTCAAGTATTTGCAGTATTTTTGCGTTCTGTTGATAGGTATTTTGATAGTTGTACAATTCCAAATTGAAAATTTCTTTTTCTGGAAGGTGCGTAATGTATGTGCGCAAATCTGAACTTCAGAACTGAAGTTCCAATTCTTCACGGATTCTCTGTTATTTGCATTTCCGACGTTGCAGTGACCATAATCTGGGTTGCTAGGCACTAAAGGGTTAACACAGCGCGTAGTGGTCATCAAGATGAGAAGATTGTGAAACTCAATGACCTATTGAGGAACATCTCTTCCGGAAAATTTAAATGCCCAGTGGCCTTGCGGAATGTGGACTTTTTCTGATCGTTTGGAATTTATCGTTCGGGGACTTGAAATGACGGACAGGTGGTCAGTTTTGTTGTTGTTCGATAAAAGTTAGCAAAAGTTATGTGTAGTCTTTGCGAAACCTTTCACTACCGGTTTGTTACACAAATATGATCATTCAGCAACTGTGGAACAACTGACGTAAGGTAGGATGTTCTAATACCACCACCTCCCCTAATTGTGACATGTAGACTTTTCTTGGGGCCACCACTGTTGAGACCCAAAACCACCAATTTCACTATTCAAGTAGCCCAATGGCACGCCAACCATTGCGAAGAAATAAGGTAGAGGTGCCAGAAACCGTGCAAATTTCAAGTTTGCTTACTTAGGATAGTGGTGGAAAAAGTTTAGAATTTTTTGATGGTCTGTAAAGTCAGTGCAAATCGCCAAATCCATCCCCCAAAAAAACATATTTTTCGAGTAAATCTATAATTTCTTATGAATTTTTGAGTGTGGACTCATAGAGTGGCCATAAACCGTTCATAGGGTCCTGGTTTTCATGACAGGTTGGATTCTCAAAATAAAGCGCTTCTGCACCAATCAGAAGCACTCAATTTTTCCAAGCATGGACGGAATTAATGCACTCTTGGACACTTTCTGGAACCAGGCTGGGTAAATTTATGGGACCTGGCCATGAAGCCTACTGGTCGGTTTCAGGACCCGCACGGTTTTCTGCACCTCCACCTTAGTCGGTGGTTTTGGGTATCATCATGAGTGAAAGTTAGTACCACATTGTGTGAAGGGGAAAACCTAGAGGTTTGATTTGGGTCATAGGTTACTTTCCACTTTGGAATTTTGTATAAAATTGACAAATGAGAATTAGATGTTGCAAATTTTTGCAATCCTCATCAAAATCTATTTTGAATGCGACCATATTTTTTTTATTCGAATTTAGCACTGCCAAAAATAGGCCAGATTGCTTAAGTTGTTGGTTTTAGGACAATCAACCTTAAACGTGTCAGGTGAAGTTTCTCATCGTGGATAAGGACCTCCGACCTGCAAGCATTTTACACAACGACGCAGTGCTGTGCCGATATACTGCACAGTACAATCCACGATAAAATTATCAGGCTTGCTATATTGTCAAAGCTGCAAAGTTTTCCAACTCTTTTGGCCCATGCTAACAAGTGTAGGAGCTGTCAAGAACTTAACAACTTCCACTTCTGAACCTCGTAGACTACCACACTATTTGAGACATGGCAGTTGCGAATTGTAGCTGGGTATTTGCAGGGGACAGTCGTCGGTGATATTGAAAATGGTTTTCTGCCTTCGTTGGTATCTTAGAGCATCCCCACTGTGGCGCAAGCAATGAGACATGTTAACCTCACTAAAAGAAGAAGCATCATCGCTTTTCACTTGTTTGGTGAGTCGAACGGCACCACTTTGAATTTACTGCCTAAGTGTTCAAGACTTGGTGAGGGCGATTCATCACGTAAAACAAGCATGTACAATGAACGTTAACATTGTTCCAAATTCTTTCAAGTGAGAAGCCACACCTTTGCTAGTAGTGCCCCTAAGTGCCTTCAATCCTCTTCAAATTGGGCAGTTTTGCATTATAATATGCAACTAAGACAAATATTTTGAATTTGATGAATGAATAAAAGTTGTACACTATGAATTTTAGATTGTATCCATAAGATTAAATCTATGATTGCAATCACCAATATTTTTGTATATAATTTGAAACGTAAAATTCAAAATTCTTATGTAATTCAATTACGAATAAGACATTGAGAATTTATGGATGAGATTTGTTGTGATGAGTTGATAGGTGTAGTGATTTTTGGGGATTTTTTGGTTGCTTAATTTTATGAGTTGACTTTTTCAAGAGCTTTTTTGATTATTTTTGAACTAAGATCTTAGAAATTTTTAATGAATCATTAGAGTTTTCCGCAAACTCATACAGGTTCAGACCCTTACTTTCCCAATTTCCTTGGAATTCAAAATTGGCCCGTAGTGGGTTGTCAAGGGCTGTCAGTGACTGATTTTTCTATTTCAGTGAATGAGCTACCCACTCCATGTAGATACGTGTCAAGCCAAGGAAGCTCATGTGACAGAGCATCCACAAGAATAGAAACTGAGGTTGGGAAGTTTTTGGGCACCGTTTTTGGTGCCTTCAAACTTCAGACCTCTAGTTTATTTAGAGCATCTGACATGTCTACTTTTATTGTGTTCTCAACCTCTCTTTTCATAATCTGTGGTCCAGTCACTCCACTGTCCAGCACTTTGCGGATAACTCTATTGTAACATGAAATGAGCATAAAAAATTCCCAAAACGTGTATGAAATTTGTACATCATTCAAAAAATGGATGCTTAGGCAGTTAAGGGTTAAAATATGGCTTTTGAATTTAAAGAGCTCTCTAAATGAAAGTGGATCACTGTGATTCAACAATTGTTTCAAAATTAATCAATTGACCAATCACTAGTAGGATATAGTATTGACAAAGCCTCTTACTTGACACAAGATAGTTATATTCTTAGGAGGTATTTGAAAGGACCTTCAACACTTTTCATCCATTTTGGAAGTGTTGGAACTAGTCAAAAGGCACCGTGGCCATTTTCCAAATCCATTATTGATTACACTTTCTAGTATCACAATTTAGCATTTGTAAAAAATACTTATTATAGTGTACACATGTGATTGGACGCTTTCCACATGCAAAGTTTTGAACTCATGTACGTTGGTTACTAAAGCTATGATATAAAAAAAAATTGAATGTACTTGATCCCCAAGCCTTGATTTTGTATTTTTTAATTTTTAACGGACTAGGTGACCTACTTGTGATTGCAACTGATTTCAGTTCCTATGTTTAATTTAATTTAAATTAAATTAATTTCCGAACTACCGGTATATGAAATTTCATCTTTTTCAATGACATCAAGTTCAAATCATTCCAAGCTTGCATCAGGAATCTTGGACCCCATTGATTTTAAACGATTTCAGTGCGATTTCCGATGTTTCATGGGTGCGTACATTTTTTGCACTGATTCTGCATCTTTGCATTATACATTACAACTGCACTCATATGACATCATGCTCGTACAAGCGGATGTAGTACTGATTCAATACGATTGATAAATTTATTGAAAACGTGAGAATTCTTCACTCTATATAGTTGTCAAATGTCGTGTCTTAATCGTCTTTAAACCCACACTGATTCAGTATGTTTTTCTTGTAACATCATTTTTTCTATGTCTAGAAATTTTTTCTTTCTATATCTAGATTTGGTCAAAATAATTTTATTAAAATAATAACAATAAAATTAAAAAAAATTGCACTACTCGAACATTATTTCGAGCTACCCGGACCCACGATGGCCCACCACAATTTCTCAAGCTCTATTGCTAATGGTTAGAATTGAACTCAAGACCTCTCAACTACAAACCATGTTCTAAACCACTTAACCACCTAGAAGTTTTGATGCAAGCAATTGAACTTTTTCGATAATTATTAAAGAATGTAACTATTGGCAATTTTTTTGCCATATATATATATTCATTTATTTTTTCAATTTTTTGCACTACATCACGCAAGCCTTTTTCAATATCTGGGGAATTTTTTAGAATCTTTTGATTTTTTATTTATTTTTGGCCAAAATTGTGATGGCAGATGGCTGTGAGCTAGTTTTTTCAGCGGACTTTGAATGTTTTTAGCAATGTGAAAAAAAAATCCAATTTTTTTTTTGCACTAAATCATGCAAAAAAAAATTCTATATCTAGAAAGAATTTCAAAAGTTTTTTGAATATTTTTTTTGCCAAAATCTTAAAGGCTGTGAGCTGTTATTTTTTTTTGAGCAAACTTTAGATGTTTTTAGCAATGTAAAAAAATCAATTTGAATTTTCTTTGATGAAACCATGATGTTTGAGAGCTTCTTCTTTTTTCAATTTGAATATTTTTAGCAATATCAAAAACATTTCTTCGTAGTTTTTTCTTATTTAATGTTGGAGAAACATTTTTTCCATTTTTTTTTTTCATTTTATATTTGATTTAACCAAAAATCATTTTTTTCATTGTAAAATTTTGTATGTTTCTGCAACGTTTTTAGACATTTCAACGTATATGCCTTTCTGTTTCAATTGAAATTATTTGATTGTGTGTTAGGGAAACAAGTTGTGGATCTAGTATAAATAAATAAATAAGTAAAATTTTGGATATTTACCTTGAAATGAAGTATTGAAAGTGAGGTATATATAATGAAAGTAATAAACTAAATTGTAACGTGCATAAATTTGGGATGGAATGAAAAATAAATTCAATGGTTTGAATGTTGTAGCAAGCAATTAAAAGTTCTTGCAATTTTTTTTTTTAAAAGTCATTCAAATTGAGTTTAAAGAAAGTCTGATTTTAAACTCAATTTTGCAATGCTTCGCGAGATCATGTTTTTGTCGATGCCCCCTTTCATGAGTTGTCCTAGACTAAAAAATAAAAAAATTGATTAAATAATATTTATTTTCTAATAGGAAATCAAGTATGCTTTCGAACCCAATTTTAATTGTGCCAATCCAAATTAAACTCTGCTTAGGGGAACTTTCAAGAAAACAAAACCTCTACATTGTCTCGTATTACAAATTTTACTACTTTGGAAAGTCATATTGTTATTTTCTCTACAATTTCTTTTTTGCTCTTATGATGAAAAATACAATGATAACCAATAATACCAAATTTTTAATTCTAAAAACATAAAATGTAATTCCATTGAATTTTTAATGTTAGTTGCTTCTAAATTCTATAAAGGAAGCTCTAAAAATATCTTGGGAAATTAGACCATAAAGATAATTTAAAGAAGATTCTAGGAATATTCCAAAATATTCCAAAAGAAGATAAAATTGAAAATATTCCAAAAGATTCCAAAAGACAATATTAAAATATTTTTGGTATTTTCTCAATTTATTATATTTCATCAATAAATCAATAGTTTTAGAACATTACAATCTTTTTTCTGTTGAGAAGTATAACATCCTACTGTAATGCAAAAACACCCTTGAACGCGAGTGACGTGAAGAAATATAAGTCACTCATTCAAATTAAAAAATTGAAATAATTCTTAGTTGATTTTGTTTTGAGTATGTGATGCCACCAAATGGCAATGGAATTCATACGAATCCACATGGATATTGTACTATAACTACACGGATGCCGTACAAAAATAATTTGCATTATGATAAATGCTGAAATCGCACATATATAATAAAATGCGTTGATATGATACGTATACGATACTAGATTAATTCGCATTAAAGGCAATCGCATGTATTTGTGTCTTATTTTCCATATAATGTAGATACACGATTAACGCACGGATTCCACCAAGCATGACTTTTGTGCGGAAACAACACTTTTTCCATAATCTTTGTAAAGACATTGCTTGGACATCCTAATATTGCATGTCACTTTCGTATCATAATGACACCTTTAAATCCACGTACAACGTGGGAAATCAGTGTTTAACGATAAACCCATTTAAATCGTTAGAAATCAATGGGGTTCAAAATTCCTGATGTGGATTCATTCAAAAATTAAGAAAATATCGTGAAAATGTTTCATTTTGTATGTTCTTGCATTTTTGCAACCAATGGATGAGAGTCCCTCCTTGAAGGAGATTTTATATAAGATACGTTCATTGATTTCAAGAAAATGTTGACTCCATCTAGTCAATGAATCTATAGTAAGCATTGTAGGACTTGTTTTAACGAATATACTTTGAATCGCTATTAATAATTTAATAATAATAACAATATTAGTATTATTATTATTATTACTATTATTATCAATTTTTGCATTGTGTCTCATGCAAAGTTTGTTTTTTATGATGCTTTTGTTCATACAAATTTCATGTAAGATATTAAATTTTAAAATTTTAAAAAGAAACTCTAAATGGCCAACATAAAAACTACAAACAACAGGATGAATGAGTTTATGCTCATTTGTAAAAAAGTTTTAAAATTTATTTAGAAAAATGCTTATATGACAATAGAATAGGTTTCGTGCTCTAAAAGTAAAATTATATGGCACTAAAAGTAAAATCATATTACTAAAATTAAAATTACATGGCCCCAAGAGTAAAAATTCATCATTGAAATTAAAATTATATGGCTCTAAAATTACAACAGTGTATTCTCTGTATATATCATCAAACAATTTCTTTATTGTATTATTTTTTTATATTGTAATGTAACTATATATTTGATGGATGAATGAATCTTCTAATCACATGTGGCAATGTAGACGCAGAGGATGAAAGGAGCGAGACAACTCCCACTTGAAGATGGATGGAATGGGGTTAAACAACTCCAAGTTAACAACATGTGCACTAGTGTTCAACAATTCCATATTTAATGCACTAGAATTATACCATTCCATATTTAAAAGAAAAAGATTTAGACCACTCCAGATTTAAAAGTAAAAGACTTGAAGATCTATGGACCAGAATAGAAAGTAAAAGGACTTAGATTATAAAGCTCAGGGGTGAGAAGATAGAAGCTCTTTTTGTCTGGAGATCCCTTCTCTAAGACTGGGTGGTTGAGCTTAGACCTATATATTGTTGGTCTTTGTTGATATTGAATAGTGTATATATGTATATATGTATGTATGTATAGTATCTTCAACTTCCTATTGCATTGATATTTTGATTATTGTCAACTACTATGAGAGTTGGTGACAAAATTGAGAGAGTTTTGTTAAAAGCATATTGATTGTAAGCTAATATATTTATATTAATTATATTTTGAATATATTTTTATTATTTTTATTTTTATATGTATGGTTTTTTAGATATTCATACATTGGTAGTGGATGCTGAATGTGGAGCGTGGCGGAGGCAAGTTGCGGAGAGTATTTTTGATTATGACAATGATTTTCAATATCATGGTAGTTTGATGCACATGTTTACTATTCAGCATCGAGCTAGAATGCAAGAGTTGTTACATGAGGATCAAACGGACCCTAGACGACATGGAGGATTACACCCTGGAAGACTAAAAAAAAAAAAAAAAGCGGAAGATGCTGATGAACGACTTTTTCAAGATTACTTCGAACCAACGGGGTTTGTATTTTCAGAAAGAGACTTTCGTCGATGGTTTTGTATGTCCAAGCGGCTATTTTCGAAGCTAGTTGATGAGGTCATTGAGTACGATTCTTATTTTATTCAAAAAAAAGATGTTGCTGGGAAATTGGGATTGAGTGCCATCCAAAAGTGTGCAGCTACTGTGCAGATCCTGGGTTATGGTGTGACACCCGATTTTATGGATCAGTTTATCAAAATGGGTGAGAATACATCAAGGGAGGCTTTAAAAAGATTTGTGAAAGCAATTCAAGGATTGTATGAGTCTCGGTACTTGAGAAAACCAACAAAAGAAGACATATTACAGCAAATGCAGATTAATGAACATTGAGGGTGGCCAGGTTTGTCTGCGTCACTGGATTGTATGCACTATGAGTGAAAGAACTGTCTCGTTAGCACCCTCTTGTAGACCAAAACACACTGTATTAGATCAAAGCCCACTTGTTCAAAATTATTTAAGTGAAGAATCTCAAAATGTTTCATTTGTTATGAATGGCCACACATGCAACGGTTATTATTTATTTGTAAATGGAATACATCCAAAATAGAAGATTTTTGTACAGTCTACTAGCAAACCAAACAATGAAAGATTCATATAATTTGCTAAAAACAAGAGGATGCTAACGGGACAGTTCTTTCACTCATAGTGCATACAATCCAGTGACGCAGACAAACCTGGCCACCCTCAATGTTCATTAATCTGCATTTGCTGTAATATGTCTTCTTTTGTTGGTTTTCTCAAGTACCGAGACTCATACAATCCTTGAATTGCTTTCACAAATCTTTTTAAAGCCTCCCTTGATGTATTCTCACCCATTTTGATAAACTGATCCATAAAATCGGGTGTCACACCATAACCCAGGATCTGCACAGTAGCTGCACACTTTTGGATGGCACTCAATCCCAATTTCCCAGCAACATCTTTTTTTTGAATAAAATAAGAATCGTACTCAATGACCTCATCAACTAGCTTCGAAAATAGCCGCTTGGACATACAAAACCATCGACGAAAGTCTCTTTCTGAAAATACAAACCCCGTTGGTTCGAAGTAATATTGAAAAAGTCGTTCATCAGCATCTTCCGCTTTTTTTTTTGTTTTAGTCTTCCAGGGTGTAATCCTCCATGTCGTCTAGGGTCCGTTTGATCCTCATGTAACAACTCTTGCATCCTAGCTCGATGCTGAATAGTAAACATGTGCATCAAACTACCATGATATTGAAAATCATTGTCATAATCAAAAATACTCTCCGCAACTTGCCTCCGCCACGCTCCACATTCAGCATCCACTACCAATGTATGAATATCTAAAAAACCATACATATAAAAATAAAAAATAAAAAATAAAAAATAAAAAATATAATAAAAAATAATCTAATACTAAAATTATATTCAAAATATAATTAATATAGATACATTCAAAATATAATTAATAAAATATATTCAAAATATAATTAATAAAATATATTCAAAATATAATTAATAGAAATATACTCAAAATATAATTAATAGAAATTCGTGAAACCAAAAAAGTACATTCATGAACACACGAATCTCTCTAGTACTAGGGATGAAGAGTTGGGAACACAACTATCTAAAAAAAAATAGTGTTATTCAATGTTATTTTGTAAAGAGTTAGTTAAATGTTTTTTTCTTCTCTTCCAAGGGTGTCCGCAATGTTTCAAAATCATGAGTATCTTCTAAGTCAAGGCTTGCAATTCTCATTGATCACAAAAACTTCATTCACTCATGTCATTCCCTTACTCAAATGTTGACTAATGTTGTAGGTAGAAGGTTGGGTCTGCATAAAAATAAATTCGAATTTTTTTGAAAAATGATTTTTGCAAAAGCAAATGGGGGGGTTCTTTCTTTTTTGAAAATTCAAAGCATTTTTTAAGTAATTTCAAAAATAAAATTCCCACCTTATCTAATAATAACAAATTTAGTAAATAAAAATGTGTCCATCACTAAATTAGGGTTTCAAACCTTACGCAAAATCACATAACATCACAAATTTTTTCACCTTCTAAGCTTATAGGGTAAGTAAAGAATTGAAACAAAATTCAATATCACAAAATTGTTCACATTCTAATTTTATAGGATAAGCAAAGAATTGAAACAAAATCCACTATGATGGCAAATTGTTCACATTCTAAACTTACATGGTAAACAAAGGATTAACTCTTAAAGGTCCAAAGAGCCCTTTTAGACTAGTATTATACATCAATGTTCCATCGTATTTGCTATAGTTCCACACCTCCTATAGATTTAAGATGAAAAGTGAAGTTAAAATTCACATAAGCATGGTTTTAATGAGCTATTGGGGTCTCATTTTGGAACTTTCTATTTACAACAAACATCAAATATACGCCACTATCTCCATCAGCTCTTTAAGGGTTAAAACACAATCCAATATTTTTAACCAGCTACTGGGGATCCATTAATCAAAAATTATAAATCCCCCAACAATTGCTTAGACGCCAAACGGCTTAAAGCCGCTTGGGAAAGTTGTAATAGCAAACCATAATGAATTGCAAGAAATGCAGATAAATAACAAACAAAGCTCCAATTTTAAATGCGTGAATCGGAAATTTGAGAATTATTTTCTCAAGAAGTGGTATTACTCATATGTGCTATTGCTTCACTGTCATGAATTTTCTTAAAAAAATCAAAGGTAACAAATGCAAATTAAAAAGCAATATCTGATGAGCGCTACATGCTTGTTGTTCGTTACTATGTGACTCGGGTGTCAACAGTCATCACTTCAAAACTCTCAATCCACATTCACGACAATTGAAATACCAGCAACTCACTACAAACATGTAATAAGAAAAGAGATTATTTTGGTACATATGTCACGCAATGCGTCTAGAGACTATTCCAGGATTTGCCTAAGTGCGTCTACTAAGTTGTTGTGAATTATAGTATGGCCAGTTAGGAGAATAAACCCTTTTGAGCATTGATTGTTGTTGCATTAAGCATGTATGTACAGTACGTTTAATACACATATCACAACGTGCCGCCAATTTGACACAATAATCTGCAAGAGTATCATGAGAGTGAATCTCATAACTAAGGCCTTCAAAGCAAAATTTGAAACGTGGAGAGAGGGTAGGGTTTCCAACCGAATCTCCTTTGTAGGAAGTTAATACTCAATCATTCGGAGGCAGTTCGATCACTTTAACTTAAGTAAGTTTAGAAATTGAACTTATTAAGTAAAACCACATGTACAATATAGTTTGAGCCTCAAAAACCAAAGCTAAATTCCAAAAATAAATAAATTGTGAAAAAGAGAATGAACAAATATAATTCCATCGATTGAACTTTATTGAATGAAAAAAATCAAATATTCGTGTTGACCCTTAATTAGACACACAAGTCTTGAAAAGGTGCAATGAGAAAAATGGAATATTGCGTAACCTCCTCACAACATGTCTTGAGAGCTATTCGCCTATTTTGATGACTAACCTCATCTTCTTCAACACCTTAACCATTTAACCACTAAAGGTCACAAGGTGTCCCTAGAATTGGCAATTTGAGAAAAACCATTATAAAGTATTGTTTGGAAAAATATTTTGGAATTGATATACAAATGAAAGTTGTAGATATTTAATTTTAGATTCCACCCAAATGGTTAAATTCACCGAGGCTATCACCAATATTTTGTTATGAAACTTGAAAGTTAAAATAAAAAATTACTTCTAAATTTGATTACAAACAAAATATTAATAATTTTGGAGTACAAAATGTTGAAACGGATTTGAAATGAGATGTACTCTTAACATGGTGATTTTTTGAAATTTTTGTGTTCCTTAACCCCTAAACGTCCTCACCTATGTCCAGTTTGGGCAGTTTTGCAAAGATGCATTATAAAATGCAACTAACATGAATATTTGGAACTTGATGTATGAATAAAAGTTATACATTTTGAATTTTAGATTCTATCCATACGGTTAGATCTTTGATTGCTATCACTAACATTTTTCTATAAATTTTGAAACATAAAATAAAAAATTATTTTGTAATTCAATTACGAATAACATATTGACAGTATGGGGATGAAATTTGTTGTGATGGCTTATAATGTAGTACTCTAGGTGTAGTGATTTTTGGAGATTTTTTGGATGCTTGATTTTATGAGTTTATTTTTTCAAGAACACTTTTAGACTAAAATCTTCAATATTTTGGGTGAAACACTGCAACACAAAATGAGGCATAACTTTTTCAGAAATTGTTTCCTTTTCAATCGGATCACACATACATGAAGCTAACTTTCCATAAAAAATTCAGTAAAAAAATCACACTACAAAAAGTGCATGACGGATGAGAAACTACGGATGAAATTTGTACATCATGCAAAATATGCATGGTTGGGCAGTTAGGGGTTAAATCTATGACTTCATTTTTGCATGGTCACTTTTGAACTAAAGTCAATGCAATCTTAGCTTGGTCAAAATTTCACATATTCATACGTTTGTACCCTAGTTTGTACTTTTGGAAAAATATGTACTCTAATAACACCAAATCCAATTGTTGGATAAGACAACAACTCGATGAAGTATCTCTAAAAAAATATTTCATGGTGAAGAGGTTCATGAGGAAAGAGATATGAATGAAAAAAAATCATCCATCGACCCACTGAGGTCGATTGGGTCTTTAAGGGTTAACGTCCTTATTCAACATTGTTTTCAAAAAGTTGTTATAATTTTTTTTGATGAATAACAGAAATGGAGTTGATGTACAAAGCAAAGTTGTAAATGTCAATTTGAAAATCACATTTGTACAGTTGGATTCATCATATTTTTTATTAATATTTTTAAATTAATTTTGCAAGGTTTTCTCTTGAAATTCAATTAAAAATCCCAAATTAACACTATTTAAAAAAAAAAATTGTAATGAAATTAGAATAACGTGCACTACGAGGTGGTATGGTTTTCATTATTTGATTCTACTTATTCTAGAAAATCATGTTAAAGGTCTCACTTTCTTGAACTAAGATTGAAAACTTGACATAAACCAATTGTGTTGTTTTTCAAAAAATCACAATATCTTATTTTGATAATCCATGTTGTACAAATGATAGTCAACTAAAAGAAATCTGAATGAATAAAAAAACTGTACATGATGCAGTCAAGAGAAAAGTTGCAATTTATTTTTCGTCCATTATATGAACACACAGGCGCGTCAAAGGATTAAGTAGTTAGTATTGTCCATTGCTGGTGTACTCGCTGGTGTACCGCCATAAATATCATTCTCCTTACAACATAAAAGAGATTTTTTTTCTTTACTTTTTTTTCTTTTTTTTCCTCCTTTTCTTTTTTTCAACAACCGGACGCTTTTATTCCATTGAAAGAAGAGAGATATCACAGAGAACCAGGGGCACAAAGCCCCGGCGAGAGATAAAAGAGAAGTTTGGAAGTTGAACACAATCTATCCGGCGAGGCGTACCACTGCCTTTATCATTGTCTACAGATTTGACACGTTCAAACACTTGTACTCGCACCAGGTTGGTGATTGTCTGAGATGCCGTTACCAGGGTGCCCACTTATACATTTCTAGTATGTCTTTTGAAACATGCATTCATCTTGTACAGTTGTACCGGCAACAGCTCAAGCATATCCACCAGTCTGTCATCTTTCAAGCATATTATTATTATCATTATGCTGCTAAGTTCATATGCAACACCGGAATATACATTAGATCAACTTCTTAACACCGGAATGAGCAGGCACCATCACCGTATCAACCTGTCGAAAAACATGTGCTATTTTAGAAAGGATTCATCAAGTTAACGATTAGAAGGTAATATCACAATGGAAGGGACTAAGGTAAGAGAATCCAATTCCAACAGGTACATGTTGAGAGAATGTACATCACCAAAACATAAATATTGTGTTCACTGGTAGAAAGATGGTCTTTGGGGGGTGGTGTCATGGCCCATTCACATACACCAGTGCTGCCGCATGCGTGCGTTAAGTAACTTTGAGGGAATCTGTTGGCAATCAAGAAACATAAAATATGAAATTAGAAATTACTCCAACGCATGACAAGAAGGAATGCAACGCAAAAAAGGAGCATGACTCTACTTGCGGTATTGTAATGCAGTTGCAAAGTAGTTGAAGCAAGAAAAAACAAGGCTTTGAATATTTTTTTGTTTCTGGGTTTTATCTTCATTTCGGGAACACAGATGCAAGTGCGGCAGTGGCTTGGTGTTAATGGGCCTTCCGAGGGTGGTGCCCAAGGTCACTATTGACACTAACTTGGTGTCAATAATAACCTTGGGCATCACAATTTCACACTCGTTTTTCATGCACAAAGACCGCCTTTCTTACTGATGATTGGTGTAGATTGTCTACTAAGTAATACAATGAAACATCATAACTTTTGTATGTGGTATCGAAATGTTGCACATTGCTTCCTCTTTCAATTTCTAAGCAAGGCAATGTTGTCTTGCGTTCGGTTCCCTTTCAATTTGCAAGCCATGCAATGCTTTTCCCGGTTTGTTAAACAAAAAAATTGGAAATGAAGACGAAGGAACTCCCTGTGATAAAAGTTTCAGCATGCAATATCATAGAAGCAACATCCAAAGATCTTAGCATGAGCGTTTTAAGTCATTGAAACAATGAACTCTGAACGGACAACGCAAAAGGAATGGAAAAATTGAGGAAAGAATAGCTCGTATATATTTATTATACAAACAGGAAGGATGGATGCACTGTGGCACAGCCCTTGCCTGACTTGCATGTCACAAGGTACACTACCACTTCTTGTTACCAAGTAAAGGAAAGTATCAAAAACCACTCTCCTAAGCAAGGCCTATGATGTTCAGTCTCTTTGGTCCCTACTACTGTCAAGTCCAGTGCATCCAACAACACTAACCAACCTTCGAGCTCACAATCTTCAAGTCCAAAGAGACTATCACACAGATCGCAAACAAACCAACTGAAGGGACGGCCACGCGCAGGCTAATCAACCATTTTTAATGGTGCACTGTGTAACTTTCTACTCAAATTGGTTGAGGAATCTTCCAAACTAAAAAACTAAACACAAGCTGATGGCATTGGGGCTTTAGATGGGGCTCTGGTTGTTCCCCTTTCCCCCGTTGATGGTGTTCATGTTCATCATGTGCTCGGAGCCGTCGGCGTGGATGTACGCGGTTCCTCCGTGCCGGGTGACGTCCATACCTGCGAGCTCGTCCTCAGGAGTGATACGCAGCAGCTTGAACTTGTGGAGGCCGTAGAACAGAGGACCCATGGTGACGGTCACCCACCCGGCGATGGCGAGAATCTCCACGATCTGCGCGGCGAGCAGCTTGCCACCGCCTCCCATGAATAGACCGTAAGGTCTGTCGGGATCCCCTCCGTATATTTGCTGCACGTAGTTCTTCTCGGCGAACAGGCCCACGAACAGAAGCCCCCACGCTCCGCATCCGCCATGGAGCTGCGCGGCTTCCAGAGGGTCGTCGTAATGTAAACGAGCTGCAATCAATAGACAACAACAAAATGTTCAGCCTTGATAACAAATATGAATAAAATAGTAATGCAAACTGTTTACTTGTCGGAAAAGTGACGACAACCAAAATGAAAATCCGTTTGAACTGAAAAATGCAGTGTCCATGGCGGATTGTTTCGTACCTGCCAGTTTGTTCAATCCAATGAGGACCCATGCGGAGCCGAAGCCGCAGAGGATGGAAGCCCAGGGAGAGACGACCGAGCAAGAAGCAGTGATGGCGGCGAACCCACCGAGCAAGCCATTGCACACATCCAGCACGTTCCAGTGGCCGTCCAGCAACCTTTTGCCGAACAACGTCGTCACGGCAGCCGTGGATCCCGCCAATGTCGTGGTGACGGCGGTCCTTCCCACGCCGCTCCAGTTGCCCTTGACGCCGGCGTATGGCACCAAGATCTTGACGAAGCTGCCGGGGTTGAATCCGTACCATCCGAACCACAGCAAGAATGTGCCGAGCACCACCAGCGTGGCGCTGTGGCCGCGGAAGTTGAGCCCGTTCCCGGACTTGTCGAAGCGGCCAATGCGCGGGCCTTCGATGAAGGCGCCCCAGAAGCCCGCAATCCCGCCCACCATGTGCACGACGCCGCTCCCCGCGAAGTCGATGGCGCCGCTGCCGAACAGAAGCGAGCCGGGTCCGGTGGTCTTGGACGCCGACAGCCAGCCGTCGGAGGACCACAGCCAGTGCGACACAATCGGGTAGACGAATCCTGTCAGCACGGAGGAGTACACGAGGTACGCCACGAATTGGGTGCGCTCGGCAATGGAGCCGGAGGTGATGCCCGCGGCGGCGATGGCGAACGCCCACTGGAAGAGGAAGAAGCTGTAGTCAAAGCTGCCGTTGGGCACGTCGTAGAGGCCCCAGTTGTGGTGGCCGATGAAGGCGTTGGGGTGGTCGCCGATGCCGAACGCGAACGCGAATCCGAAGACGTAGTAGGACAGCCCGCCGCACGCCGCGTCCAGCACGTTGGTGAGCATGATGTTCATGGTGTTCTTCGCCCGCACGGAGCCCGCGCACAGCATGGCGAAACCCAGCTGCATCGAGAACACCAGGTACGTCGAGAACAGCAAGTAGCTGTTGTCCACGGCCAGCGCCGTGACCCCAGCTGCGACGAGATCCCATCCAGCTTCCCGCACAGAAACTCACTCAATCCCGTGGCATTGCCGGACGCTCCCAGCAGCCCCTGGATCACGCCCAGGTCGCCATCCGCACACCCAAACGTCGACATGGTTCCAATCGCTCTGCACGCTCGGCGCAGTCAAATCAAAGGCGCTGGGAATCAAGATCCCTGGTCTGTCTATCTCCGAGTCATGTCCAGGCTATGAAACGATCGAGCAAACAAGGATCGATAAGGATCGATCCGTGCAACTACGACAGCAGAGGTGGGAGGAGGACTTTATAGGGGAATGGATGCCAGGCCTGGTTTACCTACCCGGCGACATTGGAGGAACCGTTTACCATGAGACAGACCGCTTTTACCAGCATCCCATCTCCGGAGTAGGCGTGGCAAGTGGATGTCTGTGAGAGTTCTTACTAACTTCCCTGATCGAAGGTTTAATTTCCTGAGCCTTGACAGACATGCAGTGAAAGTAAACGCCGGTTCGATGTGACGGACGTTGGCCACGCAAGTCTTCAGTTTTGTTTGTTGGTGAGCAGTGTTTTTCGATTATTTTTTATTGTTTTTAATTCTTGGGTACCATAATATGTGCACAGGTTTGTACGGTAGCCGAGCTGACATTGCAAACGTGCAGCGAAGGGAGAATGATCGGTACCTTATCATGGATTCGTCATGATTTTCATTTGCAAAAAGTTTTATGGGACTGTTCAAATGTATACCGTAGTCTGTTATCAGGATCCGCAAAAACATAAATATTAGAAGGAAAGCCTTTTTATTATGTATGGGTGAAAAAGAGAATCTTGAAGAATATTCATAAAACTTGGCATTTGTTGAAAAGGAATGTTTCAAAAACAACAATTATTCAATATGATATGCCGGGTACGATATCAAGCTGCAATCTTGGGCCCAGTTCCACATGGCTATTTGTTTGAGTGATTTGTACAATTCTAATTAAAATTTGTGGAAAGGGCAGTGTAGAAGTCCATTGAAATTCTAGTAGCGACATGGTTTTTCTTAACCCCTAAATGTCCAAATGATCATTTTTGGTCGCTGCCCAAATCTGACGGCCTACCTGGAATTTTAAAAAACGTATTAGTTTTAAAAAATAAAATACATTTTAAAATACTACATCAAATCTACTTTCCAACCCAATTTGAATTATATCAATCTAAATTAAGCTCCACCCAAGAGAATTCATTAAAATTAATCACTTCAACATTATCTTAGTGCTACAAAATTTGTTGTTTGGGGAAAGTAATGATGTTCCCTCCATCATTTCTTTTGCTTTTCTGAAGTTTACAATAGATAATCCAAATTTAACCAATCATGCTAAATTTTAAATCCTAAAAGTGAAAATTAATTTTCAAAAGTTAATGCTTTTAAATTCATTAAAAAAACATTTAAAGTTATTTTTGGAAGTTTGACCGTATGAATAATTTGTAGAGATGATGTTCTACATTTTGTCTATTGAACCAAACTTCATCAAACATATGGAAGGCACATATTATAACACATCTATATTTTGTCTAATACCCTTAGGGTTTTTAGGGGTTAAGCCTTATTGACCATAGGGTCCTTTTGTTAATTGGATGATCCTCACAAGAATGTTCCATTTCATTCTTCAAGACCATTCCATTTTGTCCTAGCCTTTCACATCCTTTCATGTTCATTGAAAGTACCAAAGATCAATCCTCTTTGAACCTTAGCTTCAGATTAAAGAAATTGAGCACGTATCCACATACCAATTGTAGGTTCCACACATGCCAATCAATTTTTTTTGAATGAGAGATCCCATTCTAGCAAATGTGATGTTTTGCAAATGTTTTTTAGATTCTTTTTTTCACAATGTAAATTTTTTTCAAAAACTAAACTTCCATAAGTTTGTATCTCTTTTTAGAATTTTTTTCCTCCACCCTGCTCTTAGGATACTATGATAGTGCTTCTACTTGAAGCAAGATTCCTTGGAAACCAAACCCAAAGAATGGTTGCTAACATTAGAGGATATTTGAGCTCTAAAAAGGGCCCTTAAGGATTGACAAAGAACCCCATTTTATTGATATAGGCTTAGCCTAAGTGAGTACCAATGGATCCATCTCTATCTTGTATGAAAGATTAGACTAAAGGACAATGAGTGCTACCGCTAAAGAATGACTCACCTATCAACTCCCTCCACCACGCTTTGAATCATAGTACCATACCACGAAGTACATGGGCACAAATAGGGGAAATGTTCTCGTCCTTCACCTTTGAAGTACTAATTTAAATAAAAACCAAGGTGCCCCACACAAGCTTCTTAAGGGCCCTATTTAGAGCTCAAATATCCTCTAATGCTTGATGTGTTAAGTAAGTACCCACTTAAAAGCTAGTTTTCATTGGAATTGGACGAACCCTCTAGGTTGACCACATGCAATAGGTTCCAAATATTTCTCAAATCAGTCCATTAGGTACATCTTCAAAAATAGACTTCAATCCACCTTTCGGTCTTCCAGCTCTATAGTTTGAGTTTTGCACTATTGGAGCCTAAAAGTCCAAGTTTGAACCCCTCCATGTCCCCAATGGAAATCGACTCTTATTGTTGTTAATTTAGATGTTAACCCCTAAATGTACCAGGGTGTGCCTAGAATTGACAATTTGAGGAATAAAAAACATTATAAACTACTCCGTACTATTCTGAAGAATATTTGGAATTGATATACAAATGAAAGTTCTAGATTTTGAATTTTGGATTCCATCCATATGGTTTAATTTACTAGTACTATCACCAATATTTAATTATAAAATTTGAAAGTTAAAATTCAAAATTCCTTCCATATTTGACTATAAACAAAATTTTAATGTTTTTTGAGTAAAATTTGTTGGAATTAATTTGAAATGAGATACTCTTAAACGTGGTGATTCTTTTGAAACTTTTGTGTTTCTTAAATCTATGACCTCATTTTTGCAAGGCCACTTTTGAACTACAATCAATGCAATTTTGGCTTGGTCAACGACTTGACATACTTCTACATTTGTAATTTAAAAAAATATGTAATCAAGTATGACTAAATCCAACCGTTAGATAGGACAACAACTTGGTCAAGAATCTCCAAAAAATGGAATGACTTTCATCCAAGCATTGATGAGAACGTGTGAAGGATTTGAATTTGTTAGTTGTCCACTTTTTGAACGCTTTGACATTTAGGGGTTAATCAACCCTAAGAGCATGCCCAACAAAAAGTGCTTTTGAGGGATCTACGTCAAGATTTGGTGTAGCCAAATGTACTTGAGCCTTCAAAGTCCATTATTTCCAATAACAACCCACGCAACTCCGAAAAATGGGATTTGGGACCAAAGTTTGAGTTATCCCCGCCATCTACATAAGCTTTGGTACAAGCAAATTACTCACACCAAGCAAGCATCTTTGTTCGATGAATAATTAAATAATGGGCTTGAAGACTTTTACCAGTGCATGCTTCAAGGTCATCAAGTTCGTTAATAAAATCTCCCTTTAATAAGTTGCCTTGGTGTTCACGCAATGAATGTTGTTGGGTTACTTCTTGTCTAACATTCCTCTAAGTTAAAAATGGCCCTCAAATTAATGCTTGGTGGACATATTTGGTTTGGAGTTGTTGGGCTTGCTTTAAAAGCATGCTTAGCAATTTCTCATTGTGCACCAAGTTCACATGCAAGATGGTGTGTGAGAAATGAGAACTCTCCCAACAAAAACTACCAAGTGTGCTTGGAATATAGTGCATCAACCAATTAAATACTACTACTTTTGTCATTCCATGGGACAATCATAATAGCAAAGAATAAATTTATTGAACTTAATTTCATGAAGTGTGAGCATGGTCTTGTCAAAGTATAAGACAAAATACTTGATGTGACGACCACCCTTTGCTATATTAACATACAATTCGCTATTTACGCACTTGGCCATATAATCATGCACTTGGCCCCCGGGCGCACTAAAAATTCAAATCCCAAAAAATTGCAAAAAAAATTAGGCAAATTGTTTTTCCCAGCAATTCCCTAACTTCTAATAAGGATAAATTGAAAATTCATGGAGATTTTCGACGGGGGATTTCCTTTAAAGAATTTGTATTTGCATTTTCTATATGTCAAATTTTTGTCCTATATGCAACAAAATTATCCTGTGATATTCATTCTGCACATACTATGCGATAGGTACGAAAGTAGGAATTCTGAATCCCTTATTTGTGCACGCATCTTACATAATCGTACAAGCACATTGTATGCATTTACATATGGGCTACAAACATACACATAAGATTTAATTATTCTTTGTATTATATAAAAATCGTGTTCTCGTTCACGTTTTATAATAATAGTACACACTTTTCCCTTCAAGACCTCGACATCTAATACAGAAAACCATATACTGTATAACATATACAATTCTATTCTAGTAAGCATCTAGCTCGTTCTGCATCCTCTCGTCATCCATGCCTTCCACCTGTAATGCAATATATTCAAGTATGTGTGGCTTTGCTTCATTGGGAATAGTTACTTGGTTCTCAGTTCGAACTCCTTGTATAGAAATGAACTTCACCTTTAAATGTCCACTTCTCGTTCTTGCTGGTACATCTCTCCATGAAAATATAGCAGCTTCTTTGTCCACCCAACCATATCTCTCACCAGATGGCTCCCAAGATGCTTCCATGCAGTTCCTGTATCGTTGTGGCTCAGAACCTGCTTCATCCGTCACACCTCGCCTCATAATAGGCCAATACCATATCACCTTCACTTTCATTGCCCATTTGCCTTGTCCAAATTCCACCACCTTCCCCACATAGAATGGTACTCCAGCCCTTACTACTTTCCGCTCTACTGTTAAAGCCACAAACTGTCCAATCTCCAAGTCCCTCGCTGGATTGAAAACTGGAAACGGATTATCTGTTGCCTCCAGGATAGCTGTAGATGATGCTTGGCCCACGACTTCCGTCCATGTTCTTCTAAGCGTTCTCGTTACCGCTGCAGTAGATGGTCTGCCCTTTCGAGGTCCGAAGTACCCTCGAGGCTCTGGGTTCGGCATTGTTGCCATGATCGAGTCCACAACCGCATTCGTATTACTTGTCGTATTGGAGTCAATGTCATCTGTTGTTGTTTCCACCGTGGCATCATCTCCTGTTGCGTTCACATGTGCTTCGTCAGGCCAGAACGGTAGCTTTGCATTCTCACTTCTATCTTGCAGAGGAAATTCTTCAAATACTTGATCAGCCACCACGCTTCCTCTATTGCCTGTAAGTTCTCCTCCACGTGTTGTATTCTTTCCACACACTTCTCCTTGTATGCAATGAATTCCCCCAAGGCTTTCAAGTCCCTGTCGTTCGCACCAAACAACTGTGCAAGATTTGGCTTCTCCTCTCTTATAGGTAGAGACCGCAGACACAAGTGTCCCTCCGTAGGACCCCATACATCCTTGCTGTAATGCTTGAACTGCACTCGGGGCGCACCATTCTCCGTGTAAAATCTCATTTGATGCGGAAATGTTATGCCCGTCAGTGTATCACCTCCCGTCAGCAAATGCGGCGTAATGAATGTCTTCCAATCCCTCACGTTCTCCAAATGCCGAGCGCTCACGAATGACTCTGTATACGACGTTCCTTTTTCCACCAACTGCAACAGTTGCTTCAGAGAATCGATGTTTGATCTCTTCAACGTATGAGATATAATGTTGAACCGCTGATCGATGTCCTCGTGAGTGTGTCCTACTATAAGAAAACATAGCTGTACTTCTTGGAAGTACCCCATTCCAACAAGGGCAGCACAGAGGACAAACATGTAGATGTTCTTGTTCTCTCGGGTTGTGTTGTCTGCTTGGATTCGCAACGTAGGAGGCAGCGCACCCTTCCTTCGTCTCACGTCATCTATCACATGCATCACTGTTGTAATGACTTGGTTGCTATCATGCTTGTGGTGCGAGTCTATCCACACGTCTGCGTACAAACCAATTCCATGTACGACGACTCCACACAAGTGAGTCTTCACAAACCGTGACTCAATGTTTTTCACCGTTTGCCTCATCTTTGGAATCATGGTGATATTCTGGTCCATGCCGTCGACTATTAGGCACATATAGAGGTCAGGGTTTATTATAGCTGACCTTTTGAATAACCAGTAATCACGTCGTTCCTCCATTTGGTGGCGGATGTGGATGATAAACAAATTCTTAATCTGCACCTTCACCACCGTGTTGTTCGTTGCTTCCATCCCACACTTATACTCCCAACAATGGAAGCACTTTGAAAACCTTGAAAACGGTGGAATTTGCACGTGCGGGAACTCCACCCTCCATAGCTTTCGGAACGAACTTATCGACAACGGTTCCCCATCATGTATCCGCTTCACCTCCTCGTTCACATAATTGAACACGTCCACTTTCGTCGTGTTCATTGGCAGCAGCACTAGTGCCAATACCGAGTTATCACTCTTCCGTCGTACTTGACGATGCGGTTGTCTGCACCCCGCTTCATCTACAAATGTAGAAAAACATTCACGGGCCGCAGAAAATTTTGCCCCTTCTCTAATTTTGCAAACGTTTCCATGGACAGCTGCGATCCTCCCATACACTTGTTGAGATTGTTTCAATTCCTTGAAACGTCTCTGCGAGTAACCCAATGCTGCAGCGTAACACCCATTACAAACCGGCAAGCCATCCAACTTCGTATCATATTTGTTTCGCCTCTGTCCCTCAGTAATTGTGTACAAAGCGTTTAGCATCTGCAAAATCCAAGTCGCTCTCACTTCATACTTCTGCGCCCACGCCATGTACCGTTGTTCCAAAATGTACTTCTCATTCACATCCCTAAAACAATTACGTTTGCACCCCCCTCTTTGCTTTGCAGATCTAACGCTTGCCAATGTCACTTTCTCCATTCGTGGCTCGCCCTCCTCACGTGGTTTAGGAACACTGCTTTTCGATTCTCCATAGAGTACGTCCTCCTCGGTCCCTCTGGAGCTAAACCTTCTACATGTGGAAGATTCCCCACGCTAGATTGTGATCCTTGCGTCATTGGAGATGACCCCTCTCGAATGCCCGACTGAACTGGCGTGGCAGAATACATATCCGTACGATTGGAATCTCCATCATCCTCATGAAAATCATACAGGGCCAGTGCCGCTGTAGAGAACGAGAAATTTTGTCCCCTACCAGATGAAGGTGGAGGTTGTTCATTGCTTTGGACTACCCGCAATAGTGACCTCTGCCAACGTATGACTACGTCCAAACATTGTCCAAGATGTTCCCCGACTACCTCTCCAGTCCAGAACATTTCGTCTACAACACGTGAGACTCGTACAGCAACTTCACATGGAAACAATTTCACCTGATTCAGTTCCATCCCACGTTTGAAAGAACTATCAACCACTCCGAATCCCACAACGCTTCCTCCAGTCAATAGTAGTTGTACCGTCTCATTCCTCTGTTGTGTCTCCATCTGAGTACATTGTGTTCGTACCTCTTGGAACAAACTCATGCGAACGGGACGCCCAGTGGGTTGCTCTCCTACACTAGGTCCCGGTCTGTCCACACCTCCTACAACGTTTTGTAAAGCAACAGGGCTTCCAAGGGCACTGGAATCCATCGTCATCCGTATCTCTGTTCACCACATTTGCAATCCGTACTCAGTATAACAAACATTTATAATAGCTTATCGATAACGCTGCTATTAACTACGATCTATACATAAAGTACAATTGTTTTGTTATGTTTTGTTATGTTTTGTTATGTTTTGTTTGTTTGAAACGGTGAGAACTCTTAATCCGAGTGTCCCCGGGCTTGACACCAGGCCCCATGCGATCTTAGCGATGTCCCTCGGGGCCCAAATGCTAATTCAGTCCACTTGAGGGCCCCAAACAGGGCCCCCAAGTGTTCTAGGAACCCCCGTGGGGCCCCCGGGGTTGACCCATAGCGACATGCGCTCCTAGCGGTGCCCCTCGGGGCCCAAATGGCAATTCAGCCCACTAGGGGGCCCCAAACGGGGTCCCCAAGTGTTCTGGGAGCCCCCGTGGGGCCCCCGTGGTTGACCCCTAGCCCCATGCGGTCCTAGCGGTGCCCCTCCGGGCCCAAATGCAAATTCAGCCCACTTAGGGGCCTCCAACCGGGGCCCCCAAGTGTTCTAGGAGCTCTCGTGGGGCCCTTGGAGTTGACCCCTAGCCCCATGTAGTCCTAGCGGTGCCCCTCGGGGCCCAAATGCAAATTCAGCCCACTTGGGGGCCCCAAACGGGGCCCCCAAGTGTTCTAGGAGACCCTGTGGGGCCCCGGGGTTGACACCTAGTGCCATGCGATCCTAGTAGTGCCCCTCTGGGCCCAAATGCAAAATCAGCCCACAACTTCTACTTAAAAATTTGTTAAATTTGTTATAATGAATTCATCCATTCCAACAACTTCTACTTAAAAATTTGTTAATATGTTGCTTACAATCAATTTTATAAGGAATTTAGAATTCTCACTTTTAAAGTTTAGAATAAAATACTGGAGATAGCATTGGTTAACCTCACCATACGGATGGAATATTCAATTCAAAATCTAAAACTATCATTCATACATCATTCGTAAAATATTATTCCATATAGTACTGTATGATCACTTTCCTCAAATTGTCAAATCTGGAGACACCTTTGTACGTTTAGGAGTTTAAAATGAGCCCAGTAGGGGGCCCCAAATAGAAACCCAACTGTTCCTAGGGCTCGTATGGGGCCCCCGTCGAAGTACACTTGCAATTTGCCAGAGTACAGGCCGATGTTGATGACAACATGAATTAAATGTTAACCCCTAAATTTCCTTGTGTTTTTGGGAGCTTGAAACCTCAAAACTGCGATTTACTACCTCTATGTACTCCCGGGGATGTGAACCAAGTTTGTTTACTTCTTTTAGAATTCCAACCGTAAGATCTAATACTTAAGCCTATTCATAGCTACTATTTCAAAAATTGACCGTTGGATGTTTATCATTTGCAAGATCATAACATCCAAAGTTTGTGCAAAAGTTTTTCGGGGCATTGCTTGGGAGGCATTGTCTCCATAGTGCAAAGGGGGACTTGAAGATTGTTACTCCAAACATTTTGCTCATATTTTTTTCCATGTAGATAACTAAGTTGGGTACGCTCATGCAAAATTTTAGAGACTCATTACGCGTTTCAAACCTTCATCCAAATTAATTTCCGGAAGTAGGTATAAAAATGGCAATTTGGTGAAACATGCATCACATTAATTGTATTTTATTTTTGGAAAAAATGAACGGTGATTAGGTACCTCTATGATTTTATAAATTTTAGGCGAATTTATTTTTAAAAATTGTCAAAATCTCAAATTTTGACAAATTTCAAAAGAAATGGATGTGAAATTACAAAAAACCTTGGAGGATGCTGTTCTTTATTTTGGAGGCTACCCTTGTCAAGCCAAGAAAATAATCAACATGGGTCACTTCAAATTCTGAGCCTAAATGTGGTGAACAGCATGTCTCCAAAAAAAAAATTTGCAAAAATGATTATAATAAAAAGTTTTTTTCTGCCCCACTTGGGCTTGAAACCAAAAATTTCAATAATTTTTTTATAAAACCCGAATTTGACTTTGTAATTTTTACCCCACACACCTTGTATGTATGACCACGCCCACGCCAAATTATAGTCTAAAATTCTTAATTTAGACCTTCCATCTAAGCTGCCCGAAACAGCAAAAAACCATTTTGGCTTCTAAGGGCCTTTAGGGGTTAATGCAATGGTTTAGGTATAAAGTCTTATCGGGAAGTCCTGGATTCGTTGTAGAAAGCTCCAACACCCCGCTTAGCAGTACTCCACTAGTGCTGAATAAATCCTCCCATATATATACCTTTCACAAATCAAAAGGAAATGGAATAGACTGTTAATTCAATACCAACGATGATTTTTTCTGTAGATTTAATGAGATAATAGCTTCACGCAAGTTTGAACCGATGAGAAATAGGAAGATTTTTGAAATTATTATGCCTCATTTCATGTTCTAGTTATTCATCAAAAACTTCTAAGATTTTAGTTGAAAATGAATCAAAACTGCACTCGAAGAAGTCACCTCATACAATTATGCAACCAAAAGATGTCCACAAATTACTACACTTAGAGATATACATTTCAACCTAACACAACATATTTCATCAATATCCTATTTGTAATGGAACTAAATAGATGCTTGAAATTTATTTTAAAGATTATCATAAAAAAAACAAAAAAGAACAAAAGAACAAACAGAAAGAAAGAAACAAAGAATGCAAAGAAAAAAACAAAAAAATTAAACCAAACATGGGAAAAACCCCAAAAAAAAAACATAAAAATTTTAAAAAAATATAAGCAAAAAAACAAAAAAACAAAAAAACAAAAAACCAAAAAAAACAAAAAACCACAACAACAAAAAAACAAAAAAACAAAAAAACAAAAAAACAAAAAAAACAAGAATACAAGAATAAAAAGAAAGAAAGAAACAAATAATGAAAAGAAAAACACAAAAAAACAAAAAAACATAAAATTCAGAAAAAATAAAAGCAAAAAAACCAAAAAGCATAAAAACATAAAAACATACAAACATCAAAAACAAAAAATAACCAAAAAACAAAAAACCACAAAAACAAAAAAAAAAAAAAAAAAGTAAGAAAACCAAAACGCAAAAAAATATAAAACAGTAATAAACAAAAAAAAAACCAAAAAAAGGAAAAAGGAGAAAGGAAAAACAAAAAACAAAAAACAAAATACGAAAAAAAAAAAAGGAAAAAAAAAAAAAAAAAAAAAAAAAAAACGGCCGCCGGCCGGCCTCGCTAGCTGGGCCGACCAGCTGGCTGGCCTGGCCTGGCCGCCGACCAAGCCGGCTCGCCGGCCCAAGCTGGCCCGCTCCAAGGGCGGCAAGCCCATTGGGTTGGCCTCCCTTGGAGACACACCCAAATAGAAGAGGGTGCGCGGCCGCGCACCCTCTTTGCCCATTTTTTGGCTTAGGCAAGTTTCTCTCTCCAGCCCTACGTCCCTCTTCCACATTCTCCTTTCTCTATAACATCAGATTGCATTCTAATTTTCGCAAAATACTTCAAAAAAACCCACTATTTCACTTAAGCTCTCTAACACATACCATGGTCAGCTCTCCATCGTTGTAATGAGAAGAATGAAGGGTTCTTGTGATATATATGAAGAACAACTCACGAAAGCACTTCATTTAAAAAATTCACTCTTTCTCAACTAATTTTCTTTTCATGTTCGTTTCGATTCGTGACAGGAATTTGGAAGGGAGCATTAATTCGTTAGTGGGGGAGTTCCATCTGCAGAGTCTAAGAGCTTCATCCACGAATTCAAGACTTTGAAGTAAACGTTTCTCCCTAAACCATTATTTTATCGATCAGTTCATGCGCTGAGTAGGCATCTAGGCCCGAGGGGCACCGCTAGGATGGCGGTCAATCCCGGGGGCCCCACGGGAGCTCCTAGAACACTTGGGGGCCCCGTTTGGGGCCCCCAAGTGGGCTGATTTTGCATTTGGTGCCCACGGGGCACGGCTAGGACCACATGGGCCTAGGGGTCGACCCCGGGGGCCCCACGGGGACTCCTAGAACACTTGGGGGCCCCGTTTGGGGCCCACAAGTGGGCTGATTTTGCATTTGGTGCCCACGGGGCACGGCTAGGACCACATGGGCCTAGGGGTCGACCCCGGGGGCCCCACGGGGACTCCTAGAACACTTGGGGGCCCCGTTTGGGGCCCCCAAGTGGGCTGATTTGGAATTTGGTGCCCACGGGGCACGGTTAGGACCACATGGGCCTAGGGGTCGACTTCGGGGGCCCCACGGGGATTCCTAGAACACTTGGGGGCCTCTTTTGGGGCCTTCAAGTGGACTGAATATTTATTTTCGCAATGACGGGGTCTCCGTGGGGACATTGCCATTGTTGGGATTGAATCGTAATATGTAATCGCAAGTTTATTTTGAATATCGATGTCTGGATTGCTGATACGCTATTCTTTTATGTAGGCTTTTAGACTTATTACCATGGCGCCTAATGTGGTATCCGAGTATAGGGAGCATGGTTGGTGGGTTACGAGCGAGGACCCTTTGATGCCCATGTTGTGGATGACTGGTTTTCCGGTGATGCTGGGTAGATTCTGGACAGCACTCGGGAGGGTGATTGGTGTGGTGCTGTGTATTACCTCGTCGCCGAATGGATTTTTTTTCATTCAGGTGGAGAGCGAGGACCCGACTCCGATGAAGTACATGTTGCAGAGGGAGTTGATAATGGCACCAGTCCCGCACAACCTGCTTGATCGTGTTCCCGCGATGAAGATGGTGCGTTCGTTGCAGAGGGAGTGGGAGGCCATTCCAGAGGAGTTGAGGATGGCACGTGAGGCTTCTGTTATGAAGTGTATGCCATTGGGCCCCGACGAGATGCTTCGTGCGAGGCACCGGTTTCTAGAGCATCAGGTGTATGACTTGTTGAGGGAGCGTGCCCCCTTGGAGGCTGCAATGGAACAGCCTCCACCTGTTCCGGAGAGTACCGACCCCTTGTATAGGGTGCTTGCGGCTCCTGTCAATGTGGATTGGGTGCCAGTGGCAGAGCGCAGGACAGGACGGCCTACAGTGGGAGCTCCGGTGGATGATTTGGTTCCGGAGCCTTATCCTGTACCGCAGGCGTCTGCACCACAGAGGAAGAGGAGGAGGCTACAACGAGAATCAAGGGCTGTGACACCACCATTGCAGGCAGGTGCAGAGGACGAGGCTGATGATATTGATGATGCTTCGTCATAGGAGGAGATTGTGGAGGGTGCACGTTGAGGCATGACACGGAGGAAGAGGTTGGTGTTTCCGAAGGAGGATGAGCTTTGGGCGGGTTACATTTGGGGAGCGGATGCGATATTTAATGTCCAAGTGCAGAACATCCGTGCAGTGGAGAATCCTGAGACGAACCACCGCGTGTTGACTGGAACGAGGGTGATGGATATGTATCGACGGTTGAGGGGGAAAGACAAAGAGTTGATCAGTCCGTTGACTTTGAGGCCCATCATATACATTGTGGAGGGTACGGGGTCGCACGGTGAGAGCCGGAGGAGGGAAGTGCCATTCTCGGAGGATAATGCAGTTCGGGAGTTTGAGGTTGCGTATTTGCACTATGCGTAGGCGGTGTCTGGACATGGAGTTCTTGGTTCTAGGGCAAATTGGTTGGAGAACAACATCATTTGGGAGCCAGTGGATGGGCATCACATTGTTCAGGCTTGCATGGAGGCCAAGATCGAGTGTGATGCGGGGTTACTATCAGAGGAGGAGTACCGTGAGGTGTTTGCAGTACGGAAGGCCAAGTTTGTGGTGTACAAGGATCCGCATTTGTACATTGATGCTTCAGTGAGGATCAATGCCAAGGAGTTCGAGAGACAGTTCTACACCACGATGGTGGAGGACCTCATGAAGCTCCGGGCTATATGGATTGCGTGTGGAAGACCGGATCAGTATGAGCGAGACGACGATGAGCGGCGGGGTCGGGCGTTGATGATGGCCGCGAGTGCACTGCATCTGACTACAAGCATGAAGGACAACAAGGTGGGCTTGGCGACATTGTCGAAGCAGATGGTAGACCATACCCGTCATGCATGGCACAGGGACGAAGAGTGCTATGAAGCAGTATTGCAGGTGTGTTCGGATTACGAGAGTGGGTTCTTGTGGTTCAGCAAGGAGGACGAGAAGAAATGGAGGGATTATGCATCCAAACACAGTTTGGATGCCACCGTGGACGTGCGAGCGGGGCGGAAGAGGATGGAGAAGAACTGGCTCAGACCATTGTCGAGGATTCCAGCTCGGCAGTATCTCCGGGTGGCGAAGGACTTGGCAGCACAGCCAGTGCAAGGAGGGAGCCGGGCTACGCAGAAGTACTACTTCAACGGCAACAACAGCCCCAATCCACCGAAGGAGACTTTTGCGTGGGTGGCTGATCGGATGCAGCGGAGGGAGGCGGTACGGAATGCGTTGAGGTGGTTGATAGTGAAGGATCGAGAGCGCCCGGTACCGACGATGGAGGAGTTCTTTGTCATTCCAGTGGGACGATATGGAGGGGAACGTGGGGAGGTCTTGCAGGAGCTTGGGGAGAATATCGAGACGGATATGAAGAAAGCTTGGGCTAGTCCATTGGTCCGTGCGGTGGGAGCGTTGGAGAAATTGGATCCCCTCATACCTCCATTGATCAGACAACACTACACGGACATAGCGACCGGTGGTCATGGATACCGAGGGCATACCCGAGATGTTGGAGATCTCGGAGCAACGCGATGGGACTGGCAGTTTCGTTTACCCATCATGAGGGGAGGCCATGCTTTGAGAATGCTTCCGGTGCGAGGTCGAGGAGGTTTTTTCACGGAGGAGCACCTGGAGCTTGGGGAACCATGCTTATGGATTATTGATTGCAGACGGGGATCATCACAGGAGGAGGACAAGGCTTGGGGAGATGACGATTATGCACATGTGATGGAGAGGTTGCAGAGGTGGATGACGGGTATTTACAAGTGGAACGTCATTTTTTTATTGCCACCCGGAGTGCACTTTGAGGAGCGGTTGCGCAACACCTTGCACGTACCAGAGGAGAGCTGGTGTTTTGGAGGAGTGCGGGTGTTCGAGTCAGGTGCGATCAGCGGATATGAGCATGATCTGAGGCACGAGGGGAGAGTGGAGCGAGCAGTACAGGCTATTGGAGGTGTGGCAGTCGTGTTGGTGCATGCCAGCGGGTCCAGGGCATCTCAGAATGTTCGAAAGGGGACGGGGGAGCTTCCTACTCTGTTCATGGACTCCTGGACTACGGCCAGAGCACCGTGTACAGCGGATCCATTGGAGAGGTCTCCGACAGAGTTGCAGAGGCTTGTGCAGATGTATTTGCCGGAGAAGTGGGGTCTCGTGGTTGTTGGCATCACCACGGCCATACCAGACATACTGCAGGGCGATTTTGTGGGTAGCCAGATCATTGTCCTTGACAGCTCGAGCACACGTACTACATTTTTGAGGAATGCATGCGCAGAGATGTACGGGTGTGACATGGATTGGCCATCTGGTGCTGCTACTCAGCCTTGGGCTACTGCGGGCCCTTCTACACTGAGGCCTACACGTGGGAGCACAGGATTGATGGACGGTGTAGACAGTGGGGCATGTGAGGGTTCTGAGGGGGAGTCTTCTGCTACACAGCGCAGTGCAGATACTGTACGACATGTGGAGGTGTCGTTAGGCTCTAGGGACACACCAGACAGAGAGAGGACTCACGAGGACACAGCCCGGAGCGTGAGACAGGACGACACTATCACAGGGTTGAGTTCAAGGTATAAGGTTGTTGCAGCACTGAGTCCCCAGCCAGTTGTTGGTGTAGAGAGTTCTGCACATATCGTATACTCTTCAGAGGGGTAGGATGCCACTGGAGCTTCAAGTGCACGAGGAGATGCACTACAGTTCCTGGAGGTTGATGGGACCATGGAGGAGGGAGGGACTATGGAGACGGGGGACTTGAGCATCCGTCTTGAAGAAGTTGCAGAGATACTTGCAAAGTTTTTGGGGCACGAGGTGACATTCTCAAGATCAGCAGGTGTATCTACATCTCCTCTCCGTCCATCAGGAGCGATTCCAGTACCGGATTCATTAGTCTCGCGTGACATGGAGGTGTTGCCACGATCAGGGCTGGATGCGAGTGGATCTGAGGTGTTGCCAACACCAGGAGTAGTTGTGGATATTGATTCCACTCCACGTCCATTTCATTGGGCCCTACCAGACCGAGATATGACACTTGCAGCGGACGGATTCTACTATGACGTTGATGGAGTCAGATACAGGTGTCACGGGATTGGAGGGCAGTATACGTTTGAGCAGGCGGCGTCTATCATGGAGGAAGCGTCGTCTGTGCACCAGGTGTCATCTCCGATGGTCAATGCCATGGTGGCTCAAGCTTTGGAGTATACAGATCCCGAGACCCCTTCAGATGTTCGTGCGAGGTTGGAGGAGCAGCGTGTAGCTAGTGAGGAGGGTCGGGACGACGGAACACAGTCATCTGAGAGGATTCCGGAGACCCAGTTCCACTTCGAGTAGTAGCTTTTTTAGACAGTGTGGATTAGTGCTATTGGTTGCACTTCAGATGGCCGACTTGCACTTCTTTATCATATGTATTTTTTATTTATATATATATATATATATATATATATTTATTTATTTATTTATATTTATATTTATATTTATATGTGGATCCATACTTTATGTGGATACGTGGATACGTGGAGTAATGATGTCGTTGTACGAAAATGTATTGCGGATTGTATGTGATTGTAATACGAGGGGAATGGGGAAAATGCGGTTGAAAGATAGTAAAATGTTGGATATTTATTGCACTTTTGAAGGGGTTTTATGAAAGACACTTTGCAAAATTAAAAAAATGTATGAAATTCACATATTTATTATTGAAAATCCGTAATATATTTGATTAATTGCAATGCACTGCACTTTTCACCATAGACAAAAATCACACCCTTTTCAAAAAAAAAAAATTGATTTCTGAAATTTTTGGCACAATGGGGCCCCGAAATGACCGCACTTGGCCAAGTGCGTAAATAGCCAATTGCGTGTTTATTGTCAATATTTGGTGTGCAAATATCAAACTCCACACTATAAGAGGTACTTTATCATCCAAAAATATGTTTGGTGATTGAAAAACAACTGTTGTTGAACTTGCTCTAAGCACATACCATATGTGAGGGTCAAATTCAAACAAATTATTATCAAAATTGAATTTCCATGTCCGATTTTGAAAGGTCTAAGTCACTATAAACTAATCACAAGTTGACATGTAACAGTTTTTGACAAAAACGAATTAATTTATGTCAAAACTAACCACAATGTAAGGTAACTGTATCTAAAACCAACCATTTCCTTAAAGCGTCAATAGCTGAATCTTTCATAATAAGTAGATTCTGCCACCCTACCGTTGATGAGAATGTGCACAATCTGAACATCAAAGTTTAGGGTCGCTTCAAGGTCAACCTATAGTTAGCACTTTGGAAATTCGTAACTTATTCATATGATGTCCAAATAATGCATACTAAAGTACATAAGAATCCTCTTGAACTTACTATTATGACCCACTGAAAATATTTTCTGTTTCATGTGTGTAAGTAGGCTCAGTTGGTAAGGTGAACGCTCTAAGGTATAGTTACCTTAGGGTACTGGGAATGGGGTTTACCCAGCAATCAACTCTGCTGGCTGGCCAGAGTGCCAGACGTGTGGAAGCCACTGGACTGAGAAAGCTCCAATTGGCTCCATGCCTTGTGGATCCCTGTGAGGTATGGAACCGAATTATTAGTTCTAAACTCAAGCTCAAAAAAGCTTAAGTAGCTAAATATTTCGGCACACAAATTGTTCTCTACCAGGTAGGCTTTTGTCTTTCTGCCCACCACAGCCCGGGGAGAAATTTCAGGTCAACCATTTTCTTGACCAATTTTAGCTCAATCATTTAGTTGAGATCCTACAATTTTATTTTTTTGGATCAACCAGTTTTTTGGAGCATTAGAGTTAACTACAAAGAGTGTCTCAAAGTGAAAAGAAACTTGAGTCCAAAACAACTGCAAAATCGACGCGCGCGCACACAAGCCGGCTAGCTACCCACACTTGCTGCGTACATTTGATAGTACCTGGTGTACATCAGCAGTGCTCCTTACGCGCACTGAAGATAAAGTGAGATGGAATTATACTCGGCCCATTAGGGGCACATTTTCTTAGGCTGTGATTGATCTCTTCATTCGCCAGCTTGGTTTGTCACCCGGCTCGGTTTCTGTGTGTATTTTGGTTCTCTCTGCTTTTATGTTGTGGTAATAAAGATGCCATTTGTTCCAAAAAAAACAAAAAACAAAAAACAAAAAACTGCAAAATTAGTTTATGGTGAGTTGGAGAATAATCTAAAGCAAGGCCCTGCATCGCCATGGAGCATGGAATTCGTGAATTCTTCAATGCTAAAAGAGAGTTCCCCATAAATTCCCCCAAGCCAAGAGACCCGATGATGGGGACTATTCATGAACAAAGCTTGTCACACATTGTAATCATAAACAACTGAACTCCTCTTGAACTCCTTTTGAATTCCTCTTCTGTTTTCGGATAAGTCTATTCTCTTAGCTAGGCCTTACAATAGGAGTTCTTAAATTTTATTTCCCCTCAAAATTATAATTTATTTTCCTAAAATTTTGAACTCAACTAAGGTAGGAAAACCAAAAACGGTTAATGCCCTCAAGGCGTTCAATAGAGTTGCAGTAAAGCAGGGAGGTGGTAGACCCAAAATGGAGAATTTTTGCATGGCCAGGATTACTAAAAAAATTATTAAAAATTATTATTTTATTTTTTAATTTAGTTAACCGTTTTAGGTGTTTTCATGTGTAGAAAAGGATACCACCACGTTCAATTCAGGAAGAGTCTAGTATACAAGAAGGGGGATTGACAAACTTCCCACTTTGAGAAATTGTAGATAATTATTTACGGGGATTAAAAATACGAAACATCTTGCATTCTTCATCATTTCTTCTTTTTCATCTCAAAAAAATTTCACATAATTTCTAACTCCATTCCTTCTGATCAAATCACCTTATTTTCACCGGTTTTGGTTTTCCTACCTCAGACAATTCTGAACTTAAACCGGCTCACATATAACTAAGGGTCAGATCTCCCTGGCGTTGCTATATAACTTGTTTTCCCGGGCCTACCCTTGTACAGTAAGTGGGATAAAATGTCCATAGGTTTTTCCAAGAAACATTAAAAAAATAAAAAATCACTGTAGATGGGCACCGGACGGATGAAAATCGTAGTAGTTATCGTATCACCGTACAGTCCTGATGGCATACGGTAAGAAGAGCATAAAAGAATACCGTATTGTTACAGTATTCTCGGGACGTCACCAATACCAAAGGAGAGCGCAGAATGGGCTTGCCTGATGTTGCGCTCCTCCACCGCTGTTGGGAATATCACACACATGACCCCACATGCTGCTCCTGAAAAACAGGTTTTGTCGCTATTGAATTTACTTTTCTTTACATTTGATTAACTCCGCAAACATACCAGGGTGTTCCTGGAATTGACGATTTGAGAAAAACCATTGTAAAGTACTATTTGGGAGAATATTTTGGTATTGAAATACAAATGAAAGGTTTAGATTTTGAATATTGAATTCCATTCGTACGGATCGCTTCACTGATACTATCACCAATATTCAATAATAAAATTTGAAAGTTAAAATTAAAAATTCCTTCCATATTTGACTACAAACAAAATTTTAATGTTTTTTGAGTAAATTTTTTTTGGAATGAATTTGAAATGAGATACTCTTAAACGTGGTGATTCTTTAAAAAAATTGTGTTTCTTAAATCTATGACCTCATTTTGCAAGGCTACTTTTGAACTAGGGTCAATGCAATTCTGGCTTGGTCAACAACTTGACGTACTTCTACATTTGTAATTTTAGAAAAATATGTACTCAAGTATTACTAAATCCAACCATTAGATAGGACAACAACTTGGTGAAGTATCTCCAAAGAATTGGATGACCAAATTCATGTGATGAATCCTCCTTACACTAGAGGCGAGAAGCCATGAGGAGAGAAGTTTCAACCAATGAAAGGCTTAGAAACCAAGAAGACCAATTTCTCATTGGCTCAAATTTCTCTCCTCACGACTTCTCGTCTCTAGTGTAAAGAGGCCCTAAGGTTGAAGAATGTAATTGTTTGATTTGTGGTAGCTAAAAACAAATTTGAAAAGGATATTAATAAAAGACGCAGGCTCGGTGTTGTTTTTGGGACGGTTTGAATAAAGACGGACGCAGCTTCCGACGCAGCCACGGCGCAGGAGCAGGAGCGAGCGAGCGTGGCGGAAGCCGCTCGCAGTGTCACCGGCGGGCGAGACTCCGAGAGTGATGAGCTGTCTCGCAAACTGTCTCGCAAGGAATCTGAAGGATCAAACAAACCCCCGGTACCAACACCCAGATTACCGTTTCCAGCTGCTCGCGGCGCCTCGTACCGACTACCTAGTGGCGTTTCCCGTCTCCCCGCCCGACGGAGCCTCGCCATTTAACTTCCTCGTAAAACCCCGCATTGCCATGTTGACCAGGCTTTGCGGTTACGATTCCTCCGCTCACTCCGCTCATGGCAGTTACTACTATTTACTACCGACTCTCTTCATAGTAAACTGCAGCGGGCCCTCTCCCGGTTGACCGGTTCTCTCTCAATCATGACAATTTGGGCTCCCAGCGAATCCCGGGACCGCGGTAGGTACCTGGGTCTGATTTTTTGCCGTGTGTTTTAAGTAAAGGAAATTGGGGGAGATAGATTTCCATACTCAGTGGTTTGTGTGAAAATAAATGGCGGTCTTGAGGGCGTAGGCATTCTGTTTGGCAGGTAACACTGTTTGTGTAGCTCACAATCTATCTTCGGCGTTTTTTGGGTTTGTTTGTTTGTTGCTTTGGCTCTGTTCATGAGATATGGATCGTATTGATGATTATTCAATTGTTGTGCACTAGTTCCTAATCGAATAAATCATGGTGAATCGAGATTGTTTTCTAAACTGGGATGTTGGAAAATGATGACAGGGAAGAAAAAACGAAGAATGAGAATGACATTCAAGACTCACTTTAAGAATCACTTTAGTCGTAATTGAAGAGTCTGTTGGTAGTAGCTCTGGTAACATTGTCGTGTTTGTTGAAACGATGAAATTTCAGCAAATTAACGTTTATCTAAATACGTGTTTATTTTTTTACTTTGAAACAAAAGGACCACGAATCAATTAAAAACAAAGAGGAGAGTACAAATTCAATCCGGGGTCCGAGCCAGGGCGGCCAACTAGGGAAGAGAAAGAGTATCTAGATGCTTACTGGTAATTCCACTAACATTTTCATGAACCGATGACCCTAAACTACGAAGATGATAGTGGTAAGGTACCCAAACTAAATGGAGAGGTTGGCGGTTTGATTCTCGGCTATGAAATCGTCTTACTACTTGATTGAAAAACTTGACGTGAGTTGCAGAATTGCAATTCGTGTGTGTCAAAAAAATAAAAAATAAAAACTTCCATAACTTTTACACTATAGATCCAAAAGTCACAAAACAACTTGAGTGTATCTCTTCTCATTGAGGGCTTTCCAATGATGCCAAGAATGGCATCAAATCTCTCATATTCCATTTTTCACAATTTAATTCAATTTATAGTTACAAAATTTGATTAATAATCCATAAATTTCACACCATATGTCCAAACGCAATGAAACAAACTCCGTGCACCCCTCCTTGTTGAGAGCTTTCTAATGGTACCAAGAACACAGCCGGTGGACACACAGTCGGAGAGATCTCAACAAAACAAAACAACCTTCCTTGATGTATAGATAACCACTAATCAACATTGGAAGAAATAAAGACATTCCCACATGGGATTTCATATGGGAAGTGGGACAAAATTCCCACAATTGTAACTTTCCTGTGATGATTGTAGTGTACGGTATTTTTGATTTAGGAAAGTTACAATTGTGGGAAATTTGTCCCACTTCCCATATGGGAATCTTGTTTGTATCTCCCTGTGCTGCAAGCCACGTAGGCGTACTCCTTATTTACGTTTGTGAAGGATAAAGAAGTGCATTATGGCTCGTGACTGGTGAGACTAGTGTTGAGTGAAAGAAGACTTGACAATATGACAATATTTGTTTAGTTGGGACTCTTTGAAATCTACAATTGGTGTAGATCCACTTAGCAATTGCCCACTGAATCTATGCCAGTTGTAGATTTCAAAAAGTCCCAATATGATGAAAAAGTCCCAACTAAACGAATACTGCCATTAATTGTTATTCTTTATCCATAGCCTTTGTTCCAGCATCCTTAGTGGAAGGCAGTAGAGGTTCGTAACTAAATAACCTAATTATTCTTGCAACCCACAAAATCATGATAATTGTATCCAGACTGACAATATGTTCCTCTACTTACTTGACTATTGATTACTCAGGAGGTGAAGGAACTGAACCCCAGTCGATTAGAACATGGTGAATATCAGGGCTGAGATTTTGATTATGTAAAATCTATGCATAACTGAATGGAAAAGCTTGTTAAAATGCCAAGGTGAATATTATCGTGATTCTAGCATTCCACCAATCACAAATTCACAATCTAGGATTTTTGTTGTTACCTATCTCAACCTTGTTTGCAGAATCCCGCCTCCACTAGACTGTCAGTGGCACTAAAGTCACAACACCAGTTTTCAATGCCATAACTCAGGATTTCATTCCAGATTACTGTGATCGACCATTTCGAACAAACAGATTCATAATCCCTAAGAGTCCAAAAGTCCAAATAGTCAAAAGTGATTGCTTTCATTTTCTACAAGAGTTGAAATAAATTTTTAGGTAGTTCTAAAGAAAGTAATAAAACATATCAATAGAAAGAAAAAAATTATGCCTTACATTATATTATTATAATTGAAAATTAGGTTTTAAATGTTTTATCTTGTTTTTTACTTAGTTTTGTTGAGCATGTTTGTGTGTTTGATAATTATTGTGTGTTTCCTTGCATTGAAGTGATAGCTTTCATTTGTGTATATATATGATTTAGCTTGAATATTTATATTCAAGCTAAATTCAAGCTAATGTGGGATTGATTCATGCTAACCTCAAAAAGAGGTTGAAGTTCTTCTTCTCAACTGGATGTTAGAGCATTGTCACCCTAAATTTACATGCTAAAATTTCACATTGGTATTTGAAGAGCCCTTCAACTTAAGGTTCTCAGGTCTCTACCTTCACACACCAAATGTGTTATTCAAATAGTTAAACTAATGGACTTAGTTAACCCTTAAACGACAATTTGGGTCTTGGGTGGGCAGCCCGGAAAGAATCTAATTTTTTTTGCAAATAAATAATAATAATAATAATAATAATAATAATAATTATTGCAAAAACGGCTTTGCAGTGCACTGCTGGCTAGCACTGTAGCACTGCGGCACTGCTGAACTTCAGCTGCCCCAACCTCAAAACTTGTTCAATTTTATAACTTTGATTGCTTACCAACAATTCCACAATCTCTCAAATGAGGCGAAAATTTGGAATCTAGATCGCTTTTTCAATAGCTTTCCAACGCAACAAATCTCGCTTGATTTGGTTGAGAAATGAAACTTCTATCTCCAATTATTCCTTTAAACCAAGCCTGTGGGGCTTGCTGTGACGTTTAAGGGTTAACCCCCAACTACCCAACTAGGGAGAAAATGCTTGGTGTAGAAAATCACTTCATGTTTTTTCACCTGTGGTGATCTTTTGCAGCGTGAAATTTTTATAGTAGATTTTATGGGAAGTTAGCTTCATGCATGTCACCTTACCTTGAAAACACCCTCTTAGAGGGCATAACATTCTTGAATGGCACAGGGGAGATCTCTATAACTGTAGAGGAATATTACTCTATAGTGCCAGTTTTGTTCTTCCATTCTTGTGTTACGGACCTCCGCAAGCCATTGAAGAATGTTATGAGTAGAGCAGAATCTATGAGCCTCTCGTAAACATCCCAAGAAAGTATTTACTGTTCAGATACAAAGTGCTAGCATTTGGATCTTGGTTGCCATGCAGAACTGTTTCTGGTTACTTCAACAAGCAGCTAGTCGAGTAGTTCTACTTTAGTATTTAACCCTTTAACATCCCGATTCAACACTGTTTTCAAAGATTTGTTATAAAATGGTTGATGAAAAACGGAAATGGAGTTGATGTACAAAACAAAGTTGTAAATGTCATTGTGTAGATAACATCCGTACGGTTGGATTCATCATATTTATTATTAATATTTTAAAAGTAATTTTGCAAGATTTTCTCTTGAAATTCAATTAAAAATCCAAAATTAACACAATTTTTTTTTTAAATATTGTAATGAAATTAGAATGACATGCACTACGAGATGGTATGGTTTCCATTATTTGATTCTACTTATTATGGAAAATCATATTTAAGGTCTTTCTTTTTGAACTAAGATTGAAACTTGACATTAATCACTTTTGTAATTTTTCAAAAATTCACATTATCTTATTTGGAAGATCCATACCGTACAAATGGTATTCAACTAGCACAAGAATTAAAAATAAATAAAATGGATGAAAAACATCCGGTACCTACAGAAATCGAGCTGCTGGAATTCATCCGGCGTCCAGATTCTGGACGCCGGCGCGCTAAAGGGTTAACCTAAATTTACTTTTACACCTTATTTATACTGTTCAGCGATATAACTCCTTGAAAACGAAGTGTTTTCATAATCTCTCTCCTAGTGGAATAGAGACAGTAAATAATTCTTCAATTGTTGCCTATGCACAACCTTAACCCCTAAAGGACCAAGGATTCATGATATCAAAATGACGAATTCAATCAATCATATTGTGAAAAATATAATTTAGATGAGATTAAATTTTATGTCACTAGAATCAATTAAGAACATTGTATGTGTTGGTCAATTGAAAAAAAAATTCAAACATGATAAAGTCTATATAAGACCTACTCAAACTACTAAAAAAAAACATGAGGTCCAATTTGGGCTTCTCAGTACTAAAAAATAACATGAGGTCCAATTCAGGCTTCTCAGTACTAAAAAAACATGAGGTCCAATTGTACAGTGGGGTGACACCGAAATTGGCCCCTTGTGCAATTCCAGGGAAAGTGCCCACACTGCTGACAACTTTGACACCCTCCCGAGCGCTGGAAAATTGTTATTTATACATGAAATTTTAGACACAAAATCATTGTTATGTTGACAACATGTGTACCAAATTTCAAAGCTAGAAGATTGATACAAAAAAAGATATTCAAGATTTACTAACAAGGGGTAGTTGTAAGAAATGTTTCACAGTTGCCAACTTTGACACCCTTCCAAGTATTGAAGAATTTTTTTTTTCACATGGAAATTTTGGAGTAGGAACATCTTTATGTTTTTTATACATGTGAAAAAATCCAAGTTCAAAAGACCCACAAAAAAAATGATATTCCAAATTTACCAACAGGTGTACTTGTGAGAAACAAAGTCGCTTCACAAGTACGTTGGTAGATATAGAACAACTACTTTTTTGTGTATCTTTTGGCCTTGAAATTTTTTACACATGTGATCAACATCATAAAGATCATGTGACAAAAATTTCATATTGAAATAACAGATTCTCAGCCCTAGGGAGGCTCTCAAAGTTGGAAGTTGTGAAGCAACTTTGTTTCTCACAACTACACCTGTTGGTAGATTTGGAATATCATTTTTTTTGTGGGTCTTTTGGACTTGGATTTTTTCACATGTATAAACAACATAAAGATGTTCCTACTCCAAAATTTCCATGTGAAAAAAAAAATTCTTCAATACTTGGGAGGGTGTCAAAGTTGGCAACTGTGAAACATTTCTTACAGCTACCCCTTGTTAGAAACTCTTGAATATCTTTTTTCGTATCAATTGTTTAGCTTTGAAATTTGGTACACATGTTGTCAACATAACAATGATTTTGTGTCTAAAATTTCATGTATAAATAACAATTTTCCAGCGCTCGGGAGGGTGTCAAAGTTGGCAGCAGTGTGGGCACTTTCCCTGGAATTGCACAAGGGGCCAATTTCGGTGTCACCCCACTGTACATGAGTTTACACATGAAGATTAACGTTACGGTGAATCAAGTGCTTAGAGTAGAGTCCAATCCAGACATCCAGAGCCTGAAACATTATTATCAACAATATGAAATTCTGTGCATGGTGGTTCAAAGCCTATCACAGGAGAGACATGATTCCCAATGTTTCCGGTTGCTGAGTATGAAGCGTAGTACACAGTCAGATAGCCCGGCACATAGCTAGCTTATAATTATGTACCTTGCTTATAAATCACTTTATTCTCAGTTCAGAAATTAGCATCAGATTTTCTTTAACCCCTAAACGTTCCATGGGGATAGTAGATATGGTGCCGTATGATTGGCCTCTGCTACCAACAAGAAGCTCTAAATTGGAATCTTGATAGCTAACTAGAACCACATTGATCGAAATTTTTATTTTCTATGTTCAACTCAAACCCATAAAAGGTGTGGATTCATTCCAACTACAAGAAAAATACATTGTATTTTACTTGCCTCAAAAACATTTTTAAACGTTTAGGGGTTAAATTCTTGTAACGCAAGTACCAATATACTAACCATGCACGCTAAAAGCAACTCACTAAAATTACTCATCTATATTTCAAGAGCCCTTCAACTTAAAGTTCTCCACCCCCAAGCGCTCTTCAAACATCAAAAGTGTACATTGAATAATGAATGGACCAATCACTAGTAGAATGTGGGATATAATCAACTAAACTTAAATTTGAAGTGTCGTCTATCACATGATACGCTAGGATAGAGGGTCAAGAGGTTTTTTCGAAGGGCCTTAGCATTTTTCATCCGCATTTGAAGTGTGTTAGACCTTTGGCGAGCCCCGTTGGAGATGCTCTAAGGGCCGCTTCACAGTATAGCTAAAGGTCAAGAGGCCGTCGATTTCCACCAAAATAAGAAATCTGAAATCCTTAAATCCTAGGAAAATAAGAAATCTATCCATGGATCCGTGGAAATAAGAAATCTGAAATCCTAGGATAGAGGGTCAATCCGTCGGAATGTAAGAAATTCGACTCTTCACACTAGAGGCCAAAGTCTAAAGGCCGTCGCCCTCCAAAATACCTACATGGCAACACTTTTTTGACCAAGGCGACGGACTCTCAAAGGAAGGTAAAGTCGAACGGGAATAAAAACCCAAACTATGGTCGAGAGGTTATCGATTTATTTGCATAAAAAATCAAAACTATATTTTATTGCCTATTTTGAGCCTATTTCTTTGGACTCTTGAATAAAATTTGGCCACTAAGGTCTTCCACATCTTTGAACTATTTAGAGTAAACAAATAAGAGTACATTAAAGCAAAGCACATGGTATCTTGCTCAAACACAATTGTGATGGAATAAATGAAGATGGTTTTTCCAGTTATTACTGTAGGGAAAGCTAGCATGGACTGATAAGTACGGAAGGGAAAGCAGTCACGCCCAAAAGAGGAGGTGCGGCAGGTGGGTCCTTTTCCGTGCAAACGATGATGCCAGAATCTTCGACGTCACTAAACGGGGAATGCCGGCCCGGGAATCTCCTTCCCGCATTCAAGTCAAGCCAGCTGCATTGTCATCACGCCCAGCTCCCCTCCAGCAATCCCTTCGCAGCTGGAAGCTTTGCACTACAGCTGGGCACGGTGTAAATTAGGACGCCCTCCTTCTGGATTCCTCCATTTCCTTCCCTACACTCCGTGGAGCCTTTTGGCATCAATTAACCCCTAAAGGACCGGAGTGTTTTTCCTCCAAAAACACTCCAATGCTGCCATTTTTACTCCCCCATGCAAAAAATCCAAAAGAATGTTATTTTTTACCTTCTAACCGTAGGATCTTGTCCTAAACTATTTGAAAAACATACACAACAAATTTCGTTGATTTTGACCGCACGGATTGCAAGATAATTGCGTTTGATGGAAAAAAACACCCCTAAAAAACACATGCCCGAAAATTTCAGATGCGTTTGACCACAGCTACATCAAAAAAACCTCACTACCGAAACTTGTCGCACTTCACTTTCACATTCTATATGATGTTACTTAGTTGTGTACCAATTTTTGTTGCGTTTGGAGATGTTTAGGATGTTGAATAACACCTTGCACTTGTTGGGGGTTTAAAAGTTCAGAAAAGACTATATGTTTTTGGAATTGCAATATTTTCGACTATCTTTATTTCAAATACAAATCCGAGCGGTGAAACACAAGTACATTCCACCCTCTACAAAAAGGCGCAAAAAAATTTGAAAAAAAAATAAATTTCCAAGTTTTAGAAGACATGTAGCACATTTTCTAAGAAATTTGGGGGTTAGGGGGGAAATAAAGGGTGGAGGAAGGGAATTGAAGTGCCAACCCATTATGATGTTCATGACCCCACTACACTAAATAGGTAGATTAGTGTTAGATAATTATAAGATTTGAAAATATTATAGATTTTTACTCTCGACAAAAAAAATTACCAAAGACATTGATTCCAATATTATTGAAAGATCCCCATCTTGACCAATATAGAAGGTAAAAAAATTGGTCATCTGTAAAAACTTACAACATGTTTATGTAAATTAGTGTATCTAACACTAATCTACCTATTTAGTGTAACTCTCAAGGTACACTGCCACGTGGCAGTCCCTCATTGGACGACTTTTATTTTTTATTTTTTATTTTTAAAAATGATTTTATTTTTCAATTTTTTTAATAATATTTTTAATTATGAAATTGAACTTTCAGTTTAAAATAATATTTTTAATTTAAAATAATACTTTTCAGTTTAAAATAATAATTTTTATTTATGAAAAGTTAATTTAAAAATTTAAAAAAATATTATTTTAAATTTTTTTTATGAGTTTGGAAAACGGGGTGGTCTTCTGCCCCCCCACAGTCCACCCCATTTTCCACACACCGCCCATCTTGTTGCCCCCCCTAAAATTCAACTATTTCTCTACTGCCCCGCTGCCCTTTCTCCCGAAAAAAACACATTTCCCCTCATAACTTTCACAGACGGTGTCGGAATTCAAAAAAAAAAAGAATCCCCATTTTCGTGGCACATTGGGGAATCTACTATTAAATTTCCTTCAAAATTCGATTTAAAATGTGTTCACCGGAACCTACCCGATTCTCTAAATGTCCTAGTTAGGACACTTGGTCCTTTAGGGGTTAAGCTTGCAGCTGCGCAATGCAACCACGATGTTCTCTGGACGATCATTCATAACTTAACCCCTAAAGGACCAAGGATTTACGGTTTTAAACTGACAAATTGAATCAATCGCATGGTTTAAAATTATGTGATTCAGATGGGACCAAATTTTACATGACTGGAATCAACAAAGAACATTGTATGTGTTGGTCAAAATACAAATAAATTTGAACAAGAGGAAGTCCACAGAAGACGTACTCATAACTACTGAAGAAAACATGAGAGCTTCGTGATCCTTTAGGGGTTAATATTTTTGAAGACGAGGAAGTCCACATAAGACATACTCATAACTGCTAAAGATAACACGAGAGCTTCTTGATCCTTTAGGGGTTAATATTTTTGAACAAGAGGAAGTCCACATAAGACATACCATAACTGCTAAAGAAAACGTGAGAGCTTCTTGGTCCTTTAGGGGTTAACTTTGACAGCCAGAGTTTGGTTTCATTGAGCCATGCATGTCTTGTTACGAATCCTCCGCCTGGAATTTTTTTCCAAGTGCATCCCATCTTGCAGGGGTTCCTTCCCTCTGGCCGAAAAGGACCCACAAGATTGGAAGATGCCTGATTGCCTGCAGGAACGAGTTAGGAATCCCTTAATTTCATGATTTGATATCCTTCTTAATCTTGTCATTTTCCTGATGCCAGCGGTTAATATTGACATGAATTTAGTTAACTGGTGAAGCATCTTGTAACTTCCCTCCAACTAAACTAAGCGGTGGTTTGCTCAAAGTCAACGAATTACTGTTACTGTTTCGTTTTTCCGTTGGTAGAGCCACACGCAGCCAGGTAACTATGGATAGAATCATCCATATCTATATTCACTCATCCATAATGATGTCTATTATAAGGCTCTTTCATCCATTTTTTTAGTGGTTTTAATACACATTTTTAAAGACTTTGGTAATTTTATCCACATTTTTTTACTCTAAAAGTAGGCTCTCCCAAGATGAGGTAAGATTCTAATGAAAATTCGCTAAATGTTTTTAAGATTGCTAAAAGTGATCATAGAATTCAATCATATCCTCACTTTGTTAGATGTGACCATGGGATGTGGGGGTTCAAGACAAATTTATAACTGTGGTATGCATAATCTTGGTGTGAAACCAAGAGAGACTTTTTTAGGAGTATGTGTTTATTTATACAACAATAGGAATAATATGATCATTTAACCCCTAAAGGACTAAGTGTCCTAACTAGGACATTTCAATGTTCAGGTAGGTTCCCATGGTGTCAATTTTTTTTTTAAAATTTTTGAAATAAATCATGTGAATTTGGAACTCAATACAAAAATGGGAATTTAATTTTTTTTGATTCCGACTTTTTAAGTGGAAGTTATGGAACAAAAGGGGTTTTTTTTGGGAGAATGGGCAGTGCGGGCAGGGATAAAAAAAAACTCAAAAATTATTATTTTTCAACTTTAACCGTAGGATCTTGTTAAAGATTACCAACAGAGTGCATGGTAAAATTTTCATAGAATTTGACCGTACAGATTGCAAGATTATAGATGTTTGAAGTGAAAAAAATGAAATTGCAGTCTTTTGGGTATTTTTTAACCGTCTTTGAAGACATGGGAAAAATTGTTAAATTGGTTAAAAGAATTCTTAAATTTTATTTAAAGGTTTGATTTGGTATTTTCTATCAAGAGGAAAAAAAATATTCTCAAGAAAATATATAGAAAGAGGTGAAAATGATGCTCAAAAATAGGAAAAACTGCGGTCCTTTAGGGGTTAAATATTAAAAATTGTGTAGGTGTGAGATTTAAGGTTTCATAGTCATTTAAAATTTTGTTAAACCAAGTGCTTGAAAAAGATGTAAATAAATAAATAAACGTTCCAATGAGCCAAAAAAACACTATCCACTTTGACCATGTAGGATTCGAAGTCAATTTTCCTCCATAAACAATGGCATCAGCCTTTGCCTTCGTACAAACACAACTTCAACAATAGACTATTTTTATCAATCAAAGCTTGAAGGATTGTAATGGTTGCTTTGTAATGTTTCAATGTCGTTTAGCATGGGATGACACAATTCATGTTAGTATGGCTCATCATCAATACTTTTTGAAATACTTGAAAAAATGAAGAGAGGATTGTTAAGTGAAAATTGTTTTGGAATTTAACAACATTTGGTTTTAAAAAAATGTGTTTACTTGCTAAAGTTTTTTTATGTGCATTAGGCCCAAAACTGTTATAAAACACTCTTTCTATATTAAGAAATACTAAACACTAAGTTCTTTACTTCATTTGATTTCATAATATATCCAATTGTAGTATCTTTTATTTAATTTGATTTGCTGTAACGTTTTCTTAATGTAAAAAGTGAAAAAACCTACTAATTTCAAAATCATAATGCTAAAATAACTTTAAAAACAAGATTTTTATTTAACCCAATTCAAAAGATATATTATACCTTTTTAAAAATGTAAGAGAAAATGTGCACATTGTGCTTTTAATGATATGTTGAATAAAAAAGTTGAAACCAGTCAAACCACATGACAAATTTCAACAAAAGAAACTTCATGTACAAATTTGGAAAGAATTTAAGTAGAAGTAGATGATGTCCTAGATGATACACGGACAAATGAACGTCACATCTGTCACGTACGTCAAATAGAGCTTTCTCCCAATTTTCAAAATACACTTCCTCCTATTTCACACCAATTACTACTTTTTTTGTTTATATAGAACTCTAAAATAAATGATTGAAGCATAGACTCTACGACATGTCTATTACTTTGGCTGAACAAATCGTAAGTTAAAAATGCATGAATTCATCAACCAAAGAATTTGGTCTCAAACATCTATACCATCGCATACACGCACATCTACTTCCTCTTGAGTCGGCCATAGTCTCTTCACTAAACTTGCAAACGAGTTTGGTCTGATAAATGGAGGCCTTTCACACATCCCCCGTTTTAGAAGAAGCTTCATCTACTACTGAAAAGGCAAAGTCAAGAATACATCTTCCCTTGGCTTTTATTACAAGCTCGACCTGTTGCTCGATGGGTAAAGTCAATACCTCATTTTCTCTCGCATTTATAGTTAAACAAAGGACGCGAAGGCTCTTGCTCAGCTTATGAAACCAATGCCAAATTAAGTCCCAATTCTCTAGCAGTGCAACTCGCTCCGATATTCCCATCAGCAGATTTCCAGAGACTGCCTCTTGATGATGGAGCAGCACAATCATCGCAAATCCTACTACATACAACTTGTAAGCAAAAGAATCAGATTCCGCAGCGCCTTCAAGAAGTTTTGGATACAACTCCAAATGCAAGAAGCACTCCACCACTTCTTCAGCCACTTGTGCCTTTAGTGACATCTTTAGTACCCAATTGATTGCCTTCAGCTTAATGCCAAATTGAGGAATTGTCCCAATCAAGTCCAAGATCACATTCTCGTGAAACATGATATGCCTACTACAGACTTCGTGAAAGTCTACAAGCATTTTCTTCCCCTCTTTGTTGACAATCATGACCAAATTCTCCTCAAAAGCAAAATCCAAGGCACCTTCTCCAATGCTTTGGAATAGATCTTCAAAGTAAGATTGAGCATTATCCGAGCCATCACTGTGTGAAGTTTTCTCTAGACAAAGTGCAATACAAATGTTCTTTTGAATCACGTCGCAGAGCTTTTGAACATGGTCCACTTCACTGTCCAACCCTAACCAAGCAACCAAGTCCTTTGCTAGAATATTGTGGGAAAAATCCAGGGAAGTTGAGTATTGCCGAATCCTTAGTTCATCGTCCTCCAACCATTTGATGGTTGACAGATACCAACAAATGGAGCTTATCAATTTATGAAACTCAATCTGAGACGCCACTCGCAAAAGCTCCAAGCTAGACTTGACACCTTTGAAATCCTTGCGGGATGGTGAGTACATGCGGGAAAAATAGTTTGTGTAGCTCGCTATTTGCAACCCGTGAATCATCTCGAGATTGAACTCCATGGAAGGTGCTGATGAATTTGGATTTGCCCATCTCTGGCTCAAGCATACTTCAAAGTACCTGCTGCAATTCTTCAAGTGATTGGAATGCACCTTCAGCACTGCAATGGCTTCTTTGTTGCAAAGGCTACTAGTTACTTGCTCGTTGAGTGAATTTGGTACCAAGCGAATGAAAACATCTTCATTTGCTTTTATCCCGACACACCGCATTGTCCAAGGCGATTGTTTTTGGTCCATTTGTGAAGGTTTTGGATCCTTCGACATATTCCAACCTAGATACATGCACAATTGTCATAGTCATAAAATACTCTATGAAACATTATCAGTTGAGCACTTTATTTATGCTTAGCTGGCTAACTCTAGGTGACTGTCAACCAAGCTTGTAAAACAGTCAATGTGTCTTTCGAGCAATGTGTCGCTCAAGCAACAAATACTCAGTAAACTAACTTAATAATATCAATAAACGAAAGAAGAAAAAAAAATCTAATACGCATATATTAATTAATAAAACCAAAAATATCCATAATCTAACAAGCAAGAGCCCTCCGTTTGCTCTCACATCATGTATGCATACACCATGTAGCCACTATCTTCAAAATCACATATAGAAAAAATGAGTGGGTACCACGTGGTGACTGATGTGTTTGCTGAAGTTTGACAAAAAAATTAGAGTTGCACCACTCCAAAGATGGGATGATTGAGCTCCGCGCCGAGAGACCTAGGGAGAGGCACAACAAGAGAGAAATGAAATGGGGAGAAAAGGCATGGATGATCCGTTTTTATAGGTTTGGAATCCGAATACTACCGAGGCTGCGCACCGGCGCATTCCAAGATATTTGTCTCGACGGGCATGCTCAAATTTACATGCCCCACCTACCGAGGTTTATGCCTTAAAAGAGAGAAATGAATTTGACGTTTGAAACATCCATGTGTGAATGATGCTAATTTGATATACACTATAATGATGGTCAAAATTTGTTCAATCTCATGCCAATGAGTCGAGAATTGTGACATTCAAGTGCTCAAGGCTCTAGAAACTTGCTAGGACCAATCTAAACACATTCATGGGAAGTGCCCAAATCTTGAAATTTTGCCATTTTGAGGATAATTTTGCCATTTAGACCTTATAATCTAGTTTAGTTGTACCTTGCCTCTCCAATTCACTTGATGGAATTCACATGGATTCATTTTTTGGGTCCTAGTTTTGGCATCGCGTTTGGTTGCTTTGTTACAAACGCGATGGCTTAGGGTTAGTGATTGCGATTGGATTAGCATCTGTAGCCGCCGGTCACAATTGCATTGGTGCTATAGATACAAATCTATTGTTCATTAAGACATGAGACTTACACTACAAGGAGAAGACGTCGCCTTTCACTCATTTGTTGCGCGTATGGTGAGTCAAAGGGCACCACTTTGTTCTCACTACCCATCGCTCACAAATTGATGAATGATTTGTTAGGTATGACAAGCGTGTACCACTGAATTGTTCTCTACAAAGAGAAGGTTTCTCTTTTCACTCTTGTGATTTAATCGGCGCTACTTCGCACTCATTAATTTTTTGGTTGGACTTGGTGTATGTGATTTGTCACAAAAGACAAGTGTATATAGTGAAGTGCAACACTAAACAAGATCCTCTAGAGTGAGAAACATACGCTTCTACTGTACCAAGAAGGCAGGGTCGGCAGAAAATAATTCCCCAAAAAAATGCCGAAAAAATAAATATATTTATCAAGTATTTTGTGGAAATTAACAAAAATGAAGTCAACAAAAAATGTAGACAAAAAACAAAAGAAAACGTTTAGCCTCTAGTAAAATTCAATGTTAGTTATTAATAGCCAAATTTTTAATAATTATTTTTGAAAGTGCTGACCTCCACTTTTTGAACTTTTATTAATTATTCGACACAAAAGTGCCGACCCTACCTTCTTGGTACGGTAGCAATCCCCGCACTCTTGGAAAATGACATAAGCTTTTTCGACTTACACATCAATCTTTTTTGATGTAATTGCCAATCAGAAAGCGACACGTAGTAGATTCCTAAAGAATTTGAATAAATTTGTGCCGAAACTGCTAGCAACTCTTTTTACAAACCCAATACTTGCTTGGAACCACCAATTGTATAGAATCATTTTTTGAGCTGAGCTGGTAGAGGTGAATTTCAAGTTGGAGAAGGTTATCAAATTCAGAAGAAGAGAACAAAAGAAAAAGCTGTTGCGACAGTTTCTTGACGAACTGAATTGCAGAGTATCTTGAGAGCGATTGTGAATAAACTTAAAAAATGCTACAAATTCCTCATTACTGTATCATCGCTTAGAAACATTGGTGCAAATCACTATGAAAGAGACATTAAAAGCCACTAACAGTCATAACTAGGATTGATGATCAAAGTGCATTGCCAGATTCTACCATACCTTACCGTATTCGAGATAACCATCAGATTACTATAGCATTGTGATATTTCATACAAAATCTCAACAGAACGGACAACAGTGCATTCTTTCCAAAACGCAACCGACTCAACCAAAGTGGTCAAGTGGCCAAATCTTCGCTGAATATTGCATATATATCACTTGAGATGTGAATTCTCATAATCAGATGTTTTCTGGTTGAAAGTAGCACATAATCCTTTCTTCATTCCAACAACAAGGCCTCTCCCTGAAGCATTCCCATACCTGCAAACTGTACAAGCCTCACTTTGCAAAAAAGACATGGTTCTATACACAACACATACGTGAACAGTGAACGAAATGTCCATACAAAAGCACTCGAACTGCAAGGGCCTGAAAATAGATATTCTAGATTCAATTCTAGCAAAACCCTTCAAATCAATTTCCAAGGTTTTCCAAACTTCTCACTCAAGCAAAAGCTGAAAATGTACCTAGTGGGATTGAAGCGTCAATTCGTCAGTCTTCTCGTCTCGAACCAATGAAGGAAAAACCCTTTATCCCCAAGAACCATAATCAAAAGGTTTTCTCATATCTTCCAAGAGTAGTCTTCTCCCATAGAAGTTCATTAGCAAATGATATACACTACCTAGAGTTGTACAACATGTTCTCACATGGTCCGCTCGCATTAGTTTCCTCTGTACTGTACATAAACCCAAACTGTCAATTCTCAAGTTCTTACATTCTTGGATCCTCGACCATCACATCACATGTTGTAAGGACTACCGTAGATGTCAGAAGAGCATCCTTGAGAGATTTCTAGCGGATGACTACAATTTCAATCCTTGAGAGATTCCTTGTCATTTCCCACTTCATGTACTGCATAAATCGTCATGTCGCCGATTAAGATGGAAACTATCTTCTTAAGGAGTTTCTGGTCGCCCTGCCAGATCCTGACCCTGCTTGATTCGTCTTAGTCACAGCAACTGAGTTTCGTGCATCCCCGCCTACATCTTTGTCCTCGTCTTCGTCTTCTCCATCTTCCAGCTCGATCAGGTCGACAGGCTTCTTACCTTTCTGGTCGTTCAGCTCTGTTTCATTGCCATGTTTCCTTCCCGCTGTGTGACCTTCCTCGCCATCGTCTTCGCCTTTTACACGATTCCGCCTCGCCGCTCTTGACGCTCTTGACAAACCTGCAACATCTTTCTTATGCGACTTTGTAGAATAATCATCTCCTTCATCATCTTCATTCTCCTCATTGCCTTCAGCACTTTCTCCTTCCTCAACTTTCAATTTCTTTGAAGAAGATTTGCTGATCTTCTTCGCTTTGGACAACCCTGCTTTTTTCTTAGTCACTGCCTTGCTGACCTTTTTCTCTGTCGTTGTTTCCTTATCTGCAACTCTGGCTGGCGTTCCCTCCCCATCTACTCCCTCTGGCCAACCCCCTTCCTCTTCACATCTAAAAAAATGCACTTTAAAACGAAGCGGGCTAACAAGCTCGAAAATGCAGCAGTCTCCGTCCACCAATTCATGGTCGAGTGAGAATCCACGCCAACCACCGCTCATACCGGTTTTATGAGCAAGATACAGGCACTCCGACTCCTCTTCCTTGTCGTCCACAAGTATAAATCTTTCATCTTCCAGTGGCATATACCTCTTACAAAATTGGAGAGGAAGTCCTAACCAGAAGCAGCTAGAAACATGGGAATGCAGCATAGGTTTTATGAATGCAGGATTCTTGATGTCCTTGAACACCTCCTCCGCAGCCTCCACGGCGGCCATTCGCGCTTGATCCGACAGATACCGTCGTGGCAAACCCTGCCTCTCCCTACCCCCGATCCGCGCACGCATCCCAGGCAAGAGGTCCAATTGGTCTTTATAACTCACCGCGGGCTTCGCTGCCACTCGCGACGACCGCCGCGATTCCATATCGTCCTGCGAAGTGATCTTCCGCTTCAACGGCGCCTTCTTCGTCGAATTTTTCTGTCTCATACCCTTCAAATCTTTCGACAAGTCCATCAAGCCGAGCTCCTCCATCCTCCTCTTATTCTCTTCCACTCGCTGCTTCCGCGTCTCCTCATAGGACAACATCGAGTCACCCTTGTCCACCGCCATTGAACCCCTAATACACTTCCTTCACCAAAAATACCTCACAACCTCACTCTGCCTCCCCTTCACCGAATACTTGACCAATTTTATTCTATGCCTGATAGAAGAAGATGAGTCTCCACTACTGGAAGCATGAAAATGAACTTTTCGAACTGTTACACTACTATGAAAACTTCCAACCTTGGAAGAGTTGATGAAAAATGCGAGTATGGCTGAAGAATGCGAGTTCTGTCCAAGTAGCTGCTCAAATCCACTAATCAACGAAGTAGTGAAACACTAAACCCTAAATTCACACTAGTACCTTAAGAGTGAGCATGGTAATCCAAGAAGCAGTGAAGGTCTAAAACAAAATCGCCAAATTCGTACTAGTACCAGTACCTTCGGAGTGAGAATGGCAATCCAAGAAGCAGTGAAACCCTAAAACCTAAACCCCAAATTCATACTACCAATGCGGTGATGATTGGGAACACCGACAATGTTGCAAAAATTGTTTAAGAACTTGCTGTAACACACGATTTTACTCACTCGTCAGTACTCCAATTCCTCCGCCAAATATCCCTCGCAACCTCACTCAACTTCCCTTCACCAAACACTAACTTTCTCAATGCTGTAGCAAAAGTTGGCTAAAATATATTCTTACCAGCAAATATTTTTACTCACTTATCAGTACTTCAGGTCCTTTGGCAGCAAGGCATTGTCTGTTGACAGCGGCAGGGACATCGGCGCCCTAATCAAAGCTCTCGAAGTTCTTGATCGAGTTGCAGCGCAGTTCGGAGAGTCCAAGGAGAGAGACGAAATGGCGGGATTGATGGTCTTTGGATGTAGAATTCAAACTATAACTGAATTCTATGCGATGAACGAGAGTCATTCTTCATTCAATGTGCATTGAACTCGTTAATATCACACTTTCCAATTTCTATATGAAGTGAATAGTGGTTACGGCTCTGAACTCGTTAATATCACACTTTCCAATTTCTATATGAAGTGAATAGTGGTTACGGCTCTGAACTCGTTAATATCACACTTTCCAATTTCTATATGAAGTGAATAGTAGTTACGGCTATGAACTCGTTAATATCATACTTTCCAATTTCTATATGAAGTGAATAGTGGTTACGGCTATGAACTTGTTAATATCACACTTTCCAATTTCTATATGAAATGAATAGTGAAGTGAATAGTGGTTACGGATTAATGTATAGATAACTCCGGAAGATGAGGGAGTTATCCCCGCATAAACTATTGCCTGACGAATGAGAAAAATCTTGGATGAATGTGCGTTACATGGAAATTCTCCAATGATAGGCGTTATGTCCCGACTCCATTACGCTTTGTAATTGTTTTCAAAATGTAAACAAGATTCAAAGGAAGCATTTTATGTCTTTTAAATTCAAATATATTTATCAAATGATATAATGTTTTGTAAATTCAATTGTATTTATCAAATAATTCATATTTTGTAAATAACACGTGGATAAAGCAGTTTAGAACAATACAAGAGGGAAACATGTCAAAAAAAGATAGGACAACACTAGTAGGATTTTGGTCCTTTACAACTTGTTCTTTGTCACTTAACCTCTAAAGGACCATGCTCATTCCTAAAATTTTATCACTTTTTCGTGATACTTTCAGAAAGGCAATCGTATCTCTTGATTGGTATTCATGTAGAAAACGTCACCATTGAAGTTCAAAAAGGACTTAGTCATGAGACTGTACACCCTTTTTCAGAACAATCTACCGTATATATTACATGATTATAAGGTTTGATCATAAGTTGATTTCTGAAAATTTTGAACAAAATCAACAGGTCATTCATTGAAAACTTTCTCATAAATTTAAAAACCATGATTAGTGTTTGAAAGTTTAGGAGCATACAAAGATGTACTATATCTAGGTGCCCACAAAAAATGATGTTCTAAAACTAAATACAACAACAATGATTGATTCTCAAAGATTTATGTTTGGGTGAAGTGACTTGTTGGTGACTCGTTGAGCCGGTGTTTGTGATGGCTATTAATTTTTACATTGCAAAAAAGTTTTAAAGAATTCAAATATACATTTGGAATATTCCAAAATATTCCAAAATAATATAAAATATATAGAAAAGATTCCAATTATTTTGAAAATATTCCATTTTTAATATATTTAAACATTTTTCGTAATTATTATATAGTGTTAATGATGCGGTAATGGCAAATATTTTATATATTGGACAGTTCTTTTTTTTTTACGAATGTAACGTCCAAGTGTGAAAACGCCCTTCAAGTCATCAACCACCCTAACTACAATGTCCCAAGTTCACCTACGTTGACGCTTTAGTTTTTTCCCAATGAATCAATCAACGTAATTGCAAATCTTGAAGGATTTTTGTGTTCTTGAAACGAACATTTTCAATTCTCTAGTTAACAGTGAGTCAAAATTATGAAATCCAAACAAGTTATTAAAGTAATGAAATTGTTCGAGGACACAATGTGTCTACGTGGTCCTTTAGGGGTTAAATGGTTCTTTGTGATTGAATTCTTTCAAAAAAAATAAAAAAATTGTTTCGAACCATCTAAGCAACAAAAGACCAATTATAAAGAACCAAAATCCTACTAGTGAAAAATTATTTTTTTGGTGGAGGCGTCGTTTAGTAGGAAATAATTTGGAGTTGTGGGTCTAATTCAAATATTGTAAGAAGAAAAATCCAAAAAAATCACCCGTGGGGGAGTATTGGAAACGTACTCTTTCTGTTCACAATGTGATGTTTGTAATATGTTGTTGTGCAATGGAAATAAAGCATCCATCCATTTGTTTCTATATTTTATTTATTTTATTTTATTTTATTTTTTATAAAAAAAGAATTATATTTTTATGTGATACAACAATGGGTCTTGGTTCACATTGCTATTTGCATAATCTCTCCAAGGCCCTTCGCAAAGCCAAGCCTAAAGATCACTTTTTATGAAGACCAAAGCCAATGCTTGAATCCTTGTAGCTCATTGGTTGAATTCACAAAATCAACTCCAAGGGCTTTACACGAAAGAGTCAAGGTCATTCTTTAAAATTCATTATCTAACGGGTTGAAATTATATTCTAATGCACTAAAGCATCTCAAAGATGGCAAATGTTTGTTTCATTCAGATTTATTTGTCAAAAAAATATTGTTCCATTTATTTCACGGAACAATGTAATAACATCAAATCAACAATATGAAGCCAATAGAAAATGTACCATTGTAGAAACAATGAAAAAACAATGCTTTCTGATACAATGCATTCACAATGCCTAAACAATGTTCATCGTCACAAAGTAAAAACAATATTATAGACATGATGAATTTTAATGTCATTTGCATATTGAAGCATCATTGTTACCTTTGACATTGCAATAATATAAAAACAACTTTGCATTTTTGAATCACGGTTTTTATGTTGATATTAAATTAAAGATTAAATTAAAGAGATATTGGTTATATAATATAATATTTACAAGATTGTCATCTTACAAATGGTGTGTCCCTTGACCTTCCAGGTAGTTATTTTGAAGTAGTTGGAATAAATAGGAGAACTAATTGTAAACCGTCAACACTGACCTACAAACTAAAAGCTTCTACCAAACAAAAATTTAAACAATGTAACCCTTCATACAAACACACTTTTTTTTTTTCAATTTGTAATTTCAACAAAACACAACAAATGTTTGATTAATGGTTATGTTCAATCGTATGCATTGTCTATACTATATACATAGCATCTAAATTCCATCAAATCACTCGCACAAACATTTAAATTTCTACTAAAATCTCTTGCAAATAGCCTATTTTCATTGATCAACATCAACTTCAACTATGACAATGCGGGACATCCGCCATAGATATTTCTTGATCTCATCATCAACACACTTCATAGCACAAATGTACATAGATGCATGACCTTCCGTCAATTTTTTTCCATGCATGGCTAAATTCATCTGCAATAAGAATTAGAGCCAATACATATTAGTTGGAGATAATTACATCATTTAATATTAAAAATTTAGAGGATGTAAGGTTAAGAATAACTTGACTCATCACGTGGTAAAAGAAACCACATTGTTCCAAAGCCACACAAACAGTGCCTTTCGATCATACCTCCTACCAAATATTGCACCGTAAAAAGCATGTGATCCATAAGGATCCGACACTCCATTTGACTCAGTTCCAAACCTCCAACAATCTCCTAAACACATAATTTACAATTCAATACATGTCATAAGTGATTTAATGGAAGTTTTTTTTATTAATAATCGTCTACATTTTAGTACTTCAACGTCATGCATGGAAATTCATATGAACTAAATTAACAAAATTGCATTCCTTCACATAATGTTCGTAAATGTGTTGCATATGTTTGCAAATCTTGAGGTGTAGCATCTACTTCTGGTTTTGTCACCCCAAGAACTTTTTACAATTCATTTCTCAATTCATTCCTCAAACCTCTTGCTATAGAACTTGTTCTCTCACAAATGTTACGTGTGGCAAATAAATGTAAGTTGGATTCTTCATCTCCAAGAGGTCCCCATTCTTTTAGAAAATTTTCACGTATAGTGTGGTCATCAAGGGGTATGTTAAAGGCAGTCAAGATGCATGCAACCAAAGTGTCCTCTATTGGATATTTAGTTGAAAAGACAAAATTTCCAAGAAGAATCTTTATTGCTACATTGGTCATAACCTTCTGCAATTAAAATAAAAGTATTCTCATTTGTGATACCCAAAAACAAAAAAATCATTAACAAAGAAATGGTCCTATTTTTATTTAAAAGTACAATGACATACCTTCACATGCTTCAATTGGCAACATTTCGGTTTTGAAGCGGTAGTCTCTTGGAACCTTTTCATGGATTTTATGAAAACAAGGTTCTCTTTTGTAAGTTCTCTATCTTTTTTCCTCCACGGATCATCTCTAAGCCGTTGTAATGCACTTCTCTACAATGTAATGTGACCACTTGAAGCTTTAGTTTCATTATGTCTTCTAGCTACATGGCCTCCAACTCCCTCTTGTCTTCCTTCTACATGGTCTTCCAAAACATCATGGTTGATACAGAAAAATTTAAATCAATGTCTTGTAAACCACATTGAACATATATATTAGTTATATACCAAGATGCAATACTAGGCATTGAATTAATATGAATTTCATTTATCAAACTTGTATTCAGAAAGAGGGTTTTGCCTTGCTTCTACATCTCTCATCACTTGATCTTAGCATCCAGCCCCAAGCTACACGCTATTCTATTCCCAAACTACAACAATCATGGTTGCTATTACAACAAATTAGAAACAACTATTTTGTATTAAAATCATGTGAATTTTAAATCAAGTCAACCATCATATACTAATATAATATGTACAAGTGATACCTATATCCAAGATGATTCACTCTTCTTCTACTTGGGCCTGAACCCCTCATGTGACCTATACTGTCAGCCAAGCCTCTTCTCCTCGCAAACTACTCAAACATAGCATGCAAATACCAATGTTATGATCAAAACATTGATTAGAACACATGTTTTCAAGGGTTGGGATTATGCAAGAATATTTTTATTTGTGCAATGGCGAGTGCAATGGTTGACGTTTAGCTTGGGTGTAGTCAATACACAGGGGAGACTTTAACTAAATTTGATAAATCACGGTTGTTGATTACAATACTTAAAACTATGTGCACAAAGTACAAGGTAACTTAAGATTTAAGAGGAATGTGTAAATGAAAGAGTAGCTCCTGATTGAAATAAAAAGTAGATCATTTCATATTTACCTATGCGAAAGAGTTTCCAATATCCTATTTGACTTGTTGTTATAGACATTGGTTTCATCACAACCTCTGGTTGAATTCTAGCTCAACCTTCTAACATTATGACTTAGAACTATCTTTCTCTTCCGCCCCGCAAAACTTTTGAATGCATTTGTGTAACAAAGTTGTAAATTGTTTTTTTTGCCTCTCATGGAAACTAACCTGCCAAGCAAACTTTTATAGTGACCGGGATACGATTAGCTCTCATAATATCCATTTCTCAACTTCAAGCGTCAAGTGATTTTAGAAATGAATAGAACACTACCTCAACTTTGAGTTGGACCGTCTCCTTTGCCTAAAACAAAGTCCATGGAATAGATGGAACTAAACCAATGCACAAATAAGAAATTTTACCATTGCTTAAATAGATGAGCATACACTCCTTGAAGTCGCCTAAAAATCATTAGGTACATATTTATCGCCATGAATCATTTTCCTATCCAAGCTACAAAGTCCGAGTCGAAAGAGCAGCATTGAAAAATGCTTTTGCACATCAAAAATCAAGAAGGCAGCACAAAGTTGTGAAACAAAGCACACAACGCACCTTCAAATGTATTTGGAGCCTTGTTCAAATCGCTGCAATTACTAACAATGCCTTTATATGTGACTTGCCACCCAACCATAAAAGTGAGATCTTGTCCAATAGACAATGGTATCTGCTTCACCCACCAAGCCACACTTATAGTCCTAGTACAATTTGTCTACATATTTAGAATATGTACAGACTAATTAGACTATTACTTTGGTGTTCAATCTAACTAACTTGGAGTCATAGACTCTTGGTCTATCAGTTCCCTCATAAGTAACTTAATTACCATAATTATGAATAACTTAGGCATGGACCCCAATTTTTTACTCATTAATTGATGTATGCATGAGCTCTAAAGCCAGGCTCATCAAGCCTTGAAATGATTTGCCGTTCTAAGCGATTTAAATGAGCTAGTACCAGCTCTGCATGCTTCATGTAAAGCGTTCTATGATGAGAGCCGTAATCCTTATGGAGTTACGATCCAACTGGTTTACTCGGGTAAACGAGGAGTGCATCAGACGTTCAAAAGGAAACGAGCAGCCTAGCAACCGTATCCAACCAAACAGCAGACTGAGGGGAAGACTGATTGGTTCTCTCAAAACTTCTTTTTCTTTCCGTTGTCTGTCTCAGCTTCCTGCAAAATAAATTGAAAGAATCAATACCTTAGAGACAATCTCTACTTCGAGGCACCCATCATGAAGCGCTCTCACAAACTAGTACATCTAGCGAGTGCAGTACAAGTGATGACCAGCATTAGAGTAGAAAATAATTGTATATTTTCAGCACATAGGGGGGCTGTTTCACGCTGAATTACATTGTTTTGTGGCTATATGCAGTTGGTTGGTCAGGAGAAGCGAGAGGCAGAGGCGTTGAAATTGTTTCATGAGGAATAGAATAAGAAGCAGGCCCAAGAACTTCTGTAACAGTACCTGGCTTACAAGATACCGATATCTCATGATAGTTTACACTTTTTTCAAAGTTCTCCTCACATTTGCGATAATTGAAGATTATGACATGGTATGAATCTATGCCGGATTTCGGATTTCTTCATGATTATGTTTCCACAGAATCTAAGGGGTGCATGATAATCTACTCACTCCTACATATAACCCTCACCCCCGGTATCCAGTCCATACATGATCTCCCCATGACGAGCTCGTGTGGATTTTGAACTCACCGTAACTGCAGAATTGATGAAAAAGCTGAGGGGCACAGGGAGCTCATAATGGTTTCCCTGTGTGCGTTTCCTTTTTAGTCTCACTTTTTCCGCCAAGCCTTAAGAATTGACACTGGTTAAACTTTTCTTTTACAAGCAGGTGAGTCAACATTAAATTGGTGAATAAGCAGCTTTAAGACTAAGTGGGAAAAGTGAGACTCGCAAGGAAGTCACACAAGGAATCGCATATGAGACCCTGGTGGGGAAGAATGATTGATCAATGCAACAAGCGAGCAATGTCACTAGTTGCGGGGGATTTCTCAGCTTGTGGAGAGTAGCGCTTGGTGGAATTTTTCCTTTCGTCGGTGGTCATGATTGTAGCAGGCACAGTCGAATGAACTAGTCAAACTTTTTAGGTGCAAGGAGACACGCTGCCGGCACCGGCAAGGGTCGGAATAGTAGGATTCACACTAGTAGCAGACGTGTCGTATTTCGTTGCTCACATTGTGGGAACAATGAACACTGGCTGAATATTATGCTTATATAATTGCCTTCTTGTGACCAAAATCACTCACCAGCATTGACACAACCCATGTGCTTGGGCGGTTTTATTCCTTTTTTTATTTATAGTAAGTGAAAATCAACACATTGCCTACTAGTGTCATTCTAGATGCGTTTGTTTGGGTTTTGGATGCGTCGTGATTTCAAGAGTGATTTTCGTAAACCTCGTGCTGAATTTTTTTTCATGTGTAACAGTTGCCCACAAGTCTAGTACTCGTTATGCCATCATGTTTTTTTTTCAGTGAGAGGCCTTCAAGTGGTTACTTACTCGCAGTGGTAGATTTCAACCACCCACGGATTGATTATGAACTTGTGTAGGTTGAGGGTGAACACAAAGTCTTGAAGATTCAGATGTACATTTACCAATTGAAAGTGAGAGCATCATGAATTCTCTCCTGAAAATAGCTAATCCATTTTCTTTCTGTCCCAGTGTTCTGTCCCAGTGTTCTAATACGGCTTGAAAGTGCATCATGTCCTGTCTTGATATATACAGTGGCAACCACAAATAGTTGTACAAGAGGAGTTTTTTTTTTTAAATACTTGCCAAATCTACATGAACTCTCATAAAATAACAAGAACACAACCACAAGCACGTATAGTTGCAACAGGCATAAAACACAAAGTTTTCAATGAAAATATGAATTAGAAAAACACACAATAATTCAAATGTGTAACAAGCCTGTACAATTCTTTATGGTCAAATTGATTTTTATTGCATATCAACTATAGAAAATAAGACTAAAAATTACTAAACACCTTTATAACTCAATGATTCAACTCATAAGCACTCACAAACACTACCACCGTGTGTGGCCACCTCTTGCATGGTAGACATCAAGAGCTCTTTGAGGCATAGAGCGTATTAACTTCCTAACAACATCAGGCTCTATACCGTACCAAATTTCTTGGATCTTCTCCCATAAGTCACTTTTACTAGTTGGTTTCCTTTTAGACCTTCTCAGACGACGATCTACTTCATTCCAAAGATGTTCTATTGGATTGAGATCAGGTGATTGTGGAGGGTGTCCAATAAGCTCAAATTTTTGAGCACGCAACCACTCTACAATATAATGTGCAGTATGCCTTGGGTCATTATCATGCTGGAAAATAACCTCATCCTCTTCTAAACCTTGCATCTGTATAGTACCCATAAGTTCCGTCTCTAAAATGTTGCGATATACATATTTATCCATCTTCCCTTCAATCAGGTGAAGCTTGCCAACTCCTTCCCAAGTCATACAACCCCAAACCATTATGTTTCCTCCTCCATGTTTGACTGTAGATTGCACATGCTGATCTAAAAGACGATCTCCACTCTTTCTCCAACAATACTGACGTCCATCTGAGCCAAAAAGATTGAATTTAGACTCATCAGAAAAAATGACATGAGCCCAAAACTCCCAATCTGCATGCTTGCACTTCTTTGCCCACTGCAAACGACGTGCTCGATGTTTCTTTGTCAAAAGTGGCTTCTTGGTCTTCACGCATGCTCTCAACCCTTGCCTCCAAAGACTCCTTTTCACCGTATTATCACTCAATTGGAAGCCCTCAGATCGTAACACTCTTCCTATAGCTGCCGATGTGCTAGTATTTGGATCATTTAATCTCCTCACAATGCCACGGTCACCGCGTTCATCTAGAATTCTAGGTCTACCATGTGAAGTTTTATCTGTTAGACTCTCTCTCTCACGGAACCTTCGCACTATGTCAGAAGAAGTGCTTCGAGGAATGCCCAAAACTGCAGAAATCTGGCCATATGAGTTGCCTCGCTCATACATCTCAAGAACTGCCCTACGTTGATTCTCAGACCTTCTAGGAGCCATAGTGAATCACCAAAGGCCTCTCCAAATCATACAAAAAAAATCCAAAACAAAAAGCCTCACAAGTGCAATTTTAATGAGAAGATAGTGGTGTGTACAACTGATGTGCATATTAAGTTGTACACACCCCTTCACGATTTTTGCATGAATAATTTCTACAAGTGGCAAAGTTTTGGGGAGTCAATGTTAATTAGGTGCCATGTGGTGTATCAATTAATGCTAACCCAAAAAATCTCCTGTAAACCCACTTACTAAGCTATAGTCAACACCTGTTGAAGTGATGGGCCACTATGCGAAGACTTCTGGTCGCCACTGTACGACCTATTCCAGGCCAGCTGATGAGTGTGAAAAATGGGTCGCGTTAAAGTTCCCCCATCGAACTTCTCACATGGGTGGTACATATAAATCTCGGTGGGTGGTACATGTTAGTTTGGGCCTATCTCTCGAGGGTGCATATGTATTGCCTTGGTAGTATCACAACTCTAAAACTATAAAAAGCACATGTTCAATCATCCTATTCATCCTTGCCATTACATTTGTACATACTAGTGTATATTTGGTATTTTTTTCCTCATCTTTTCATACTGGTAAAGTACCAAGTATTTACGGTTTAGTAATAGTAAGAACTCCGGTTCTCTTTGAGGCCACGTGAATAAATTGTTTGTTCAAGTGTTTACAATTTACAGGTGTTTACAATTTACAATTTAATTGGTGAGAAGATAACTATGGCAACTTTAAACGATTCTAGGCGCATAAATGCCTTGGAGTTGGAGTTGAGTGAATTAGAAAAAGCGGGAGAACAAAAAGAGGAATATTGGGTACGCGATTATAGCGAGCTTTTGGAGTTTAATCAACGCCAATTAGACATTGTAGATGAAGTCCTCGTTCGAATGAATGGCTTGCAATCAGGGCTAAGAGAGACAAAGGAAGAACGAAAGTGGTTGGAGCAAAAGGTGAACACCTTGCACTTGGAGTTGATAGAGACATCAAGAGAAGGAGAGATGTCAAAGCAAATTGTGAACGACTTAGAGTTGAAGTTGTGCAAGATGGAGATAGAGCGCACGGAGATGAAACAAAATATAGAAGAATTAGTTAGGCTGAATCTTTTGCTTCAAGAATCTCTAAATGAATAGAGAAACAAGAAAATTTTCCAAGAGAAAATTTGATAAAAGCAAGCATGTAATAAAATTTCTTTTTGTAATAAATTGCAATTCGCAAAAGCAACATCTAGAGGTTTCGATTTTTTTTATTGTTTTATTTTTTTTAATTTTATTTTGGAGCATTTTAATACTAGGTATTACTATGACTTTAGTAATACTTGTCAATATTTTTTATATATGTACGATTGTACATTAATCTTCAATTTGAAAACTCAAAGTATTACTGAAGTATATTTTAGTACATTAGAATAATTGGTTCAAATTTTTTCATTGAAAATAGATGATCCAACGCTTTCATTTTTTTAATTATGTTAAAGAACCTCAAAATCAAAGTTGTCTTACTCGACTACTAGACAAAATGTCAAACGTGACTTTTAAAAGACCTCCCCATCTATGGGACAAACATATGCATAGAATATATATATATATGGAATATTTTAAAATATTCTAGTATATTTTAATATATTCGGAAATATTTCATTCAATTTGTTTCACATTTTTGATGATGCTAGTCTAATTAGACTGTCCACAATTAATACAACATCAAGTTGAAAATAGTATCAAATATAACAATCCTGCTTAAAATGTATAAAAAAATTATTCATTTGTCAAAACTTTAGTAGATATATAGGATGGTAGATCATCAATAAATTGGACAAAAATAAATTTCTAAAATCTACATAATTGAATTTAAAAGAAAGCAGTTTAGAAGAAATCTATGGTATAGAGGGTTAACTATCTAAGAGCCTTTAGTATTATATGCGCAAGTTTAGTGAAAAAAATACTTCTAAATTTTGAACTTCAAATTTCTAAAATTAAATCTTAACCCCTAACTACCCAAGCATTCTTGTTTTGGACAATGTATAGATTTCATTCAATTTTTCCCATCGGTCGTGCACTTTTTGTAGTATAGATTTTTTACTATAGATTTTATGGGAATTTAGTTTCATGCATGTGTGATCCGGTTAGAAAAGGGATGATTCGTGAAATTTTATGCCTCATTTGATGTTGCAAAAATTCCTAAAATCTTTGTTCAAAAGTGTTCAAAAGTGCTCTAGAAAAAGACAACTTATAGAATTAAGCAACTAAAAAATCTCCAAAAATCAATACCCTTAGAGTATTACATTTCAACCCACTATAACAAATTTCTTCTACAAATTGTCAATATCTTGTTGATACTCGAGTCACAAAATATTTTTGAATTTTAAGTTTCAAAGTTTATACAAAATATCAGTGATAGAATCATAGATCCAACCACATAAATAGAATCTAAAATTCATAATGTACAATGTTTATTCATACATCAAGTTTGAAATATCCCTCTTAGTTGCTTTTTTAAATGCATCTTTGCAAAACTACCGAATTTGGAGAGGACAATGGGTGATTGGGTGTTAACATTACTACAAATATAATATTCTATTTCAATGATGGAAGTGTGCTTTAATTTTCTTTACTTGAACTTTTAACTTTAGTGAAGAGGATTATTATTTAAACTCTTTATTCTTGTAAATGTCATTCATGATTTAACATAAAGTAGATTGAGTCTTTTTGTCAAATTTTATACCTTACAACTCCTGAATGATATCAAGGATGAGTTTTTTGTTTGGACATTGGAGTTATCCGTAAAGTCACTTTGGATTTGAAGAATCAACAAAGAATTTTGTTTTATTATACTCTTATTTGTTCACTCTAAATAGTTAAAAGGTGTGGAAGATTTTGGTGGTCTATCATTATTAGGTGTGTAAGAGGTGTGTAAGAGCTTGGTGGTCTTTAAAAAGTTTTCAAAAGTTTTTTAGCACCAAGAAAGGAGCTAAAAAACTTTTGAAGACCACCAAGCTCTTACACACCTCTTACACACCTAATAATGAAGATCTTCCACACCTTCTAACTATTTGGAGTGAAGAAATAAGAGTATAATAAAGCAAATTTCTTTTTTGATTCTCCAAAATTTGATGGACTTTATGGATAACTCAATTGAGACAATATTCTTAACCCTTAACCTTTAAAAGCTCAAGGGATATTGAACAAAACATAGATGTGTTATAATATGTGCATTCCCTATGTTTGATGAAGTTGGTTCAATAGACAAAATGTGATGCATCATATCTACAAATTAATCCATACAACCAACTTCCCAAAAAAACTTTAGATATTCTCCTAATGAATTTAAAAGCATTAACCTTTGTAAAAATGTATAAACTACAATTTTCACTTTTAAACTTTTAAACTTAGCACAAGCAGTTTAAAATCGGATTATCTAGTTTGAACTTCAAAAAAATAAATGATGAAAAGAACATCATTACTTTCTCTTAATAGCAAATTTTATAACACTAAGACAATGTTGAAGTGATTCACTTTGAAAACTTCTTCCCGATGGAGTTTAATTCAGATTGACATAATTCAAATTGCATTGCAAAGTAGACTTGATGTAATATATTAATTTTAATTATTTTTTTCAAAAACATGCATTGACCAAAAAATGGTCTCTCAAAAGCTTAGGAGTTAAGTGTGTCTCTGACTTGTGGAAAAACAATCCGTCACATTTGGAATATCTTCCTAGATTCCCTGCAAATAATGAGAATCCGACCCACTTTTGGTCACATTCAAACCAATCAATCTCAAGTAGATCCCTCGAGCAAAATAAATGCTAAATCAATTAGAGATCAATATTGGAAATGAAAATCCCCACCGTTGTATATGTGAGCGGTTCAGTGTAGGTTTTTCACATAAATGGTAATTATCTACCTTTTGCAAACAACATAATATTATCTCACACACATTCATAAAGTATGGTTTGACACTTCAAATCTGTTATTTGTTTCACAAAAAAATGGCCACGAATTCAAGGAATGGAAGCCTTTTAAACTTCTTAAATGAGAAGAAGCATAAAAAAATGGAAAAGCATCACTAAAAAAGTGCTACCCGCCCAACCATTGTGCAAACTGAGTGGTTCCAAAAAAGATTGAGCAATAAGGATAAGAAGTCTAGCTACTCTTCCTCAACATTTGTTCTCGGCGTGTTAACCCTAAACCACCATGTATCCGTTTAATTTCTTAGATCTATGCTAATTTGTCCTAGCATTTTTTTAGAGCCTTGAGCATCTAGATGTCAAAATTCTCGTCTCATTGGCAATCCATTGAACAAATTTTGACCATCATTATAGTGTATATCTAAGTAGCATTATTTACACATGGATGTTTCGAACCTCAAATTCATTTTTTACTTTTAAGGCGTATACCTCAGTGGGTGGGGCATGTAAATTTGAGCATGCCCGTTGAGACAAATATCTTGGAATGCGCCGGTGCACAGCCTCGGTAGTATTCGGATTCCAAAGCTATAAAAACAGATCATCCATGCCTTTTCTCCCCAAATGTTCAATTTCTCTCTTGCTTTGTCTCTCTCTAGCTCTCTTGGCGCGGAGCTCAATCATTCCATCTTTGGAGTGGTGCAACTCTAAACTTTTTGTCAAACTTCAGCAAACACCGCAGTCACCACGAGGTACCCAACCTTTTTTTTCTGTATGTGATTTTGGAGATAGTGGCTACATAGTGTGTGCATACATGATGTGAGAGCAAACGGAGCTTGCTTTCTAGATTATGGATATTTTTGCTTTTATTCATTAATATAAGCTTCTTGTTTTTTCTTGCTTCTTTTGCTCATCAATGTTATAAAGTTAGTTTACTGAGTGTTTGTTGCGTGAGAAAGACATTGCTTTAATATATAATTAAGCGTATCAATCGAAACTGCATGCATGATTCTAGATGTAGTAGGACATGCCCATGGTGCTTGATCGATCGCCTTTAGAATTAGTTTCTCACTAGGTCTACTCAATCTGATCAATTTGGCCCTTTGAAAATCTAAGTAAGAAATGTCTATTTAAAAGCATATCGTTTGCACAAGGCAAGTTTTTGAGTATTTTAGTTGAAGCATGGTAACTACGATGATGAAGTCTGAATAATTGGTTTCTTCATAGTCAAGTTTAGGCTTTTGCCTTGTCGGAATGTGAGCAATTGATAACAACCAATACAAGAAAACAGTGTCCGAATTGACATGTCCTAATTGACAAAAACTGTCCGAATTGATAGAAATTTGTCCAAAGTGATAGAAATCTGTCATAAAGAGGAGTTGATTCGACCATGTTTCTGTCAATTCAGACACTGTTTCTTGTAGTGAACGTTGCTTTTACATACTAGTAACGTATGGATAGTCGACGGGGCATAAATTTTAACTTAATGTCTACAAGAAAATCAATCAAAGAGTGAACATTGACTATTTCACAAGCTTGGTTGACAGTTGCCTAGAGTTACCTAGCTAGGCATAAACGAAGTACTCACCTCAAAATGGTTCATGGAGTATCTTATGACTATCGCAATTGTACATGTATTTAGGTTGGAATATGTTGAAGGACCCAAGACCTTTACAAATGGACCAAAAACAATCGCCTCAGACAATGTGGTGTGCCGGAATAAAAGCAGATGAAGATGTTTCCATTTAGGGTTTAGGGTTTAGGTTTTAGGGTTTAGATGCTTGGTACCAAATTTAATCAACGAGCGGGTAACAAGTAGCCTTTGCAACAAAGAAGTCGTCGCAGAGCTGAAGGTGCATTCCAATCAGTTGAAGAATTGCAGCAAGTACTTCGAGCTATGCTTGAGTCAGAGATGGGCAAATCCAAATTCATCAACACATTCTATAGAGTTCAATCTTGAGATGATTCACGGGTTGCAAGTAGCGAGCTACACAGACTGCTTTTCCCGCATGTACTCACCATCTCGCAAGGGTTTTAAGGGTGTCAAATCTAGCTTAGACCTTCTGCGAGTGGCGTCTCATATTGAGTTTCATAAATTGATAGGCTCCATTTGCCGGTATCTGTCGACCATTAAATGGTCAGAGGAGGATGAACTAAGGATTTGGCAATACTCGACTTCCCCGGATTTTCCCCACAATCAAGCAAAGGACTTGGTTGCTCGGTTGGCGTTGGGCAGTAAAGAGGACCGTGATCAAAAGCTTTGCAACGTGATTCAAAAGAACATTCGTATTGCACTTTGTCTCGAGAAAACTCAACGCAGTGATGGCTCGGATAATGCTCAATCTTACTTTGAAGATCTATTCCAAAACATTGGAGTAGGTGCCTTAGATTTTTCTTTTGAGGAGAATTTGGTTATGATTGTCAGCAAAGAGGCAAAGAAAATGCTTGTGGACTTTTACGAAGTGTGTAGTAGGCATCTCATGTTTCACGAGACTATGATCTTGGACATGATCATGACAATTCCTTAATTTGGCAAGAAGTTGAAGGCAATCGGTTGGGTACTAAAAATGTTGCTGAGGGCACAAGTGGCTGAAGAAGTGGTGGAGTGCTTTTTGCATTTGGAGTTGTATGCAAAAATGCTTGAAGACGCTGCTCAATCTGATTCCTTTGCTTACAAGTTGTACGTAGTAGAATTTGCAATGATTATGCTGCTCATTCATCAAGAGGCAGTCTCTGGAAATCTGCTATTGGGAATGTTGGAGCGAGTTGCACTGCTAGAGAATTGGAACTTAATTTGGCACTCGTTTCACAAGTTGAGCAGCAAGACCCTTCGCATCCACCGTTTCGCTCTAAATGCCAGAGAAGATGAAGTTTTGACTTCACCCACGAAGCAACAGGTGGAGCTTGTAATACAAGGCAGAGAAGATGTGTTCTTGACTTTGCCCTTTCAGCAGCAGATGAAGCTTCTTCTAGAACGGAGGTTGTGTGAAAGCCCTCCATTTATCAGACCAAACTCGTTTGCAAGTCTAGTGAAGAGAATGTGGCCGTCTCAAGAGGAAGCAGATGTGCGTGCATGGAATGGTATGGATGTTTGAGACCGAAATCTTTGGTTGATGAACTGGTGTGAAATGCGAGGAAGTGCATTGCCAAGAGCTTATATTTGTGTCTAAAAGTTAAGCCGTAGCTTACCTCACGAATTTACGTATATATTTTCACTACAAGCTATCGAAGTTTCAAGTTGATATACAGAAGTAAAGCAAGAAGCTGCTAGACGATGCTTTATTGAGATTCTGAATTAGTTTTGGAACAATCTCTGTAGATAAGAGTTTCTTAGAAAGGAACTACTCAAATTTTGTTATTAACTAGCTATTTTGTACATTTTTGAAATAGAAATTTAAAGCTTTGGTGATTGATTGAAAGAATAGCTTAGTGTATGTCTCCTATGAACGATTATAGGCTTGGAATGGGGGGTTTTGAAGGGACAATTCCGATTGATTGAAAGAATAGCTTAGTGTATGTCTCCTATGAATAATTATGGGCTGGGATGGGGGGTTTTGAAGGGACAATTCCAATTTAATCAGTAAAACAATACATTTCACATTTTGTAGTAGTGTTTGACGAATGAATTGATAAGGAACTTCATGAGAGAATCAGGTATTCTTATGGGAGAGATAAATTACTGGAATTCATTTATAAGCAAGAGTGAGTGGTATAAGTCCTTGAATATGCGGTTTGAGTCCTAAAGTACTAAGGAGCCTTCTTGCGGATGTATGTACTTTTTTAATTTTCACTAGTAGAATTTTTGTCTTAATAATGTAACAGGTCTTTAACGACTAAATACAAGAAATCCATAGTGAAGTAAAGTGACCTTAAATTTGCGTCACTAGGAACTTGTTGTTACAGACATTTAGTGATTAAAGACCGGTCAAATTATTTAAACAAAATGTCTCCTACTGTTTCTTTGTGTCAACTAAACCTATAATAGATTTAATGTAAGAACAAACATCAAAATGTAGATTGAAAGAAGGATATCGCAGCTGGAGTAGGTAGAGGGCAAGGTCCACATTGTATCAACTTCCAATATTTATTTATTTTTTATAAAGTTTCGGCCTCGGGAAGTCTTTTAGTGTAAATTTTGGGTACATATGAGCGTACAAAGGGTATTTAATGGGGTACTATGAAATAATTGGAATATTTTACTATTTATAGTATATTTGGAGTATATTCCATATATATTCTAAGAGTATTTGTAAAATATTTCCAAATTGGTTTTATAACACCCTATATTACTTCTATAAATTTATAATTTTTATCTCAAATGAATAAAAGTCACCCTATATTTGTTCTCTCATAGTTATCTTAATTCATGTCAGTGACTTCCCCGGGGTTTCGGCAAATAAAAAATCATAATATTCTTCAAGATTCTCTTTTTCATCATAAAAGATATTCAATTTTTTTTGGCATTTATTTTAAGAAAAAAGCAAACTAGCCTTGTCCAAAACCTACAATATCATGTTTTCACAACTTTAACACTCATCGTGTTACTCAACTGCTAGTCTACCAAACTGCCACGTGTAAAAAGTGAAAAGAAAATACAATATCCCAAATGTCGAGCAATCCTTTATTTGTTGATTTGTTCATGATGTATCCATCTTAACCCTTAAAGGACATGGCTTTCCTAATTCCCACACCTAAAATCACTTTTAAACTCCATTTTAGCATGATTTTTTTTAATTCTTAATTTAAAAAAAAATTAATATCAATTTACTTTGTTTCTATTCTAAAGAAATGTAGAAGCCTTGAATATGTTCTTTGGCATTTGAATAACCTCATTTGACACAATGGAGTAGAAGTGTATAAGCAAGATTCTCTCCCAAAAATGTAAGCCTGCGAGGCTTACATTAGAGGATATATGAGCTCTAAAAAGGGCCCCCAAATAAAGGGGTAGTGGGGGTCTTTTGAATTAAAATGTGGTACTTTTGATGCAAGAACGAAGGCTAATAGCCTAAGCCCCCTCTAGAATGTGATGTTGGAGTTTGTAAAAAAGACAATTCCCATTGGACAAATGACGAGGCAATCATGTGTGAGCTCAAAGCTTTGCAATTGTTTATTCATAGTACTATGAGTTCTACTAATTTTTTTATTTGCTTGAGTATGACATACTACTCCATGGGAGATGCTTATAAAGGCTTAATTTTTTTGGATAATTTTTTTTACTTAGTCACATAAGTTAAAATGTGATTGAGTAACAAAAATTAACTGGCATTTAAAATGACTGAGTAACTGACAAAAATTCACTGGCAGTCACATTTTTATTACTCAGTCACATTTTTGTTACTCAACCGCTTAAAATAACTGGCACATAAAATTTTAAGTGACTGAGTAACAAAAATGTGACTGAGTAGTAAAATGTGACTGAGTAAGTTCAGATGTGCAAAAATTATCCAAATAAATCATCCAAATAAAATGGATTTGCAATAATTTTAGCTTATTTTATTTGGATAATTTCAACCCATAGATAAAAAATAGTTTTCATCAAACTTGAGTGATGAACATGACATCAAATGAGGATACTCACCTCTCACACTCTTAAAATATAAAATCATGTTTAAGAATATAAAACCATTTTTTAGCGGTAGGACTCATTGTCCTCCACTCTAGTCTTTCATACAAGATAGAGACGGATTCATTGGTACTTACCTAAGCTAAGCTTACATCAATAAAATGGTGTTCTTTGTCAATTCTTAAGGGCCCTTTTTAGAGCTCAAATATCCTCTAATGGTATGTCATTTGAAGGATTAAGGTTTAGAGTAAATGTTGAAGGTGATGTTGAGGGACTGATTTGGAAATGTAGTATTGTTTGAAACTTGGGGAAGTCACTTAGTGTAAATTTTGGGTACATATGAGCAAACAAAGGGTATTTAATTGGGGCAATAAAATAATTAGAATATTCTTCTATTGTTAGTGTATTTAGGGTATATTCCATATATTATAGAAATATTCCTATAATATTCCCAAATTGGTGTTTAAACACCCTATATTACTTCTATAATATAATACAACTTTTATTTCAAATGAATTAAAGACATTCTATATTTGTTCTCTCATAGTTATCTAAATTCTTAACAGTGACTCTTCGAGGTTTGAAACTTCAGTCTCGATTGTACTGGGATTACTTGAAGTTGGCTAGCATCGATTCTCAACATCTACGCAAGTTATATTTTATACCAAAGACAACAAAAGAATGTTGGGTTGAAATGCAATTACTATTCAACGATTATTAATACTAGATCATTCACCATTAAGGTCTACAACAAAAGTTTCAAGTTCTCCTCGATTTTCTTATTTCAACTCATCTTTTGAATGATAACCCCTTAACAATGTTGGGGTATTTTATACGCTGGTAGTATCATCATACAGGTGATGCTAAGGGGTGTAAAAGTGTGAATATGAAGGGGGGATTTTTTGACAAGGTTCATATTTATGCACTGTGCATATAGTGATTTTCAAGAGATCACAACACTACAAACAAAAAGCTCCACTGACACCCCTCAATACACCTGTTAATAAAAGCACAGAATGGAACAAACTAGTTTACCCACCCTATATTAACACACAAATCACGTATACAACACCACTACCAAATTATGAAATTGACAATAAATTAAAATTCCCACCACAATATAGCTACTACACGGATAGATATTTTCTACCACCTAAAAAAGTCATTGATGGGCACTGGGAAAAAAAAAAGAAAAAACCAGGCTACGGAATTTATAATCCATCAAAAGGAAAAGTACAAAAATCTAAAAGACTACAAGGCCTACAAACAAGTTTCAGAGCCGAACTAATGGCCACACACAAAACACTTACATTGATCACCACCAAATACTCAAATGAACCCACACATATCTTAACAAACTGCTTCAACTGCCTATATGTACTAAACACACAACTAAAACATCCAACCCAACACAATAACCATGCCGATAAAACCATACTAATAGATATGGTAGAGATGTTAGAAAGGCATACACAACCTACCAAAATATACAAGGTTAATGCACACACCAAAATTGATGGAAATGAACAAGCAGACCAACTTGCAAAAGAAGGTACCACAAAAAGAAACCACCAATTTGCCAACAAACTACACGAATGTGTACATACTACACCATATTGCTTCCAAAAAGATACATGGCCAGGACCAAGAAAGAGACCCAATAAACGCTTAAAGAAATGTTTAGAAAAACATATTATTAATAACGATCGTGAAAACAACTTAGAAATCTTAGAAAAACAATTCCCCAACATCAACAAATGAACAATTAACTCCATCATAGACAACGTAATTTCCAACGAATTCTGGACCAACAATAACAAACTCACAAATAACAAGCTTGTTAAAATTTTGCACTGACTAATATATGGGGCAAGCTAGTAAGCAACTAATCTTTGACATACAAAGATTCCCCTCAAAAACATGCCCCATCTGTAACTCACAAGACGTAGACACATGACTCCATTTACTCCTCTGATGTAACCAACACCACATACATGCCTTTAGAACCAAAAGACACACCAAAGCAGTATGGGAACTAAGAAAAATAATTACATCTTCAAAAAATCAAGATGCTACAATCTCATGAATGCAGGCACATTTAACAAAAATCCACAAAAAAATGCAAAACCAACATGGCTATTGCCATGTACATGTGGACAACAAAGATGCCACTGCAATGCCAGATTTAAACCATACATCCTATGCATCAAAGGCCTTCCATATCAAAGTGCCCCACCGGTAAATCCTGAAGACAACCTTACAGTACGATTCATCGAATTCACCTACACTAATGATAGATTCACACCAGAAACTATTGGCAGTAAAATAATAAAATACCAACCATTAATTAATAGTATCATTCAACAAGGATGGAAAGTAGACCCACTCATAGTCATCACGGCTGGAGCTAGGGGAACTACACCCGCTCTTTCAATGAAACAACTCGAAACAAAATTCAATCCATGCGAAACTTCTATAAAAAAACACATTTAAAGCAATAAACACCATTGCTATACAATATGCACGATCAATCCTTCTACATAAAAGACGAATAGAAAACAACCAATTACTACCAATAAAATAAAAGTATACAAAATTAAAAGAGGGGTAGTGGTGAAAACTACTATTTAGCTCTTTTGACCACTAGCTCAAACACAAACATTTGTCTCAGGGGGAACATTGGGCCGGTTGGTAGGTACAAATTTCCTGCCACTAGCAGCACCAAGTCATGCAAATCACACCACTGCTCAAACACATCTAACGTGAATCAAACATGGACCACATAAATGTGATATAACACCAACCAACCAGAGAATCCATGACTTCGCGATCTTACTAAATATATAAACATACCTCATACTCAAAACAAACTCTCAAAAAGTTAGTTCATGGTTACTCTTGTATGTTGTTACTTGTTACTAAAGTATCCATTCCCGGTAAGGAAAAGTAGTTTTGCCCTAATGACCCTTTGTCCGGTGGGCATTGGGTCATTGACATTACGAACGGACACTTTAGTCACGCCAGCCTCAAAAGAGGACCGGAGTTTCTATCTATATTTAATGGATTTTTCAAGAGCATTTCCATCCGTTGTGGGATCATACAACAATTATGTATTTTTCCAATACACAACTCAAAATATGTAGAAATGCCCTTAGAATAGCCATATATTATTTTCCGCGTCACATATTATTAATCAAATTTTTAATATTTAGTTCCCATTCCAAGCTCCATTTTTCATATTTGCAGTTTCTATCAATACCATGTAGTCTTTGTGGTGAAATACCATCTAGAAGAACACTTGCAATCCTTTTTGGCATGCAACCTCCTTTAGGAATTAAGCTTATTACACTTGCTCATGAGGCTGCTCATGATCAATTAATCCCTAAATACCTAGAGCCCTCTCCAAATTTGGCAATTTTGCAAAGAATGATGCATTATAAAATGCAACCTCGAGGGATATTTTGAACTTGATATATGAATAAAAGTTGTACATTATGAATTTTAGATTCTACCCATACAATTAGATCTATGATTGCTATTACCAATAATTGTGTATAAAATTTGAAGCGTGAAATTCAAAATTATCTTGTAATTCAATCATGAATAAGATATTGACAATCTACGGATGAATTTTTTTATGATTGGTTGAAATGTAATACTCTAAGTGTAGTGATTTTTGGAGATTTTTTGGTTGCTTAATTTTATGAGTTGAACTTTTTTAGAGCACTTTTAGAGTGAAATCTTCAAAAATTTGGGTGAATCAGTACAACATGAAATGAGGCATAAAAATTTCACAAATCATCCCCTTTCTAATTGAATTACATGTACATGAAGCTAACTTCCCATAGAATCTACAATAAAAATTTCACACTGCAAAAAGTGCATGAGGGATGATAAATTATGGATGAGATCTATACATCGTCCAAAAAATGGACGATCAGGCAGTTAGGGGTTAAGGTTGTACTCTTCGACCAAAGATCCCCGCACAGGATTCCTCTCACTTTTTAAATGCTGACACCAGGATCTCATAGTGGGTACCATCACTTCCCTTCTAATCTCTTATTTTTCCACAAATCTCACTATCATTTCTCATTCGGATTTCAAGTGAAACTGTGCCACTTCTCACTGTGTGTCAGAGGAGGTGAGTGCGGAATATCACATAGGACAAGCGTCTATAAATCACACTTTCACATAGGCTTTCACATATTTTCCCAAACTCTTAGCAATGACAAATGACGGGTTAGCTTGTAGTGCCTCAACATGTGCGACCTATTAAAAAAGCTTTCTTTTTTAAGGTGATCTTCACAAATGTATGTCTTCTACTGTACTTGGGTAGTTGCCTGGTACGGTGTGCCTATTAAATGACCAAAAGAATGTGCATGCAATGCACATTTAGCATTTTTATCAAAATCACTCGTTTTCAAAACATGTTAAAACTCATTGGTGATAATTTGAACTATTTCTTCTTAACAAATGGTGAAATTGATGTATATGAAATCTAAAGATACATTCTTTATTTGTGTGAAGGCTTTACGTTAAGAAATATGAATATTTGAAAGTACCCTTTTGAACAAAAAATTCGATGAATATGATGAAAATTCAACAATGAATATTGTGCATGATTTTTAATTTTTTTGCAAATTCAATTCAAAGCCCATGTGTAATGTCTTATATAGATTACTATATTGATTTGTAATTTCTTCAAATCTTCTTTTACATGCTTAAAATGCCTGAATTCTAAAAGATGTCTATATTAAGTAAAATTGCAATATAGAAAATGCTTTTAAATAAAAAATTGCGACAGGGAGTACAATAAGTAAAATTCTATGTGCGCAAAGAGTTTGAAGGTTAAATTCCAAAAATTTCATTACAAACAGAGTGCATTTGTCAAAACTAGTGCATTGTGAGTGCATCAAAAATATTACAAATGCACAAGGTTCTCTAATCGAGCAACTTATTTTTTTGAATTGAACATTACATTTGTATTTTAAAGTATGAACATTAATTACTTTTCATAATTCTATAAGTTTATTTCCATCCAATAATCTTCTACTAAGCTTGAAAGGGCAGAAAAAGGCCAAAAACTACAAACGTGACCGAAAAAGAGGAACACCGTAGTGTGCAACTACCCACTTGGCCGTCAAGGTCATTATGCTTTTTTTTTTTTAATTCTTAAATTCATCAAATATCAAATTCTGTGAATATTCTCCAAGATTCTTATTTTTACTATAATCAATAGAGTATTTTGAAAAAATAATTTCCTAAAGATTTGACAGTCTTCTTTATATATGTTCATTTTTCTGATCCAGAGAACCGACTACGATATTGAATATGGTGGGAAGAGTGAGACTAAGGGCCGCTTCACACTATGGCCGTCAAGTCGAGAGGCCGTGGGAATTGAGAGTCCAAACTTTGTTGAGAGTCCAAAGAAATGGGCTGAAAATAGCCAATAAAATATTGGAATTGGAGCCTTCGGTCGGGCATAGTGTGAAGCCTCCAAAGGCCCAGCCGAGAGTCCAAAGCTCAATCTCACGGCCTCTCAACTTGGACGGCCATAGTGTGAAGCCTCCAAAGGCCAAGCCCAAAGTCCAAACCCATACCATTTGTCCGGCTTCAATCTACTTCTCTCCTCATCAATTCATGCAATTTCTGAAATTTTCCTCTCACCTTCTCTAATCATGGATTCTAAAAGGGAACGCATTCTTGTGTTACTCTCAATTTTCATGGTCATCAAGTATGTCATTGTGGGCATTTTAGCATTGCAAAAACTTGCAATTTTTCAACAAAATGTTCAAATGATGATGATGGCAGTTTTTATTACACAAAGACGGAGGGTGAATTATCAAAGGAGATGTTGGCATTATCAAAGATATGGAGGTTTTTTTGGACCAAACGATTTTGGGGTCATTTTCAAATGGTGATTTTCGGAAACGGATGAGGGTGAGTACATCTACATTTCAATATTTATGTACTCTATTGGGGCCTATTTTGAAGAAGAAGGATACACATTTAAGAGAAAGTATTAGTGTGGAGCGTAGGATTGCAATTACTCTTTCTCGATTAGCAACCGGTAATTCATTACAAATGGTTGGTGATTTATTTGGGGTTGGATTGAGTACAACTTCTATCATTGTAAGGGAGTGTTGTGAAGCAATTAGGATTCATTTGAGACCATTGGTTTTTAAGAAACCAACTGCTGATTGGATGAGACAAGTAGCAAAGGGTTTTGAAGCACTTCATGGCATTCCCTTTATTCTAGGAGCAATAGATGGTAGCCACATCCCTATTGTAGCACCATCTCACGATCCCGTAGCATATTATTGTCGAAAAGGGTATAATTCATGTTTACTACAAGGAGTTGTAGATGTGAATTGCAAATTTTAGGACTATGATTTTGGATGGGCTGGACGGATTCACGATTGGGCATTATTTCAGAAATCTGAAATAGGGAAGAAAACTATGAAAGGTTCATTTCTACCTTACAAATTCATTGGGGACGTTGCCTATCCAATGAGGCCATGGTTTTACTCACCGTTCAAAGGAGAAAGAACATGATTGTCTAGAAAAAAGGCGCACTGGAATTTCATTCAATCAAGCACTCGTACGACTGTAGAAAGAGCATTTGGAATTCTAAAAGGAAGATGGCGTATACTATTGAAAAGGGTTGACATGCCACTCCGGAATTTGCCCGACATAGTAACTGCATGCCTATGTCTTCACAACCTTTGCATTATAGAGAATGATCAATTTCCTGTGGACTGGGCTAAAGAAGCTGAAAAGGAGTTATAAGTTGTAGCCAACATGTCACTAGGGAAATTGCAGCAAGTAGATCATTTTCACGCACTAGAATCAACATTGAGGGAAATGAGAGAATTGCAGAAAGCCAATCCAGAAGCGGAAGAAACACCGTTCATAGAACCGGGAGAAGAAGAAGAAATAGAGAAGGAGAATGATTCAAGTGAAGAAACAAAAAAAGAGCGACATGAGAAGATGAAAAAAATGTTGGCGGATTCAACTCGGGTTAATATGAACTATTACTCAGCAAAGAGCTATTACAAGGCTCATTTGGAAAGAAAATCAAGCTTTCACTTTGAAAGTTGTAACTACGATGATGATGATGATGACTATGAGGACAACTCCGATAAAGAGTAGCCAACCCGGTAGCCAATAGCCTATAGCTTATTGATCAAACGATCAAGTTGGTAATCCACCCTTTCTAGTAGCTCATTAGTTCTCCCAAAAAATTTCATCAATCCCGTACTAGTTTCTACCATTTTGTCAAAGATTTCAATTGCACGGTCGTGAAAGTGCTGCTTACCTTTTGATGTTGGTGTTGTCACGGTTGTTGATGTTTGAGCACTCTCCACATCTTGTACTGAATTGGTTTGAATTTCCACATTATCCGTGGTAGTGGCCGAGACATGCTTCATCACTTGTCCGGCTTGGTGATACCACTCATCTAGAGCATCATAGAACTTGCCCTCATGTCGGTTATTACCAAAAATTCCATTCGCCAACTTGTCTTCTTTGTATGCATCAAAGATAGTCTTGAATTTCTTACGGCATGCCACAGCCGTCTGATTGAATTTTGGTAGCATGACAACCATTCTAGCATGAAGTCTCACCCACGTATCAATTCCTACAACCAAAAGAGCCAAAAAAAATGAGAGATGAGTCAAAGATGGCCTTGAAAAATAAATCACAACACATGTAGGGATCCTCAAACAAAGACTATGATTGCTATAAAGGGGAGAGAAAGGTGGAATGGATCACCAATGGGAAGTAGGAGGAAGGTGTGGCCATTGAGAGGAAAGGCTCTCCATTGTAATGGGGGAGACTAGGGCTCAAATCCCAATCGCGACATTCGATTTGCAATTTCAATGGGGGAAAGGGGGGCCTGGGGGCCGGGCACGGGCGCGCGGCGAAGGCCTTTAGGTCCCAATCCTCAATCCAATTTTTATTTTAAATTTGACAATTAGGGAAAAAAAATTTACCTTGTTTTTTGCCAATCCTCACGAATTCAGGTTCCATCTCCCCTTTGAGCGCAATGAGTTGAAGCACCTCTGAATCCTCCCACTTTCGATTTGCCTCATCTCCTTCTCCTTCTCCTTCTCTTTCAACTTTCACCACCGCTTTTGTTGCCTTCTTCTCCTTTGATGCCTTTGCTGCTTTTGGAGCCTTTTGCTTAGGAGTGGCTCTTTTTTTGGAAGACCCTACAATCTCACAATCCTCTTCTTCTTGAACAACATTCTCTTCTACCCTTTGAACAACCCTCTCTTCTACCCTTTGGACATCCCTCTCTTCTACTCTTCTCTCTACAACTTGAGTTGAGTAGGACTGAAATGGTCCATAAGAATTTGGGGCCAAAAAATTTTCTGTCCCTATTAGATTCGGCTGGCTACAATAGTAAGGGTTTTGAGAGAAAGGGTTTTGAGAGAAACGATCCATCTGTCCTACTCCTGAAAAAAATTGAGAGAGCCAAGATCTGCAAAAGAAAACGAAGAGCAATTTCTACCAAGACGCACGAGAGAGAGAAGAAGAAGGAGCATTCCACTTTATTCCCTGTCCAAAACAGTATTTTCAATCTAACGGTCAAGATCTTGTCAGTTTTTGAATTTTTTATGAAAAATTCAACGGCCTCTCGACCATAGTGACGGGTCTTGCAAAATGCAGGACCCAAACGAACTTCGAGAGGCCGTCGAAATGGTCAAAAAGCGCTGCCATGTAGGCATTTTGGAGAGCAACGGCCGGTGGACTTTGGCCTCTGGTGTGAAGGGTCGAGAGGCCGAAACCATGGTTTCTTGCAATTTGATTGGTGGAAACCGACGGCCTCTCGACCTTCGGCCATAGTGTGAAGTGGCCCTAAGGTAACTACCGACATACCTTAAAGCGTCCACCTTACCAACTAAGCCTATTTACACTCTTAAAACAGAAAACGTTTTCAGTAGGTCTTAATAGCAAGTTCAAGAGAATTCCAACGCACTTTAAATAGCATGCATTATTTGAACACCGTATAAATAAATTATGAATTTCTAAAGTGCTCACTGTAGGTTGAACTTACAACGACCCTAAACTCTGATGTTCAAATTGTACACATTCTCATCAACAATAGGCTGTTAGAATCTACTTATTATGAAAGATTGAGCTGGGGATGCTTTGAAGAAAGGGTCGCTTTTAGATATAGTTACCTTAGAAGGGAAACACAAATGAGAGCACTGTGAGAGCAGACGTATGGTCAAAATTGAGGTGTGACCAAGGCTCAGCACATAAATCCACATGTTCATCACAGAATTATAAACATCATATTCCAGCTGAAACTGGTATCGTTGACCTTGTGAAACTGGTATCGTCTACTCGACCTACATTCTACATTCTAGATAAATCTAGAGAACTAGAGAAGATTGGAGCAAGCAACAGCGGACGGTGCACATCAATGGTGATTAATTTGTTCAATTATTTGTTGAATGTTTGCAAGTTCCTCTTCTAAAAATCCAACAACTGAAGTTTAAATCTAATAAATATGAATGTGTGCAACCTCTTGTAAAAACCCCAGGTAATCTTCTTTTTAAAATATACATATTATGAATATATAAATATAAATATATATGTCTGTGTATGATTATATATATAATATAAAATAGGCCTTATAAAACTTCATCATACAAATAAATCTTAAATTACTCATTTTATATAATATGCATAGCTTGTGTATACATTATGCAGCAAAGTTCCAATTAAAATCCTTTTTATGTACTCACTCATTTTTCTTCACATGAATAGAAAGGAAGTACCCATGAGAAATCTTATCAAGGAGGTGGTATACTTAGGGGCGGTTTACACTACCGACCAAGAACTCGTCCCATGTAGCTTTAAAATCTATGATTGGCTTCATCAACTCATCCCGGGATGACTTGGGTTTACACTACAAGGAAAAAAGAAAAGTGACCAAAGGAGTTGAGGTTCTCAAACGGCCTAAAAATAGGCCTAGTGGATAATGTTGAAGGGTCTCCCGGATTTTGCGGTGAGAGAGGCAAAAAGGGTTCTCTCATTACCGAACGAGGAGACCATGGGCTTAAAATGCCGTTTTACTATTTTTTTAAGTCCCGGTCCAAGTTTGGTTTACACTCAGTGTGAGGCCCAAGGGCTTTAAAAATTACATTTTTTTGAAGTGTGACCATAAAGTGTGACCATGAAATTATTCCATTTTCCTTGGTCATGGCTCTTGGTCCGTAGTGTAAACCGCCCCTTAATACCCTTGGTCTAGTTGTTATTTTCACTCTGATTTTTCTGAACGTCTTTATACGGACATGGTGTAAGGTAGTAACACCTTAAACCGACAGAATAAGGGAATTGGTAACCGGGGAGTGCAAAAAGCATGAAGTGAAACCATGAATGTGTTAGCAAATTGGAGATGAAGTGTTGGGTCTTGGAATCAAATTTTTTGGACACATAAGCAATTTGACACGAATTTTTGAAATGAAGGTGTTGTAGACACCTAATCAAAATTGTAGACTTACCCAAAAGAAACAGAAGGAACACATGGACAAAACTTGTCATGCTTCCATCTCATTGATTCCATCTCATTGGTTCTAGTGAAGTTTTAGTGAAGTTGTGGTCCATTTTAGGTACACTCCCAATCACTTTGAGGCGAAATTATAGGAGGCAGGAATGGGTACTTGGCAGTTTAAGGTGTTACTACCTTAGTAGTTACAACAACTAAAGCTATGGAGAAAGTGGAGTATTTTTTAATCCCCATGTGCAAACTCCGATCTTTGTACCTGGATGAGAATCAAAGTAAGAAATTTTTGACAGGCATATCAGATGAAGGTAAGCACCTAGTTTTTGTGTCAAACAAATAGCTATACGATGAGAGCCATAGTGCTTAATATTTTGCATCTTTGAATATTTTTCATTTTGAAATGGAGATTGGAATAACATTAATTTTCACATGTCTTTTATTAGTGTAATGTATTTTTCTTTAATATGGTCTTCATTTTTGCCTAAATTATATAACATACATCACCAAATGTCTAGTCTTTATAAATAAATAAAAAGCAATGCAGTCTTTAATATTGCAAAAATACATGCATTACATTGTGACATGTACATATTTAGGGTATTATTCAATACTATACACATTGTTGCATGTATGTATTGTAATTTGTACATGTTTGTTTAATAAAATCAGTATGCAATACATTACATATATATATACTATATAGTTCAAGGTAACATTATTACGATTTATGGCATACAATGCACCCATGAATCAAAAGACATGAGGTATATATGAATTGGGTACATAAGTTATGAATTGGATGCATTAAACATAAGCTAAGAATTGAGTTCATTAAACACAAGTTATGAATTGAGCTTAGGAGTTTACTTCCAAAAAAAATTACAAATGGCGAGCAAAAAAATATAGTAATTATGAGAATATTCTTGAAATATTACTAATTATAGTGAGAATCACTTTTATTTTTAAGAGCACTTTCAAATACCATTTTTTCACACATGATACGCAAAATATATGAAGAGTGACCTCCCCGAGGAATTGAGTTCATTATACATAAGCACTAAATTGGGTTCAATTGCAAAAGATTCTCTCAATGAATAGTAACAATATCTCATGAAAAATGTGATTACATCTCATAATATTGTTTTTTCTAAACATGTTCTTCTTTTGAGACACTCGATAGAACACGATTGGACAAGATTCAACCATGGGGTTATGTTCCAAAATGTAAAAGTAATTTTTTTTAAGAGGAATAAAAAAATCATCACCTCCGTGGATCACGGCAACATATTCATACTCGTCATAATGAGGCTCTACTTTTACTATCTAATCCGTCTACGATATTCTAAAGTATTTGTACCATAGTCTTGTCAATGCTGCTAGTACGTCCTTCATGCCTTCATGCCCTTTGCCTTTCCTTCATGCACTCTGCTCATTACCTTGGGGCTCCACTTGTCCAATTAGCTACTGATGAAGTCCTCTTGGATGTGGAATATGCTGCACCATCTACTGTGGGGGCCAGGCAGAGCCACTGCATGCTACTGACTGTTATGAGAGCCTGGAAACAATCGCTGAGTGAATTATACTTCAGAGCTCTGTGAAGTGACAATTTTCTCTCAGCGTGCATGAGACACAAACTGACAATGAAACGTGAAGAGGCACTCTGTTTCTGAAGCGAAGATTGGTCACAATTTGCAGTGGATATTCTTTGCTGAACACGTCTACAGTGATTGATGAGAGAGATGTGGCTTTAAGTGGACAAAGAGTGGTGCTGGAAGAATTTAATGGGAATCCAATGAACAAACTTCGAGGGCTTGCAGCACCCACTCACTCAACTTCTAGTATGTTCACACCCATCACTACTGTACATTGCTTTTTTGGTTCTGTAAAAAAACCCCCTGAAAGTAAGTTGTAACACGACTTGCAAGTTGTCCACTTGACAAGCAATGGAGGGCCTTTCGTTTTTTTTAACGTGAATGCAAAGTTGCCAGCATGGGAGATATCACTTTTAACACGAGCATGGCAATGAAGAATTGAAAGTAATACAAGGTGGAATTGAACGTAAACTTGCTTGATTGTGTTGGATTGAAAACGTTCGCCGGGCCCCCTTTAGAGCGTCTCTGCAAGGGAATTATTCATGCTTCTCTTTAGGATTTTATTCTCTTCTCCACCCAGCCATCCTTGAGCGGTCAATGAATTCAAAACCCTAAACCCTAAACTTGGTACTTCTTGTTGGGCCAAGTAAGATTTATGCTGATACATAGTTCAACTGCTAAGGTTGCCTTCCATTTTCGATGAAGTTACTGCAGTAGCACAATAGTGTGGTCAGAAAGTGAGTTCTACACAGAATCTGAAAGAGGCAAAGCATGATATAGTGGAAATACTTTAGACTTTAAGCCATTGAATATGGGCCCTCCACACAAGGGATTCTGTACCATATATTCTTTGCATGGAGCAACCTGCAATAGTATGTGGCATTGTTATCAACACAAAATTCCTCGCAGCCAATCACTTTACCCAATTTCGTCCTCAATGCACGATCTTATAACACCAAACAATTGCACCACTGGCCCCATTCTCGAAAGAGATATGGGGCCCCAGCCAGTGCTTTACGTCATTAGTGCACATTGCGAGATCATGCTTGGTCAAGGCTTAGGGTTTGGAAATGGATGACTTGCATAAGCTTATATTACACTCTTTTCCATTGTAGGAAATTTTTTTTGCAAGAATTTTGGAGATCTGAACCAAGAAAATATTTGTACACAATCCCAAAACTCGAGAAAACGAGAGATGTAGCGCATGAAAGATGCTTCAGCAAACGTATAGAAAACGTAAATATTAGTTAAGATCCACGTTCTGGCGACATGGGTGTTCAGTGACTACTGTCACATACTTAGTTTTCAGTTACACCCAGACCCACATACTAAGCTGCATACGATTGTGCCGAGTATTATTTTCGTTTTTGAAAAATAAGGTTTGATAGGAATATTCATAAGTATTTTTCAAAATTTCAATTTTTTTTACAGTACCAAAAACATTTGCAAAAAAAATTCTACCAACTCTGCCCTCCATCTAAGATTGGTAAAAAATATTTCTTTAACTTGAAAAATGAACCTATAATCATGCTCACAAAACACGAATACCAACAATTCAAGATAGAGAACAAAAACCGTAAGGAAAATGTCATCCAAAACTAATTTTTGACCTTACCGTCCTCACTGGGTTAATGTCAATTGACATGCAACACAGTTGATCATCACAATTCTACAGAACTGCATCATTTTGGGCGCCGGATGTGACATTATTCAAATTTGGTGAACTTGTAGGAGAAGGATGAAATATACACTCTTCGTCACTGATATATCATCCATCGATCCGCTTTCATCGTCGACGTTACCTGAAGGGCGTACTGACGAGCAACGATCAGTCCGGTTTGTTTTGTCTAGATTTCCTCGTGCTCTGCGAGCATCTTTGGTTTGTACAGCTTTGAATTTGGGACGCAAATGGTTGCTCAAGCCTCAAGGATTGCGAGAGCCACCTCTAATTTTAGTGAGTGAGAGAAAATAACGCATGGAGTACCTTTATATCCCAATTGGGAATATAAAATTTGTGGCCGTGGGTTGGAGCGACGCGCGCGAGGCCAGAGGGATCACCCCGAAGCTCTGATCACGTAATACGTGGGAGACCATGGGAGCCTTCAAGACTGCACAAGCTGCGCCGCGATGAGCCAACACTGCAGGAATTCAATGCAACTCGCCGATTCTAGTAACCATCTTGAACCCTAACTCTTCCCTGTTTTGGCCATTCCATTCCATTCTGGGGTCTCTACCAAGTCTAGTATTGTTGTCATATATTTCCGGCTCCGTTTCGAAATAAGCGTCCTAGTTTTTTGCAATTTTTTTCTTAACGTTTTTTGTTGCCAAAAAGAAAATCGTCTCAGTACTCGAAAAATTGCCTATCTTTTTTGTGTCACTCTCTCATTGTCCACCCCGTTTGAAGTGAATAGGGCTCACGTTTTAAGGAAAAAAACTAGGAAAATGATTGCCAGAAACTAGGACACTTATTTCGAAACAGAGGGAGTGATTCATTAATGTGGCCAGCGTGTTTCAGAGCGCCGAAATTGTGACATTCTAGTAGAGATCCGAGGATTGAGGAACCTTACGTGAAAAAGTCTGTGCCAATTGATTTCGATATGGCGATACAGTAGAATGTTTCTCAATTGGTACAGGGTTGAATTAATTAGGTGGAAGTTGCCAGAATGGCAAGGAAGAGGCTGAGTTGCAAGGACATGCGCGCGTTTCCCATGCCGCATGGGCCCAAACTGAAACCGATTCTGTCGCCTGAAACGTTCGCGCTCATCAGTGAAGACGCGGTGTCGCTGTCGCAATTAGCATTGATAGGCGTGGTGCCGACGCGGCAGCCGTCTCGAATCGAGCTGCAGTCGTGGGTAGACCTGCATCTGAACTCGTCGAGCTCGAATTGGAAGGAGCCAGCAGGCTCGGTGACGCGAATCCGAATGCTGAAGCGCGGCTACTTCGTGTTGACATTCTCCGCCGCAGACAGAGCACTGGAAGCCCTGAAAGAAAGCCCGTTCGAATTCGGCACGGGCCACCGCCTGTACCTGCACCCGTGGAAGCCGCAGTTCGACCCGGAGAAGCCCATGTCCGGCATCCGAATCCCCATCTGGATCCGCTTCCCGCTTCTCGACGACATCTACATCCGCGCGCTGCCCAGTCTGTGCGCCGCGATCGGCGAGGTCGTGTGGACAGGCGAGCGCGAGGAGTATTTGAAAAAATCCTCCACTCCTCGCATTTGCGTGCTGGTCGAGGATCTGGCCACGCTCCCGTCGGCGCTCATTCTGCCCATTCCGTTCACGAACGAGGAAGTGGAGATTGAGTTGGAGTACGAGGATGTTCCTAGTCAGTGTTCCAATTGCTTGGGGCTCGGTCACAAGCACACGGCGTGTCAGATTGGACAAATCCTGCACGACAAGAGGGTCAATGCGGGCTTCTGCAGCTCCAAGCCGGACTCGACGTCATCCTCTGTGGCTTTGCAACTGGAGGCGGATTCTCAGTGGCATCCGAACGAGATTTTTTGCATTGCGACGCCTCATCAGTGCTTGGCACCTCCGGCGCTCCATTTCAAAAACCACTTCAGCTCTAGTGGACCTCCGAAGTCTAAAGAGTCCGAGACACAGAAAAAAAGCAGTCTGCGTTCCATTAGTTTGTAATATGGTGCAGCTCAAGTATCAATGAGTCCTTCCTAATTTTTTGAGCAGATATTTATGCTTCCTGAAGGTGTGAAGTCCTGCCAGCGCTTTGACATTAGTATTAATTGTTGTACCCTAATTTTCCACCATTTAATGGTTATACTGAATTAATTATATTGAAACATGTTAGACTCTTAAATTCTTCAATTCACCTTCTCTCGGACAGTATGGTCACTTGTAGGCATGGGACTAGCAAAAACTGGTTGTTTCTTTGTCTGCTATGTCATGGTAACAAGAAGCTTGCTACCGGGCCGGAGACTAGTGCAGAGCAGCAGTTACAGTACAGTACTTAGCGGATCATTTTATTAAGTTTATTGATGAGGATAAGGCTTGAATTCAACAAATGATCTGACTGTTGATTATCTACAGAAACAGAATAACTCCGATCTCTTTTTGAGACGACCATGAATTAAGATGCTGTGTGCTCAAGGTCCCACAGCTAGCGAAGAGGACACTGTTTACACTGATAAGCTCTGCCGTTCCGTACTCTTTTAAATTTTGAGATCGTGTACATGATATAGTATGGGGCAGTCTAATACTAGGGAGTTCTTAGTTGTGGAGTGTTTGCATGACCTCAAACTTCATGGCGATCCAGACCAACTGTCTACCGAGATTTGTACGAAATGGTCTGAAAACGCTTCTTCAGTGAAGCAGATGCGCTCCAGAAGCTACCCATCCACTAAAGTAGAGGGCTCTAAACCCGCCACAGTTCTAATCCCTCACTCTACCAAGGACAAACATTTTAAAATTTTGGATGTACCCATGGTGAAGAGCACCACTTTAGAACCCATGTCATTTCTACTTCAGAAATTCATAACTAATTTTAGGAACATCCAAATTTTTTGATTCAAAGTATGTTGGTCTTTGCTTGGATTTGTCTTCTTGTGAAAAATCATGCTTAGTTCTCCCTGTGTCCTCATAAATTCACAGCCCTTAAAAGTAACGGGTTTAGAGCCAGCCCCCAAATACAAAATTATTTATACGCCTGAGTAATTACGTATGTACGTAAGTGCATGTCAATGTCATGTTCCAATGGACTGAAACTGCCTTCTGAGGTGCCAGTCACCAGTGCAAGAACGTGAGAAGGGACCGTAAGAAGGTTCAAGATGGGACAGTATCAACTTATAGACTGTAGCAATGGGCAAGAAAAACACATGCATTCTGTCGGTTGACCCCACAAATAATGCATATTTAGTCAAGAAGTGAGGTCTGGAAGTCTGAAAGTCTGAAACTCCCTTGTGTGTTACGGCGGTGACGTACATTTGGATGTGCCAAGATATTCCGGGCCTATGTCCCTTTGAAGATTTAATTTTTGATTTTTTTTGATTTGACAAAAATGAAACTTGTTTCGTAGCAAGAGAAAAGAAACACAAAACACCCAGCGAGGAACGGCCTGGGGGGAGCACCGTAAGAGCCACTCCCTTTGAGGCACCCAACTCCGTTCTACCTCAAATAGAGAATCGGTTCGCTGTTCAATCTTCTCTCAATCTCTAATAAAAGTGAGAGCGGGTTTGTGACACGACCTTGGTTTGAGGAAGTGCCAAGCCCATTCAATCGTTCAAGCACTTGTTCTCTAAATCAAAACAGGAACTAAAATTAGTTTATTATTTTTTAAAGAGCTCACGTGGGTCTCTCATGAGGGGCCGCCCTTGAGTGGTTAGTGAATCAACGAGGTTAAAATTTAAACTAAATAATCCTTTGAAGATATGGATGGAACTATGGAAGGCAGTGAAACTAAGATAAGATTCTTGCAGTCCTAAATTACAATTCTTGGCTCTAATAGTCCTTGAGCCTTGTTTACAATAAGAGTGAACGACGCCATCTAACCCAAATAGTTGAGAATTTTCACCTTCTAAATCGTGCTACTAGTCACAACAAAACACAACTTGAACTTTGTTTTAAATTGCTATTAGATAATTAAATCTATAAGATAATTAAATCTTTGCATTGTAGTCTTGCGTTGTAATCTTGTAAGAGCTAGCGCTAACTTCCCCCTTCTACATAACATATTTGAGTTGTCTTGACTTGGTCTCTTTTCTATAGGCTATACTGCTACTAAAGAGGCATCATTCCTCACATTATAAATGATGTTTTTACAATAAAATTGTAAATCTTTCAAACACCACTAAAAAGTTTAGAAAGGTGGTCTTTGGGCACAAAGGAATAGAGTCCTAGCAAGGTGCCAATATTAGCCTTTGGTACCATGCTTTAGCACTATTGCTTAGTACCCAAAAACCACCCTTTCTATTAGTGAAGAGTTTTCCTACACAAAGGAATATAGAAAAGGACCAAGTCACGCGACTTCAAGAATGTTATGTAGGTTGTGACAGTGGAATCAATAAAAGGAATTTTTTTTTACATTACTTTTAAAAAGTCTTTGTGTTGTACACCTACATGCCCCATCTCATATTAACAAATTAAGTCGCCATGTGATCACTTATTTTAATTCTCAATAGAATGAAAGAAAAAAATATAATTTGGAATGAAGAAAAGGTAGGAAAATCCAATTCCAACAACATCTCAATCCAAACACGCTAATATCTTGGATATATTAGATCTTAGAATGAATCACTATAAAAATTGAACATTTGAATAATAACCTTTTAATTATTGAACCTTGGCACATCACCACTAATTGGTGAGAGTTAGTATTTACTTCTTGGGGTAAAAAATTGACTGTTGGTAGTTGAAAGAATGACATCCTTCTTTTCTATCCACCAAACTAAATGAAAATCAACAATTTTCTATTGTTCTGGGCATTGGCGGTCACAACTTGACAGATTTAATAACTTCTTATAATGGTTTCAACAGACGTCTCTTAGTTTCTCTACTAGAATATCATCGAATCTCCAAATCTAAAGAAATACATAGAATAACTATTAGGAATGTATAAAAATCACCAAATACCCAGTGAATGTAGTTTATCGTAGTTTGTAAACCATTTGGATGGTTCACATGAACCACTGAAAGGTCCTCCAAAAAGATTGTCAAAATAATCACCATCTCCAACCACAAATTCCCTCTACCTAGTAGTCTTGCCATGTTGCTAAGATTAGAATCCCTCTGCTCGGCATTTTGGGCCTCTTAGTTTTTATTTTGGTCTTCTTTTGAGGCATAACAATCACGACCCTAGTGTCTTGTGCCACCACACTTCCAACAGGGGCTAGACTTCAATCTCTTTTCGGCGTTCTGTGCGCTCTTCAGTCATTAGATGAGCTTTAAAGCCTCTAAAGAGCCGTTTTGAAACTTATGCCAAATCTAAATTTTTTTTGAAATTTTTTTGAATAAAAATTATTAATTATTTTTAAAAAAATACCATTAAAAAAGTATTAAAAATGTTTATTATAGATTTTTGAATATTTTATTATTAAACATATAATAAAAATAGTTTAAAAACTTAATATCTATTTTGATGTGGCCAAAACTTGACCACATCAAATCAACACCATATGTAATATTTTTTAAGTTTTGTTTTAATTATTTTCTGGGAATTATAATAACTCGCAGTCCTTAATCCTTTAGTGCCTAGGGTACTGTAGTTGGGAGCACTGGATTTCAATGGATTTTTTCACTGTGATTGAGACTACTAGAAATAGAATGAATTAAATTGGAAAGTAGCCATACAATTCTATTCTCAACTAGAGAGCACACATTTTATTCAAATTTGAACGGGCATTATATAGAGTGTATATCTAAGTAGCATCATTCACACATGGATAATTTAAACCTCAAATTCATTTTTTACTTTTAAGGCGTATACCTCGGTGGTGGGGCATGTAAATTTGAGCATGCCCGTCGAGACAAATATTTTGGAATGCGTCGATGCGTAGCCTCGGTAGTATTTGGATTCCAAACCTATAAAAACGGATCATCTATGCCTTTTTCCCCCATTTCATTTCTCTCTTGCTCTGCCTCTCTCTAGCTCTCTTGGCGCGGAGCTCAATCATTCCATCTTTGGAGTGGTGCAACTCTAAACTTTTTGTCAAACTTCAACAAACACCTCAATCAATACGAGGTACCCAACCTTTCTTTTTGTATGTGATTTTGGAGATAGTAGCTACATGGTATGTCTATACATGATGTGAGAACAAACGAAGCTTGCTTTCTAGATTATGGATATTTTTGCTTTTATTCATTAATATATGCTTTTTGTTCTTGCTTGCTTCTTTTGCTTATTGATGTTTTAAAGTTAGTTTAATGAGTGTTTGTTGCTTCAGAAACACATTGCTTTAATATGTAATTCAATGTATCAATCAAAACTGTATGCATGATTCTAGATGTAGCAGACATGCTCATAGCGCTTGATCAATCGCCTTTAGAATTAGTTTCTCGCTAGGTCTTAGGAGCAGCTACCTCACATGGTCCTGCAGCTTGGTAGTTAATATCGTAATGTTTCTTTTTCGATATGATTTTTTACTGAGGTCTGGCCGATTTCACCTTTTGAAAGTCTAAGAAAGAAATGTCTATTTAAAAGCATATCGTTTGTACTAGGCAAGTTTTTCAGTATTTTAGTTGAAGCAAGTAACTACAGTGATGAAGTCTAAATAATTGGTTTCTCCATAGCCAAGTTTAGGCTATTGCCTTGTCGGAATGTAAGCGATTGATAGCTAGGTTGTTTCTACATACCAGTAAAGTGTGAATAGTCAACGGGGCATGAATTTAACTTAATGTCTACAAGAAAATAAATCAAAGAGTGAACATTGACTATTTCACAAGCTTGGTTGACAGTCACCTAGAGTTAGCCAGTTAGGAAGAAACGAAGTGCTCACTTGAAAATGGTTCATGGAATATCTTATGACTATAGCAATTCTGCATGTATCTAGGTTAGAATATGTCGAAGGACCCAAGACCTTTACAAATGGACCAAAAAAAATCGCCTCGGACAGTGTGGTTTGCTGGGATAAAAGCAGATGAAGATGTTTCCATTTGCTTGGTACCAAATTCACTCAACGAGCGGGTAACAAGTAGCCTTTGCAACAAAGAAGCCGTTGCAGAGCTGAAGGTGCATTCCAATCAGTTGAAGAATTGTAGCAAGTACTTCGAGGTATGCTTGAGCGAGAGATGGGCATATCCAAATTCATCAGCACCTTCTTTGGAGTTCAATCTTGAAATGATTCACGGGTTGCAGGTAGCGAGCTACATAGACTGCTTTTCCCGCATGTACTCACCATCCCGTAAGGGTTTCAAGGGTTTCAAGGGTGTCAAATCTAGCTTAGACCTTCTGCGAGTAGCGTCTCAAATTGAGTTTCATAAATTGATAAGCTCCATTTGCCGGTATCTGTCAACCATCAAATGGTCGGAAGAGGATGAACTAAGGATTTGGCAATACTCGACTTCCCCGGATTTTCCCCACAATCAAGCAAAGGACTTGGTTGCTCGGTTCGCTTCGAACAATGAAGAGGACCGTGATCAAAAGCTCTACGACGTGATTGAGAAGAACATTCGTATTGCACTTTGTCTAGACAAAACTCAACACAGTGATGGTTCAAATAATGCCCAGTCTTACTTTGAAGATCTATTCCAAAGCATTGGAGTAGGTGCCTTGGATTTTGCGTTTGAGGAGAATTTGGTCATGATTGTCAACAAAGAGGCGAAGAAAATGCTTGTGGACTTTCACGAAGTGTGTAGTAGGCATCTCATGTTTCACGAGACTATGATCTTGGACATGATCATGACAATTCCTCTATTTGGCAAGAAGCTCAAGGCAATCGGTTGGGTACTAAAAATGTTTTTGAGGGCACAAGTGGCTGAAGAAGTGGTGGAGTGCTTTTTGCATTTGGAGTTGTATGCAAAAATGCTTGAAGGTGCCGCGGAATCTGAATCTTTTGCTTACAAGTTGTATGTAGTAGAATTTGCAATGATTGTGCTGCTCATTCATCAAGAGGCAGTCTCTGGAAATCTGTTGTTGGGAATATTGGAGCGAGTTGCACTGCTAGAGAATTGGAACTTAATTTGGCATTGGTTTCATAAGCTGAGCAACAAGACCTTTCGCATCCACCGTTTTACTGTAAATGCCAGAGAAGATGAAGTTTTGACTTTACCCACCAAGCAACAAGTGGAGCTTGTAATACAAGGCAGAGAAGATGTGTTCTTGACTTTGCCCTTTCAGCATCACATGAAGCTTCTTCTAAAACGGGGGATGTGTGAAAGGCCTCCATTCATTAGACCAAACTCGTTTGCAAGTCTAGTGAAGAGAATGTGGCCGTCTGAAGAGGAAGCAAATGTGAGTGCATGCGATGGTATGGATATTTGAGACCAAATTCTTTGGTTGATGAATCCATGCATTTTTAATTATGATTTGTCTAGCGAGAGTAATAGACATGCTATAGAGTTTGTACTTCAGTCATTGATGCTAGAGTTTTATATAAACGGAAAAGTAGTAATTATTGTGAAATGGAAGGAATTGCATTGCCAAGACCTTATATTTGTATCTAAAAGTTAAGTCGTAGCTTACCTCACAAATGTACGTTTATTGTTCACTACAAGCTATCAAAATTTCAAGTTGATATACATAAGTGAAGCAAGAAACTGACTAGACTATGTTTCATTGAGATTCTTAATCAGTTTTGGAACAATCTTTGTAGATAATAGTTTTGTTAGAAAGGACCTACTCAAATTTTGTTTTTAGGTAGCTATTTCGAACATTTGTGAAATGGAAATTGAAACCTTTGGTGATTGATTGAAAGAAATGGCTTAGTGTATGTGTCCTATGAATAATTATGGGTTGGGATGGGGGGTTTTGAAGGGACAATTTTGATTGATTGAAAGAATAGCTTAGTGTATGTCTTCTATGAATAATTATGGGCTGGGATGGGGGGTTTTGAAGGGACAATTCCAATTTAATTATTAAAACAATACACATCATGTTTTGTAGTAGTGTTTGACAAATGAATTGATTAAGAACTTCATAAGACAATCAAGTAGTCTTATGGGAGTGATAAATTACTGGAATTCATTTATGAGCAGGAGTGAGTGGTATAAGTCTTTTATGTGGTTTGAGTCCTAAATTACTAAGGAGCCTTTTTGCGGACGTATGTACTTTTTTATTTTCACTACTGTAGTTTACTAGCAAGTTCGGCAGAAAGTGGTTCTAAAAATAGATGCCTAAAATTTCGGAAATTTATTGGCATTTTTTGCCGAATAAAATATTAATTATTTTTCAAATTTGTCGAAATGTAAGAACTTTTTACTTTCCAATATGTTTTTACGTAATGTAGAAGCATGTGTGAAATTTAGTGGAGAGAAGGTGTTGCTCTTGTAATCAAGTTCATTTACACCCGTCCACAAAGAATATGGGTTAAGTAGTAAGACTCTAGTTTTTGAAATGTGTTGTACACAAATTTTTGGAGTCCAATTGAACATAGAAAATGAAGTTTTATAGAATTTTGTTTAACTAACAAAAGTTGAGAAATCAAGCCTTCTTTCACCTCCAACAAGTTTTGTGTCAAAATAAGTCTTCATGCAAAAGATATGAACAAAATAGCCGTGTTAAGGTCAAAACATCAAAATGCGTAATTAACAGTTTTTGGGAGCTCATTTGTGCATAGAAGATCAACTTTTTTGGATTATTTTTTTAAATAAAAGTTTAGAAATCAAGTAATCTTTCTCTTCCAACAGATTATATGTCATTTGTAGACTCTATGCAAAAGTTATGCGTGTTATAAAAATGAAGACTAACTAGGTGCTTCACCTCAAAGTTTACATATCCCATATGCATTGTTGAATACAACTTCACTCCACTTGCATAAAGCACAGAGCATTCTTTGCTTTTCACTCACATCTTACTAGTCAACCAATACAAGAGTTGTACATGACAATAAGCCAAATTTTAAAACATTTAAAGAAATAACTGCCAAAATTATTAATATACTATTTTAAGGTGCCGAACCTACTTTTTGAATTTTTAATTAAATATTAGGCTGCAAGTTGCCAAACCTCCTAGTAAACTACGGTAGTAGAATTTTGTCTAAATAATGTAAACGGTCTTTAATGACTAGATGTGACAAGTCCATAGTGAAGCAAAGTGATATTAAATTTGCGTTACTATGAACTTGTTGTTACAGGCATTTAGTGATTAAGACCAGTCAAATTATTTAAACAGTTTCTTTGTGTGAACTAAACCTATGATAGATTCAATGAAAGAACAAATTAAACATCAAAATGTACATTACCCACCAACAAGTTTACGTTCATTCAACTTTTCAAAGAATTGCCAATACAAATTACAAAAATTATTAGTTTTGAGCCTAATTTGGACAAGTTGTAGTGCACAAGATGAACAATGCATACAATTGATTTTTGATAATAAAAGTTTTTTTTTATCTATTTTTATTTGAAATTAAAACCTTCATTTTTTTACTCTTAATTCAAACAACTATAAATACAAATTTTGTTGCTTATGGTTTATAAAACTTTCCATGAAAAGAATGCAAATCCTCTGTAGAATCATGTGGAAAAAAAATCATGAGTTTTGAGGTCATATTTACTAAAATATCAATGTTTGAAGTTTTTAGTTTAGAAATGTTCAATTTGAGTATAAATTATACATTTTTATAATATTTGATCCAAAAATTGTTCAAAGAAGTAACTTTTCACACTTCAAATGGTTTAATATATCTTAATATTAATATTGATATTTTTATAAAATTAATTATTTGATTCAATTCTTTGAAAAGCTGAAATGAACGTAAACTTATTGGTGGGTACTGTAGATTGATAGAAGGATATCGTAGCTAGAGTAGATAGAAGGCAAGGTCAACATTGTATCAACTTCCAATATTTATTTATTTTTAAAAAGTTCTAGCAAATGGAACAATCATAAATATTCTTCAAGATTCTCTTTTTCATCATTAAAAATATTCAATTTTTTTGGCATTTATTTTAAGAAAAAAGCAAACTAGCCTTGTCCAAAACCTACAATATCGTGTTTCACAACTTTAACACTCATCATGTTACTCAACTACTAGTCTACCAAACTATCACGTGTAAAAAGTGAAAAGAAATACAATACCCCAAATGTTGAGCAATCTTTTATTTGTAGATTTGTTCATGATGTATCCATCTTAACCCTTCAAGGACATAGCTTTCCTAATTCGCACACCTAAAAATCACTTTTAAACTCCATTTTAGCATGATTTTTTTTAATTCTTGATTTTTTATTTTTTATTTTTTATTTTTTATAATATTAATTTACTTTGTTTCTATTCTAAAGAAATTTGAAGCCTTAAATATGTTCGTTTTAGCATTTGAATAACCTCATTTGACACAATGGAGTAGAAGTGAATGAGCAAGATTCTCCCTAAAAAATGTAAGCATGCGAGGCTTAGTATGTCCATTGAAGGGTTGAGTTTTAGAGTAAATGTTGAAGGTGATGTTGAGGGACTGATTTGGAAATGTAGTATTGTTTGAAACTCAGGGAAGTCACTTAGTGTAAATTTTGGGTACATATGAGCAAATAAAGGGTATTTAATGGGGGCTATGAAATAATTAGGAGATTCTTCTATTTTTAGTGTATTTAGGGTATATTTCATATATATTATAGGATTATTCCTATAATATTCTCAAATTGGTTTTTAAACACTCTATATTACTTCTATAATATAATATAACTCTTATCTCAAATGAATAAAAGACATTCTATATTTGTTCTCTCATAGTTATCTTAATTCTTAACAGTGACTTCCCCGGGGTTTGAAACTTCAGTCTCGATTGTACTGGAATTACTTGAAGCTGGCTAGCATTGATTCTCAACATCTACGCAAGTTATATTTTATACCAAAGACAACAAAAGAATGTTGGGTTGAAATGCAATTACCATTCAACGATTATTTATACTAGATCATTCACCATTAAGGTCTACAACAAAAAACCCCATATTCATTAAATTGGCCAATTTTGATTATATTGGCCGCTCAAATAGTGTGATTTCAGTTCATTTACTCTCTTTATTTGAATAGTGTGGCGGTCAATATAAATAAAATTGGCCAATTTAATGAATATGGGGCTAAAAGTTTCAAGTTCTCCTCAATCTTCTTACTTCAACTCACCTTTTGAATGTTAACCCCTTAACAATGTTGGGGTATTTTTTACGCTGGTATTATCAACATACATGTGATGCTAAAGGGTGTAAAAGTGTGAATTTGGAGGGGGGATTTTTTGACCGAGAATTTGAGAATCATCCAATGATGGAATTCGAAGATTATAGTATGTATTTGAACTATATAATGCACGCTCAAAAATGAGATTTTGGGGGGTTGTGTGACTTCAAAGTTAGATAGAATTTGGATTAAATTTTCAAAAATGAAAGTAAAGAAGTTCAACTATGCCCTATGTCAACACCTCTAATAGCCATATTCGTTATATTGAGACTTTTCGCTTTTTTATCATCAACTCGAAGATAAACCCTTTTATCTCCTTACTACTATTTAAAAAATATATTTAACATCACGACCTTTTGGAATTTCATTATAGAATCACTATTTGAGCATTGATTTTTTATTTTTTTTTCAATTATTATTTTTTAAATGAATTTTTGAATAACTGGCATTTTGTCTCAAAATTAGCTAAAAGTCTCAACATAACGAATATGACTTTGTTGCAATCTTTCATACCAAGAATAGACTCACACATAATTATTGTGAATTTTATAAGTGAAAGTGACTTATCTATATACGGATTAGGACAAAATTTTATACGTTGAAAATTGACAGGAGTGGGTACATTAGTCAAGATCAGATTACACACACTAATGGAAGATGAAGAAGAGAACACAATTCAAAAAAATAAAACAAAATAACAAACACCCAAACACAAGAAATATAGCATAATACATGTGTTGTATTTGTAAGTATTTACTGTATTTTCAAGCATTTCAGTATTTTCGCGTATTGTTGATTGATAGTTGTACAATTCCAAATTGAAAATTTCTTTTTCTAGAAGGTGTGTAATGCATAGGGCAAATATGAACTTCAAGACTAAAGTTCCAATTCTTCACGATTCTTTGTTATTTGCATTTCAAACATTGCAGTGACCATAATCATGTGGTCATTGTGCACTAAAGGGTTAACCCTAAATGAGAGAGGGGGTAAAGGCAAAACCTAGATGTGTTATAAAATGTTACTTCTACAACTTTGATGAAGTTTGGTCCAAGAGAACATAAAAAGCATGATGTTTAAGAATTATTTGTATAGTCAAACTTTAAAAAAATGTTTTGGACACATTTAATGAATTTAGAAGCATTTACCGTTTGATATTCACCAAATTAAACTTTTGATTTTTGAAATTTGAAATTTGGTATGATTCACTAAAAATTAGACATCATATTCTAAAAAAATTAGAAGAAAAAATTTCAAATGATAGTACATCATTTACTATTTTTCCGAAATAGAAAGTTTTATAACTCTAGGACAATGTTGAGGTGTTTTTCATTGAAGAATTCCTTAGTGAATGAAATGAAATATATCAAACACCATTAGAACATGATCTCTACCCCCGATTTTGACAAAAAACCAAAACTCAAAAACGTCATTTTTTGACCATGGATAGTCACAGACTGTTCGGACTGCGACCAGAAAATGGTCGATTGGTCACTAAAAGTTAGGATGCCTCATATTTCATCTCATGTGTATGCTCAGACGTCGTCTTTCACTAAGAGTTAGGGTGCCTCATATTTCATCTCATATGTATGCTCAGACGTCTTTTTTCACTAAGAGTTAGGGTGCCTCATATTTCATCTCATGTGTATGCTCAGACGTCTTATTTCCTTTTGTGGAAGTTGCAAACGTAGTTGTAGTGGCAATGTTATAGTGTCCATCCTTGAAAAGGGAGAGTAGTATTGTTCCAATGTCCCTTTGTCCGGTGGGCACCACGTCGTTGACATTACGAACAGACACTTCATTCACGCCAGCCTTGCATTAGGGTCGGAGTTTCTATCTATCTATCTAGTGGCAATGTTGGCATCAACTCTAGTCTTCAAAGTTTCTTCACTCTGAAGAAGCTGAAGTGTCAGATTATTTGTTGAGGGTCATGGACGCATCCGCTTAGTAAAACATGTGCTAGGCCAGAATAGGGGTATCAAAAGATCCGAGAAGATGACAAAATCTTGCCCTTAACTGCTTGTTCATTGAACACTAAAAGAAAAAAGAAAAGAGGGACTTGTACACTGAGCATGTTCACTCAGATGTGACCATCCTCATTCAAATATGGCCAAATTCACTCAGAATCCCACTCCAGGCTGAGTGAACAAGTCCCTCTTTTCTTCTAGTGGAAGGTCGTATCGCCATGAGACTCGAGCTAAGTAACGATCAACGATCAACTGTAGGCGAACAAGAAAGCTAGCAATTATACCATCCTCATCAGTCATGGTGCACTTGTAGAACTTTTCTTGCAGGCCATGAATATTTTCTGAAGCATTCTGCTCATGGTATAATTCTGAGTGTAGACCTCAAACCTCTTTGGACATGCACAGGCAGAGATAAAGACATTCCCACATGGGATTTCATATGGGAAGTGGGACAAAATTTCCACAATTGTAACTTTCTTGGGATGATTGTAGTGTATTTTTAATCTCGGAAAAGTACAATTGTGGGAAATTTGTCTGCTATTTCCATATGGGAATCATGTACTTATCTCCCTGTGGTGGTGCAACTCATGATGTATGGCACGACAAGATCATCAAGCGCTTGGGTCAAGAGACTATACACTGCATTGTCTCTTTTCTTCCAAGAGAGCTTCTGATCTGCAGGAGCAGTGGCATCATGCTTGAGCCCTGTCCTGTCGACCACATCCGTTAAATCTTTCCCAAGCAAGATTGCACGCATTTGGAACTTCCACAGAATGATGGAAACTGGGTCCTTCAAACCGTGTGATAAACCCAAGTTGCTCACGACCACTCCTGGCCATGGCAGTACGTAATATTCCAAGAAAGAAGAAAAAGAAACCAAAAAAGACAGACTTCAAGAGCTGGAGAAACGCGAACATTGACTGTAAACTTTGTTAATTGACGTGAACGGTGTTCAGGACTGAACAATACGGCAGGTACTAACGAAACCGTCGACAACACCGGCAAGACTGACAAGGAATAATTAAACTTCGAAAAGGATTTCAGAGCGAGAACAACATACGGATAGCACAAGAGCCCATAACCTATTGGAAGCACCAACTGAATTACAGTACAATCGTACTTAACACATACACAGATGAATCAAACAATACTAGCTGACTTTGCTCACACAGATTCCAAGTAATCACTTATATTATGCAAGTAACACTCTACACACCCCTCTGCTTTTAGAGGCTTAGAGCATCCCCACTCCTACACGCTAGAGATGACTCGCTCAAATTATTCATTTACATTTGAAGAGCCCTTGCACTCACACTCCCCCATCCTTGGAGGCCCCTCACACATCAAAAGTGCACATTAAATATTCAATGGACCAATCACAAGTAGAATGTGGGGATATAGTCAACTAAATAGTGATTTGGAGGGTCATTTCTTCACACGCTAGGATCCAGAGCCAAGAGGCATTTTGGAAGGGCCCTTGGCACTTTTCATCTACTTCTGGAGTGTGAGAGACTCTGGGAAGGTTGCGATGGAGCTGCTCTTAATTAGCAGAGTGCACTTCTATAGCCATTATAGCTAAAACCCTAGCTTGACCATAACTACGTTCAAACAGTCAGACGCACACAATGCAAAAGAGTCAGTCCAACGGGTTGTCCCTGCCTTGACACCCGCTGTGGCGGGAACACATCCAGTGATTACTTGCCACGTGTGAAGTCCAAACAATGTGTTGATATGGCATTTTGTAAGTGTAGAGGTGGAATGCTCCAATACAACCTCGCTTGGTTCTGCAGATTCGCTCCAAGTGAGCAACGATCTGGGCAATACCTACTTACATGGCGATGGTAAGGCGAGCCACATAGAACACAATTGGCCTTGAAACATTGTAAAGAACAGGTGACTCATGGCTTTTACTTGAATATTTGTTCGAGATTCATTATGTTCAATTTTTATAGCAAACTAGTAGCCATTGATTGCAAAGTTGGCACCTCTTGGTGTATCATAAATTAGAGTTTACAGACTAATTGTCCATTTGCACACTTGGTAATAGAAGTATGAGTTGTTAGGAAATGAATCTAGTTAAAAGGTGTAATTAAAATCATGAATCCCAACAGTCTAGTAATACCTAGTGCGAATGGGCGGTCTTCAAAGTTTGTTAACGCCAATTCATCCTCCATAAGATACGTTATGCATGTATACAATTTTGGTGGAGCGGATATGTACAAGCTTGTATGCAGTCAACAATTACAAATACCAGGAATATGTTTGTTTTCAGAGAATCGTGGACGTATCTGACGGTGCATCTATTATATTATAACACGTGTACCAAATTTATATATAACATGAAATTTTGTAATTTTGAAGGGGTACTGATTCATGCACCGATGTTTTTTATAAATAATTTTCTGACTACTGGGTGTTTTATCACACCATGTGCTGATTGGTCTATGGAACAACATTGGATATTTGTGTATATTTATCTCTCAATTGATAAAGACAATATACAATCTCAATGTACAAATTGTATGAAATATAGTACACACCTCCAAAATTTATTTCGGAGGTGACCCGGAAAACCCGGGGCCCTGAAAATGCGGGCATGGCAAATTTTGGAGGGGTCCACGTAAGCACGGGGGGCCTGAGGACGCGGTAGGCAAAAAAAATGTGAGAGGGTCCACGTCCTTTGGAATGATGAGCTGGAAATGATGAGCTGGAACCATGAAAACTATGAGCTGGAATCCACGACCCGGGTGCCAATCACGTCTGTCAACCTGACCCGTCATCTCAATCGGGCGCCTTCTGTCTTTGTCTCTCGCCTTGCATTCTGTCATTCTCGCTTGCAAATACCTCCGTTCTGTGATTTTGTGAGTTCTCTGCGATCCTTTGTTTCTGAGTTCTCTGTGATCTCTGTGCTTTCCGTGCCCTCCTTGAGCGATCGATCGGAGTGGAGGGTTTGTGAGGGTTCTCTGCGACTGTGAGTGGCGATCGGAGTGTTTGAGGCCAGCGACAGGGCGATCGGCGCAGGCATTCGAGGGTTCGTGAGCGTGAGGGTTCGGCGATCGGCGCGGGAGTGGATTCGGCGTAATTAGGGTAGCTTACTCTGCGCTTCAAAATTCTTAGATTCTCTCTTCCTGCACAAAGGCAATCTGTGGATCAATCAAAGCAGTAACGAAGGCATCATAATTTCTTCGTTGAGAACCCTGACGTTATTCAAATCATTGCTCCTTCGGCCTTCTGCTCCTGCTCTGCTTGTTGCGGTAATGGCGATGAAGGCTTCGTTTCGTTTGTAGCGAAATATCTTTTGTTCGGAGAAGGTTTACAGAAGCTCTGGCAGGTTTTAGGGTTTCGAGATTTCCGTTTTTGAACACCCCGGGGTGAGTGTTAGGAGAAGCAAGGCACTTGTTAGGCAATGCACTTTCTTGCTCAAGAACCATCTTGTCTGTTCTGAGACTCCCACTAAGCATTTGTGACTATTTTTTCTAGTGTAAGAAAATTGGACCGATGGCTGGAAAGCACCTGTGTCCTGTTTTTTTGAATGCTTTGTTTCTTGAAACTTTGTGGAGTACATTCTTACCCGCTTTTGAACTAAATCATGCTTTGAATTTCTTCCGGTTCTTCCGGTTCATAATTTTTTTTTTGGCCATGTGGCACAATAAAAATTTAAATAAAATCAAATCTGAAATTTTTTCTCATATTTTCCCACCTGTGAGCATTTTTGACACCTATCACCTCAAAAATGCTGTGAGCATTTTTGACACCTATCACCTCAAAAATGTTGTGAGCATTTTTGACACTATCACCTGTGAGCATTTTTGACACCTATCACCTCAAAAATGCTGTGAGCATTTTTGACACCTGTCACCTCAAAAATGCTGTGAGCATTTTTGACACCTATCACCTCAAAAATGCTGTGAGCATTTTTGACATCTATCACCTCAAAAATGCTGTGGGTCTATCACCTGTGAGCATTTTTGACACCTATCACCTCAAAAATGCTGTGAGCATTTTTGACACCTGTCACCTCAAAAATGCTGTGAGCATTTTTGACACCTATCACCTCAAAAATGCTGTGAGCATTTTTGACATCTATCACCTCAAAAATGCTGTGGGTACATAGTGTCAAAAATGCTGTGGGTACATAGTGTCAAAAATGCTGTGGGGTGGGAAAATGAGAGAAAAAATCAGATTTGTTTTTTTTTAATTTTTCATGTGCCACATGGCGAAACCACAAAAAAAGCTGAGCCAGCCGAAGTTGAGAGTGCGCCTGCAGCACTCCGTTGGCCTCGAACAAATTGCCCCTACCGCTCGACACAGATCCCCTCCCCGAAGCACAAACACCCTCCCCGGTCGAACTCTCTCCCCGAAGCACATAAACCCTGCGCAAACATTGACTGGCCCTCGACACAAATCTATCGCACCTCAACTCGACTCACCTGCGCCTCGACACAGATATGTCGAACCCTTGACTCACAGATCTGACGCACCTGCGCCTCCACTCAAACCATCTCAAACCCCAAATGCAAACCCCAAATGCAAACCCTCCACTCAAACGAACTCAAATCTTGCGATCAAACACGAATTCAAACCCTACGACAAAAACAAGATCGCTCACTCCCTCCGACAAAAACGATCGCCCAACAAAACGATTGCCGAGAACCCTGCGAACACGAACACGATCGCTCAAAACACGATCGCCCAGAACACGATCGCTCAGAACACGATTGCCCAGAACACGAACACGATCGTTCCGAAGCCATTGCTCTCGCCGTCGCTCACGCCATCGCTCTCGCCATCACCATCGATTGGACAAGCAGGGTCGAGGGCGAGACCCCTTCTGCCAACGTGTACCCCTTCTGCTAACGGACCCCTTTATCACGAATTTCCGACCCCACTGATTCTGCACTGATTCAGTGCGTTTATCGTTAAACACTCATTCCGCACGTCATACGTGCATTTAGAAGTGTCGTTACGGTACGGAAGTGACATACATTACTAGAGTGTCGATGCAGTGTCTTTTCAATGATTATCAGAAAAGTGTTGTTTCCGCACGATAGTCGTGCTTGACGGAATCCGTGCGTTAATCGTGTATTTACATCACATGGCTGATAAGACACGGATAACGTGCGGTTTTAGTTAATGCGAATTCAGTATCGTATACGTATCATATTAATGCCATTTATTATATTCGTGCAATTTCAGTATCTATCATAATGCAAATTATTTTCGTACGACATTCGTGTACAATATTTTAATATATATTTTGGAATCTTTTGGAATCTTTTGGAATCTTTCAAAAAATATTATTTTGGAATATTTTGGAATATTCCAAGAATCTTCTTTAAATTATACTTCCGGTTTAATTTCCCAAAACATTTTTAGATCTTCATTTATAGAATTTAGAAGCAATACACATTAAAATTTCAAAGAAATAACATTTTATATTTTTAGAATTCAAATTTGGAATTATTGGTTATCATTGTACTTTTCATCATAGGAGCACAAAAAATAGCTCACAACCACCACGATTTTGGCAAAAAATAAATAAATTCAAAAAATTATGAAAAAAATCCTAGATATAGAAAACGTCCTACATAATCTAGTGCAAAAAAAAATTGGAATGTTTTTTTTTTCACATAGTTTAAAACATTCAAAGTCCGCTGAAAAAAAAAAACAGCTCACAGCCATGATCTGCCATCTCGATTTTGACAAAAATTTAAAAAATTCAGAATATTATGAAAAAAATCCTAGATATAGAAAAAGTCCTGCATAATCTAGTGCTAAAAAAAATTTGGAAAAAAAGTTTTTTTCACATAATTAAAAAAATTCAAAGTCCGCTGGAAAAAAAAGTTTGATAATTACCAAAAGAGTTCCATTCTATGCATGAAGAGTTTGAGGTGGTTTGGTGGTTTGGAACTTGATTAGCAACCGGGAGGTTGAGAGTTCAAATCCCACCGTTGGCGATAGAGCTTGGGAAGCTATGGTGGGCCCCACCGCATGTGCGGGCAATTTCCGTGTAGTTGAAGTGGATAGCGAGGAAAGTAATTATTTTATATTTTTTAATATTTTATTTTATTTTATATTTTTTAATAATACTATTTTGATCAAATTTAGATATAAAAATAAAATAAAATCTAGATATGGAAAAGATGATGTCGTACGAAAAACGCACTGAATCAGTGTAGTTTTAAAGACGATTGAAACACGACATTTGACGACTATAAAGAGTGCTGAATTCATACGTTTTCAATAGATGTATCAATCGTGTCGAACCAGTACTATATCCGCTTGTACGAACATCGTGTCATATCAGTGTAGTTGCGATGAATGACGCAATGATGCGGAATCAGTGCGAAAATCGTACGAACCCTTGAAATATCGGAAATCGCACTGAATCAGTGCAGAATCAGTGGGGTCCGAAATTCCTGATGTTCTGCCACTGTGTACCCCTTGTGCGCCAACGTGTACCCCCAGAATTTTCCATTTCCAATATCTCTTTTGCCAACGTGTACCCCCTTTCCGCTGACGTGTACTCCCGCACATTCCAAGATTTCCGCATTTCGGGGGGCCCGGGTTTTCCGGGCCACCTCCGAAAATAAATTTTGGGGTCATAGTACACAACCTCAAATATGATAGACAATAGAGTTAACCGAAATCAGAACAGGAGTTCTGACCCCCTAAAATCGTGGATCCGGAAATCGATGAGGTGTTGGAGTATAAGTGAAATCAAAAATGAAGTTTGAAGATTCCGGTTCTCCATGGACTCCAGAACTATCAGAGGCCCATGCAAGGCTTCGCAATTAAGGCCTGATGCTCTCCAACCAAGGCGTGGAACAATAACAGCTTCTGTCTCTGACAGGGTAGGATAAAGGCAGCAGTATTATATTGTTATTTTTAAGTAAAGCCATGAGGTAGAGAAGAAAGAGGCAACTTGCAAGTGGCTCTCTTCAGCCAACGCAGCTACTGACATAAAACTCCTCTTAGAATGAGTTTTGCAGACTTTTTGACCGCAAAACTAGTTCACACTGCTTTCTATTTTGAATTCTTTGGAAACCATGCCAGTTTGCTTGGCTGCCTTAGATACGGGTCAGACTCACCTCACCTAACATGTATTTTCTCTTCTTTTCGGTTAACTCTAATGCATAAATGGAAAAAAATACAGCAAAACCTTACAGTACATGGCCACTTGCACCAAATACTTGAATGCATTGTGGCGTTTGTCCTTCCCTTTGCTGTATTTGAAGTATTTGCATGTACAAATCGCCAGAATTCTGACTGGGAAGGTGCGTCCAGTATCCAAATCCATTGATTCTTGTCGTAGTCCATCAGGGAAGCAGAACTTGTAATCTGAACCTCAGAAAAAACCGACAAATGCAGAGAGGATCTTCCAATATTCTAGCTAACCCACCCTCAACGATCAGAAAATGGCTTCATGGGCTGCAAAGGATTGAGACTAGAAATCAAGGATTTATTTGGAACAAAATTTAAGTCGATATCACGGTCTTCTAGTGAGATGGAGGGAATACTACATTAGTGGCAAGAATTTGTAAAGTAGGAGCACTCAATTCTAACAGTGTATTCAATGTGGATAATTTTTAAACACGGTAGTCATTTTAAAACGCAAATCTAAGCACATCATAGAGCCCTATCTTTTGTTGACAAAAATGATAACCTATCTATGGTCTACCTAGATTTACATTCTAAAATGTTTAAAAGTTATCGACGTTGGATACACTATCGGAATTGGGTGCTTCAACCTTAGAGGTTGAATTTAGGTAAGGGCTAGAATGAGGTCACTTACGAGAAGTTGACGGCGCAACTGGAGAGAACATAACATTCAATAGCATTCAGCCATTCCGCCTTTTCATCCATCATGTAATTTGTTGTGCATCGTGTGATTTCTATCTATATAGTGCATTAAGTGCTAAAGTACAACCTTTCATTTTTCATTTTTCTAAGAGTGAGAAGGATGGGGAAAGAAGCACGAAGGCGATAAACCTGATTGTCAATGGAGGGACAAAAGTTGTAGTGCACTCTTCAAGATTTCTTTCTATTTAGGTTGCCCATTTTCTACTGATTAGCTATGAACCATAACGGCATAAATTTTTTGGGTTTAAAGTATTATTACTTGTAATGCTACTCTCTTTAAAAGTGAGGGATGTGTGGGGATGTGTGAGCAAACACCATGCTCGTTACCTTCCCTTCTAGTTTTCCAAAACCTTTATCTTTGAAAAAACATGGGTAGCTATTGATTGGTCTTGGATGATAGTGCAAAATATGCTGCGCGCATTCTCCTCAAGAGCAAGACAGAGGGGCGGTTTACATTACGGACCAAGAGCGGTGACCAAGGAAAATGGATTAATTCCATGGTCACACTTCATGGTCATACTTCCGTGGTCATACTTCCATGGTCATACTTCCGTGGTCATACTTCCATGGTCATACTTCCGTGGTCATACTTCCATGGTCATACTTCCATGGTCACACTTCAAAAAAATGTGTAATTTTTAAAGCCCTTGGGCCTCTCACTAAGTATAAACTGAACTTGGACTGGGAGTCAAAAAATAATAAAACGGCATTTCAAGCACATGGTCTCCTCGTTTGGCAATGAGAGAACCCTTTTTGTCTCTCTCACCACAAAATCCGGGAGACCCTCCAACATTATTCACTAGGCCTATTTTTAGGCCTTTTGAGAACCTCAACTCCTTTGGTCACTTTTTTTTTTTCTTATAGTGTAAACCCAAGTCATCCTGAGACGAGTCGATAGAGCCAATCACAGATTTTATAGCTGCATGGGACAAGTTCTTGGTCCGTAGTGTAAACCGCCCTAAAGCCAGTGAAGGGTACTGAATGTTATGAACCCATGCATGTGATCATGAACCCATGTGATGGACTGATACGAAAATAGGGTGCGATCAGAAGGAAGGTCTGTATGGGGAAAAATATCTTAGAAAGGCAGGGAGAGAGTGACTGTCTGTATGGGGAATTATGTCTTACAAGACGGATGACTACTGTCAGAGTGTCATTAAAGAGTTACCAGACACGAGGAGCATGGGACACAATGACGCATGTACCTTAGCATTGTGACGTAGACAAGCAGCCTTTCTGATGTCATGGGAATCCTCTCTGAAGATAAGTTTACAGACCAACTTCTCCTGATCGATGATAAGTTAGATCCTTAGTTGGATGGGTCACTGACAATCATGCAGCACGAGTCAGTCGTCGTAGGCACTGGCGAGGCAGGGCAGGACAGAGCAGGACAATGAATTATTACTTCCAAGTTGTTCAAGTTATGCCTGACAGGTACGACACGGGCAGTGACGCCGGGCCGGGTGGGTGGCAGACGGGTCTCTGAGTGCGCACAGCAATCATGCAGCACGAGTCAGTCGTCGTAGGCACTGGCGAGGCAGGGCAGGACAGAGCAGGACAATGAATTATTACTGCCAAGTTGTTCAAGTTATGCCTGACAGGTACGACACGGGCAGTGACGCCGGGCCGGGTGGGTGGCAGACGGGTCTCTGAGTGCGCACAGCACAGGGCCGGGCCCGGGGAAGTGCCGGGCCGAGGGTGCTATATAGATGGGGCTTGTGCCCGGCATGAAAAAGCACACTGCGGTTGCGCACCACGACACAGATCGACCGAGGGACACTTCCTGAATTCTTCCGCAATGGATCCCTACCGGGTGAGCTCCCCGTCCGCCGGTCGCCGCCTTCGTCTCTCTCGCTCGATCGCTGCCATTGAGCTCCCCTGCATGTCTGCGCTGCATGTTGGCTAGCACCGGCTGATGGCCAGCGTTTCCGCAGCTACCTCTGTCTCGATCTTGCATTCGGGTGTCTACCCGCTTGTGTTTCATTACAGTCAGAATTAGCATTGTAATTTTAGTCACTGCACGTTCGTTCGCTCTACTGCGATCGAAGTGCTCTACCGCGCTTGTAACGCGCTAGCTGACGTCCGATCCAAGTGGATCCAAATGTCTAATCTGTAGATCGAGCTGCTGGAGGATCGCTTGCGCCCGTACAACATAGGTGCATGTGCGAATCGTTCCTAGAGGCTATAGTAATTGCTGCATTGAATCCGATTTCTTCGAGTTCATAAGTGGCAGGATTTAATTAGTCCGTCCCTACAAGTTAACATATTATTGTTTTATGTAAATACTGCTGCCTTCACTCTGAATGTTGAAGCGATCAGGATGATCATTTTTTGCAGTACCGACCATCGAGTGCGTTCAACACGCCCTACATGACCAACAATCAGGGCGGGCCGGTTTACAATAACACCTCGTCTATGACCATTGGGAGCCGAGGTACGTACGCCATGATCACAAGAGCCATACATGCATGCCTCGTACATTGACTAGACTTTTCTGTTAATTCAAGAGCGCATATATGCATTCTGTGATGACTAACTTACTGTGTTCAGAAATAGTCATTCAGCGATCCAGGAGCTCACCAAAGCTAGCTATGCAGTGTGCGGGCAGAGTGTGCAGAACCTGATTAAGATTAATTACTACGTACCGGCATGCGTAATATCTAGAAGAAAATTAAAAGCATTTATTAGTAGTAATAGTGTCACATCCTTGTTTGATATCATGAACAGTACAATTCAGAGCATGGCCAGGTACGGTGCTCGACATGTGTCTGAGCTTGCTTAATTGCCACCCCCAATGACTCTTCGATCCAGGCGTAAACCTGTGCTCATTGATCATGGCCAACAGAAGTAGTGTCTAGTTGTGCGAAGCTTGCAAAGTCTGTCGTGGGTTTCTGACGGCCAAGCGGTGGATATGATGTGCAGGACCTGTGCTCCTGGAAGACTACCACTTGGTGGAGAAGATCGCCAACTTCCACAGAGAGCGCATTCCGGAGCGCATCGTGCACGCTCGGGGAGCAGGAGCCAAGGGCTACTTCGAGGTCACCCATGACATTACCCACCTTACCTGCGCCGATTTTCTCCGAGGCGTCGGTGTCCAGGTACAGTATCCATCTCCAGACCGTTACTTAGTACTGACCGTTGAGACCACAGCCATAGCCTTGATGGCAGCGCTCGAGCAAAACAGTGTGTTTCGCGAACGCCGATCGATCGATGCTGTAAAAATCATTCAGTTCCACAACAATAGTAATAAATTAAAACCTTCGTAGCAGCGATCGAGCAAGCTGCTGTGGCTAGCGCGCAGTCCTGACACGTCGAATTGAAGTCCGCTGTACATTTAATGTCCATATCATGACAGTGACGCACACGTCTGGTGCTTGCAGACGCCTCTCATTGCGCGGTTCTCCACCGTCATTCACGAGAAGGGCAGCCCCGAGACGTTGCCGGACCCTCGCGGATTTGCCGTCAAGTTTTATACCCGCGAAGGTAACTTTGACATGGTGGGCAACAACATGCCGGTTTTCTTCGTGCGCGACGCCATGCAGGTACATTCTGACTACATGCTCGCTCACTCTCTCTGCAACAATTTAAAAGTAGATGATCAACTGAAATGAAAGAAATTAACGTTCTCAGCTGGTCTGCATGCGATGTTGTTAGGTAGAGCTAGCCAGCGTATCTATCGTCACCCCGGTCTGGTGGCTGAACGAAGAATCAGAGTAATTTCAGTAAGACCAACCGACATTTGAAATTATTTATAGGCTAGGTCGCCTATTTTGTTAGTATGAATCATTATCTCTCATTGACTGATGGTTGGCCGTGCGAGCTATGGAGCAGTTTCCGGATGTAATTCACGCCATGAAACCCAACCCCAAGTCAAATGTGCAAGAATGGTGGCGCATCATGGACTACCTGTCGTACATCCCTGAGAGCACCCACATGTTCTTCTGGTGGTTGGACGACTGGGGTGTACCCACTGACTACCGCCACATGGACGGTTACGCTGTGCATACCTTCAAGGTACGAACTCCAGATCACTGACAGTACTGCATGTTTGCTCCCGATCTGCAAGCTGCTTTCAATTTGCTTAGCTTGCTTGCTTGCTACCTGTTGCGAATCATGGTTCATGGTTCACATACTGTAGTAGTGATTAATTCCTCACTGCGGAAATTGTGTGCTGCGGGACATGCCAGTTGATCAACAAGGAGGGCAAGGAGACGCTCATCAAGTGGCACTGGAGACCGACTTGTGGATTGAAGTTCCTGCTGGAGGAGGAGGCTGCTAAGGTGGTGGCCCAGAACCACAGCCATGCCACCAAGGATCTGTACGACACCATCGCTTCCGGCAGCTTCCCCGAATGGAGGCTGTACATCCAGACCATGAACCCGAATGACGAAGACAAGTATGACTTCGACCCCATGGACACCACCAAGATCTGGCCTGAGGAATTGTTCCCCTTGCAGGTTGGTACCAGAACATTACCGAAAAAATCATGTTCTTAACTTACAGTCGCTTGATTGTCTCTACCGTTCGTAACTTAACATAATTTATTTGCTGGGACATCCTGTCAGTGCTATCATATATATGCATGCATATATGCTGCACCACATGGTTTTTATTTAATTTGTTCCGAATGATTGATCATACCAGTAACTATATACATTAGTTACTCGGGTGCATGCATGCATACAGGTCCGGCCAACGGAATGCAATTCATGCATGTACTAATGAAATTTATTTTAGCTTAGAGACTGTCTATCAATCAGAGTGTCGACCGGTACGACCTGGCGTGCCAATTTACATACATGTATATACATATTGATACAAACTAATTGAGTGTGAACGTGTTATGGAGTGCAGCCTGTGGGGCGAATGGTGTTGAACAAGAATCTGGACAACTTCTTCAACGAGAACGAGCAACTTGCGTTCTCGCCGGGAGTAGTGCCGCCCGGAATCTACTACAGTAATGACAAGATGCTGCAGTGCCGAATTTTCGCATACGGCGATACCCAACGCCATCGCCTGGGTCCCAACTACCTGCTCCTGCCAGCCAACGCTCCCAAGTGCGCGCATCACAACAACCACCACGAAGGCTTCATGAATTTCACTCATCGTGACGAAGAGGTACGTGATGATCATCTGCGTGCTAGCTGCAATTCCTAGCTCTCGAGACCTTTTCATTTTAGCAATTAAGCCAGGCTAATGTACTAAGTACTATAGAAATATGTGAGAGCGAGCGAGCGAGCACATGATTAATCTCTAGCTTCGACGCGTCTCTTTCAGTATTGGTACTGTCTGCCCACTACTCTACTAAAGACTAATCACCTAGTCGTGTGTACGTTTACTGGCAGGTCAACTACTGGCCATCACGCTTCGATTCCCTTCGTCTGGCAGAGCGCTTCCCGATCTCCAAGGCACACGTTAGTGGCATCCGAGAGAAGGTAATTATTGCTTACAAGTCTTCATTTCTCTGATCCCACTAATTCATTCATTCATCTAGTAGTTCTATGCGACAGTAGCCACCCCATAGCCTTCATTTAGTCAGTCCATGGCCATCTGCTGCTAGCTGCGTCGCCAATGTCCCTGAAATTTCCTAGGCCCGCTCTCTCGCCTTGGGAGCCATTTTAAAATGAGGTTCCTCAAATTGATCAACTGCACCATCCCAGCCGCCATCGTGTTCGTTCCATGCCTAAGTCTTACAATTCACTTGAACCGACTTAGTATAGAATTCATTTATAGAACTCAACCGCTAGCCTTTCCGAAGCCAGCCTGCCATACATTGCTCTTTCCAGGGCCTGCGAGAAATCAAACCTGAGGGTTCTCAGATTCATGATGATCGAACCGATGAAGGTCACCGGGGCCTGCGCACCCGGCTGGTCACAATGAGCCGGTCTTCGAGATATTAATTAAGTAATTATTATAATTACGTATCTTGGATTTTTCGCCGGCACAAGAGTGAACAGCCGGGGCGCAGTCCCTGTCGACCTACATTTGTTCATCAAAACTGATATATCTATAGTCAGGCCGCAACCACGACATGAGATATATCCATCTAGGTAAGTCAGGTACGCCACTCTCGACGATCCAGTTTCATTGTTCCCGTGTCACTTACTTGCAGGGATTTGATAAGTCGTCCCGAGCCTCATTCAACATTTTATTGATCAAATGTTTCTTGATGGAACGTAATAGTAAACCATGTATTTCTATTGGTGTTCGAACCCTGCGTGTCTTCCTAAAAGTAGATTAGTTAGTAGTAAAGCATTTCCATCGAGCTTCCAGCACCAGCAAGACCTTGAATGAATGGTTTTGGGATTACCGGGGTGATTGCAGACTGTGATTCCGAAGGAGAACAACTTCATCCAGCCCGGCGAACGTTACCGCACTTGGGATCATGCCAGGTATAAGCCAAGCAACCACTTCAACTTCACGTCTCTCTGTCTCCCGAACTCAGCTAGCTTCTGAGGCCGGGCACGTACACAGTGGATAAACACTTCAGTTGAATTATTTGCATTGCATTTATTTCTTCCTTGGGCTCATTAATTATATGACATGATGATGCAACAGGCAGGAGAGATTCATCGCCAGAATGGCCAAGGCACTGGGTGATCCACGGCTAACGCACGAAATCCGCAGTATTTGGCTCTCCTATATGTCTCAGGTAAGTTTACCATATCACTGCTTTGACTATACTAACTTCAGATTGGCATGCAAAGAACAGACATTAATTTCCAGCCTAAATTAAACTTTCCGAATGTAACGTATTCATGAATGATACGACGGCTAGTCCGCCAGATCTAGATTGCTCATCTCTGTTTCAATGAATCTTCATCTCACACTTTTATTACTAGGCCTGCAGCTTACCTGTTGAAATTTTGCTGCCTGCCTCTTGCAGTGTGACAAGACACTGGGACAGAAGCTGGCATCTCGCCTCGGCACAAGAGCAAACATTTAACCACGCACCGATCGATCGGTCGATAGATGGGCCATACTGGAGTACTATTGACCGTATCTAATGGGACTCTAGCGTATATATACAGTATATAGTATATTATGAAGAAGTTGGCACTCACAGGAGTGTTACTCGTAACACCAGTGAGCCACTTCCACACCAAACAGCTAGCGCATGCATTTGGTATACACGGTCGGCGTCGGTACGTGTTTTGCAAGGACATTGCATAACTCCATCAATATGCACAGTTGTAAAGAAAATCAAATTTTTGTTATGAAAATTTTGAAATATTGGTGTTTTATTGCAATAACTACTACAAGTTTCAACAGAAAGGAATCGATGTCTTTTGGTCAATTTTTTTGATAACTTTTATTTTAAATGGGGTGAAAAAGGAGGCCAAATCATCCACTTTTTATCCCGGCAAAATGTTTGGGACCCCTGTGCCTGGCCATGGCAGTACGTAATATTCAAGAAAGAAGAAAAAGAAACCGAAAAAGACAGACTTTAAGAGCTGGAGAAACGCGAACATTGACTGTAAACTTTGTTAATTGATGTGAACGGTGTTCAGGACTGAACAATACCGCAGGTACTAAAGAAACCGTCGACAACACCGGCCAGACTGACAAGGAATAATTATACTTCGACAAGGGTTTCAGAGTCAAGACAACATACGGATAGCACAAGAGCCCATAACCTATTGGAAGCACCAACTGAATTACAGTACAATCGTACTTAACACATACACAGATGAATCAAACAATGTTAGCTGACTTTGCTCACACAGATTCCAAGTGATCACTTATATTATGCAAGTAACACTCTACACCCTTCTGCTATTAGTGGCTTAATTAGCAGAGTACTTACACTTCTATAGCCGTAGCTAAAACCCTAGCTTGACCATAACTACGTTCTTGCATACACAAACAGCTTCAGACGCACACAATACAAAAGAGCCAGTCCAACGGGTTGTCCCTGCCTTGACGCCGGCTGTGGCGGGAACACATTTAGTGATTACTTGCCATCTGTGAAGTCCAAACAATGTGTTGATATGGCATTCTGTAAGTGTAAGAGGTGGAATGCTCCAATACAGCCTCGCTTGGTTCGGCTGATTCGCTCCAAGTGAGCAACGATCTGGGCAAAACCTACTTACATGGCGATGGTAAGGCGAGCCATATAGAACACAATTGGCCTTGAAACATTGACTGTAAAGAACAAGTGACTCACAGCTTTTACTTGAATATTTGTTCGAGATTTGTTATGTTCGATTTTTACAGCAAACCAGTAGCTATTCAATGCGAAGCTGGTACCTCTTGGTGTATCATAAATTAGAGTTTACAGACTAATGGTCCATTTGCTCACTTGGAAATAAAAGTATGAGTTGTTAGGAAAATGAATCTAGTTAAAACTAAGGTGTAAGAGCATCTGCACCCATACTCGCTAAAGGTGACTCACTAAAATTATTCATCTATATTTGAAGAGCCCTTGAAATCATACTCCCCCACCCTTGAACGCCCCTCAAGCACCAAAAGTGCACGTCAAATAGTCAATGCACCATTCACAAGTAGAATGTCACATTCAGTCAACTAAACATAGATTTGGAGGGCCATTTCTTGACTCGCCAAAGTTTAGGGCCAAGAGGCATTTTTGAAGGGCCCGCAGCATTTATCATCCACTTATTGCGTGTGTCAAACTCTTGGCGTGATGGGGTGCAAATGCTCTAACTAAAATCATGAATCCCAACAGTCTTGCTAAGGTACCGGGTTCTATTTCCGACCCCTACTGGTTGGGGGATGGGTGTCAGAAACCAGCCAGCATGGTTTTTGATAGTGTCCAAGAGTGTTCTAATTTCGTCCATGCTTGGAAAAATCAAGAGCTTCTGATTGGTGTAGAAGCACTCTATTTTCAGAATCCAACCTCTCATGAAAACCATGACTCTATGAGCGGTTAATGGTCACTCTAAACTTTCAAACTTAAAAAATCATAGAAAATTGTAGAAATGCTCAAAAAATGTTTTTTTTTTGGGAATGCCTTTGCAATAGCTTTGCAGAGCATCCAAAAATTATTAAAAAATTCTTTCACAAGTCTAAGTATGCAAATCTGAAATTCAGTCGGGAATTGGTCCCACTACCTTAATACCAGGTGCAAATGGACGGTCTTCAAAGTTTGTTAACGCCAATTCATCCTACACAAGGTGCTCCTTAAGATACATTAAGCATGTATACAATTTTGGTGGAGCGGATATGTGTAAGCAGTCTACAATTACATGTGTAACCTTGAGCATATATAGTTTCTTGTCTCCCCAATATGCTAAAATTCAATTTAATACTTTCTACCTCTTTAGTGTCTTCCAGGACTCATGCTCACTTGCATGTGTGACCCTGGCAGGTGCCGACGTGCAAAACGGCAAATGTGGAACGTCTGTGAATCACATTTCTAAGTCCTAGACAGTTTGAACGAGAATTTCTTGTTTCTTTTTATTTCATATAGCGTTGTAGTAAAATGAGGAACAGTCTCACATGGAGGAAACAGAGGACTACTAACAGTAGTTAGGGTATCATTTGCCCTTGTACAGGGCATTCGGCTATGACCATGATCGGAGCTTTGAAGCATGCCGCAGGAAGATTTCGAGGCGTTATGGGGGCTAATCCCCCAACTTTAACCGGGACTAATGTACTTTAGCAAGAACATTTTTGGGGACTGATGTCTATGTAAACATGGAGGCTCCGAGTTAAGAAACTCAGTGCTACAGAGCTACTAGCGCATGAGGCGTTAGCCCCGGCTAAGTCCGCCAAAGCTTACTAACCGATGTTCCTTTTTAGTGGCTGCAAGGTGTCTGAGGATTTTTACCATGAATGGCGTGACCTTGTACAAAGACGATGCGTCCAGAATTTCTTTAAACCCTGCAGCTACATACCGCCACTCTGCTTGATGTAACATTTGCTGTACATTGTTGGCCGGGTCCATGTGAAGCAATCAAGTCATGATCTGCAGTCTTTGAAAGGGCATCATCCTCTTTGCTCTTCTCATCCAGTGGCAGCGGCAGAAAATTAAGATGATGGCTATGAAGATCACGGAGCCTATGACGCCTCCAGCAATGGCAGCGTTGCGTTTTTCCCTGCTTGTGGGTCCAACTGCACATAGAAAAGACAGTTAGGGACCGAAAATTCATCAAAATGACAGCACTCTAATTTTCACAATACCACAGGCTCAGTCTTTCACTATTGCACTGTAATCCTTGAAGAACTTTGGAATTGCAAAAGATATCTTGCTAGCAGATTAGAAACTCTAAGCGCCCTGTATGACTTTCTAAGAGCATGCCCAGCAGTTGCTCATTGCCTCATTGTGCACCAAGTTGGTGTGTGAGAAGTGAAGAATTCCCTATCAACAATCATCGAGCGTGTCCTCAAAAGAGTGTATGGACCAATTACATACTACTATTTTTGTCACTACTTGAAAAAATTACAATGATGGAGAATAAATTTACCAAACTTAACTTCATAAAGTGAGAGCATGGTCTTATCAAAAAATAGGACAAAATGTTTGATGTGAGAATCACTCTCACTATATTGACAATATTTGGTGGGCAAAAATCAAAATCCACAGTAGGAGACATACTTTATCATACAAAAATAGGTTTGGTGAGTGAAAAATGGTTGTTGCTGGGCTTGCTCTAACACAAGCTGAATGCGACTCAGGGACCAAATATGCAAGAAAAGTCTATCATAATGTCTTTATTCATCAATCAGCGGTGCATGTAAGCAGCCTAATATATGGATGATAGGGGAGTTCAAAGTGAGAATTTGAAAAACGTACTTGGGGCAGGAGCTGGAGCGATGAAAAGAGCTGGACCGGGAGTAGCCACTGCAAAAAAAAGTAAGTGCAATGACATAAGCAGATTGCAGCAGAAATCAAGCATACATTCGTTTGCAAATTGCATATTAACTGATACTCTCACTATTCTCAAACCCTAGATTCTGAACATTTTGGGAGTCACACGTACTGATTTCAGCAAACTCATTGACTCTCAAACTTCATCCCTACGGTATTCTCTAGCACTTCATGATTCCTATCCCCTTGCACTTCATCCTTATTCTTGACACACGAATCAGGTGACAAATTTAGTGCATTCATCATAGCCCCTCATTCTTCGTCTCAATGATCAAATTGGATTTTAACAATGAATTTAGTTGAAAACCCAAGGTTAAGCACTGCAAGGAAACTGGTCATTCCTCAGTAGTCGCTTCTCACTTGGTGAGTGTAACTGGTCACATAAGATGAATACCAATTTTTGTCTTATGTGGCCAGTTACACTCACCAAATGAGGAGTGACCACTGACAAATGACCAGTTTCCTTGTAGCGGAGGACCCACTTGGCACCTTGACACATTCAGCAGGTAGTAAATGGTACAAGAATGATGGTGAATTCGTGGTGAACATTTGCTAAATTGAAGTGGTCATTGTGCCATTTACTTGGCAGTGAATCGGTCAAGGTTCCCTGTGGACCATTCATCGAAGATGGGAAATTCAACGAGTTTGCTAGAATCAACTGTGACGAACTGTCCACTAGTAAACAATTGTGCAGACTGAGCCTCTGGACTCTGTAAGGTGCAGGAATTATCATGTAACTTTTTCCAACGCTGGAGCGAAACTGTGGACTCTACATGTTTCCCAAAATAAAGGAATTCAGAGGAATGATCCTTACCTGGAGTGGGGGGAGTGGCTCCAGCGGGAACGGGAGAAGTTGCTCCAGTGGGAACGGGAGCCGTTGCACGGGGAGTGGGAGCAGTTGCACGAGGAGTGGGCGGAGTTGCACGAGGAGTGGGCGGAGTTGCACGAGGAGTAGGCGGAGTTGCACGAGGCGTGGGAGGAGTAGCAGCTGGATCTGGAGTCGTTTGCAGAAGACTTCGACGTCCACCAAAACTAGCTTCTACTGTACAGTACACATCAACAAATTAAAAAATTAACTCCACCTCTCAGAATCTCCGCCTGACGAAATTTCATTCGGGGAGAGATTATGCCCTCAGTTAACGCTCCAACTGATGTGCATAATCACTAGTAAAAAATTACGTTTGATATCACACCTAGTGGCCATTGTTGAACCTTAATTTCCGGAAAACAAAGATGCCGCATGTTTCTACAATTATATGGTCCCGAATTTAAACGAGCGAAAAGAGCCTACTGATCTCACCGAAAATCTCGTCAAGATTGATGCAAAAGAAAGATCTAGAGGAGTCTGTGCATACCATCAGCATGGAGAGCAGTTGCAGCCGCCGGGGAGACGAAGAGGGACGGAACTACGAGCAGGAGAAGGGACACGAACAACGCCAAGCATCTGGATGGCCCCATTCTGAGGCTCCCAAGTTCTTACAATCTGTAGTACTCTCTCTCACACGTACACTCACAAAGCCTGTGCTCGCCCTGTCGGCGACCCTCCGAATTCCCCCAACTTGTAATCCCCGACCCAGCAACAGTGCGGCTCTAAATCCAAACACTCCTGAACTTAGTAGTTAGCAGTTCAGTACCGATTTCTTCCGGGTGTATATGGAGTTTCAAGTACAGTTCTGGGTAGTACGGAGTTTGTACAAACCAGTACCGAGGTTGCGTCGCCTTCGGAACGAAATCCGGGATGCTCTCAACTTGCGAGGAAAATGAAAAGCAACGACAGAGGCGCTGCGCGCGACTAGATCCACAAACGAGTTCACTGTCAAGCTCCAAATTGTGAGGCGTTTCACAGAATCTGCTTGTACATGAACTAACTAGCTCTGGATCTAACTCCGCGTCTCCTTCAAGTACAAGTCCACTGTTCAGTCCCAGCCGCGGTAGGGGACTCGGAACTGAAACCACCCGTTTCATGCCGGCTTGACCTTGGTCCGGTAGATAACGATTTTTTCAAGCCTTTGCAGTTTGCACTCGTCTTTTAGCCTGTTCCTTGCTCGAAGCTTCCTGCTATCCGACTTTATTAATTTACACGTGATCAACGTTCACTCACTTGTGGAGTTCCAGCAAGGGTGAGATGTCAGAGTGCCGAAAAATAGTGACACAAAATTAGAGGTGTTATACCGGTTGTAACGGTGGTGTTGTTCATGTTGACCCGTCAAAAGAGCTGGAGTTCTCCCTCCGTGCAATGAAAGCTCTTTCAGTTTTACAGTCAAAATGTAACTTCTGCAACTTTGATGAAGTTTCGTCCAAATGAGAAAATGAGAAGCATGACGTTTAGTAATTATCCATACCGCCGAAAACTTGATTCTGCAAGTTGATTCTGAATATTCAGTCCTGGGCACCTGACCCATTCCTCCAGAGGAAAGTCAACAAACAGGAGCTTAGTGCTGGTCGCTACAGAAAGCATCTCCCCGAAATTGCTTCCGGGAAAGTAGGGAACTGCGACTAAAGCACGCAGGGAATAGTCAACACGCGAAACTCCATCTCCGTCTCCATTCTTGCATGGTTGCACCTGTTGCCAATAATTTTCTCGTATCCAGTCGCAACAGGCGCTTGGTAGACTTTCACATTAAGTTAATCAATCCCCAATCCTTTTGTGAACGAGTGATGAGCCTGCACAGCACGCCTGCAGATTCATTACTCCTTCCACATGTAAGGGGCGGTTTACACTATGGACCAAGAGCCATGACCAAGAAAATTAAATCATTTTCATGGTCATGGCTCTTGGTCAAAAGCCGTGACCATGAAAAATCAAAAATGCAATTTTAAATGACTTGGTCACTCTTTGTAGTGTAAAGTGGATTTAGACCGGGACAAGTTTAACCTCATCATTCTCTCTTTTATCCTCCCCTTTTTCCTCCTTTCTCTTTAAATAATTGAACACTAGCCAATCAATGATTTTTGAGCCCCATGGTCTCCTAGATTATAGTTGAGTCGAGGCATTTGCTTCGACTCAACTATAATCAAGGAGACCATGAAAACATTATTCATTTGGGAAATTTTAGCATTTTTGGGGACCTCAAAGTTAGTGGTCATTCTCCTTTTGTCAAGGTAGTGTAAAGCCAAATGGGACCAAGAGCTCTTTTTGGGCCAATCACAGATTTTAGAATTCCATGGTCATGGCTCTTGGTCCATAGTGTAAACCGCCCCTAAATGAAAGATCTAAATTTTGAATTTTAGATTCCATCTGTGCGGTTCGATTCACTAATACTATCACCAATATTTAATTATAAAATTTGAAAGTTCAAATTAGAAATTGCTTTTAAATTCAATTACAAACAAAGTTTTAGTATTTTTTGAGTAAAATTTGTTGGAATGAATTTGAAATGAGATACACTTAACCCTTAAACGTCAAGGTAAGCCCCATGGGCTTATTTAAAAGAGAATAATGAAGAAAAAAGTTGATTTTCTCAACCAAATCAAACGAGACTTGGTGCGTTGGAAAGCTACTGAAATAGCGATCTAGAATCCAAAATTTCGCCTCATTTGAGAGATTGTGGAATTGTTGGTAAGCAATCAAAGTTATCAAATTGAACAAGTTTTGAGGTTGGGGCGGCTGAAGTTCAGCAATGCCGCAGTACTACAGTGCTAACCAGCAGTGCACTGTAGAGCCGTTTTTGAAAAAAAAAAAAAAAAAAAAAAAAACAGTCCTCCAAAAATTTAGATGCCTTCCGGGCTGCCCTGTCCAGGCCCTCTTGATGTTTAAGGGTTAAACGTGGTGATTCTTCAAAATTTCTGTGTTTCTTAAATCTATGACCTCATTTTTGCAAAGCCAGTTTTGAATTACAGTCAATGCAATTTTAGTTTGGTCAACGACTTTACATGCTTTTACATTTGTAATTTTAGAAAAAATATGTAATCAAGTATGACTAAATCCAACCGTTAGGACAACAACTTGGTAAAGAATCTCCAAAAAAATAGATGACTTTCATTCAAGCATTGATGAAAACGTGGAAGGGTTTGAATCAGTTAGTCGTCCACTTTTTGGACGCTCTCATGTTTAGAGGCTAACCCCTAAAGGTTGGGCCTATGACCATGGAATCATGCTTTATCTACCACCTCGTCTACCACACTCAATTTTGCGTCTAAAAATAATACAAGAATTCAACTTTATTTTTTTAGTAGATGAAGCCACATATCTACCATAAATTATAATTCTTTCATAAATTTTGGTGAAAATTTGAAATTACTATGGTTTTTTGAAGTGATTATAAAGAAAATTCATATCAATTACAAAATGTATTAGAAAATTATGATTTTTTACCAAAAGTGTGGGACACAATGAAGAAAAGTTTCGTTAATGAAAATCATCCATGTATCTAAATTTAGAAATATTTGCTACACCTCGGTAATACCAACCGAACTTGTAACTACAATAAAACACTCTATTTTCAATTTTTTTAAAATCAAAGTGGAGTAGAATTTAGACTTGGCATGCTTTTTTTGTTAGTTAACCTTAAATGCACTGAAACTCATTTTCATGGCCTAAGTTTAGTTTTAGTAGAACAAACAAAACAAATTAACCCCTAAACGACCAAGTGTCCTAACTAGGACATTTCAATGTTCGAGTAGGTTCCCATGGTGTCAAATTTTTATTTTTATTTTTGAAATATTCATGTGAATTTGGTATGTCAATACAAAAATGGGAATCTAATTTTTTTATTCCGACTTTTTAAGTGGAAGTTATGGAACAAAAGGGGTTTTTTTGGGGAAAATGGGCAGTGCAGGCAGGGCTCAAAATAAACCTCAAAAATTATTATTTTTCAACTTTAACTGTAGGATCTTGTTAAAAATTACCAAGATAGTGCATGGTAAAAATTTCATAGAATTTGACCATACAGATTGCAAGATTATAGCGTTTGAAGTGAAAAAGATGGAATTGCAGTCTTTTGGATATTTTTTGACCGTCTTAGAAGACATGGGAAAAAAATGTTAAATTGGTTAAAAAAATTCTTAAATTTTATTTAAATGTTTGATTTGGTATTTTCTATCAAGAGGAAAAAAATGTTCACAAGAAATGATACCAACTAGCATACCAATGAACACTGTAATTTTAAAATACATTTAATTCATTAGTTTTAATGATGTTATAGTTGGAATGCCTTTTAAATATTCTTTGGAAATAAAACTAAGGTAGATTGGGGTATTGATCTCGTCTCATTAAACAACTATTGATAATGATAGAATAGGAAATTTATGGTTCAAAATCATTAAAAGTGAAAATCTAAAAAAAATATGGTATATTTTGTGCATTATCAAAGGTAAAAAAACCTAAACCATCTATCTTGGTCGTCTACAAGTTGTCTAAATTTTTATTTGAATATGAACCAAATCTAGAGGATTTGATAAAAAATGGAAATAGGACTTTGATAGGTTTTATATTTCAATATTATTACAAAGCTAAAAATAACCTAAACCCTACACCCTACACCCTAAACCCTAAACCCTAAACCTACCGTGAAAACACCCATGGGTGAAAAAACTTTAGAGAGACCAAACGATTAGAGTGTGCAATAACAAAATTTAAATGAAGTTTAACTGAAAGTGACTAAAATTTGTCAATTAGACATTGAAGAGTTATAGAATAAAAAATGATTCTCAGTATGAAATACTATAGTAGCATGTTCGTACTTCATATTCTCATGCACTGTTCTCATTCCTATTCCCATGCAATTAGGCATGTTATGATTTGGCATTGTAGATTTTAATAATAGATTTCAGTCAAAGGCGACTGTACATATCTAATGATTTGTAATCAAAGCTCATGCTGTCAATGTTAAAATTATAGTAATGTTGCCTAATTTTCGATCTTTATTGTAGGAAGTCTAGAAACTTGTTACATATTTCAAACCACATTTCCCCATTGCTTTGAGAGACTATGTCAATTGCCAAGTTTGTAAACTTGAATACACATGGCAATGGATAAAATCATACCTATTATTTTAGATAATTTAAATTCCTAAATATAATTCAAGCTTATAGCAAGAGGTACCCTCTTAGAGTTTTAACAATGCAAGTGAAAATCAAATTTGAAAAAATGACTATATATAGTATTTTATATTTCAAGTGTGTTACCTTTGTGAAATCTAAAACGCCAAAATTAATAAATTTTCCAAAATTTTGAAAATTAAAGAAATAGCAATTTATTACAGTATGAATTCTAAAATTAAACTATTTTGACACATAAATGTTGAAACTAACCTTGATGTACGGACGGTAATTGGAGTTCCTTTTTGAAATAGTGTGGGTGCACTCGTCTTCCATTTGGAAATAGTGTGGGTGCACTCGTCTTCCTTTTGGAAATAGTGTGGCTGCACTCGTCTTCCCACTGTTGAAGGGAGGGAGGGAGAAGTAAAAAGGAACTTCAAACGAACGCCATGAGAAATTCGTCCATGGCCGTCGCAACTCAGAGCATCATCAATGCAGAAACTGCAAAGAGCCACGGTATCGCCGATTTCGAGGTTCAGCTGCGGGGCCGCTTGTGTACTATCCCGCATATTGATGCCTCCCTTCCAACCCGCGGTTCCAAACCAACACTATAAATCTGCCACCTCATGCAAAACGACAAGAAATGAACGACACAGTCGTGTGGACTACTCTTCCTGGGCCAAGGTAGCGAGCGCACGAGGAATCCTGAAAGTAACGGGCAAGAGGGAAGAAATGGCGTGGCTAGGACCGCGAAGCATGGTGCCGTTCATGCATTGGAACGCTCAAAATCTCGTTGGGAGCCCCACCGCAAAAGAAGTCACGGTCCTTCGTCTTTTTCTGCGGTGGGTTGATCATGCTGTGATGGCCCATTCACACCAAGCCTCTGCCGCACTTGCATTCGCGTTCCCAAAATGGAGGAAGGTAAAACCCAAAAACAAAAAAATATTGAAAGCCTTGTCTTTTTTTGCTGCAACTACTTTGCAACTACAATTCACTACCGCAAGTTGGGCCATGCTCCTTTTTTGCATTGCATTCCTTCTTATCATGCGTTCGTCATTTCATATTTTATATTTCTTGTTTTCCAACAGATTCCCTCAAAGTTACCTGACGTACGCATGGATGCTGAATCTCTGCTATATGTGAATGGGCCTTCAGTCTTCACCGGCACCCGCAGCGTTACCGCCTCCTGGGTCGCTCGTCACGCCAGTAATCCCACCGCGTCGCTCACTTCATCGCTTGTCTGCAAGCAACCAAAACAATCAGTAGTAACTTTCGCAGAACAATCCGCATCACTACTGTACTCACCATCTCTACTCTTTCTTTCCTCCTCCCTCACTCACGCACACTTTGTGTTTCTTCTTCTTCATGGAATGGAATGCTGCACTGATTCTTGCGGTTGGATCGAGCTAGCGAGCCCGGGGTTTTAAGCTTGGCCAGTTTCTCCCACGTTTGGCGATCGATTTTGCTGTGGAATTGGGATGCGTGAAGCGTGACGCGCCATGGAGAGGTACGAGAGGTCCGAGAGATCGGAGCGGTATGAGAGAGCCGAGAGGTCGACGGGAGGCTCCCGGGGGGTTGCAGTGCGCGTGCCGCGACGCGTGGTGCGGAATTGGGAGCGGCTGGTCGGGGCCGCCGTGACGGCGGACTTGGAGGCCGGCGGGGAGCAGTCCGATTGGAGTAGCGACGAGGAAGGATTCGACGAGGACGACGATGGCTTTGATCGAATGGTTGTGCCCCATTCGTTGGCCACGCAGACCGACATTGATGCCGTTATGGAAGCTGCCGAAGATATCCAGAAGGATGACAGTGAAGTAGCTCGCATTTGTACGTGTTACTGAATTCTTTCTTTCTTGTGTCGGTAATGCAATTATCCAGTTAAAAATCGATGATTATATAAATCTGGTTTATCTGAATTTAAGAGGATTGGTTTCTTGATTTTTTAGGGTTACAATCGCCGGGGTTATTGTTTAATTTAAATGAAAGCGAGGAATTCTGGAGATCAATTTTCTTAGTCTAATTCCGTGGGCCGACACAATGCTGCTTTGCTTCTGCTGCGTCGGTAGAGCTTCTGTTAAAAAAGTTAGTGAAAAAGCGATGAGAATATATTTTGTCACAAGTCAAATTCACTAGGATTAGCTTATTGATTTGTTAGAGCATCCGCACCGGGACTCGCTAAATGGGGCCGCTATCCCATTTGGCGGGCCCGGGCTGCTCAACGTTCCTCACCGTCACTCCAACTGGCGTCGGTATCGTCGCGGCCTCGCCAAATACAAAGGACTGCTCGCCATCGTTGCGAGTCTGTTGTTTCTTGAGCACGCCCGTATTACGGATTCAAGCGACAAAGATTTGGTCTATTTGGGGTTTTTGGATTTAGGGTCGGATTTTTTTAGCGGTATGGCAAGACGCGGGCGTGGGCAGTCTGTGCAGCGTGGGAGGGGTCGCGGCCAAGCTGGTGTCGCGGATGGTGGCCGGAGCGGCAAGGCGGGGCGAATTTTGTTCACCAGGGAGGACGATGGCGGCGCCAGTGCGGGTCGCGGGAGAGTCGACGAGGTCGACGAGGAGGGGCGGAATCGGGGCAGGCCGGCTCCGCATCTCACTGCCGGGACAGACCACGGCGGACAGCGTGGGAGGGGTCGCGGCCGAGGCGCTGCAGCGCGTGGTGCGGGAGCGACGGGAGATTTTGACAATGCAAGGCAGGCCGGTGGTGCGGGAGCGACACCGGCAGGGAACGTCGACTTCGTGGACTCCCAAACCAGTTGGCTCGATTTGCAATCGGGATTGCAATCTCAGGTGAGTTTACAAAACCCTATTTCTTTGGGTGGTTTGGGTGATTGTGGTGATCGAATTGCAAGTTCTGGGGAATTAGGTCGTGGGCGTGGTCGTACTGGAGGGGCTGGACGCCCTTCAAAAGGTAAAAACTTCGTGCCGGATGAAGAGAGGCAATTGACTAGGAGTGTTTTAGCAATCTCTCAAGATCTGATATGCGGTAATCAACAAAAGGGGAATGTGTATTGGGAGAGAATTTTTCTACACTACGAGCAAAATAGACCGGGTGGGCATAGGAGAGCTCGCTCGTTGGAGTCTAAGTGGGGCATGATAAAGCACGATGTTGCCAAATTCATCGGTGCTTACAATCAAGTCAAACGAATACATAAGAGTGGTCAGAAGGAGTCCGATATTATGCGCATGGCAAAAGAATTGTACCGCACTAAAAGTCAAAAGGGTACCGAGTTTACCTTTGAGCATTGTTGGGAGTTGGTCAAGGACTTCCCCCAGTGGGCTGATGGGGTAAGTACTTCGCAACAGAGCACTCCCTCTCGCCCCTTGTCTGGTTCATCTGAGTTGCCATCGAGTTCCTAGGTGGGCATCCAAAATTTTGTGAGTTCTGTGGAGGTTGCAGGTGACAAATCTCCAAGTATGGACTTCACAATTAGGCCCGGTGGGACGAAGGCTGCGAAGGAAGTTCAACAGGCGGAGAAATCCAAGATAAGGCCACATTGACTAATGCCAAGGCGGCGAAGAAAATGGCAGATGCTACAATGCGCAAGGCGGAGAGCCTTGAATACCAAAACATGATGTTGTTGTTTACCACGCCCATGGATACCATTGTGGAGCCGGACGCTCAAGAATACATACAAATGCTCCGAGAGGAGGAATTACTCAAAATGCGGCGGCGGAGGGCGATTTCGGCGGCCGCGGCATTGCGTGAAGAAAAGGAGCGTGAAGAGGAGGCCATGGCCGAGGAGGAGCGAGCACGACAAGCGGCGGCGAAGGCGGCGGCGGATGAAAACGAGACGTGGAGACAAATTCGATTGGCACGAATTGCGTTCCAAAACTCTTTGCCGGATGACGAGTTTGACAACGAGGACGATTGCGATGGTGAAGTCAATGTGGTGGGAGAGCGGGAAGTCTTGCCCTTGTCGGAATCGGATGAAGAGGACCAAGAAAATTGGGAGGTTTGTTCTTTCCCGCGGTTTTGTTTTTGTTGTCCTTTTTTGGTTTTTGAATTTTTTTTGCGAGGTGCCTGGTGCCAGTTTTTGTTTTTTGTTTGGGTGCCGGGTGCCGGGATTTGGTTTAGGGTCCACGGCCTGTCAGCCCACGGCCTGCCCCAAGCCGTGGCTTGAACTGCCGACCCTGGCCTGTTGCAGCCAAGGCCTGCAGTTCAGGCCATGGCCCGGACTGCAGGCTGCGGCATGCCCGCAGCTATGGCCTGCTGCAGGCATGCCACGGCCTGCAGTTCAGGCCATAGCTTAAACTGCCGGCCAAGGCCTGCAGCCATGGCCGACTGTGGTCATGGCACGGCCTGCAGTTCAGACCCTGCCCTGAACTGCCGAGGCCTCAATTGTGGCCATTTTCGCAATTTAAAAAAAATAAAAATTGCCTCCCTTGTTGGCTTGACCGTGGGCACTTTTTTTCCTTTCTTTGTCTCAATGTGACACCTCTTTTTTGGTACAGCCTACTTGGTGATACATGAGCACTTTCAAATTTTTGAAGAGTATTTTTTATTGTGTGGCAGGCACGAGAGGAATCACAAGAACGGGATGATCCGATTTTTCAATTGGGATTGGGCGGAATGGAACACTCTCAAGTTCATGGTTTAAGGAGCGAAGTAGGGTACTCCGTGCTTTACGAAGAGAATCACGGTAGTGGCATGCTATGGGATCACTTAGAGCATGTCGGTCCGGGAATGCCCACGACATGGAGCTCTTTTAGAGGAAATGATGACTCTCAACAAGAGTACTTGGGCCTTGATTTGGCTATGAGTGGTGGTACTAATTTTTATAGACAAATGTGATACTAGTCACGATATGAGTAGTAGTACTATTTTTTTATGACAAATGTGATACTAGTCACGATTTTATTTATCATGCCAAATTGGCACCTTTCAAGTTCCACAAATGCTCAATGAGGTCACCACGAAGTCCATAGTGTGTGTCTACATCCGCTATCTTTGAAGTACTAGTCAATAACTCCTCAAAGGACAACGCCTTCTCGAATGGCACATTTCCCTCTTGTAATTCCCCAACAATGTCATCTAAACCCTCAATGTCTTCCTCATCCTCTAAAATCATGTTGTGCAAAATGCAACATGTAAACATGATGTTAGAGATGACATCCATGCTCCAATGGCGGCACGGATTGCGTATAATTGCAAATCGGGCTTGTAAAACCCCAAAACACCGCTCGACGTCTTTCCGCACCGCTTCTTGCCTCTTGGCAAAGTAGCTCCTTCTCTCATCCTGTGGCTTGTGGATGCTTTGGACAAAGCAAGCCCATTCGGGATAAATCCCGGCCGTTAGGAGGTAGTAGCGATCGTAGTCACAACCATTGACCGTGAAGTGCATGTCATGAGCGGCACCCGTCAACATATTATGGATCAATAGAGACCGGTCCAACACATTCAAATCATTGTTGGACCCCGGTAACCTAAAGAAAGTGTGCCAAATGTACAAGCTTTGATCCGCCACGGCCTCTAAGATTATTGACTTATTCCCATCCTTGTCACCGAAATCCCCTTGCCACGCTATCGGGAAATTTTTCCAATCGTAATGCATACAATCTAAAGATGCAAACATCCCTGGAAAGCCACGGTCGCGATTAATCGCCAATTGCTTCTCAAAGTCGGCTCGTGTAGGTTGGCGCATATGGTAACCTTTGAACTCCGCCCTAATTGCGATGCAAAACCTCTTCAAAGACTTCATGGCAGTAGTCTCACTAGTACGACAATACTCATCAGTCGCGTCAGCACATAAACCATAACAAAGCATTCGTAAGGCCGACGTAATTTTCTGATGAGGTGACAAGCCTAAAAACCCGCACGCATCCCTTTTTTGCACAAAATAGTCATCTCTAGCACAAACCCTAGCTAGAATTGTCAAAAACAAGGACCTCCGCATGCGATAGCGGCGACGAAAAATTTGTGGACCGTACACCGGCTCATCTATGAAATAATCAGCCATCATGCGGAGGTGCATGTCGTGCCTATACCTCTGAACATTGGAAGATTTCCCGGGCCGCGATCATGGGATACGTTCGGGCACTTCCAAGTTTCTTGCCCTTTGATCTAACCCCATCATCCATCGTACATTGTGATCGTCTTCGTCATCGTCCTCCAAAAACGCTCTCGAGTCGCCAGGAGGCGAGCCCGCCACTGGTCCATAACCCCTAAACCCCTAACTCTATGTGTGTAGAATGAGCATGGAAAAAAAATTAAAAATGGCCCAAGTAGCTGCTGCCGGCAGCCACGCCTTAGCCTCATAGTTTCTGCACACAGCCGGGGAGCTCCTAGTTTCAGCTCGCAGCCTTGGCTGGGCTGATCAGCTTTTTGGGCCCCCGCCGGCCACCTCAGCCCGCCACATCGGATTTTTGGGCCCTCGAAACCGCTGCCACCTCGGACCTGCGATTCCGCCGCGGCCAGCTGGACAGGGGCCAGTTTAGCCGGCAGCTGGAGGCTCCCACGATTCCTCCCATAGCGCGCGGCGATCGTGAGTGCGGGTGGGGGATCCATTTTTTGCAGAGTCTGCCGATTACTGTAGCGCCCTTGAAACCCCATTTGGCGCGCCTATTTTGAAATGTCCCGGTGCGGATGCTCTTAGGGATACAATCGTAGTGCATATGTGTTTTTGGAAAGATGGATTCTGTTATGAGGAATTTCGGAGATCGTTATCTTTCGTATCTAATTTCGTTGCCTGACACAATGCTGCGGCTTCGATTCTACAGTGTACGAATATGCATACTATTTGACGTAGCAAATGGATCCCTTGAATCGTGGACGAGGTGTTCTGGAGTTCAAATCGTCTTTGAAAGCTATTCTCATGGTACGTTTTGGTCATGCGTTGCTTAACGATTCTGCAATATTTTGTTTAAACTCAACGTTTTAAAGTCGTACTTAATTTTGAACGTTCAGATGTCAGTGTTTGGGGGTACACTGATGACCAAGTTTTGACGCGTAGCCTGGCTTATAGGCCTGGTAGACGAAATGGATATATTAAGTATGTTACATGCAAGTGACAACAAATTGGGAACTTCGGTAATTATGCAGCAAAAGCGTTTAAAGCACCACATCGACCGAAGCCAAGATGTGAGGCTTCTTACGGAGTACCACACTATGCTCAAAGAGAGAGAGGACATTGAGATCCTTAATGTAGAGGAGCAAGCGGCTTGAGAAGGCCAGGTTCTAGACGAGAATCCTGAATAGTATGTTGCTGATCCCGTTACTGTTGGTGAAGTCTTCATGTTTTTTGAGCCTTGTCTGTGACAAACTTGAAAGGTCAACAGTGCATTTTGGTGCCTGTAGATATGGTCATAGCCAGGCTTCCCTATAAATTTTGAACCTGAATTTTATTTTCTGTCTTGAATTGTATCATCAGGGACCTGGTCTACTGGTCCAGGATAGGAAATCTATTTGTAAATGTGACGAGCCATTCTTCCAGTATTAAATATTTATCTTAGGTGATGCTGGCACACATGCAGCTGTCCTCACTCAGGGCTATGTTTTGTTGCTAACATAATAGTAATAATAAGGTTATGCTCTATTTTTCTGAAAAACTAGCTTATTTCCGGTGGTGTCTCCAATTTCTGTTGAAGTAGTATGTGGTGATGGCGTAGCAGCTGAGAAACTAAATTCCTGTCATGTGATTGAGCTTTGTGGTTTGATTTCTCTGCAGCCAAGATTGGAGAGCAGATAAGCTCAGAAGATTCTACGAAGTTGCAAAAATCTTAAACAATGCAGCTAACTATTTGGCAGTGCTCAGCGCAACCTGAAGTTGCTTGTGGAGGTCGTAATTCAGCTGTAAGTTGAAATCAAGTATCCCTACAGTTGGCATTGTGGACCCGGGGTATTTATATGAATTGTTTCATGTTGCAGTTCAAATTTTCATGAGTTCAGTCTGAGTTATCAGTATATTGACTATTTTTTCATTGTTACTTTATTTCCAGCAAACCTCTTCAAGTGGAGATTCAACGCCGTTGTTGGGATCCTATCAAAGGAGGGAGCGTAGAGTTGGAAGGTTCTGGGCCCTATCATTGCGAATGAGGGTATCACTGCGCATGGAAGCTCATTATCTATGAAAAACGTACATTATCTACTCACACGTTACATATAAACCCTGGAATCCACAACAGGTATAGATATTCTCACTACGTCTGTCTAGCTAGGGTTTTAGTTCAGAGTTGTCAAGCAGAGGCCATTTTGCGATTTCGTTGAGTGATGCACTTTATGGTTGGAGTTTTTTGTTTTAGTGATACAGCAAGGGTTTAGAAATTGGCAGAGGATGTTTTGAATGAGAAGAGGCACTGGCCATTTGTTGAATAAATTCTTTGGAGTTTTGTAGCGCGGAAGGTTGCATCATTTAGAAATTGGCAGAGGATGTTTTGAATGAGAAGAGGCACTGGCCATTTCTTGAATGAATTCTTTAGAGCTTTGTAGCGCGGAGGGTTGCATCATTTCAAGTGCGGTAGCCATAGCCATCTCGGAAGAAGATGAACGCGAGTCACTTCTTCACCAAAATGAACGTGAGAGATAGGAGGAACTGTTTCTGGCTTTGCAACGGAAGAGCTGTGTTTGTTTCTGGCTCTACAACGAAAGAAGAAGGCGACGAAGGGAGTGTTAGCCATAGCCGAAGCTTCAAAGTAGTAGAGTTCTTGACTTGACTTTGATTCGGTCTTTGAGTTTGTTAGTGATGTCGTTGGGAAGTGTTATTGGAAACATAGCGTGAGATAGTTTCATAATTCTTTATAGTTTCAGATTTGGAGCGATTCTCGAATTGGCTCTTCGTTTGGTTTTTGTGTTCGTTTGAACCAATGATAGGATTATTGTGTAATGAGAAGAAAGTGATCGACATTTTAGTTTGGAGGACGCAACTATAAAGGGAGAGCATCACTGAAGCGTACAAGATATTGTTTGAGGAAAGCTTGCATAAACGCTTCAAGGCTTGTTTGAGTGGCAAACTGGAGAAATGTTTGTTGTTGTTGACCATGGACCCGTGTGAGCGAGACGTTGTGCTCTTGTATGAAGCGTTGCGGAAAGGAGGGCAAAACAAAGACCGCACAGTGATTGGCATTCTGTGTACATGAACACCGGCTCAAATCTACTTGATCAAGCAAACTTACTATGCTTTGTTTTAGAGCATCACGTTGATGGATCTGGTTTCTTTATCTTTGAGCCTCACAACAAGGTAACAACAATTTAATCTTTTTCTCACATATGTGATGAATACTCCTTGTGTGTGGAAATATCCGTCCTTGTGTTTGGCGTGTTTTGAATTAACGCTTTTCATTTGCCCAAAAAACTTGTTTCAGTACTTGAAAAATGGTCTATCTTCATAGTTCTAAGAGAAGTGGAGACAAGCTTCCGTTAACTTGAAAAAGTAGTTTTTAAGAATCTTTCATTCATTGCAGGGAGAAACAGTAACCTACACAAATAAGTATGGTCTCATAGTGGGAGGTGTTGCTGATGTTCAATGTGGTAAGCTGACGCGAGAATTGTTTCTTTGACGTTCTCGGGCTTCTCTTGCTGCTTGAGTTGAGATTAGTGAGTCTTTGTAGTTGATCTTTACTATTTCTGATGTTTGATGTAGAAAGGTGATATTAGAAACGTTTCTTTGAAATTCTTGAACTTTTGCTTGATTCCTTACATGTTAAAAGTCAGTAGTTATGGTTTTTTTTTATGTTGAATGTGTCAAGGGACACATTCAACATATATGATGCAAGACACTAATATAATTATGTGCGCGAATGTCTGGTTGTCAGCAGATCTACAAAATGGCACAAATTTATCGTTTGAAAAGTGGCAGCCAAGGCTCTGGCAAGAAGAGGTTTGAATGATTTTACTTGCATCAATCATGAACGTTTTTTTTATGAATGTGTGGTTGATGTGCGGTAATTGAAATGTTATCATTTTTTTTGCACTTCCTCGTGTTGCTAAGTTCCACCTCAAGCTGAATTTATTGGTAGGCTTCCTATCTATGCATTCATTCATTTGTTGTAGCCCATCGCTTATTGTTCGAAATTGGAAATTTTGTAGAATTTTGCAATGGGGTAGCACAAGGAGATGGAGCGGTCCATGCAATACATCACAAGAGCATTTGGGAAACTCTTTTAGGAAACATTTCCAAATCATCAAAACCACCACTGAAGTCATCGTTTAAACCTGCCAGATATGTGAAGAGACGGAGGTTGAGGACTCAAGAATTAATGAGAGCAAGCATTGTTGGACATCCAAAGTGGAAGGATGAAAATTAGAGAGGCCTCACGGCATCACATTATTCCTGAGTCCAGTATTGGTGCATGACAAAGTGAAAAGGTAAAATCAAAGAGAAGCGGACCAAAGACTATCTTTACAACAGAGGAGGAGAAATAATTGGTTGAATGGTGTGAGATCACACAAAATGTAGCTCATTGTGCCTCTTTAACCCTTCTTAAGGGTAAAGTGACGCGAATTTGTAGCGATAGGTTGACACCATTTCGTGAAGGTACACCTGGTAGAAGTTGGTGGTATTGGTTTCAAAAGCGGCATCCACAGTTGGTGCTTCGTAGACCAGAAAAATTGGATCTTGCAAGAGCTCAAGGCCTATCTAAAGAAGCAAGTGATAAGTTTTACAGATTTCTGATTAGTGTATATGAAGAAGGAAAATATCCTCTGTGTAGGATCTGGAATGCGGTTTGAGTGCTGGTCAGACAAATAGTAGCATCAAGGTTATTGGAATCAAAGGGTCAAAAATTGTTATGACTACCAATAGAAGCAACCGGGAGTGGATGACAATTCTCGTATGTGTGAATGCCATGGGGTATAGCATTCCAAATCTTTACATTTTCAAGTCAAAGGGTAGGAAGCAAAAAGACTACATAGAGCGATGCGAACCAAATGCGAAGATGGCATTCCAAGAGAAAGGTCGGATAAATGAAGAAATCTTTTGTGAGTGGTTGGACCATTTCCAAGACTCTGTGCATGGAGGAGTTTCTCAAGAGAGAAAGCACCTTTTATTGCTTGACGAACATGCTAGTCACATTAGTTATAATGTGGTGAATAAGGCAGCGGCTTATGGGATTGACATAGGGTTATTACCCTCCCATACGACACACAGGATGCAACCATTTGATGTCTCTATCTTTAAATCGTTCAAATGCAATTTTATTAGCATGAAAGAACGGTTTATCAATGCTAAACCAACATGGTCAAATGGTAGCTTCGACAAGACCTACCTTACAGAACTGGAAAGCAACGCATTAAGAGAGGCACTTACAGTGTTGAATATTCAAGCTGGTTTTAGAAAAACTGGCATATATCCACTAAATGTGCATGTTATGAATGACGAATGTGGACCCTCTCCAGTGTTTACTTCTAAAGTTGCTATCAAATCAACTTCACTAATTGCCAACAACAATGCCATGGAAACATAGAGGTAATATTTACTTACTTGCATTGATGAATGAGTATTGTTTAATGCTTAGTCCATGGTTTATTGTGATTGAACTAAAAGATCTTGGGTGGGATGGAACAGGGAATGTGTTGGACCTATCGAAATATCATGGGCAGATGTCCATGCCTTCGATGCGGATCAGTTTTTAAATGACACAGTCATTGACTTTTACATTAGGTATTCAACTCTTTTAACCCTATATTATTTTGGTTTTGTGTATGTCATTGATTTATATCCTAATTATAGTGTGTTGTGAAAATAGGCACATTCACACTCAACAAACTTTGGACCAGGAATGGAGAAAGAAGTTATATTTTTCAATTGCTTTTTTTACACAAAAGCAAAATGTTGTTTGGATTTTCAGGACCTCAAGAAGTGGACAAGGGAATTCAAGTACTCTCAAAAGACTATCTCTTTGTCTCAATCCAGGACAAGTAAGAAACATTTACTCATATCCTTTTGTAAGTTTCATCTGAATTTATAATTTGTATGGGATTATATGTATATTATTAACCTTGTTCTTTTGTGTTATTCTTGCTAGTCTCCATTGGAGTCTTGCAATCATACAACCTGGCCAAATGGGTCTTTTAGAATAGATTATTATGCACTTGGATTCAATGAATCAAGGCCATGATAGAAATTTGATATTTGATGTTCTGAAAAGGTACTTTGCAAAAGTCATGTCTCTTCAGAAATCATTGAGATATAAATTAGCTACAATGGCAATTGAAGAATAACATTTGAAGTTTTAATTTGTTGTTTCATTTTAGTTACGTTTACCTCACTGATTACAATATGGTAACTCAACAATTTATTTTTTTGTTTGTAGATATCTTATTTGGAAATGGCATTCCATTGTTGGAGTTCGTGAGAACGAAGACCATACAACAACTACAAAGGGAATCTTTCACAAAAGAGTATCAGTAAGTGTACAAATCATCCTTCAATACTCTATTTAGGTGTTGAAATAGGTAGGCTGGAATTATGCTTAACATGTATTGAGTTCAAGGTCTAATTCATTCAATAGGTTCCTTTGCAGGAAAATGGCACTGACTGTGGGCTCTTTTTGCTACATTACATTGAGAAGTTTTTAGAAGATGCACCTGAAAAATTGATCTACCAGAATCTAGATGACCTATTCAATGATAATTGGTTTTCACGAATAGAAGCTTCAAATTTACGAGGGAAATACAAGAACCATGATGGAGATGTTGGAACTACAAATGTTGGGACCCATGTAAAATCTAAAATAGTTTGGATGATCTAAATTTTATTTGGAGTGAGGGGGTAGGAACATGCATATCCCTTCCTTCAACTTATTTTTTGAAAAAAGTAAAGGAGTACTAGGCATGTACCCACCTTCCTTGACACAAATTTAAATCATTTGTAACTTGCCACAAATTCGATAGCAAAGGGGGATGGGAACATGCCCACCCTTTCTATCAATTCATTTTTTTAAGAAGTATAGGGGATAGACATGTGCGCCCCCCTTTGCTATTAAAATTTTCTACATGATACTTTTAGAATGTAGTAGGAACATGCCCACCCCCCTATGCTATCAAACATTTTTGCAATAGATTCTTTTTATAGGATCATCGTGTGAATTTACATGCACGTTGAAAAGTTAAATATAAAGGAAAAGTTGTAGCTTTATGTAGAATCTAAACTATTTAATAAAGATAGTGAAATTAAAAATCACCAACTACTTCTATATATAAGTATGTTTGAAATGAATGTCTTTGTATTGATGCTTAATTTTTTAATAAATTTATTGTATGCTTACATAGAATATAGGCTCTTTTTTGATATTTTATAAAGCCAATGGTACAATTTACACAAATAAAAAGTACTTATGGCTATGTACACTTTTAAGGAACAAGTATTATATATAGAACCTTGCCATATTGTCTTTGGATAAAATGCATGTCCTTTTTGTTTTATGTGATTTACGCCATTGCTACAATGTTGTGGCATAGAACTATGGACACGTCTAATGAAGAGACTATTATAACTACATGCTTTAATTTAGCTTTGAGTGGCATAGTGAAGGTTATCTATTTTTGTAAATTTAAAGAGCCCTATAAACAATCAACTCTTTAAAATGATCCAAAACAATGGTCAAGTGTTGTCTTGGTATCGATAACTTACTTTTTATATGTATGATTATATATATATATATATTCACATCAATTTGTATATCAATGCAATACCACTAAAGTGCACTTATATACAATACGTTTTTTTTAAAGTTTTGCGTAAAGTCAAATTTCTCTTGTTGCATGAGAAAGGTAAGTATTAGATTTTAACAATATGCACATAAAGAAGTTCAAGTGCCATATTCCAAATATGCATATTAAGTAAAGCTCCACATATAGTCCGGACAATATGTTCAGGTTCATTATTTCTCTAATGGTTCTCGAAGTTGAGATAGTGTTTATACATGGCTTACAAGTCTATAGTTACAAAGAGGCGTACTGGAAAACATGGATTTTTGGGAAGAAAGACGTGAATGGCAGGGAATTTTGTTGGCCAATAGCATGGTTGAACAAAGATTTTCCTGGAGCCGGATATGGTCCATTAATTTCATAAGACTCCTCTGCTTTGAGGACAAGCAAGACAGTAAATATGGATGAGTACTTGCTTGGAGAGAGCTTGGCACAAAGCATTGTTGGATTGGATGTCAACATATTAGGTCAAGAGAATCGTTCGATTGTCTTTGTTTGCCATAGCCTCGGAGGCCTGGTGGTGAAAGAGATTGTTATCAAAGCACATGGAAGAGTTGGGAATGAGCCAAAGTATGCTACTTCTCTGCAAAATATAAGAGGGTTCCACTTTTATGCCACACCCCTTGATGGCTCCAAGCTTGCTGATTTGGCTACGCACTTGCCTAAGATGGGGAAGATAGTTGTTCTATTGAACGTTATCAATACAAAGCTGGGACGCCTTAATGCACAGTTTGAACGTATTGTTAGTCTAGACAAGTATGTCAACAAATGGAAATTTGCGTTGGTTGCAGAGACACATGTGACTAAAATCCCGATACGTGTGAGTTGTCATAGAACCGTACATTTTCTTTCATGTTTCTCATCATGTCTTAGGATGAGGAGGTCTCCACACGATAGGTCAATGATTAAAAAAGTCCAATATTTTTTTATAATTTTTGCACTACTATAGTTTTCCCATTTCAATGGCTTTCAGTATGTTTGCTTACAATTGCTATTAGATGATTTTTTTTTTTTGGTGAATTTTGTGTCAATCTTGAAGAGGATTCCAACACACTAGAATGCATTTCATTTGGATACCATATGCATATTAAGTAAGTTATGAATGTTTGAAATTTTTGCTTATAGAAATTCCCAAAACTGCTGACTTGTTAGCTATTGTACATTTACTCAACAATATATCCATGTTTAACCTACCTACAAGAATTAGGAAGCCACATGAAAGGAGAATCTACTTTAGTCATGAATATCTACCGGAATAGCATCTACATTGAAATTAGAGACCCACACAAATTTGCTAAGTGACAACTAAACTAAGTGACACCTAGTTTCATATTTGGTTTGAGCATCACTATTATTGACATTTGTTGAGCTATGTGTTCATAACATTCTTCATACCTTGTTGAACCACGCCCTTTACACTGTAACACAATGTAGCTAATAAAATAATTCATTGACTAGCATATTAAGAAGGCTTCTTATGGACATGGATGGTGCATCTACATAAATAACTGTCAAAAGGGGTTTAATGAGTACCTTTTAGGCTTTTTTGGATCTTGTGTTAGGAGAACTAATATTGGTTGACATTTGTGGAGCTATGAAAATTAATTTAAGTTTGAGCTTGCCAAGTTTTGTTGGATCTGCTAGCAACCGCAAATTTAGGTCCCTCAAAATGATTGTTGGCTACTTCAATTCAATGTGGACCCACAATTTACTTCCTTACTACTAATATTCAATTCAATTGGAACTCAATTTTCAATTTAATTTGGAACCACAACTCACTACTTTACCCATATTCAATTCTCATGCACATTAGGAGTACGTAAATATAGAACTATTTAAATATTCGTGCAAATAGGGAATTTGAGATTTGACTATATATCAAAATTTGTTTGTATTGATTAAAGAAAAAGAATTTGATACCTTTAATAATTTGGGTACAAGTTAAAAGTCCTTTAAAAGTTTGACTTTATCTACTTTGAAAACAACTTTAATCAAATATGCAAAAATGGGCAACAATGAATTAGCACCAAATGAATGTAACTTCCAAAAAAAGGACGAATGTAGCCAACATATGCACTTGTCCTTTTTAGGCATTTACACAAAAATTCTTTGTCTTGGCAATTTTTGACTTATGTTAGGCCCTTGAAACAACGTGCTACTTTTTATGATAATTACTAAAATAAAAAGGACTCCGATCCCAAAAGAGGACCACTGTGAATCAAGCGTCTATTTGATTCACCACTGGGTCTATATTTGGATGACGTAAATAAGAGGTATAGATCTACTCCACCAATTAGAATACAGACACTCTAAATGATAATTGGCATTGATTGCAATCAACATACACTAATTGTGATATGTTTGTGATCTGGTTTGATTTACCTTTCTATTTCTATTTAAAGCTAAAAAAGATGCAAATTTAGGAGTAAAATATGTTCAAATAAATTTAGATTCCCCTTTTGAATTTAGTGTGTTATTCTTTCCAAAGTTAGTGTTCACTAGCAAGAGGTGCAACAAGATGAAGGCCTCAGAGTCGGGTTAGTATATGCAATTTGCTGAGTCTGTCATTAGGAGATATATAGGGTAGCAAAGGGGCCTTTGCTTTTGACACGTGCTGAAAATTTGATGTTAAACCGTGCGCTTTACACGCTGTCACCAATGATGCCACCGTGGTACCAGCAGTGCGGTTCCGTGGCTCAAGCCAATCGACGCTGCCAGCACTGCCGACGCTACCAGCACTGACAACACTGCCAGCACTGCGGCTTCCGACATTGTCTGTGGGCAGCGACCTTCACCAACGGGTTTCCATGGAGAGGCGTCTTTGGGCAGTCGGTTCACCTAAGACGGGCTGTCTTAGAGTGCCCCTTTGGGACCCCATATTTCTCCTAATGTTGATGTATCTCAATGGAGGATGTTCTAAGAAAATACACTACACATATATAGTACCCACCAATAAGTTTACGTTCATAGAGCTCTTCAAAGAATTGAATCAAATAATTAAATTTATAAAAAAATATCAATATTAGTATTAATATAAATTAAACCATTTGAAGTGTGAAAAATCACTTCTTTGGGAAAAATTTGGATGAGATATTAAAAAATACCAAATTTATATTCAAATTGAACATTTTTGAATTGAAAACTTCAAACATTGATATTTTGTAAATATGACTCCAAGACTTACAATTTTTTTATTCACATGTCGATTCTATAAAGGATTTGCATTTTTCCTATTGAAAGTTTTATAAACCATGGAGTTATTCGTAAAGTAAGCTTGTGTTTTTCACATTTTGAGTGCACTATTCACACAAACCCAGAAAAACGCAAAGTAAGGCTCTGTAATTCTGGGGCATAAAACACAAGGCCAGGTCGATGTTGCACCTCTGGTCTATGTTTATTTAGCTGGTTTGTATCTATTCTTTCCCGCGTCAAATATACACGCTTAGTCATGAAGTGCGTGGTCCACTAAAGTTCGAAGCTTCAAGCTGCTGGGATTCTGCGTGGAGTTGGTGCAGGAGCGTGGTCTACCTGCATGAGCATAGGTGCAGGAACTCGGCAAGGCTGGAGCTGCAGGAATTTCGCGTGGTCGCTGCAGTATTTTGATTGCGTACTGTCTCGATTTGGCTGTCGGTTTAGGCCCCGTGGTATTCGCAGAGCCTCGTCAGCGGATCTTGGCGGTCGTGGCTCCGACTTTTGGGAGATCACTCAAATAGCAGCCCAAAAAAAATTTGTGACCATTTTCGATGGTTCAAAACTTTCCTACCTATGTTTTTTTAAGGTTCCAACACCTCTTCCACTTTTAGGGGTTGATCCTCTCTTTTGTTAAATTGAGGCCCTAAACCCTCTTTTCACAAGACTTTACCAATAACTCACATAACTAACAAAGTTCGTATTCATAGTTGCTTGAATTAAGGGAAAAAAACGGAACTCTTATGCACTACAACTTGCCTAAATCAGGCTCAAAATTTATAATTTTGTAATTTTTATTGGCAATTCTCTGAATATTTGAATGAACATAAATTTGTTGGTGGGTACTGTAGTTATGACGAAGAGGCTATGTTTTCTATAGTACTTGTGGAAAACAGGAGAAATCACAAGTTGAGTATTGTTGTGTGACTATAGGATCAAACATAAAGAAAGCTCAAATGGATGTGAAAAATTGATCATCCTTTGAACATTTGACACTACATAGAAAATAATTTGTCTTTACAAAATTGATGTGACATGAGAACCTTAACCCTCTAGTGCCTAGCTAACCACATTCTAGTCATTGGAGTGTCAAAAATGCAAAAAAAAGAAATTCATGAAGAGTTGGATTTTGAATTGTGAAATGCAGAGTTAAAGATTTATAATACACATCTTTAGAAAAATAAATTTTCAATTTGGATTTGTGCAACAATTAAAATACCTATGTTTAAAACATCAAAATATTGCAAATACCTCAAAATACAACAAATATTTACAAATACAACACATGTACTATGTTGTATTTCTAATGTTTGGAAGTTTGTTATCTCGCTTTTAAAAAAAAATTGTATTCTATTGTTCATGTTCCATATTTGCAAGGAAGACTTATTTTAGGGTTAGGGATTAGCGTTTCTTTTGTTGCTTTTCTTTGGGTTTCTTGTTCACCAAAAACTGTGCACGCTTGCACTTTTTAATAAACTTTGGTTTCCAATGTTTACACCAAAGAGAGTAGATTCTAAGTTCACAATATGACTTAGTGGATTGCAATAACTTAGAGGTTTCGAGAGAGGTTTGTGACATTGTGGAGATGCATCAACCAACTTTCCTAACAATTGAAGCTGTGACGCAACGATGACGATGAGGCATCTCAATATCTAAACATTTCCACCGGGGAGGTATGTCTCCTATGGTCTTCGCCTCTTCGGTGTGTGCAACCTTCATTAATTCAATTAGGTCTCATCCTCTTGTTTCCAAAAAAAATAAATTAATATTATATGCATCACTTTAAGCATTTTAACAAGTGGGAGTGTAGTTTTGGAAAAATCTAAAAAGTTGTGAAGAGATTTTGAAGAGAAAAACTCTGTTGAGATCAAATTTTATCACTATGTATGAATCTTTGATGTAATTATTATTTTATTTTTTTTGAGAAGAATAGTAGCATTAAATACAAAGCAAAAAAGAACCACTTAATCTTGTTCTTAACCCCTAAATGTTCTCACCCTTTTGAGATTTGGCAGTTTTTCAAAGATGCATTATAAAATGCAACTAAGAGGGATATTTTCAACTTGATGAATGAAAAAGAGTTGTATATTATGAATTTTGGATTCTATCTATACGGTTAGATTTGCAATTGCTAACACCAATATTTTTGTATTAGATTTCAAACTTAAAATTTAACACTCTTTTGTAATATAATTACAAATAAGATATTGAAAATTTAATAATGAAATTTTTTGTGATAGGTTGAAATGTAATCTCGGGGGGTTCACTGGCGAAAATTTTAGAAACAACGTGCGATAAAAAATAGGGTCCAGTATATTCATTGTAGATAAATTTTGTAAAAAATGTACATGTAAAATAGGGGATTTAAAAAAAGTGAAACATGTTTACATGTAAAATACCATCACATATAATATTCTCAGGCTTTTTACATGTAAAATACCATCACCTTATAATATTTTTTGCAAGGTAAATAACCCCCCAAATAAATAGGTCATTATCGCACGTGTATGCAAAATATACAAGGGAGTGCTCCCCCCGAGAATGTAATACTCTAAGTGTAGTGATTTTTTGAGATTTTTTGGTTGCTTGATTTTAGTACTTGACTTTTTCAAGAGCACTTTTAGACTAAAATCTTCGCAATTTTGGGTGGAACACTACAACATGAAATGAGGCATAAAAATTTCACAAATCATCCCCTTTCTAATCAGATCACACATGCACGAAGCTAACTTCCCATAAAAGTTTCAATAAAAATCCATACTGCAAAAAATGCATGATGGATGAGAAAACAGACTTCAAATCCATACATCATGCAAAATATGCATGGTTGGGCGGTTAGGGGTTAAAGCCTAGGAGGAGGTGAGGTATGAACAAATTAAAGGTCATGGAAGACGAACTCTTGAACAAAAACACATTGTTTTTGCACCAAATGAAATGAAACTCTAAACTACTTTAAATCTTATGTTTCTCACCATAAATGTGAATAACATAGATAATTATATGATTTCTCTTGGCTAATCTTTAAGCAAAAATGGTGTCTCTCCAAGCAAGTATGCTAAAGGGTTGTTTACACCTAGATGTATAGAAGAGCAAAAAAAAAAATCAGATTTATGAAGTGTTACGTAAGTGAGGTGGGCGATGAAAAATGTGTTGGCTAAATGCAAGTTGGCTGCAAATATAGTGAAAAATGCATGATGATGTTTTGTATTACCCCTTCTTTAACCAAAATTTCATTAACATCAAGACTACTTCAAAGATTTTAGTGGTAAACAGAGGGTATTATCTTAATTGTAACTTGAGGGGTCATTTAAGTTATTGATTCAGATTTGTGTACAATAACGGTCAAGCGAACTTTTGTGCCAGCTCTTGCTCCATTTGTCAATAGTCACAAACTTCTCATTCTATCATGTGACCCTCACAAACTATATAGTGCCATTTAGCATTAGTATTGTGCATATGTTTCTACACTTGTATGCCATATTTTTGTAGAGTGTTGTCCTATTTGTTGTGTTATTTTTTTATTTTTTTATTTTTTCAGAGTTGGGATATTTTTTCAACAGTAGATAAATTTGCAAAGTCCCTTGATCACCCATCCACAATTGTATCCATTCCTATCCTCTATTTTGTAAATATCCACAAAGTCATTGTCACAAGCTCAAGAGAGGTGTGCCGGGTTAGGATTAGAAGCCCATGAGGCTCTTGTGGCTTTGAGGTTCAAGCTTTGAGCCAACGACTAGAAGACTTCAAAATCATCTGATTGAAATATATGACTACTATTAGTCAGGTTATTTACTACATGACTGCATGTAGTCACCCAAACCAACTGTATTACTACACTAAGACATACATAAACCATATACCCATACAATCCGACTACATTAGTATGACTACACATAGTAAGCACTCAGAGCATGACTCTGGGAACTAGGCAGGAGAACATATGTCCCGTTCCCGTAGACGTTCCCACCCAGGTCCTCAAAAATATGACTACTTATATGACTAGTCCATGACTGGACCCTCTTAGGACTGATTTTAGACTAAACCAATGACTGAGGTGACTACATAGTCATATGCGCTTAGTCACATCCGGTCACATTGGACTGGTTTTCTTGTAGTGGTGGTGGTTGTATTCCGGTCATGTGGTTTAATTCCAAATGGGCTTCAGTGCCTTCTCCGGTGGCGCGCCTTGACACGGGACCAAACCCAATCACCCAAGTTTGATTTCCGGAAATAAAACTCATCCGGTTTTTATTTTTGGAACCCGACACTCCTACTTTTCTTGTCCTGTGGGGCCAGAATCTTGACTGGCACACTACTAAAACCCAAAGATTTCATGACTTTACGAATTTCTCTACTCTTGGCAAAAAATAATTAAAATACCACCCATTCTGGCAGACAAAAATTCAATAAATAAATGCCAAAATCTTTGAAAACTGCTCATTTCAAAATTAAATTTGTATGACAAGAAAGAAATTATGTCTGCCAAACATCATCTAACAAAATTTAAATATCATTGGTGTGCCTGTCCTCCACGTAGTGTTCACTGACAAACTGCAGCTGATCAACAAAGAAGAATGAATCATCCATGCTGCACTTCATTCCGTCAGTCTTGTGGATGCATCTTCATCCACTTCCAACAGGGATGCCGTGTTTCTCGTCGACGAAACTACATTCTTCATCCACTCTCCTTTTTCAAATTGCACCTTAACGGCATGCAATCTTCTTCAACACGAACAAGCCAACTCCGCTGTAGCTTAGCTTAACTTAATTGGCACACCCGGCCCCGATTCATGGCGGCCGCCACACATCAATTTGCAACCTCCACTACAATTAGCCTTCGAATCTTCACAACCACTCTATCTAGCTAAATCGCAAACCTCTACTTGCGCCCACATTAATTCTGTGCAGCTAGAGCTACTCAATTCAATCTCACTGTAAGTAGCTGTAATTGCTTGCAGCGATTGAGGACAACAGAGTGAGCTCTACGTGGAGAGAAGGGTCCCTCATCGTTCAGCAGGTATGACTCCTGTTGCTTGATCGAATGTACACTTGTTTAATTTCCTACTTGTCAAACAGATCGAGTTTTGGAGTTGGGGTGATCAACAGTTATGGGGCCCTTTTTGTTCGGTGATGGAGATTGTTTCTGTTTTGGTCTGTGCGACTTTAGCGAATTGGCTGGCTTGTATTTGAGAGAGTTGTGCCGTGGTTTTATGTACTTTGAGATAGAAACCGAATGTGGAGCTAGAGCCCAGAAGAAAAGGAAGCGGAGTTTGTGAGGAAGGATCTCAATACAGATCCACTGTAGTACACAGTGCCTTCGTTTTGAGTTTGTTGATCTTCTGTAATTATACTGACCCTTATTTCTTTTGGTCTTCTTCTCCTGTCACCATGCATGAAACGTCCTTCCGGGCGTTCTTCACAAATAGCTCTCTGGTGACTGTGTCGAAAACCCATTTGAACATCAATTCTTGTTGTATAGATTTGGGTATTCAGGATCCACTGCAAGCTACATTTATCCTGATTCTTTCGTGAAATGTAGTGTGTTTGCCTTCCACGTGCTTCGCTTAGCTTACAGTTTTTATTCCAATTGTCGCAATATACCAGAGCATTCGACCACAGTTGTAAAGAGGTGGCCGGTAAGCTGCAGTTTGCATGGAGTTGCGGACCGTAGAAGGTTTGTAACACATGCTTCTGAGTTACGTAATAACTCTCGTATTTTCTTAATCTCACAGTATCTGTTCCTACGCTTATAAGTACAGCGGGTTAATTTCAGCTGCCTGCGATAACCCTCATTGTACTGAAGGAAGAGGCCGATTCTTATGCGCCGACTTTAAAACCCTAAAATTAGATGTTCGAAACTGCAATGTTGAAGTGTTTGTGGTCACTGTTTCAGTGTCGCGGCGATTCGAACAAGCCAGTTTCGTTTCACAAAATACATGATTCTCTCGCATTCCGATTGAAACAATTAATAGTCCATTCTTGTTCAACGAGTTTGAATCCTTCAGTGATATTGCTTGCTAAGTTGTTGGGGTTTATAGATGTCGATCATGCGAGCTTAAAAGAGTAAGCTTGAGACCTAGAGGGGATGATTATGAAAGAGAATTCTCACAAATTAGGGAGGAGGGTCGAAACCTTGACAGTGATGTAAAGAGGAAGCTGCTACCCTTCACGAGCATCGGGTAAGAAAGATGTACAAGGGTGTTTGGGTTTAGGATCTCAAGAAGAAGCATTCTCTGCCATATTGGCTGACACATGATTTCATCCCTGTTAGAACCGGGACTGCTACTGGGAGTAGTGAGTGTTAAATTGCAAGGGAACAATCTATTTGTACGTACTTTCAGGAGCTTGGATGTTTTTAATGGTAATGGTGCATTTATTCATGTGTTAATCAAGAGGTCAATTTGGCCGGCATGTACTCAGAAATTTCGGTCCCGGGATCATTGGAACGACGTCCATTCTAGGGTCTTCTGTTCATATGCTGCATGTGCATCAGCTTCAATGAGTTACAATGAGCTTTCACGGCGTGAATTGCAAACAATGTGCAAAGAATATGGATTGCCAGCCAACAAGTCTAATGCGGCTATGGCGAGTTCCTTACGCACTTTTCTCTGGGTAATGCACATGTCTAAACTCTACCATTGTTCAATTTCGCCCTGTAATTTGTGTTTGTCTTGTGAAGGTGAGGAAAGTGGGATGAGCACCTGGATTACTCAGATTTTCTTTAGTCTCATGTCTTCCCCTTGTATGGCTTGATGTGAACTGCTCCATACAGGACCCCAGGACTAATGTATTGACGCGTGCGCCACAAGTTTTGACGTCAGCTGTGGTGAAGAAGCCGAACAGAGCTAAAGCTCTTGAAATGCAGGAGACCTCTCTTGCAGCTCTCATTTTGGCAGCCAAACCTCGTGACCTTGTTAGCCATGGCAAACTCTTGAAGAAAGGTCGGGAGTTGCCAGAGGGGAGAAATATCAAAGCTGATTTGTCGGCGTTCATTGTTCCTGCGCCTTCTCAGATTGCTGCCGACAGTATCTTACCGAAGACAACGCCCCTTTTGCGGAGGAGAAAAAACCATGATCATGTCCTTCCTCCGACAGGTGCTGAAGGTGAGGGCTCTTGTATTCATGCACCCTCATAAATAGTATTATTGCAGTGCTCAGGTATCCAACAGATTTCATCTCAACCCTTGAAGGACCACGAAGCCCAATTTGGGCTTCATTGTTTTTTAGCAGTTTTGAGTGGGTCCTATGTGAAGTTTCTTTTTTTCTAATTCATTTTTGTTTTAATCAACTCATGCAATGTTCTTGACTGATTCTGGTGATATAAAATGCGGTCCCATCGGAATTATATTTTTCATGATATGAATGATTGAATTTGTCATTTTAAAACCATGAATTCTTGGTCCTTTTAAGGTTAATATATAAATTTGTTGCTTGCAGATCCTACAAGAAGTGATTCACCATACCAAGAGAACATTGCGGAATCAGGAAACGGTCCTGGGATACTGGTGAAAGGCGAAAGGCAAATTGCATTTGATGATTGTGCAAGCTCTTCTGCCCATGAAGAAGGTAGGAGCTTCTGAACTTATTTTGCAAATGAAAACCAGTTATTACGTACAATACTCAAGTGTGGTACAAGTGATAATGAAACGGTCATGCTAAAGCTACTGCATCAGATTGAAGCGAGACCCTTCTGCCATTATTTTACTGGGATGGGTTACCCCTCGGGGATATACATCTAAGGTGACTGAAACCTGGAGCCTGTTCCTGAAAAATATTATTATAGGTACACCCAAAATCGCTCATAACCCAGCTACTTTTCTCAAATAGCTGCCTGCCACCTGTAGACTATATCATTTGAGATTATGCTGCTGCATCCACTGCATCCACCTCAAATTGTCCGGTTTTGCAATGCGGCTGGAGTTGCTCTTTTTTACCAAAATAAGTCATTATATCATATGAGCCCATTCAACTGAGGGATCCAGAGAGGGGTACCCGGGGTAACCAGGGGAAGAATGCCCTAAAATTTCTGATATTATAAAATTTAGGGGGTAACATTTCTTCCCCCATAACATTCAGTAGCCTTCAAAGAGACTGCCTTTTAGTTTCATCCACCTTTATATACAGAGTGACCAGTGATTTCTAATTGAATGAACTACTGAATCAAATAAACAATGACAAAACACTGTGGAGTTGAGAATGAATAAAATAAACAATGACAAAACACTATTGAGTTGAGAATCAATCAAATAAACAATGACAAAACACTGTTGAATTTTGATTCAATGAGTGCTTTCGATTACTGTGCACCGTGGTTGCTTGCTCTTGCTTAATGCCACGTGCCCCCATGGCCCCATAGCTTCTAATTTGATGTGGAATATCCCACATCATTTCATTGGGGGGATGAAATGATGTGGGATATTCCACATCGTTCTGTTGGAGGGAGGCAGCACAAAGGCTACTGAATGTTATGCCCCCTGCATACCCCTGTGTAATTTACAATATCCTGCTCTAACAAATGTTTCATCTGATATTCAGGCTATCAAACCAAGAGATGTTGTCAGGAGTATGTGCAACCTGCTCTGAGCTCTGTCTTTCGGATCATATCAAATGTGGATAGGCTGATAAGTCGAACTACTTCAATACTCGAGAAATTTCAAGAATGGAAGGGGGATTTTCCACAACGACCTGGGACTGACATTGCGGTTGGAACTTAAATAACATGTAAGACTCCGGAATAGGAATGTTTATCTTTTGTGTATATTGATTATCTATTTTGTTTTTAAGCATGTAATGCTACTGTAGGATTTGCAAACCTCTGTTTCTTCCTATTCTGGTTTGTGGTTCTGAGTTGTGGATTAGGTTTCTTTTGGTTGTGTATTATCAAGGGTTTTTCATTCGTTGAGAGTAGGATGGGGTTCAGCCAGGTCATTGTTTGGATTCATGATGAGATTTTGTTTGTAGGTTCGCAACGTACAAGTATTTTATTTTTTTTGGGTCTGGTGAATGCTTAGAGTGTTCCCAGTCAAGATTGGTATCTCTGTTTTAATTTCAGTTGAGACCTCTTATACTAGTCTCTATCTCAATTTTGTCCTCAAAGCAAAATACAAACCTTGAGTGATTTGGCTGACAAAAGTCTTCTTAGGTCAAATTGAGACCTCAAATTTTAGCAGGGACTGGTAGGAATGCTCGAGATTCGTGTGGGTCTGAATTCCTTGGGGCTTCTAAGCAAGCTATCTCACAGAGTTGCTTGTGAATATGACGATCATGTTCAACTGACAACACTCAGTGTTGTCATTTGCACGATATGGAATTCTCTGAGTCTGTCGTGATATTATTTTTCGTTGTAGACATGAGTAAGTAGAAGTCAGTAAGACAGGATACTGATCTCGATTTCTGTAACAACCTTCGTTTCTAACAGCAACTCATCCATTCATACTGTCTTGGTTGGCCTTCACTTAGCAAGTTGGTTATAAAGAGGACTTGCATCAGGAACTTCAAGCTATGATGGTGCATTGAAATGCAATTAAGATAATTTGGTGCCAACCTCCATACCAACCTAGTATGGATAAAATGACACTAAAATGACCTGTAAGCAGCCTTTGGTGTCAAAATGGCACCAAAATAGTCTGACCCAACTTTTCTGATGTCGGATAAATGTTTGTCACTCATCTTTATTGATCGTCATATGACAATGAAAATTGGGTTGTCTATTGTACATGTATACTACAAGAAGGGCTTATTGTCGACATGTATTTTTGACACTTTACTCCCTTCAACAGTGGTCTACAATCTCCCACACATGAAATTCAACAGTGATTCTCTCAAAGAGACCCACTTTGAATGATTGCATGAGAAATTCGTGCATACAAAGGTGATCCCAACAGGTTTGGCTCTTGTACCCAAAGCGATCTCCCAATGAATGCACACTCCCACATATCTGTTTCGAAGTCTGAACATGTTTAAGTGTAGTATACTCCACGCAACCAGCTTGTTGCTGCATGACGAAATTTTTGATTGCATTGAGTGTTTTATTATTATTATTCCAAGCCCCTCTCCTTTCCTGCACCTACTGTACTCGCATATGTCAAAGTTGATGGAGAAATTATTTATATCACTCGTACTCTTGGTTTGACCTTCCTTGAATTCAAAATCGCACTCAATTGCGTGTTGTGCACGAACTATACCAAAGTGATACATGTGTGGATAGGTAATGATCTTTGACATGGGCATGTAGCTTCCAAAGGAGATGCAAGCGTTGCTAGAGATTCCTGAAGCATCCTCTTTCAATCAGAAAGTATCCACTCTTCAGCATCATGCAATCTTTCAACATGGAGAACCGACCGCAAATTACAAATAAAATTTGATACCTTTTCAGTTGAATTTCTAAACTTACAGAAAATATGAAAATAAATACTTTTTTAATCAAAAGAGACGTGTCATATCTTAATTGGTTAGGATCTCCTAAAATGGAAACAACAATTGATGTAATGTAGAGGTACCTATAACCACCACGAACCTAAAACCATCAACTTCTACACCATTCCTTCATTTTAAGGAGGAAATGTAATTTGTCCGTACATGAATTGATTTTTATGCAATTCATGCATAAGTCATGTTATGAAAGTCTACATTTTCTTCCTGAAATGAAAGAGGGGTATAGAAGTTGGTGATTTTAGGTGTAGTGATGATTTAAGGTACCTCTACCTTATATGAGCCTATACTTAACCAAATGATTTCAGAATAGACGGTACTATGAATGGTTCTTCCCACAACCCTGATCACTAACTTATTGATGTGAAGAAATGTGGACAATAACCACTCACCAATGCATCCCGGGCATTCAATTTAAATATGGTGATATAAAGTTGTGCTGTCCCCGGAAACACAATTATCAATCTACCATTCACAGTCTGCACCCCACTGAGGGATGAACCTTCTTGTCAGAAGACTTGAATTGATCCACAAACTTCTGGTACTTACAGTCTTTGCCACTTTAAGTTTCCAACTTGGAGTTGTGTGCGATTCTAAGAGCATCTCCAACGGAAACTTGGATGACCCTTCAAAATATTTCAAAACATACAGAGCTTAAAATAAAAGTCCTCCACTCAAGCACTTCAAGTATGCCTATAATTAATTAAAAGAATCAATCACAAGCAAACACATGCAAAGTGGTTGGACAAAAGCCTTGTTCATAACAATAAATACACTTAAATATAATTTAGAGGGGACTCGCTATTTAGGAAATTTTTGAGAGTGTTGTCCTCATTTTTGAAAGGGTCCTCCTTCCTTTACATTTTTATTTGGCGAGTCATCTGTGCTTGAAGTGCAAGGTAGACATACCCATTATCATCCACCTAACAATTCTCCCCTCATACATAGAGTAAACTTTTGTATTAGAATGTAGGATTCTAGTATATGAGGATGGAATTGGATTTTGGGTGACAATGGGCATGTCCACCTTTGTGTTTGGAAATGACTCAGGACTAATTTTGGTTGATACATACAATATCGATATATAAGATTCACAAATAAAAATGAAAAATATTTTTAAAAATATTTTTTATAATAAAATATAATCCATATTAAATTTGAAAGTGAAAAAATAGTCATATCTTACATGTGACCTATAGGTGGTGTTTTTTAAGACGAACATAAAATAAAATTATAGATTGTATCATGAAGAACCCTAATTGAATCACAAGTGGTCGGTTTTAAGTTCTCTCAGGATTACAAGTAGTTGATTTAGGTTTTTTGAGTGGTGATTAGAGTTAACCGTAAACAAAAGGGGAGTTGAAGAGGAGTTGGAGGGGAGTCTTCTCTCTATAAATAAATTTTTTAACAACCATTGTTCATGAATAGTCCCCATGGTCGGGGCTCTTGGTATGGGGGAGCGGATGGGAACTCTCCTCTAGCATTGGAGAGGTCACGAGTTCCATGCTCCATGGTGGTGCAGGAACTTGCTTTAGATTATTCTCCAACTCACCTTGAACTAGTTTTGCCACTTTTTTGAACTGAAAATGAGTTGAAGATCATTGACAACAAGTCTTGCTTAACATTCTTGCACTGCCCTGGCATGGTCACGTTATTATAATGCTAATGTATAAACGTCATTCCTCAACAATGAAAAATAATGCCTCTATAAAGGACACCAACCTCTTACCACCATGTTTCCAATTCTACCCTCATATATTGATGGTATACATTTTGGTTTGGAATATACACTACCAAAACATGAGGACAGAATTAAAAACATGATGGTAATACTCAACACGTTCAATTCAAAAAAACATTCCAGAGGCTGTAAGAAAAGGGACGAAGCTAAAGCAGCTCAAGAATGTTATGGGTGCGCTTCCTTTGACCCTTTACCAACCACTGTCGTAAAAAATAGACAAAGCAAAAAGCTACTGTAGCCCAAAAAACAAGAAAAACAAAACTAAAAAGAAAAGCCACTGTAGCAGCGAAAAGCAATTCCCAATCCATGCATATAGTCCATGCACATGATATCAGTGCGAACACGTTCCCTTTCCCGACAGATCCGGCCCATCCATGGGATGATCCATCCGACGGTGAAAAATGGGCTATCACCGTTGAACTACAGTAATGATTGTGAGAGCGGTGGACATTTTTCAGTGCAGAGTAGTTGACATTTTTCATTAAGAACTTTACAAGCATTACACAAACATGGATTCATTACCTATTTTACATGAAGCTCTGGATCCAGCGTACACCAGATTTGCAGAGTGGTTGACGACTTCGCAAAATGTTCCGCAGCCTGGTAATGATAACTCACATTGCTGCTTTGGTGATGTACTTTCAGCCATTGCAATAATATGTTAGTCATAAAACTTGTACACAAAATAGCCTACACATGAAAGATTATCTATTCCACGATGAATCTCTGGGGTTAACAAGTTAGGTTTGCAGCATGGTCTTCTTCCTCCAAAAATGGTGTAGCTATCGCCTTCAACCATGCAGTACCATCTTCTTGAATCCATTGCCAGAACACCTTAGTTTATAGAATGCTCATCAGCAGGATTTAACATGAAAAGAAAAAACGGTGATTGACACCGAAGACTTTTATTCATGGATGTTTCTAAGACGTCCTGGGAGGGCGATATCCAAGAAAGAATCGAGAACGGGCATGTCCAAACAAATGTACGGGTCTACCGGTCAACGTTCTTGATTGCTCTGGAACCCGTTTTCGTTCAGGAACCAGTTTCATTTTTCGGACTTAGTCATACACCTCATCACAAACGGCAAGCAAGTAAAACAACGTCTACATGACCATGAATTACGCTAAGCTATAGATTTGCATCACTAATTACCACCTCACATTTTAACGAAATGACAAACCACTTTTATGATCATTCTCTAGCTGTGACTATAAAAGATCTACTTGCACAAATGTTGTATAAGTACGTCGAACTTCTTTCTAAGTTTTATTCTATGACTCAAACGATACCAACAAAAAATGATCAAACCCTAGCAAGAGACGGTGAAGAAAGTACTTGAAGAGGCGAGGAGCAACGCGGTGATGGGCTTTCGAGGGCTGAGCGGGAGGCGAGGTTTGAAGATGGGGAAGGTGGGAACGGGCAGATTGGGAGCGGGCAAGAACGGGCAGCGGGCCTCCCGAAAATATCCAGCCGTTGCATGCTTTCATGTGCTCAGCTGGTCCTTTCAACTCTCCTTCCTGCTCTGGCCACTTCTCTCTTTCTAAAGGCAGCACACCACCTACAAATTTTTTTGGAATAGGAATAAGCAAAACGGAATCTAAGGTAGGTAGATACAGCCATTCCCAACCACTTAACCCCTAGGCATAAGGTAAGGACACCCATTCCCGTGACTGCACCCATTCCCGTCTGCATACAAGGCACCTCAATCCGAGAAACTCTGATCTTGGGTGGTTGAAGAAATTTGCTATTGTAAGGAACTTTTCATGGCAGAAGTTGCTTCTCCAAGTCACGGAATCAAGTGCATTCAAACACAATCAAAATGTGCAAATCATTTTTTGGCTTTGACTATCGAGAACATACACAATTTCTACAATAACATGACTTTGTCAATGCAGTCTAGATTAATATCTAATTGCCTTTCCCTTGATATAATTACCTTACAAACTGCTCATTCAGAAGTATAATAATCTGCTTAAAGTCACGGGAATGGGTGTCCCTACCTTACATGGAGCTCCGCAGGCCATGTTTGGTCGTGATTCCAGTCAAACGATGATTTTTACTTAGTTCCTAATTTCATATGAAAACGGTCTCAACTAGGAAAGTGTGGGGGCTATCTTTTACTTTCTAGTTCAATTTTCCATTCTTCAAAATCAATAAAATTGCGTATTTTTATAGCACTTTAAAGTTCAAAACCCTTGAATTCCACTATACTCTGCAGAAAATGTTTTCTATCGAGTTTCTTTTTTGTGTAAGGTCAAGAAGCATGCCACCTACACCTTGTTGTTCAATACTATTATTTATATTTTCCCTTAAAATTTCATACTATTTCAATCATCTTGTAATTACTATGATTTTTACAAGAATAAATCTTTGAAAACACTTATGAAATTCATCTTTACTTACATAATTAAGAAAAAATCACGGTTTATCAGTTTAACCCCTAAACGTCCCATGGAAATAGTATATACTCTGTAGTATGATTGGGATTTGCTACCAACAAGAAACTCTAAATTGGAATCTCAAGAACTCACTAGAACCGCATTGATCTAAATTCCAACTTCTCTTTTGAACTCAAACCCATTAAAGGTGTGGATCCATTTCAAATACACCCAACATACATCGTATTCTAATGGCCGCAAAGGCACATTCAGATGTTTAGGAGATAACAATAACCTATATATGAAAAATACCAAAAAAATATCAAAAAAAATTATTTATCCACATCATTGAGTCAAGCTCGAATCATATTAGTTACTTTCAAATTAAAAATAGCTGCCACACGATGTAGTATATTTTTGTATTTTTGGTTTTGGTTGTAAAACTTGATTTTGACCTTTAGAATAGTTCTTTTGCATTTGAATAAACAAATGAAATGAAGTTTATCATATGCAATTTATCAAAAGTTGAAAATAGTGGCAAAAAAGTGACACAAGTTGTTTTTGGAGAAAATATAGGCACAATTTTTTCAATTCAAATTTTGAATTTGCATTTATATTTATGCATTTTAGAGCATGCAAATTAGTATTGCTATTTTTTTTTAGAAAGACATCAAATATATGCTTTAAATGATGACCAAATGATTCTCTGTTGATTTATTTTTCCATGTACGCATACAATGCTAATGATCTATTTCCAATCATTTCCTTATGTTTATAGATTAAAATATTTTTTATGTAGAAAAAATAGGGTAGGGGCAAACTTAGTTGGATTTACCATGCTATCACCCACATGTCACTTATGAGTCATAAGTGTTTCATGAATTTTGGTAAGAATGTGAAATTATTGTAATTTTTAAAAATGATTGTAAGGAAAATTCACATCTATTACAACATACAACATATATTCAAAATTATGATTCTTTTCACTCTATGTGTAAATCATAATGATGTAACATTGTAGTGAATGAAAATCATCCATATTTTTTAATTTTGAAAATACTACGGTCCCATAGTTATTGGTGCTAGCAACATACAATTACAACATAACATTGAATTCATTTGCACTAATTTTTTTGTGCATTTGAGACATTGAATAAAATTCAAAATCACGGCTTGAGTAGCAAATAATTAAGATATACTTTAAGAAGTAGCAAGGACAACCAAAAACTATATGCAACAAGAACTCTATGAAAATTGTTGGATTTCTATACTAGGAAATTAAAAACACTATTAACAGTCATTCAAATAACACTTTAAATTCCTAACAACTTTACTTTAACTGGATTAACCCCTAAATGTATGAGAAGGAAAGAGCAAAACTTAGGTGTGCTATAAAATTTTATTTTTGCAACTTGATGAAAATTGGTTCAAAAGAGAATATGAGCGAAGCATGATGTTTAGTGATTATTTGTAATTATGGTCAAACTTTCAAAAAATGTTTCGATACTCATTTAACGATTTAGAAGCATTCACAGTTGATTATTCATGAAAATTACAAACTTTGTTTTAGAATTTAAAATTTGGTATGATTGGCAAAAACTAGCTTGTGTCTTCAAAAATTCAAAAAGGCAAAAAGAATGAAGAAAAAGAACTCATTCTTTTCTCCAAATTGTGAGTCAGTTTTCACTAAAATTCCCTACCCACTGTAGCAGCTTATTACAAGAACGATAATATCTGTCATTGAGGGTTTTGAAAAAACTCCATCGTGTTCACATTTAGCATTCCAGAAGCAATTATATTCAGGTTTGATGAACTCTAGAACCTGCACGAAGGTTTGCTATCTTAGGATTAGCAAATGTTTTCTTTGCATCAGGACTAAATTTATCATGATTGCGAGCGTACGCAATAGACTGCAAATTTTCAAGAAGTTTGCTAAAGTGCAGGGTTACCATAATGTAGCAACCATAGCAAATATGTCACAAAAACTGAAAGGTTTTGTAAATCTCAAAAATTCCATAAAAAGTTGAAGTAATACAAACTACTGCATGATAACTGATTACAATAGGTGTTTTTGAGAATCGCCAAACCTTGCCACGTATGTTTAGGTTTGGTAGTTATCACCGACTCACGTGTGAAGGTTGGGTTTGTTATCATTGTATCTATTGTGCCTAGCTTCGCCACGCAAAACATGTGGGCAAAGACTCTATCACAAAATTGGAGTGTTTTTTTTTTTTAGAAAAATCTCTTAGATGAAGTTTAACCCCTAACAGCCGCGCAGACCAAAAAATGGTGTTTGGATGATTTGAATTAGTTGCTGGATGAAGAAAGAATGTTGAATTCCAGCCATTTTTTTGTGTGAAGGGTTTTCATTGGTCATGCCATCTCTTCAAATTAAATTCAAGTAATTCAAGTCATTTTGGGATTTTACATGGGGTCCCAACTACAAAAAGAGTGATAAAAATGGTTCACGACGTAGTGTATTTTGGATTTTTATGCTTTTCTTGCTTAAACTAAATTTAGGCCATGAGAATGAGTTCTATTGCATTTGAGCTTAACTAACAAAATGAAGCTTACATAGTCTAATAACTACTCCACTTTGAATTTTTTTATAAATTCGATAATTGAGTATTTTATTAGAGTTACAAGTTTGGTTGGTATTACCATAGTGTAGTGATTTTCTAAATATAGTAACACGGATGATTTTCATCTACTGTAATGTTCTTCATTGTAAATTACCTCTTTGTTTAGAAAATCAAAAAAATTGAGCATATTTTGTAATTGATAGGAATTTTCTTTACAATCACTTCAAAAAATCATAGTAACTCCAAATTTTCAACAAATTTTATGAAAAATTCACAATTTGTAGTAGACACGTGGTTCCATCTACTAAAAATATAAAGTTGAATTTTTATCTTATTTATCGTGGCAAATTGAGTGTAACAAGTAAAACAGGATTCCATGGTCATAGGCCTAGGCATTTAGGGGTTAAGTCGGATTGACATGGTTTAAATTGGATTGGAAACTAGACTTAATTTCTAAGTAACAACCGTTTTTTAATTTCCAAAAATCATCTTGGGTTGCGTGTACAAAAACGTAGCGATCACTTTTTGGTCAAACAATCACTTAGGGGTTAAAGAATAATCAATGGCTATTAGAGTTATCGGAAAAGACAGTGTGATTTCCAATTTGTTAGGTGAGTCTCCGTCCCAATAATAGTAGATTTGACAAGCGTTATTTATGAATAGGCACTTAGTCCCTTCGTGAATAGTCCTTTAGACTTGGAAGAACTTGTGGGAACTCTCTCTTAGCACTGGGGAGGTCATGAGTTCCATACCCCGTAGTGGTGTAAGGCCTTGCTTTAGATTATTTTTCAACTCACCATAAACTAATTTTGCAGTCTTTTTGAACTCAAAACGAGTTTAAGATGAGTTCAACAAGATTTTCCACTTTGAGACACTCTTTTTGGTTAAAGGCTTCTTTACACTAGAGGCGAGAAGCCACGAGGAGAGAAATTTCAGCCAATGAAAAATTAATCTTCTCGGTTTCTAAGCCTTCCATTGGTTGAAATTTCTCTCTTCACGACTTCTCGCCTCTAGTGTAAAGAGGCCCTAACTCTATTCAAGTTGTGAATCATAAATGTTAAAGTTTAGGATAAGATACGAACACCAAAATCGACCCCTGATATCAGTGATATGAGTTCACACTGCTCATCAAGGGTCAATTTGACAGCACCCTGCTAATGCGGAGGCATCATCGTGCTGAAGGCGGGCGGGCAGGGGGCTTAGTGACGAGGCAGGGCAGGCGGGCAGGGGGCTAAATGACAAGGCACGGGCAGGGCGGGCAGGCAACAGCCTTCCCGGTCTCCTCCGCTCTCGGTGGAGAGCCGTTTTTTTTCAAAATCCCGGGCCTTCGCACTGTTTGGATTGCGCCCATCTCCATCGCCACACCTGCCAATTCATCCGCTTGTCAGTTGAGCTGCATTTGTACTCTTCTCGGATCTTCACCTGCGCACGCTATCAATGGGTTAGAGAGAGTGTGTGTATAGAGTTCGTGTGTGCGAGAGGATGGTCCGAGCTATGGAGTTTCGGTTTTTATTGTCAGTCGTTGAGTGTTGTATGTGAGGGATTTAGATTTTGGCACACAAGCCAGGCGGCAGCTATGGTTACCTTCCGGGGGAGCTGAAATTCTCCTCCGTGAATCATTTCCTGAGTGGGTTGATTGTATTTCAAGGTTTTGATCCATTTGGTTACAGGAGTCATTTGAAACAGGTGAGATTCAGCTGTCACAGGGGATCGACGGACAGTACCCGTGATGCGGGCGTTTTGAGTTTTTTCTAGAGATGACTGCATCGGAATCAGATACTGGTGGATTCGGGCGAGGGAAATCGTTGGCATGGCGCTCTCGCAGCAGCAAGGACATGGTGGGCAAGGATGCGGGCAGCGAGAGCGGCAGGGACATTGGCAGGAACATTGCCAACTGGTGGACGTCGGCCGTCGAGCAGACGTCTGCCTTTCTCATGGATGAGGTACGACCAGGCTTTCCCCCTTAATTCTCTCCATGTCCATTGGCCGCCCCCATGTTTCCTGTCAAAATCATTCCACTGTCAGTTAGTTAGCTTTCACAAAATTTGCATTTCTACCCCGATCTTTGGCATAACTGCTGATGAAATCTGAAGACATGGCAACGCGCATCAGTTCATGTCGTGATAACGGATTCATAGGCTTAATCTCGTGTTTCTGGACTATAAATCAGAAAGAGTTTCATATTTGATACAAATGTTTGGAGGGATTGCATTTCTAGACATTTGTTATGAGGATTACGATCCAACCTCGTTGTTGAAGGGTATGCAGATTGTTTCGTGGATAATTAAGCTGCAGACATTAGAAGAAGCAGACCTCGATTGTGGTTACTCGTAAGTCCATCTTTTAGAATTGTGCAACAAGAGGATTCAGAGTAGAACGGTTGTAATTTTTCTAATGATGCACCATCACTTGAGACAGGTTCCTGCTACCTTCGCTGGTCTCAGCGTTGGGGCGAAGGAGCTGAAGCCCACACTACAGCGTGGTGCGTCATTCTCCACATTTTCTCTGGGCTGGAAGCTGAATGGGGAGGGCAGCAAAGGAGCCCCCGAGGTTTCGAATCATGTGGATGTGGTACCCGAGGGTGCCAAACTGGAAACCCCAAAGGTACCCCCAAGGGAGAGATTGGAGAGATCATTGGAGAGATCTCGTTCCAGGAAACAGGTGGAAAAGGCACGTGAATCATCCGCGTCGAGATCACCTCATAGGACCACGATGCAGGTGGAAAAGATGCAGGAGCCCTCCGTATCATCGCCTAAGCAGAAGGAGAGATCGCCTCACAGGACCACGATGCAGGTGGAAAAAGTGCAGGAGCCCTCCGTATCGGAGAGATCGCCTCACAGGACCACGAAGCAGGTGGAAAAGGTGCAGGAGCCCTCCGTATTATCGCCCAAGCAGAAGGAGAGATCGCCTCACAGGACTACGAAGCTGGTGGAAAAGTTGCAGGAGCCCTCCGCATCATCGCCTAAGCAGAAGGAGAGATCGCCTCACAGGACCATGAAACATGTGGAAGCCTCGCCGAAGCCATTTAAGTGGTTACCTCTCACGGCTACGAAGCATGGAGAGTCTAAGTTACCTTTGGAGACACCCTCACCCGGCAAGGCGTCAAAACACGCGGAGAAGTCACCTCTCAGGTCTGGCAAATCACCTCTTTCAGGCTTGGAGATACCAGCATACTCTGGTAGTAAATCTTCGCCGAGGAAGTCCTCAAAATCTTTAGAGAAGTCATCTGTGGAGACGCCTAAACCTTCCCCAAGCAAGGCTACGAAGCATGTGGAGAAGTCGTCACCCCTCTTGACTCCAAAGACTCCAGTTGTACCTTCCGAGACCTCACCCATCATCACCACTGACCCACGTAGCTCGTCTCGACTGGGCGAGTCACGGAGACGAACCAAGCGCATGCCAGTGGACATTGCCACATCCGAACTGGAAGTTTCCCCAGCTCATGCGGTCTGCCTGTCTACAGTCAGTCAAGAGTTTCTTCTAGGAGAGGGGGTAGTTCCGGGATCAGCAGGAGTGCATTCTCTGGAGGTTCTTCAGAGGCAGCAGTTTTGGACACCCCAGAGAGCCCGCACAGATAGCCCGGACAAAAGCAACCCGGGTTCCTCAACCAAACGTGTGGATGGGTCGGGTTTGGGTTCGTCAAAAAGGTCTTGCTCGTCTCGCTCCTTGGCACGAAACTTGCATTTTGACGAGACTGTGAAACACCTCTCACCCCAGTTGACAGCGGTGGGGACTCCAGACAGCTGCGACAGGGTTGCTGTTGTGCAGCCACACAAGAATGGCGTGGTGCTACCTAGGGAGGAAATATTTCCAGGGAAAACTAAGAGCCTGCCTCAAATTAGAGTGAGAACACCGAGGATTGTGGAAACGATGTCGGGTGACCTGAGCAAAAATCCCTTGATTGGGGGATCGACACGAGTGACTCAATGCAATGCTGTTCGTGAGGAAGCACAGTCCCGTCTCTCCGGCTCTTTGCCTACCTCCCCTCGGTATACCCCTGGAGAGTCCAGAGCTGCCAGGCTCTTGAGGAAATTGAAGTTCACTGGACGGGGATCTGGAGCTGTGTCGGATGACTTCAAATTGGGTACTTGAAACATAACCTTGTACTGAATTTTTCATTATCAATGCTTCATGGATTGCATCTTTTTGATTAGTGTCTATATGTAGGCCTAGAATCACGATGATGGTTGCACATTCCTTGTAAGTAGCAACCAATTTTGGCGCTTCTAATAGATTTGCACTGTTAGCTATCATTTTGTGTATTTGTCATTTTATATGTTTGGATTTTTATATGATATTTCTGTGTCCTTATTGCAGGTAAGAGAAGGAGTTCAACCAAAGCAGGGAAAGCCATGACAGATTTTGTTCCAAAGGAATCATCTTACCTGCAACGGGATTTGTCTGATAGCTTAGAACCCAGAAAACTTGACTTTTCCTATCGGAATTGGACAGATCCTAATCTTGGAGAGACTATGCTAAAGGAACTTGAAATGACTATGAACAAGCGAGCTGATCACGACCCTGCTGACGGTGTGCAAGCTGAGAGGTCAGAAGTACATGGTGTCAGTGAAGTATCTCAGAAGTCACTGAGGAAACAACAGGGCAACTTGTCATCTGAGACTTCTGAGAAAAAGAGTGGTGCTTGGCCATGGAGTTTCAAGTGGAAGTGGGGATCCAGATCGAGGTCCAAAACAGCCAAGGGGGCTTCAGTCAAGACTTGTTCTGTGCCTCAGGAGCGTCCGATCACAAGTGACCAAAGACCCGAGGAATTTGCCTCCCCAACTGCGGATATCATGAGTGATGCCCGTGATACGTTTTTATCCCAGTCAGATCGTTTCTCGAGTAGGGGCAGTGCTGACAAGTTGGCCTGCGACAGAGCTCCCAAGCATAGAAGGGTCTTATCCTGGGGTGCCGGTACTGAGTGCTCTAACCTTACAAAATTGTCCTTTCCATTGCATCATTTAAACGTCGTCTACCGAGATCTTCAGACCTCGAACCCTTCGCTTGATTATTATTTTACTCCTTGCCCTTTCCTAGTACACCCTGTTCTCTTTAATCTAACTGCGTGTGGCCCCAAAAAGTGACTACAACAGTGTTTGAATTTGAGACAAGTGTGCTACAGTCAATGGTAGTGACATCAATGTGCAGGATGTTCTAGAATGTCGTTTTAGAGAACGTCGTTATTAATGAGTGTTCCCTCAACTGTGGGGTCTGGAAGTTAGACTTGTCCAGAACTATTCATTCTCGGTAAAATTTTCAGAGTAATTCCTTCGTTATGCAGGATAATATGGATTGTTTATGAGCTGAGTGAAGACAATTAGCAAGTTGGGCTGTTAGCTTACGACATCTTGCGTAACTAGTGAATGCCGGGGTAGTGGTTTCATACAATTTGTTTGGAATGTTGTTTTGCGCAGGTACTACCTCTTCATTGTGCTCAGGTTCTGATCCTGCAATGGCAGCTTTCACCCCCAGTCAGCCGCGATTGCCAACACGAGACGCCCAGGAGTTGCTGCTACCCCCACGCAAGCTCCTTGTTCCCCCTAGTGTCAATGTTCTAAGAAGGTCCCAGGAACAAGTGGCTTTACCGGAGGGGAAGGGAACCAATCCAGCGAATGTATTGCGAGGCTCTGCTGATAGCGATGTCTTCGAGGATTGTTTTGGGAGCTTCCGTAGTACTGATAGTCCAACTAAAAGTTATGGCAGTTTCAGGAGTATAGAGAGTCCAACTGTGAGTGGCACCAGCGTAAGGAAGTCGACGGGGTTATCAATCGATGAAGATGAGAGGGATGGTCAAGTTACGTCTTCCTTTCGACAGGAAATTGCTGGATCTTCTGGGTGCAATGAAGACCCATGTACTTCAGCGTCACAGTTCGTATTCAAGTGCCCCAAGGTGCAGCAATTCAACGAATTTTTACGAGCTCAAAAGGACCGCCTTCGCAGTGGTTTAGATGCCGGAAATACAGATCGCTTTTGTATCGTTCTAACTGGGAGAGACCTCGGTACTACACTTCTGTTCTTCGTTTGATTTAATCGTATTACAATTTATAATTCCAGTCAGAAGTATTAGTATTCTGCAGTTGATAAAGAGGGATTGAACATTAACTGTTGCTGGAAATCAAACTGATCATCTGCTCTTGTGGGCTCACAGAGCTTAGTTCCATAGTAGCTGCAATGAGCTACGCATGGTTACAGGAGAACTCTTTCCCCTCGGTCAGTGGCGACACATGGCATCCGGTCCCGATGATTGATATACCCAGGCAGCAAATGGACAAGCATAAAGATGCCGTCTGGTTGTTTGATGCCTGTGGAATTGATGCAGGATCGTTACTCTTTGCAGATGAGGTACAATTCACTTGAGTGTGTGCACTTGTTGAAGTTTTCATTTTTTCCCGTGAGAAGCTCGTCTAATTCTTGTGTCAGTCCATTCTGGAGCAAATCTTAATATTCATCCTCTGCCTGTAGGTAGAATTGTCAAATTTGGTGGGAGCGGGGCGTATTAAGATGTCCATTATCGGCCAAGATGTGCTTTTGACGAGAAACGAGGTATTTTTTTAACGCCGCACTAAAACAAGAATGCTGTCAGTGCCACATATTCTATTTAATTTCATCCATGATTTATTTCCATAAATTGTTCATAACGTATCATAGGCCTACGAAATAGTGTATGATACTTGTTTAGACTAAACAATGTAGATGGAAACTGAAGATTCTGTTGCCATGTGAGTAAGATGTCACTCTTTTTTGAGTTTCTCAAGCATGGAATATTTCTCTCTGTTTAATCAGGTGGGTTCAGTATGTACGCTGTTAATGGAACTGCTGTTAGCTGGACATCGAGGCCTACTTCAACCTCGATACATGAAATCATTCATGGTGAGAGCTCTTGCCCTATTTAATTTCCATATATAAAAAATTAGAAACAGAACAAGGTGAAATCTGAAACGGCATGTTAAGAGCCTCAAACTTTGTGTTTTGAACCGGTCTCTATCATGGTGCCTGTGTTCACACCTTCTCCTTTGCGAAATTTATTTGAACTGGGGCAGCTCGCATGCATTGTCTGTTCACGAAGTTGGATGTTGGTTTATGTTGTGAATTACCTCATTTAGTACTTTTCCTTCTCTTTTAGTTGTTCCTGCAAGGTGCCTCAAAATATGTTTTGTGGTTTTGTCAGCTGGCTGGAATTCTTCTGGACACGGAGAATCTTGATTTTGCATCCATGCGAGACACAGCAATGACGAATCTTCTAGTAGAGGGGATGGGTTGCTTTGGAAGAACCAAATTTTACAATCAATGTGAGTGTTCCACTCGCATCATCATCAATCAATATATCACCGACGTAGTTCTGGAAATTTGTAGAAATATATATATTTGCACCACAGTTTAATTTGCACTCCTGGACTCACGACTGGGTATGTTGTGGCAGTGAGAGAAGCGGATGATGATGCAAGGGTTTCAAAACTCATAACGCTGAACTACGTCGATAGCCAACCTTCTGGTAAGTGTGTTTTTCCTTACACTGTAATAGTGACAGCAGTCAAGTGGGATTTGAACCGTAAGATACATATATATAACCGAGACAGTAAGATTATTCTCATATTGACAGGATAAAGAAATTATCTGAAACCTGTTTAATGGTTTCCTTTTCCATGATGACCAGCGCAATTAATGGAGTGTTTGAGCTCTTGACATGACGATGTGATGATATCAAACGGCTGTAATACAATCTTGTGAATATTGTTTTCACATGCGTTTATGATACAGTGATTCCTTGATGCAAACATTTTTTTGACTGCTAGCAGTAATGTCCTACCGCACTAGCACCACACATCATTTTTGGACTTTGAATTTGTGGTAATAACATTGCATTATGGTGCAGCCCGGTTGAAGCGGGCAGAAGCAGAGCATGAGCATTCTGACAGGGACTCTATCTTCACTCAAAGTCAAGACCAGACATCAACTTCAGAGGCTGGAACAAACAGCAGCTTGGATGAGGACTCACCTCGCCCGAAGTTGAGGCAACGGTCCTCTTTCAAATACTCCAGACTTCCCCCTCATTCTGCCCCTGCCAAATCCCATAGTCTTTCTCTTACAGGTCAGTCACTGTTACTACTTTTATGTTTATTACTAGTCTTCAGAGCAAGTTGTTTATTCATATATGAATTTTTGTCTACATTCATGCGTTAGGACTAGTTGTTGCAGATCATGTCCAGGAATTCCTCGTGGCGATTAGTCTTTAGAGCTTGTGTTAAAATCTCTTGAAGTGGCTTCAGATGTAATAGGTCCTATCATCACAAAAGCCCCCCTTTCCTGCAAATTAGGTTTTAAATTGATCAATGCTGATAGGCGTTAGATTTAGTGTTAATGTTTGTGTAATGCAAATGCCGTTAATTTAATGTTTAGTGTGATTTTAGTGTCCTCGGCATTAACTAGATATTTTACTAGTCAACTACTATTACGGTAACAAGAACTTGATATCAATTTAACATTAGTTTAATTATTGAACTAATGTTCTATTAGATTAACATTATTTTTCCATTAATTACTTTGCGAACCAAACAGGGGATCTTTTGTGATGATGTACACTCCATGACCAGAAGCTGACTCATAACACTACTCTTCTGTATCTTCAGGTGGGTGTATTGATCAAGATGCACAGGCCGTAGCACATATACGCAAAGCTGCAACACAGTCTGCCCATCCAAGTTCTGCTCTTCCGAGTTATAAACCGAGTCATCACCGAGAAAAATCCAGTGCATTTTCAAGGATACGGAAGAATTTGTTCTTTGTGGGTTAGAGATGACACAATTCCAGTGGCACCTATTCATCACCAACAGTGCAAGCGTAGGAAGACTAACTTCTTCCTTCTCCCTCATGGTCCGAGGATCCATGAAGTAAGGTTTGCCTTGTGATGGATATTTAACATTGAGTCTCTTATTCTTTTGGAGGGAGAAATTACAAGGTTGTGAAATATGGATTTTATATCTTGGGTAGCTGATAGTTACTGAAACCATTAAAGAACACTTAAAATTATAGTCTGAATTCTTACTAGTCTCTGATAAATTTGGAGTATTGATTAATACAATAGTTGTGAAATTAGTGATCAGACCCAGCACAGAGTGAGTGAAACCGGATGTATTCAAATGAATCCCGGTGATGAGTGTAGAATTGGGCGCTGAGAATATATTTGTGAAAATAGGTCCCAGCTCTGCGCCCATACTTTATAGGGTTGCTCGGTTCTTCTAGAATGGGTGCATAAAATCTTACGTGTTATTGTTTTCTTTGCTGTGAGAAGTGAATCTCTTTATAATGAATTTTCATTCTATTTTTCTCTTCGTGCACGATATGACTTGTTGATTTGATTATATCTGGTGTGGAAGAAGCAAACTGCCATGACAACAGAAACTCCTCGCAAGAGGATTGAAGGTCCACTAGATCACGTATCATTTTGCAGCATTTGTAAGAGTTCACCCTACTCTACAATTGTCCGCTACAGTTTTTCACAACGATTCTTCACTGAGTGCACGTAGCACTCCCGTGTAGAAAATGAGTTCCCTTGGAATTTGGGACAATGAATTGTTGCCTGGAATAAAAAGGGAATTCCTTGACATTGTTGTTAAGAGTGGAATTGCCTAGTGCTATTGAATGTTATGCAAGAAACTAGTAAAAAGATATTTTAATTACATGATTATCATGAATTCATTTACATTCTTGAAGACATTTTTGAAGAAGTGATCTTTTCTACGTGTGTACTTTCTTCGTGCTTCCGCGCAAATGGATCCGCAATTGGGAGTAGGGTACCTATTCAAGTGCAAAATATGGGCAAGGTTACACTGTGGTCCCTTGTTTGGAACTGGATTAGATGAGCATCTTTTAATGTGATTCAGTTTTCAATTTTTGAAAACTAGCTTTAATGGTCTAGACGTCTAGTCTACTGAGCCAAAACTATCATCAATAATGACAAAATTTCAAGATATTGGCACCTCCCATGTACAATAAGGGGACAAAAAGTTTGGCGTTTTTGGTTTCGCAGTGGGAAAAAATTCAAGTCTGCCCACTTTGAAAGCCTCTAGAGAGATCAAAAATTGGTATTTAACCTTGAAATTTTTATAATGAACCTGAAATCAAGTTGTTAGTATGCCTACCAAATTTCAAAGCCAAATAATTCACCAAAAAAAAGTTATTCAAAATCTACCAATATAGGTAGTTGTGGAAAAAGTTTCACTCCTACCAACTTCGACAGCCTCCCGAGAATTGAAAAAAAAATTCCTTACTTTGATTTTTTTTTTTGTAGAAACCAATTTGTGTTAGTAATATATGGTAAAAATCTCAAGTCTAAAAGATTAGTGAAAAAGAAGATATTCCCAATCTATCAACATGTGTAGTTGTGGGAAACAATGGGGGAAACCATTTCATTGCTACCAACTTTGACTACTATGTTGGTAGATTATAAATAACTTTTTTTTGGTGAATCTTTTGGCTTTGAAATTTGGCATACATATAATTCACTTAAAGATATTTCCTTGGTAAAACTTTCGTGGTAAAATACCAATTTTTGAGCTCTCGGGAGGCTTTCAAAGTTGGCAGTATTCAAAGTTGGTAGGAATGAAATGGTTTCCCCATTGTATCCCACAACTACACATGTTGGTAGATTGTTAATATCTTTTTTTGCATTAATCTTTTGGTCTTGAAATTTTTATCATATGTTGTTAACATAAAGAGGTTTTTTTTCCGAGAATTTCATGGCAAAAAAAAAAAAATCAATCTTTGGGAGGCTGTCAAAGTTGGCAGCAGTGAATAACTACCAATGTTGGTAGATTTTTAATAACTTTTTTTGGGTGAATTATTTGGCTTTGAAATTTGGTAGGCATACTAACAACTTGATTTCAAGTTCATGGTAAAACTTTCAAGGTAAAATACCAATTTTTGATCTCTCTAGAGGCTTTCAAAGTGGGCAGACTTGAATTTTTTCCCACTGCGAAACCAAAAACACCAAACTTTTTGTCCCCCTACTGTACTTGTTTAGATTCTTAGAACTATATTAATTGGTTCTAACATGTCTTTAGAGCTTTGAGCACTAAAATGTTGCACTTTTGGTCTTATTAGCATAAAATTGAATAAATTTAGACCATTATTATAGTCTATATCTAAGTAGTATCATCCACACATGGATCGTTTAAACTTCAAATTCATTTTTTTACTTTTTGGGACAAATACCTTGGTAGGTGAGGCATGTAAATTATTTGATCCCGCTTGTCGAGAAAAATGACTTGGAATGCGCCGGTGTGCTGCCTCGGTAGCATTGTGATTCTAGAGCTATAAAAGAGATGATCCATTCTTCTTCATCCCATTAAAAATCTCTCTTGCTCTGTCTCTCCCTACCTCTCTTGACGCGGAGCTCAATCATTCCATCTTTGGAGTAGTGAACCTCTAAACCTTTTAACAAACTTCAGTAAGCACCTCAGTCACCACGTGGTACTTAGCTTTTTCTTCTACACGTGATTTTGAAAATAGTAGCTACATGGTGTGTGCATACACGATGTGAGAGTAGATAGAGCTTGCTCTCTAGATTATGAATATTTTTTGCTTTTATTAATTAATGTATGCGTATTGGATTTTTCTGCTTTTTCTACTCATTGATGTTTTCAAGTTAGTTTATTGAGTGTATGTTGCTTGAGAGACATGTTGCTTTAATAATTTAGCGTATCAATCTAAACTGCATGCATGATTCTTGATGTAGTAAACATGCCTAGGGTACTTAAGAATTATTTTCTTATAGGGGTCGTAGGATCAGTTACTTCATATGGTCCTGCAACTAGGTAATTAATATTGTGATGTTCTTTTTTTATGTGATGTCATTTATTAAGGTCTACTCGATCCGATTTGAGTCCTTGAAAATTTAAAAAGAAATGTCTATTTCAAAGCATATCCTTTGCACTAGGCAAGTTGTTCGGTTGAAACAAGTAATTTCAGTGATCAACTTTAAATAATTGGTTTCTCCATAGGCAAGTTTCACGCTATTGTCTTGTTGGATTGTGAGCCATTGATAACTGGGTTGTCTCTACATACTGACCGTAAAGTCTAAATAGTCGACATAGCATGAATTTCAAATTTGTGTGTACAAGAAAATTAATCAAAGTGTAAACATTGATTGTTGCACTTGCATCATTGATAGTCATCTGGAATTAGTTAGCTAGGTGGAAATAGAGTGCTCACCTAAAAATGTTTCGTACAATATCTCATGACCATGACAATTGCACATGTATCTAGGTTGGAATATATCAAAGGACCCAAGACCTTTACAAATGGACCAAAAACAAATGCCTTTGGCAGTGTGGTGCGCGGGGATAAAAGCAAACCAAGATGTTTCCATTCGCTTGGTACCAAATTCAATCAACGAGCAAGTAATTAGTAGCCTTTGTAACAAAGAAGCCGTTGCAGAGCTGAATGTGCATTCCAATCAGTTGAAGAATTGCAGCAAGTACTTCGAGGTATGTTTGAGCCAGAGATGGGCAAATCCAAATTCATCAACACCTTCTATGGAATTCAATCTTGACGGGTTGCAGGCAATGAGCTACTTAGACTGCTTTTCCGGCATATACTCACCATCCCGCAAGGGTTTCAAAGGTGTCAAATCTGGCCTAGAGCTTTTGCGAGTGGCGTCTCAAATTGAGTTTCATAAATTGATAAGCTCCATTTTCCGGTATTTGTCGACCATCAAATGGTCAGAGGAGGATGAACGAAGGATTCGGCAATACTCAACTTCCCCATATTTTTCCCAGAATCAGGCAAAGGACTTGGTTGCTCGGTTGGCATTGGATAGTAAAGAAGACCGTGTACAAAAGCTCTGCGACGTGATTCAGAAGAACATTCGTATTGCACTTTGTCTAGACAAAACTCAACACAGTGATGGCTCGGATAATGCTCAGTCTTACTTTGAAGATTTGTCTCGAGATTTGTTCCAAAGCATTGGAGAAGGTGCCTTAGATTTTGCTTTTGAGGAGAATTTGGTCATGATTGTCAACAAAGAGGCAAATAAAATGCTTTTGGACTTTCATGAAGTCTGTAGTAAGTATGTCATGTTTCACGAGACTGTGATCTTGGACATGATCGAGACAAGTCCTGAGTTTGGCATTAAGCTTAAGGCAATTGGTTGGGTACTAAAGATGTTACTAAGGGCACAAGTGGCTGAAGAAGTGGTGGAGTGCTTTTTGCATTTGGAGTTGTATCCGAAAATTCTTGAAGGCGCTGCTGAATCTGTATTATTTGCTTACAAGTCATATGCAATAGAATTTGCAAGGCTTGTGCTGCTCATTCATCAAGAGGCAATCTCTGGAAATTTGTTGTTAGGAATATCTGAGCGAGTTGCACTGTTAGAGAATTGGAACTTAATTTGGCACTTGTTTCATAAGCTAAGCACGAGCCTTCGCATCCTTCATTTATTGAATGTAAATGCCAGAGAAGATGAAGTTTTGACTTTACTCCCCGAGCAACAGGTGGAGCTTGTAATACAAGCCAGAGAAGATGTGTTCCTGACTTTGCCCTTTCAACAGCAGATGAAGCTCCTTCTAAAACAAGGGACGTGTGAATGTTCTCCATTCATCAAACCAAGCTCATTTGCAAGTCTAGTGAAGAGACTGTGGCCGGCTCAAGAGGAAGTAGATATGCGTGTATCCGATGCTATGGATGTTTGAGACCAAATTCTTTGGTTGATAAATTCATACATTTTTGTTTACGATTTGTTTAGCCAAAACAATGCACATGCCTTAGAGTTTGTACTTTAATCATTGATGCTAGAGTTCTATAGCCGGAAAATTAGGAATTGGTGTAAAATGAGAGGAAGGGCCGATTGCAAAGAGCTTTAATTATCATGTGAAAGTTAAATTATAACTCACCTCCCAAATTTACATATATAATTCCCAGCAAGCTATCAAAGTTTCAAGTTCAGTTTCAACAGAGAACCGAGAAGCTGAATTGATTATGTTTTAATGAGATTTCTTAATTAGTTTTGGGATAACCTCTGTGGATAATAGTTTGTTAGAAAGGACGCACTCAAATTTTGTTTCTATGGTAGAAATGAAACTGTCCTTTCTACACCTTTTAGACATTCAAATTGAACAAATTTTAACGCATTGGATTGCATTAGTATGTAACCAAATATTAACCTTATGTATGTAGAAAAACATATCTTTTCATCTCTACTTTTCTAACTAGGGAATGTGCACAGTGAAAATTCATGTTACTGTGCTTGCACCCAATAAGTCCTAAAATTTGAGGACCTTCTTGTCCTCACATCTTTGCATACTAAAATATCTTATTTTACACTTATTATGTGTCCTATCTTATTATAAATAAACATTTTGTACACATAAAATACTTATTTTGAAAGCTCTCAATGACCTCTTTCCAATGAAATATATATCATCACAATTTTAAGCGATTAAACCAAATTATATTGAAAATAAGACATAATAAATCTTCTTATAATAAATGGGGTTCGGCTCTCTAGGGAAAAAGTACATAATGCTATTTCAAAGATTTCCTGATGACCTCATGGATCGGATGCAGATATTTGTCCAAGACCTAAATTTATTTGGAACCACAAAGATCCAACAATGATTTGAAAGTATATCAAAAATATTTACGCCTACATGACATAAAATACTTTAATTCAAGTCCAAATTTTTAATTGAATAAACTGATTTTTACATTTTTATACTTTGTGAGAAAATCCATCAAAAATCAACATTTGTAAGCATTGTAGTACAAAATAAATAATAATTTTAATCCTTCAAGTTAATCATTTCAAATAAAAAATATTTAAATGTACTTCATATTAAGAATTGGTACCAAAATGACGTCATTGGATATTAAAAAAAATGTTTTGAATTTTTAAAGTAGTTGGGACAAATTCTAATTTTTGCACAAAAAGTCTCTTTTTAAATCTTTCAACCTCTAACGCCATATTCATTAAATTGAAAGTGAAAAGCCTAATTTTTACTTGAGTGTAGGAAATCAAAACCACATTCACTGATTCATTTTTTTTAATTTTTAAAGAGGGACTAATTCAAAGTTGCACTAAGAGTTGATTTCAGAGTTAAAAGGGCTTTTTAGGGTGCCCATATTAGTTGAAACATAAAACATTAGTTGTAAGGTAGTGAATGGATAAAAATTCATGGCAAAATTCTTATATACATACATAAATATATACATGTTTATTTTCCATTGATATGATATTAGATACTAAAGCCTAATAAGTATGAAAATTAAAAATTAATGATTTTATACATTTTAATTTATAAAAACGGTACGATTACATGTGTTCTAATACTAAGTTATGTTTTTAAATATTATTTTTGTTTTTATTTGCAAAATATGACATTTAAAAATCCTCAATTTCATTTCTCATTCCTGAGTGGGGTACCCCAAGTATGCTTGTATCCATATGCATTTAGTAATAGTAAATATGCTTGGTTGTTACTAGTAACGATTATTGGTGCACAAACCGTCTTCACATCATTTGATTGAGCCCGTCAATTTTAATCTTTTGTGATAATAGGGCTATTGCTGACATGTATTAAAATGAACTATATTAATATATATATATATATATATATATATATATATATATATATATATTATTAATTTCACAACCTAGGTATATGAAATGCATGTGATAATTGAGTTAACGGAGAGGAATTGAAGAGGAGTTGAAGAGGAATTCTCTCTCTATAATTAAATTATTTGACATTCATTGTTCATGAATAGTCCCCATGGTCAAGGCTCTTAGCTTGGGGTAGTGGATGAGAATTAATTTTGCCATTTTTTTGAACTGGAATAAATAGCATGATCTGAAACTTTGTTTTCACATTTGTGAGAAGTGCTTGATATTGTAATTATTGTTATGCATGTATGCAACTTCTTGTGACAAAAAAGAATGATCATGCTTTAGGATACCAAGTGAATTTTCAATTTCTTCCATTATTTCGATATGGTTTGATGAGAAAAATATAGATTTGTCTAGTATGCTCACCTTGTGTTCTTGCCATAATTATAACACCCTTGTCCATGCTATGATGCTATATCCGATTGTTTCATATGTCTTGCTTTTAGGAAGCAAGTCCAATTGTATCAAAAGTCACAATCATGTTTCATCCCTTGATTTCAAGATACGAATTCACCCAAGTGGGGAAGTCACTTAGTATGAATTTTGGGACACATGAGCAAACATAGGGTATTTCATAAAACATAGTTCTAATGGTTTGATATGGGTAACCCCTTCAAAAATAGTATAATGATTTTAGAGAAATATCCTTTGATAAGAATTTTTTTTGGAAAAATACTTAAATTAGATGGTGCTATAGATGGCATGGCTACAACTGCATTGTCATGGTATTAAATATGGTATTTTTAGCTCATATTAAATGAGCTACACATAAGTCACACATAGTGTGATGTGTCACACGAGTACCCATATCAAGCCAGTACCTAGGGGGTTACGAATTAGTTGAAATATAATACTATTTGTAGTATCTTTAGGATATATTCATGGTATATTGTAAGAATATTCATAAAACATTCTCAACTTGGTTTTAAAACACCCTATATTATTTCTAAAAAATCATAAATTTTGTCTGAAATGAATAAAAGACATCTTATATTTGTTCTTTCACGGTTATTTAAATTTTTAACAGTGACTTCTTCAAGGAATCCACAAATCATAATTGCATTTCATTGCTTTCTTTCTCATTTTTCTTTTTCAAATTTGATGTATTTTTCTGCAAGAGTGGCCAAACTTGATTTATGTTAAGTTCCTCTCCAAAGACTTTTCAACTACCAGTATAGCACGTATGCCATAGTCGGTTTGAAAGTTGCGAAAATCTTGGTGCCATCACAAACAAAACCAATAAACAGGCCGCTAGTCTCTGCTTTAGTATATATTTACCCTAGGTTTACTTAGATTTATTTTTATGGCTTGTTTATACTGTTCAGTCATGTAACTCCTTGAAAACGGTGTGTTTCCGTAGTCTCTCCACTGGTAGGGCATAGACAGCAAATAAATGACCAACACATGTATGACAAAAGAAAAAAAATCGTTATCAAAGAGGCACGGTGAGCGTGTATCATCTCCACCTTTTAACAAAAATCAATGAAATTTATTGCACGCTTCCTGCATGTGAAAACTGTTCAGCAGTTTGCATGGTCCCGGCCCAAAACAGCAACAAGCTAACTTAGTGAAAAGGAATTCATGCGAGTACTAATCATGGAGTTCAAGAGTACTAACTGTCTTTCTTTCCGAAATCTCAAAATGCGCTTAAGTCAACGAGCAACTCCTCAATCCTAGATCATGTGAGAAACAATGGAAATCAATTGACAGTGATTTTTGTTTCCCTCATCGACGTCAGTCTCTCTTTTCACTGTTGGAGCTAGCGATTGGCTCTAAGCCCAGCCTGGCTCTTCTGGAACCAGCGCCGTGTTGGCCCGGATCCAATCCAGCGTGTTATGGTTCCGCTCCAGCTCGTCCGCGGTGGGCAGATAAAGAATCAACGCTCCATCGTCGAGCAGATAAGGAGCGACGTTGATTTCGCTGCTCAGCATGGTGGCGCACTCGGGGCACGGCTTCGCTCGACCTTGCAGGAATTCGTGTATGCATCGCCAACAGAACGAGTGACCACATGTCGTGACCACTGCATCTGCCGGGGGATCCAGAGTGCACAACGTGCAGGCGACTACTGTAACCGATTCATCACTGGAGCCCTTGGAAAGCAAACTTTCATTAGATGTCTCAACCGGCCCTTCCGATTCATCACCGGTGCTTTTCGAAAGAAATCTTTCGTCCATGCTACCTCACTGCAATTGTCACGTACTCTGGCTGTTTCAAACTCTACTGGCATTCACTGTAATTAATGTTGGCATATGAAAGAAAGACGTGAAAACCCCTCGAGACGAAGGAGAAAATGAGTCTCTGGGATCACGGTCATGGTCCTTTATAAAGCCAAGGCCAACTGCCTCGGTGGGGAAATTCGGTATGAGCTTTTGAATCGCCAGTATGGTAGTCAATGAAAACATCCTACTTCCGAGGCTTGATTGGAACTACGCAAATCAGGTGAAATCATAGAGTCTAGGTTTGAGGTAGTGATTTCCCTCACTATCGGTACACCGCTTTAGTTCGAGATGCACTGGCTAATTGTTCGATAATGATTATTGTTTGGCTAGAATGTAGTATCGGGAACCTCCCGTGGGGTACCTCCAGGGGGACATTTGCCGAGGTGAGGTTTCCGGTACTACTTACAGTGTCCCGGACTATTTTGTGGAAACGGGTCGAGCTCACTCGGAGTTGGTTGATTTCCCTCAGTATTTCGGGTACAGTCTAGAGAAGCGTATCAAGCCTAGACACAAAGCTCTTGAAGCGAGGGCTGTGAGCTGGTCATTGAATCGGATGCTTACTCTTCCAGAGGCTTTTTTTTTAAGCATCTGGGGAAGGAGACTTAATCTAGCTCTCAGTCCATGTACTGTACAGTACGGTACAGCTTTCCGGTTTGTTGAATTTCAAGAACTTCACTTACCATCATCCTCCGCTTATTTAAGCGATTTCTTTAGCTAGAAACAGATCATGCAATCTGTTTGTGGCTGATAGCTTTTAATGCCATATGGGTTAATTGGCCAATCTCTGTTACGTTGTAACTTGTAACTTATTACAAAAAAATAGCAGGGATTGACCAATTTAACCAATATGGCGTTTTTTTTTCGGCTTCATTTGACATGTGATAGGTACCAATGATTTCTGAATTTGCTCAAGCTGAACTCCGGTATGTCTTGGCATATTGGATGCATTGCTCACGCTGAGTTCTTTAAGCTGCAGTTCAATCACTACAGTTCAATCATTAGAAGAAAAGAGGGACTTGTTCACTTAGTCTGGAGTGGGATTCTGAGTGAATTTGGCTACATTTGAGTGAGTTTGGTCACATCTGAGTGAACATGCTTAGTGTATAAGTCCCTCTTTTTTTTCTAGTGAATCATCTTGTAGACGTGGTTGATTATACCCGTCCGGACGTTCTAGCTTGAGATTGAATCACTCAATGAACAAGATAGAGTACTCCAAGGGCTCTGCTACACATGTAACTTAGTTAGCGGACCGTGCATGTTATCTCCGAGCCGTGAAGCTACGAGGTGGGTGCATGCACCCACTACATCACGTGGCGAGTTCATAAAGTACTCTATCCGGCATATCCTACAATACATGTCACACATTAAAAAAGTCTGATTTTCAGGAGTAAGGTAACTACCCGGGTAACTATATCTTTAAAGGAGCATTTACCTTAACCCCTAAACGTCCTCACCCTTTTCAGATTTGGCAGTTTTTCAAAGATGCATTATAAATGCAACTAAGAGGGGTATTTTCAATTTGATGAATGAATAAAAGTTGTACATTATGCATTTTAGATTCTATCCATACGGTTAGATTTGCGATTGCTATCACCAATATTTGTGTATAAATTTTTAAACTTAAAATTTAGAGCTCTTTTGTAATATGATTACAATTAAGATATTGATAATCTGATATTGAAATTTTTTGAAATGGGTTGAAATGTGATACTCTAAGTGTAGTGATTTTTGGAGATTTTTTGGTTGCTTATTTCTAGTACTTGACTTTTTCAAGAGCACTTTTAGACTAAAATCTTTCAAATTTGGGGTGGAACACTACAACATGAAATGAGGCATAAAATTTTCTCAAATCATCCCCTTTCTAATCGGATCACACATGCATGAAGCTAACTTCCCAAAAAAGTTTTAGTAAAAATTTCACACTGAAAAAAGTGCATGATCGATGAGAAATCCGACTTCAAATCCGTACACCATCCAAAATATGGATGGTTGGGCGGTTAGGGGTTAAAGCGTGCATATCTACTGTGGTATGGTGTGACATTTCAGTAGAAAAATGTCACACTGCAGTAAATACGCACACTTTAAGGTAACTACTCCCTTTAAGATATAGTTACCTTATACTATGGAGAATTGAGAATAGAAAGAGATGAGGAGCGGGATGAGGAGAAGTTCTCCAAAAAGATTTGGAGTACACTATGAAGATTGTGTGTATGAGAAAATATATTACAGATTGTAAGTTGTAACTATAATACTTAGAACCAACTTGTCATGATAGGGGTAGGCTATGACCGTGTAGAGCAGGTAGGTGATAAGAAATGATGTTCATACATTTTTTTTCCTTTGAATTCGATTTAATTTTGCACCTTTGATCCGCATAATATCGACATGGTTTTTAATTTTTTTTTAATTTTAATTTTCAAGAAGATTTCAATGTATTAAAATTCATAAAGAGCCCTAAGAAACATTCTTGAAATTCTCTCAGACTTTGAGATTGAGCAATAATAAACCTATTTTTTGCTAGTGAATCTTTAGGGAAAACAATCCCTAAAGTTCTTTCATTGATTTTGAGTAAAAAGTTCTATAAACGGCCACTTTAATCCTCTGCACTTTTTATTTATAGAACTTGTTGTTGGAGCGTTAGGTGTTAGAGCTTATAATTAAGAGGGACCATTTCAGAAATCCAAAAACATAATAATCTCTAACAATTAAGATTTTGATGGAGACAACCATTCTACTTTACAAATAAGATATCATATGCATTAACCAATGAAATATTGACACATGACATATTAGTGAATGGAACTTTTTTTCACCCACTTTCATTGTTTATAACTTATGAAGGAGACATATTCATGTATTACCTTATTCACATCATAACACAAAATCAACATTTACGTAGAATATATAATACTATATAAAATTGTTACAACATTCACAATAAATAACACTATTAAAAACTAGCTTCATATATATATATATATATATATATATATATATATATATGAGAGTGAAAGTAAGATAAAGTTTACTATCATCATGCATTTCTACTTCTTTTCCCATAAAAACATATTCATATTTTAAAAATAGCAAAAATGGTGAGGTGTAGCTTGGAGCATGTATGCGTGAGCCGTGAGGGATGGGTCCACAAAACTGAATTTATGTTGAATTGATTTACAACTCTTTTATGATGTAGAAAAAGAAAAATATTTTAACATATCTACACATTCTAAATTTAAGACCTTAGAATGCATCAATAAGGATATAAATTCAAATAAAAATTTATAATTCATGTTGCGAAGAAATCATTTTCTTGAAGAACAACTTTTTGTCACCTTTGTAGCTTTAGGGATCGTCATGGGTCATATGTAGTATCAGATATGTGACATGTTAGATATGGTCATTTAGTAGTAGCTTTAAACTAATTAATTAATTGTCAAACTACATTATGCACCAAAATTAGACTACGTGTCAGAGTTTTAACTATGAGGACCCTCATCGGCTTCCTCTTCGTCCGCTTCCCCTTCATCCGCTTCCGCTTCATCCGCTTCCTCTTCAGCCGCTTCCTCTTCATCCGCTTCCGCTTCCTCTTCAGCTTCCAGGAACACCTCACTCTCTAGCAACGCCTTGTCCTCTTCAGTGTCTGCCCACTTTCTCTTCATCAGACTTGCAAGCGCGCTGGCATTGATGAGATCCTCGTAGCCAAACCTCGGCTCTCTCACCAGCCTCATCTGATCTGGGAATGGCAGCGTGGAGAACACATCTTCCACAGCTCGTGCGTAACCCCAAGAAAGGATTGTCATTTTCCTGATGGGATCAAGAAAAACATGCCCTAACCTCACCAGGGCAACTCGAGCTGGGATTCCCACCAGCACATTTCCAGCGACCACCTCTCGATGAATGTCCACGATAAGCCTCGCAAAGTTCATTGAACCGGCGTATGTGTAAGAAGAGGGATTATTCACATCAACGGCGCCTGCAAGAATTTGTGGATAGTGCTCCAACAGCAGGAAGCGTTCCACCACTTCATCAGCAACTTTTGCCCTCACTAACACCTGCAGTACCCAACACACTGCCTCGAGCTTGTGTACGAGTCCACGAACTCTATAAACGTTCGCGAACTGCTTTCTGTCATCGTCGTAAGCCTCCCCAGTGATACATTCTGTATGGAAATCCTCCAGCATTGCCCTCGCCTCGTTGCTGACAATCGTGACTATGTCCCTATTGAAAGCAGAAGATCTATTTTGTCCAATCCTCCCGAAATGTACTTCAATAAAAGACCGAGCACTAGCAAAATTCTTCCGAGGACAACAGTTGCATTGAGGTTTGCACCGCAAAGCAGTTTGTATGCAGTGCTGCATCAGGGCGGATACTCGGTTCCGATTTTCCCCTTGGCTCTGCCCGCTCTGGCCTAATCGGGCGACCAGATCCTGTGCCTGACTGTAGCGACGAAAATCCGGAGAAGATGAGTATTGCCGAATCCTCAATTCATCTCTCTTAGACCAAAGGATGGTGGATAAATACTTGTAAATGGTGCTTATCAATTCGTCAAACTCAATCTGAGATGCCACTTGCAAAAGCTCTAGGCTAGATTTCACATCCTTGAAATCATTGAGGAGTGAATTGTTCATGCGAGAAAAGCAATCTATGTAGCTTGCAAGCTGCAACCCGCGAATCATCTCGAGATTAAATTTCATGGAAAGTGCTGATGAATTTGGATTTGCCCATTCCTCGCTCAAGCACTTTTCAAAGTACTTACTGTACTTCTTCAACTGATTGGAATTCACCGTCAACTTTGCCACGGTTTTTCCACAGCTAAGGTCGGTCACTCCGTTTGGTACCAGGCGAATGAAGACATATCGATCTGCACCTCTCCTGTCACGCCACACTTTCCTGGGCGATTGTTGTTCGTCCATTTCTAAAGGTCTTGGGCGCTTCATATCTCAACCTACAGCTGTCATGGTCATGAGATACTGTTAGAAACATAATTCCTAACTATGGTGTTCTTTCAGGTAAGCACGGCGAGCTCTTTCTGCCTAGTTAATCCGTATTTGCAGCATGAGAATCGGATTGCTTACAGAATGCTGAGATTCTATAATCAAGAATTGATCAATGTACAGTATGTAGCTATGTCAAGCAATATTGCAAATCACATATGGAAGAGAAAGTTACCGCAAGGTGAATGCGGTGCTGAGCTTTGGTTCCAATCGGCCGAAGATCGACGGAAGGAGTTGCGCCCCCGAAGCTAAGGTAGATGAGATGGGATGAGCACTGTGCCAAGAGACGCAGCGAGAGAGAGAGAGAGAGCAGGAGTGCAATTGGTAGACTGAGGAAGGCTGAGCTTCAATCCTCTTTTATGGCTTCATCTGGAATTTCCAACACAGTTGCCGAGGCAGCACTCAGGCACATTTCGAGATTGCCGGAAACAGTTTACGTGGCTGATAATCTAACGGAGTGTGGTACGTTTGATTTAGCCTCGATAGTTGGTACTGAATTAAGAAGATCCGGAACCTCACCTCGGTAGTTGGTACATTCTAGCCAGAAGATCCGATTGTCCATAACTTTGGATCATTCAAAGTTTCATCTTCGACTGCTCAGGACTTGATCTGATTCGAACGACGAGGCGTTCCGTGAGAGCCTATCGAGGCTGGCTTGAACGATCCATACCAAATCTTTGTATGAGGAGTCCCCAAGCCAACAAGAACGACTCCGGTTGCATCTCAGAAGCGATGCCTGCACTGCGGGGTCTTTGTAGAGACATACCCTCACCTTCTGGACACAATCATTTACTTGTTTGTGCGATAGATTAGGTTAGAGCTTCAATTCTGTAAGTGTAAATGCAGCTTCTGTGAGAGCGAACTGACAGCCGGGGAGCATGTGCTCTTCGCATTCACTACAATTTGGGGTTACTTTGCGAATGCACGGTCTCATATATATTATTTGTACGCGAGCCCAATTTGCAGAACATACTCAAACAGAGGGTAACCTTATACCCTAGTCCCTAAACCCTACTACTTAGAAGCATGAACATCCAGGTTCCTCTTCATGGCGCTGGCACTGGAGCGGGTGCAGGGCCTAGAAATGGCGAATGCAACCTCAGTCGCTGAGTCTGCAGCTTCAGACAGCTTTATTCCACCTCGCCCGGGCAATCCACTGTCGTAATAAGATGCTGAGGCACAAGGAACCTTGACCGACTCACTGTCAAGTATTAAACTGCCAAGTATTAAAAATTACTGTCAAACTGCAGATTATAGCAAGTTTTACAAGTGGTTGTTCAATTTAGCAAGTATTCACCAAGAATTCACCATCATTCTTGTACCATTTACTACCTGGTGAATGTGTCAAGGTGCCCTGTGGAGGCTACTGCAAGCTTTGGAGGGTTAGCACAGGGAGAAAAATAGACATTCCCACATGGGATTTCATATGGGAAGTGGGACTAAATTCCCACAATTGTAACTTTCTTGGGATGATTGTAGTGTATTTTGATCTGGGAAAGTTACAATTGTGTCCTTGTTTCCCATATGAGAATCTTGTATTTATCTCCCTGTGTTGAACGTATCATTGCTTGCACTCAATTTGGTTTTTTTTTAATCGTCTCCATACATTGTGCGACAGTTACCCTGAAGAGGAGAGTGAATTCAAAGCCCTAAAGGACTGATTGATCTCGTTAACTGAGATTTTGTAACATAGGGAGAGATAAAGACATTCCCACATGGGATTTCATATGGGAAGTGGGACAAAATTCCCACAATTGTAACTTTCCTGAGATGATTGTAGTGTATTTTTGATCTGGGAAAGTTACAATTGTGGAAAATTTGTTGACGTTTCCCATATGGGAATCTTGTACTTATCTCCCTGTGTAGGCTGAGTCGGGGTCTTTAGTAGCAACTAGCCCTATGTGAACGATTTGGAAGGAGGGATTTCTCATTTCTGACTTGAAATTAGAGGTTCGGGAGAGGGACTCGAGGTATTCGGTAGAGACCAGGGTAGAGAAACCGACTTTGTCGAGACGTCGAGACTTTGCACAGTCTCAAGAGCAATTGGCTCTCGTAGGGAATAACCTGCTGCCCCCTGGTATTTGTGGGCTTGTAGCTTGCAATCATCTGGTCATTCAGTGATTTTGCGTAGTTTGGATCTCGATCATGCATAGGCCACACCATGCAGTTCATCGACTTAACCCCTAATGACCAAGAAGCCCATCATGTTTTTCTTAATACTTTTGAGTAGGTCTTATGTGGATTTCTTTTTGTTCAAATTTATTTGTTGTTTGATCAACATATGTACCCGCATATGCAATGTTCTTCATTGATTCCGGTGATATAAAATTTGATTTCATCTAAATTCTATTTTTCACAATATCATCAATTGAATTTTTCATTTTAAAACCATGAATCCTTGGTCCTTACGGGGTTAATTTATACTCCGTCTGTCCCATAATAGATGATGCTTTTGAAAAAATTAAAAATTGTGCAAACTAGAACGATTTCATCAATTTTCTAAACACACTAAGTTTCTATTTCAAAGTAGCTGCCTATTGAAGCAATATCATACTGCACATGGCATGTGGGATGTGGAAGTATGGTGATGTTTGTTACAATGTGTTCTGTGCTACAACGAACATACGCTATCATTGATTTTAGTTAACTCATACGTTGTTTGTAATCCACACATGAGCAAAGACAACCTTGAACAGAGATAAATTATACTTCATGTGCACAAGCCTTGTGATTTTGTTTTGTTAGAATTTGTAAAACAAAATGTTCAAATTTACAAAAAAAATTGCATAAATTTAATTTAATTTTGAGACAATTTAACTCTTTTCTCAAAAGTATCATCTATTATGGGACGGAGGGAGTATGTGAATGAATGGAATCAAATGGTGTCATACATACAACCCAGAAGAATCTCAAAATCTGACTGCAACTAATCGAATGTTTCAGTCTACGTTTCAGTTTGTGTACGTTCCAGTCATTGTAAGGTAGAACCACCTATTAGCAGACATGACCTATTTCCCGTACGGTCTAGAATCTTACAAATATTTTTAGAAATAGTAGATTCTGACACCTATGATCTACACCAGCTGTACATGAAAGCCTATGTCCGGTAATGGGTTTACCTACAGTAGACCCTTTGGAAATTCATAACTTATTCATATGGCGTCCAAAAAATGCATTCTAAAGTGCATGACAATTGTCATCTTTTTGCTAATCTATTTCAATTAAAATATTTTTAGTTTGCTAATGGAAACTATGCAGAAACCTTAAATGTCCGATAATAGGTGGTTCTACCTTAATAGGTAATCCAATCAATGAATGGATTATTTTTATGGGATATTTATACATGAGATATTTATAAATAAATAAAACAAACAATCTTCCTTGCACACCAAGTTCCATAACCCTCACACTGTACAATTGCCATAACCCTAACACTGCCAGCAAGCGTACAATTGGTGCATACAAAGCAAACAAACAAAGTACATTGATTATGGCTATTAGTGTGTGACACCATTTGTTGACTCGTTTGTTCTTATAATTAAAAAAAATAGAATTCTATACATGAACTTGAAATCTAACACTTCAAGAATTTGTTGGATTTTTAGAAGATTTATCTCATACGTGCTTGTACACCTATTGTAGACTCCAATGATACTTTGTGGTGAAACTTAGCTTAGTTGGATGAAATTTTCCTTTCATGTATGCTCCCACATACGAAAATCAATATCTTTAAATAAAATTGTTTGAAATCCTTCCATTTTCATATTTAACAATCACACACTAATTTTGATACAAATGGAGTTAAAGATATGGATTAATGGCAATTAACATCACATAGTAAAAATCTCAAGCCCTGTAAATTTCAAATTATTGAAATTAGTGTGTGTTCTTGCAATTAGTGTTACACTTACTAATAGTCATAATCCTAGCCATGATAAGTGTGCCTTCTTTAATGCTTAATACAAAGATATTTTGTGTGACATATATATCATCACATATGATGAAGAGAAATTTAAATAGAATTTTAGTGTAAAGCCTTTGAGTTGAATTTGCTAATTTTGAAGGTTCCTATTTTTGGTTGAAATTTAGAAACTTCAAGTCGACCAACAATGGGCCCAAAATCTTAAATGGGCCAAAATCCAAATTGGATCCAACTCCAGGTTTCAAGCCCAAGGTTATTGTTACCTAACTTACATCATAACAATCTTGACCCTACAAAATTCCATCCTTGTAAAAAATTATTCAATGCACCACAAAGATATATGTTTGTGCAACTTGGTTTCAATTTGACTCCAAGTTTTTATTTCACCTTGTACAATTTTATTTCAAGTGGGAATTGTATCAAATAGAAGTGTGAAAGAAAGGTTTTTGTAAAAGATAAACAAGGAGACAAAGAATTTTGTTCACCATCTTTTCTCTTTTTTGTTGTGAGCTTCTTTGAATCCCAAGTTTGAACCTTCTTTATCTCCTCCCTTGTCCCTGAACTCTCACATTTCCATGTAGTAAAATAATCCTATATTAAGTCTTACATAGGGAGGGCAAACCAACCTCTACACTAATACTAATCGTTTTTCTAGTTTTCTTAATTTGGGGAGTCTAGGTGTTTTTTTGGAAAGTTTAATTCTATATTAGAGTTTGAGACCCAAATCAGTCGAGAACGACCCACCGTGTTTAAAAATAGGGATTTTTTTTTGTTGGGTGAAAGCATGGTAAAGTGAATCAACATTGATCTCTATGAAGAAGCAACAGATGAATGCAAGGTCAAAAAATACATTAATTTTTTTTGTAATTTTTTTTGCTCATAAAATAAAAAACATGATGTTTAACTAATTCTCACAAAGAATTTTGAAAAATTCATCTTCAATAATTATTTATGTATGTTTTAATGACGTTGAAGTAGTCAAATTTGAAAAAGTAATTTCAAACAAAATTGAAAAGCTGATATAAAACAAGCTGAAATCCCATGGGTTGCACTGTACTAAACATGTACAAGTACACGTGAGTGCACAGAAGGAGTATTTAATGCATTATTGTAAGAGATATATAACTTCATTAAATATATATGCATTAAATACTTGTTTTCACCTTGTTTTTTTTACCTCTTGTTTAACCCTTTAGTGCCCAGCAAACCACATTATGGTCACTACAACGTCCGAAATGCAATTAGCAGAGAATCCGTGAAGAATTGGAACTTCAGTTTTGAAGTTCAGATTTGCCCACATACATTACGCACCTTCCAGAAAAAGAAATTTTCAATTTGGAACTGTACAACTATCAAAATACCTATCAACAGAACGCCAAAATACTGCAAATACTTGAAAATACAGTAAATACTTACAAATACAACATATGTATTGTGTAGTATTTCTTGTGTTTGGAAGTTTGTTATCTTGTTTTATTTTTTTGGATTGTGTTCTTTTCTTCATCTTCCATTAGTGTGTGTAATCCGATCTTGACTAATGTACCTACTCCTGTCAATTTTCAACGTATAAAATTTTGTCCTAAACCGTACATGGACAAGTCACATTCACTTATAAATCTCACAATAATTATGTGTGAGTCTATTTTTGATATGAAAGATTGCAACGGAGAGGTGTTGACATAGGGCATAGCTGAACTCCTTTGCTTTTATTTTTGAAAATTTACCTCAAATTATATTTAACTTTGAAGTCACACACCCCCCAAAATCTTGTTTTTGAGCGTGCATTATACAATTCAAATACATACTATAATCTTCTGATCCCACCATCGGATGATTCTCAAATTTTAATAAAATGTGTGCTCTCGAGTTGAAAATAGAATTGTACGGTTACTTTCTAATTTAACCCATTCTATTTTTGGTAGTCTCAACCACAGTGAAAAAATCTACTGAAATCCAGGGCTCTGAGCTACAGTACCCTGGGCACTAAAGGGTTAAGTATCATCAGGAACTTCAAGGCATGTGAATATGGTGCCATGATGGTGCATTGAAATGCAATTAAAGATAATTTGATGCCAACCTCTATACCAACCTAGTATGGATAAAATGATACTAAAATGACATGTATGCGGCCTTTGGTGTCAAAATGGCACCAAAATAGTCTAGCCCAACTTTTGTGATGATGGGGTTGGTTCGGCCAATCCGGTGTGACATAGACTCTACAAGGATGGTTCTCACTGGATGGTGAGAATGTTATGATTTTTTAAGAATCTGTTGACTGTTTTAGGAACAATAGTTTGTTCTAGTACAGTTTTCTACGCACTCAGTTTCGTAGTTTTCAGTGAGCTTGGAATGCATTGCTGCCCAAACAAGCAGCTGGCAAGGATCCTCGTTCAGTTGGCTACTACCAAGGATTGTGGATTGTCCCTCGAACTTTGCTGCAGGATTTCGATTTCGGCATTTTGGGTGCAATTCCTTTGTCGAGTGCAATGCGTTGTTTCCCTCGCCCTCGTGAACAACTCGTCTTCCAGGAGAATAGATCGAGGCCTAGCTTGTTGCAGATGGCCAAATCCTGGTAAGTCCCTGTCTGTCGGTGTTTTTCATGTTTTAGGGTAATTCAGGGTTTACGGTATGAATATATGTTTTTTTCTGACAGTAGGTTCAGGGTTTTGGTATTTGGTTCCAAAAAATCAAAGGTGGGTGTTTCGTTCTTACAGCTGCACGAAGGTGATGTGAATTGCCAACGACCGAAAGCAGAGGTTTGAGATGGCTTCTGTAGGGATGAAAACGGCTCTTCACGCGCTTGTGGTCGACGATGTGTTAGCAGTGAATTGCCACAGCTCTTCCCCTGGTACGTGTACTGCGAAACGGGAAACCCTAAACCCTAAACCCTAAACCTTTGGAATCTTTGGAAAAATGTTCTAGAAAAAAGTCGCACTGACGAGGTGGCAATCCAATTTGAAGTTAGTGTCCAGTCTTGTGAACAAGAATGACCGCATAATCAACTCATTTGTAGCTTTTCAGACTGTCATCAGAGACCTAGATTAAACTATAATTATTTGTCTACTTTGTGCCTGGAGGACGAAACCCAGCACACGATAGGTTTCGTCCTGCTTTGAAGACCCCGCTGATGAATACTCCTAAAATTACAAACCCTATGGAACGGAACAAATCTCATTGACCTTTGGTTTTTAAAAATGCACTAAGGTGATCTATACTTCGAATAGGACTTTGTCGCCTTCCAGACCCTTATTGTACGCAAGGTCTGCATAACAGGTCCTCTACAGTACTCCTGTCTCGTTTATTTTGAATAGTTCGTAGTTTTGCTCAGGTCTGAGTGACGAACAAATTGTCTGTGTATGATACAAGATTAACGCCCCGGTCAATTGGCAGGGAAGGCGCTGCGAAATGGAACTTCACCAGGGTCAGGGTCCAACTCAGAGGCCATTGGAACCTCGCTTTGTCGATTGGTAACTCTAAGTTGCTCTCGCAACTACCAATCTTTGGATGTGGCAGCAACAGGAAATGACGCAGCAGGTGAAGCACAGACTACCCTTTGCCTCATCCAAATTCTCTCCATCAAAATCTAGTAAAACACTACCAGTGATCAGGCAGTTCTACAGCCATGGCATCTCATTGAGTTCCCGTAACATATGTACCTGAATTGCTGTAATTAACCCCTAAAGGACCAAGGATTCATGGTTTCAAAATGACAAATTTAATTGATTGTATTGTGAAAAATTCAATTCAGATGGGGTCAAGTTTTATATCATTAGAATCAGTGAAGAACATTAAATATGTTGGTCAAAACACAAATAAATTTAAACTAAAGGAAGTTCATATACGACTTGCTCAAAAATGCTAAAAGAAAACATGAGACCCAATTTGGGCTTCTTGGTCCTTTAGGGGTTAATGTCTGACTATTGAGAGCAGTGGGCGGACAGAAAACCTTGCAGATGAGTCGTCTGGACTTGAAGAACATGATGGGCGAACGAGAAGAGGTGAAAAGCATGCTCATTGAGTTCCTCCAAGCTCGGGGAGTGAATGAGTCTCTGGCTGCACGTGCAGTGAAGAAAGCCACTCGTCTGACTGCCCATCTTTTGTCCCTCTTGCGCATGGTTTATCGCATTCGTTATCTTACAGGTTTTCCCATCTCTCCTATGAACCCCAGACGTAACATTTTCTGTTCTGGTAACCCACAACTGGATGATATCTCTTCTCCCATCCATCCTACCCTCAAAGAATAATTTCGCCATCAAATTTTACTTATTCAGGGATTAGCAAGGACTGATTGGTCTTTTGGTGTAAGATGGCTGCTGAAATAATGCAATCGGTAGTTTTTCAAGGCCCTGAGGGCATGTATTTGCTGGAACTTGAAACAAGTTGGCTATTTTATCCTCATAATACTCTCCTGTTGTTGTTTCCATATTTTAAAGATCATGGATGACAGGCTATACAAACCATCTTTGGCATCCTCGCTCTTATGACATTCTCGTGTTTTCACAGGGAGAGAGCTAACGGCATCAGAAGTAAGGAAATCGTTATCACCCTTCTTGGAGACGCTAGGAGCAGAACACAAGGAAGGACTTGTGGATGTATTTCTGAGCTTCCCTGATGCGCCCTCAGTGAAGACAAGGTACGAGGAATTATACTACTCCGGGGACTCCTTTAAATCACCAGTTCTTGGGGAGGTAAAGTTCGCCAGTATTCCCCAGCTGCAAGTGCATATGGTATATGGAAAGCTTCCACTGTCGTTGGTGTATCTCCTGGAGTTGGGGTTTCCTGCTGCTGAAGTTGCAGATCTTGTGTCCCACTTCCCGTGTATTGCAAGCTACAGCGTGGAGGAGAAAGTCAAGCCTATAATCCATTTCCTACTGGAGTTGGGAGTCCCAGCGGCTGACGTGCCCAAAATCATCTTGAAAAGGCCCCAGCTCTTTGGGTGCAGTTTGGAAGAAAATATCAAGCCAACAGTTGCTTTACTCAAGGAGCTTGGGGTGGATTCCGAGGGCTGGGTGAAAATCCTCTCGCAGTTTCCACATATTTTGACTTACAGCGTTGGAAAGGTGCAGCAGGTGGTGAAGTTTCTTTCGTTGATAGGGTTGTCGCCGAAAGAATCAGGCAAGATACTCACACGGTTTCCTCAGATCATTGGGTACAGTGTCAAAGCAAAGCTTCAGCCGTTTGCAGATTATTTCAACAGCATTGGCGTGAAGGACTTGAAAACTCTGGTGTCTCGGTCCCCGCAACTCCTTGGGCTCAGCCTTGAGCTCAACATCAAGCCCACCATTTTCTTCTTTTCAGAGCACGGTTTCACCATGGACGAGCTGAGCACAATAATTCTTCGATTCCCTCAACTTTTAGGGCTCAGCACGGAAGCAAATATACGGCCCAAGTGGGACTATTTTGTGGAAACGGGTCGAGCTCAGTCGGAGTTGGTTGATTTTCCTCAGTATTTCGGGTATAGTCTAGAGAAGCGTATCAAGCCTAGACACCAAGCTCTTGAAGCGAGGGCTGTGAGCTGGTCATTGAATCGGATGCTTACTCTTCCAGAGGCTTTGTTTTTAAAGCATCTGGGGAAGGAGACTTAACTAGCTCTTAGTCCATGTACAGTACCCTCCAATAAGTATTGGTCACCTCCCAAAATGATGCAAAAAAAGAGAATTTTGAAATTGCACCGTGTACCAAAAAATTTGAGAATTTGAGAATTGTAAAGTGTATTGGATAGATAATAGAGTCTATTTTTATTTTCATAGTATGACAAGTTTGCAAATTGGAAGAACAATTTTTCATAGGAATAGATAGCAGTTTCAAACATGACAAATAACAAGAACGACTCCGGTTTTTGTAGAATAATACGAGCCCTCACCTTCTAGACACAATCATTCAACTTGTTTGTACGAATGATTAGAGCCTCGGTTAGAACTTTAATTTTTTGTGTAATTAAAGCTTCTGTGAGAACGAACTGACAGCCGGGGAGCATGTGCTCTTCATATACACTATAATTTGGGGCTACTTGCACGTGCATGGCCTCATTATTTAAGTGCGTGCCCAATTTGCAGAATATGTTAGGTACCAGAAACTGTGAGGTACCAATTGTGGTCACCTATAAAAGCACCTGTTTAAACTTCAGGGGTTCCCAATCTAGTTATCACAAGCATTAATTATGATTACTAAATTAGCAATCTCATTGAACTAGAAATGAAAGACGTTCATTGGTACACCTACTAACATCAATAGTGATCTATGCATACCGTATTAAGTTTGAAAATTTGTAACAAAATCATACATTGTGAAAAGATTAATTAAAATTTGAGATTGGTTATTAAACCCAAAGTTTTAGGTACTGCAATTTTTTATCATTGAAAATCAGCTCTCCGTGCAGGTTGAAATACTTAAACTGACGGTAACTGTACCCCTTACCTTAATTGGATAGAGGGTACATTAGAAACATGAACATCCAGGTTCCTCTTCATGGCGCTGGCACTGGAGCGAGTGCAGGGCCTCGCAATGGCAAAGGCAACCTCTCTGAGTCTGCAGCTTCAGACAGCTTCATCCCACCTTGCCCACGCAATCCACTGTCTTTCTGAAATGCTGAGGCTACTGCATGCTAAGAACACTCAAGGACTTCACCACTGTAACGACTACATCGCACAGTTTCAAGAGCAGTTGGCACAAAGCGAATAATCTGCTGCTTGTAGATTGCAATTATCCATAAGGTTCTTTCCAGTGTGATTCTTGAGGCGGGGCTACTGTGGACTTCGAACTCTCCACCATCATTCTTTAGTTAAAGAATTACCTTGCATGTCCAATATTCTAGAATCTGCTATAACAATTCTCATGCAACGATTCTTATTCCTAAGTACAAGGGCTGAAGAACCTTATGTTTGATCCCTCAGTACGTTTTAGTAGTTTGGATCTTGATCATGCATTAGCCACATGACGCAATTCACCAACTTAATTTGTATATGATTGAATAATGTCTTAGATACAACCCAGAGGAATCTCAAAATCTGACTGCAACAAACCAAATGTTGCAGTTTGTGTAAGAACAGCGTGGAAACAAGGAGTGCAAAAACTACATAATCAATCAGATCCAGGCCATGCTTACCATTTTTCCAGAGACCATCTCTTGAATACTGACCGTTTTGTATTTTGAAATCAGGTGATCAGTCATCAGAAATCGAAGTGCCGTTGCTCAAGTAAAAGTTGACTACAAGCCTATTGTTGATTTGGTGCTGAAGCGTATGAACAGGGCAGTGGTTTAAATATCCTAATTGGCGTATCCATTTAAGTGACTTGAAAAATCAAAATCTACCTATTAGTGTCAGGCATGTCAATACCACCACCCTCAGCTATGTCTTCGTCTGAGTCGCCTTCATCTACCTCTACCTCATCAGCTGCCACAGTGTAATCCTGTCCATATCATCCAAATTAGAAAAACGAAGCAAAAGGAAAAGACTCATTACTTTGATTGTAACGCCTACTAACCATTGTCATTTTGACTCGCTGAATACATTGAGCTACAATGTCTAAATCAGCTATAATGATCGACTCTTTCTCAACTGAACCTGTCTCCACTCATGACAATGACTCTTTTGATGCAAATTACTACGAGGAGGTTTACGCATTAACAGAGCCCAAAGCTGGAAATTTTCTACCACCGTCCCAAGGCATTGCTGGCATGTTATTTCAGAAAAGACACAACCTTAGTACGAAGACATGACGATTAGTATCCTACTAAAAATGTCTACAACCGAAAACCATAGTTGATTACTCCCTCCGTCCCAAAGTTATAGTCCAACTTGTTTGCTTGGTATTTGTTTGAGCCAATTTCTTTGATCATATTGTAAGAAACATGATTAAAAAAGGTTCCAAATTATGTCACTAGAATGATTGAAGAACATTGCATGTGATCATTGCAACCTAAATAAAATTAGCCACAAGGAGGTATTTTTTGACCTACTTAAAAGAGCACTTTCAAACATGACTTTCAAACATGACAATAACTTTGGGACGGAGGGATTACATACAATGCCATGCATGATTGAAAGAATTGAATGTTGACTAACCTCTGGTTGCATGGTGAACATTGTCCGGACGTCATCCATTCCAGCTGATGCAGTTCCATTGACGTTAGCCCTAGTCGTTGATTCCTTAACGTCTGTAGACTGGTCATCCACAGTTTCTTCCGTCTCTTCCTCTTCCTCGACTTCCTCGATATCTTCAGCTGCAGCGCTTTCATCAACTGTAGGGGCAACACGGGGTTCCCTGTCGAGCCGAATCTCGTCCTTGAGATTTGTAGGATCGCCCCAGTAATCGTGCCTCCATCGAGGGTCGTTTGGATCATAAGGATTTTTACCCCAAAGCGATTTATCAGCATAACGCCCAGGCTCCTCTATTGGTAGTCCTAATTCTTTCCGGCTGCAATAAATCAACCACCATAACTACATCAGAAAAGTCACACAAAAGCAGTACTCCCTCCGTCCCAAAGTTATTGTCATGTTTGAAAGTCATGTTTGAAAGTGCATTTTTAAGTAGGTCATATTGTAAGAAACATGATTAAAAAAGGTTCCAAATTACGTCACTAGAATGATTGAAGAACATTGCATGAGTTCATTGCAACCTAAATAAAATTAGCCACAAGGAGGTATTTTTTGGACCTACTTAAAAAAGCACTTTCAAACATGACTTTCAAACATGACAATAGCTTTGGGACGGAGGGAGTACTTCATACACACATGAAGTTGAGACCGATAACGGAGGTTGAGACAGGAAGTTTAAAAGCAGAGAGGAGTTGCACAGCCTTAGTGTCTATGGATGAGAGTTGAAAATGTAAGTCCCACGCATGCCCAAATTACAGAAACAATCCAGAAGAGCTAGACCATGACTAGGTGAACAGAACTCACGCTGCTACATCTCGCAGTAAAGCCTCCGCCTCCAACTTGTCCCGCTGGTTGTGCATTTCATTAAGCTCTGCTGCTCTTATCTCGAACTGAAACGGGGGCTGAACAAATTCCTCTCCTTTGGACTCTGCAACTAGCATTAGCCGATTGATCTCCTGTAAAGAAAATGGCCATCCACAAATGTCGGGAAACTTAGATATCTAGGAAGGAAGTCCACAAAGCTACGAAGATTAAGGATCCATTCTGGCATCAGATGAGTAAAATTCACACTTGAGAGTTGAGACTCAATAACTTGTACTGACACTTGTACTTCAATAGTAGGAGATAGTACCTCTCTTTCTGCACGCGCTCTTTCCAAATTAAGATCCTCTGGATCTGTGTTCTGCACAACGAGCACGCCAGTGGATGTCAGGAATCATTCATTAGCCCAGAAATGTTCTATTATAACTCAGTGATCATCATTGAATTTAAAAAGTACAGAAACAGACAGTGCAATATTCTGTTCGTAGTACTGCAACTGGAAATACTGAGGGCGTAAACTTGGCCCATATTTTTTCCTGATGACATGAATTTTCAGATAGGCTCAAATTCAGATTTTCAGTACCGCAGACAACATGCGACGTACCAAAGCCAGGTTTCATCAGATTAAGAAGCAAACCATGAGGAATCAAACATTCCAAGAGAGACTGCTTACCAAGACCAGTGTTGGAATATGATAGCTGTCAAGTCCATTTTCAAACCATTGCGGGTCAAGAGTTTCTTCATCCTCTTCAGGATACTCTTCAAGATCATCCTCATCCTCATCTTCGTCATCAAAATAATTGGATATATCATAGTCCTCATTGTCAACATCACCGTCTTCTTCATTGTCAACACCACCGTTTTCTTCATCGTCCAAAACCATTTGTTCAGCTTGGTGTAGCTGCCATAACTGGGATCACCAATTTACGGGATTAGCAAAACAGGAACCCAAACTCTCAAAAGCGTCCTTGCACGACCTAAAGCATCTCGGTACAAATCAGCAAGATATTTTAAGAAACGTGTATTGTGCCCCGTTTGAGAAGTATCTTCAAATAAGAAAAAATCAGTGACCTTATTTACATATAAATTCATAGAACTCAGCTAGAATCACTGTACAAACTAAACCAGAGCTGCACTTGCAACACGCAGCTGAAATAATAAATTACGACCTATAATATGAAAATTGCAGTATTCAACTAAGCAGTTAGATCCAGAGGTGACTAGGAGTAAAGTCCAAACTAAGATGTAGCAACCTTTGATTAACTGGAGACCAGACATTGAAAGTCAAGCGTGACCCCTACGAGAATGATACTGTGATCACAGTAAGTGCATTATCATTACGTGAATTATGTCCAACTCACCCTAGGAATTGCGGGATGGACGGACATCTTCAAACCATCGTCAGCTGGTTTGTCTTGGCGAACTCTCGGGTAATAGGGTCTGTTGGCATCTCTCTGCACAAAATAAACAATCCCAAGACTGAAATTAGTCTTAAGCGCACAATGACTATCACATCAACGTTGCAGAAAAGGCAGGATTTAAGGAAAAGCATTTCGTTTGTAGTACAAGAAACAACTGGAGACCCAGCTTACCGCCACTTCATCGAGATTCATATCTCCAGTACGTCCAAAAATAGGTGGGTGCTCAAATCTATTAAATCTGCATCACGAAGGGTGCTCTATAAGCAGGATGAAGAATTAAAGAAGTACAAAAAAACACGATGAACATGAACAACAACGTCCATGTGTGTACCACAGATATTAATATTGATGAAAAATTGATGGCAGGTGAGTAGAAAATATTTAAGCGAATCACATACATCATGTGGTCGATATTAGGGTCCACGAATCGCATCTCAATTGGAAACCGAAATCGATATGGATCTCTTTTGGCCTGTATAAACAGGCAACAAACCCTTCAGATTTTCTCCTCACATGACAGGAAACTTTTCCAAGTGCCTTCTGTTCTCTAGTAATCATTAAGGTCAGAGATAAGGCAATTACCAACACTTCGACTTGAACTTTCATTCCGACTTTGATAGTATCTCGAATATAGTACCAATCATTACCCTGAATGGGCACCCACCTGCAATAACAATCATCAATGAGCACTAGAGCAGTTCATAGCTACATCTCTCAAACTCCAATCTACCACATACGCACCTAGTCAGAGTGTGAACCGCCACAGGATGTCAATGTTTTACAAAATGGTTAACTCAATGCCGAAAGAAAATGAAAAATAAAGATTACCCATCATGAACTCCTCCAAAAAATACGAATGCTCCTTCATACAGACTAACACAGGAGACCACACCCCAGTAATGCTGCACAGAAGAGCAAGAGATTTACAGTTTGTAAACAAGATGAGATACTGGAAGTTGAATCTACTTATGATTAGTGTCTTGAGACCTGTACTAACAACAAGACAGGATAGAACACAGCCTGCAGTTTCACAGATGATAGATTCCAAGTTTCACGAGGCTTTGATTCGAGAAAGGAACCAAAAAGGTCATGTGTATAATACCTGTCCAGGATAGACGAAGGGCAGCTCATACTGGTACAACGATACATGCACATACCCCACAATATGTAAGATTACAAAGGACGAAAATAATTCAAAAGAAGATACATATGTAAGTGACCAGAGTACCTAACTTCCTAAGCGTAAGCCAATACATTAAAATTCTTTCATTGTTATTATGGAATAGGTGTAAGACAAAGACCAGAGGTCGGTCGTCCAGTGTTTCAGCTTTTTCTCCAAGTCGTCTTCTCCCGGGGTAGTATTCTGGATCTATCTGTACATGACAATACCTTGCGTAAGGAAGCTATACAGAACAATCTTATCGAGTACGATTAACTGTTCCTCCACTATAATATTTTTAAGCACTGCATAGTTCATTGAGCTTTATAAATGTGGGCAGTGATTGACTTCTGATTTCATCTGATTGCGTGCTGAAACGTATTCAACAAGCGTATCTTGGAAATTGTTCTGAATGTTTACTAACATATTATCAAAGTTCCTGTATTACCTCTAAGCTTCTCATACAATCCTAAGAGCACACATTAATTATATACCGAAAAAACTAAACCATGAGGAACATAAGGAGTTCGAATTCAAATTGAAGTGAACACGATGACAGGCATGGACAGACCTCTTGTGCTTCCTGATCGAGGCGATCCTTGTTGGCTGCCACCCACTCGTTGTACTGCTTCAAAAACACTTTCCACCTAGGGAATTCATACTCATAATTTTCTTCATCGAGCTCTTCCTTATCTGCTTCGGCCTGATCTTCCTTGGTAGACTCAACATATTCCAGAGCATGAGCTTCGCGAATGTACGCAAGCTCTTTAGCATCCACTTTCCATCCAGGAGGAGGCCAGTCTCTGGGTGCTATCAAAGTAAACACTAGTGGTTGCTCCCATAAAGTCCCTTCAGCAGTCTTCGGCTTCAGTTTCTCTAATTCCTTCTCCTTCTTCTCCGCTTCTGCCATGAGCCTTTTATGATGCTCTTCTTGCCATTTCGGATTCAGCTTTTGAAATGCCTCCCACGAAACAGCAGGCTCCTCCTCTCCTTCTTTCAAACTATCCACGGCAAATTGAGCCTCTGGAGACAGCCACTCTTCCCATGGCGCCCATCTGATAAGAAAGCACTATAAGAACAGATTTTACAAGAGTACAAAGAGGGTGACTCGGATCCTATACCGCAAGCCTGAAGGAGATCTCTATCTCTATCAGCTGTGCACCTATTCCCAACAATGTAAAAAATCTTGAAAATATGAAGTACATCAAATTCAAAATGTACTCCACGTATAAATGACTACAAGAGATCGTTTTAGGTCGTGAAACACAATTGCACTTTAAAGATCAATAGAATATTCTGAAACGTTTTCTTTTTTGAAAATACATTATTGTTCATCAAAACAATATTCACTTGTCAAATTTCATAACATAGCTGATTCCCTAAAAGTGCTGCATTCATCTTATTCCAAGATTCGTTATCTCTCGGGACTTTCAGCCTTATTAAAAAAAAAAAAGGTGAAGGAATTTGAATTCAATTAAAAGGTCATTCGTAACCGGGAAGACAACTTAGCTCTATTGATGAGGACCTAAACCCTAGGAATGTTTTACGTAGAGGCCAAAACCGGAGACGTTAGAAATTTCCTGAGATGGTATGAAGAATGCAATGAAAGCATGATATCCAGAAATTCCTGTCCAATTGAGAATGGCGGAAACGCATACCCTCGTTCCACCCAATTCCGATGGCGAGCCTCGTCCTCCGTCTCCTCTTTCTGCTCATAATCGTCCGGATTGAAACCTTCCCAGGAATTCTCCGGGGGTGGCTGAGAGGTGGACTGCGAAGAAGACGAGGAAGAAGATTGAACCGAAACGTCAACAGTCCGTCGGAGGACTCGACTGCGTGCGCCGCGCTGCGCGCAATACAATCTCCCATTCTTCTCTGAAAATGCACACCTTACAATCCCACTGAACGGGACAGCGGTACCAGGAAAACGAGGAGGCCGTCGAGCAATTGCCGCCGGGAGGTGGTGGCCATGGCCGAGGGAAGTGTGCAGCGTCGCCATAGCTAATCCTTCTCACTGACAATCCCTCACCTCTACATTTCGCAGTTGCAAATGGACTTGCAAATGCAGCAGCAGAGCTCGAGAAACTGAACTGATGAAGCATAAACCCTAAACCCTGAACCCCGTTTGGATATGGGTCCTTCATGACCCCATTACCATAGATGGCCATCGATGGTGGATGCACATACATCCTGACCTCTTTAATGTCACGCCCAAAAAATGCACGTAATTACCAGTACGCTCAGAACTCTTTTATATCACACCATGCTTGTGTTTTCCTTAACCCTTAACCCCTAAATGCCTAGAGCCCTCTCCAAATTCGGCAGTTTTGCAAAGATGCATTATAAAATGCAACTTAGAGGGATATTTTGAACTTGATATATGAATAAAAGTTGTACATTATGAATTTTAGATTCTATCCATACGGTTAGATCTATGATTGCTATTACCAATAATTTTGTATAAAATTTGAAACGTGAAATTCAAAATTATTTTGTAATTCAATTACGAATAAGATATTGACAATCTACGGATGAATTTTTTTGTGATTGGTTGAAATGTAATACTCTAAGTGTAGTGATTTTTGGAGATTTTTTGGTTGCTTGATTATATGAGTTGACTTTTTTTTAGAGCACTTTTACACTGAAATCTTCATTATTTTGGGTGAATCACTACAACATGAAATGAGGCATAAAAATTTCACAAATCATCCCCTTTCTAATCAGATCACATATACATGAAGCTAACTTCCCATAGAATCTACAGTAAAAATTCCACACTGCTAAAAGTGCATGACGGATGAGAAATTATGAATGAAATCTGTACATCGTCCAAAAAATGGACGCTTAGGCAGTTAGGGGTTAAAGGTCCAAAGAGCCCTTTCTGACCAGTATTATACATCAATATTTCATTGTGTTTGGCATAGTTCCAAACCTCCTATAGGTCAAAGATCAGAAGTGAAGTTAAAGTTTATGTTGACATGAATTTAATGAGCTATTGGGGTCTCAATTTGGAACTTTCTATTTACAACAAATGTCAAATATACGCCACCGTATCTACTATCCCCATCTGCCCTTTAAGGGTTAACCTTTGAAGGGCTGATGGGATAATATATTCGTTGGCATATATTTGACATTTGCTGTAAATAGAAAGTTCCAAATCGAGACCTTAATAGCTCATTAAAATCATGTCGATGTGAATTTTAACTTCACTTTTGATCTTAAATCCAAATGAGGTGTGAAATTATGTCAAATACAATGGAGTATCGGTGTATTATACTGGTCGGAAAGGGCTCTCTAGACCTTCTAAGGGTTAACGTTGTAGTGCTTAGGATACTATAGCTGCGTGTACTGGACTGGATTTCAATAGATTTTTTACTGTGATTCATACTATCAGTAATAGAATGGATTAAATTAGAAATTAACCATATAATTGTATTTTCAATTGGAGTGGAGACAATTTGTCAAAATTAGAGAATCATTTAATAATGGAATTGCAAGATTATAGTATGTTTGTGAACCGTATAATTAATGCATACTCAAAAAATAAATGAGATTTTGGAAAGTGTGAGATAGGATTTGGGTTAAATATTCTAAAATGAAAGTGACGTCGTTCAGCAATGCCCTATATCAACACCTCTCCGTTGCAATCTTTCATATCAAGAATGAATTCACACATAATTATTGTGAATTTTATAAGTGAGAGTGACGTATCTGTATATGGTTCAGGACAAAAATCTATATGTTAAAAATTGAAAGAAGTTGATACATTGATTAAGACTCGAATATATATACTATTGGAACATAAACAAGAGAACACAATCCCAGAAGAAAAACAAGATAACAAATGTCCAAACACTAAACAAACAATATAGTATATTTGTTGTATTTGTTGTATTTTGGTGTTTTGTACATGGGTATTTTGATAGTTGCACAATTCCAAATTGAAATTCTCTTTTTCTAAAAGATGTGTACTATTAATCTCCAAATCTGAACTTCACAATTCAAAATTCAATTCTTCATGGATTTTCTGTTGTTTGCATTTCCGACACTCTAATGACCAAAATGTGATCAACTAGGCACTAAAGGGTTGATCCCTAAAGGTGTGGATTGGGCAAATTAACTCCACACTCATACTAGAGGTTAAAAACAAAAGCTTGTCCCTATTTTTGAACATGGTAGGTTGTCCTAGATTAAGTTAGAGTCGCATAGTTCAAAAAAAGAATTAAAATTTCTAAAATGAGAGAAGCAAACAAATGAGTGGTACTCATGTGGAAATAGGTTAGCCCTCCCCTGAAATGTCCTCACCCTTCCTTAGAGTCATTTTCGACTACTTTTCCATAATTTCTTTACAGTAAATTTTCAACTGCTCAAATTGGTTTTGTACAATTTCACCATAAGATCTTTAACCCCTAAACGCCTAGCCCTCTTACTGTGGTAAAAAAGTTTAAATTGTATGCTAAAATTCACTACTATTGTTGAATTAAAAAACAAATTTCGTATTTTTCTACATGAGACTAGATGTCAACTGTAATCTATATTTCTTTTTGAATTATTAATACAACATTTAAATTATTATGATTTTTTAAAGTAATGAAAGTGAAGAATATTCATATCAATTACGAAATGTATTAAAATTTATGAAAAATTTACCAAGTCTAAACATTATAATAGTGAAAAACATTAGATTGTTTATTGTTCTCAAAAAATGTTTTTAAATTTGAAAATACAATGGAAAAACCTAAAACCGTGGAACATCGTGGAGGAGCCATGGTATACACTTTGATCTTGTAATTGCTATAATTTTTTCAATTTTAGGAATTTTTCAAAAATTGTAAATGAAGTGGAAACTAGACTTCATCAACTACATTTAGTTAAATAGTTAACCCTTTAACATCCCAATTCAAAGGTGTTTTCAAAGAAGCGTTATAGAATGTTTGATGAAAACCAAACATGGAGTTGATGTACAAAGAAAATTTGTAAATGTACAATTGGATTTAATATAGAATTTAAGATTTTTTTCTCTTGAAATCAATTTAAAATCTCAAACTAACACAAAAAACTTTTTAAAACTTGTAATGAAATTAGAGTAACATGAACTATGAGATGGTACGATTTCCATTATTTGATTCTACTTACTTTGGAAAATCATAATTAGGGTCTCACTTTTTGAACTAAGAATGAAACTTGAAATAAATCAATTTTTTTTTTTTTTTTTTTTTCTAAAAATCATAATAAACTATTTTGAAGATCCAAAGTGTACAAAAGATAGTTAACTTGCACAAACACTAAGAGAATTTTTGGTGGATGAAAACTATCTAGTTTGGATGGAATTTGGTGAGTTGTGATTTGTCCATCGTCCGATATATGGACACAAGCACGTCAAAGAGTTAAGCTCGAATTCAAAGAATATCATCTCAATGGCCAATTTTTTTTTCAATTGGAAAAAAAAAGATGATCAACTAGATGTGGTCATTTATGCGTTTCAGGGTTAAGGACAAACATTCAGTACACTAAATGGCGTATTTAGTGTCCCGAGACACTATTTCTCAACATGAACACTATTTAATTTTAGGGAGATATAGTGTCCTCGTAAGAAAAAAAAATGAACGTAGTGTTCATAAACATATGGAAATTAACATATAGCAACTTCATAATAAATATGGCATGCTACCTCATGTCACTCTCATTACTTGAAAAGAACATGGCACTCTCAATGAAAGTGAAATGACAAGTGACAAACTCCTATTTAGTGTCAAGAGACATTACTTCTCTTCACCCTTGAAATAAATTACTAAACACGCATTTAGTGCACTTTATTGTGAGATCCTTGGGGCAAAAATGGTGTGGGGACCTTCCATTTTTGTGAGTTTACATGTGCATTTTTCAACATTGTAAAAATAACTACCTCTAAAAGTTTTGATAAAAATCCACTTTTCAAAAAGTGCTCAACCGTTGAGGAATTCACATGATATTCTGTGCATCAAGCAAAATTTGCATGGTTGGGCACTTGGAGGTCACTTGTTTTTTGTTTTTAAAATTTAAGTTATGTATAATCTCAAGTTGGTTACATTTTATAATTTTATTACTATTGTTATTATTTTTGATATCAATGTTTCTTTACAGACTCATTTTATTTTTGATCGTGATAGGTCAATTTTTAAAAGTTTGTTCGTGACTTGCTATTTTTTTTCACCAATCAATCCATAGACATGTTAACTCTTAAAGGCCCAACCGACCCTATAGGGTTGATGGTGAGGTTGATGGATAATTGTTTTCATCCATATCTCCTTCGTGATAAGGGTTTTTCACCATGAAATTTTTTGTAGGGATACTAAATCAAGTTGTTGTCCTAAAAAAAATTTGGTGTTATTAAAGTACATACTTCTTTAAAATACAAACATATAAGTGTGAAATTTTGACAAAGCCAAATTTGCGTTGCTTTAGTTCAAAAGTAGCCATACAAAAATGAAGTCATAGATTTAAGAAACAAAAATCTCAAAAAATCACCGTGTCAAGAGTATCTTATTTCAAATCCAATGCAAGATTTTTTACTCAAAAAATATTAATGTTATTAACTCTTAAACGACGAAAAAGCCCCACGGTTTTTTTATAAAGGAATAATTGAAAAAAAAGTGGATTTTTTCAACCAAATTAAGCAAGGATTGAATTTTTCTTCACATATTTGAACACTGGAAAATTTTATAGCTCAAAATTCCATCCACAACCCTTCTCTTTTACAATTTGGAGTGCATATTATGCCCTATGACAATGCACTAGTTTTACTTTGATTTGTGTCCTATAAAGATGTACATCATATTTTTAGGAATTTCTTGAAATGGTCATTTGGGTTCTATTCCTACTAAACCAAAATAAGTCTCAAAACTTCACAACTCTTTGTTGTCTCAATGTCACAAATTTTCAAACATCTCAAAATCCTGGAAAGACTGCATAGTGACAAAAAAGTTACTTAGTCAATTGTACTATATAAGCACCAAAGAATACATAGAATATAGGAAGCACGGGAACGCGGCGAAACACGAAGTACATCTCAACTACACTAGTTCTTCATCAAAAAGTAGTTACAACTTCAATGGGCAATTGAAGTTGCAATTACTTTAGGCTTAAGAAACATGCCATTTGTGACATTGTTCCGTGTGACAATTTGTGCTACTTTGTGGTGACTATATATGTACCTATGCGAGTCTTACATTAGTTTTAAAGTTATGAGATGTAGGCCTACTACTAAATATATATAGTGGCATACATAGAGTGGCTTACTTAACCCCTAAAAGACCAAAGATTCATGATTTTAAAATGAAAAATTCAATTGATCATATTGAGAAAAACACAATTGAGATTGGACCAAATTCCACATCACTTAAATCAACAACATTTGAACATTGCATGATTGTGTTGATGAAGAAATAAAGAAATTTGATTCAAATAAAGGGAAGGAAGTGTACATAGAACTTCCTCAAAATTGTTAAAAAAATCATGAGCACCAAATTGGGCTCCTCGATCCTTTAGGAATTATCAACTAATATCCATTCCATGCCTGCATCGATCAATTACCACATAAGTCCGGTGGGCATTGGCTCATTGTCAAGACGAACAGACACTTTGTTCACACCGGCCTCGAAAGAGAATTGGAGTTTCTATCTATCGATCACCACTCGATCCGTTACTCGCCCGACTCCTCTCCATTATCTAGGAACGCTTCATAAACAACATCCTCTCCATCTAGCATTAACAACTCCCCACTTTCTCTTCGTCAGACTTGCAAGCGCACTTGGGCTGATGAGACCCTCGCACTCAAATCTTTTGTGATTTACTAGCTCCATTTGCAAACTGAAAGGCAAAGTGGAGAACACATCCTCAACAACTCGTGCATAACCCCCGGCAAGGAATATCTCCTTCCAGATGAGCCTAGGAAATACATGCAGTAAATTCCAACGCTTCAACAGTGCAAATCGAGCTGGGATTCCCACCAGCACATTTCCAGCGACCACCTCTCCATGAATGTCCACAATAAGCGCTGCAAATGCCATTTGCAGCGCCATGCGATTAGTAGCGCCTGCAATAATTTTCGGATACTTCTTCAGCTGCAGGAAGCAATCAACCACTTCGTCACCCACTCTGGCGCTCACTAACAGCTGCAGTACCCAACAGATTGCCTCCAGCTTCTGTTCAAATCCATCATTATAAATGCCCGTAAAATTATTTCTGTGACCGTGGTAAGCCTCCCCAGTGATACATTTTGTATGGAAATCTACCAGCATTGCCCTCGCCTTGTTGCTGACAATCATGACCATGTCCCTGTCGAAAGCGGAAGATCCATTTTGTCCAATGCTCCCGAAAAGTACTTTAAGTAAAGACCGAGCACTACGGGAATTCATCTTAGGGCATTGCTTGCACTGCAAAGCAGTACGTATGCACAGCTGGATGAGGTCGGAGATTCGGTTCTGACTTTTGGCTTGTCTTTGGCCCAATCGGACAACTAGACCTTGTGTCTTACTGCTCCAAAAATCCGGGGAAGACCGGTATTGCCAAATCCTCAATTCGTCCTCATCTAAGCAAAGGAAGGTGGATAAATACTTGCAAATGGAGCTTATCAATTCGCCAAACTCAATTTGAGATGCCACTCGTAGAAGCTCTAGACTAGATTTGACATCCTTGAAGTCCTTGCGGAGTGGACTATCCATGCGAGAAAAGCAGTCTTCGTAGGTTGCAACCTCCAACCCGTGAATCATCTCTAGATAGAATTCCATGGAAGGTGGAGACAAAATTGGATTTGCCCATCTCTGGCTCAAGCGCACCTTGAAATACTTGCTGCACTTTTTCAATTGACTGGAATTCACCTTCAACTCTTCCACGGTTGCTTCGGTGCTCAGGTCCGTCACTCCGTTTGGTACCAGGCGAATGGAGACATACCGATGTGCTCTTTTTCTGTGACCGCCCATTTTCCTGGGCGATTGTTGTTCGTCGATTTCTGAAGGGCTTCCAGGGTGCTTCATGATTCTCCCAACGTAGACACAGTCGTGCACACCTGCCATGGTCATCACGGTGTGTAAGAAATTAAACAATATTCCAGAACCAGCTGCCTATCTAGAGCTCTATGCTGCTCATTCATGTGAGCACTACTAGATCCCTAGCTATGCTCGAGTAGTATGAGTGGGTATTCAGTCAGGGCTCACACAGACTTGCTGCGGTTAGTTTTCTTTAACAACTTCTGCATGCAACGCCTACCCAGTGCTGCAGATGTTTATTCAGATAAATAGTTCCCAGCGAAGATGAGGTTTTCATGGCTTGGTAACTGAGCCTGAGTAAATCTTGGTTACTACTGGCAATGTATTGTTCGATCAAACAAGCTGCATGCTCCTGAGAACCTGGATGAGAAATTTTCTCTATAGGGGATCAGAGCCCTCGAGTTGGGCATTTCTACCTCGGGATTTCTACGACTATCTAGAACCACGCACTTCTCATTCTGATTTGATACCAAAGCAATGCAATACATCTCGGCCAAAAGAAACTTACGCAATCTAGAATATCGATCAACAGAAAAAGCAGGATAATCATCTCTATTTTTTAGTCAAAAATCCTTGTACAACATGAAATTCCAATTTTGCAAATCACAAAGTGAACAAGAAGGTATTGGAAGGTAATTAAGGCGACTGGAGCTCTGAGCTTGAGGGTCCAATTCGCCGAAGGTCGACAGAAAGAAAGGTGTCACGTACAAGATACGAAGCAAAGGCAAGATGAGGCAAGGGAGACGGCGTGAGAGAGAGAGAGAGGGAGAGCGCCAATGAAAGTGAAATGGGATGAGGAGGGTTCCGGCTTTTATAGCTCATAGAATTGCATCACTACCGAGGCATTTGGAGATTGTTATCCCTACCGAGATTGTTATCACTACCGAGGCATTTAGAGATTGTTATCACTACCGAGGCATTTGGAGATTGTTATCACTACCGAGGCATTTAGAGATCGTTATTACTACCGAGGCATTTAGAGATCGTTATTACTACCGAGGCATTTGGAGATCGTTAGTAACAATTTATGTAGTTTCAGGTACTAGCGAGTGTGGCTATGTGTGGTTTTCTTGGTGTTTCTAGTGATTTCGTGATGTTTTTTATTTTTGAATATTTTTAACCCCTAAAGCACCACAAGACATCTTTTGGGTTCCTTTTTCTCTCTCTTGACAAAGCTTTGCCCATCACCCTAGGATATCTTTTGCTCACCACAATGTTTAAAGGGGATGTTGTAGGCAAAGACAAATTACTAAAAATAAGCACAAATGACGGTGCGCACTTTTGCTCAAAGTAATTATAAGATCTCAAAGTATAGTACATGTGGATTTATACTTAAGATTTTTAGACCGTTTGATATTATAAATTGTGAGATTGTAACAATTGAAGTTGTTGGAATGGACTCTTCCTAGACACACTGACACACCTGGCTTTGAAGAACCAACAATTTCCATTTCAACATTTCAACACGTACATGATAAATTGAAACATTAAAGGTTAAATGCAAAGATAAAGTGATTGAAGCCTAGAAGCTGGTCATATGAATAAGATTGTATGTACATGTAATTCAAAAAGACCTGTGATGGTATGAATATCTGCTATGATGCAGTGGTATCTAGAGTATCCTGTTACAGTGGTTCCAGTTTTAACCCCCAAAGGACCAAGGGTTCATGGTTTTAAAATGACAAATTCAATTGATCATATTAAGAAAATCATAATTCACATCAGACTGAATTTTACAGCATTGGAATCAGTGAAGATCAATGCATATGTTGGTCAAAAAACAGACAAATTTGAATAAAAGGAAGTCCGCATAAAATCTACTCAAAACTACTATAAAAACTTGATGCCCAATTTGTGCTTCTTGGTCGTTTTTAGGGTTAACAATAAATGCCGTGCTACAGGAGTCTATTGAAATTAGGTTCTCCTACCTAAGATGGACCTCAAAAAGAGCTCAGGATCTTTTTATTTCTCCAAACCAGTGATCTCAGAACCACTTTTGTGACATTTAGAACATTACGCGACCTCCTACATAAATAGAACCACTTTTGTGACATTTAGAACATTATGCGACCTCCTACATAAATGGTATCTGCTTTTGATACCCAATGCATACAATTCTCACAATACCTCTATAATATCCGGCAATACCCTTGATATACTAAGGTGATACCATGATGATATCCGCGGATATCACCTCATGAAGTTGCTACATATTTATATTGTGATGAGCATTCTTGCGACATTTTCATTTTTTTTCATTTTCTTTCTTTGTGTGTTAAGCAGCCCCATTATTTTGGTGGAAATCCAACTAATTTTAGCTAGTTTTTGTTAATTTAAGAAAGATAATGTGCACAAGAGGTAAACACACAAACAATGTTTATTATGTGACTTGCCACCCAACCATAAAAGTGAGATATTGTCCTATAGACAATGATTTCTCCTTCACCCACCAAGCTACACTTATAATTCTAGTACCGTCTGTCTACATACCTAGAATATGTACAGACTAACTAGACTATCACTTTGGTGTTTTAACTAACTTGGAGTTAGAGACTCTTGGTCTATCAGTTCCCTCATAAGTAACTTAATTACCATATGAGTAACTTAGGCATAGACCCTTGGTCTGTCAGTTCCCTCATGAGTAACTTAATTCCATTCCAACAGTTTTGAGATCACTGCTCCAAACCGACAGTAGTACGTTCAGTTCTGACACCACTGCTCAAACGAGCCCAATAGGTTTCGAACCCGGATCACATAAATGTGACACAACGCCCTCCACCAACCAACCAAAGAACTCATGACTTGGTGATAACACTTAGCTAAAACACACCTTTATACAGATTTGCACCCAACCACCATTTCTTCAAATTTGTCCTATTTACTGTTACTTTGATTAGGTTACTATACTGTCCATTCTCGAAAGGGGAGAGTAGTATTGGTCCAATGTCCCTTTGTCCAGTGGGCATCGGGTCATTGCCATTACAAATGGACACTTTATTCACGCCGGCCTTGTAATAGGGCTGGTGTTTCTATCTATCTATCTATCTTCAGTTCTGACATCAGGGATGATGAACTTATAAGTATTACGCCTGATACGTGAAGCTATGGATGATAAATTCCACTTCCTGTCCATCCGAGGGCGCGGTCTCGTCCTCGGCGATCCACAGGTTCATGTGCACGGCGCACGCGCTCTGCGGCACGCGCTGCGACGAGGTCGCGGGGGTCGCCCACTGCAGGATGGCGTCGCCGCTGTCGCTGTGGCCGTGCCGGCTGGTGGCCGTCACTTGGCTGCTGCGCCACGCGAACGAGTGCCCCGTGTAGTTTCCCGACAGCCGCATCTCGAACGTGGTCTGGTACTTGTCCTGCTGCGTCGCGTCCCACAGGCTCGCCGTGGCCGGGTACACCGTGTAGTTGAGGTTGGGGTAGGCGGGGTTGCCCCAGCGCGCCAGCTCGATGTCGATCTCGTTGTTCAAGTCGGAGTCGTGGTACGTGAAGAGGCCCAGGACGACGTTCGGATCGAGCGCGCCGGTCGGGGAGCTCGTGGGGCCTTCGATCTTCCACGTGAAGGTGCCGTACTTGAAGGTTTGGTTGGTGTAGAGCTCCGCCGCGAGCCACCGGTTGCTGCTGTCCTTCCGGAGCTTGATGTGCAGTAAGTTGCTGCTGTCCACCCAGACGCTGGAGGTGCTGCTTGACCACAAGTTCTCGCCTGGGCCCTCGGGGCCCGTGGAGCTTCGCACGGTCCATGTCTGGCCTGACCAGTTCAGCGTTCGCGCGGCCATGGCTAACTACCTGCTTCATTCGCCATAATTGCCATCATGCATATATGCCCATCATGTCCAATCATTTGAAATATACTAGATTCGGAATGATTATTGTAATTCACAGCGACGGAAGGAGACGATCGAGTGCAGTGAGTGCTGCACTGTCCAGAGATCACAATATTCTAGCTTATCCTCTCAATCTTTCAATTGCGTTTTTGATTGCCTGACACCTGTTGCGTTTCTTTTTTGAAGACTCTATAGTGAAGCTGTAACTAATTACAAATACTTGTAAAGGAACCTTGAATTTAAACGTTGAAAATTGTTTAAAGTGTTGCTGAATTAGAAACTGGAGAACTGGAAGAATAATTTGCTTTCCCGTAACCTAGGGTACGTGACACCACCCCTTGAAATGTTCACCCCAGCGAAGAATATATCTAGCGGGTTGGTTTTAACAAAATCATTCTGCCTAATCTCGGAGCACAGCAATCATGATGACAGTGAATACTTGAATACTTGAATACCCTAATACCCTAAACCGATTACTTGAATTCATTTATGCCAAATTCGGATGCATGTTTTGCTAAGCCAAATTAGGGTATGAGCTTTGAGGGTGTACGTACCTGAAAAGTGAAAATAAGATGAAACGCTGAGCAGAGAAAGCAGCCAGTAATTCGATGGAAATGAAGGTGAATTTGCTCCAAGATGTTGGCTGGTAGGACCTGGGGTGATGATTCTCATTTATATGGAATATGAAGCTGCAGCTACTCTACATCTCTGAAATCCAAGTAGCGCAATATGAGCGATCCATTGTAGCAGTGTTGTACCGAAAATGACATGCTTGCACGTTGTGGATGTGGCTGACTAGACCTTTATTGACTTTCTTGCGAGAATAAAAGATCATGCATTCGTGTGTGAGTCAAACTTTCTTGTTGTCAATTCAGAATTTATGCTGTGGGAGTGTTGTGATGGAAACATCTACAAGTAAAGCAGAAAGTGGATGATTCAATTAAATCTGTACGCAACTTATCACCAAATGTAAAGAAAACAACCAGTTAGTTGGCCCGTGCTATCGCCTTCATGAGGTTGACTCCGCTCCCTAGTCACCCGATTCATTGATTTACCTGCAATTGTGGGCTTTGAGATGATTTTCCATTCACATTACGGACCACTGAGATAACTGGTTGGAACCTTGCAGGCTTGAGATGAGATACCTCATCAAATGACATAAACCAGTAACAACTGTTGGATGCAAGTGATTGACGACTCTGAAGATCGGACAGTGGAAAATAATGGCCATACAATTCTATGGCCCAAAATTTAGGGCACTTGATCCCAAGTGAGAAATCAGGGCGCACATTCTAATCTTCTAGGTTATTTTGGGTCATTGTAGAATCTAGATAGTGTTGAAGCATTTTCAAATTAATTTTAAACATTTTTGGGTTGTTTCAAGCCAATTTAGGTCTATTTCGACTTACTTTGTTCCTTACCGCTCCACAGAGCAAGGTGCACTGACACTGGAATTTCTCCTTAACACACAATGGCCATTTTATTGGAATATGGCCATTATTTACAAATATCCATTGGAGGACTAATGTTGATAGTAGACTGAGGATAATGCACGTATATCCACCCGATGTTGGCATCAGAGGGTTGTGTGACAATTACATTGTAATTTCAAGTTCCTTTAAAGGCATGTGTTGCAGAGATTGAGATCAAAGAGAATACAATACCTAGCACTTGGTGAGTAGGTGAGCAAGGGCCCAACCACTACTAGGAAAGACAAAATCAGTGTTTTGTTTGACAAAGGTGCATCATTTCTAATTTTAAAATTGTGAAAAAACATTGATTGTGATCTGTCCAAACACTCGTGTAATGATCATCCTACATTGTAATCAAATTCTAGAAAGACTAGTGGGTTTTAAAATTGGTTATTCTATCGCTGGATTCTTGAACAATTGAGTCTTCTCTGAACCTGGACAAGTTATCATTGACTTTGCCAATAATCAGTCAACGTTAGTACGGTATTCACCTCAAGAAGGAAAAACAAATTGATTGAAAAAGGAGGTTACGTAGCTCTTTCTCCACTTGTGAGCTTGAGGGAACAATATTCCCGAGATAAATTCAATCTTCTCAATGTACTCTTTCTATCAAGACTTTCCTTCAAAGTAACTAGGCCCATGGGAAAAAGGTTACGTACTGCACAGGCCTCTAACCAGGATATCCGTATTCTATTAAAGTACAAGTGTCTCATACACTAAATAGGATAGTCTAGCTCCTAGAGTCTCCAATCTCAACATCCATAACCATACGTTTCTAACCCCTACACGTCCCTTGGGCACCATATCTATGACTACCGTCGATGTGTTTTTTGTATGTTCCGTCTTATGTACTGAAATATGCCGTACAATCAAGTACAAGTTTACTCAAATACGTTGGTGCAGTGAAATAAGAAAGCAATCATTCACACGTTTGCACATGTGCAAAAATACATGGTCGCAGTGGAGCTTCAGCGGTCGTTCCGGGGTTAAGCTGTCATACGGAAGGCACTGGAAGTACCATTGAAATGGTTAGCAGCACCAAATAGGAGCTTGTAAGCACCAAAGTGACGGATTCTATAATCACCAGGAATGGCGGAGTCAGGAATGGTCCATTCAATTCGGCCGAGGCTGGTAGCGCTGAATCTAGAAGGTCGACTCCACAGAAACTTCACACTCCAGTCATCATCGACATACACCGGTAGCCACTGTGCAGCTGCATTCAACCTTTCCACCAATGCAAACGTTCCCTCGGTGAGTAAATCATTCCGAGGGCTCCCAGTGTAAAATACCACCGGCACGGTCTCTCCCTTTGTGAAGGCAGCATTCGGTGGCACGTCTTGTTTGAGGTCACCAAATGTGACTCCGGCGGGTGCTCGGTCCACCACCACGCCAGGCAGGAATCCGTATTGTTGGTCTAGTAGATTTGGAGGTGGTGGCCCTACTGCCACTTCTCCGTCTTGTGCCAGCGCTGTGGCCAGTTTCTTGAATTCCTGAATGTAGCCCTCAAGTGTGTGGGGACCGAAAAGAGTACCCTGCATGGGAAATGATTAAACAAATTATAACAAGGCTCAGGCTCTATATTGTATGAGAGACTTTGTCCCTAAGTATACGTAGTATTGGCTTGCTATTCAAGTCATTAGCTAGCAACCTACTTAAACTTCCTCATATTCACTTTTATCAATGCAAAGCCTCCCGCCCGCTTTGGTCCAAAACGTACGGGTTCACAATGTGGATGACGTTGAGGCTCTAAGCAGTGTTTTTAGTATAATTCAAAAAAGCTGACCTCGTATCTTTGAACTAGATAAATTCCTCAAAGGTTGTGATGTACTGAGAATAGTCGCCTGCCAGACCAGCAATGACAACCTGGGTGTTGGAGTCAAATTGGCCACGTCCTTTTTCCACCAGGGTCGCCTTCACCGAAGCTCGCAATCGTCGACCAGCCATTGTAGTGATCTCTGAACACAAGCAGTAGTGACCAGGATTGACTTCTTATTCGGCATAGAATTTGCAGACTGGGTTTCCTATCTGAAAATTCAAAATAAATGTTTCAATGCAAACCGTGACGCCCGTATAATACCTCCAGGTACCGACAGGATGATGAACTGCCCAATTTGAAGTATCTGGACTGGCAGCACTGATGGCTGCAAAAGAAACCGATATAACGTCAGAGCGATAAATCATGAGTCCTGCGGATATTTTGATAACAAATTACGTCAATCACCGAACTCTAAGCTATTGTGTTCCCTTCTAAGATCTATGATCGCATAGATTTCAAGCTAACCTCAAGGTACCCTTTTTTATGGTCTTCAGCTCAATTTGATATCTGGAAGAACCTAGAGGTTGATAAAAATTCTGAGAAGATCCCCTCAGGCATGCAAAAATAGTTTGCACTAAAACCTTTCAACCTTTCAAATCAGATACTTTCAAGAACTTTTAGACATCATCACACAGATAATCTCCTACAATTCTTGGGGGGGGTCTCCTTATGGTCATAGTAATCACATATGGAAGTTCATAGTCGTACTGAAATCTAACCCAAATTTGTAGATTTGAGCTTTGGGCACACTCGAGTACGTGTGTACCCTGTGGCTGAGGAAAACTTTTTTATGATACATAAGAAGGCCTTTGTATGTTCACTGTGACCATGCATATGAAGACCTCCACATAAACCATAAGAAAAAATTCCTTACGATGTCTAAAAGTTCATGAAAGTGTGTAATTTGACTGAAAACCTGTTTTAAGTATCTGCATATTCTATTGAAACAGACTGAGATCACAAAGCTTATGGAAACTACGTACACAAAAGGGAAAAAAGGCATTATGTTTCGGTGTGTGGAAAGTAAGCAAATATACCGCCCATGCGTAGGGTCTAAACATCTCGCCCGTGTCCAAATTAAAAGAATGGGCTTCGGTTCGTGGCAATTAATCTGCTCCATGCTCGGTTTGTGAAGTGCTCCACCAACGACCCTCCAGAAAAGATTTCCCTAGCACAACAACCATAGCAATTGGACTGTCAATGCAAGAGACTGCATTAGCTTGTGGACTGTCAAACCAGAAATTAAGATGCAGTTACAGAGTGTGATATTAGAGAGGATGGAGTGTGCATACCTGGTTATCACCTTGGGTGAAACCGAACGCTCCAGGTCTAACTTACTTCTACTAAACCAAAACAAGTCTTGAAACTTCACAACTCTTTGTTGTCTCAATGTCACGGATTTTCAAACATCTAGAAATCTTGGAAAGACTGCATAGTGACAAAAAAGTTACTTAGTCGATTGTACCATATAAGCACCAAAGAATAAGTAGAATATAGAACACACATTTCGTTAAAATTGTACTATATTTCGTTAAAACCGGACTACTAGATTGAAAAAGCGATGGGGAGTGCTACCCTTCGCAATAGAGATAGGTTCCCAGTTTTTCTACACTGCTCTTATTTGCGGAATAAGAGTGATGTAGAAAAATTGGGGACCTATCTCTTTTGCAAAGGGTAGCACTCCCCATCGCTTTTTCAATCTAGTAGTCCGGTTTTAACGAAATATAGTACAATTTTAACGAAATGTGTGTTATAGGAAGCACGGGAACACGGCGAAACACGAAGTACATCTCAACTACACTAATTCATCATTGAAAAGTAATTACAACTTCAATTGGCAATTGAAGTTGCAAGTACTTTAGGCCTAAGAAACATGCCATTTGTGACATCGTTCTGTGTGTACCACTTTTGTACCAATGTACCACTTTGTGGTGACTATGTACCAATGTGAGTCTTACATTAATTTTAAAGTTTTGATATGTAGTCATACTACTAATTATATACAGTGGCATACATAGAGTGGCTTATCTTAACCCCTAAGTGACCAAACGACCATTTTATGGTTGCTGCCTTTTTTTTACGGGCTGCTCGGAATGAAAAAAAATGTTTTTTTAAAAAATAAAAAATATTTCAAATAGGAAATCAAGTCTACTTTCCAACCCAATTTCAATCATGTCAATCCGAGTTAAATTCCATCAAGGAGAAATTATCAAAGACAAACACCTCAACATTGACCTAGTGTTACAAAACTTACTATTTCGGGAAAGTAATGATGTTCCCTCTTTCTAAAAAAATTCTTTTTTGAAATTTAGAATAGAATGTCTAGTTTCAACCAATCATACCAAATTTCAAATTCTAAAAATAAAATTTGTAATTTTGGTGAATATTCAACGATAAATGCTTCTAAATTCGTTTAATGAGTATCTAAAACATTTTTTGAAAGTTTGACCATACGGATAATTACTAAACATCGTGCTTCTCATTTTCTCTTTTGGACCAAACTTCATCGAAGTTGTAGAAGCATCATTTTATAACACATTTAGGTTTTGCCCTTACCCCCTCTGTCATTTAGGGGTTAACCCCTAAAAGACTAATATCCAACTGTTATTAACTAATATCCACAGTTCCATACTTGCATCGATCGTTCTCCACATGATCCGTTATATGCCCGACTCCTCTCCCTTATCTAGGAACGCTTGATTCTCATCATCAACTGCTCACTTTCTCTTCATCAGACTTGCAAGTGCATTTGGGCTGATGAGACCCTCGCATTCAAATCTTCTTTGATTTACTAGCTTCATTTGCAAACTTATTGAAATAACAGAGTGAACCATACACATACACATACACACACTATCAAGATACTCACACCATACTTAAACGATTGTACAGAGACTAACTACATATTGTGCTACATCTTTATTACAAGCACACAAGTGCACAGGGAGAACAAGCAAGAAACTCAACTACAAGGAAAGCTTTAAGCACTTGAGGAGAGAGATGACCTCATAGATGAAATTCATGGAAAGAACTTCACTAACAGAGTTCGCCTACAAACATCGTAACTATCTACCAATTACGTACATCCAATACTCCCACTGAGAAGTGGTGCATTATGAAGATAGTGACCCTGACAATCTAACACTAATGATTACTCCCAATACTCCCACTGCGGAGTGGTACATTGTGAAGATAGTGACTCTGAACAATCTAACACTAATGATTACTTCCAATACTCCCACTGCGGAGTGGTGCATTGTGAAGATAGTGACTCTGAACAATTTAACACTAATGATTACTCCCAATAGGTTCCCACTACGAAGTAGTGCAATATGAAGATAGTGACCTTAACGCTAATGACAATACTCTCACTGTGAAGTGGTGCATTGTGAAGATGCTACCCTAACACTAATGATTGCACCTCATCACAAAATGAATAGTCATCATGAAGATGCCACCCTAACACTAATGATTGCACCTCATCACAGAATGAATAGTCATCATGAAGATGCCACCCTAACACTAATGACTGCACCTCATCACAGAAATGAATAGTCATCATGAAGATGCCACCCTAACACTAATGACTGCACCTCATCACAGAATGAATAGTCATCATGAAGATGCTATCCTAACACTAATGATTGCACTTGATCACAAAATGAATAGTCATCATGAAGATGCTACCCTAACACTAATGATTGCACCTCATCACAGAATGAATAGTCATCATGAAGATGCTACCCTAACACTAATGATTGCACCTTGTCATTAGCCATCATGAATTAAACTCCCACTTGGGGTATCATCTTAACAATATTCATCATTGAACGAAGTTTCAAAAACGTTTTGGGCGGGTATCATCTTAACAATGTTCATCATTGAACAAAACTTCAAAAACTTTTTAGGCGGAAGAGCCTTCGTGAAGATATCAACCAATTGGCATGTATGAAACCTCAACACGTCCATCTTCTTGGTAGGACCGAACGCAATGATAATGGAGGTCGATGTGTTTTGTCAACTTGTTTGTGTTAGTCAGGATTTCGAACCAAGCATACAGTAGATTGGTTATCATTGAAAAGAGGAGTAGGGCCAGAGTGTAGAACTTTTACCCGGATTGTTGAGTAAGCGACGGATCCAAATAGTTTCTTTGCTGGCCGTAGAAGCAACAACGTACTTGATTGAATTGTAGAGGTAACCACGCATTTTCAGTGTAGCACCACAATCTGTAGGCCAGACTCGTGTTAGAGTAGCCTAGGAACATGCACTCTTTTGACTTCTTGTAAAGATTCTTCCTCACGGTTTTTGGTACGTGCACATAAGCAAGACTTCCAAATATACGGAAGTTTGAAACATATGAGCGCTCACCACTCCATTCTTCTAATAGAGTTAAACCATGTAGTGTGTTTCAAAATATAAACAGCTGCTTGGCCCACAAGCGAAGAGGTATTTGTTGATGGTGTATCATTGATTTGGCACATTCAACACTGGTTTGATTGTCCCTCTCAACCACAGCATTATGTTCGGGAGAATAAGGTGCTGTCAAAGAGTTCTTGATGCCATGTTGCACTAAGAACACTTAGAAGTCATGATTGATGTACTCCTTCGCGTTGTCACTTCTTAGATGGTTGATTTCATTGCCTGTCTGATTCTTGACATATTTCATAAACTTCTTGAAGATGTCCAAAATTTCTCCATGATGCTTTATAAAGAAGACAAAACGATAACTGCTATGATCGTCGTTGAAAACAACAAAAAAATCTGTGTCCACCAACCTAGTTGAGTTGCATTGGACCTCATACATCGGTGTGTCAGGTCCAATGCACTTTGGTTTCTTTGCACATTTCCGGTCTCCGTCATTAACAGGAAAGGATGATCGATGATGCTTCCCATGGATGCAACCACAACATACATCATATTGTGCCCTAGGAGACATATTGAGTCCAGAGATCGTAGCATCACGAGTCATCTGCTTGAGCATAGGAAAATTTACGTGACCGAGTCGTTCATGCCATCGATGGAGAAGAGCATTTTTCTTACAAGGATTAGAAGAGTCTATGATGACCAGATTTGTAGCTCGCTGTTATGTACGTAAGGAGTAAGACGTAATCTCCATAGGTTTTCATCCTTCTCGCCAGTTATGAATAATCATCTAGTGCCGTATTCTGAGATCATTTTGCATTCATTTTTGATATGAATGATAGCTACCTTCTTTGATGTGACCTGTGAGACAGGTATGAGATTTCTCTTGAGGTTAGGGACAAAGAGAACATTCTTGAACTTAATGAGTGTAGTAACGTCATTAACTGTGGAATGAACAATGATATCACCTATAGCACGGACCCAAAGTATTTCGTCGCCTACCACTATTACGGACCAACAAAATGGTGATATGGATTCAAAAGTGGAGAACCAATGCCTTTTATCCGTCATTTGCTCTGTGGCTATGCGATCCATGCATTTAATCCAATAACCACCAATGAGATATAGAAAGCTTCACTTGATGACGTTGTAAGAGAATCTGAAGAGTTTTCAGCAATTGCACTCACACTCATGTTTGCATGACTCTTCTTCTTTTGTTATCACAAAAACGAGACCTCTTAGTAGGAGATACAAAGTAGCTACTATTATTAAAATTAGTCGGACATTCATTAGCGAAGTGTCCTTTCTCTCCACAATGGTTACATCAATAGCGTTGTTTTATCTTAGCTAAGCATTCTGCTATGTGCTTCTTATGATCAATAGTCCTAGACTTCTTTTGAAAATTCTCTTCACGGAATGAACTATGATAAGTGTTGTTAGTAAAGAACACCTTCTCTGCTTAGATATCTGTGATACCAGAGCGATCACGATGGATTCAAAAGTGGAGAACCAATGCCTTTTATTCGTCTATGGCTCCTAAGTCTCCGATCCATGTCCAAGAACTGCTGATGAGACACAAAAAGCTTTCTCTTGATGACGTTGTAAGAGAATATGAAGAGTTTTCAGCAATTGCATTTACACTCATATATGCATGACTCTTCTTCTTCTTCTTCTTCTTCTTCTTCTTCTTCTTCTTCTTCTTCTTCTTCTTCTTCTTCTTCTTCTTTTGTTTTTTATCACAAAACTAAGAGATACAAAGTAGCTACCACTACAAGAAAACCAGCCCAATGTGACTAGGTTTTATGACTACAACAGGGCATAAACCAAAATGTGACTAGCACTGTTTGTAGTCATTTCGACTTAGTCGCTTCGGACAATCTGACTGGGGGTCATATCGGACACTTCTTGTTCCCAATGCTGCGTTCCCACAGTGTTTTGGGACCTCAAAACGGGACCTGCAGTGGGACTTGGGACCATATGACTCTATATAGTCATACATTTATGACTACACGTAGTCATCCATATGCAAATAGCGACTGATTGGCATGACTATTTTTAGTGAGGTATGAGTCAATACATGACAGGTTTTATCACTACGCATAGTAGTGAGATGGTGACTGAATTGAGTCATACATTGAGTTGGGAGAATACGACTCTGTAGAGCCACATCGAAGTGACTATATATAGTCTCCAATGTTGAAATCATGAGATGGACATGACTAATTATAGTGAGGTATTAGAGAATATAGCAATGGTTTGATCACTACGTATAGTGATGTAGTTGTGACTGTATTGCATCATACACACACGTGAGATAATACGACGCTGTAAAGTCAAATATTCTTCACTACACATAGTCACCCATATCATCTGATGACTGCATGGAGTCCTTGTATACTCGTTTCTTTCACTACTGGGAGTCAAATTTCAATATTAAATCGGAAGCATCTAACTAGGACTTGACTGTCCATAGTCTAATGCAAATGTATGCCATGCAGTTGAATTTGCCATTCTTACGGTGTGTAGTCATAGATTTCAGTTTCAGATTAGGGTGATAATGAGATCTGTTGACTATTACAAGTCAACCGTGCGGTTGTGAGCACTGCGTCAGGTCATGCAAATGATTTTCATAGAATTATTTTTGATTCTGATGATTTTCATAGAATGATTTTGATTCTTCAATTCCCTTGAGTCTCACAGGGTCACCCTTCTTGAACTCCGGGTCCTCATCTTCTTGTACAACCTATAATAATAATAAAAAACACAAAACAAGGATCAGTTGGGACTAAACTGCTGCTTTGATACAAAGATGTACTTCTCCAAGGCTCATGGCACTTATTCAAATTCTATGACTGTGAGAAGTCACATATTCTAACGTCATTACTAATATCAGTCACGTATTCTAACTTCGTGACTGAATCTAGTCAAGCCTGGTCACTCGTTCCATATGAATGCATACAAACAGTCACGAACTTGGCATAATGAATTTCTAAAGAACTAAGGCACAACAATTTTGTAACCTGATCCGCCTAATACATAGATCAAACAAATCCATAGAGTTATGCAGCCCAAAATCCACGCATGATGTGATTTCACCCATAGTAGGGGCTGAAAACCTTTACTAACACACACAAATGTATACAATCCTACACTAAGACTCCTTCCACAGCACCTCTACCCCTCTCTAACATTCCTAACCAAGTTACAAGTGGACAAAATGAGAGAGAAGGTTCAAAAGCCCCTTAAGAAGGAGCCGCCACCCTAATCTCCTTTGAAACCCTAGCCGCCACCCTAATCTCCTCTGAAACCCTAGCCGCCACCCTATTCCTAGCCGCCACCCTATTCCATAGCTGCAACCCTAATCTACAGTCAATGAAACAGTCATGATGACTAACCAGAGTAAATGAAATAGTCATGATGACTAGAATCTCTTCACTTGATAAAAAATAAAGTGAGTTTATTTCAGATTTGGTAAATTCAGTTTCAACATAAAAGAAGGTTTTTTTGAGCTAAGGAGGGGGGGGGGCGGGGGGATCAGCCTTCAAACAATGTGAACTTTCTAGCAACAAAATGTAATTTTGCAATCATTACCAATATAAGTAAAGAAAACTATGCACATGACTACAGTATTTTGCAATCACTTTGATATCTCAAAAAAGTACGGAAAGGTCATCAGTAATAGCTCATTTGTCAACATGGGAAACTAATTTTTGGACTCTCTTGCAATTAGTTAGTAATTGTTTGAAGTTGTATTTATAGGTGTTGCTAAAACGCAATTCATTACTAATTTAAGTAAAGGAAACTGTCTAGATGACTATGTTATTTTGCATTCATTACTAATTTAAGGAAAGAAAACTGTCCACATGACTACGTTATTTTGCAATCACTTTGACGTCTCCAAAAAATATGGGAAGGTGATCAATTATAGCCCAATGTGTCTGCCTGGGAAATCTAAAGCAAAGTTAAGCATACAAGGCATTTTCGTGCATCTGGAAAGTAAGTGGACAGATAGAGCAAGTGCTAATCATGATTTTTGGACTCTCTTGCAATTAGTTACTAATTTTTGAGGTTGTATTTATAAGTGTTACTAAAATGCAATTCATTACCAATATAAGTAAAAGAAATTGTGTCGATGACTATGTTATATCGCAGTCATTACTAATTCCAGTAAAGAAAACTGTCCACATGACTACGTTATTTTGCAATCACTTTGACATCTCAAAAAAGTATGGGAAGGTGATCAATAACGGCTTTTTTGTGAGCATGGGAAATCTGTAGCAAAGTTAAGCATACAAGGCAATTTCGTGCATCTGGATCGCAAGTAGAAAGATAGAGCAAGTGGAATCATGATTTTTGGACGCCCAACCCAATTACTTACTAATTTTTGAAGGTGTATTTAGTAGTGTTTCTAGAATGGTGCCCTAAAATGACATCCTATAATGTTTTCGCGCAGACATGGTAGTGTTGAATAGACAAGCTATTATGTAAGTGAAGATTATGGACCTACTCCTATTTTACAGCACTCACCCATTGAGCCAAGTCAGCCAACTAGTAGAGGACTTCAAAATCATCTGATTGAAATATATGACTACTATTAGTCAAGTTATTTACTACATGACTGCATGTAGTCACCCAAACCAACTGTATTACTACAGTAAGACATACATAAACCATATACCCATACAATCCGACTACATTAGTATGACTACACATAGTAAGCACTTAGAGCATGACTCTGGGAACCGGGCAGGAGAACATATGTCCCGTTCCCGTAGACGTTCCCACCCAGGTCCTCAAAAATATGACTACTTAATAACACGCAATTCGCTATTTACGCACTTGGCCATATAATCATGCACTTGGTCCCTGGAAGCATTAAAAATATTGTCGTAAAAATTTCTCTAAAAAACAACCATTTTTGTCGTTCTACAATTACTTTCATTGTAAACAAACAATTATTTAATTTAATTTTTATTCTTATCTTTATCTTTTATCTTTATCTTTTATTTTCTTTTTTCTTTTTTCTTTTCTTTATCTTGTTTCATTTATCTTATTTCTTTCTTGTCTTCAATTTATTTTCCTTCTTGTCTTCCTTCTTGTCTTCTTCTTTTTCTTCTATTTTTTTTCATTCCTCTTGTGGCAGCCGCAAATCCTTCGCCCGCACCAAAGTCAAAAAAAGAAAAAAGAAAAAAGAAAAAAAAAACTTTTTTTTTTTTTTTTTTTTTGGAGTTCGTCTTCTTTTTTGTTTGGGGCTCATGAACCCTGAAAATAGAAATTTAAAAAAATAAAAATTTAGGGTTCAGCCGCCGGCGGCTGAACCCTAAACGGCACCAAAAAAAATAAAAATAAAAATAAAAATAAAAATAAAAATAGAAAAATAAAAAAAAAACTTTTTTTTTTTTTTTTTTTTTTTTTTTTTTTGGTGACGTTTAGGGTTCAGCCGCTGGCGGCTGAACCCTAAATTTTTATTTTTTTAAATTTCTATTTTCAGGGTTCATGAGTCCCAAACAAAAAAGAAGACGAACTCCAAAAAAAAAAAAAAAAAAAAAAAAAAAAGTTTTTTTTTTCTTTTTCTTTTTTACTTTTTTTGTCTTTGGTGCGGGCGAAGGATTTGCGGCTGCCACAAGAGGAATGAAAAAAAATAGAAGAAAAAGAAGAAGACAAGAAGGAAGACAAGAAGGAAAATAAATTGAAGACAAGAAAGAAATAAGATAAATGAAACAAGATAAAGAAAAGATAAAAGAAAAAAGATAAAGATAAGAATAAAAATTAAATTAAATAATTGTTTGTTTACAATGAAAGTAATTGTAGAACGACAAAAATGGTTGTTTTTTAGAGAATTTTTTACACAAAAAATTTTAAGCAAGATTTGCTCATGAAATGAACGCACTTGACCAAGTGCATAAATAGCGAATTGCGTGTTTTATATGACTAGTCCATGACTGGACCCTCTTAGGACTGATTTTAGACTAAACCAATGACTGAGGTGACTACATAGTCATATGCGCTTAGTCACATACGGTCACATTGGGCTGGTTTTCTTGTAGTGTACTACTATCAAATTTTCAGAATTAGTCGGACATTCATTAGCGAAGTGTCCTTTCTCTCCACAATGGTTACATTGAGAGCATTGTTTTATATTAGCTAAGCGTTATGCTCTGTGCTTCTTATGTTTAATAGTCATAGACTTCTTTTGAGAATTCTCTCCACAAATGAACTATGATGAGTGCTCTTAGTAAAGAACACCGCTTAGACTTTGCTTCGATATATGTGATACCAAAGCGATCACGAAGTTGATGCTCAGGTTTGGCTAAGCGAGTTTGAAAACTCTGGAGTGACTGTTCAGCAATAGGAACATTGTCCCATGCTAACATAAGGGACTCATAACTTAGCAGAAGACCACATCGAATTTTGCTAATGACCTAACGTTGAGTTATTGTCTGGCCAAGTTCAGATAACTCTCTTGCAAGTTTCTGTACAACGTTTATGATTACTGCTATCGATTCATTCTCTTCCAATCGGCACCTGTAATACTTTTCTTGGAGGGAAACAATGCACTATTCAGAGTGTTGATGATGATATGTTGTGAGTTGTGTCTACATTTCAAAAGAAGTGGAGCAGTTTATGACTTCTTGCCGACAAATCTTGTCAATGGCAGAGAGTATTGCTACAATAGCAGATTCGTCTTGTTTCTCCCATCGAGACTTCTCTTTAAGTGTCTTACAATTAGACTTCTTCGTTTTGCCACTGACAATATCAAATAGCTGACGAGACTGAAATATGAAGGTTATGTGTTGTTTCCATAACTGGAAATTCGTACCTTTCAACACTGCCTATCTCTTTGACCGACTCTACAACAAATTTGGACTCAAACATCTTGATTTGGCGACTAGTGATGGACTGTTTCTAATTTATCGATCGACAAAAACTATTCAAATGCAACTACAAAAAGAACTAAGAGCTAACAACAAGAACATGTCAATGAGAGAAATACACTTACAATTCTATGACCGTGTTGTGGGCCCATAACCTATTGAAATAACAAAGTGAACCAGATTTACACATACACACACTATCAAGATACTCACACCATACATAAACGATTGTACAAAGACTAATTACATACTCTGCTACATCTTTATTGCAAGCACACAGTGCACATGGAGAACAAACATGAAACTCAACTACAAGGAAAGCTTTAAGTACTAGATGACATCATAGATGAAGTTCATCCAAAGGACTTCACTAACAGAGTTCATCTACGAACATCGTAACTATGTACCAACTACTCACATCCAATAAAACTGAAAGACAAAGTGGACTCTACATCCTCAACAACTTGTGCATAACCCCAGGCAAGGATTTCATCCTTCCAGATGGGCCCAGGAAATATTTCCAGTAAATTCCAATCCATCAACAGTGCAATTCGACCTCGGATTCCCACCAGCACATTTCCAGCGACCACCTCTCGATGAATGTCCACAATAAGCCCTGCAAATGCCATTTGTAGCGCCATGCGATTAGTAGCGCCTGCAACAATTTTCGGATACTTCTTCCGCTGCAGGAAGCAATCAACCACTTCGTCACCCACTTTGGCCCTCACTAACAGCTGTAGGACCCAACAAATTGCCTCGAGCTTCAGTTCAAATCCACGATCATTATAAATGCCCGTGAAATTATTTCTGTCACTCTGGTAAGGCTCCCCAGTAATACATTCTCTATGAAAATCCACTAGCATTGCCCTCGCCTCGTTGCTGACAATCGTGACCATAGTCGTATCAAAAGCAGCAAATCCACTTTGTCCAATGCTTTCGAAGAATACTTCAAGTAAAGACCGAGCACTGGAAAAATTCTCCTCGGGGCATTGGTTGCGATGCAAAGCAATCCGTATGAGGTCGGAGATTCGGTTTTGACTCTTCGCTTGGCTTGGGCCCAATCGAGCAACTAGATCTTGTGCCTTATTGCTCTTAAAACCCGGGGAAGACGAGTATTGCCGAATCATCAATTCATCCTCATCAGACCAAATGATGGTGGATAAATAGTTGTAAATGGAGCTTATCAATTTGTCAAACTCAATTTGAGATGCCACTCGCAAAAGCTCTAAACTAGATTTGACATCCTTGAAGTCCTGGCGGAGTCGATTGTCCATGCGAGAAAAGCAATCTTCGTAGCTTGCAACCTGCAACCCGTGAATCATCTCTAGATAGAAGTCCATGGAAGGTGGAGATAAAGTTGAATTTGCCCATCTCTGACTCAAGCGCACCTTGAAATACTTGCTGCACTTTTTCAACTGACTGGAATTCATCTTGAACTTTGCCACGGTTGCTTCGGTGCTCAGGTCCGTCACTCCGTTTGGTACCAGGCGAATGGAGACATACCGATGTGCTCTTTTCCCGCTACCGCCCATTTTCCTGGGCGATTGTTCGTCGATTTCTGAAGGGCTTCCAGGGCGCTTCATGATTCTCCCAACGTAGACACACGGTCTGTGTGAGGGTCCAATGCGCCGAAGGTCGACAGAAAGAAAGGTGTCACGTACAAGATATGTACCAAAGGCAAGATGAGGCGAGGGAGACGGCGTGAGCAAGAGAGGGAGAGCGCCAATGAAAGTGAAATGGGATGAGGAGAGTTCCGGCTTTTATAGCTCATAGAATTGCATTACTGCCGAGGCATTTAGAGATTGTTATCACTACCGAGGCATTTGGAGATTGTTATGACTACCGAGGCATTTGGAGATTGTTATGACTACCGAAGCATTTAAAGATTGTTATTACTACCGAGGCATTTAGAGATTGTTATCACTACCGGGTCATTTAGAGATTGTTATTATTACTGAGGCATTAGGAGATTGTAATTACTACCGAGGCATTTGGAGATCGTTAGTAACAATTTATGTAGTTTCAGGTACTAACTAGTGTGGCTCTGTGTGGTTTTCTCAATGTTCCTAGTGATTTCGTGATGTTTTTTTTTATATTTTTAAATATTTTTAAATAGTCTAATTTCCATATAATTTAATTCAATTTATGATGATATAATTTGATTAAAAAACCATAGTTTTCTTACCGGGGGTTGAAAAGCTATGAAAGGACTTTGGTGCAATCGAGAGTTTTGTGAAAATGCAAAGAATGCTTAATGACATCAAAAATTCCCATAGTCCATTTTTCATAGTTTTATTCAATTTACAGTGATAAAAATCTATCAAAATCCATAACTCTCACATTGTATGTCCAAAAGCCACGAAATGATTTTTGTGCCCCTTCTTTGTAAAAAGGATTTCTGCAAGACCAAGAACACAGTTGAAGAACCCATGATTTGGGAGATCTCAACCATAAAATAAAACAATACAAAGAAAATAACCTACCATAATAGTTATTGTGGACTTGTGTTTCCCTTGATTTAGTTAAACTTTGTTTTTTATTTACTTTTTAGAATCATTTTTTTATAATACGATTCAATTCATGGTCACAAAACTCAATTATAATCCTATGTCTTCTACACCAAAGGTTCAAAAGCCACTCATACTCATTGAGAGTTTTCCGACGATGCTAAAAATGACATCAAAAACTCACATATTCCATTTTTCATAGTATAATTTCATTTTTGGTGACCAAATTGATAAAAAGAAATCCATTTAACTTTTGCATTCTAAGTCCAAAAAAGAAAAAACAACTTTGTTGCACCCCTTTTTGTACAAAGAATTCGACCACTGGGCACAAGGTTAGAAGATGTGAGCAACCTTACATACAAAATATAAAACTAAAAACATTTTTCAACAAAACAAAAATTAAAGGTATCGGTACATACAAAGGGCCCCAGTAATATTTTTATTTTTTTTCCTCAATTTTTTCTTTTATGCAAACTCAAAATAAATATATTCCGAAAATATCAAGAGTTTGAAAACAACAAAAAACTTTGAGACTGAGACGGCTAAACTTGGTAGAACACTAGAACCCTAAGTTTAAATATCTCAAATGAGAACCTAATAGTGTAAAAAGGGTTACATTAGCTGAAGTGTCATTTCTTGAACGTAATGGATCGTCCCTGCCTAAAAAGCATTTCAAGGCTCTGGCTTGTTTGCTTTATCTTATTTTGCTTGACATCTGATGGTGTAAAGGACACTCATTTCAACGGCCTCTTGCAAAACAGAAAAGTTGCAATTATACTTTAATTTCCAGCTACGGTGAGCTTTGCATAATATGGTAGATCGCCGAAAAGCAAAACACCAATCCCTACATAGGTGCTCTACTTGTTGCAAGCGGGGACATACTTGACAAAATGTGTCGTTCGCTTTTGAATTCTGAAAAACACTAGTTGCTTTTGGCAGTGATTTATAAGTTTGCCCGGTGCAATTAAGATTTCAACCGTACTTGTTTTTTCACTACAAGCAGAGGTGTCGTTTCTCATTCTCATGGATCCTGTTCGTTGTTGTTTTTACTCTACACGCTTGTCCTACGTGATGAATCGCACTCACCAAGTCCAACCAAAAGATTGGAGAGTGGGAAGTGGCGTCGTTTGACTCACAAAAGGAGTGAAAAACTATGCCTTCTTGTAGTGTTTAGCTTGCTTTTGCGAATAACTTGACTGAAATTTCTTTGAAGTTGGGAGCATCTTGTTTTTATCTATTTTAGGTTTAAAGTAGCGCAATTGACCAATCATTTGGAAGGTTTTCATTACGATCTAGGTTTTTTTCTAAAAGCCGTGCTCGATCAACAACAATGGAAGAATCCCAGGATTTGTAGCCGGCAACCCTTGAAAGCAACATCTTCCTTCATTTGATGTTCTGGCAAAAACATGAACCGTTGCCTAGAGATTGGCCCCACATGTCCTAGACGTTTTTGCCAAGGTAAAAAGTACATCATTCATTAGTAGGATTTTGGTCTTTTACAACTAGTCTCTTGTAACTTGAATGGTCCAAAAGGGCTTCTTTTCTAGTAGTACAAACTTTGACTCCCTTTTTGAAACTGTGTAATGGTGTAAAGTCATTGATGCTTTTGACGAGCGTGGGAAAAAAAATTGCCCCGGGATAAAAATCCTCACCCGAGTTTGACCCCGGAGGCAATCTGTGAGGGTTCCTGTGCCCGTCTACCACTACATTTGCCTTCTTTCACATTGCTTTGAGAAGAAGAAAAGCAGTTCACGGGAAGCATTGAAGCATCATAGGATAAAATTCTCAAAATATCCAGTGAAGAGAGCAAAAAGTTTCCCACCAACAGGGAGACCGATCGGTGGGCGGCAATCGGTAAACCACGACCCCACGTGATTCCAGTGAAATAGTCTACACAAGGAACCTTGACCGATTCACTGCCAAGTAAATGGTACAAAAACGGTGGTGAATTCGTGGTGAACACTTGCTAAATTAAGCAACTGCTAAAATTACCAAGTATTCACCACGAATTCAACACCATTTTTGTACCATTTACTACCTAGTGAATGTGTCAAGTTGCCCTGTGCTAAACGGGCACCGAGGAAGCCTTAGAGGAAGCAAGCACTATAAGCAGAGGCGTCCTTTCTCACTCGGAGGATCTTGTTCATTGTCGCTTTTTATTCTACACGTTTGTCCTACGCGATGAATAGCACTCACCAAATCCAACCAAAAAACTGGTGAGCGCGAAGTGGTGCCGTTTGACTCACAAAAGGAGTGAAAAGCGACGCCTTCTCCTTGAAGTGAAGTCAGCTTGGCCCAACATCTTCTGCACAACCGAGCATTTAGACGGGTATTTAGAGCATGATGATCTTTGACGTTTTCCTTCTCCAACTCAATTACCAACTCAATTAGTATTCTCATATATATCACGTTCTAAAGTCATCCTCTTTTTTGTTTTTGTTCAATCAGACTGTGTGGAATGTTGTGGATTAACGTTACCGTTCGCAGCACACTCTATAGTGGATACTAGAGTTAGTCGAAAAGAAGAGAGAATACATGTTAGGTGAGGTGGGTTTGACCCATATCGAAGTCAAGGAAACTGGCATGGTTTTGAAAGAATCCAAAATAGAAAGGAGTGTGAATTAGTTTTGCCGTCACAAAGGAGACAAAATTGAGACAAATTGAGACTAAAGTGAGTTCACAGAGAGCCAAGACTTGTAGGCAATGGCTCACATCCAATTCGAGATAATGACAAGGCATGTGGCAAACTTGAGATATAATTAGGTGAGTGATTTGATTAGTTGACTCTAACAACTTGGAGCTCATGTCTAAAATTGAAGTTGGAGGGTGTTGGGTTCACTATTTGCTTTGATTTCGGTCACACTTAAGGAGAACATAGACTCTGATTTCCTGATATTTTAAGGGTCAAATCACCTGTTCTGATTTTGGTTAACTCAACTGGATAGCTGGAATGAAAAACTAATAAAAGTCACCACTGGTGTGGTCTTAGGCACCGCAGCCATGGCAGAATTGCAACCGGCCACCTTGGAGAGCGTGTACAAACAGTTTGATGTCCGATGCAACAAAGTACTATCATGGCCGGTGTACTTTTGCCTGCTCCCAGGATGCTTTGAGTTGTGCTTCGCACAGGATGATCGCTAGTAGGAAATGTGTCGTTTTTCACTTACTATAAATGAAAAAGGAATGAATCGTGGGAGCACATGGGTTGTGCCAATGTTGGTAAGTGATTTTGGTCACAAGAAGAGAGAAATCTAGGCACAATATTCCGTCATTGTGCACTGTTATCACAAAAGTGGGGAATGAAAAACGACAAGTCTTCTAGTGGATGCATGGAAATAACATAGAGAATGAGTTCATTGGATACTAGCAGAAGAGCATAATCTTCCGAACGTTTGTGAGATTCGTGACTGGGTTGCAAACAGAAAAGAAACCAAGATCTTGTGATGTTCCTGTGAAACCTAAGACGAGGCAGGCAGTGCCAAAAGATGAAGTTGTCAAACCAGGTAAATTATTTAATATTTAGAGCATAATTGTTCAATGATTATTCTCTTTTCCTCCGAACCCAGTCGCTAATCTCATATATGGCATGTGGTACATTGATTTTATTTTTTTACAGTTTTAATAGATTTTGTGCTTGATCTTCGTATAATTATGCTTGTCTCATGGCGATTCTAGGACTTTTGGCATTTAGGCACTCCACATCACTTTTTCATTTTGGTAGTTCATTTTTAACAAAATGTAAGTTTTGAGTACGATTCACCAAGACAAAAGGAGAAGATAGAGGCATGACACTTTTGTTTTGAGAAACTACTAACCCACTTCCAGCTTGTTTAGATCCATTTCAAAACTACCGCTCAAAGACCCCAAACCTCCAATTGACGTAACTTCTAAATGAGTTGTCAAACCTCAAATGCAAGTTCATTTTTGTGATTTCTCTTCAAGTATATTGTGATGTTGCATTCACTTAAGTATCTTATTTCCATTCAAATTAAGGAAGTTACAGCACTTGGCCTCCCAAAGATTCAAGTCTCCAAGATGCTGCAATTTTGATTTTCCCTCTTTCTTTTGGGCATAACTTCTAATCCCTCGTTTTACTCCATATGAGCTTAAGAAATTATATAGAGATCACTTTTCCTTAACTTTCCAATGACATATAACATACTTACTCAGAAGTTCCGTCACTATCCATAACGTGACCATGTGGACAAAAACGTCTGGCCAGGTACCGCAAAGTGATCAACAGGAGGGTCAAATTGCACAATCACAGATTTACAGACGCTGAGGACTGTCACCCACATGAGAAAAGCAGGAACACCCACCTTCCGTTCTTAGTTAGCTTCACTCCAGCATACTGTCGGAGTTGACAGTCTAGGAATTTGAGGGTTTCAGCTCCCACCGATCAAGACGCGTTTGCGTAAGCTGCCCATGCAAGAGCTGCATGACTACATTCGCAACATTATTGCAAGGAAAAAACCTGCAGGTTAACATTGACGAATGCATGGAAACAAAAAAACAGCAATGAAACCCTAAATCTATGGGGAGTTCACGTCTTTTTGATATGCCACTTCTTGAAAGTGCCAGGCAAAGAATTGATAATATATTACGAAATGGACATCCATTTATGATGCATCTCTCAGCTGCTGGTGCCTTCTGAACAAACAGGACTTCAGATCGACCTTGAATTCGAACTGTACATGATCAAAATGATCTCCAGCTACGTACACTGGCTGAGAATGTTATCATGATCCTGTACAATGTTCAATCTGTAAAGTCACTCACTGTGACCCTAATGAACGAGTCTAAGATATTCTAAATTATGCCTGAAAATTCTTGATTCAAGAGATTTGTTGTACTAACTGAAAACCATGCTAGTATGCAATCTCGAAACCTGCGTCATCAGTAAATACTTTGTTATATCTTAAAGTAGAGTCCATGGAAAGTTTCAAACGGCTAACACTAATCACAATGAGGTGACAGGCCTGGCAGCAACTAATCCTACCGTCAAGAGAATACAATCATCCATAAGAGAAATTCACCAATTATCTCACAGCATGATGAAGAAGGTCCTAGTACTCAAATTCTTTGCAAACAATCCACTGACAGGCTAATATTCAAAACCAAAGCGAGTGCAGCAGCTATGTACCCTGAATCTACACAGCAGGATCTGGGAACCACTTCCTACACAAATGTACAGAAGAGTCGAAACATTCGATCCAAAGATTGGAGCTCTGGCTTTAATTAAGCGACCATGGTGTAAGGGTCCTGTGCGTTTTTCTTCACGGCCAGCATCTCCTCCACCTTCTCCGCCAGCGTCGGGTCACATCGTTTGAACACCGCCAATTGACGCTGAATGATGAAATCCTTGGCGCCTTGAATGTGCCCCGCGATGTTCTTCGCTGTCTGCTCTTGATCTTCTTTCGTCATCAGCTGCCACAGGGCTCGTGGCTGCTCGTAATCGTCTTGCTCCGACCACTTCCGGGGCGGAGCTCTCGAGACCACGCCGCCTTCGTGTTTGTAAGGGTGCACGTCCGGTTGGGAAGCATCCGGCCGGGGCAAGTCTTCGAATGAATTTGGGTAGTAGTTCGGCTTGCTCCCACCGTTCTCAGTAACAGTCATATGCCCATCGCGAGAATAACTTTGCACCTGAATCACACTCACAAATTTTCAGTATTGAACTCGTCGGCACAAACTTTTCATTTACTATGGCAACCTTAATTAAAACTATACCATAAGTGTACAGGTGTCGTACAAAGATCACAAGGATTCCAAGCAAATGAATCAATACAAGAACATTACACAGTTAGAAGTACTGAATTCAATATAGATACTGTACTAGTTATACCACATCCAATATATATACGGAGTACTATACATTAACAAAGTGATACGGATATTGTGCAAGTTCAATACAATCTCTTATTTCTATGCTGAATCTATACGAGAATGACAACGCCTGCCATAGCAAAAAGTGATATAAGGTTATCAGACAGTAGTGATTTCATAATCACTTTATGACATTTAGAACATTATGCGACCTCTCACATAAATAGTATCTACTTTTGCTACCCAGTGCATACAATACTCACGATACCTCTATAATACCCAGCAATACCCTTGATATATTAAGGTGATACCATGATGATATCCGCAGAAAATGATTTTTTTTTGGAAATGTAGCGAGAATTCTCATTATGATATAAATATGTAGCAACTTCATGAGGTGATATCTTTCTTTGTATGTTTAGCAGCCCCATTTTTTTGGGTAGAAATCCAGCTAATTTTAGCCAGTTTTGAGATCATTGCCATACAGTTTCTATCGTATACTCCTTCACAAGAACTTTCATGATGTCATTCACAGTCATATTCACAATCAGATGAATTAATTCAATTCACAGTCATGTGTCGATAATTATTCACAGCCAAATATCCAGATTCACGAGAGTAGTCAAATTGGACCTTGGCAAATGGGCACTGGTTGATGGGAATCTGCAAGTGATTCGCGCCGAGGCGGTAGCGGCCGGCGTCGTCGTACGCGAAGAGACGAGCTTGAAGGACGCGATCTGGGGAGGCTTCGATGCCGGGCACCATGTGCGCGGGGGAGAAGGAAGCTTGCTCAACCTCCGCGAAGTAGTTCGTGGGATTCCTGTCTAGTTTCAGCTTGCCGACTTCCCGCAGCGGGTAATCCTTGTGCGGCCACACTTTCGTCAAGTCGAACGGATCGAACCGGTACGAGGGCGCATCCTCCAGGGGCATCACCTGCACCTTGAACGTCCACGAGGGGCCGTTCCCGTTCTGGATGTTCTGGAACAGATCCTCCGTGGAGTAGTCCGGGTTGATGCCCGCGAGCTCCACCGCGCGCTCGTGCGTGAGGTTCTTAATCCCTTGGTCGCTCAAGAAGTGGAACTTCACCCAGTGCGCTTTTCCTTCCTTGTTCACCCACTTGAATGTGTGGGAGCCGTAGCCGTTCATGTGGCGATGCCCATCCGGCACTCCGCGCGGGGAAAATGTGATCAAAACCTGTATCACGACAGAGCCATTATATTATTAATGGACCGTACCCAATGTCCCTTTACTCGGTGAGTACTGGGTCATCGACATTACGAATGGACACTTCGTTCAAGCCGGTCTCGTGTAAAGGACCGAAGTTTCTATCTATCTGGACCGTAACTTCAGACCTCGAGGAATGAATGCTAAAAGAGAATCAGGATGAGTGAACAATCACAACTAAGAAATTTTGAGGAGATATATATAGAATTAAGCATAGATATGACTTTTAGCTAACTTTCATGCTTTTTAACTAATTTGCTATAAATTGGTATTTCGGATTGTTCCTTTTACATCAAATCTAAACCTAGGAGAGTTCCACATTTGAAGAACATAGGAATGATAAAGAAATCGAAATTGTTCAATAGTCTTTTGAATGCCAGGTTTGAATGGAATATTACAACTTCCTGATGAATATGTCATGGAATTCATATAAATTAAAAATGTGTAATTTCTATCACACATTGAATGAGTTATAAATGACAGTAGGACAGTCCTTTTTGGAACCCATATCAAACCATTGCACATCTCCCAAGTGGTGATTCTAAGAAGAGGACTAGCCAAAGTGCAACCCAAGCATAACCAGTTCAATTTACAATGCCATTACAAATAAAAGTTGCAGATCGAACCTGGTGGAGCGACTCGGGGACGAGGCTGAGAAAGTCCCAGAACGCGTTGGGGTCCTTCATGTGCGTCTGCGGGTTGCGCTTCTGGGAGTGGATGAGGTCGGGGAACTTCAACGCGTCGCGCACGAAGAACACGGGCGTGTTGTTGCCCACCAAATCCCAGTTACCTTCCTCCGTGTAGAACTTGAGCGCGAAGCCGCGGGGATCCCTGGCGGTATCCGGGAACCCGGATTCACCCGTCACGGTGGAGAATCGGGCGAACACGGGCGTCTTCTTTCCTACCTCACTGAAGAGGCCTGCCTTGCACAGATCAGTCACGTCCCTGGAGACCAATTCCAACAACAACAAATGAATACAGTTCAGCCATCCACGCGTATATCAGATTGCTCGTGTACAGATGAAAATCCATACATTCGAATGAATCACATGCAAAATTCAACATGTACTAAGTAACTAAAATCTAGAGCCTTATGCTGAGCTACACAAGCAACGAAGGATGCGGTTTTGCTACAACCAGGCTCCAGATATGCGGTCAATGCCGACGCTATACTGTATGATCCAATGCCGAAGAAAGAATATATCTTGGAAAACGGAGAACTGTCAGAATATAAACTGGAATCAAAGCAGGGATCGAGGTCCTCCTCCGAGGTTATAAGATCCTGGCTGTTTGGTTACATACTGGGTGACTTCGAAGAAACCGTGAGCGCCAGCGCCTTTGGCATGCACCACACGCTCGGGAATGCGTTCGCGGTTGAAGTGAGCATTCTTCTCGAACAAATGAAGATCCTCGAATGTCACAGTCCCGCTCTCTCCTATCGTCACACTGATCAATCGACACCCAATCAATCGATGTAAGCTCATTAAACTCAATCAAAACCACGTCCTTACAATCTTCGATCACAAATGAAACCCGTGAAAGAAATTACAATGGCTCAAGTTCAGAGATCGAACTGAATACCTGTTGTTGTCATCCGAGACAGGATGACCGACCAAAGTGGTGTACAAGGGCTCTCCACTGTGGCCCAAGCGCATGGGCCCTGTGTCCTCACCCTCACTCTTTACTCCATCGCCACTCCCTCCGCCCATGCGGAAGATGGTGTGCCCCACGGACTGCAAAAAACCTGGCGCCATAGCTAATGCGCAACTCGCTCTCACTGTTACCTCGAAACAAAAACTAAGGGTTAGATCAGAGCTCCTCTGATATCTGGGGTCTAAGATCGAGAGAGATGAAGTTAGAGTGCGTGTGTGGTTGATGTCTGAAGTGATAAACCTTGAATTAGTGCAAGTTAAGAGAGGCCAAGTTAAAATTCTTGCAAGAGTGAGAACCGACCTCCTGCGAGTTGCACTCATACGAGCTCCGGGATCTCCAGGCACGTGGTGAGTGACTCCACCGATACACGCATTGGGAGACTGTTGTTGGAGTAAAAAAATTTACATTATGAGCAACATTGCTGCTACTGTGGTTTTGACAGTGAATTCAATGTATTATGATTTACAATTCATATTCGTAAGCGGTGGATCAATACAACTGGAGATTCCGAAGGAGGCAGACTAGCTCATGAGCTTCCGTTCAGTTGGTGAGTGAAGATGCTTGACAAACTATGATGACGAGTCTGATGCCACGTGGTGCACACGTGTCACTTTGGGCTGCTGAGCACGTGGAATGGATAGCCTCGAATGGATGAGGAATAGCTTATGGATGATGCTTTTCATCCAGGGGACAGACGAACCCTTGAACTGCAGCATTACACCTCTTTAATATCACAATCTAGCTGTCCACGATGCATGTGATGACATGGAGTTCTGTAACATTGTGACAATGTATTTTTTTATGCTCACGGACTTAACCCTTTAGTGCCTAGCAAGCCAGATTATGGTCACTGCAACGTCGGAAATGCAAATAGCAAAGAATCCGTGAAGAATTGGAACTTCAGTTCTGAAGTTCAGATTTGCGCACATACATTACGCACCTTCCAGAAAAAGAAATTTTCAATTTGGAATTGTACAACTATCAAAATACCTATCAACAGAACGCAAAAATACTGCAAATACTTGAAAATACAGTAAATACTTACAAATACAACATATGTATTGTGTAGTATTTCTTGTGTTTGGAAGTTTGTTATCTTGTTTTATTTTTTTGGATTGTGTTCTCTTCTTCATCTTCCATTAGTGTGTGTAATCCGATCTTGACTAATGTACCCACTCCTGTCAATTTTCAACGTATAAAATTTTGTCCTAAACCGTACATGGACAAGTCACTTTCACTTATAAATCTCACAATAATTATGTGTGAGTCTATTTTTGATATGAAAGATTGCAACGGAGAGGTGTTGACATAGGGCATAGCTGAACGTCTTTGCTTTTATTTTTGAAAATTTACCTCAAATTCTATTTAACTTTGAAGTCACACACCCCCCAAAATCTCGTTTTTGAGCGTGCATTATACAGTTCAAATACATACTATAATTTTCCGATCCCACCATCGGATGATTCTCAAATTTTAATAAAATGTGTGCTCTCGAGTTGAGAATAGAATTGTACGGTTACTTTCTAATTTAACCCATTCTATTTTTGGTAGTCTCAACCACAGTGGAAAAACCCATTGAAATCCAGAGCTGTCTGCTACAGTACCCTAGGCACTAAAGGGTTAAAGTTCTATTCGAAGGTCAAACCTATCGCACAAACAAGTTCAATGATAGTGTCAAAATGATTAGGGGTTAAATTTATGAAGACTCATGGTGCAGGCCTCAGTTCTGAGATTTGATCAAAGCCGTTACGCTCTTACTTAGCCTCGAGACTTAGGAACTGGTTCGTGTAATTTGGCCTCATAACTTGATTTGGTACAGATCATAAAAGCCAGCCTCAGTACACTATCATTGATCGACTCGTCGTTCCAATCAAACCAAAATATGAGGTCGGAACTCAAACTTTGAATGACCCATGCCAATAAGTAATGCACAATTATCAACACTATATTTAATTCCAAATAAATAAAATGTAGAAAAAATATCTAAGTAATTGTTTAGTTCAAAATAAAACCTAGAGATTCATATACATACGTGTATACATACTTACACACATACATAGCTATAGCTTCATGGCTAAAATATTGAAGACAATAAATCAAGAATATGCAAGCAAACACCTCTCAAGATCCTTGGTATATCACACATTGACACACACGGTGTAGGGAATGGGTATGTGGAAAGATAAACAAGAGTGTACTATAACATTTGTGTCCATGATGTTTTCTAATACTACAAACTTTAAGGTTTGTGATGTTACGTTGCACCCCGGCTCTCTAGAACCATGTAATGAATAGCATTATATTAAGTAGAATTGGAATTTATTACATAATTATGACCGAGCAACAAAATTTGTAACAAGTCAATTCATTGACCACAAGTAATTGTACATAGCTACTAGTCATGTATGATATTTTGGGTTAAAATCAATAATCGCCTCCCAAAACGTACCCACTCACAATTCAACTAGAGTTTCAACAAGGCATGTTCCACCTTGATGCACCCTCTATGTGTTTGGGCTCTTCACGAACGAGCACATTCAATGTTGCCTTCTTCTTTTGGATTTTGTTGCCTTCTTGTTTGAATTGTGCAATCAACATTTTTCTTTGTTTCTTTGCCTCCGCAACGTTCTAACTACATAACCAACTTCTCGGTCAGGCTCTCCATCCAAAACTTGATAGAGGGATAAAGCCTCATATATGTCCTCCCAATTCCAATCCTCTTTGTACACAACTTGATCCAAAGCTTGAGGCCTTAGCAGCGTTGACAACATAATGCTAGCCTCAAATTTCTCCATTGCGGTTGACTCTTTTGGAGAACACGCCGTCAATAATCCACCATGTTTGTGTTTGTTGTTGGTGTTGTCGTCGGTTGAGGACCCCATTGAAAGCAAACTTCTGCATGTGGTCATCTTCCAGGCCAACACGGTGTGAGGTCCAATGGGGGTCTCAAACTTTAAATTACAATAACTCAAAACTTTGTTACTTAGTTTGCTACGTGCAAATCAACCCACGTGAACAAATAAATAGAAAGCCGGCAATCCACCCACCTTTGCAAGCCAACCTTGAAAGTTCTAAGTGTCTGACATCCTAGCTATGACCCTTTATAAGGACAAAGTTCAAGCCTCGGTTGGTAGGATTTTGCAAGCTACCCAACTCACCTTGTGTCCTCAAGTGTGTGTATGTATTAGTGATTTGTCTTTATATTCAAGATTTAGTTTACAATCAATACCTACTTCCGAGACCAATCCAAATGACATTTGTAGTTGCATTCATATAGTATTGGCTAATTCAAATGTAGGATTTTTTTTTTAATTGTATACATAGGATTTTATTATATTTTAAACCACAATATTTCTTAATTTCAAGGTTGATAATGCACATCTGTTGTGGATTTGTGGAATGGTATACCCAATGCGGGACCCAATGTGTAATGCACAATCAACACTATATTTAACTCCAAATAAAGAGAATCTAGAAAACATATCTAAGTAATCGTTTAGTTTAAAATAAAACTTAAAAATTCATATACATACACGTATACATACCTACATACATACATAGCTACGATATAATACATACATAACTAAAAGAGTAAAATTTGATAAATAGAAAAATCAATTATTTTAAATTACACTATTTTTTGTTATATCAAATCATGGTGACATTAAATTAGAAAAAGCTTTCAGTCTCCTTCCTCCATTCTCTTGAAATTTATGTTTTATTTTTTATACAAACAGAAGTTGATTCTAGTGCATAAGAGTTGTACATCCTCCTCAGATTGTGACATGTCAATTTGAAGAACATTTGGACGGTAAGAAGAGACAATAGAATTATCTATCAATCACGCTACAATTACGATGTGTTTCTCGTCCATCCTTTGAGTGTATTTGCAAATTGAAAAAACCGCAATAACTTCATTTGAGTAGAGAGGATTTGGCCAAGAATTGAGGGCCACTAGATTAGCAACAACTTTTTTATCTTATCTACTTTTAATATAAGATAACTTTAATTAGGCGGGCTTAAGAGGAGATATCTATTGCAATGTTGTTAACAAAAGAGGAGGTGGAGACTTATTCAGAAAAGTATAAACTCCATAAGGGTTTGTTGAAATTTTGATGGTTTTTGATCTTCAGTTTTAATGGCAACATGGGCTTCATGTAAGTTAGAGGATTTGATGTAATGGTGAGATAATTTAATTGAAATTGTTATAATGGTGAAGTTTTTTAATAGATTATCAAAAAAATCCTACACTTTACAAAAATTCAACAAAAATATTCATAATTTACAAAATTTAAGATTTACAAGAATTCTTGACTTAGTCAATCTAAGAATTACAAGAACTCTTGGAAGAAAAAGAAACTAAATTTACTAGTTTTTTTGTGTGTATCAAAGTAATTGTTGAAGGTGGTGCCATATAATGGCAACACTAAAAAGTTGAAAATTAGCGTAATGGACAAATTAGGGCCCTACCACATTAGTAAATAGGACCTGAGATAGAAGGTGTCAATTAAACAACGCATTCACATGAGAGAAAAGGAAACATCTCTTCAACAATAATTCACACCAACTTTTTAGGTCCAACAATTGTATATCAGTACCTTTTGGGTTCATCATGTAGGGAGAATTTCGGAGTATGATGAACCAAAAACATGATGAACCTTTTGCGGCACTCTACAGAAATTTTCGAAAGAGAAGAAAAGATATTGAAAAGAAAAAAACAGGAAGGACCAGCTCGGTGAAGCAGCTGCCAGCCGTGTGATAAGGCTCTTAGATTGTCGTGTAGTCCTAGCAGATTTTGAAATTCAGAATTGATTGAAACGTCAATCTTGAAATTGGACTGCACTAGCTGGAATTACTTGGCCGGACATTAATTCTCTACATCAACACAAACATTCTAGACAAAAAAAGTATGCGGGTTTGAAGAGATACAATTACCATTCAACCCTCAACACTAGATTACCAATTAGCTCAGTAACAAAAGTTTTCAAAGTCCTCCACTTCAGCACCTTCTGAATACCAATATCTAAAGTCGGTCGAAAAAAACTTGAACATGTCACGTATCGTATAGTCGTCTGGCTTCTCAACCACATGGATCTTCTCGTCACATTAAGAGAATACATTCATGGTGCTGGGAAAAATGATATCTGCAAGTTGCCAATCAAGACATAGCTGCACCCTGGCATCAGAAATGATTAACTGTTCATCAGGAAGCCGATCGGAAAATTGCCTCGGTTCATGGGTCCTTCCAATTGGAAGGGTATTCTATCATGAACTTCGACTGCATAAGCGCTTCGTCCTCTTCTCTATGCCCTTTTAGCTGCACTCTTGTGGAACACACGGCGAATTGAAGCTGCAGGGTCTTGTAAGCTCACTGCTCCTGACCAGTGAGTTTGTGGTCCATTGGCAAGTAGTAAAATCACTAGACGCTCCCAGCTGACGACCGTGTTGCATACTCTGCTACCAGGCTTGCGAAGAACGAGGACTTATCTTCCAGCAGCCTTTTTGGTTCATCATACTCCGAAATTCTCCCTACATTCAGAAACTTAGTTAGCATATTCATGACTCAGGAGCAAGTGCATGGCGTTGTTGGCATACTCCCTCCGTCCCAAAGTTATTGTCATGTTTGAAAGTCATGTTTGAAAGTTCTTTTTAAGTAGGTCAAAAAAATACTTCCTTGTGGCTAATTTTATTTAGGTTGCATTGAACACATGCAATGTTCTTCAATCATTCTAGTGACATAATTTGGAACCTTTTTTAATCATGTTCTTACAATATGATCAATGAAATTGGCTCAAAGAAATACCACGCAAACAAGTTGGACAATAACTTTGGGACGGAGGGAGTACTTGGTTACAATAATAACGAAATGAACTCAGCCTTTCCGGTTCATCATACTTGATTACAACAACAACCGTATCACACTCAAAAAGAACAAGGTTGATATATGACATGGACACGTACCATCACTGAGGACCAGAACACGATCACTGTCAATGACAGTGGGGATTCGATGTGCGATAGTGACGACGGTGCAGTTGGAAAATTCTACACGCAAGGTCTGCTGGATCACATTGTCGGTAGCTGTGTCCACTGAGGCTGTAGCCTCGTCCAAAACAAGTATTCTGGTTCTCTTCAGCAAAGCACGTCCCAAGCAGACAAGTTGCCTTTGCCCCACACTCCAGTTTTCGCCATTTTCTTCCACTACATCAATGGAATTATATTTTACTTAGCCAAAATTCCATGCATGCATCCCAAAAATTTATCTTCTGATCGAGTACGGCCATTTAGGATCGCTTGTGTGCTATGGAAGAGGATGCTGCAAGATTAAAGTATCCATACTACAGCAAACGAACTTGCAAAGAAGAGCACAAAATTCATATTTGAAAGTACAATAACTTCCTCACCTAAAGAACAGAGCTTCCCTTCTTTACATCGCACAATATCCCCCAGCTTACATTTGTCCAGAGCCTGCGGAGATTCAATTCATGAAACTAGTAAGAGACTTACCAGTGACCATATTGACGAAGAACAGCTGTCTAACAGACTGTCCTGTCAGTAGGTTACCATAATGCAAATGCTAACCTCAGGCCCTCTTTACACTACAGGCGAGAAGCCGTGGAGAAAACCACACAAGGGCCATGGCTCATCCTTGAGAAGCCAACCTTTTGATAGTGTAAAGTGAGAAGGGGCCACAAAATAAAGTGCTGATTTTTTTGAGTAAAGTTCTTATATATTTCTTAAAAAATAAAAAATAATTGGTTGTGAGAATTTTGGCCAATCGGGCCCCCAGATTTTGCGTTAGAACCACCTCTTGAGGTGGGCTTGACGCAAAATCCGGGGGCTTTGAAAAAGGTTCACTTTTCTTGCCACGAAGGACAAAAGAGTTGTCCATGTCATTTTCTCCTCCTTCCGTCCCTTGGACTGAAAATTTCGGGTGTAAAGTGACATTCTTTTGTCTTCTCGGTTTCTAGGCCTCCCATTGGCTGAAATTTCTCTCTTCACGGCTTCTCGCCTCTAGTGTAAAGAAGCCCTCAGTAAGAACAGATTTGTGATAGTAACAGACATAAATTGTTGAGTAAGTCTGATGATTGATTCTTGTTTGGATCCAGTTTGAGTACGTTCAACATTACTCGATCGAGTTCCAATTTGTACACTAAAGACATCGTCATCAGAGGGAGAGGATCGTTAATACAGAGCTTAGTCATTACCTCCCAAACCTCAGCGTCTGTATGCTCTCCTAGAGGATCAAGGTTTGCACGCACACTGCCCTCGAAAAGAGTGGGGTCTTGAGGGATGATGCTCAACCTCGACCGCAAATCGTGCAACCCGATAGTGGAGATATCAAGCCCATCAATGACTATCCTCCCAGCCACAGGGTCAACCATGCGAAAGAGGGCCTGAATCAGAGTCGACTTTCCACTGCCTGTCCGCCCTACGACGCCTACTTTCTTGCCGCCCCAGAATGTGCAAGTCACTCCGTGCAGTACCATTGGCAACTTCTCGCTGTATCGAACCTTCAGTTTTGAATGAAACTTATTATTCATGATAAAATCAGCTAGATGCTGTATATCAAGCTAGATGCTTGCCCAAGAGTATCTCCTTCGATAGTTGAAACCAAGCAAGGGACAGTGATATGCATCAATAATGTTGAGTGTTCAGTGTAGAGTGAATTTACCTGTAGATTCTGAAGGATGATCATGCCCTCTGTGGGCCAAGCTCTAGGAGGGCGAAACCCTCGGATGACCAACGGTGGTTCAGCGGGAATTCTGGTGTACTGCTGTATTCTCTCTACTTTAATGATCTTGTTCTCAACATCGCATAGACACCATACCCACCACGATTGCTGACTGTTCAAACTCAATCCGTACGTCACTGCCATCCCTGCTAGCCCTGCAGGTTGCTCAAGCGAAACCTTGTCAGCGAAAACACTAAATTTAAGTAGAGTGTGGCACTTCAGCATGTTAAGGTCAAATATGAAAAATACAACGTGCATAGAAAAAATAGGTCAAAGGTGAACCCAAGGCTATTAGTGGTTATGTTAGAACACAACGTGGCAACAAATTTGAACAACTTACAGAGAAGCTCACGACGTCTCACCTGAATCGAGGCCTTTGGATGGGAACCAAATCACAAGCAACATGCACGAGGAGAAAACGAGCGTTGTGAGAAGCTCCATTCGAAACACAAGCCATTGAATGGCGGCCAAACTGTAGAATGACGGGCGCATGTACTTGTCATAAAGCTCAACGTTAGTCGTCATGAAACGCTTCTCCTGACGGAAGCCACGAATGGTGACAGCTCCAGCAATGCATTCACTATAATGGTGAATAATAGGGGCATGCACTATACTCTTCACTCTCTGCAGCTCTCTTGCTGATCCCATGTAATAACGCTACTTGCACAAACAAATTCCTGTTTTATCAGGATAAATTTTTCGATTGGCATCTACAACTGTACTGGACTCTCTTTACAAAATTAGAAGCCATGCCTATGTGATGCTTCGAACTATGCATGCTGCAGCAACAAGTTGCTGTTGTATATGCTACAGATGAGATGAGAACAAGACTGCAGTTTGTTCAAATACTTTGTCCGTATTGACATTTGTGGATATGGCTTCATTGAGAAATGGATCCAACCTGCATCGAAATGCAAGCCACGAAAACTGGCGCAAAAAGAAGGAGAATCTCCCAGCCCACTTGCGACATTACACACATCGTCCCTATTAGTGATACTGTGGTCACCATGAATCCATTGAATTTGTGATAAACCTCCCAGTCGAGCTCACTTTGGTCGGAGGAGGCCTGTCCCAAAACACTGCACACCTAGTCAGGATTCGTCATATGCGAGGAAAGAAAAAAAAGTTGAATTTCAAAATCCTAGGGCACAAATGATATCTTCATGAATGACATTCAAGTAAGTGTTCAAAGTTTTCATTTAATACCCGATTGAGTATGCGTCCAGTGGGGGTTGAATCAAAGAAGGACATAGGAGCTCGAAATAGACAGCGCATCATGCTCAGAAAATACTGTTGTGCCGTTCTCAGTCCCACATATTCAACCAACAGCGAACGTATTATAATGAAGAAGGTGCTTCCGAATGCCAACCCTGTGTAGACGGATATGAGATTGAATCGGCTAATCTTCCTTGCTTGTTTCGGTGAAGAAGCCCAAGCCATCCAATAGTTGCTCAAAATTTGACATGTCTGTCAGTATACCCACGCCCCCCCCAAGTGACATCCAACATCAGAAGAGATTGAAAGGTTCTGTACTAAGATTTGATCAGTTGTACACTTGTACCAGTGGTATGCAGAAAAGTATCCATATTTAGCACAAATGCAAATGACTAATCCACTCTAATTATGCACTTTTCCTAATTCACAGAAATTAGGGCTCGGGAGGGCTTGGACATACCAAGAAGCAGCATTGAGCAACGCAAGCCAGAAACACAAGCGAGCCTTTGTATACGCAAGTAAGGTAGGACCAATATACATGAAATGCAACTTTTCCTCTCTCTCTTTCTTCATCCTGCACAAGTTGAGCCTTCTGGTCGTTGTCATCGATCTGTCTGCCTTTGGGTGAAAGAAGCGGATTGTCCTCTTGCAGTATTTCTTTTTCTTTCACGTTAAGATCGCTCATGTTGATTGCAGGATCTGTAATAACAGTATTGTTCTTGGATGCAGTAGTAATACTCGAAATAGCTTCTTGATGTGCGTGTATCATAGTGCTGAACCTAGTGCCTGGTTGAATGAGTTCATCATATTTTCCTGCCTGTACGATCTCGCCATTATTCATAACCTATCAACAACCGATGATCAAGTTGTTAATCACGATCAGGCATGGCTTTTAAAGTTGTCACAAAGTAAAAAAATAACACATGAGAAAAGGATTGCAAAAGTCTCACCAATATAAGATCAGCTTGAGGTAGGAATTCCATCTGATGAGTCACATAGATCAATGTCTTACCCCTCAATGCCTTCATGATATATTCCTGCCACAAACAGTAATGTGAGGTAAGGAAGGAGTGGACAGGGAATGGTTTCCTCCCTTATCATTGATCTAGAGGCTAAAGCAGACGTCACAGGAGGCTAAAGGCAAACCCACAGCATGGTAACTTCTGGCAGAAAATACGTGCATTACGTAACATAAGAGAATTCAGATGTTTACACTGAACAGATAAGTTCCAGTATGCGCATCAACAGCACTAAAAGGGTCATCCAAGAGATAGATATCCGCATCTTGGTACAAAGCTCGTGCAAGCTGGATCCGTTGTTTTTGGCCACCGCTCAAGTTTATTCCTCGTTCACCAATCTCAGTCTGATCTCCGAATGCAAATAGCTCCAGGTCCTTCTTCAGTGCACAGGTCAACAAAACTGCCTCGTACTTAAGCCGATTCATGGGGCTGCCGAAGAGAATGTTATGTTCGATGGTGCCACTTTGAATCCATGCAGATTGGGCTACATACGCAATGCTTCCTGCTACTTTAACCTGTCCAAAGGAAAAAAAACTCCTTGATTCATATACTCAAGGAAAAGCTTGTCGGGAAGTGGAAACTCAAAAAACTGACATAACCTGGTTTCCTTTGCAATGAGTTGACTGCATAACAAGACTGATTAGTGTGAGAAATCACACATGCTCAGAAAATATTTTGCACTTATCCATGGCATTGCAGAAAGACTGCAAGTTCGAGGATCCTACCACACCAGACACAACTGGAATTTCCCCCAGCATGCAAGAAATGAGACTTGTTTTGCCCGAGCCCACCATTCCACAGACGGCAACCCGTGACCCTGCCCTTATGTGCAGGTTTATGTTCGTGAGTGTGTAAGGTATAGCATCTGGGTTCCAATTGAAATTTCCGGATTTGATAGCAACAGAGAAATCCGCACCCAGGGGATTTCCTCTGACGACTCTAGGTACTCGCTCCACTGCATCCGTTGCCAGTTCTTCCTCTTGCAAAAACTTCCATAACCGGTCCAGCGACACCTAAAACCCAACGATGAAACTCGAAGTTCAATTTCCATTTTTCAAGAAAAAAACTGCAAATCGCAATGTTGATGAGAAAGGTTGACCAAACACAATGCGAGTAATGAAAGACAACATGCCTTGGTTTGAGTGAGGTTGGAGATGAACTCTGGAAAAGTGTCCAGAGGATCCTGCAGAATTCTGAAAGTCGCAAGGGCCGTGAGGATTTGACCAGCTGAAAGAGGGATTTTCAGGATCACACATGTCGCGAATGTTGCAGTCGAGACCAACACTGGCGCAGTCCAGAAAAGGTAAACGGTACTTGCAGTAGCTATGGCTTTCTTCCATAGCCAGCCCAATTCCGTGGCACGTATCGCTTCGATTTTAGCAAGGTACTTCTCGTCCCAAGCTTGGAGCTTCAGAACTCGCATGTTACGCAACGCCTCCGACGTCACCTTCATTCGGAGGTCCTTGGCCTCCATCACCTTGCCCTGATACTTCTCCTGTAATTTCGTGAGCGGGGTGTTGATGAACAGCAACACGCAGGCCGCAACGAGAGCTGCTGTCCATGCAATCCCCACGACACGATGTAAAACGAATAACGCAAGCGCGATCTGCAGAGGGAGGATCCAGAAATGGTTGATAGACCACGTGAAATCTGCAACTCGTTGCACATCCACGGCCATGTAGTTGATGATCTCGGCGCTTGTGTGGTCTCGCCGGCTCTGGCTGGAGAGACGGAGCCCTTTCTCGAAGATGAATGCGACCAGGGCAGCTTTGATCTTCAACCCTAGAAGCATGGATCCCATGTACCACTGCCGATTGCTCAGATTTTCAATCACTTTGGCCAGGAAAAAGATCAGCACAAGAGTGTATCCCTGATTGGAGTAGCCCCTCCCTCCGGCGAGGTACGTCACAAAATCGTTGATGAGATACGGGCCAACGTAAGTGGCCAGCACGTTCACCATTGCAAAGACGGCATTCCTCACGCCTTCTTTCCACAATGACCGCGTCAGTGCCTGGATCAAAACCCGGGCACGATGCGGATTTCGTACCCGTAACCAATTCCAGCTCTCTTTGAAATCGCCATATGCCTTCGCTGCTCGATGCTCGGGCGCCACCAACGGCAAATCCTGGAGCTCGAGATGCTTCTTGGAACCCTCGGCCAGCAAAGGGTTCAGCCATGAGATCGTGGCCAGGCTAATGAATCCTGCGGTTGCATACGGTGTCACAGGTGGCTCGCTTTCTGCTTGCAGGAGAAGAGGCTGCTTCTCGGCCTTGGGATCACCCATGGCTTCCACTACCGGAAATTATCAAGCAGCATTTAGGTTGCCGAGAATCACAAACAATGCCGTAGTAATCATGATTCCATGCTTGCAACATAATTCTCAACTGTAACGTCTCCTTGCTCTGAAGAGGAGCATTCTGGGAGATGGAGGAGCCCCAGGCAAGAAGGGAGCCTGAACGAGTGCGATGGAATGGAGGTGAACAGGCACATTGAGCCACCACGTCCTGCAGCTTCTGATGCCCCATTACTCAAGGAATTGCGGTTTCAATGCCCCATCGCTTAATGAACTGTCGCCTCTCAGAATAAGACACCCCTTCAAGGAGTATTCGAGACAATCGTGTAGATACGATGCTACTGGACTGGTGTAGCGTGTGAGTGACCCATCCCCTGAAGACTAACATTCTGGCAAACTCCACACATTCAAAAAAACTATCAAGCTCTTCATGTAAAATGATCTCTACTACTCTCACCTATCTTCATGCATACGGAGAAACCGACCATCACAATGAGGCAGAGGAGGGCATACAAAACCAGTGATGTCAAAATATTCGCAATTAACTTCATTCTTATAAGTTGTAAACTGGCATCAAAGTGACGAGGATAAACTTCAGCTATCATGCAGTCTATAATCTCCATCACTCTCACCTATTTTAGTTCATGAATGTGCACGGAGAATCAGAGGAATACAGCAATATTACAATTTCAAGACTCCATTTGAAAATCAAGTCAGCACAAGTCTGATTTGGAAAATGCAAGAAGAAGAGGAGCATGACCAATCCTCTCTTTCGTTGATATCGAATAGCATTCTCCACTCAGGGTTTGATTTTAGGGTTACCTTCTGGGAGGCAAGATCAGGCAGAGAATGCTCCAAAGATTACAACTTTCAAATTCCGGTGATTCTTATTAATCCTCAAGGCTAATAAGGCCAGATAATTGCGCACTTTAATCACTGCCATCCCCAAGAGGCCATGGAACAAAGGGCGAGAACGTAGCAATAGTGCAAATGGAAACAGATGAGGAGGTTCTTGGGCACTGTGGCAGGAGCGGGCATGGGAATGGCGGAGAAGAGCATGTAGAGAGTGATAACGGCAGCAGTTATCACCTTGCCCCACGCTTCCATGGTTGCGGTGGTACCAAACTCATACAGAATTTGAAAAATGAAATGAGAAACAAAACTTTCGACGACACGAAAAAACCATTGCTGGAGGCAACGACGATAGCGCAATTTAGAAAGCAATAATCACGGTGTTCCTGAAACCGCAGCAGTTGCAGTTGGAGGTCCAAATCGTTGAGTGGAATGAGGACGACGACGGAAGCACCGCTCTCCTGTCTGTGTACAGGTTCACCGGTGGAGATGCTCCCCCTGTATTCCATGTTTTGTGTTTGAGCCCAAGGATATACTCATAACATTCAGTAGCCTCTGTGACTATTGTCTTCCCCCAACATAATGATGTGAAATATTTCACGTCATTTCATCCCTCAAATGAAATGATGTGGGATATTCCACATCGCATGAGTAGCTATGGGGCAGGTGGCATTAAGCAAGAGCAATCAACCATGGTGAATATTAATCAAAAGCACTCACTTAATCACAATTCAACATTGTTCACTTCAAATAAGGTTGAATAACCTATTACCACCAACTTAAGCAATCTAGCCTATTTTTGGCAGTGCTAAATTCGAAAAAGAATATGACCGCATTCGAAATAGGTTTTGATGAGGATTGCAAAAATTTGCAACATCTAATTCGCATTTGTCAATTTTATACAAAATTCCAAAGTGGAAAGTAACCTTTTACCTAAATCTAACCTCTAGATTTCCCCATGTTCAAACCATGCGGTACTAATTTTTACTCATCATGATACCCAAAACCACCAACTATTTCTTTGCAATGCTTGGCATGCCATTGGTTTACCTCAATAGTGTAATTGGTGGTTTTGAGTCTCAACTCTCGTGGCCCTAAGAAAGGTCTACATGTCGTAATTGGGGTAGGTGGTGGTAATAGGTTATTCAACCTTATAAAGGATAAAATCAAAAGGCACCTTCTTGGAAGGCTAGTGAATGTTATGTAACATTCTTGAAGGATGCCTTGCTTTAGGTGCCTTGCCTAATTGGGCCTATCACGTACTCACTCAGCAGGACTGTGAGTGTACTCAGCTTGTGAAACGGATGATGGCGTGACATGGAAATGAATTGGCATCGCAGTGAGCAAATGAAGCCACTCGGGAGGAGTCGTCTTGCTCGAAACAAGGCTTGTGAAACCCTGCAGGCCTGCTGGCTTTTCGATGGGCGATTGGAGGGCGCACCTTCTGCCCTCCGATAGCCCATCTGCATCCTACAGCCCAAGATCACCGACGTGGCGGGGACCACAATAGTTGTGAGCACATTGCCCAAGCAACAAGACCGGGTCGGAAAACCGAATTAACTGGAGACAGGGTAGATAGAAAACACACATGCGGTTCCACCCGTGTTACTGCAGCCACTTGTGCGCTTCATACTATAGCCGTTCAAATGATAATTCTCACACTTTGTTTTAATGTGAGAATTATCAATTTAGAGCCTATGTAGTACTTAACCCCTAAAAAATCAAGAAGTTTAATTTCACCCAATTTATAAATGTTATATTGCACCACAATCCTAAAAAATATGTTGATTATAAAAAGTACATTTGCACTTATGAGAGAATCTAAAACTTTGAATGTTAAGTTTTAATTATTCAACTTAAATAATTGCACTGAAGGAATATATTTTCACTCTAATCTAGCGTCACATATAAGATGACATGTGGAATATATCTTAAACTCTTGAAAGTTACGTAATCTTTAAATTATTAAACTATTAAAAAGGTATAATAAAGGTACTTGTATTTAAATCCCAAGTATTTAAATCCCAAAAGAAGACAAGGTCATCGTTCTAAAAGAAAATACAGTAGTTAACCTTTCAACCTTAGAAGGAATATTTAACCTTACAAGTATTATATTCTAAAATCATGTATAACCCATGGGATTCAAATTTAAACCCCACCTTTTCATCACCTTCAGTATGAATGTACCCAAAAAAAATGTTTATGACAATTATGCTCATCGAGCATCAAAAATCTATAATTATTTAAAACATTTGGTAAAATGAAACCAAAAAAAAACAAGGAAAATTTCATTTATTAAATGCTTTTTTGTTTTCTCATTCTTGAAAAGTGAAACGGGGACACTGTATTTAAAATTGTACTAACAGGACAATCTATTGTAACACTCTATGCTTCATTGCCTTAAAAATGAATACCTATGATGGTTCGTTGTGTACACACTTCTAATCCTTGATCTAGGGTTGTTGAAATACATTAAGTTTTACCAATTGTTAATTGCCAAAATTTCTATACAATAATACATTCTAGATCTAAATGTCACCCAAATATCATCGCATAACACATGAGTACTACAAAATATAAAATATAAAAGCAACATTTTTAACTAACCTTTTTACACTAAATTATGGGAGACTGAAATTATTTGAGTGCAAGATTTCCTTAGAAAGTAGATGATCCCCTCTATAGACTACTATGCTTGTTAAGATGTCTCAATGCTTTACGTCTCGACTGTTACGTACTATGTAAATTTAGTCGAGAATTTAGTGCAATTCATTCAAGCCTACTATAGTTTGTTATTGTTGTGTCTAGCCGTCAAGATCACCAAGTCATGCCAAATAAATTTTATTGCCCAAATCATATGGATATTCACTAAAATTCTCCTTTTCACTATAGAAAGTAGATGTTTTTTGAAAGAATGATTTCCTAAAAAATTGGTTTTCTCTTTTCATAATTTTTTTTGCCGACCCTAACGGCTAAGTACAGCAGCTAATAATAATTGTAGTGTTGCATTGCCTCGATACTCCGTAGCATTGCATTGCCTCGGTACTCCGTAGTATTGCCTTGCCTCGGTACTGTGTAGTGTTGCATTGCCTCGGTAGTGTTGCAATTCCAAAGCTATAAAAGCTCATTCAAGCTCTCCTCGTTCCATTTTACTCTCATTTGTTCTCTCTTTGTGGCTCTTTCTGCCCAAAGTTCACCGTGTCAGCTCTGTTATCACAACTCTTTCGGTTGATTTGGAACCCCAAAGCTCAAGGTGTGGTACTATTTCTTTTTTACTTCAATGTAATTTAACATGTTTGTAGTTATTATGTTAATATTTTTTTACATTTTGTTGTTTTAAAGTAAAATACAATTTGGAAGTACATATATTTGAGCTTCATGGTAAAATACAAGAATCAAGATATTATGTTACTTATGTCCTTGCTTTAGCATTGTTTTGTACAAAACCTTGCTAAATTTGTGAACCCATAAACACATAGATTTGCACAAGGAAGTCATCCACCTTGATTGTCACTCGCCATCAAGCAGATTAACTCCTTTTGGAAAAAGAAGCAGCGGTGATGGAACCTTCCAACGACGATATGGACGATATTATTAACAGCCTAAATCTGGTGAGTTTGTCTTCCTCACAACAACGGCAACAAGATGAGGCCTCTCATTCATCAAGCCACCTACTAGCAGGCGAGTGTAGCGTACAAGCTAAAGCCTCAAGTCCTGCACCTGTGAGAAAATTGGGGGAGTTTTTGGTGAGCCACATGACGACTGCAAGCGACTTGGAAAATGCACAAGCTAGGGCTGTGGAGACTCTAAACGCATTTGAGAAGACAGTTATGTCCCGCTCTGTAGCTGTCATATGCAACCTCCAAAAGGAGAATGGAGCTCTAAGGGCACAGAACGATCGCTTGATGCATGATTATGAGATTCTGAAACGAGCTGTTGTTATTCAACACATGCGCCATCAAGACTATCAAAGACGAGAAATGGAGCTTTGGCAACAACTTCCGGAATGCCAGAAACAAATCCAAATGTTGCGGTTCAACAAATCACTGCATCTATTTGAGTTATCCGAAGAGTTTAGTGCCGACTAGGCCAGATTCATGATTAAATATGTGGAAACGTAAATTCAACAAAAGAAAGTATGGGGGGAAAAACTTGGGTGAGTGCCTTGATTTAGTTTGTGTCAGTACAAAATGCGGTGACTAGTGGTTGGAGTTAGAGCATGTCGTAGTGGAGAAAGATGCTGGTGGATGGCTTCTGGTTTTTGAGTATCTGTGGTAGTGGTCAAAAATGCACTGCTCATGCTCAAACTCCGGGGCGCGTAGGAAAACTTTGGCCAGAAGTTTCTTAACAACATTTTTGGTGATTTCAAACATTGCACCTAACGTTTGTTTATAGTTCCCGACACAAACTCTTTTTGGGGAAACAAATCTATTGTTCACTCAAAGTCGGGTGCAGTCACCCACTTTTCAATGACTTTGCGGATAATTGTATTGACTCAGAAAAATGAAAGAGTTTCCATGGTAGAACACCATCACATGGATGTATTCTAAATTGTTTTTTTTTTGTGTTGTTAGAGTTAATCTGTAAAGGTCGTCACTCCTCTCCAAATTCGGAGAATTGCAAAGATGCATTATTAAATGAAATTGAGAGAGATATTTTGAACTTGATGAATGAATAAAAGTTGTACCTTATGAATTTTAAATTATATTCATACGATTCAATCTATGATTGCTATCACCAATTTTCTTGTATAAATTTTGAAACTTTAAATTCAAAATTCTTTTTTGATTTGATTACAATTAAGATATTGACAATATGTGAATGAAATTTGTTGAGATGGGTTAAAATGTAATACTTTAAGTATAGTGATATCTAGAGATTTTTTGGTTGTTTAATTTTATGTGTTGATTTTTTGATGAACACTTTTGAATTATAATCTTAATTTTTTTTTTGTGAATCACTCCAACATGAGATGAGGCATAAAAAAAATGACAAATTATTCCCCTTCCACAAAGTTCACACGTGCATGAAGCTATCTTGTTGTAAAATTATGTAGTATTAGTTGATGTTACTTACTATGGTCACTTGCCAAAGAGACTGTTCTTTTTTTTGGCTACAAAGTTATTTCTAGTGCTATAAACAATATGTAATTTGAAAGATTTTTTTGGATGAAAAAACCAAATTTGAATCATTTAAAAATAAAGTAAAAAAAACGGAATCGCCATATTTGGATGAAAGTAGTACTTATAATAGATGAATAGAGATTTTTTGTTCAAGATATGGATGAATGTGAAAATAATATGTTTTAGAAAATACTATAAGTTGCTAGTTGAGCATTTGTGAAAGAATAGAAAAAGAATCCTGGGTGTAATACCATAGTACCATAGTAGGGTTGCCAAAAATAATTCAAAAAATAAAAAACATAAAAAATTAAAAAAATATGGGGACCAAAAAACGAAAATAGAATAAATTATTTTAAACTTTATTTTTCTATTTTAAAGTTATTTTGGGTCATTTTAACCCCTAAACGACTGAACGTGCTGTGGCGTCCAGTAGAATATGGTGTATTTTGTTTGTATTTGGAATGGATACACACCTTTAATGGGTTTGAGTTTAAAAGAGAAGCTGAAAATTAGATCAATACGGTTCTAATGAGCTCTTAACCCCTAAACGTCCTCACCTATGTCCAGTTTAAGCAGTTTTGCAAAGATGCATTATAAAATGCAATTAATATGAATATTTAGAACTTGATGTAAGAATAAAAGTTATACATTTTTAATTTTAGATTCTATCTATACAGTTAGATCTATGACTGCTATCACTAATCTTTTTTTATAAATTTTGAAACATAAAATAAAAAATTATTTTGTAATTCAATTACGAATAAGATATTGACAATATGTGGATGAAATTTGTTGTGATGGGTTATAATGTAGTACTTTAGGTGTAGTGATTTTTGGAGATTTTTTGGATGCTTGATTTTAATAGTTTTTTTTTTCAAGAACACTTTTAGACCAAAATCTTCAAGATTTTGGGTGAAACACTACAACACAAAATGAGGCATAATTTTTTCAAAAATTATTTCCTTTTCGATCGAATCACACATACATGAAGCTAACTTCCCATAAAAAAATCAGTAAAAAAATCACACCACAAAAAGTGCATGACGGATGAGAAAATATGGATGAAATCTGTACATCAGGCCAAAAACGCCTGCTTGGGCAGTTAGGGGTTAAGATCCCAGTTTAGAGTTTCTTGTTGGTAACAAATCTCAATTATACGACAACGTATATACTATTCCCATGAGACGTTTAAAGGGCTAAATCATTTTTTCGCTCAAAATCGAAAATCAAGAAATTCATTTTTTTAGAAACGAACCTCATTTTTCAAAAAATATTAAATATTCGTTCGTGAAGTAGCGACACAGCTATGCTAAAAGAGTTCGTCACGTGTGGATGAGCGGAGTGGATGAATTCTGTGACTGTCTGTTCGTCGGTGGGCTCTTAGGGCGGAAGCGACTCTCACAACTTCGCTCCAACAGATGCAAGAAATCGACACCGTGAAGTTTCCAAACCTCTCCGTCAGGCACAAGAATTCCCGTCTACAAGCACTCTACACACCCACGCTCTACAACCCACAAGAGAATTTGCACCTGGGATTTCGCCCTTTGTGGTGTTGGAGTTCTGGGTTGAGAAGCCAGAATGATGGGTCAGAATGCGGAGGTTGTTCCGGGGGCCAAGATTGCGCCCTCCATGCTCTCCTCCGACTTCGCCAATCTGGCGTCGGAAGCCAAGTTCATCCAGGAATGCGGCGCTGACTGGCTTCACATGGATATCATGGTACATGCTTGATCTCTCTTTCTCTGGGGCAAAGATTTTGTCGATTCCATGCAATTCAGCTCCTAGTATTCTTTCCGCACAATTAATTTCAGCGAGGACATGGTCCAGTTTATGGTCCATCCGGTAACCACACCTAATTGATGTGCTTAGAATGGTCAGATTTTTAAATATATTCTTGTTACCAAATCAAAGAGGATTTCAACGCACCAAAGCATGTGTTATTTGGATTCCGTATGCCAAAGTTACAATTGTTCAAAGTTTTATTGGTAGGTCATCTAAAACTGACAAGATGTTTATTTGGTGAACATTCTCAAAATCAGTGCAGTAGGATTCTCAAGTCAACGCTGAGCTTGAGTAACAAGTGTATAAACTGTGAATAAATTGATTTTAGAATCAGGATTGGATACTGAGATTTAGTTCTTGGTTCCATTAATCTAAAATCTAGGGTTAGCTCGGATTGATGCGTCTATGAATTTAAGTGCATCATTTTGGGGTGAAATGGCACTCATTTTCTGTGTGTGGGGTGTTTGTGCAGGATGGGTAAGGAAACAGAGCTAGTTCTAGGCTGCAGATGCAGCTACTTCTGTGGGTTCTAATAAGTTTTTTAATTTTTGGAGCATTATTTGTAACTTAAGACAAAATGGGATAATATAGATTCATGTACAATTAGTTCTTGAAAAGTAGTTACAAGTAAAAAATAAAACATATGTAAATTCCAGGGTAGTCCACAGTAACTGCACTTTTGTTGTACTTGACAAATCAATTCAAGTTGTTGGCATAGAACGAGTATTTGTTATTTGTCGGCGGTATTTTATTGGCACTTAAACCATGAATTTTTAACTCCTTTTTATCTTTTTCGTGTTTCATCTGTATTGGTTCTCTCTGTTGATGTGCAGGCATTATGTTCCCAATTTGACCATTGGTGCTCCGGTTATCAAATCCTTGAGAAAGCATACAAAGTAAGTAACGCACAATGTCTTTTTGGTTCTGACTAGTCAGCTTTGAGTGTTACGATTGTCAAAGCACCACTGTTGCAAATTTGCTCATGTCCAGTTCGTTTCCCATTTCCATGCAGAATGTACATGGACTGTCATTTGATGGTCACCAATCCAATGGACTACGTGGACGATTTTGTCAAGGCCGGCGCTTCAGGCTTCACTTTCCATGTTGAGGTTTCAAAAGGTTGGTGTTGATTACGTTATGAATCGTGACAGGGATTCTAAAAACTTGAATTCGGAATCAGATGAACTGTGCATTCTTGGAGCTATCTTATACTTGAAACGAAATATCAGAGGCATTATTTAATCCATTTATGTGGTGCAGATAACTGGCAGGAACTTGTGCACAAGATCAAGGCTGGTGGTATGCGTGCAGGAGTAGCGTTGAGACCAGGAACTCCAATTGAAGAAGTTTACCCTTTGGTATGCGAGTATAGTGTTAACTATTTCAAAACTCATTTGTGAGCTTATGTATTAAGCACTCATCCTCTAAGCACTCATTATTCATCTACATTTGAAAGACCCTTGCGCTCACACTCCCCCACCCTTGCAGGCCCCTCACATATCAATCAAATAGTCAATGGACTAATCACAAGTAGAATGTGAGGATATAGTCAACTAAATATTGATTTGAAGTCCCAATTTCTAACATGCTAGGATTGAGAGTTAAGAGGTATTTTTGAACTGCCCTTGGCACTTTTCATCTACTTCTTGAGTGTGAGAGACTCTGGGAGGGCATGGGTGGCCATGTTCTGAGGATGTTAGTCTTTTGTGTATCAATTTCCTGGTGCTACCCTACGTTCTGAAGAAGTTGCATTGAATGCAGGTTGAGAGTGAAGAGCCTGTGGATATGGTGCTCGTCATGACCGTTGAGCCTGGCTTTGGGGGCCAAAGTTTTATGCCTGAGACGATGCCAAAGGTCCTCAATCAACCATAATGCCATTGTGCCGTAATACCTATTTTTGGCTTGTTAGATAACCGTCGTCAGCAGAGGACTGTGGATGTCTGCAGTTTATCACAGAAAGCCACTTCCCTTACTCTTTCTGATTTTTTGAACAGGTGAATGCTTTGCGACGGAAGTTTCCTCACCTTGATATTGAGGTACTTCAAAAAATGCACCAGAGATTCGGAGACACTCGTAACGTTTTTTTCCATTGTCAAGCTGATTTTTTTATTTTTGGGTTTAGAAATGTTCAACAGAAAGTCTAGGTGGCAGTCGGAGTTGATTTTAAGAGAGCATTCTCTGACTTGGCCTGTATGTATACCGGGATGTTTTCTGCAGGTCGATGGGGGCTTGTCTCCAGCCACCATCAAGCAAGCAGCAGATGCAGGGGCCAACTGTATTGTGGCAGGCAGCGCCGTATTTGGGGCCAAGGACCCTGCTGAAGTGATCGCCACGCTCCGGAAAGGCGTTGACGATGCTCAAGCTTCTTTGGCCTTCTTTAAGGGCATTGACTAATGTAGCATAGAATGCAGACGTAGAATAAACATGCTGAAGGAATAATACTACCAAACTCTTGAGCTTGTATACACTCTGGATAATGATCAAGACACAGTCAAGTCATTCTTGCCTTCTTGGATGAAAGCTTACAATGTGCGTGTCTATTGCAACTTACAAGGTTGGTTGGCCAAACTACTTAACAGTACTTTTTATGCTGGTACACTGTGAGGTTTCTTAGCGCCTGCTTTTTAAAACAGAAAGGTCACTTGCCTGTGGCCCTGGCATGAAGAAAGTACGAGAAACTCTGAATTGAAGTGTGCATGGATGGATTTGAGCAAGAAATTGTAGAGTAATTGGTATGAGCCTTACATTAGTAAATCACTTCACACCTTGTTGAAACACACTTCTGTGATATATATTGAATTAAACCAATCGTGCAAAGAATGTGAAATGTTGCTCCTACAGTAAGGTAACTATACCTTGAAGGCGGCATTTTCTTTAAAGCGTGAATACGTACTGCAGTGTGACATTTCAGCAGAAAAATGTCACACAATACTATATACGCACGCTCTAAGCTAAATGCTCCCTTTTAAGGTACAGTTACCTTGCTTACAATATTTGCATGAATGGCGACACTTGGAACTTGATACTTTTCAGAAGTTAGCCTAGCGACAAAATTTATGTCTAGGCACTGTAGTATAAGTACCTTACAATCCGAACTCCTTATTATGACCTTCCAGTAACTGCAGACAATCTTTGCCATTGTGTACACGTGTCCTCCCACACGTCCCACAAGCCAACTTATGAACTCAGTAATGTTGGCTATAAAAGGGGTGATATATAAAATTAAAAAAATGAGTGTATTGAGTGTATTATGTGTCAAAAGCTTCAATTCCTTCAAAGCTCTTCCAAAGCAGGCTGACATTCTGCAAGAAATAGTACTCCCTCTGTTCTAAGTCGATTGTCCCATTTGAGTTCATGATTTGTTTGAGAACGATTGCAGATATCTTTTGGTTCAAACTCTTACTAATTTTCATGTTCTGTTTTCCAATTCATCGTCTGTGAATCAGTGAATTCAATCGTCAATGGAGCACATTGAACCATTTCAACCCCTCCCAATTCATATTTCTAATCAATTCAAACGTTGGATGTATAGAATAAAAAATACGCAGGTTTGTAGTTGGATGAATTCCTATCAACTTCCAAAGTTGCATGAGAAACAAAGTGATATATATCCCATTTAGAATACTTGCAAATCCAAACGTATGGTACATTCCATTTCAGCCTTCTTCGTTTGCTCCGTCTTTCCTAATCCATCTTCTGACCAAAAGAAGAAGACCGAATGGAAATAGAGCATAAAACTCAATATGCACTATGACGGATCCGTAGCTCAAGCCACCAACACAAGCCAACAAGTACTATACATGTCACCACTAAACTGCTTGAAGAGTTCTGATTATGTTCAGCTCAGCTTCATTGCAAGTTACAGAGAGAATGCTACAGTATCTAGGGCAAGACGCAATTTCTATCTTCATAAAAACCTAATACACCACAGTGAACGACAATTTGTATCTAGTTCCGCGTACTCATGCTTATGCATTTCTGTACAAAGAGGCAAGTCAGACTTCATGCAATCCTACAAAGAATAATATTCGTCATGCTTTGACTACTACCGTGATAACAACTGAGGGTACAGAGAGCCTATCTCAAGGCGGGCCAAGGCTTCCGAGAGAATTCCACCCCTCCATCAACGAGGTATTGTGCATCTCGTTTGACAACAGCATCATCATCCTGTTGGCCACGTCGCCTTTGGTGCGGCCGTAATCCACAATGCGCGTCAATTGCATCTCGTTTCCGCTCGTGTAAGCCAACAGCAAGTAAGCCTTGATGCATTCCCGAAGCGTGTTGAAGGCGCGAGCGATTTCGCTCGGCTCCGTGTTCTCGCAGTTGTGGTGCGTGATCTCGCTCTGCTGCGCCAGCAACCGCTGGAACAGATCCGAGCTCACCGGCATGTTCACCGTGATGAAGAACGTGTGCAGCCGACCCATGAGCGAGTTCACCCTGTTCATCATGCCGTTCAGGGTCACAGATTCGCTCTTGTTGTCGATTCCGTCCGTGAACGGCACCAGGAAAAAATCCGCATCCGGCTGCGCCGCGTGGGTTTTCTTGATCTCGTCCATCACGGTCGCCACCGCATCGTACAATCTGGTCTCCTTGTAGTTGTCCTTGTGGTCCAGCTCCTTCTTGTACTCCGCGCGAATGTGCTCCAGCTTGGCGTGGAAATTCTTGCGCTCCACGGCGCACAGAAGGGTGGTGCGCTTGTTGAAACTCCACACGAAAATCATGTCGTGGGGGCGGAACGTGTCGCCCTTCATCACCACGTCCGCGAAGTTGGAGAACAGGTGCTTGTACACCCGCTTCTTGTCCCCGCTTTTGACCCGTTGCCATGTCGACCCCGACGCGTCCAGCAGCATGTGGAAATACGCCCGACCTCCCGTGGGCATGCACACCTTGTACTCCGCCAACGCGAGCTTGCCGTTGCCGCTGGAGCCGCGCGCCTTCCAACTGTTGAAGAACAGCTCAGGGTTGATGGACTGCGAGGTGCTGCTGTACGTGTACCGCCCCGTGCTCAGGGGCCCGAAATTGTTCGCCATCACCATAACTGACGTACTCCTCGAAACCTTGCACACAATTCTCTCGCAAGAAACTCCTCGATCGATGTCCACCAAACCTCTAGCTCGCAGAATTCGCTCCAAGTCACTCAAGTATCTCCACTGTAACCAAAACTGGGTTTCCGGTCAAGAAAGTACCACAAGTTAAGAAACCAAACACAAGCTCGCATTTCCCGAATTGGGTTCCGGCAGATACATTCGACTGAGAAGCAGGAGAGTTATATAGTTCTGACCAATTCTCTAGAAGAACGGCGTCATCTTCACGCGGCATTCCAAACTCCAAGCTTAATGGCGCATGGCACAAGTTAAGCAGGGTGGGGTGCCTGGCCTGCGGATGGGTCTTGAATCAAGGGTCAAATTACTGTACAAGCTAAGAGAGTTTTGGATTCTAATAATCATCACGATTCATTGGACTGCGTTCCCTCCTTGCTACTAAAAGTTCGTGGTGAAAACATATATATGAAACTGACAATCGGTATACCGACTGTCTGTAGTTTATGCAGAGTGTCTGCAGTTTGGACTAAGCACTTTTGGTCATGAAGGCCCAGGTCGGTGCAGACTGGTATGAAATCTATGGAATGTGCGGTGGTATGTTTCTGAGGTGCATGATTCCAGGTTGTATGACGGCATAAAGAATTTCTTTTTATCCCTTTAACGTCCGATTCCTTTGTTGAATAGTCAAACTACACTTTTATACACAGGTTAGCTTTGAAGATTTGTTGAAATATATATTTTAATATTTTCATGCATGAAATTGTATGTTTCCTATTAGGTCTAAAATTTTCCGATTTTTTTGATACAAAATGAACTGTTTACAAATTTTTAGGTCAAATACTTCAAGAAATTCATATTGATTACAAAAAATCTTCAAAAAAAATACAAAATCTCTATAACATGTGCACAATGGAGAATCGTATAGTATATTCTTGTAATTTTTTTATATTTAAAATATAAAATTCAAAAGATGAACATCCTATACAATGTAATTCAGACTTTGAGCTACATAGCTTGCAACAAAAATAAAATATTCAATACTTGAAATTTATAAAATACAAAAGGTGAAGTGAAAACTAGATTCGATAAACTTCATTTTCTCAATTGAAAACAATAGCAAAAAAATTCATCTTCAAGGTTAAAATTGGCTTTGACCAACAAACATCCACTATTTGAATGCGCGGTTCTGAAAGGGCTAAGGCAAGTATATCTAAAAGCGACCATTTCCTAAAAGCGTCCATAGCTCAATTTTCCATAATAAGTAGATCCTGACAACCTACTGTTGATGAGAATGTGCACAATCTGAACATCAAAGTTTAGGGTTGCTTTAAGGTCAACCTATAGTCAGCACTTTGGAAATTCATAACGTTTTCATACGGTGTTCAAATAATGCGTGCTAAAGTGCGTTACGATTCTTTTGAACTTGCTAATAAGACCCATTGAAAATATTTTATGTTTTATGTGTGTAAATAGGCTCAGTTGGTACGATGAACGCTTTAAGGTATAGTTACCTTACTATCAGGGCCGCGTCACACTGCGGCCGAAGGTCGAGAGGCCGTCGATTTTCACCAGTCAAATTGCAAGAAACCATGGGTTTGGCCTCTCGACCCTTCACACTAAAGACCAAAGTCCAACGGCCGTCGCTTTCCAAAATGCCTACATGGCAGTACTTTTGATCAAGGCTACAGCCTCTCGAAAGAAAGTTTGGGTCGGACGGGAATGGATACCCGAACTATGGTCGAGAGGCCATCCATTTCTTTTCGTTAAAAATGAAAACTATATTTTATTGCCTATTTGCAGTAGATTTCTTTGAACTCACAATAAAATTTAGACTCTCAATCCCACGGCCTCTCGACTTGGACGGCCATAGTGTGAAGCGGCCCTTAGTACTTGCTCTTCGTTCATTTGCCCACTTGGCCTGTTGAATTTTCGTCCTAGGTGTAGGGATAGGACTCAACAATGCTTCCAGGAAAGCGCAGTACGTGTGTACGCCCTGTGTCTGCTTGAGGTCCAAAGTCCAAAGCAGTGATTTCTATTTCAGCTTAAAATATCCCGAGTGCTACATTTTGAAGCGGAAAATGAAATGGAAATGTTAGGGACAATCCGTGTACGGAGGAATGCGTGGTAGTCAAGTTTACATCATTGAACACTAGCTCGTAGCCCTAGCTTGGATGAATTTCTGTTGTTGGTTGGCCAAACTATCACGTTCATGCATTGGAAGTAGTTTGTGTTACGTAATCATGTGTATCACAAGGAAATCAAGTGAGGGTATGAGTTGGCTTCGAGTAAACTTTGGGCACCTTGAAACATACACAATCCATTCACTAGTAGAAAAGGTGGCACTCTCTAAAGAGATGCCTAGGCAAAATCATTGCATGTGCATGCGTGGGATTGGGTACCACTTGCCTGGGCATCTCCTTTAGTGTGCCACCTTTTCTACAGTAACTAGTGATTATGAAGAAGGCATTGTTGAAAAAATTACCGTAGCCAATGATTTATAAGATGATTATCATGACTTAGCCAAAACAATCAATACTTCAACTCTAGGATGTACTAAAGTTCCATTTTGGAGCTTCTTACTTACAACAATTGCCAAATATACACTAAATAATGTATCTACAATCCCAAGGGGCCTTTGACGATTAAAAGAATAGATGTGTTCATTGAGTTAATTTACCACCGAATTTTTTGAGATGCCATTTCTTCAATGAGATCTCTCGCAAAACGGAGTGACATTCTTAGGACTTCAAAAGAATCATGGTGCAGCATTAGGTTTTGGTGTTGAATGATACAACCCTGAAAAATCTTATGCAACTTGTCAACTTGCACAAGCACAAAATATCGATAAAAAAAGACCCAACTCCAATCCGATATAAATAACAATGGTGTCAACTTGCAATTCATGTATAGAAATTTGCAACCCACCAAAACATCTGGAAAATATCACTTCTACACTTCATTGCATATGCGTCTTGACTTGAGAAGCAACACCTGGGTATATATACACAAGCACATATGACAATCACAGAGTGCTCAAAAGAAAGTATCCACATGAAATCTGAAACCCTAAAATATCAGAAACCCTAGAACTTGTAAAACTGTGGGAAGCGCAACAATGACAAAGGAGCAAAGAAGCACCACCCAAGCAATGAAGAAGAGGAGGCGGAAGCAAAGGCTTGTGTGTCTTCTGGGAATGCATTTATACCGGTGAATCATTCAATCACCCTCTCCATTGTTGACACTGTCACTTCACAACAGAGCTTGGTTCTCATGTTGAAATACGCTTATATAATAAACAAATAAATCATGAATTACACCAATTGTACAAACCATGTGAAATGTTGCTCCTACAGTTCTAATTCTCCATGAGCATCGACACTCGGGACTTGATACTTATATGAAGTTTTTGCTTCACAGTCTACCGACAAAATTTTTGTTAAGGAAATGTACTGTACAAAACATTATCATAAATGTGTATTACGAAACTCTACACTCCGAACTCCTTATTACGACCTTCCAGTGTCTGCAGACAATGTTTGCCATTGTGTACACGTGTCCTCATACACGACCCACAAGCCAACTTATGAACTCAGTAATGTTGGCTACAAAAGGGGGTGATATAAAAAAAGTTTTGAGTGTAATGAGTGTCTTATATATCAAAATTTTCAATTCCTTCAAAAGCTCTTCCAAAGCAGGCTGACATTTTGCATTAAATAATACTACCCCTGTTCTAAGTTGATTGTCCCATTTGAGTTCTTGATTTTATTTGAGAATGATTATAGATATCCTTTGATGCAAACTCTTACTAATTTTCATGTTCTGATTTTCCTTTGATCACCTGTAAATCAGTAAATTCAATCCTCAGTGGAGCACAGTGAACCATTTCAACCCCTATTTCTAATCAATTCAAACATTGGATGTATAGAATAAAAAATATGGAGGTTGATAGTTAGATGAATTCTCTATCAACTTCCAAAGTTGCATAAGAAACAAAGTGATATCTATCCCATTTAGAATACTTGCAAATCCAAATGTACGGTACATTCCATTTCAACCTTCTTCTTTTGGTCCATCTTTCCAAATCAAAAGAAGAAGACTTAATGAAATAGAGCATAAAACTCAATATGCCCTCATGACGGATCCGCTGCTCGAACTACCGACACAAGCCACAAGTACTATATATGTCCCCACTAAACTGCTTGAAGAGTTCTGATTATGTTCAGGTCAGCTTCATTGCAAGTTACAGAGAGAATGCTACAGTATCTTGGGCACGAAGAAATTTCTATCTTCATAAAAACCTAATATACCACAGTGAACGACAATTTGTGCCTAGTTTCGCGACCTCATGCTTATGCATTTCTGTACAAATAAGAGGCAAGTGAGACTTCATGCAATCCTACAAAGAATATTCGTCATGTTTTGACTACTACCGTGATAAGACCTGAGAGTACAGAGAGCCTGGCTAATTCAAGGCGGGCCGAGACTTCCGAGAGAATTCCACCCCTCCATCAACGAGGTGTTGTGCATCTCGTTTGACAACAGCATCATCATCCTGTTGGCCACGTCGCCTTTGGTGCGGCCGTAATCCACAATGCGCGTCAATTGCATCTCGTTTCCGCTCGTGTAAGCCAACAGCAAGTAAGCCTTGATGCATTCCCGAAGCGTGTTGAAGGCGCGAGCGATTTCGCTCGGCTCCGTGTTCTCGCAGTTGTGGTGCGTGATCTCGCTCTGCTGCGCCAGCAGCCGCTGGAACAGATCCGAGCTCACCGGCATGTTCACCGTGATGAAGAACGTGTGCAGCCGACCCATGAGCGAGTTCACCCTGTTCATCATGCCGTTCAGGGTCACAGATTCGCTCTTGTTGTCGATTCCGTCCGTGAACGGCACCAGGAAAAAATCCGCATCCGGCTGCGCCGCGTGGGTTTTCTTGATCTCGTCCATCACGGTCGCCACCGCATCGTACAATCTGGTCTCCTTGTAGTTCTCCTTGTGGTCCAGCTCCTTCTTGTACTCCGCGCGAATGTGCTCCAGCTTGGCGTGGAAATTCTTGCGCTCCACGGCGCACAGAAGGGTGGTGCGCTTGTTGAAACTCCACACGAAAATCATGTCGTGGGGGCGGAACGTGTCGCCCTTCATCACCACGTCCGCGAAGTTGGAGAACAGGTGCTTGTACACCCGCTTCTTGTCCCCGGTCTTGACCCGTTGCCATGTCGACCCCGAGGCGTCCAGCAACATATGGAAATACGCCCGCCCTCCCGTGGGCATGCACACCTTGTACTCCGCCAGCGCGATCTTGCCGTTGCCGCTGGAGCCTCGCGCCTTCCAACTGTTGAAGAACAGCTCAGGGTTGATGGACTGCGAGGTGCTGCTGTACGTGTACCTCCCCGTGCTCAGAGGCCCGAAATTGTTCGCCATCGCCATAACTGGCCACTCGAAACCTTGCACGCAATTTTCTCGCAAGAAGCTCCTCGATCGATGCCAACTAAACCTTCACAGAATTCGTTCACAAGAAACTCCTCTATCAATGTCCACTAAACCTCGCACAGAATTCTCTCCAACTCACTCAAGTATATATCTCCACTGTAACCAGAACTGGATTTCCAGTCAAGAAAGTAGCACAAGAAACTATACACAAGCTCGCATTTCCCAAATTGGGTTTCGAGAACAGGCAGATACATTCGACTGACAAGCAGGAGAGTTATATAAGACCAAATCTCTAGAAGAACGGCATCATCTTCACGCGGCATTCCAAGTTCCAAGCATAGCGCATGGCACAGGTTAAGCAGGGGTGCCTGCGGATGGGTCTTGATTCAAAGGTCAAATTACTGCACAAGCTAACAGAGTTTCGGATTCTAATAATCAACACGATTCATTAGACTGCGGTCCCTCCCTGCTACGGAAAGTTCGCGGTGAGTTAAGGAAAAGTTTATGTATGAAACTAATAATCGGTATACCGACTGTCTGTAGTTTATGCAGAGTGTCTGTAGTTTGGGCTAAAAACTTTTGGTCATGAAGGCCCAGGTCGGTGCAGACTGTCATGAAATCTATGGAATGTGGTGGTATGCTTCTGAGGCGCATGATTCCAGGTTGTATGGCGGCATAAAGAATTTCTTTTTACTGGTAAGTTAGTACTTGCTCTTTGTTCATCTGCCCACTTGGCCTGTTGATTTTACGTCCCAGGTGTAGGGATAGGTCTCAACAATGTTTCCAGGAAAGCGCAAAGCAGTACGTGTGTACGTCCTGTGTCTGAGTGAGGTCCAAAGTCCAAAGCAGGGATTTTTATTTGAGCTAAAATAATCCCGATTGCTACATTTTGAAGCGGAAAATAAAATGGAAATTTTAGCGAGTATCCGTGCACTGAGGAAAGCGTGGTAGTCAAGTTTACAGCATTGAACACTAGCTCGTAGCCCGAGCTTGGATGAATTTCTGTTGTTGGTCAACCAAACTATCATGTTCATGCAGTGGAAGTAGTTTGTGTTACGTAATCTTGTGGCTTTAACCCCTAAAGGACCAGGACCGTATTCTCACAAAAAATTATGAAAAACGCAACATTTGGAAGTTGCAGAAGAAATCATATGTTTTTTTTATTTTTTTCATCATTTAACCGTAAGATCTAATACCCAACTTGAATTTTCATGTGAGCACAAAATTTGAGAGCAAAATGACCAATAGATTCTTAGATTATAAGGATCAAAGTTGCAAAAGAAGATTTTTTGGGGTTCAATCCGGTGACAAATTTGAACTTTAGAAATTAATATCTTTTTTTTGAATGGGTTAGAAATTCATTGAATGGCAAGGCCATGTTAACAATTGAGTTAAGTCTTCAACTATAAAATCTTGTAAGAAAAAAGCTCAGATTAATTGTTTCATAAAACAATTACTAGAAGTGGGTAAAAAAAAAAAAATTAAAAAAAATCATTAATAAGTTTGACATGGAATTGTAAAATGTCAATCTTAACAGTGAGAATGTTGTACTTGGAAATCTTCACCCAGTGCCTTTTATTTCATTAAAAAATATTGAAAATTGAGTTTAGAAATGAGCTTCAAAGTTTTTTTTGTCCAAACTGCCCAAAAAACATATCTCATCATAACTTTTATCCCATTGCTCAAAATGGGTAGATTTAAAGCTTCATTTGTAGATAAAGATCAACCAATCATAAATCAAAAAAGAAATTTTGAAAAAGAGTAAAAAATTAAAAAATTCTTGCTGCCCGATCTCGCCTCAAAATCTTCAAATGCTTATAACTTTTGCAATACTTATCGGAATGACATGAAACAAAGTGCGACATGTAGAGTGTAGTTTTTGGAAGCTACACTGAAATTTTCATTGAATTTTTAAAAAATATGAGGTCCCTGGAGGCTGCCCAAAAAGTGGAACGACCAGAATATGGTCGCTCAAAAATTTAGGGGTTAAGGCATCACAAGGAGATCAAGTGAGAGTTTGAGTTGGTGCCGAACACACTCTAGGCACCTTGAGACATATGTACACAATTCATTCACTAGTTGAAAAGGTGGCGCTCTACAGAGAGATGCCTAGGCAAAATCATTGTGCATGCTTGCAATTGGGTACCACTTGCCTAGGCATCTCCTTTAGTGTGCCACCTTTTCTACATTAACTAGTGATTATGAGAAAGGCATTGTTGGAAAAATTACCGTAGCCAACGATTTATAAGGTGATGTTCATGACTTAGCCAAAACAATCACTACTTCAACTCTAGGATGTACTAGGGTCCCAATTTCGAGCTTCTTACTTACAACAAATGTCAAATATACACTAACTAATGTATCTACTATCCCAGAGGACCTTTAACGATTAAAAGAATAGATGTGTTTGTTGAGTTCACACTACTATTAAGCCTGGGGTCTTAGTTTATATAAAAGGTAGAACCTTAAGATGACATCATTTTATTTTCATGATTACATCAAAATCACCATATAATAGAGTTATCCGTAAAGTCCATCAAGTTTTGATGAAGATACCGTGAGTTTTTCTTTATTAAAGTCTTATTTCTTCACTTCAAATAATTAGAAGGTGTGGAAGATCTTAGTGGTTTATCATTATTAGGTGTGTAAGAGGTGTGTAAGAGCTTGGTGGTCTTTAAAAGTTTTCAAAAGTTTTTTAGCTCCTTTCTTGGTGCTAAAAAACTTTTGAAGACCACCAAGCTCTTACACACCTCTTACACACCTAATAATGATAAACCACCAAGATCTTCCACACCTAACTATTTGAAGTGAAGAAATAAGACTTTAACCCCTAAGTGTCCCGGCGTCCATATTTTGGACGTTTTTGGGGGTACAGTCACCTTTGAAGTGCTGTAACTTTTGCAAAACATGTCCGATTTTTCTGAAATTTTGAAAAACCTCCTCGCATGATGTATGGAATGTGTGGTAAAAATTTCAGATCAATCCGAGATGAATTGAATTTTTGGTGATCATTTGAAAGTAGGTATGTTTTTTTTGGACAGTTCTGTGAATTTTGACGGCAGCAACTTTGGGGGCTTGTATCTCCTTCATCCCAAGTCCGTTTTCAATAAAACTTGTTGGGTTGAATTCCCCTTGAAGTCTAGTTATCATGGTAAAATTTTCAGGTCAATCCATGTTGTTATGAATGTTTGGGAGTCATTTTAGTGCACGGGTCTACTTTGGACACCTTTTGCTTTTTGGTTCAAATGGGTCACTTTTCGGGCTACTTTTTGACCTTGCAAGGCCATTTTAGGGCACATTAAATTTTTTCATGAGGATTTCTTGGTACTAATGTGTTTATATGATGATTTTGAACAACTTTATAGTTCAACGTTTTTTCATTTGAGTAATTTTGAAAACGAATTTTACCTCTAACTGTGTTGCTAGGAAAATTTCAGCATCCTTTTTTAGCACTAAAACACTTTGATCTTGCAATCTATATGGCCAAATGACCCCAAAATTGATCCACATGATCTACAACATGTATGTTACAAGATTGTACGGTTGAGATTTCTATACCTCACTTACATTTAGACCTATAACACATCAAAAGCAATGATGATTTTAAGCCCAAAAAAGCTAGGGGCCTTTAGGGGTTAATAAAGAAAAACTCACGGTATCTTCTTCAAAATTTGATGGACTTTACGGATAACTCTAATGTGACCCACGGTATTTACAAAAGACTTTACTAATGATTACTTTTTCAAAGTATTGTGGTAAATTTCTTTCAAACCGGATGAAAAATTATTCAAATTGGATGAAAATTTGCTTAAATGAATGAAAAATTGTCAAAATGGGATAAATGTACCCAACCGTTCACCCACCTACACTACAATATCCATCAATAATTTTACATTCATTTAGCTAGGTGGTTGCATGGTACGGTGTGCCTATTAAATGACCAAAAGAACGTGCATGCAATGCACATTTAGCATTTTTGTCAAAATCACTTGTTTTCAAAACATATTAAAACTCATTGATGATATTTTGAACTAATTTTTCTTAACAAATGGTGAGAGTGATGTATATGAAATCTAAAAATACATTCTTTATTTGCTTGAAGGCTTTACTTTAAGAAATATAAATATTTGAAAGTACCCTTTTGAACAAAAAATTTAATGAACATGATGCAAGTTCAACAATGAATATTGTGCATGATATCTAATTTTTTTGCAAATTCAATTCAAAGCCCATGTGCAATGTCTTATATAGATTACTATATTGATTTATAATTTCTTCAAATTTTCTTGTACATGCTTTAAATGCCTCAGTTCTAAAACATGCCTATATTAAGTAAAATTGCAATATAGAAAATATTTTTAAATAAAAATTTGTGGAAAGGAGTACAATAAGTAAAATTCTACGTGGACAAAGAGTTTGAAGGTTAAATTCCAAAAATTTCATTACAAACGAAGTGCATTTGTCAAAAACAGAGCATTGTGACTGCATCATTCAAAAACATTACAAATGCATAAGGTTCTCTGATCAAGCAACTTATTTTTTTGAATTGAACATTACATTTGTATTTTAAAGTATAAATGTTAATTACTTTTCATAGTCATATAAGTTTATTTCCATCCAATAATCTTCTATTGAGGTTGAAAGGTCAAAAAAGGCCAAAAACTACAAACGTGACCGAAAAAGAGGAACAGCGTTGTGTGCAACTACCTAGCTTTCAAAAAGGTTGAATCAAATGATTAAATTTATAAAAAATTATTAATATTAATATTAAAATATATTAAACCATTTGAAGTGTTAAAAGTCAAGTCTTTAGAAAGAAATTGGATCAGATATTAAAAAAATACAAAGAAATGGACTAGGTAACCTTTGAGCCGCCCTGAGGTAGCAAGAGGGTTACTAGACATAACCAACTCTGTTCTCGGATGAAAAATCCCGTAATTGCTGCTTTTATGGATGAATCTTGTATAATTATGAACAAATTGTGATACTCGTGGATGAAACAAGTCCAAGCACACATATGCTCTCAATCAAAGCTGGTTACGTTGACATCCATAATTGTGTTTGGCGCTAGCAATTCCAACGCGCCACGGGAAGCTCATATAGCAGAGAAAACTCAAGAGACGGTCTGCTGCTCCATTTTTTGGACAACGCATCTCTTTTCGCTCGTTTCCTGAGTAAAACTGCGCCACTTCGCACTCACCAGAAAAGCTTGCAAATTGCGCAAACGCTTAAGATCTAGTGAGTGCGATTGGTCACATACGACAAGCGTGCATAGGAATCACCCATCGTGCTCAGTCACGTAAGAATTGCGAATTGGGGTAAAGTTCAAGACCAATGGGAGTGTTAAGACAAGATGAATATCATCCATTCACTCTCAGGTTCCATTCATAGCTTAGTTAGCCTACCTACCCAAACGGTTCTTAATGACCAGGATCACAGTAGGTAATTAGCATTAAGGTAGCTAGATGATAAATCCAATCACACCCAGGTGCATCCCGATCCCTTAATTTACCTACCAAATTAGCTCTTAATGACAGTACTTGTCAACTTGCACAAGCACAACATATCGATAAAAAAACCCAACTCCAATCCGATTTAAATGACAATGGTGTCAACTTGCAATTCATGTATTGAAATCTGCAACTCACCAAAACATCTGGAATTTATCACTTCTACACTTCATACATTGCATATGCGTCTTGACTTGAGAAGCAACACCTGGGTATATATACAAAAGCAAACAAGCACATAAGACAATCACAGAGTGCTCAAAAGAAAGTATCCACATGAAATCTGAAACCCTAAAAACTCAGAAACCCTAGAACTTGTAAAACTGTGGGAAGCGCCGACAATTCAACAATGACAAAGAAGCAATGAAGAACCACCCAACCAATGAAGAAGAGGAGGCGGAAGCAAAGGCTTGTGGGTCTGCTGGGAATGCATTTATACCAGTGAAGCATTCATTCACCCTCTCCATTGTTGACACTGTCACTTCACAACAGAGCTTGGTTCTAAGCTTATATAATAAACAAATAAATCATGAATTACACCAATTGTACAAACCATGTGAAATGTTGCTCATACAGTTCTAATTCTCCATGACCAGCGACACTCGGGACTTGATACTTATATGAAGTTTTTGCTTCACAGTCTACCGACAAAATTTTTGTTAAGGAAATGTACTGTACAAAACATTATCATAAACGTGTATTACAAAACTCTACACTCCGAACTCCTTATTATGACCTTCCAGTACCTGCAGACAATGTTTGCCATTGTGTACACGTGTCCACCTACACGTCCCACACAGCCAACTTCTGAACTCAGTAATGTTGGCAACGAAAGGGGTGATATAAAAGAGCTTTTAGTGCATTGAGTGTATTATGTTTCAAAATTTTCAATTCCTTCAAAGCTTTTCCAATGCAGGCTGACATTCTGCAAGAAAAAATACTCCCCCTGTTCTAAGTTGATTGTCCCATTTAAGTTCTTGATTTTGTTTGAGAATGATTATAAATATCCTTCCATGCAAACTCTTACTAATTTTCATGTTCTGTTTTCCAATTCCTGGTCTGTAAATCAGTGAAGTCAATCGTCAATGGAGCACATTGAACCATTTCAACCCCTACCAATTCAAATTTCTAATAAATTCAAACATAGGCTGTACAGAGAGTATAAAATATGGAGGTTGATAGTTGAATGAAATCTCTATCAACTTCCAAAGTTGCATTAGAAACAAAATGAAATATATCCCATTTAGAATACTTGCAAATCCAAACGTATGGTACATTCCATTTCAACCTTCTTCTTTTGCTCCCTCTTTCCCAAAAGAAGAAGATTGAATGGAAATAGAGCATAAAACTCAATATGCACTAGTGACAGATCCGTAGCTCAAACTACCGACACAGCCCAACAAGTACTACATATGTCACCACTAAACTGCTTAAAGAGTTCTGATTACGTTCAGGTCAGCTTCGTTGCAAGTTCGAAAGAGAATGCTACAGTATCTTGGGCACGAAGCAATTTCTATCTTCATAAAAACCTAATAAGTTATACCACAGTGAACGACAATTTGTACCTAGTTTCGCGACCTCATGCTTATGCATTTCTGTACAAAGAGGCAAGCGAGACTTCATGCAATCCTACAAAGAATAATATTCGTCATGCTTTGACTACTACCGTGATAACAACTGAGGGTACAAAGAGCCTAATTCAAGGCGGGCCAATGCTTCCGAGAGAATTCCAGCCTTCCATCAACGAGGTGTTGTGCATCTCGTTTGACAACAGCATCATCATCCTGTTGGCCACGTCGCCTTTGGTGCGGCCGTAATCCACAATGCGCGTCAATTGCATCTCGTCTCCACTCGTGTAAGCCAACAGCAAGTAAGCCTTGATGCATTCCCGAAGCGTGTTGAAGGCGCGAGCGATTTCGCTCGGCTCCGTGTTCTCGCAGTTGTGGTGCGTGATCTCGCTCTGCTGCGCCAGCAACCGCTGGAACAGATCCGAGCTCACCGGCATGTTCACCGTGATGAAGAACGTGTGCAGCCGACCCATGAGCGAGTTCACCCTGTTCATCATGCCGTTCAGGGTCACAGATTCGCTCTTGTTGTCGATTCCGTCCGTGAACGGCACCAGGAAAAAATCCGCATCCGGCTGCGCCGCGTGGGTTTTCTTGATCTCGCCCATCACGGTCGCCACCGCATCGTACAATCTGGTCTCCTTGTAGTTCTCCTTGTGGTCCAGCTCCTTCTTGTACTCCGCGCGAATGTGCTCCAGCTTGGCGTGGAAATTCTTGCGCTCCACGGCGCACAGAAGGGTGGTGCGCTTGTTGAAACTCCACACGAAAATCATGTCGTGGGGGCGGAACGTGTCGCCCTTCATCACCACGTCCGCGAAGTTGGAGAACAGGTGCTTGTACACCCGCTTCTTGTCCCCGGTCTTGACCCGTTGCCATGTCGACCCCGAGGCGTCCAGCAACATATGGAAATACGCCCGCCCTCCCGTGGGCATGCACACCTTGTACTCCGCCAGCGCGATCTTGCCGTTGCCGCTGGAGCCTCGCGCCTTCCAACTGTTGAAGAACAGCTCGGGGTTGATGGACTGCGAGGTGCTGCTGTACGTGTACCTCCCCGTGCTCAGAGGCCCGAAATTGTTCGCCATCACCATATTACCTCACTCCTCGAAACCTCGCACAGCTAGAATTCGCTCACAAGAAACTCCTCGATCGATGTCCACTAAACCTCGCACAGAATTCTCTCCAAGTCACTCAAGTATCTGCACTGAATCCAAAACTGGGTTTCCAGTCAAGAAAGTAGCACAAGAAACCAAACACGAGCTCGCATTTCCCAAATTGGGTTTGGAGAACAGGCAGATACATTCGAGTGACAAGCAGGAGAGTTATATACTAGGACCAAATCTCTAGAAGAACGGCGTCATCTTCACGCGGCATTACAAGTTCCAAACATAGCGTATGGCACAAGCAGGGGTGCCTGCGGCTGGGCCCATGACAATTGATCCGAGTTAAGCGATGGGTCTTGATTCATGGGTCAAATTACTGTAGAAGAAAACAGAGTTTTGGATTTTAAATTAACAATCAACACGATTCGTTGGAATGCGGTCCCTCCCTGCTCAGAAAGTTCACGGTGAGTTAGGGAAAATATATATATATGAAACTCACAATCGGTATACCGACTGTCTGTAGGTCTTGCAGACTGTCTGTAGCTGTGATTTTTTTTTGACATTTAACCCTTTAGCGCGCCGGCGTCCAGATTCTGGACGCCGGATGAATTTCAGCAGGTCGATTTTTGTAGGTACCGGATGTTTTTCATCCAATTTTTTTTTTTTCATTCTTGTGCTAGTCGAATACCATTTGTACGGTATGGATCTTCCAAATAAGATAATGTGAATTTTTGAATATTTACAAAAGTGATTAATGTCAAGTTTCAATCTTAGTTCAAAAAAAAAGACCTTAAATATGATTTTCCATAGTAAGTAGAATCAAATAATGGAAACCATACCATCTCGTAGTGCATGTCATTCTAATTTCATTACAATATTTTTTTAAAAAATTGTGTTAATTTTGGATTTTTAATTGAATTTCAAGAGAAAACCTTGCAAAATTACTTTAAAAATATTAGTAATAAATATGATGAATCCAACTGTACGGATGTTATCTACACATTGACATTTACAACTTTGTTTTGTACATCAACTCCATTTCCGTTTTTCATCAACCATTTTATAACAAATCTTTGAAAACAGTGTTGAATCGGGACGTTAAAGGGTTAAATGCCAGAAAGCACTGAAAAGAATTGGCGTCGTACCTTCGGCGGGGTCGCTTTATTTCTCCCCATCGAGCGTGGCTCGGATGCCAGGCTCGGTGGGGTTCAATTTTGTGGCCCTCCCCGTTTTGGCCCCTTGGGGACTTTTTTCGGTTTTTTTTTTTCTGAATTTGGGGCCTGCGGCTCCAAATTATCCTAGGAAGCCCCCTGTGAGATCAAGTGAGTGCCCCTCCAACTTAAAAATAGGGGGCAGGTTTTACCCCACCCCCACCACCCCTGGCCTCCAAGCCACGCTCGATGGGGGGATTTAGACAGATTCCCTTCAGCGCATGCACGCTCCAGCAGAGTGGCTGAAATTATTCATCATACATTTAAAGAGCTCTTGCACTTAGAGCATCTCCACTCCTACACAGTACATATGACTGGATGAAATTATTCATTTACATTTAAAGAGCCATTGCACTTACATTCCCCCACCCTTGGAAGCCCCTCACACATCAAAAGTGCACATCAAATAGTCAATGGACCAATCACAAGTAGAATGTGAGGATATAGTCAACTAAATAATGATTTGAAGGGTCATTTCTTAACACGATAAGATCCAGAGTCAAGAGGCATTTGTGACGGGTCCTAGGCACTTTTCATTTAGTTTTGGAGTGCGAGAGACTCTGAGAGGGTTGCCGGTGGAGCTGCTCTTACACTCCTCCACCCTTGCAAGCCTTCACACATCAAAAGTGCACATCAAATAAGTCAATGAACCAATTACAAGTAGAATATGGAGATATAGTCAACAAAACGGTGATTTGAAGGACCATTTATTAACACGCTAGGATCGAGAGTCAAGAGGCATTTGTGACGGGACCTTGGCACTTTTTATCTAGTTCTTGAATGTGAGAGACTATAGGAGGGCATAGGTGACCATGCTCTCTAGACGAATTTGATGATACAATGAATGATGTAAGGGGCTACGCTCACCTACGAGGGCACTATGCTCTGGTACGTGTTCGAGGGCGAAGTCTGAGAATGGGTAACAGAGCATTGCGCCTGTGTAGGTGAGAGTATCCCGACATAAAGTTTTTGGTTGTTTTTTTCTTTCCGCAACCTTCTTTCCAATTTCTTTATAATATCGCCTATGTCAGCATCTCATATTCACTACTTATTCGTCGCGCTCTCTCAAGAGCACCTTTGCGCCGCTTGTTCGGCTTAGAGTTCACATCACGTTCCCTCACTTAGTTTCGAAAGATGCGTGAAAGATATCTTTCCCGATCGCAACTGTGCATAGGAATGTTAACTATTTAATTGTGCAGTGTTCCATTTACCTTGTGGATGTCTGATAACACTTTGTTACATGCACACTTCACAAGGGACAAAAATGCAACTAGTGCTTTACGAGACCAGACTATTCTAATTTTCAAAAATAATTTGAATGAAATCGCCAGTTGTAAATGAAACCCATCCAAATATGTTTATGAAATGGTAGTAATCTCCAAAATATAAATGAATATTAAAATACTTGGCTACACCGTTTTATTTTATGTTGCCAATTTAGTACCCCGTCTCTAAATTCCCCGGTGGTCTTGAATGCGGGGGCACTATTAATCCACCCCTCCTTTTTCTGAAATTTCCATTTTGAGTACCTTTGGTGCTTTTTTTGGCAATTTTTTTTGCAAACATGGGTCCTATGGCCCCAATGTACCCTAGGGGGACCTATTTGGGAATAAAAAACCATTGAAAGAGGGAGTTGCTTTTTAAGGTGGGCCCTAAACCGGACAAAAATAGGGGACACTTTTGTCCCCATTCATTCAAGACCACCGGGATTTAAAGAAATCCCTTTAGCACTTCTCCATAATCCAAAAAGAATCCCCTAGTCTGTCTAAAGACTTTTGGTCAAAGACTTTTGGTCCAGGTCGGTGGAGACTGTTCTGAAATCTATGGAATGTGCGGTGGTATGTTTCTGAGGCCCATGATTCCAGGTTGTATGGCGGCATAAAAAATTTCTTTTACTGTTAGTAACTTGCTCTTGTTCATTTGCCCATTTGGCCTTTTGAATTTACGTCCCAGGTGTAGGGAAAGGACTCAACATTAGAGTTAACCAAAAAGTCAGCTCAAAGAGGAATTTTTTGGCAAACTCGTGTTGAATTCCTTGTGAGCTGAAATTGAGTATAAATTGACCAAAAACTAGTCTATGACGAGTTGGGAGACAATCTAAAAAAACGCACCGTCGTTATTCTTAATACCTCGTTGTGGTTCCTATATCTTTCACCAAACTCCAAACCCATAGCCGACAAAGGGACAATTTATGACACGACACTATACAATCCAAATATAGTTCAATAGAGAGGTTAGATGTTGAGCAAAAAGGAGGTTGGATGCGCTTTTTTTCAATTAACTCTAATGTTTCCTTGAAAGTGCTGCATGTGTTTACTTCCTATCTCTGCATTTATTTAGGTCCTATCTCTGCATTTATTTAGGTCCAAACCAATGATTTTTATTTTAGCTAAAAATATCCCGATGGCTACATTTTTAAGCGGTTGGCCAGTTTCAACATAAGAAAATAAAAGGGAAATTTTAGTCAGAATCTATGTAGTGAGGAAAGTGTGGTAGTCAAGTTCACAACATTGAACACTAGTTTGTAGCCCAAGGTTGGATAAATTTTTAATGTTCGTCAATTGGTCTGTTGCGGGGTCTGTAGTTAGACTGTCACATAATTCACATTCATACATTGGAAGTAGCCTGTATTATGTAACCATATGGTTTTGGCAATTCTAGGATGTAGCCACGTCTGCTTTACCACATCAACATAAAGGTAGCAAACAATGCACCTTCACCTTCGTGACTGTAACCCCAAGACCCGATTGCTAATCTTTTTATATAAAAAAATCCGTTTGTGATTTAAGCCTAAGCTCCAATCAAAAGTTATAGACAAAGCTTATAATTCTTGTAATTTTTATTGCCAATTCTCTGTAAACTTGTTGGTGAGTAATGTATAGTACATGGTGATTTCGGTGTACTAAGCAGTATCTCTTCTTTCGGTTGTCGCACAAATCTATGAGCAACTCTCTTGTGTGATGTCATCTTTGATGGTTACCACCGCACGCTGGGTTTAACCCTTTAGTGCCCAGCTGACCACATTATGGTCACTACAACATCCGAAATGCAAATAGCAGAGAATCCGTGAAGAATTGGAACTTCAATTTTGAAGTTTAGATTTGCCCACATACTTTACGCACCTTCCAGAAAAAGAAATTTTCAATTTGGAATTGTACAACTATCAGAATACCTATCAACAGAAGGCGAAAATACTGCAAATACTTGAAAATACAGTAAATACTTACAAATACAACATATGTACTGTGTAGTAATTCTTGTGTTTGGAAGTTTGTTATCTTGTTTTATTTTTTTGGATTGTGTTCTCTTCTTCATCTTCCATTAGTGTGTGTAATCCGATCTTGACTAATGTACTCACTCTTGTCAATTTTCAACGTATAAAAATTTGTCCTAAACCGTACATGGACAAGTCACTTTCACTTATAAATCTCACAATAATTATGTGTGAGTCTATTTTTGATATGAAAGATTGCAACGGAGAGGTGTTGATATAGGGCATAGCTGAACTTCTTTGCTTTTATTTTTGAAAATTTACCTCAAATTATGTTTAACTTTGAAGTCACACACCCCCCAAAATCTCGTTTTTGAGCGTGCATTATATAGTTCAAATACATAACATAATCTTCCAATCCCACCATCGGATGATTCTCAAATTTTAATAAAATGTGTGCTCTCGAGTTGAGAATAGAATTGTACGGTTACTTTCTAATTTAACCCATTCTATTTTTGGTAGTCTCAACCACAATGGAAAAATCTACTGAATTCCAGGGCTGTGAGCTACAGTACCCTGGGCACTAAAGGGTTAAGACTTGTGCGTTTTCAAATTCAATGCACATGTCAACTCAATATATGACACGTATATTCTCCATCTGGTTTGACCATCACAGTTCATTGTTTTATACTTAGTGTTCAAGACACATTTTGATAGACTGTATGACAAAGAAACTGGACAAAGTAGTCTAATTTATCCATTGTCCCTATTGATCACTTCTGCCTCTTGTATTGATTTTACAATTGCAATTTGGAAGTTGGGAGAGATACCCTACAGAAAGTAGTCTGAATGACTTGGTAGTCCAATGTTGATGAATCGGAATTTTCATTATTCAATTAGATACATGAAATGATTCCACCAATTGAAAATATTTTGTAATTCAATTTTAGATTGTGCTTTCATCCATATACCGGTATCTACTACTCTGTAAATTAGAATGGTAGACAAAATCTCATGAAATCCGTGTGGTGACTCAATCAGTTTTAGTCCACATCATCCAAATCAATGATCAATCCACTTCAGATTCATTTTCCCCATTGATATCAACTGGTTACACACAAAAAATGTCCATAACTTAGCCCACCATATACCAGAGGTGGAGGGCAAGGGTAGGCACATCGTGCTAAATATTTAGATGTTTCAAAAAAAAAAAAGTCTAACAAATCTTGGATATTTTCAAGATTCTCTTTTACACCATAAAATAATTTCTCAAAATTTTGATATTTATTTTTAGGAATATCTTTTGCCAATCCTACGCTATACTCCCAATGTAATAGTGCACATATCTCATGTAATCCATATAGTGACTCAATCGGTTTTGATCCACATCATCCAATTCAGTGATCAACATGGATAAAAAAAAAGTCCATAATTTAGCCCATCACTTAGGCGGCACATCTATGTTAAATATTTATTTATTTTCAAATAATTAATTTTAACAACCATAATGTTATTTAACCCTTAAACATCAAGATAAGTACCATGGGCTTATTTAAAAGAGAATAATGAAGAAAAAAAAGTTGATTTTCTCAACCAAATCAAGCGAGGATTGGTGCGTTGGAAAGCTACTAAAAAAGCGATTTAGATTCCAAATTTTCGCTTCATTTGAGAGATTGTGGAATTGTTGGTAAGCAATCAAAGCTGTCAAATTGAACAAGTTTTGAGGTTGGGGCAGCTGAAGTTCAGCAGTGCCGTAGTGCTACAGTGCTAGCCAGCAGTGCATTGCAGAACCATTTTTGCAAAATAAATAAATAAATAAATCTTCCTTCAAAAATTTAGAGGCCTTCCGAGGTGCCCCGTCCAGGCCTTCTTGACGTTTAAGGGTTAACCCCTAAACGTACCAGGGTGTTCTTAGAATTGACAATTTGAGAAAAAATCATCATAAAGTACTATTTAAAATAATATTTTGGAATAAATATACAAAATGAAAATTTTGAATTTTGAATTTTAGATTCCATCCGTACAGTTTGATTCACTAATACTATCACTACTATTTAATTATAAAATTTAAAAGTTAAAAATAAAAAATCTTTCTAAATTTGATTACAAATTTGTTATGATCTACTAAAATGAAAAAACTTTAAACTAAGGCTTAACCAAGGCTTCTTACTAAGGTTTAATCAAAACTTGTTTGATTAAAATATTCTTCTATTTATGCATTTGAATACTATTAATAACATCCCTAATTTCAACATAGAGTTTTATTTATTAAAAAACATCAAAAATTTGAGGTTTTTGTAAAAAAGGGGTTGGATGGTAAAAGGTCAATGGACCTTTTACTACAACGAGTGTGGTGTTTACAATGGCGAATACATGGGTAATGCAAGAAAACAACTATTCTTTGGTAGAGAACGATTCCCCTCAATCACATGCTCTATCTGTAACTCTGCAGATGCAAACACATCGCTACACGTACTTCTAAAATGCAACCATCATCATATACACACCATCAGAGTCAAAAGACATAATAAAGCAGTATGGGAATTAAGAAAACTAATCCTTTCATATCAAAAACTAGATGCTACACCCTCATGAACACATGAACATTTAACAACAACCTCCAAGAAAACACAGTATCCCCATCGCTGATACCATGTTAATGTGAACAACAAAGATGTCATTGCAACGCTAAATTCAAACTAGACATCCTTTGTGTAAAAGGACTCCCGTACAAAAATGACCCACCATCAAACCCACTAGACAACCTCACAATTCAAATTATTGAACTTACATATTGTAACGACAGGTTTCCACAAGAAAAAATTGAAAACAGAACTCATAAATACCAACCACTTATTAATGACATCGTTAATTTAGGGTGGAAAGTTGATCCACTCATAGTCATCACAGCAGGAACTAGAGGCACAACACATGCTCCCTCAATGAAACTCCTCAAAACAATATTTAAACTACCAGAAACCACCATTAAGAACACATTCAAAGAAATAAATACCATTGCTATACATCATGCCGGATAAATTATTCTACATAAAAGGAAAATAGAAAATAACCAACCATTACCAATAGATTACTGAATAAAATAAAACTAACAAGAAAAGGAGGGTAATGACGATGACCACTGCTTATTTCTTTTTAGTATTTTCTGATTAGCTCAGAGTAAACACTTGTCTCATGAAGATCGGACGGGGCCGGTTGGTTGATACAAACTTTCCTGCATATGATAAATTCACTATCAACACCAAGTCATGTACAGTACCTTGTAACAAGTGTTGCAACACACTCTGTTTTTTCACTTAAAACATATCCCATGGCCTGATTTAGAATGATGGTGTTGGCATGATAATCATCACATCTCCATGAGATTTTTTGCATCATGGAAGGTGTTCCAATTACCTTCATACACCATGCATTTTCTAAATATAAAGAGGCATCCATTGCCATGTGTCTACCAAAATTGCCATCATGCTTAAAAATCTTGGAAAAGGGTACCCTTCTTAATGTGATCACTTCTTCTCTGGGATATCAGATTTTGAGTATGTTTGAGCTTGGGAGGGTCCAGAGATACACATACTTGTTTGCAAGTCATCTTGATGGTACACATTTCTTAGAAAAATTGTGTGCAACAAGTCCTGTTTGTCAAACATATCGTTTTTGTGTTGTTGTTAGGACCTTTTTTATCAAACTTTTTGTGGATGTAAGTGTTGTTTGAGGATTGTGCACTATGACAAGGAGTTATGTATCAAATGATATACGACACATGATAGTTGGTATGCAGAAAGCTGATATGTTAGTGAGTGAAATTGGAAACATTGTAGGAAGGCCAAAATCGACTATTTCAAGGATTCTCAAGCGATTTAGAATTAGTGGCTCTGTATTGCGAGCAAGTAGGTCCGGTAGGCCGCAAAACATGAGTGATCGAGATAGGAGAAAGCTCCATAGAGATCTTAGTAGTAATCGTCGTGCTCCTCTTGCAGAATTGTGCAGCAATGTGACATCTTCCGTGGGCATGTCAACTTTACGTAAAGAGCTTCATGAGCTTGGTGTTAACAGTTGCATTGCAGTGAAGAAACCATTTTTGAGTGACATACACAAGGCAAAGAGGTTGGCTTTTGCAAATGAGCACTTGCATTGGACGATTGACGATTGGAGTAATGTGATTTGGACCGATGAGTCATCCTTTGAAGTTGGAAAACCATCACGCCAAATTCGTGTCTGGCGAAAAGTATCTGAACGCTACAACTACAATTGCTTAGCACCTACATTCAAATCCGGAAGGACTTCAATTATGGTATGGGGTGCTATCACTGGCTTTTCTAAGTCTTATTTGATGTTAATTCCTCCTAATAGACGCACTGCCAAAGACTTTGTACAGATAGTATCTCAAGGAGCATTAGAGCATTATTATTGGCACCATGACCACTATGAGCACCTCATTTTAATGGAGGATGGTGCTCCAGTACATGGTAGTAATATACAAAAAAATTGGAGAAAGCAACTTGGATTGAAAAAGCTTGAATGGCTACCAAATTCTCCTGACCTTAATCCTATAGAGAATGTCTGGAAGCAAGTTAAAGATCAAGTGCAACAGAGAAATAGACCACGAAACAAAGACGAAATGTGGACATCAGTCAATTTGGCTTGGGAGGATATACCTCAAGAAAGCATCAAGAAGTTGATTTCAACAATGCCAACCCGGATGAAAGCTGTAATAGCAGCTCAAGGTGGTAGCACTCGATGGTAGTAGGTGTTCCATTTTACTGTAGAATATTTGTTAGTGAGTAAGACATATTGTAAACTTCATATCATATTAGGCTTCTATACTACTATAGCTTTGTAATGATACCTTATTTGACTTTATTTGATCAAATTTTGATTTAATATATGAGTTTGATTTCCTTAGCCTAGAATATGAATGAATGGAAACTATGAAAATACTTTAGAGCCACATAGAGGAGAATTTTACCTACATAGTGTGCATCTTTGTAATACCAAGAATGTGAACAATGATATATTCTATAAATTGGTGCAATCAAATTTTAAAAAATCATCATATATATTTCTCAGTTAATTTTTTTGAAATTAAGTGAATAAGATAAAATAATTCACCAAAAATAGAGATTTCATTTTTTGACATTGACATTTTATGAACACGTGAAGGGTCCGTAACACAAAAGATTTAATAGGATAAATTTGATAAAATCCTCCCATATTGAAAATGAATGAGAGAATTTCAAGAGTTCACAAAATGGTTGCAAGACATGTTGGAGGGTACTGTACATCACAGTAATGCTTAGACGGACTCAACGGGAATCGAATCCGGACTGTATGATTGCAACACAAACGTCCCTCTCCAACCAACCTTGGAACCATGACTTGGCAAACACCAACAAAACAAACACCAATTTATACCTACACAAGATTTAACTAATCAATGTTACTAGGGTTACTAGTATTTATCTCCGGTCACTAAAGTGTCTATTCCCGAGAGGGGAGAGTAGTCTTGCACCAATGGCCCTTTGTCCGGTGGGCATTGGCTCATTGTTAAGACGAACAAACACTTTATCACGCCGGCCTTGAAAGAGGACCGGAGTTCATATCCATCTATCTGGCCATTACTCTACGGAACTAAACAAAACTAACATTTCCTTTAGCAATTCACGTTTACAAAATTAATGCTCACGAATTGTTGAACAAAAGCATTTCTTTACATGGATTTATGATATTGATGAAAATAAAAAAGTAACCCTAGTAGAAATCTTGTCAAATGTGACTTATTTTTTACGATTAAATTCCATTGTGACTCCTCTATAATGATTCAAAATCACACTATTATAGACAAGTCACAACGAAATTTAGTCATTAAAGATAAGTCACATTTGATAGGATTTCTACTAGTTCACGATCGAATTTATAAATAGAGTGCTGAATATTGAATATTTAATTGATATTCTGAAAATAAATTTAACACTTCTACTATTAGTTTTTTTGAATTTGAAAAAAATGATTATTTTTCCTAAAATTTTGAAACTTGAATAACAAACCCGCTTAAAATTTCTACCTTGAATTTTGCCCAAACTCATTTCAATTTGTTACAAATAGTGTGACTTCGGTAAATTAGTCTTACACGGTAACAGGATGAATTAGTATCGTTAGGGCGTAAAACCCTAGCGCGGGTCAGGAGCATGACACGGGTTCCATCGCCCGCCGAAAGAGAGGGTCACCCGGAGAGCCCAGTCTTCGGTAACCTAACAAGGGGTCGGCTGCGAACTCTCTCTCTTTCTTTTCGCTTGCGCGGTGTTAGCGACGAGCTCCGGCACCATGGGTACGTTGCCTTTGATCCCTGCGATCCTTTCTCTATCTGTGCCGCCTAGCAATTGCTGTCTGCATCGATTTGTTTTTTTTCCCTCAAATCATTTAGTTCTCTCCAGAGAAAGATTTTGATGTTTAGGTTTTTGCTTGATTTGACCTAATAATGAGTAGCGAGCTGTTTCTGACTGTCCACGCATAATTTTAACCCTCCACGCATCATTTTTCTTGTTGCAATCGTTACGTAAGTGTTGAATATTGGTACCGGTCTCTAAACTCCACCGTAGCATGTATTTTAGGTTTAACGCTCATTCGAACCCTAGAGATTAGTATGTCTCTGGATGGATCTTGTGTTGTCCATCCACTAGTTGATGAAGGGACTGTTCGCTTCATAGCCTTTCTTTTGATGGTCCAAGATTAAACTATTTAAAATTATTTAGTGAGAAAAGCTCAAACTGTTTTGGTGCTACATTAAATCATGGGTGAATCTAACAGAATAAATGGAGTAGTTCAGTTATGTTGTCTATCTGATGCTTGATTTCGGTCGGTGGTTCACGGTTCTATATGTATGTGATGCTATAGTGTTTGAGAATTTTGATATTAATATAAACTAGGTCAATTTTTCGTGCAGGTATCTCGAGGGATTCCACTCACAAGAGACGGGCAACAGGAGGCAAGAAGAAGTCATGGCGCAAGAAGCGCAAGTAATTGCTCTCCATTCCTTAATCTTATCGCATGTCATTTTTCGTTGCAAAAGATCTTTAGATGCAGTATCCCTGATACTGTGCTGTTCATGAGGACAGGTACGAGTTGGGAAGGCAGGGTGCCATGACCAAGCTGTCTAGCAACAAGACAGTGAGGCGCATCAGAGTGCGTGGAGGGAACTCCAAGTTCCGGGCACTGCGTTTGGATACTGGAAATTTCTCGTGGGGCTCGGAGGCCGTTACTCGCAAGACGAGAATTCTCGACGTGGTTTACAATGCTTCGAACAATGAGCTTGTTCGTACCCAGACTCTGGTGAAGAACGC